>CM057379.1:34457500-35745000 GCA_030015415.1 Cynopterus sphinx
TTTATCTTTGTGTTTTTCTTGAAGATGGTCCTGTGAATATATTTGTTTTGCTTGCTTGGCTTGCCCTGGTCCATCAGGACTGCAATCATTACTGGCCCAAAGTCCATGAGCCTGATGCTCCAAAAGGCCAAAACTCAAATGTCAGCACTGACCAAGAAAATGGAAGACATAGTGGTGCCTCAAATCCATCTTAAGAAAGTACAGAGTTCTGGCTTCTGTTAAGTCAAGGGAAGGGGAAAATAGGAAAAGTGGGAGGTGATTATTGACCACAGAGATCTGGACACTATCAGAGGTCTGAGAAAGATTGTGCTTAGTCTGTTGACCCTAGTTTATTTGAGTCCCATCATGAGATTCCTGGAAATCTCTGATACATAATATGCACTTCTATTATTTTCTCTGGAGAAGCACTTCCTGGCAAGGGGTTGCTTTTAAAAAAAAAAAAAGACTCAAGCCATAAGCAGTATTTCCCTAATGATTAGCATGTCTGTGTGCAAGAAGCTATTAACCTGAAGGCCATGGGAACAAAGCAGGCTTGAAGAAGATGGAGTCAGAGGAGCCAAGCATTTTATTCTGCTACACATTCAAAAAAAAAAAAAATTAAAAAGAAAAGGAAAAAAACACTTGAGGTATAGTGATTTAACCCAAAAGAAGGCATTTTTAATGGTGGAATTTCAGATACTGTGACAGATTCGTGGGAGTAATATACTTGGGCAAAGAAGAGTAAGTATAACTCCTAGAAATGTCCCCAGGGATAATTATTTTCTTTGCTTATGCAGAAGCCTGCTACCTAGATGCTAATACAGAAAGGTAAACAATTATCAAGTGGGAAAGGTAAAGTTTTGCTCTGTCTTTCACGTTTGCCTGTTCTGCTCTGTTCAAACCTGTACATCATTAGTCATGATAATCTACTTTCTATGCAAAATTCAGTGGTTAAAATAATCCTGCATCCCAGCCCCCTCCCAAACTGCTGTTCACCTCTCAACAAGATCAGGAAAGAGAGCTATATGGTAACAAGGATGAGATGGAAGTTTTTGGAGCCTGAAACCTTGCCCTCCAGAAAGACCTCATTGGGAACTTTGGACTCTGGAAGTATCACAAAGGCCCAGGCCTCCTGAGGAGGCCCCCAGAGGGGACAAGGGTGACAGGAAAAGGAGGAGTTGAGAAGCCACCATTGGCAGGCTTGACCTCTGCTACGTCTCTGTGTCTGAAGAAGGCCACAACCCTTGAAAACTCTGGTTTTCCTGCCTTCCTAAGAGCCAGCCTCATCTTCTAATTATCCTCATTCATAGAAGACATATATTTCAGGGGTTAAAGGATAGTTTATTCCTTGTCATGTCCTATGTGCCCAGGCTGGCTACCAGAGGTGATCGCCTCAGCTGAGTAATGTTCTCATTGCTCATTATTCCATTGTATATCTTCAAACAATTTATCATTTTTAAGACAATTTCTTCACATGTCCACATGCTTCCTAGAGCCATATAGTTTCTTGATTGCCTTAGATTCAGCTTTCATTTCCTCCCCTTCCCATCAATGGGCAGTAATTCCAAGACCATTCGGATGAAATGAAGGTAACCCTACAGATCATTTGTGATCCCAAATTAGAGAAAGCTTTTGAGGCCAGGAAATTATAGGCTTTCATTTCAACAAGAGGGTAGAGGTATAAGAATAAATGTTAAAAGATTGGTAACTTGCAGGCTGTTGGAGGACAGAAGGCAAGAGGATAAAAATTGTTGCCTCAAAGTTTAATAAATAATGCATTTAGACTGCAGGTAGAAACAGGCTCCCAGGCTTCGTTAGCATTGTCAGTTTCCACAGAAAAATCAAATATATTACTTTAGGGTTTTACCATTGACTATATTTTCAAAACATAAACACCAGCATATTATTAGTAAGGGAGAGGAAAGGCAGGCAATCAAACAATTACAGGGGAAAAAGACAAGAGCAATTATCGCTTTAAGTAGCCAAACAGCATTGTGAAGCTTTTTTCTTCTGACTGGGGCAGGATGAACTCCGGCATGAAAAAAGACACAGCAAAATGGCTCCCATTTTCTTCAACGAGAGTGTGATGCTGTTTGGCACCGGTACACACAATTTCTTATCAAGTAACAGTCCTACTTGAGATGTTCGTAGCAGAAATGGCCACTCATTTCTACCATTTCTGCCTTTCATCCCCTTTGTGGCCTAGCTGTGAATCAGAGATGTGCTCATCACACTTTTTCGCTTGGTGTAAAATGAGTTAACAGTACTCTCCAAGTTTCTGATTGAGTTTTACTAATTCTCACAATCCTGGGATCAGCTCAATTCCCACTGTCTTGTAAACGACAAAGATATTATAACTGGTCCAAATGGGCTGACCTCACTGAGAATAGGGTCACATCTCCTTTTATATATAGGAGTCAATGACTCCCCTGCGGTGTGATGTAAAGTACAATAATAAGTCAAATCTGCCGCCCCCACCAACCCTCTGTACTTCCTTACACTCCTACCATCAGAGTGAGCCATTTTGGTTAATTACTCTGCGCCTCCAGCATGCTACCTAAGAGAAGTGACAAACTACATCTCTCAGACTAGTATTAGTGAGTTGATGGAATCAGACAGCCGCTCACCTAGGGGAATCTGGCCATAAGGAGACACAATTCTCTCAGGCTGACTTATACTAGAGTAAGTTATTTACCGTATCTGTGGCTCGGTTTCCCTATCTGGAAAAAGAGCTCCTTTTAAGATAATATATTTGGCAACATTTTAAAACACATTAAAACCAAATACCATCATAAACTAATAAATAACTGCAATTTTTCTTCCCTGCTTTGGTTTTCTTTCCCTAATTGCAATACGGTAAGTCAGGTTCTCAAGCTGTAGGATATACCAGAGTCACCTGGAAGACTTGTTAAAACACAGGTTCCTGGGCCCCAACCTCAGGGTTTCTGATATAGATTTGAGGTGGAGCGGATAATCTACATTTCTAACAAATTTCTAGGAGAAGCTGATTCTGCTGGTCCAGAGACCACACTTTGAGAACCACTGGTTTAAAAAATAAAAATGCATTTCTTGGGCCATATTTCACAGTGAAGTATTGAAAAGGAAATGAACATATTCCCAATTATTACAAACATTTGCATTGCATACTAATTTTTACAAAATCACTCCTTAAACTCTTAATTCTTCACTTGCACAGCAGCAAAGCCTAACATAGTTTATCAGCAGGAATAGCACTCAGTCATAAATCCATCTCAGGGAGCTTGGACCACAGAGCTGATTTACAGGTCATCATATGATCTGATTTTAAAGGAATCTTCTTCTAAGTAATAATTACCCTAAAGAGGCCCAGAGTTTAATTTATAATCCCAGGAATTCTCCTGTTATTCAGGCAGAAGGGTTATGTAATAAGAGAGACAACCTCTAAAATGGGTTCCTTATTCCTTCATACATTCATACATTTCTTTCCCAAAAGCTTTTTGAACACCTACTCATGCTAATTATTGTGATAGAAACTAGGAGAAACTGAAAATTTTTATCTCAAGGATCTCTCAGTCTAATATGAGAGGGAGGACAAATAATGATGAAACGAAGCAGGTATAGTAACTAATATTAGCTTGAATATTATAGTACGTGAAGCATTTTCATATTTTATCTCCTGTTATCTTCACTGGATACCTGTAAGGTAAATGTTATTCCTGGATTTTTACAAAATTAGGAACTTGAGGCTCTGACACAATGTGTCTTCCCCATTGTTGCTCAGCTGATAAGTGGTGGAGCCAAGGTGCAACCAGGCCTTAAGATTCCAAAGTACACACCCTCTGCCCAGCACTGCACTGTGGCTCTGATCCTGCAAGTTGCATCCCAGGCTGCCAAGAACTGAAAATGAGAAGAGCTCCTCTCCAGGAGTCTCAGAGCCTATGGGACAAATCAAAGTCAACAGTTACAGGCCTTTCATGGAAGAGAGCTGCCTTGGCTAGAAAAAAAGAGAATTAAACACTCCTCTCCAAAGTACCTTGAACCATGTCTCTTGAGCAAATGTTATATAAAGTTGGTTCTTGCAAATTCCAAATTCTGTATGTGTTTTAGCCCATGAAATTCATTCAACTATCTTACCCACTATTTTTGCCAATTATATTATTTTCAGCATAATAGGCAGAGAGAAACATAGTTTAAATCTACTGCCATAGGGGAATTCTGTAGAGAAACTGTGATTTCCTAAACAATATAAAGTGTATTTAATAGTACATGCTCCCTCCTTCTCTGGCCTTCTAGTTCTTTTCCTATGAAAAAACTTATTCTACCTGGTTTTCCCCTAGGACTATATTATCTAATTCCTACATAAAAGAAAACAAATGTTGGCCTTAAGTGACTGTACTCTGCCTTTCATTGGAATGCAAGGCCTCCCTGGAGTTCCTGAAAATAATGAGCCCGATTCTCTTCTTTGCACCAAGAAGAACAAAAATGAGTGTCCTACCAAATGCCAGGGAGAGTGCTAAGGTTAGGAAGAAACCTGAGGATAAAGGCCGCTGAGCTGGCTTTCATCCCGCTGGAGTAACTTTCAGCAACCATTACTTAGGGGACTAGTAGTTCTCCTCAAAGGATCACAACTTTGGATCCTAGGCCTTTCAAACTTGTGTGGTAGAGTTGCTATCCCCTCACCATCTCACAATCCACTATTTAAATCCAAAAATTATAATAAAATGTTGCAATATCAGAGAATAACAATACAGTGATAGGCAATTATGTACTGATCCAATAACGAATTCAGCAGATAAAACTGGCTATTGTTGTTATCCCCATTTTATAGCTGAGTAAAAAGATTTAGAGAGATTGTTACATTTCCAAATGTTAAATGCAGACTTGAGAGGTTTCAGTAAAAGAGGAAGAGGTGGGAGGAGAGGAGGAGCGAGTGGTAAGACAACAGAGTAAGGGGTCTTTTGGTAAACTCTGGTGTCATATGCTGTTTCCTGAACTCTTTCAATGCACAATCATGCTGAAGTGTGAGAAGAACATTGAAAAACCTGAAATTGTTTTTTTCTTCACACCCTTAGTAAATTCATTTGAATCAACTTCTCAATGATTATACCCTAAAAAGAGGTAAGACTCCGCAGATTCAGCTTTCACTGTTTCAGACCCTAAGCCAACTTGCCCCAGAATAGAATGGGAGCTGCTTAGAAGCTGCAGGCTCCAGGGAGTCAGAAACTGGAGCAAGTAAGGAGCAAATGTGAATGGGCTTCAGCGCCCTCCTCTTCTTCATATCATTTTAAAGAAGGAATCTAACACACTTAACCTCTCCATGTTTTCACTAATTGGTAAAAAAAAGACCAAACTAGCTTCCCTCCCCATATCGCATAATTTAGGAAAATAATACATGTATTCATGAACCACATAAATTTGAGACTACAGTGAGAAACATAAAATGGTAGAACTATGTCCTCTCTGTCTTTGATCCTGTCTATAGAATTTAAGAAACTGCAGGCACATTTAAATTACTCTTAGTATTTAGGAAAGTTCCAGGATAATGATTGTCATACACTGTGCTATTTCCTTCTCTACGGTTCCTGAATGTGATGTATGAGGATGATGTTATGCTTAAGTGGGAAGACCACTACTTCTCTTCATTACCCCAACCTATTCATAACGAGTTTCCTCGTGCTCCCTAGGACTAAGCCATGGGGCTGTGGCAAAGAGAAATCTAACTAGTAAATGCCATCCTGCTTTCAAAATCACTTTTCTCCTTTCAATGACCCCTTGCCCTCCAATTAAGCTTTTATATATTGATCCTTCTTACTTTTGGAAGAACTTTCCAAACAAAGCTCTTTACTCCTCCATGTAAATAGAAACCCAGCTGGCCTGCCTCTTGGGCTCTCCAAGCATGGCCAGACCCCTTCCATCCCCAGATTAGTTTAGGCTTTACTAATTTCATCATTCACACCAATTCCAACTGATCAGGCATAGCTGAGTGGAATAACCTTGAGGAGAGTCTGGAGTCAGAGGGAAAGAGTGCCTCGATCAGTTAATATCTTTTGTCAAAGGCATGGGAGGAAGAGAATATAACAAGAAATCTCAGTGTTCTTCAAGCTAAGTATGAGCCAAGGGGCAAAGGTGCAGCAAGATTGTTAGACTGAGAGTTAAGGAGGCTGAAGACGACAAGGTGGAAGAATTGCCAAGACAGTTTGTAAGGCAGCTAGCACCAGTCATGGTTTAAGGCTGTGAAGACCAAAATAGAAAATACTATGTGACCCATGAAAATGCTAAATGCTTTTCAAATACCTTTTTTCTGATTACAAAATTAGTACATGCTTTTTATAAAAAAGCTAGAAGAATGGAAAAGTATAAAGTTATAATTATTCCATCACTTATTGTTAATATTTATATGTCCTTCTTTTCAGTTTTTTCCTATATATATATATATATAATTTAATGTCTTCATTTTTAGTGTTAACCAATATTTTACATAGCATTATATATTCCTTAAAATAAGGAGTTTTGAATAGCAGTATAATCTTTTCTAACATAGATGTACAATAATTAATTTAATAATAATTTTGTTGGAAATTTGTGCTATTTCAAATTTTCAGTGCTAATCATAACATGGGGATTAACCATGGGCAGGAAAATTCTAAGGTAGCCTCCAAGAGTCCCCATGCCTGGGGTACACACACTTTGTCCCACTTATTCAGTCAAGCACTAATTTAGATACTCCTGTGCAGGAGTTTTGCAGATGTCATTTAGGTGCCAAACCAGTTGACCTTAAGATGGAAATTTGTTCAATTGGGCCTGACCTAATCACATGAGCACGTCAAATCTGGGGCTAAAAGTTAGAGACAGAGGAAATCAGAGATCCAAAGCACAAAGGATTTGATACATGAGAAGTGTTCTGTTGCTAGAGAAGATCACATGGCAAGGAATGTGAGTGGTCTCCAGTTGCTGAGATAGTCATGAAGGAGACAAAAACCACAGTTCTACAGCTCTAGGAACTCAATTTTGCCAAGAAACTGAATGAGCACAGAAGTGGATTCTTCCTCAGTGTCTACAGACCAGAATTTAGCATGGCTGTCATCTCAATTTCAGCCATGTGGTACCCTGAGCAGAGAATTCATCCACATTGTGCCAGATTTCTGACCTACAGTTTGTGTTACAGCACTAGAAGACCAATTCAATACCCTTATGAGCAAATACTTATGCATAACTCAGATTATTACTTTAAGATTTATTTCTAGTAGTGGAATTGAGAAGAAAAAGAATTTCAATATTTTAAAACTCTGTATTACAAAATTCCTTCCATAAAAGTCATGACAATTTACACTCTTGCTAACAATCTATGAGTCCCTATTTTATATCCCACTCTTACCTCCTCTGTGATCAGTACAGCAGATTCTCAAATAACACAACAATGTTTAGAAATTTCAGTCAGGAGCATTGACAGGCCACCAAATAGAAGGCACTTCTGTGATAGAATAAGAGATTAAAACCAGTGTACATCAAGACAACAAAATACAATTGCCATCAAAGATATGTACTATGTTTAGTTTGAGTTGGAAGATGAGTTATGGGTTAGTGCATAGCTGGGGTGGAGAATGAAATAGTCGTAGGTGTTTCAAGCCTAAACATAAATGGTGGCTGTCATCTGAACAAATCTTATAGGGCTTTATGGTAGAGCTGTATACAATTTAATGACAGAAGAGAGATGACTTGGCAAAGCAGCAGATAGTATGGTTGCCATGGATGAATCCCTTTCCATTAATATCTTCCCCTGGATGGAGACTAACATGAAATCACCTATAACTCATGAAAATATATTGTCTAGAAATTCTAGTGCCCAAAGGCAGTTGAATATCATTATTTTTTTTTCTAAATAAATCAAAATCAAATATGAGTCCCTAAAACAGAGTTCATTTTAGGATTCCAAAGAATATGTTTATTGCAATATATTTTTCTGTTAAGTATAATGACCTTAAACAGATAAGTCTTGTAAAGTGTTAAATACAACCTAGAATTCTAATCTCTAAGACAACTGTTCAGAAACTCAATGATAACATCACTTCTGATTCTCATTGCTGATTCCCATAACCATCTAAGAATTTTCATATAATTTGATCTTACAGATGTCCTATCTATAATAATCCTGTGTATCAAATAATTATTAAAAATGTTTCCCATTTAAATACTTCAAAAACATACATAATTGCCAAGGACAATTTCTAATATATATGACAGAATTAATGTTGCTATACTAGAATAACATAAAAGCAAAAAAAAAAAAGTGTTTTTAGTTAACCTGTGAATCCTTACCATGGGCACTATTTCCATTAGGCTTTTAAAAATACAGGAAAATAGGTCCCAGGATCACCTCGATGAAAGCCTGAGAGCCCCATACCACCAAGATATGCATCAATACTGTAACATTATATGTAATTTACTTTAAAGTAATACAGTACAAAAAGTGTTACCTAAAGTGTATGAGTTAAACTAAAGCCACAACCTAAGGCATTAACATTTGAAGTAATTAGGAGTCTACTCTCCAGGACTGAGGCCATGACAAGGCCTTCAAATAGCAATATCTGAATCTTCACTAGACAGTTTGTATATTATCACAAGGAATCTTGGAAGTAAATTATTGCTGGTAGAATTAATAGTGTTCAAAATATGTGTTTGGCTAGGAAAATAATATAGATATTTCCACCCTTGTGTAAATGAAATCTAAAACTCTGGTGAACCCAGTGGGCTATCACCTTCAAAGTAAGGCTGATGGTCTTGAATTCTGTTTCATCGTGTGTTCATCCACTTAATACTGGATTTTGTTTCCTGGTCCAACTGGGTTAAGCTGATGCTACTGACAGAATATTGTATTTTTCACAAAATCAATGATTCATCTGAGGTTCTTGTCAGAGGTCCTAAAAAGACAAGAAGGTTTCACTGGGTTTATCAAAAAAAGATGTTTCAATGTTTGTGCCTGCTGGATTAAAAAAAAAAAAAGTATTTGGTGATAGAAACTGATTTTCATCTTAACAGTTCATGGGGTAGCAGCATCATAGAAAAGGAAACATGTAGTTCCCAGCTCTCTAATTGTGAGAGGTTTCTATTTCACCAAAGTAACCTGACAACTGTGAGAAGTTGATTGGTCCAATCCATTTACAAGTCAATAATGACACAAGATTACTGATGAATACAGTGCAATACAGAATACATGTTTCTCTACAAAGCTGCTTATCAAGTAACAAGTTTGGCTAAATAGAAATCTCATTTATAATTTTTAGAGATAAATACCTGATTTGCTACAATTACTTAAAAAGCAATGTCTCAAAACAGTCTAGAGATTTATAATTCTCAAGTGCCAGGACTTCTAACATTTTAATCATAATGACTATATATGCACCAATGCAAAAAGGTAGTCTTTTTTGCCCCTTTCTGTGTGCTTGCTGTGTGAAAGGGAAAAAATAGATACCTCTCTAAGCCTCAGTTTTATCATGGCTGAAATGATGAATTAAACAAAATGTTTTCTAAGTTTCATACTTGTTCCAGTCATTTAAAAATCTATTCATTCAGGAACCGTTTGATGAGGACCCACTCACCTGAGCTACTACATGAGGCAGAAGTTGAGGCAGGGCGTATGGAAATAAGACTAAAGACAAGATGAATAAAATGACAGAGTTTCTGAACCCAAGAAGGTTATGATGTAGTATATAAAGTCTCATGAAAGAAATGTAACTAATGTTAGGAAAATAAAGAGCGTAGATTGTTTTATTCTAATGAAGGCTTTCAAAGATTTCATGAAGGAAACGGTCAAATTGAAGAATTTTCAAGAAAAGATGAGATTTTGACAGAAATGGAATCAGAAAAAATGTTTATTAAGTACATGCAGTCTATAGGTGAGAACATATAACAAAGTTATATATTTCCTTCTTGTTCAGTTTCTGGCCTTTCTTGGAAATTTGAGTTCATGTAATTACTTATATATGTGAATATGTTTATAGGATTATAACTTGGGACTTTTGCAAAATTTACCAAAACCTTTTGTGAAAGTCTTAATATTTAAAAAATAAATAAAAAGCAGAAATAATCATGACTTGGACATTTTATATTAGTTATTATTGTATTGACTTTCTCTCTTGAGACAGACAGGCAAGACCTAGAGCTGCCAATATCTCTTGGCAGACAATGACTTGAATAAAAAAAAGGGAAGGAAGGAAAGGAGCTGTTAGCATTTTATATAAAGATCAGCATATGCTACTCAAAAAAAAAAAAAGAAAAAAAAACATGTTTTTCTGGTTCACAAGAAAGTCCCTGTAGAATACCAAATTTTACTGCATTACATTATTGATGAGAGGGTGTGCCATAGGCTATCTCTACATGTGTCACAGTGAAACCAAGACAAATTCATTTTAAATAAAACCTGTTAGTGTTCCCTATAGACACACGCACAAATAGGTATGTGTATATATGCAATTTTAAGTACTTTTGATGTATTAACACATTTATTTCTCCCTATAACTGTATAGGTAGTGATTAATATTACCCCCCTTCTATTGATGAGGAAATTAAAGCACAATAAGATTAAGTAATTTGTTCAAAGTTACTACAAGTAAATGGTTGGTCCACATTTCAAATCCAGGCTGTCCAATTCTAGAATATGCTATTAATTCCTGTACACATAACTGCCTCTGTATATTTCCCTAATTAACAGAGACAGATGCAGAGTTCTGCACTTGTTCTGCCACACGTATAAAAACAGTGTTAAGAAAACCAGATGATGAAATGGCATCATAATAGTTTCTTCTCCTGAGATCTAATACCCCTGGTGCAAATAATAAAAAAATACATATATTTAACATGCCAAAAAGCTGGGTTGCAAGCTATGGATGTAAATCAGGTAAATCCTGTACTTTATAGAAGCCATTTAAATATTTCTAAACCTGAAGTCAATGCTAGCAAAGGAATTGAGACAAATAAGATAGAAATTTTAAACATATCCCAGGGAGATGAAATTAAGAAAAATGAGAGCTGGCATCTAGAAAAATAGATATATACAGTAATAATTTTAAAAGTCTGAGACTATTAAACACAGTTTTCAAAAATTAAATCTTTACTGAAAAAATGAAATAATAGGATTTGGCAGTCAGAAAGTAATAAAAATAACTAAAGTGCCTAAAAAGTGGTACTAGTTGTGAAATCTTTCAGGAATTCAATACTTGAAGTAAAACTGATAAAGAATAGTTGGCATATTGGAAACTGTCAAAATTAATACAATTTTCTGAATAGCATTATAAAATAAGCATTGGTGAGGATGTTACTGATTCTTCCCAATCATTCTTAAAAGAAAACTAAAAGATTAACAATATTGATACTCAAATACTTAGATTAAAAAATTGAAATTACATGGAAATATTAGATAATAAAAATATAACTACAGTTCAATGACTTTCTAATTCTATCTGAAAATTATTTCCTGTGATAAATGAAAATTAATATTAATGCAAACAGCATTCTCAAAGTAAATTATTTCTATTTCCACACTAGAAGCATCCTTTTGTGAAATAAGTGAGAAGTGATAATTTTGACAGCAATAATTATGTATATAGTTTTAAGCACAAGGCTCCCAAAAGAATTTGTACCAAGACTTTTGGGCAACTGATTGATCATAATATCATTATACAATTATCATTAATCTGAAATTATAAGATAACTATACTAGCACTGCTAGCATTGAAAAAGTATATTGAGATAGAAAAAAATTCCTATCTTACATACTAAAAAAAGAAAACAGTAAGATCCCTAAATAAAGTGGACACTGGGAACACTTTTAAGACATGGTAAGGCTGATGCCTAAATACTGTAGTGACAGACGAGTTCGGAGTTCCGTAGCCTAAAGCAAATCTCTGTGTACCTTGCTATAATGCATGGGCTCTGCAGCTAGTTACTTAAAACTCCAAATCTCATTTTAGTTCTCTACCAAAAGAGATAATATTATGCAGAAATAAGTTGAAGTAAGATATCAAGAGCTTACCATGGTACTTGGCACATCGTAGGACTAAATAAGTATTAGTAGCCTTCCTCCCATTCTATTCAAAGTTCTCTCCTCTGGAAAAATTTAAAAGTAATGAAAAATGTAGCCTTCAAGGAACTTGCAGTCTTGCTAGAATGATGAGACTTATACCCAGGGAAAAGGGAGAGAATATAAACAACATATGTGCAAAAGTGAGAAATATAGACACTAAGGTATTCAAAAAAGACAGAAATCAAGGAAGGCATGAATCTGGTTACCTGCAAGGCTTCAAGAAGGAGATAGGACCTAAGGAAGATCCTGATGCACAGGTAGGATTAGAAAAGTGGGTGGGCAGGAGGAGACTTTTCCAAACCAGTTGGAGCAATAAGATCTGAGAGTTGGCTCTGCATCTTCATGGGAGAGGGGGATGACCAATCCAGCCAACTCGTAGGTTAGCCTGGGAGAACAGCAGTACCAGACACTACTATTTCCTTGGCAGTTTTCTTCATAGGGCTTTCACCTCTTCTCAGCTACCAAATGCCTCTTCCCAGCACACTTGCCAGTAGGGGTCCTCCTACTCTCTAAAACTGTTTCTTCCCTGATGAAATGTATGGACAGAAGCATCAAAATTCATTGTTTCCAGTCAGGAGGTTGAGATGTATCAGAATCCCTGGAGAGCATGTTGGGAGGATCGGGCATAGGTAATTCTGATACCCTACACCTATCTGACAACATCAACATAAATTAAACAGTAAGAGACAAAATCAGTAAGAGAAAAAGCACACATCAGTGGAAATCAGACGAGAGATGTGAACAGAACATTAGGAAGATCTGCGTCCAACAGTGCATGATCATCACAAAGAGCTAAAGGAAATCTCAGGTGGCAGGCATCTTTCTATGAAATTAAACAATTGATACATGAGCATAGAACACTTAAAATTTATATAGTACTTTTCTGCAGAAAGTGACCTATGTGGCTGAAATGACCAGGTTTCTCTTTCTAAGTGAAAAAGAATGAGTTCAATCTGTTTGCTCCCTAAAACAGAATTATAAATGGCAACAAATCTCTCAAAATTGTGGCTTCGGTTACACAAAGATCAATCTTAGGTGCAACGTGGAAATGTCATTTGGTTCTGTCTGAGATTCAGTTATAAGATAAAGTATGCCAAATACTGGTCAGGACAGGTAAGTATTTATGAAATGAGAGCTCTCTTCCCTTCCAGGCAACTGTGCAGCAGCATGCAAAGGTGAAAAGCAAGGTTATATATAGCTCATTTGACTGATGTGCATACCAAGTGTTATGTTTCAATCCTAAAATGAATACAAATTGCCGAGTACTTCTTAGACTAAAAATGAATGTAAAAAAATATGGTAAACGATGTGCTTTCTTTTCTAAACATATAGTCGCTGACCCAGCATCACTAGGGCACATACATGAAGCCCAGTGGCAGTGATGGATTTGCAAACTGTGACCAATAGAACATTTTTTAATTTGGCCAAGGAACAGTGCAAAACAAATTAACCTAAGCAGAAATAGTGCTTATGCCTTTGGCCTTATCAAAGCTTTTAATAGTACTTAGAGGTCACAGTGAAGCTCTACCAACTCCTTCACCCCCGACCTCACCCCCAACCCATAGCCACTCCCAAGACTTGGAAATAAAGAAAATGACATTGCCCTTTCAGCATTCATCTCGAATACTAACAAATAGTAGCACTGAGCAGGGAGATGCCAAGTTACTTTTAAGGTAGAAAGGCTTCTGTGTCAGTAGGATCTGACTCTGTCCTGGAAATCAAATGTATTGATTTGGGAATGTTCTCAGCCTTCCAAACAAGAGATGTTTTCATTTTCTGGTTCAGTTCCCTCACACATCCACCCTCGAAGGAAGCTCTTAACTTAGGCAGACCAATACTAGGCTTTTGGCATTACGGAAAAGGGAGAATAAGAAGAAAGAACTAGGCCTGGAATGCTAGGAGTAAAGAAGGAAGGATTTTTTCTTGCTGGATGAATATTCAGGCTCCCAAGCTCCTTTTCTCATGGAGCATCTGAGTAATGGATTAAAATATTAGAAAACATTTCTTTAAGAAATTAAGTAAAGATCTGGAGATAGGGCTAAAGGTCAGATGGAAGGAAGGGAGAGAGGGAAGGAGGAAGAAGGGAGGGAGTCATTGATTCGAGTGAATGAAAATCCAAGCTCTCCCTTATTCAAAGGTTGTTTCATTCTGACCACATTTGAGGCTACATGCTCCATTGTATATGTTCGATGGAAGGGAATATATTTCTGGCCTAAAATTTTTAGGAGGAGGCCAGAGATACATCCTAACTGGACTTTTTAGGTCAGAGAATCACACACTCTGGTTCTTTAGGACATTCTGGTTTCCTCTTGGCCTGAAATAATTATTATTAATACCTCCTCCTAACTTGAGTAATAAACCATATGGTTGGGTGGAATGCCTAAATGGAATATGTTTTTGCTCATTGGCCAACCATAGTCTACATCTAGACCTGACATTTAGGTCAGCTTTCCTAAAGTACCTGGGTTCCATTGGTGAGGTATGGCTACCAACTAAACTTCAGATATTGTGAAGAAGAGGAAATTCTTGGTTGCTGTATGAGTTTGGGTTCTCCGGAGAATGTATATGGAAGAGAGAGACACACATAAAGAACTGGCTCACTGCTTATGAAGACTGGAAATTGAGAAGTCCCAAGATCTGTGGTCAGCAAGCTGGAGCCTTGAGAGAGACAATAGTATAGTTCCAGTCTGAGTCCAAAGTCCTGAGAACCAATGGAATAAGTTCCTGAGAGCCAATTCAAATGGAATTATCCCAGTGTGAAAACAGTCAGGAAGAGAGTAAATTCTCTCTTTTTCTGCCTTTTTGTTCTATTCAGGACTTCAGCACATTGGATAAGTCTCCTCTATACTGGGTAGAACAATCTGCCCTACTTAGTCTATAGATTCACCTGGTAATTTCATTGAAAACACCCTCAGAGACATGCCAAATAATGTTTAACCCCATAACTGGGCACCTTGTGTCCCAGTCAAGTTGACACAAAAAATCAATCATCAGAGTTGCTATGTCGGCAATTAAAAATTTCCACTAGATATGAAGAATTATGTTTTTGGTGGAGAGTTAATGCATTGGCCTTCTGCTTTATATATTAATTTCTGTAAACTTGATGAATGTGAAACAATACCTGAAAAATAAATTTGTTTTCAGCACACTGATAATTTTAGAAACTAAGCCTCCTAGTACATTGATGAAGGTAACAAATGCTACCTAGAAGACAGCAGCTAACCTTTCTCTCAGGAGTCTAACTTCACTGTTGTACATTTTCTTCACTAATACTCATGTTAGCTTAACAAAAAACAAACCTCATTCAAATGAAGCTAAAGGATTAAGCAACTACCCAAAAAATGTAAAACAAAGGAGATAGTAACTCTGAGTATTTTAAGTGCTATAACCAAAAGGTGTTAACTTTTTGTATAGGAAAAGAATAAAATTCAGTATAATAAAAAGAATGCAACAAGTATTTTGGATCTTATAAACCGAATTATTCACCAATAGTCTCATCTAAATGAATAATATGTCCTATTAAAATTATATCATATTCTTATCAGATGGGGAAAGTAGATAAATTATGAATTATATGGAGCCATGAATACATTTTTAATATTTCTTGATGTTGAGCTTTGACACACGCTTTTTCACTTTTAAGACAGATCTCAAATATGATGGTCAGATAGAAAGTATTACATGTTGGATTCAGAATAATTAGAAAAGGTACTGAACCTCGGTTCTCTCAGGTTGAAAATCCGTGGTTACTGCAACTCTCTCTTCATCTCTTGGACTCCCTTAGTTCCAACCCAAGGAGTTAGACAGCTTCCTTTTTTTATTATTATTCTAGAGCTATTCAACAACCTATCCTGGAAGTAGAACCACACTGACACTGGAAGCCCACTTTTTCCACAAACTTACTCCTGGATTATGAATTGTATCCTTACCTTTAGTCTCTAACAGCTTTGTGTATCTGTGCTAAACTGCAGAAACCTAGCTTTGTCATTGAAGAGAGTTCTTGGAAGAACTTGAGATGTCTCTGGAGCCTAGGAGCATATATGAACAAGACTGATACCAGCTTCTCACTTGGAATATGCTAACAGGTGGAGGTGGGCCAGTGTGGCTTCTCAGTAGAAAAACAGAGAGAAGGCAGCAGCAGGAAATCTTGAACTGTGTTTATTTGGTAGGAAGAATGTATGAGTTTGTGGCTCAAGCAGAGGCCATAGAGAGTAGGTAGGCTCAAGCTATCTTGAAATTATTCTGCCCAAGAGGGCAGCCAACTAGGGCAAAAGAGCCCAAGTATAAGATGTTATAGAATGCATCACCAAGGGCAACCTGAGAAAGGTTGTACAATTCAATTGAATAAATCGCTTATAACAAGGAATTATATACAACTTGGGCATTTCCTAGATCCGCCAAAGAACACATATTTGTACCCAATTAAAGAGCCAGTCTTTGGATGCCAGATTATAATAGCAGCAGTGCCATAAATCTGTTACTCTTGTCCTCTGATATCCGTTGCACCCTCTTAGCCCTAAAAGAGCCAGAAGCAGCAGAGGAGGAAGAGTGAAAAACAGCCCATACTCCCCTTCCCTTATGCAGGTCCCAGTGGAAAGGTGGCAGTTGAGAAGGGAAGAGGAACTCTGAATTGGGTGTGAGCTTGAAGTTTTCATTTAGATTGAACTGGACTATTTAATGCCCTAAAATGAACTAAAATTATAGAGAACATGATCATAACAGAAAATAACAAAAAGTTAAGGCATTTTTCCAAGGTATTATAAGGGGCCAGGAAGGGAGCTTCAACAGAATACGTTTGAAGGCAGTAGTTGAAAAATAAGCCATTTTCTCTTTGAACCCCATCAATTCCAGATTGTTCCATTTTAAAAAAGGAAGATATGCACACACATACATATATTATATGAACTTTTTTCCATTTAATACTGTATCATGAATATTTCTCATGACATTAAATATTCTACATCTTTTTTTCTGGCTTTAAAATATTTCTTTTAACAATCTGGTGATGGCCAGAGGGGAGGGGTTTTGGGAGCCTGAGAGAAAAAGGTGAAGGATTAAAGAGTGCAAATTAGTAGTTGATAGATGGTCACGGGATGGGGAACACAGCATAGAGAATGCAGTCTGCAGTAATGTAATGGCTAAGTGGAGAGCCAGAGGAGAGAAAGAGCAATCAAGGGGATCATTTTATAAACTATATAAATGTCTAATCAATGTACTATATACTTGAAGCTAAAAATTTTTTTAAACTGTAAAAATTAATAAATATATATAAAGAGAAAAAAATCCTTTTAATAAATGTATAATCATTTTAACTGATTCCCTAATATTAGACAGCTGAATTATTTTGCCTAAGTTTGCTGTCATAACCAATGCTATAACAGATAACTTTACATATAAGGCTTTACTCATAACCATGATTAGATCTTTGAGATATATCTCTATAAGTGGACTCACTAGATCAATGATCGTACACATACTTAAAGTTTTAGATATATAGTGCCAGGTTTCAAAATAGATAATTTATTAATGAATGTTTCTTCAATAAATATTCATATCAATAACTCCTCAAAATCTTCTAGAGTTTATATGCATTTTATTTGCCAAAATTAAAAGTTGAAAATAAAATATTCTAGATTCCAAAAGCATTTAGTTATTAGAAGATATTCAATGCTAAATAAGAACTTGAATTTTTAATAAATTGTTACAAAAATTCAAATAAAACTATAATCTACCTTCACTTTTAGAATAAAACCCATCACATATTTATTTAATTTCTGAGTTTTCAGGTAAAATTGTCTTAGTATACCTGCACTAGGTCTCTATTTGAAATGTCCTCACCAAGAACTATAGAAAAAGATCTTTCTTCCATGAACAGAGGTTTGAGTGTAATAGTTGGAGTCCACTAATACATGGATTAAAAATCAGAGTAACATCCAAATGATCAAAATTATAATATTTCAGTACAATCCTTCTGTGTTTCTGGGGAAAGATAAAAACAAACTTAAGGGACACATGATGTGGTTAAACTGGTTAACTGCCAAACATATAAAGTATTGTCATGTCTTCTGAGCTTAGAGTAGTTCCATGTTAATTATTAATCTGTGAGTGCTACTAACAAATCTTTTTGACAGTTTATAAGAAATGTATAAAGTATTTGTACAAGTGCCATATCTATTGAATGTTATAACGTTATCACATGAAAGATTTTGTTATTCTCTTTTTATACATGAGGAAACAAAAGTTCAAAATATTCAGTTTACCCATGACATACAACACTGGTACAAACATAGCCAAGAGTCAAAACTGTACCTAATTTTCAAGTCCAGAATTTTTCTACCACGCCACTCTGCCTCCTGGTTTGTTCATTTGCTCGCTTGCTTGCTCGCTTGCTTATTTACTTATTTATTTATTTGTTTGTTTGTTTATTATCGAACATCAAGATATGTCGAGAACTGTTCTAAATACTGGCATAGAGCTGGTAAAGATAGGCAAAATCTCTATCCTTCCTAATTTGTGATCATTGGGATGGTAGGGAGTGGTAGGAAGGCAATAATTAAAGATTAAGGAAAGGTAAGTGCTATGAAAAATGAATCAGGGTTAGAGGAGAGAGAATGATGAGAGATGCTATTTAAAATTATGTTCTCAAAAAGGTTCACTTTAGAGCAGAGACCTAAGCAAAATGAGGGATCAAGCTAACAAGCATCAGGGGCAAGAGAATTCCATGAGGAACTTGGGATCTTACTTTTTTAAAATTAGTAGCTATTCTCACAGAACAACTAATGCCCAGTTTGCCTTCTATTAGCTTGACAGTTAACTCTAGATGCAGAGAAAATGCATTTTGTGTAAATAGAAAAAGGCTTACCAAAGAGAGGCAAAGACTAAATAGCATACCCACCACAAAGAAGTGAAAAATGAAAGCCGCTGGGATTTCTACCGCTAACAGACACGGCTTTTCACTATTCATAGCTTTCTTCTCAGGACAGCCGTGGGAAGCAGAGCTTTGTAATTCATTCTTTATAAATAGAATCTTGCAAATTAACCATGGAATCAAATCAAATAAATTTCATTCACAATCTTGTAAGTACCTTTAAAAGACATTTACTAAGATATGAGGGATTTTTTTAATTTCTTGTGTTTTCATTAATTTTTATTAACATGTTAAAAAAAAGACTAGCCATTTTCTACCAGATGTCTTAAGCCATCAGCATCAAGTAATGAGGTGTAATGTTACTTACGTCTTTAGTATGAGAAATTGGAGATCTTGATCCTTCAATTATTGGAGAAATCAGATAAATTACAGGTGAATTCTAATAACTTAGCAAAAGCCTCATAGGAATAAGTGTTACAGATACTAAGTGAAAAGATAGTTAAAAAGATGTCAAAACTTTAATTTTATTATATGTATGACCTTATGATGTAGTTTGTATAACTGCTGAAATCAACCACTATAATTATCACTATTATTTTTGAGCTCTCTCTGTGTGACAGGCTACACTGTGTGTGGTGATAGGACTCTCTAAAGTTGTCATGAAACAACTATTTTATAATTCTTATTATACTGACATATAACGCATATGTATACTAGTAAATGGCCCAGGCTCTCCGCCAAACTGTTAGATTCCAGAGTTGTATTCTAATCCTTTGTGGTGGAGTTTTAATAACCTGGATATTGAATAAAAGCAAGATGAAATTTAATAGCCACACATTTCTCTCAACTTATGAAACCTCAAAACTGAAAGACATCTCAAGCAGTTTAATGTATGAAAAATGGAAAGAGCTTATGGATCAGCTGCTTTAGGTAATGAATGAAACTCACCGAGCTCCTCTTTTGTAGGAACTACAGACCAGAGCAGATTGAGAACAAGTACAGCCCTGCCCTCCTAAGACTTCTAGCTGTGTGACAACAAAATGTAGGACCTTCACCATGCTCAACTTCATGCCTGAGAAGAGTCAGCATTCATTTGCTGATGAGAAAAAGAAGGGAGGGAGGACAGAAACTCCTCTAGAAATGACAAAACCTACACTGAGGATAAGATTTCAGATCGCTAGTGACATAAGCCATCGCCCTGTATAGAACTGGCATAGGATACTTAAGCCGTCTGAGGAGCTTGAAGCAACCTCAGAGGTAGTCAACAGCACCAGCGTGTAATCTCTGCCTGTGGAGAGTCTACCCAGAGAGGGCCTGGAACAGCTTTGGCAGCTTGCTGCTTTCCTACCAGTACATGGCCTGACAGTGTTTCCTCCAGGCTCTGGGGAAGCGTTCTGACAAGTTTTTATCATCCATTAATTATTGTCTTTCCCCTGAAGAGAAATATGTTTCTGACAAGTTAAAAACCTCTCTCTGTAGTAAAAATGCCTTTGGCCTTTCTGAGCCATCTCTGTGTTTGAAGACTATCTTCTGGAAAGATACTACAGTGGACTCTTCCAGTCATTTGCCAGACCCTATCTGTCCATCAGAACTGCAGTTATTACTTAATGCTCAAAGTGGGATGTAAGTGTAACTTTTGGTAGCTGCAGAGGATTCTGTTTCTCCTGTCTGGGGTTCATGGTTTGGTAACACACATTCTGAGAGAGAAGGTTCTCACTGTCTAAGCCTGTGTTTGTTTCTATGCCCCAAACTTTTTCCTCTACCCCATGTTTTCTTTGGAGAATGACAGGTGTATTGTAAAGTTAGAACAGCCATATTGCCAAGTACTAGAGCATGTCCAGAGGGGTGTAAGTAATGAATGGTGATGAAGATCCCAAAAGAGCAACAGAGATTAGAGAAAAGAAAGAGGCAGAAGTGGAGTGGCAAGACGTGGCCTATTTTCTGGAGATAATCGACTTCAAAAAGGATCAGTAGAAAATGAACATTAGGGACAACAAATGTGGTAAAAAAAAAAAAAAGAAGAAGAAGAAGAAAGAAAAGAAAAGAAAAGAAAGAGAGAGAGAGAGAAAGAGAGAGAGAGAGAGAGAGAGAGAAAGAAAGAAAGAAAGAAAGAAAGAAAGAAAGAAAGAAAGAAAGAAAGAAAGAAAGAAAGAAAGAAAGAAAGAAAGAAAGAAAGAAACCAGAGGGATATAACTGAATAAATGAGTGAAATTCAAGTGAACTTTGGAATAAAAGAAAAAAACCTTAAAATACATTTGGGGGACAACTGGGAAAACTGAATTTTTGAGAGTATACATAATAGTGGTAAAATTTTCCAAAGAAAATTTTAGATTCAGACTTCAATTTAATTGTTTACTAATGGGGGGAAAAGTAAAAATTGTTTAGGTATTCTGCTTAGCTTGTATCTGTTTTACTCTTAGAAACCACTTCTCAGAGCAACCCTCAGCCTGTCTTGCTCAACTTACCCCACCCAAGTGGTAAGTTCTTCAGAGCTTACTGAGGCTAGAGTCAGTCAGTGTCTCTCACTTATTGCAGTGGGGTAGGGGAGAGCAGAATGGAGATCAGTCTAATTGAGAATGTGGCATAAAGGCTAGAATGAGGAAGAACTAAATGACTAGATGTGCAATAAAAATCATCAAGCCAAACCCAGAAGGAACACAACAATGATTTAATTCCCATCAGTGCAATATAAGGAACCATGGTCCCCCAGCAAGCCATGGGTGCATTTTAGAGCTAGCTGAGTCTACAAGTACTGGTAATAACACATCGAGTTAAAATAAATAAATAAACCCATAGTTCGTAAAGATAACGAAGTAAGGGAGGGAGTGATTTTTTTGTGTGGGGGTGGGGAAAGAATAAATATTCTCCTAAGGACACTTCTCCCTACCTCACCTAGCCCTTACTCTGTCCAGGCTGGCCCTGGTTGGGGCTCAGTCTGAAGGTGAGAAAGAAATTGGGGC
Organism: Cynopterus sphinx; assembly: GCA_030015415.1. Classification (NCBI taxonomy): domain Eukaryota; kingdom Metazoa; phylum Chordata; class Mammalia; order Chiroptera; family Pteropodidae; genus Cynopterus; species Cynopterus sphinx. The sequence goes on from CM057379.1 coordinate 34,479,366, forward strand.
AAATTTGTGGGGAGAGTAGGAAACTGAAGACAGGTAATCTAGTAAAACCTGAAACATTGGAGTAGTATCGTCTTCCTTCTCTGGTTCTCATCCTTTGATGTTTTTATTCCAGCAGTTACTAAATGTTCTGAATAATTTGTGGGAAGTGGTGGCAGGTGGGGGAAGAAAGATTCTTTTTCTTCTTTTCATTCCCAAGTAGGTGCTCATAAGGATGTTTGAGGTAGAGTCCCCCAGAAAACAAACCATTGAACATAAATAGATAAAAAAAGAAACTCTACAGCAAAGCTTATTGAGGTAGATCCTGTTACCTAGGAATTAGAAAAGTAAAACATTTCCTAAAGAGTTCTATGTATAGCACTAATTACCACAGTGTGAAAGTTGCACACATAAACATCATTAAAATCAGCAGGAAGGAGGTTTTCTCATGAACCAGTTGAAATAGATCAGCAGCAAATATTTCATTTCCTGCTGAAATTGGTATGACAGGCAGACTTGGCCTATATCAGAAGACGATTTCTACCAAGAGAAGAAAAGCAATGTGTGAGGTATGTGTAACCAAAGCTAAGACCTCATCAGCTAGCAAAGGATCCACATGTGTCTGTGGTATCATCAGACATTGTCTTAGGTGCTGGGTCCTACTCAATGACAATTATTTGGGCAGCTCTACTACTTGCCAAGCATATGCTCAGGGCTGGGAAACAACCTCTCTCTTTGCAAAGCTCATGTTGTTTGTCTAAATCCCTTATCACAAGGACTCTTTACCATACTGTGTGGTTTTACACCCCCGCCCCGGCCCCTCCCCACATGCACACATATTTTCTTTAACCAGAGGCACTCTTTTTTTTTTCTGAACAAAGTATAAATATAACCCAGAAATGATAAGCCCCTCCAATCTTTTTGCAAGAGACATGTTTGATTTGAACCCCTAAATTCCCCCCACCACCTTGTGACAAAGCAAAGCCCAAGTTTGGACATCTGTGAATTCCTGGGAACTAGGTCAAGCATGGTCTGATTTGCTTCAAGATTTGTCTTTCATACACACTGCTGCTGTGCTCAGTTAATGTGAAAATATCCTCGTGAAGATTGTCAAGACTCACCACCTTGTCACAAATCATTTGGGATTCAATTATTTTCTAATTACTAGGGAAACATAAAGATCCATATTTTAAAATTCTCCCTTCTAGAAAGTTCTTTCTGCTGTCTTTCTACAGGGAAATGTCCCACTGGCCCTTTACTCCAAGAATTTCCAATCTCATACCATCTTGCTGTCTTCTTTTTTGTCCCCTCCCTTAACCTCCCCAACCCTTTCTTACAACAAAAGAATAATAAACGCATTAAAATTGTTCATGTTTTCTCATGCAAAACAGTTTAACTATCCATTTTTGCTTTTGGACTCCTGCGATTCCTAACCTTGTGTCTTCATGGGGGTACATTTAAATGTCTTCCCAACATAGGCAGCTCCTTTATACTTCCCTTCCTAAGAAGAAGTCTGCTTGTCATGAATATAATTTTCTTCGCAGTACATATAGAAAGATAAACAGTGAGATAGTCTCCTTGAGGGACATTTGGAGGGTCTAGAGCCTGGTTGCTACCTCCAGCCCCAGCCTTAGCCCTAAACCACCCCACCTCCAGCTGCTGGGACAACTTGGTGAACCTAGAAGTCCTGGCTAGGCCATCAAATTAGGCCTCTGTCACCCAGCAGAGAGCAGGACCTTAAGAGACCAAGGCACAAAAGTAAAGACTAATCAAGAGTCTAAAAGAGAACAGGTTACTATAAAGCAAGACAAGGGTGGAGCTGCATGGGGAAACTGAGGAAGGAGAAAACGTCAGATAGACCCTAGGTGGGGTGTGAGAATGGACAACAGACTCCAGGCTGGTCCCATGCCAAGTGCTTTACAAAGAAAGTGAAATGAAGTCTTGATCTTAGCCTACAAGCATTCCCACTGTGCAACCAAGCAGCACTGTCAATGGTGAACGGGTGTAGCAGAGCAATTTGAACAATAATGCAAAATGTATCTATAGGAGGTAGAAAAAACATTTGGTGAAATATGCAAAAGATATTTCTGTAATACATTTGTTTATTATATTTTATAATAAAAAAGGAGGATATAAACAGAATAAAAGACTATATTGAAAGAGACCAGATGGTCTTAATCATTGAAGAGTTTTGGGAGTTTTGTTTGTTTTTGATGATTATATTTTCCCTCTAGCATTTATTAAACCAGAAATACCATAAACTTCCTTAATGGACCCCTTTTCCTTAGAATCTCATTTGAATCTGATCTGTAGACTGAATTACCATACTCATATAGACTAATAAAATCTTACTTTATTTCACAAACATCTAGAGGCAACCTAAAATAGTAGGGCAACATAGTGCATTTGCTAGGAATGTGGATTCTGGAACCAGACAACCTGGGTTTGATGTCCAGCTCTACCACTTACTAGCTGTGTGATCCTAGACAAGATACTTAACTTCTCCGTGCCTTAGTTTTTTCATCTGTAAAGTAAAGATAATACTTGCCATGGAAGATCATATTGATAATTGAATGATCTTATATTTGTAAAATCCTAAGATCAGTATCCAGCTCACGGTAAATGGTATATTAGTGTTTATGTGCAAGGAGTTATGTTGGCTGGTGAACGTGATACTTGCTTTCGTAGATTTGACATTCTAATGGTTTCCAAAGGCCTACACATAACTGCAGTTAGAGCCCATTACCCAGGATAATTGGTACCAGAAAAAAGCCCCTTAACACAGGGAACAAAAGTTCAATAGTAAGTATAGTTTTAAAAAAAAATTGGGGCCTCGATTTAATCTTTTAAAAATGAACTCAACGTCATGAAAAATGTTTATTTTATCTTATATTTAACAAAATATAGATTATAATTGCAACAAAAAATAATTTGTGTTTTGGGGTTTTGTATGTAATTTTTTTTCTATAAAATGTGCAGTACGAAAACCACTTTCCATTTGAATTTTTATAACACTGTTATAAAGAGGATCTCCTTTGTAAAAATGTTAGCCAGCTTCATGAGTAATCCCTAATGTTTAGTTATGCAAATTATTTCCCTTTGATGCTCTTGTCATCATTATTATCAGTTTCCTCTCAGTTTCTTTTATCTTGTCAATAGTTTTGTGAGTGATTTCAGCATTCATCTGGCCTTCATGATTTCCTGTATTTTATGTAGCTCTTGAAATTTCACAGCAACCTATTTACATTGTATCTGAATTGTATTATGTAATGTTTACAGCATTAACCAACTAGAATAAAAATGTAAACATATTATGGTGACAGATAGATATTACTTATGATAAATGGGGAGAAATATTAGAAAAGCTGGGATTAATATTGCAAATTGTCAGCAAATTAGTGACTATTTTATGTTTTCTTATTTTGGTTCCCTCATATAGATTTATAATTTCAGAGATTAAGATGATTAACAATCATGCTTTCTATATTAATGTAAAGCAGAAAAAAGAAATATAACAACCACAGTATAGAACCAGGTTCTGTAGAAGTAAGCAAGAAAGAGCAGCTTGTTCTGCCTGGAAGAATTGCTCCTTCTCCCTGAAAGATTGAGATAAGACTGAAAGATTGAGTGGGTTTTGAACAAGGCAAGGGCATTCTCAATTAATAAAGGCAGCAAAGTTCATGGTGGTATTTTTAGAAAATAGTGAGCAATGCAGTAAAGTTAGAGAGCATAGGTCTTGTGAGAGGGATGTAAATATGATTTAGTTTGGGGTGAGGGCTTAGGAAATGTCATGAGCCAATGAAGAAAATAACTCTGGTTGCACTGTGAAGATTGAACTAGAAAGATAAAATGTTAGAGGCAAGAATTCATATTAGAAAGTTATTTAAATCATCTGATCATATCCGAACCATGGTATACCTAGGAATTCTGTTCTTTCTCTTTCTGGACTCTTTGCTGCTCTGTCTCTCAATCTCTTTTTATTTCCTCCCCACTCCAGAGTCCCACCATACTAGCCTTGTAACCCTAAATGTGCAATAGGTATATAACACAGGAAAAAAGGAACAAAGGCCACTAATAAACCCTGGGCCACCAGTGAAGGGAGAGGGAAGCAGTGTTTTCAAGGGGCTTCTACAAACTGAAGTCTGAGCTGGCACTTGGCATATCTTATTTCACATAATCTTAACAAACCTGTGCCTTAGGGACTCCTGATCTCACTTTTATAGGAGAAAATTGTGGCTTAGTTATTGAATCAGCAATTCACATCCAGCTCCACTTGACACAAGTTCGTGTTGTTGCTATCATATCTGTACTAAGCATTTAAGGAGGAATGGGCAAAATGGGGCCTCTGATGTAAGAATAATGGTTCGAAAGAGATTTAGGCATTAAAAATACATTACAAGTCTTAAGTCACAAAGTCCTTACTAGCTTTTTTATTGTTGCTGTTGATTTCTGGGTTTTTTTTTTTTTTTCCCCCAAGCCACATGGCAGAGGGTTAGTCAGGGTCAGGTATTCAGATCAACTCTTTCCATGGGATTTCTCAAAAAACCACACCCCAAGTTCGTATGTTGAAGGCATTACTGCTTGCTAATTCTGTATTTATGCCAGGTTACACTGTTTAAGGAGTTACCTAATTTCCTCAGGAAGCAGAATATCTTGAATTGGATTGCCAGGGTGAAAATTTTGAAGGGAGGTCAGAAGAATACAAAGGGAATGTATTATATTTAAATTCATGAATGAGTTCATTCAATAAATATTTTGAGTGCTTAAAATGGACCTGGCACAACATTAACCTTTAGGGATAGAATAATTACAAAACAGTCACAATTTCTTTACTTGTGGCACTTATGTTTTAGTAAGAAAACCAAATCCTTAAGAAATATAGTAATTAAGTTATAGTGGGAAGGAGTCAGAAGGAGCAATTGGCCATTTTAAGAGAAAGAGCTTTAGCAGGTAGAATCTACTTCCCCTACCTCCAGCTTTTCATTTCAGAAACAGCCCCCCCAAGTATTCATACATTATAAGAACTATTTGAAAAGCTACCATATATTTGGTCTTCAAGTTAAATAAAGGGTTAGGTTGAGGAGAATCAGGTCATCTATACTCAGAATTGAATTAATTCCCTTCAATGTCACACAATTTATTGAGTACTCACTATGCGAATGATCTCAAATATGGAACTGTGATTAAGCTAGTCAAAGCCATAATCCTTGAATCTCAGGCAGTTATTTGACATTTCAATAGCATATCAAAAGAGATAACATAATATAGGAGTACTAATAATAATTTCTTTTATAATAATTCCAAGGAGGCAGAGGGAAAGGTTTTCTGCTTTGTGGATGTAAAAGAAGCAGCAGAGAAGCAAGTAAATTATAGCTACTCGAGAATTAATCTCTATTTGGAAATTTAGACACAACACAAGTAAACATTAGTCTTTGTTTCCATTAAGAAAAGAAAAGCAAGGTACCCTACAGTGCTAATGGGAAGAAGCATATCTTGGCTCTTGATACCCAGGAATTACTCCTCACATCAATAATATCTTTTGAAAGCAGAAATTAAATTCCTTGTTTGCCCTAGATAGTCTTTCTCTTGAATTGAAAAAAGAGGCTGAACTATTGCCTATAAGGCCCTACATAATATGTTTCCTTCGCCCTAACCTCCCCCTCTACTCTTATTCCCTTTGTTTGCTTAGTTTAGTACCCTTGACCTCATCCTCACTGTTCCTCAGATACACCAGTTTATGCTCCTGTCTCAGGTTTATTTTACCTGTCGTTTTCTTTGCCAGCAATAATCCTCCCCTAACTATCCATGTGGCTTATTTCTCACTTGCATCAGGTCTTTGTGCAAAAGTCATCTTCTCTGTGAGGCAGCCCTGGTCCCATTATAAATTGCAGTCTCTTTCCCAACACAGCCCAGCTTTATTTTTCTCCTTAGCGCTTGATCAGTAACTAACACACTATTTACCTTGTTTATAATCTATCTTCCTGCTAAAATAATCTCCAAAAAGACAGGGATTTTTGCCTCTTTTGTTCACTACTATATCCTCAGGAACCAGAATAGAGTTTGGCACATAGCATGCACTCACTAAACATTTGTAGACTGAATGAATTAATGCCAAAGATAGCTACAGCAGGAGAGGCTACCATGGAAGCACTTCCAACTTAGTGTGGAACCATCTGAAAATAATGGTTTCAAGAACTCTGAATACCTCCTTGAAAAAGGACCTTTGGCCTTCTCATCATTCTTCAAACATATCAGTAGGTAAGATTTTTTTAAACTAACCTAGAATATTAAAATGTTTATGTCTAAGTTGTACCAACAAGCAAAGCCATTATTAGGAAGAATATCTTGGTGAGAGCATGAATATTTGCTCTATCAATTCAAAATAAAACTGTACTACACAGCCCTTGAATTATGACTGGCACGATATACAAATGAACCAATTAGTTCAATTCTCATAAGATCCCAATGAACTCCAGACATCAGAGTTGGGATCCATTATGAGCAAATTCCAGGCAGAAAAAGCATTAAGTTTTTCATAAAGCACAGGCAAAGTAGTTGTGGCACCTCTCAGTGAAATAAGACTATGCAATTACCATGAGAACAGCCTTTTCTCAAGAATGACAGCCATTCTCATAAACACTTGATTTACACTGTTAAGAGCACACACATCAATAGAAAACACAAATATATATGACTTTGGAATTGACTCAGATATCTAATAAAAAAAGGTGATGCCAATCAATATTCAATGTCCACTGAGGACTGTAGGTTCCCCCATAGCTAGTTTAAGAATCATAGCATGAAGTTACAAAGACCCTACACTTAAAAAGTGCAAATGCAATGATATTTTTAGCCACCAATTACCTTTCCTCTTAGTCAGTATAAGTAGGACAGAATGTTATCAATCCAGTAGGTGTTCCACAAAATAACTGCTTCATTTAATGGCTTCTAAAGCCACTTATTAGGCAAAAATTTCAATCATTCCAATAGAGATCAGTTCTTGCTTTCACAATTAAGCATAAAGTTTCTCAGCAAATATCCTGAGAAGGGTAACAGGTTAACTTGAATGTACAATAGTAATGCCTAGTATCAAATCCTTTGCTTAGAACATCTTTTGACAGTAAAGAGATTATAAGGAGTTCTTCATTCCCTCCTCTTACTTTCATTCTTTTACTGTCCTGTTGTTGTTAATGTTGCTGTTGTTAATTGTGAGAAAAATAAGAATACCAGTTGTTCTGTTGCCAAAAGAAGTTGAAGAATAAAATCATCTACTCTGAACCTTCCAGATATGTGATACTGGCTACTAGTGGGAGTGAATAGATAAAAAGATAAGAGACAGGGAAATTGAACAAGATAATGAATAAAAAAGTACTTTATAAAGTATAACTACAAATTTAAAGAAATGTTATTTTAAAATAAAGTGGAGAGATATGGGAAACTTAAAATAAACTTCATTAATTTTGCTTATCATTAATATGTAAGATTGTTCCTTTGTCTAAGTGCCTTAAAAGTCTTTCTGTATGGCAAGTAGACTGTATCTGAAGTAATAAATCAGGCTTTTCAGATATACTTTCGCCTATGCATGCTTTATGCTAGCTCTTTTTCAGCATACTTAATGCTATGACTTAAGATTGCATCTCTAAAAAACCTACAAACAAGATGGCCACAAATAAGAAGCACCATGTTCTTCAAAACACCCATCACTAGTTAGAGTGAAGGACTTGAGTCATCTGCGATGCTCCCTAAAATGGTAAGTAGTGTACGTGTTCTCTCAACTCTTTTGGTCTCTTTCTCTATTGTCTGAGACCATCATTTCCTTTCTCCAGCATGATGGTGTAGAGCCTGAATTTCAGCCTTTCCCCTGTGTAATGATATGATCAAACAAGTTATTTTTGTTCCCTGGCCTCAGTGTCTCATCCCTAAACTAAAATTTTGCTTCCCACTTGTCACATTTTAAATTGTCCTAAGGTACTATAAGAAGCAAAACAATACAAGAAAACCATACATGAGAAAATAAAAATGAGCATGTCCCCATTTATGTTTTAAATATTATCTATTCAAAGAATTGGAAGATAAACTTTTAAGGATTAACACTTTCTTACTCCTTAATAGGACACTGTAACACACATAAAGTAACGGAGATAATATAATCCTTGGCAAATGAAATAAATGAAGGTTGTTAATTTTAAATCAGTGCCAACAAATTTCACAAGATATTTAATGATTTTCAAGTGGGAGTTAAAAAATGAAAATGCAACTATGGGGCATTCAGGGAAGATGGAGTCTTTGGTGCACACCCCTAACTTTTTCCCTCCCAACCCTCTATGACATAACATAAAAATCAGAACAGTAAAGCTGGTGGGACCTAAAGAGGTCTCCTGGGGCCAAAGTCTCCAAGGCAGAGCAGGCATGGGAATTGGTGAGAGAGAGAGGAACAAAAGAGAAAACTGCTACTAGAAAAAAAGGATATTGTGGCTCCTCTACTCAGGTGGTAGTGCAAGCCCTGACAGGAGCTGCATGTCTGCTTGCGGCTGCTTGTTGTGTATTGCTCTAGGGATCTGAAGGATGCCTGCAAAGGTGGGTGGAAACGCTCTCAGACTCAAATTTGAAGAAAGGACTGGAGGTACCTTCCTTTCACACATGCTCACTCAGATGTCATTTTTCTGGCTCTCCAGACCCTACCAGCTACTTTCAGAAAAACAATGGGAAAGTAATGAAAATTACGACTCACTGAAGGCAGCAAAATCTGATGGAGGAAAACTGCTATGGTTTGATTGTTTGTGTCCTCCCCCAAAGTTCACATGTTGAATACTAACTCTTAAAGGGGATGCTATTAGGAAGCAGGGGTTTTTGGAGGTGCTTAGGTCATGAAGTTGGAGTCTTTATGAATGAATGGGATGAGTGCTTTCTTAAAAGAGATGCCACAGAGCCCCCTAACTCCTTCCACCATGTAAGGACACAGTGAGAAGGCGCTAAACCAAGAAGAGGCACCCTCACCAGAATGCAATTGAGGCCTAGTGTGCCTTGATCTCAAGTTTCCATCCTCCAAAACTGCGAAATAAACTTCTGTTGTTTATAACCTACCCAGTAGGAGGTATTTTGTTATAGCAGCCCAAACAGACTAAGGCAAAGACCAAACTGAACATCTAGAATAGGTGAATCCCACTGAAGTAGAATTGAAAGAAAATATATATGAGAGCTTTCATTTTTAAAAAAATATTAAGAACACTCAAAATAACTTATAACACAAAGATTTCCTAAACATTAAAATTATGATGTTTTAATGGTTAAAGTAAATGGATAAATTAAACATTTACTGATAAGACTAAATTTGGATTCTGTAAAACCAAGTAGAAAAAATAAATTTCCGGACCTCCATATTATACAATACCATGCAACAGCTAAAAAGTGTATTAGATTTGAAAACAAAAAGTTGGGTTTCAGAGTAAGATATGTAAACTATTTCTGTTGTATTTTTTTAAAAGTAAGGAAGAAAAATCAACCCATATTATGAATATATGTTTGGGACACAAATCATGCTATTTGCAGCAAAAAAATTTCAAAATAGTGTAGCTTGGGATGTGATATGGGCATAAATGACTTTTTATTTATACATCTTTAAATTGCATTTACTTCTCTCCATGAACATAAGTTATTTTTGAGATGAAACAATTCGAGTATGACTGCTCATGTTACCAATGCAACGAGGTTTTGTCAGATCATTTTAATTAATTCTAAAGAAAAGCTAAATAGAATTCTTCACTATGCATTTATACTCTAAAATGGGTATTATAGGTTGAATTTTCCTGGCAAAATGATATGTGAAGTCCTAACCTCAGTACCTCAGAATGTAACCTTATTGGAAATAGGATCATTGCAGATATAATTAAGTTAACGTGGGGTCATAATGGAGTAGGGTAGGCCCCTACTCTAATATGACTGGTGTCCTAATGAGAAGATGCTATGTGACGACAGACACAGAGAGACTGACCTCTAAAAATGGAGGCAGAGATTGGAGTGATGTATCTACAAGCCACAGAAGACCAAAGATTGCCAGTCATCATCAGAAGCTAGGAAAAAGACAGAAGGAACTAACTCTGCAGATACCTTGATTTCAAACTCCCAGCCTTCAGAACAGTGAGAGCATAAAGTTCTGTTATTTTAAGCCACTTAGTTTGCGGTACTTCATTATGGCAGCCCTGGGAAGCTAATACAGTGGTTAAACCTTTTTTCCTAATTACTACAATTGCCAGCATATTTGAATGCCTATGAGAAGTATAATCAATGGTTTTTCTTGTTTATCGTCAAGAAAAATAAGTTGTCTCCAGAAACAAAGATTCTCAGTGGCTTGTTTTCAAATGTCTTATTAGAAAAAGACATGAGATATGTCTTTGTAAACCTTTATTTTTAAATTTATTTAAGAGAAACAAAAGATCTTCGAGAAAGTCATTCCCAAAACACAGGAGGATTCTATTGTTCAGCATCATAGATTATAATTAAAAATTATCTAAAAGATTATTTTATGGTTTAGCTCAACTAGATACAACTATTTAAGATGACAGGCACTGTGCTTGGTGCTTAGAATAATACAACAGTAAACAAAACCCAGTATTCACCCTTAAAAAGTTTCCAGTCTAGTGGAGAACAAAGCCAGGGCTATGAGATGGATAAAAATAGTAAGAGCTGGGAGAATAGACAGGGCAGGGGCTGGAGGTGGGGTTGTTACAGACAGTCTCCCCTGCAGGAAGTAACATCTAGCCCGAAACTCAAAAACAGAAATGGGGATCAGCAAGTGAATGGAGATACTTTGAGGGCATGGGTACCCTGGGGGCAGGGCTAAGCACGCACATCTACTAGAGGTTACAGAGCATAACGTTCACAGGAACTCACTGGAACACTCTTTCACAGTGCAGAGGGAGCACAGCATGTGCTAGAAGAAAGGTGAGTTAAGGCTAGAGAGTCAGCAGAATTTTGAAAACTGTGCAAAAGATATTAAACTTTATTCCAAGTGCAGCATAAAACTTCAAAGGATCTTAAACACAGCAGTGACATAGTCGTATTGTTCTTTTAGAAAATGAGCCTGTCAATAATGTTGCGATGGATTAGAAAGAACAAGACTGTGAACAGTAATCCAGGTAAAAAGAAGATGGTGGTGGAACTAGGAAACAGTAGTAAGGAAGGAAATACTGGGTGGGCTGGAAGTAGGTTTGGAAAATGGAATGTGATTTGATAATTGAAGGGAAGAGTATGAAAAGGGGAAAGATAAAGATCAGGTTTCTGGCTTGAGCATGGAGGGTGAAACCATTTACTGAGACAGGGAACACAGAATAGTTTCGAGAGGAGATAATATATTCCTTTTGGGTGTGGGGAGTTGGTTTTGCCTATGAGACTTGAGTGAAAAAGTGTATAACCCAAAAAGAAACATGGATTAGAGATTCAGATTTGGAAATCAGTATACAAAGGCCTGGTAGTAAAGATAGTTTCCAGGAAAAATTATATAAAGTTCTGGGGTTGGTGAGTGAGGTCAGAAAGTGTAGGAAATCACCCTGGCAGGGAAGGAGACATAGGAGACTTAAAAAAGAGAGTGCCAGCGAGGTCAGAGAACACCAGGAGAGTACTGCACCAGGAAAACCAGAGATGAAGTGTTCCAGGAAGGAAGGAATAGTCTACAGTGCAGAATGTTTCCAAGAAGTCATATTAAGTTGGCAGGTTTAATGGAGAAGTGGGTGTAGAGATCAGATTGTAGGATGAGGAGTGAAGGGTGGGGGTGGGGGGCCAGCGAGACCAAGAAGCCACAGGTTCTGTGTTAATTAACAAGGAGCGAGAGTATCTATGTACTCATGGTAAAAAACGAGGTTGCTTTGTAGTTTTTCTGGTAGATTCAGATGATGGCTCCCTCTTTATGAATGAGGAAACCAAGTCACAGAGAGATGACAGGGAATATTCAAAAGCATGTTAATTCTTATGTTGCCTTGAAGTATTAGTGTTCCCTTTATGTTGTTTAAAATACTCTTTGGACAAGGGAGTCAGTCAAGCTTATTTCTTCAGTGCAAAATGTGCATACTTTTTTTTCAGAGTTTCATTTCTAAGGAAGGAAAAGAGACAAAATGATGAATATTCAAAGCGACAGAAGCAGGTCTACACACTTTGTGCAGGGAAGATTATAAAATACTAACCAGTGCAAAAAATGAAAGGGTTGAAGACTATTAGGTTTCAACATTGTCTGGTTTGAGTATGTTCTTTGGAATCAAGTAGGAATAGTCTACAACAATTTCTGCCTTTTGAGGGAAATCTCCCAAAATGCTCACAGGTGAGAAAACTATTACAAAAGACGTTGATCAGAAGAGTGGCTTGTCAGTATCATTAGCATAGAGGAGTGACATTAGAAGGTTAGCTCCATGGTGTCCCGTGAATGTTCCAACCAGGATACTCCAGAGAAAAGGTGACTCTCATCCCTCCCAGCAGAACAGCAGTTTTCTTTTTATCTTTTTTTTCTTTTCTTTTCTTTTTGAAATAGGCGGTGCCGTGATTGTGTTGAAATAATTATGAATGTGTTTCGTTTTTGTATCCTCATCCCAAATTTTTTGAAATGTGGTTCTATACTGTTTTCAAAATTAATTATAATATAAATACAGAAATAAAAAGGAGGTTGAAATGCAAAAAGGCATCCCACTCCCCCAACACAGTATTATTTCTAGGGATTAACTGAAAATTAATACATTTAGAATAAATCCTAGTCATGTTGATGTTTCTAATCTGTAGTATTAAGATGTGTTTATAGATGCATGGCATTTATACATTTGCTAGATACTTAACTCATATTTGGCAAACAATGAAACGTTTCTCTGTGACAGTTGCTGGGACATTGAAGACACATTGGCATACTCAAAACAGTTTTGGTTTGTGGTGGAGCTTCGCATAAAATTTCTTTGAACTTTTAATAAACACTTTTTGATCTGATTTTTGGAAAAAATAGGAACAAACTTCATTAGAAGTGTGTCTCCTCTAGGTCGCAGCTGATCGGGCTGGGAGTGCCTGAGGCACTACCTGGGCCTGTACCGCTTGAGGCAGCCCCCACAGACACTTCCCCCAGCAAAGCTAATGTCGCAGTTGCACCCGCCCTCGCAGTTCTTATTATGATTGCAACACGCATCTCAGCAACAACCCTAGGGAACTTTGAGAAAAGATTTGCTACTCACAGGTACTGGAGGATACGTAGCATGCTCAAGGGCCGCACAGTGAGGTCCAGGTTGGGGTGGGGGTGGGAGCACGAGGACCTGGGGCTCTGTCTTTATTGGCATACAAGGTTGGGGTGCCTAGGGTTTTGCAGGTTCACTCTTTATTAATTGACGAATTTAAAACAAGTGTGATATTAGGGCATGGGAAGGGAAAAGTGGGGTCTCTGGAGTGGTCAGTTATCTGGGTTTCCCAGGGCTTTCCAAAAGAGACATTCATGGGTTTGGGCAACCTCGTTTCTTATCTAGTTGTTTTACTATTAACTGTGTCCTACATCTGGCAACATATTTGCTTGAGATGAATGCTTTTGAAATGAATGGTTTGGCAATCAAAAGCTTAATGTCAGGCATTCAATACTAGGGTATTTGTTTAAGAGATTATTTTGTGTCTGTTTGTTTAGTTTTATTTTGTTTGTTGCTTTGCCTAAGTAGTTCTTATGCAATAGTTCTTAGGCATATCTGCGATTGGCCTTATGAAAGTTTGAAAGGTTGCTGATTATAAACATAGTATTATTGGTTGATTAGTTGGTTAACTGGTTGGCTGGTTGGTTTGATGGATGGGTGTTTGGGGACTAGTAGGTTGATTTTTCCTGAAATCAGTCTCTGTGTGGATATGCTAAATGAGCCTATTTTGTGTAATGTTTTGAGAGAAGAATTTCTAAAGCTACTTTAATTGAATGATAAAAAGGGTCTGATAAATTATTGCCTGTAATGATGCTATGTGTGAGACAGTAATTTACCAGCAAAAGCATTCCAAAAACAAACAAAAAATAACGAAGATTTTTTAAAATGAACATTAAGATACAATGTTTTTAAGATAAAATTACTCCGATAGATTTATTTTACAATTTCCACCTTCATTTTAGGGATGCAGTATCTCCTGTTTAATATTTCTAAACCTGGTCTTCTAGAGAATTGGATTTTTATAATCATATAGACCTCAGACCCTCTTGTTAGGAAATTTCCCATGAAAAGTAGTTTCAGGGTAAGTTGAGAGATTTAATTCAACTACTGGATTCTAATAGAAAGAGAGCAATTTTTTAAAAAACCAAATCTCTTGTTTAAGAAAAAGAATTCTAAGTGCTAAAAGGTGCAGTTGTGGAAACCCTTGCTAACTTTGTCTCTTGACAAAGGCTTTCATAGCACGATGGCTTATCTGATATAGTGTCCACTTCGATAGTTTTTTACCATAAATATAGTACAGAGTGCCCATGTTCCATGCAGTGAAAAGGCAAGCAAATGGTGTGCCCCGCTAACTTCCTTATCTAATGGGAGCACACTTGTTAGTGCAGCACAGAGCCCGAGTCTCGCACAACCTCTCCTGCGGTGGCCACATCACCTGCCACAGCCTTGGTGCATGCAGGTGATGCATTGCATCATGTGGACTGTGCAGCTGCAGCTCTGTTTAGCCTCAGTGAAGCCAGGCTTGGGACGGTGACACAATCAGCTGTTGCACAAGCGTATTTCTTACCTCCATGTTTCTCTTCTTGACAAAGTTTTGGTGCTCAGTACATGGAACATAGCCTTTAATGATGCTATTGTAGCTGTGAATTAGAAATAATCCTGTCCCCATTAAAAAGGAATTAGCTCCTGAAGAAAGTGGCTTAAGTATGGCTTTTACATGACTAATTCAAATTTTCAGACAGTACCTAAAGCCTGAAATTCCCTCAAATTTGAGCATAAAATACCCACAAAACATCCAGGTAGGTCTCTCTGGCAATACCAGATATAATGATTTTTTTTAAAAAATGAGAAATGACATTAAGAATAATTTGGACAAAAACACCCATTACTCCCCCGTCCCCCCCCACACACACACACACACACTCCTCAAAGCAATTGTTTTTATATTTCCTTCTGGCTTTTCCAGGTTGTGAATCTAAATACATGTTTTCCACATCAAAAAATAAAATAAGAGCACAGACTAATATATGGGCCAGCTGTTGTTCAGCTTTGCTTGAACAAACATGGCAATTATTTGGAATTGGAGTAATGAGGCTACTGCCAGCCAACTGGTACACATTTTATTATAATTTTTTAAAGAAAGCAGAATTATTATACCAAAGCATTTAGAATTAGAATGTTGTTTTATTTTGCTAATGCTAGTTTAATAAATTAATTTGGTTTTTTCATCTCCTGTGATCTTTATTCTGAGCTACTGCCTAATTTATAAGCACTGCCTCAGAAATTGGACACCATACAGCAGATAGAATGTTTTCAACTTTGAAGTCCCTATAAAAACAGATATGAGCCAAGAAATGATGTTCAGCTGACTCCCACTGACAATGATAGGTTGAAGCAGTCATCTTCAACTCTGCAATTTTACCATTTACATTGCGCTTGTCAGCATCTATCAGTGAATGTTTTCTTCCCACGCCAAGAGGGGTAAAAAACAAAATTCCTTTTAAAAAATAAATTACCCCTGGTATTTGGTATCGTCACTACAGTAATGCGTGGTTTCTGTTTATCACTTAAAGAAGGGAACTCTGGTGTTTTCACCCTACCATTTAAGCTGAAACATCGCACTCAGCACTGTGTAGATGAAGCAATTCCCTAAAGAATTCCAGCAAAAGACCATTTTTGTTTGATTTCATCAGATGAATGTTTTGGGCTATGGATTTGGAGGGTATTACCACAAAATCATTTTCTAAACCACCTTTTGTTCTATTTAAATATGCTTTAAATGTTATATTCTGTGGAAGCTTAAGATCTCTTGAGCGATGGAAATAATCAAAGCAGTCTTAATTCTGTACCATTTGATCAAGGGATTAATTACTTGTATTTAAAATTCTAGATAATTGAATGGAAAGGAAAATTTGCAGCCATTTAGAAGTCAGCTGGCAGGGAAACCACAGATGGAGAATTTGCCGAGTGTCAAGAGGTTTCATGAGTAGAAACAGCTGTGATACATTTTTAACAGCAGAACTGAATAATACAAGAAAATTCTCATTCTGTACAACGTGAGGTATTATTTCTAACATTCCGGAAATATATTCCAGAATGTTAGAAATATCTGTGCAGACCCAGTAGTAGTACATTAAATTAAATGGAACATTAGAAATAACATGAATAATAGTAATTTGCGATGCACATATATTACTTATGACTTATTGGGCACTATTGTAAGCATTATATATATTAGCTTATTTAATTCCCACAACACTCTTACAAAATAGTTACTAATGTCACTTCAATTTCTTTTTTTTCTCTAAAATTGAGGTATAATGTACATACAAAACGAGTTTGGACAAACGCAAACAAAATATAGAAAGTTCGTCATCCCAAACAGTTTCCTCATGCCCCTTTCTAGAAGAGTTTCCTTTTCTGAACTCTCCCAGAGACAACATCTGTACTGATTTCTATCACCATACTTTAGTTAACCCTGTTCTAGAACTACATACAAATGGAATCATTCAGTACATGTTCTTTTATGTCTGGCTTCCTTTGCTCACCTTAATGTTTCTGAGATTCATCTTGTAACATGTACAACTAGTAAGCCATTATGTGAATATACCACAATTTGTTTTCCTATTTTCCTATTGATGGACATCTGTGTTATTTTCGGTCTTGAGCTTTTATGGATATAGCTGCTGTCTCATTCAAGTTTTTCTGTAAACTTTTGATTTCAATTCTCTTGGACTAGGATAAGAATTGTAGGACTATAAATTGGTTGTTTCATTTTATAGGAAACTACTAGACATATTCTCAAAGTGGTTATATCATTTAACATTCTCACCAACAGTGTATGAGAATTCCAGTTGTTCCACATCCTCATCAACATTTGGTGTTGTCACCCTTTTAAAATTTATCCATGCTTATGGGTTTGAAGTGGTATCTCAATTTGTTTTTAATTTCCTGACAAACAGTGACGTAGAAGTTTCATTCACTTACTGATCATTTGTATTCTTCCACTGAGAAGCATCTATTGTTAAAGTTTTTTGCTTATGTTGACTTGAGGCTGTTTGTTATTATCATTTAAATGACAAGAGTTATTTGTATATTTTGGTTACAAGTTCTTTGTCAGAGATATGTAATGTGAATTTTTTTTTTCTTCCGGTGTGTGGCTTAGCTTTATTAACTTAATGGAGTATTTTAATGAGTAGAAGTTTTAAATTTTAATGAGGCCTAATTTGTCTTTTTTTTTTTTTTTTTTTTTTGCTTTTAAGGTGAATGTTTGTGGTCTTCTGTATGAGATATTCCCTATACCAAGGTAATGAAAATATTCTCTTATGTTTTATTCTAGAAACTTTATAGATATAACTTTTATGTCTTAACTGATTCATCTCAACTTTTTTTTTTTAAGTTGCCATCAGGTAGGTGTTATTCATTTTTTCCCACATAGAAATTCAGTTGTTCTAGCATCATTTTGCAAAAAAACAGACAAACAAAACACAAAATACACTTTTCTTTCCTCCATTTAATTACTTTTATGCCTTTATCAAAACTAACTGTTAATTAACTGTAATATGGGTCATTTCAAGATTTTCTGTTTTGTTCCATTGAGCTATTTACCTATCTCTATTCAATGTTAACACTAATTTTTCTACATTAACAGTGTAATTTTATTGTTTTCTGGCTTATGTCATTTCTGATGTGAAGCAGAGATCATTTTTATTGTTGGTCTCCTGTAATGTGTCTTATTTTCTAGCTTTTTAAAAGACTTCCCTTCTATCTTTGATTTGCAGCAATTCAACTATGATTTGCTTAGGTATGGTTCTCCTTATTTTTAACCTGCTTTGGATTTAAGTATTTTGGACCTGTGAGTTGATAATTTTCATCAAATATAGAGAATTTTGATCACCTTTTTTTCCAATATTTCTTTCAACCTTAGTCTCTTTCAGCCTCTTTCTCCTCTCTTTCTCAGATGCAAATTTCATATATATAATATTACCTAATCTTGTCTAGGGGTCCCTGAGTTGCTTTTCATTTTTTGTCTTTCTGTTTTATTCTGTGTTTCAGTTGGACTATTTCAATTAATGTGTCTGCAAGTTTCCTGATTCTTTCTTCTGTAGTGTCTAATATACCATGGAATGTTTATTCAGGAAAATTTTTATTTTAAGTATTGTATTTTTTTCTTTCAATAATATCCATTTAGTTTATTTTATAGCTTCCATTTCTCTGATGAGATTCCCTATCTACATTATTGCCCATATCAAGTATACGAACAATCAAGTGATTGAGTTGATGCGTCTTCTCACAGGGTCTCTAGTTTTTTGGTTTAAGCAATCCATGAAGTGAGAAAAGTGAAGAAACTATGTATTGTTTCTGTTGCTCCTGCTGCTTCTTTTACTTTCTGGCTGAGGATTGGACTTAAATAAGTTATTGCGTGCTGTGACTGTAGTTGTATAACATCATGTACTATTTCTTTGTCACTAGGCATACAGTACACCTACCTATGGCCTACCACATTACACTAATTTTTTTTTTTTTCATTTTAACCTCAGTAAATTGAGGCCATGAAAAAAAAAATTCGAAATACCATTGCTAGGCTCTCCATCAGACCACATACCCTGGAGATAGACAGAATGAATTCAGATTCTGGCCCTGCCAAGCTGTAGAAGCTTTGGCAAGTTTCTTAACCTCTCTTTCTTAGTTTATTCAACTTTAAAATGGAAACAAAAGAACTTCTGATTCCAAATATGACTTAATAGTCTGTATGAGACCCTTTGACAATAAACTACCATAATACTGTGAATGCTGTGGTCCTGGAGTGAAGTAAAGCACATAAGGTATTGTACCTCAGCTTTCTGCTTGGGGGCGCTTCCCAAACTGTGGTACTCATAAGTGGCACCCAAACAGAGACCAATGGTCCATAAATAAACCATAGCAAAAGCAACTTCAGGCAAGCCGATGTTGTCATTTTTGTCAGTCTTTTATTCTGAGCCAAGCCTTTATAGTCTTATATATTCAGGCTCAACATTAGATTACAAAGTCTTTTTGTAATCAATTTCTCCACAACCTACAAATTAATTAGAATTCTTTAACTCAAATAGCCTTAGAGATACTCCCTATAATATCACTAGGCTCATAAAAATTTCTAGTTACACTGCTCACAATAACATTTATGTTCCATTTAATGAAACACCAAAAATAAAACAAGATGAACTTTTTCCAGTAATAAGGAATTAAGATTTTTGCTTTGGCATTATGTTTTTAAACTCTATGGACTCAGATTTTTATCGCTAAATCACAAGTTGTTTCCTTGATTTATTAGTTGTAAAGCAACGTCTATTTGAAGAAGAGTTTATGTGTCCCAGAAGCTTCCCCCAGAAAGAAGAAAAACACTTCTACAGTTCCTTTTTAAGAAAAATTAAATAAACAAGCTTGGTATAATCCCAATTATGAACACATATTAATCCATAGCTTTAATGGAAATAAATGTAGAAAGATTACAATGATAAACTCACAAAGGATAAAAATTTTGTAACTTTCAACAATATTTATTCCATGTTTATTGGACATATGATATTGTGCTCACTTACTTTTTTCATTACCTCTCTATGAAAGAAGGCAATGTATAATGCTTTGAAGTTAAGTATAGACATGCTTCGGAGGTATTGAGAGTTCAGTTCCAGACTACTACAATGAAGCGAGTATCACAATAAAGTGAGTTACAATCTTTTTCTGGTTAAGGGTCTTGCCTTCAATGTGTGAAAAATGCAGCAATAGCTGTGAAGTGCAATAACACAAAGTACCATAGGACAAGGTATGCCTGTAGTGAAAAACTTTGGTCAATGACATAAACCTAGTAGGAAATAGATTCATTCTTCTGGTGCAAGGAACTAAAGCTTTAGGTGTGACTAAAATACAAGATGCATGTGTTGAGGTGTCTGCCTCCCCATAGCCCTCTCTCCTGGGAGCACCCCATTAGAAGCTGCAGACCACAGCAGCCATATTTATACCATGTGACCTGAACATCAAAGCTCATTGAACGAGGAGTGTGCCTCAATGTATCCAAAACTCTAACCAGCTAGTGGTTAATCATATTCTCTATACTAATTTAATTTAAATTAAGAGCACTATGAGGGGGGAAAGTGGTATGTTCAATTGAGTTCATTGTACATAGAAGCTGCCCTGAGGTAGTCATTTTTATCTATATGCATGCTGATAACTAAGCAGAGAAAGGAGATATGCAGGAAAGTGGAGGAAGCATTGAGAGACAACTGAAAGCAAAAGACAAAAACCTCCTTAAAAGGTGGGTGTAGAAGCCATGGTTTCTGCTTTTCTAATTCTTGGTTTCACAAGCCTACATGTATTTCAGTTTTTATACCCTAGAGGCTGCCTGTGGAATTCTTAAAATTAGTCTCCCTTTACTGGAACTAGCTTGAATAGCTTTCTTGCAATAACTATTCTCTGACTAAACTGCTCAACCACCTTTGTATGATTGTCCTTAAAAAAAAAAAATTTGGAACTGACATAATTTTAAGTTACCCTGGAATTTATTACCCCAAAATACAAAGAGGTGGCCCATCCACCTACCTAGGTAAGTTCTGTGGTACCTTCCAAAATAAACGAGCCAACTTAATTAACCGTGTGCAAGAAATGGGCAGCTATTTTTACATAACTTTGTTGATTAAGAAATTGGGGCCAAGACACTGATAATACCAAGTAGCTATTGATGCTTGAGAATCAGCATAATCAAATCAAACTCAAACTAAATCTGCTATTTGAGTTTTAGGTAGCACATGTTAATTAACTTTTCATTCTGTCAGACTAAGAGTTATATTAAAATAGCAATGGTTCTGTTCTTCTGTCTTCTATTCCTGTTGTGACATGTATATAATCTTCACTAACAGAGCTTCCTATGTTTACTCTCGTGACCTCATTAAAGCTTAGATATCATCAAAAATGTACCAAAACAGAATTTGAAATAATTTATTTCCTTCACCTTATTGCATTTTCAGGCATTAGAAACAATCAACATAATTGGATATTTGCACCAACAAGAACTCCCCTGAGACTACCACATCAACTGGTTCTAAATCTAATAGTATCTATCGTTTGCAAAGCCTTTTAAAGTTTTCCAAGCTCTGTCCCATGTAGCATCTTATTTTTTTCCTCAGCGGAAGAGGGATGTGGTATTATTCCTATTTTGCAGATGAGGAGATAAAGACCAGAAAGGTCCAGTATATAAGTTACCTATGGCTATTGTAACAAATCACCACAATTTTCATAGTCAAAGCAATAGAAATATATTATTTTACATTTCTGTAGGTTACAAGTCTAACACAGTCTTTGCAGGCTAAAGTCAAGATGTCCCCAGAGCTGCGTTCCTTCCTGGAGGGTCAAAGACAAGATCAGTTTTCTCACTCATGCAGGTTATTGGCAGAAT
This sequence comes from Cynopterus sphinx, assembly GCA_030015415.1. Lineage (NCBI taxonomy): Eukaryota > Metazoa > Chordata > Mammalia > Chiroptera > Pteropodidae > Cynopterus > Cynopterus sphinx. The sequence goes on from CM057379.1 coordinate 34,500,909, forward strand.
GCAGTTCCTTGTGAGACTAAGATCCCCATATTCTTGCTGTCAGCTGAGGGCCATTCCTGCCTTCTAAAAGCTAGCCACATTCCTTGGCTCATGGTCTCCTCCTTTATCTTCAAAGCCAGTAACATTGGGCTTGTCATTTCATACCTCCAATTTCTCCTCCTCCTTCGACTGTCTCTCTGACCACAGTTTGAAAACATTTTTTTCCTTGTAAGGTCCATTTTCTTAGATTGGGCCCACCTGGATAATCCAGGCTACTCTTCCCATCTCAATACTTTTAACCTTAATATTAGTTTCAAAGTCTTTTTTGCTATGTAAGGAGACATATGTACAGATTCTGGTTTGATGGCATGACTGTTTATGGAGGGGCCATTATTCTACCTACTTCATTCAGTGAAGGCTAATTCAAGTCCTGGTTTCCTCCCAGGCTCAAAAATTATTAGGGTCAGAAAGGATTATGAAGAAAGATTTTTAAATCCCCTTTAAAGCATGGTTCATATAACAAAAATAATATTCTAAGACTCCTATAATATTCTTAAACTACTCTAAGAACTTGGAAGCCAGAAAACTCATTCTAAATACCTCTTGAGGTCTCCTGTCTTAAAGATGGAAAACTAATTAGAAATTTTAAAATCTCATCCCAATTTGATACCCAAAATAAAATAATTCACACTGCATACTTTCATTGTAATGAGAAGTCTGAAATCCTGTTTTCTAGCCTCTACATTCCAGTCATTGCACTAAGTATTTTTGTTTCCACCACTCTACTCCCCCAATCAGAAAACTATCAAAATAGTTTAGGCAGTGCATATGTGATACATTTAATTTTCAAAAGGAAACTCTTCTAAACTATCCTGTCTACATGACTTTTGGTGCTTCTTCTGGAATGTATACTCCCTGGTATGCATACAGAATTTTTCACATGTTGTACCTACTACCATAGGACTATCTACGTGGCTCTTTTCTTTATTTCCTTGACCCTAATCTTTCAGTCTTGCTCACTCCAGGCTCTGACCAACCTGCTAAGCCATTTGCCTCTGCATATTATTTCTCTTCACACAAAGATGATGATGGGGTATGCTAACCAAAGCTCTGACATTAGGGGAGATTTCTTCTTTACCACAAGGTTTCTGGTACCTCCCTGATAGTATAAAATCAGTCCATTTTGTGTTTGCTCCCCCATAGCAAGTTAACCAATTCATGAATGAAGCTCTGGTTTTACCCCCTCTTCTGACAACTGAGTTCATATGTGTGAGCTAAGGGATAAGTCTGAGCAACAACGGTAGGTTATAGAGGGGTGTGCAACACCTCTTTGTGTAGGTTAATTATGCCTGTAGAGTTGCTCAAAACTCTCAAAAGTACTACTTCCATCTTACAATGGATCTTACTGACAGTGCATTGTTGTTGGACCCTCCTAACCTTGTGCATGGAAGGGTCTGATAATCTCCCAGCTCATGATGGGCAAGTCTTTGCCATAAGGTCCTTGATGTCCCATGCTCAGATGCTCAATTTTTCCCATGTCCCAGGGGCATTCTAAGAGCTACTTTATAAATAGTGTATAGTTCTTTGCAGCACTCAAATAGCCTTGTTTCAGAATTTGGGGGTTCTGTCCTGCAGCTCTTCTACTGGGACTTTCTAGTGGCCTCTTTTTCTACCACAAATACCTCTAATAGCATAGTCCATATGATTCAAGTGGCAGATGTGCTTTTACTGCTAGATTCTTTTCTTGTTCTGGACTTCACTCAAAACTAACAGACATTCACTTCATCCAATGAGTGATAATAGCTGTATTACAAAGTGCTACCTCAAAATAAAAAAAAAAAAAAAAAAAAGGATAACCAAGCATTTTGCTTCCCTCGTAATGGTAGGAAGTATAAGGTGCAACATGTGTTTTACTTGGAGAGGATGTCTCAGCATACTTCAGCTCACTGGACCCTTAACTTCACCAATATGACAGATTCCTGCATTTTTGTGGACTTTATCTTCCAACTTCTGGTGTACATGTGCTTTACCAAAGGCATTCTGAGGACTTATGGCTTCTTGCTCATCAGATTTGTTTAAAATATTGCCATCAATTATACTGGATGAAAGCAATGTCTCACAGATTGTCCATCCTGCTCAGTTCCCTTCAGACTATTTTGTATATAATGTGGAAGAGTTAATATCTACCTGGAGACAGGTCAATATTTACACCGTTCAGTATAAAGATGAATCACTTTTTATTCTTCTTGTTGAGTCTGGAAGGAATACGTTCATGAGATCAATAAGTATAAATTATATACTAGAGACTTCAGTTGGGGCTACTGCTTGGTTAGGTGTTGGTAATCCACTGACATATGTCATGATCCACCGAGATTTTGCAAGTGTCAGACCTATAAATTAAGTGGAGATACGATTGATAACACCATCCTCGTATCCTTTAAATCCTTAAATGTGGTCCTAATCTCTGTTATTTTCTCTGGGATTTATTATTAATTAACTTACTATATTTGCAGGGGGCAGGGGTATGGAGGGGACATTTTTAGGACTTCTACTTGGTCTTTTCTGCTTAAATAGCTTTGATTTAATGGGTCAAAGAATGAATCTGAGAGTTCCATTATGAACACATATTTAGGAACTAGAGACATGACCACCAGGTATGATCCATGGACCTAATGGACCCACTTTGAAATGGATGTAAGTCAGAGCTCCATTTATTACTGGACCCTGATATGCCTCTACTCTAACAACAAGTTGAAGATAGTGCTTTGAGTTCCCTGGTGTCAGTGTCAATTTAGATCCTCTAGCCACCAACCCTTAAAATGTATGAGTATTCTCATTTCCTTAGTCTATTTCTACCCTAGTAAATGGCTGCAAGGGTTTTAAGTGAAGGATAGGGAGAAGCAAATATATACATTACTATATACTTTTGCCAGAGTGTAGGGTACTTCCTAATGGGGACCCAGCCTCCTCTTTAGTTGGTGGATCCAGGATGCAAGAACTGATTCAGAGACAGAGACTGGCTAATGGATCATAACTTTTCATCGAGCAGCTGACCTCTGCCTTCTACTCATCTAATCTTGATTTCTTCTGGAGGTATAGATGGTCTTAAGTAGAATCTAGCCTTGTCCTGATCCATGCAGCTGTGGAGGCCATAGACCAGTGTGGCCCAATAGAAATATAACCTGAGCCACGTGTGTAAAAAATAAACAGGCGAAATCATTTTAATGTATTTTACTCAACCCAAAATATGTATGATGTGATGTAATTTCAACATATAATCAATATTTTAAAAAATCATTGAGAGATTTTACATTTTTTTCTCAGTAAAGTAAGTCTTCAACACCAGTGTGTTGTTTTTTTTTTTTTTGGTTTTGTTTTGTTTTGTTTTGTTTTGTTTTTGCACTTCAGCACATCTCAATTCCAACTAGCCACATTTCAAGAGTACAATAGCCACATGTGGCTAGAACTATATTGGACAGTACAGCTTTAAGTTGTATATTGCACAAGAGAGTTGTTTCACCCTGAGTCAAGGAGACTTTGACCTCATGTCAGTCAGTTAGTAACTACCCCAATAGGGAAAGGTGGGTATGAAACTTTTAGACAGCGCTGGGAGAGCTGGGAGAGGCAGGTATCTCTAGTCAAAAGCAATTCTCTGAAAAATGTCACAGCTATAGGCCGTTACCTATAGCACTTGGAGCTGTTAGGAAATAGGTATGTTAGCTAGAAAAAGGGTATCGACTGGGAGCCCCACAGCGTCTACTGCACTAAGTTAGCTAAAATCATCCCAAAACCTTCACATGTTAACAGAATGCCTGAAGTGGGACTCTATCCCATGCCCTTATTTAAGAAGTCTTCCTAATGTGAGCTACTCCCCAAAGCTGCAGGTGCTGGGTAGTTGCAAACAGATATGGAAGAAATAGGGCAAACCTAATACATCTAACCGAATAAGTCTGCCAAGTGAAAACAAAGCCTTAAGTTAAAGTGGTGGCTCATAAAACCTGCTCTCAGCATTGCCTGGAAACTTCTCAGAAATGCAAATTAAGAAACTCTGAAAGTGGGAGTCAGCAATCCCTGGCATAACCATTCCTCCCAGTGATTCTGATGTACGCTCAAGACTGACAACCGCTAAGTTAAATGCATGCTCCCTCTGAGAAGGCAACCTCTGCCTAGCACAGTAAAGGGAGACTCATTAAATACCTATGTTCCTTGACCCCTTTAAAAAAGCCAGGCTAGCTGCCCAGGTGAATAACGCTAATGCTGTGTCCACTTTCCATGGGACACCTGGGAGAAGTAAAGGCCTTCATATTTGATGCATTCATAATTAAGATAGCACAATCTACTGCTTCTGTGTGGTAAAGTGCTTGAGGCTAATGTTCTATTTTCAGAGTTTATAGAACAGAAAATGATTCTGAATTTTTACCTGATGTACTTCTGTGGGAAAGTGCAGCCCAGTATGACACCTACTGGTGCAACAGACCTAACACACTGTGACAGAGAAAAGGAAACAATAGCCAGGCCGTCTGCCAAGCTGCCCTAGATTTGCTAAAATTCATAGCCAGGTATGTCTGGGGAGCTCACCAAGTACTGATTGGTTTCCTCCCTAAGGACGTGAGGCTCCAAAACAAGTTTCAAAGAACAAACTAGAAATTAGAATGTAAAATAAGTTCAATTAGTGGCCAGAGAAAAGTCATCAAAAAAAAAGATCCAAGGGACCCAGAATATATTGAAGACTCACCCTAACATCAAATAAGCTTTTTATTTCGTTGGTAGTTTTAGTCACTTAAAGATTAATCATCAGAGATTACTTGTTTATAATAAATGGGACAAAATCATTACAGCATTTAGGTACTGAATTTATTAGTTGAGTGCCTATCCTTGTTCTCACAGTTGCTGTTACTATTTTGCTCCAATTCCAATCCCTTGTGTAACGCTGCAAAAATTGTTGCACATTTGCAGATATTTCTACTCTAAATGTTTACTAAAAATTAAATAGACAATACAACATTAAAATATACTTTTCCATATATGATAGTTATCCACCATGATGACCCTATTCAGTACAGTGGTTCACTAAACGCTGATAAGTGAAGCTTGCCTCTGCACCGTGGCTTATTAAACAAATTTCAAAGAACTAAAACATACTACAATGTTATAGCATTTAAAAGCTGTAATGAAGAACATAGACGTAGATACGTATGTGCATGTGTGTGTGAGAGAGCATTTCAGAAACTAACTGTATTGCTGGATTATCATCATAATTTCCTGTGATTATGCTGTTCGTGTGAGGTAGTGCCTATTAGTAGAGATTACATTAGGGTAGATGGAAATCTCCTTACCTCCATTTACTAGTTCCAAAGCCCTGAGCAAACCATTTAACTTCTTTGTGTCTCACTTTCTTCTTCTGTAAAATAGCAGTAACAATAGTACCTACCTATGTAAAACAATTTGAACAGTATCTGACACAGGGTAAGCAATCCGTAAAAATGTTAGGTAATATTATTAATTATATGTCAGAACATATCATTTACTCTACATTTACTCTACACTTTTTCTACAAAGGTGAATAGGTAAATTTTAAACCAATCATTTTATAGTCTCTTGAAATATCCTTTGGATAAGGTAGAAAAAATAAGATTAAATGACAGGTCGATGAAGTGAAATCACTAAAACATCAAGTCATAGCATTTTGATTAGTGGGTTGACATCAATGATCAGGGAACTCTCTACTGCAGTTTTCAGAATTCTATATCTGCCTCTAGCCTGTTTAATATATTATCAGTGACCTGAACAAAGATGGAAAAGCATACACACTTATGAAATTTTAAAATAAAATTGAAAGAGTCCATAAATACAAGGTTTATACATAACAGAATTAGTAATAACAATAACAATAACAATAATAGTAAGACTTACATTTATTGAATGTACTGTGATAGGCAATTTATATGCATTGTCTATAACTTACAGGATGAATTTTAGAGTTTGCTGTTATTAACTCCCATAGCAGGATATTTGTGATTACCTACTTTTCCTTCCTTAATAACAAAGCCCTGAAAAAAAATACCTGCCCCATATGGGCCCCAATTTCAACTCCTGTCCCAGGGATATATCATGTCTGTATTAGCCAGTGGTTATCTAAATGTGGTTTCTACCAAAAACATCAGTGTCATAAGAGAACTTGTTAGAAAAAGAGATTGTGGGGCTTCACATCAGACTTCAAATCAGAAACTGTAGGGGTGGAGCCCAGAAATCTTTTTTTAACAAGCCCTCCAGGTGATTCTGACACATAGCTAGTTTGAGACCACTGGTCTCAGCCAATCTGATCATCCCATACCCCTTGCTGATTAAACACAGTCTTATGATAGAACCCTGGCCAATGAGATGCAAGGGGCAACTTGAGAGGCTTCTAGGAAACTTTGTTTTCTTTCTTTCTTAAAAAGAATTTTTTGGAAAGAGAGGTTTTTCTTTTGCTGGTGGACATTTTTATGTCTGCATGTGATGCATGGAACTGTGACAGCCATCTGGAAGCCATGAAGGAAATAAGCCTGAGGAGAACACATTGAATGTAGCAAAAAGGGAAGATAGAAGGAGCCTGGATCTCAGTGACATCACTTAATCACCAAATTTACCAAAACTAAAATTGTCTTTTGACTTCTTGTTATGAATAATATATTCTTATTGATTAGCCTTTTTAGTTTAGTGTTTCTAATATCTGCAATCAAAAGCATCCTAAGCAATAACACACAATTTTTATAGTAAAGCAAACTGAAGCTCTGAGAGATGGAGTTATTTTCTCAAGCTCAAAATTCAAAACTATTACAATACATCAGACATGTAGATACATGTCTGTGTAGTTTGGGAAAGAACTAGAAGTAAAAGTGAAGAGATGGAGAGGTGAGTCATAGCCTAATACAAGTTTGTGTGAAAAATTCAGATATTGTATAATCCAATAGGATGGCAAGCTATAGAAAAAGGGAGGAGAGCAGTTTGAGGAGCTCGAGGCCTCTGAGTGAAAATTTAGGACAAGGGGGCATAAACAAGGAAGGAAAATGTTCGACTGTTTTCCACACTAATGCATTCTATTCCCATCTAGAATGCTATGTTCAGTTATAGGTACCCCAGTTTTCATCGAGACATTGACAATTGAAAGCACAAAAAGCATAATATATCTCAGAGATGAAAACGTCTGAGAATCAAGCCCTATGATTTTAACTAAGAAAAGATATTTCAAAAAAATATGATTGTACTATTCAAGACTCTTAAGGGGCAATTAATAGAAACTCAAACTGGCTTCAGCATAATTTTTTGTTTCATGTATCTAAGAGTATAAGAGTATAACTTAAAGTATGAGCTACTCTAGATGACCTAACAATGTGGTCAAGGCCTTGTTTCTATCTCAAGGCTCTGCTTTCTTTGGGTTACCCTCATTCTCAGGCAGGATCTCCCTCCATGCCCCAACCTCATATTCTAGCATCTTAGCAACTCCAAAGATGGAGAGCTTTTTTTTCCTCTCTGGCATTTTCCATATAAGCCCTGGTGTAGAATTCCATAGGATCACTTTGGACCAATACCCTAGAACTGAAATAATCACTGTGTCCAGGAGAATGGCATTTGCTGAATGAGTGGGTCTCTGTCATTTGTACACCCTAGAGGATAGGGGAAAGAAAAATCTCACACCATGGCAAATCACATTATTGGAGAATAGGACAAAGATAACTTCCTGTTGGAAAATTGGTTATGAGAAGAAACAGAAATGGATCCTGGGCAGGCAAAAATGAAGATGACTACTTAAATAATACCTGTCTTTAAATGTTGAAATGTCTGATAAATTAAAAATAGACCCAGCTTATTTTGTGAAGTGTCACTGGACATAATAAGAGTTAATGTATAGAAGTTACTAGGAAGAATATATTTAATTAACACAAAAAATAATTTTATAATTATTAAAGCTGTCACCAGTGAATAGGCTACACCATAAAGGGAGGATGTTCTAGCATGGGAAGTTTTTTGGTTAAGGTTAAATGGCCACTTGTGACTGATGGAAATACAAGGGATTACCTAAATTGGGTAGAAAGGAAGGGTAGATAAAACCTGAGGACTTTTTTTTTTTAACACTAAGTCTGTGATGTGTTCTATACTCATTATAGCTGAAAATCATCTATTGTTCCTTTAAGAACTCCTTCAAACTATACTGATATTTCTCAAAGACCTCTGTCTAGCAGTAGGAAAACTGGATAATGAATTTTTGATTAGCTCTTCTGTTGTTATGGTAACACAAAAAAGATTGGCTACTATTAGAGAATTTTTAAATAGCAATTGCTGCGAATGAGGAAAGAGGTGACAGTATGTAATAAACCATATCAGAAGAGCAGTCTGGTTGACCCACCATTTGGACAAGAAAAATCAGGCTGGGATATACACCCATAAAGTCTGATAGAATTTCAAATATAAATGTTCAACTCAACCAAAGTAAGGAAAACAAAAGAACCATGAATAGTTACTGGTGTAAGCAGTCTAAATTTTTCAAGATCTATAAATTTTTTTATAGTTTCCCATTTCTGGTATTGTAGTTAATTCTGCTTTTAACTGTGCATCTACCTGCTCTTCTAAAATCTTGTGGGCTAAATAAACCTGTAGAAAAAGCTAACTCAGGGATATATATCCTACATTATTTTTATTATTTTGTGTAATGTAAACATATTTACTTTCCTCTTATGCCTTCTTGAGTTAGTTCAGAAATGTGCTTTCAAACTTGAAAATATGTGGCTCCTAGTAGTGCATGGTGGTCAGTAACAACCAAGCCTCTGTCATCTGAGTCATCTAGGAGGAAAGGCTTCCCTAATTAGACTATGCCAGTTGTAAATGTGTAAAAACTTCCTGTGATAATCCATGCATTACTCCTCATTATAGCAATTAGCTTCAATTATTTTTTTTCCTTTCCCCATATGTGTTACAGGAATATTTGAGTTAAATAGGATTCAGGGTATACATTTCTGAAGCTAATCATGTTCTAGGTATCACTAAGTGCTCTTGGTGGGTCATAGTTCCTTTTTAAAATCTGGTGGGTATATCCTCTATGCCGTAATTTAGATTCCTGTGACTATTTTTAACATCTGATTTGTATTTCTTAGTCTTCACATTTTTACCCATCCCCCAAACCCCCTCCCATCTGGTGACCACCAATTTTCTCTCTGTATCTATGAATTCGCTTCTATTTTGTTTGTTCATTTATTTTGTTTTTTAGATTCCACATATAAGTGGGATTGTGGTTTCTGTCTTTGTCTGACTTGTTTCACTTAGCATAATGCCCTCTATGTCCATCCATGTTGTGACAGATGGTAAGATTTCATTCTTTTTATGGCTGAGTAATATTCCATTGCATTCTCTGGATTAACTATTCCCAACTACTCAGATTTTATTATTCTTTCTTTCTACTTGTACCAAAACATTGATCTTAAAATGTTAAACATTAAATTAGCTGGGCCTGATCAATAAAAACACATAACAGAGTGTGTTTTAATGTCCTTAAGTCTATACCATTGCTAACATAACTTGATTTAGTAATAAAATACTAACCTACTTAAAATTATCCAAGGTCATTGATCCTTTCATACCATTATTAGTCCCAGCAATTATCCCCATCTTGTAACTTAGTACTCTATTTGTTTTTTTCTTTTTCTTACATTTAAAACATTGGCTTGTTTTGGGAAATATATACTTAACTTTTTCATGTAGCCTAGAAATTTTAGAGAGGATAAAACAAGAAAGTAATGTTTTCTTGCCATATGTTTAAATCTGGTCTATCTCTTCTTGCATCTTTAGCTTTTCTTCCTTTTTCTATTCTCATGTTATGGTAGTTGTGTATTTTTGTACTCTGATAAGTATATCATACAATTTCTTGAAATGTCTTTCTCTACTTTGTCATATAGACCATTTTAGTTGAGATTCTTGGGACCCTGTTCTGTTTGAACAAGAAAAGTTCTGTTTAGAAGTAATGTTTGTCATGGATCTTTGATGTGACCTGTTCTCTAACTACTCTGGTGATGTTTCATTCCTCTTCTCAGATTTATAGCCGGAGGGCAGAATGACGTGCACTAATATGCAGAGCTTCACCTCTGGTCTCCTGAAGCAGCATCATTGCCTACTCTAACTGCTTAGAAGTGTATTACTCTGAACCACAACTCCAGAATAGGCCCTTGCTGTCCTCTCACACAAAGCACTTTACTTTTTAGTATGGCACTGCCCAAAGGCTCTGCCACACCATCAATTCTGCACCACTTTCCCTCCCCAGTTCTTGCCCAGGTATTTTTTGGTGAAAATATCTTTGATGACAGTAATAACTTGATCAGGAGAAATAATATTTGAAGGTTAAGGGTAGGACAAGGAGGCAGGCGACTGAACACCTTCAGGGTGGAGATACAGCTGCCTAATTTTCTGGGTGATTCAGATCCTGGGGCTCTGGACCTAGAAACGGACAATAGTAATGGCGGTAAGGGTTTCTTTTCAAGGTGTACTCTATTTCATGAATCAGAGCTCAGATATGCCATGAAAAGAACTAAATATAATATTGCTAGTTGGTCTCAGTTTTGAGGATGGAGATGTGAGCTGACCCTTTACTTTTAGTGGAAAGTTGGGAGAAATGGAGAGAGGCTGTAATTGAGGCTGCCACACAAATGCTATATTAAATAAGGAGTTTTTCCTGTAGGAGCTTATCTCTCAAAGTGCCTTTGAACTTTAATCATTTTTACTCAAGCAGAAATCATTTTTCTGAACTTGGTATTATTCATGTACCTGATTACAATGCATAGTGGATTGTATTTTCCAAAAATGGCCACAAAAATATCTCACATCTCACATGCTCTTCTGCAATGTGTCCTTGGTATTCCCTCATCCAGAAGTGGGGGTCAATTTTTCTATCCCCTGGAATCTGGATAAAACTTCTATTTCTTGACCAATAAAATATAGCAGAGTGACACTGTTAAAGCATAACCTGTCCTTACCTGGCACTTCTACTTCTCGTTCTTGGAAAACTTTGTTTTAGGGTACTCATTCTAAGGACCTAACTGCCATCCTACAAAAAGCCCAAGCTACAAAGAGAGGCAACAACCCCAGCCGAGCTCCCAGGAGACAGCTAGAATCAATTGTTGCTGTGAGCATGAATCATCTAAAATATCCACCCAACAGAACTTTAGGAGCACACATGCCTCACCAGCCATGCAATTTCAATAAATATGAAAACCTCAAAGTAAGAACTACTCAGTTGAGCTCAGTCAATCCACAGAAACATGAGAGAAAATAATACTTTTGTTTTAAACCACTAGGTTTGGGTGACTTGTTAAGCAGTAAGAGATAACTAGGATATTATGTGAAATGGAACCAAATCCTATAAATCGTCATCTATTTTACTCTTCTCAAGCTATCTTGAGCTTTCCTATGGTAACTTTTTGGAAAATACACAGTAGGTGCGACTAACTTTAAAAGATTAAGAGTAAATTGAATTAATATTAATAGTACTGGTCCAAACCGTGTGTGTGTGTGTGTGAGCGTGTGTGTTGTTTGGAATATTAGTTTCCTAGGGCTGCTGTAACCAGTCACCACAAACCTGGTAACTTAAAACAACAGAAATTTATTCTTTTACAGTTGTGGAGGCCGTAAGTCTGGAACCAAGGTGTCTGTCTACAAGAACATGCTACTTCTAAAGCTTCTAAAGAAAAATCCTTCCTTGCCTCTTCCAGCTTCTGGTGGCTCTTGGCTTTCCTTGGCTTCTTTTGCTTGTAGCTACAACACTCTTATTTCTGCCTCTGTCTCACGTCTCCTCTACATGTGTGTCTTCTCTGTATGCCTGTATGTTTCTCTCTACCCAGATAATTCAAGACTATCTTATCTCCTCATCTCAAGATCCTTAACTTCAATATATCTCCAAAGACCTTTTCTCAAATAAGGTAACATTTTCAGGTTCCAGGGATTTGACATGTCTTTTCAGGAGCATTTTCTGGCCTATCATAGTTGGTATGGGAAGGAAGCACTAGAAAGAAGTTGCTATCACCATAAGGTTACAGTTTAGGTAAATAAAGTTTGTAATTATCAAGCAAGTGAATCAGTCCATTGCATAGCTTCAAGAACAGAAGGTAACCTATGCTGCAGTGCAAGTTCTTTCCGTAAGATTAATGACCATGTGTGGGATACTCTCTGCCTCTGTTCATTTTTTATGATCACTCACTACGTATCTTAGTGAGATAAATATAGGTTATATGAGTATTTGTAAATTTATTCCAATCAAGCTCAATTAAGGATTATATGGATATTAACAAGGTTAACTTTGTCAAACAATGAAGGATGACTTTTTGTTATACCACTTTGGAATTCCTGTGGCAAACTGCCTTTATTGACCAAATATTAGTTGGTATTTAGCCATTCTCTGACTTTTGATCATCCCTCTCATATAGCTACCAAAAATATAATGCTTCTTTCCTTCACTTGAATTTTAATTTTTTCTCTGCTCTGTTTCAGCACTATCCTGGTACTTAAAACAAGGTAAGATTCATATTCACCCTGCAGTCTCTAAAAGAGAAAAACTCATAAGAAAAACTCATATTCTCACACTAAGAACTAGTTGAGTGAGATGCAAACTAAATATGCCAATTAGTATTGGCAGGTGGTATGATGTCTGCTGGCAAATGCACTGAAATACCCAAGTCAGTTAATGTTAGCAATCGTTTGTTATTAGATGTTTATGACTTGTAAATTAAATCACGATTAATTGAAATTGTGCCATATCGGAGCCAAGAATAAACAGAGAGTTAACTCCTTCATTTGAGCTATCCATATAATTCATTAAATATTTTCAATGGTCAAAGTTGATTTTGAAATATAGAGAATTATCATATGTAAACATTTTCTCTCTCACACACAGGATTCTAATATTTAAACATTCTCTCCTCACTTTTTCTATATATAGAGAGAAGGCAATTGGTATGATTTGATCTGCCAAATTAAAAAAAAAAAAACAGCACAGAAAGTAAGAAATATCAGAATATAAAAAATCTTGCCCTTCTCTAGTCTTAGGGAAGAAAGGCAAAATGGAAATATAAACAATATTTGTTATACTATGGTCCCTTCCTAGTCCATAAATATGATTATTGGGGACCATATTCTGACTAAAAAACTAAATAGTTTTAAAAAATACTAATGTCAAAAAATAAAACTATCACTTGTATTATAGCATTTGCTATGAGATTAGTGACATGTAAATAATTGTACTGCAGAGGGTTGCAGTTTTACATATGTAACCAGTTTATTGAACAATCTGAACAAGAAACAGTTTTATTTTTTATGAACTACTCCTTTCAAAACTGAACTATAAGATCTACTTTTCATGCTCCCTAATAACTTCTCAAGTATACTCCCATTTTAGCGAGGATAGCTCAAATTTAGATATTAAAAAAATCAATCAAAATCAAAACCAACTTCATACTCTGTCTCTAATTTTACACACACCAACAAATACTGGGGGATGAGATGTCAGTCTCCCCTTCTTATATTCATTTCTAGTCTCTACAAGACGTTTTCTTAGGACCCCTCTTTATTGGAAAATCCTCTGTATTAGTTTATCAGGACTGGTGTAACAAAATACTATAGACCTGGTGCCTTAAATAACAGAAATTCACTTCCTCTTTGTTCTGTAGGCTGGAAGTTCAAAATCAAATTGCTGGTAGGGTTGGTTTCTCCGAAGGCCCTTCACCTTGCTCACAGACTGCTGTCTTCTCATTGTGTTTTCACATGGCATTTCTTCTTTGCACTCACATCCTGATGTCTATTTTTTTCCTTATAAGGATGACAGTCCTATTGGATTAGGGCCCCATCCTTATGAGCTCATTTAACTTTAATTACCTCCTTAAAGGCCCTACCCCAAATACAGTAACCAATCACAGGGGGGGTTAGGTCTTCAGTGTATGAATTTTGGAAACACAATTCAGTTTATAACACCCAGTTTTTGCTTACTCTCAGTGAGGAAAGGGGGAAATTCTACAACATGCTTCATCACTTGATAGGGTAAAGTTGATGAGTCTCAGTCTAGCTTGGCTAACTCTTGGATGAAATCTAGTAGCTCCTTAGCACTCTCTGTAGGTATTTGTGACTATTTTCTACTTGGAGCACTTTAACAATAAAAGGAATAACAGGAAAAATCCACGCTAGCATCCAGTTGCTATGAAAAAGTCTGTCTTTTTTTGATGACCTTGATCTTGCAGGTGAATGCACTCCTTCGCTCCTCTGGATTGCCATAGCATTTTGTTGGTGCCTCACATCTAATGCTTACACTTTCTCTCATTTGAGAAAAGATTTGGTTCTAGGTTTCTTGAAAGCAGGAATCATATTTTATGTTCTATGGGAGCTATACCTATCCTCTACAAAGTGTTTGACACAACACTCAAATGTAATGGCCACTAAAGATGTGTCTAATTAACTGATGGTTTGAGAAAATAAAATAAACTATGGAGCTACAGTCAGAAGTAGGATCAAGAGGCAGCCTTTAGCTTACAAAGGGATGAGAGGTCAGGTTTCTTCACTTTTGCCTTTGACATTCATCTCAGTAATAAATTCTGTTACCCACAGAAGCAGTCACCATGAAATAAAACCCACTCTCCCAATAAATCTTGAGGTGTTCATGATATATCTCCAGTTGCCACTGTGACTTCTTCTAATGCAGGAAGAGAACAGAGGCAGCAGCATTGACACCTTCTTTTCTTTTGTCTTCTCCAGGCACCTCACTGTTGACAAAGACTTTACTTCTTGTCTTATAGCTAAAAAAAGAATGTGTTCTGTTTGGTATAATGAAGGAATGTTCTATTGAGGATAAGCTCAAAAAGGAGAATCATACAAGAAGAAAAACCGAATTATCATTCTGCTTTCTCTATAGAATATGATATAACAAAATTGTCGTCATATCATGAGGCTATCAAACAGTATATAAATAGAAAAAGTTTAGAGATTTTAGGCAGTTTATAAATATTTTTTTCTTTGTGACAGACTATCAGTCAGATTTAATTTCTTTTTATCTTTCTTGCAGTTTATTTTATCATTCTAGATTAGTATTCTCTTTTATGCCTAAAAAATTATTTCAAAATAGCTCAATTATTGAGTGCTATGAATTTCAATATTTCATTATATATTTTAAAGAACAAAAACCTTCACCTTGAAGACTCAAGACAGAAGTACTTACTATGGCTCATTTATCTGAAGAAATTATTTCTTAAAATAATAAATAAGTAAAAGCCAAATAGCATAAAGGGAATAGAGGTCAATAAGACATAATTTCTTCCTCTTTCAAGGTGGATGCAATATGATATGAACAAGCCACTCATGTATTTAATAAGGTTTTTAAGAGGAAATAGATATCCCATATTGATAGCAAGCTTTGCATTTGTATTTTACTCAGATTCCTTCTTTCATTTAATGAATTGAGCTTCTTTAAGCTGATATGGGGCTATAATAATTTTTTAAGACATTGTATTTTACTATATTAGTCAGGGGTCTTTTGATTGCCAGTGACAAAAACCCAATTCAAACTAGCTAATATTTAAAAACTCTTGGCTCACATACCTGAAAAAGCATGTAACTCTAGCATAGATCCAGCTCATTGTTATCAGGAATGTTCTTTTCTCGTCTTGGTTCTACATTTCACTGTGTTAACTTTATTCGTAGGCAGGTCTACCATTGCATTAGCTAAACCAGAAGTTCAAAATTTAATGTCTATCGCTTAGAATCTCAGTAAAAGGACAGTGCTTTCCCAATAGTTCCAATTAAAATATCAGGGCCGCTGTGCACTGTCAGGGATTAATTCAGTTATGTCATGTGACTACCTTTGAACCAATCACAGTGACCAGAGAGACTCAATATGCTGATTTGCTAATTTCATGCCTACCCCTGGAACCAAGAGAGAATTAAGCCCCCACTGAAATGACCAAGAATTAAATAGGGAACCAGTAGCTTCCCAGTTAAAAAAAAAAAAAGGGAGTTGATACTCAGAAGTAAATATAACACCTGCCCTCCACATCTTCATTCAAGAAACTACATACTGCAGTAAGACATAGTACATAAACAGCTATTTCGCATTTAAGTATCTATCTTTCTATGTATCTACAAAGATACACACATATATAGTGGTATGATGGTAAATGTTGAACTGGCTCTCTAGAAAAAAAAAAAGGCCCTCCTTTTTAGTGTTTGCCAATTTCAATGGTGTAAGTGCTCCCAGCGTACCTGATTTCATTCTACCAATATGATGTCACTGTAGAATTGGGAAGAGATCCATACTCACATTCAGCTCTTATGCAGCCATATGAACCATCTCCAGCACACCATTGTAATAATTAAAAGGTAGAAGACGTGATTTCCACTTAAGGCAACCAAAGGAGGCTTAACATAGAATGTGGCATGTGATCTGACCTCTAAAGGATGAGTAGAATATTTGCAAGTTCATATTATATGTAATAGAATAAAAAAGTAAACAGAGGTTTACTTTGATCTCAAGGAGTCAGAGTTAGAAAATGAGACATTTCAAGATAGTTTGTTTTTAAATGTCTAAGTTTTATCAACTTGAGCCCCATATCAAAAATTAACCTTGACATAACATTTCATGAAGAAGGGGTGGTTGTTTTGGAGAAGAAAATTTCTATATTTTCGGGTTCGATCTGTAGAATTTAGAATTCTAATGTTTTATCTTCTGAAGTCATCTCTTTTTTATTATTATTATTTCCACTCCTCTAATGTCAGATCTGATTTATATGTTAATGTGACTATAGGTACAGTCACTTCAATATTTTTTTAAATAGTCATGTTGCCTCAAGACAAATGCACTGGGAGAAATAACATAAAATGAAATTTGCTTTAAAAAGTAATATAGATTTGAAGTTTTAACTCTGACATATTAAAGAGCTTAGAAGTCATCACTCCTGTCCTTACAACAACAACAACAACAACAACAACAACAACAACAACAACAGTTGAACAAACTAAAAATCAATGACTTTTCATGGACCTTCATAAGAAAACAGAGGTTACAGTGAAATCACCACCCCAACTTCTGAAAAGAAAATGAATCAAGAAAGACGCAACTAAGATGTGCTTACCTGGAGCAGAAGATGCTAGATCCACAAACTGGTAGAAACATTTAAACAGTAATTTTGATGATTTGCTAGAGGCTAAATGTTAGTTAGCATGAGAATGAGAAACTCATGAACTTGGCCGTGGAATGAATGAACTAGAGGATAGATCAAGGAATAATACACTCAGGTCAAAGCAATGATTAGTTTAACTCATGAGAGCTCAAGAAAGCATCCCTTCACTAAGTACTGTAAGGGACTATTACCACTTTTAATCAAAAGTGATAGTGGAATAGAGTAAGCAAAGTCACATTTATCTCATATCCAACCATTATGTACATGATCTCTGAGTGATATATTAGGTAGGCATTTATGATTTTATGCAAGTAAAGTTAAGTTGCTATATTATGTCTATTGGGGTATGTTTGTGTTACAAACTTTATATAATTGTGAATTTAAGACCTTGCTTCCTATGGAAGGAAGAACAGATTCCACAAAGGAAATGAGCAATGGAAAGCCTTCTTGATAACCCTGGAATCATGTGTTTTCTCCTACTCATAAGGCAGCTCCCCTAGGGATTGTTGTGTGTGCTGCTCTTAAGGCATGGGTGAGAACAGAGATCTGAGAACAGCGTATTATTCCCTAAGCATCATTAGGCAGGTGAGTGGAGGAAGGCAGTAAGATAAAGGGGCAGGCTAAGCCTTGGGGACCAAAGAGCCAAGGCTCCTGTAAGTATCAGGACAACCTCATTCAGTTATTATATCTAAGGGCAGGAAGAACAGGAAGAGAGTTTCAGGGAGATCATCAGGGTGAGTCCAAGGCTGAGAAAATCACGTGTGAAAAGGTTACATAAGTTTGAAGTTTTCAGCTGAAAAAGGAGATGGCAATAAATATTTTTCACATAAGTAAGAAGGAAACGGCAATCAGCTGGTCCTTTTTCAGAGGACAGAATTCAGAATGCTTTAGAGCATAATGAAGTAGATTTAGAGCACATATTGTCACATGTTTAAAGGGATACCTGATGGAATTCTTATTAACTGTGGATGGTTTCATCCTTTACTGAAGGCCCTCAGAGGAGATACCTAAACCAGATCCCAGACTTGATTAAACATGCGTGCCCTGGCCCGCAATCGGCTAATAATTTGCATTTATTTTATGAAGAAATTATAGAAACTAATTTGTTCATTGTCAAATGCAAGTAGACTAAAATCTCTTTTCAAAATCATTCTCTACTGAGTCATTTCCAAAAAGAAGCCAGACTGTCTTATGTCTTACACCCTATCCAAAGAGAGTTTGATTAATGACAAATCAGATGTATTGCTTTAAAAGAGGTTCTTATCTACAAAGCAATCTCATAGTAAACAACTCAGAGATGATGCCACGGTGTTCTTTTGCTGGAAACATCCTGCTGATGGAAATAGAATCACTACTAGGAAGTGCTGTGAAGTTTTTTAAAAAGAGAAAATAGTTCTTACCAGATAACCAGACAGTTCCACAGCACTTAGCTAACTCACTTGACAAGGTTCAACTATAATAACTCCTTAGAGCATTCACAGGATCATTAAACATTTATCCAGTTGAGGATAACTGTTTCTTATACTTATTAAAAGAAAGAAAGAAAGAAAAATATTATAAGCTTTTTCGGGTTCAGTCAATGACTTGGTTTTGTTAGAAGTTGCTCATCTTGTGTTTTTGTTAGTCTTCTAAATTATTGAAATTGGAAGACCATTTTCAGTTAACTAATTATTTCATGCAGAATTCAAGAGTTTTTCAAATTTATAGGTGTTTTATTTTATGTACTACCCAAACAAAAATGTTATTTACCTCAAACAAATATCTTTCTCATAAATACATCTCTTTCAAGACTCCTAGCCAGATTTTTTTTAAATATCAAATTCTGACAAAGCAGACAATTTTAAAGTTTTACAAATCTTGGTTCAAAAACTCCATTCAACCCTTACCATTTTACTCTAATGAGAATAATATATCAAAAGGACAGTAAAGGAGAAAGAGGATCATTAAATCTTGACATGAAGCAAAAGATATGATGTATGAAATATTCATAAGCACAACAAGAAGCATTGACTGATGAAAACAAAAGATGATGAGGAATGATATCTGAAACAAATGTTGCAGAAAAAGTTCAGGAGAATTAACTGCATGATTGCTTCCCATTGCTATCAGTGGTTAGATAGTGGAAAGTAAAGGAGATTAACTGTAAATTTGGTTTTATTTACTATGTTCTAAAAGGTAATCTCAAAGAGATACTAGGACATTCACTGCCCATGGTAAACTGAGAATACAAAAGGACTGAGATACCTATTATAATTGTTTAGAGTATTAAAATGGGATTGTTTCTTTATATGATAGTGTAAATATGGCAGGTATAAATGACAGAGCCAGTATCCTCACTATTGAATTACTAGATACCGACTTAAAACCTACACTTACTCGAATAAAAGCAAAGAAGCATTATTATAAGTTGCTTTAAATCTTGTTTTGGAAACATATGGTGGAAAGTAAATAAATAGCAAGATATAGTAAAAAAGTAACCACATAAACCAGTTCTTCTAAAGGCTACAATGAACAACATGAAATAGTGGAAAGAACACAATGGATGGAATACTTTGTTCTCATCCTAACCCTGCTGCTCTTGGCCTTAGTACCTTCATGCCTACTAGGGAGTTGTCATTAGGTTGGGATTTCCTTATGGATATAAGGAAATCTCAAGCTCTAAAATTCCATGACCATAGACTCAGCTGTTATAAAATAACTAACATTCATGCAGAGTTTTATCACACTTACTCCTTACAACCCTGTGAGATGAGTTTTCCTAATTTATTAATAAAGAAATGCAATTGAATACAATAAGTTGAGGAACGTGACCAAGGTCCAGATGTTTTTAAGTGCAGAGATGAAACTTGGACTTAAATCTCATGTTCTTTTAACTTTGTCATTCTAGGTACCAAGCATCTTAATAATACAGGGTACAACTTTAGAGCCCTGAGCTAATCCCTATAATGAGGGTTTGCAAGCCCTTCAGACTCAGCATGTGGTTGAACCTTAAACTTTACTGAGAAAATATAAGCTTTTAGATGGGAACTCCCCCAACTTTTTGCTTAACTAACTTACAAACCTTGGATAAGATAGTAAGAGAGGAGCTGTCCCAACCTCATCTTAAAGTTAATTCCTTCACAGAAGCTTTGGATTGTCATTTCCTTCTCTCTCTAGAAACAGTTACCACTTTTGCTATTTACATATTTATCCTCCCCAATTCAACTGAATCTTTCTCATAAGCTTTTAGATACATTCAAGTCCTAATACATGAAAAACCCTAATTTGTCTACTCTCCACGTCACCTATAATTCTCCTTTTTTTTTTTTTTCACATTCTCACTTCTTGAGACACTTAACAAAACTTTCTGATTCTACTTCCTCACTTGCCATTCATTACTCAACCCATTACAATCTGCCTTCCATCCCCACTAATCCAATAAAGATCGCTTTTGGACAGATGACCCCAAATTTTTGTATTCATCATTCATCTTCCCCTGGGTTTGACTGCTGACCTTGACATTGCCTCAAATTCCTGAGGTTCATAACCTTTCTCCCCAGACCCGATCTTCTCCCAGTATTCCCCAAATAGACAACTGAATGCACTAGTTAGGCAAACCAAAGGACTTGGAGTCATCCCTGACCCCTCCTTCTCCCTCACCCCTCCTATCCAGCCATCCCCAAATCCTGATCAATCCATCCCCTTATCTCTGCACTACCAATTAGAGAAGTCCCAGCTACCATCATCTCTTCTTTACACTACTGTCATGGTTATCTAAGTGGTCACTTAACCTCTGCTCTTACTATCCTCAAAAGGTAGCCAAAATGATCCTCTTAAAATGCAAATCTTATTCTTTTCTCAAAATATACCATATTTTCCTACTGGTCTTAGGAGAAAAACAAATCTCTCTATTGTTGCCTACAATGCTCTGCATGATTTTGCCCATCTCTCCAGCCTCACTGCACCATTCTGCTCCCTCATTCTGAACATTACAGCCACAATGCTCCTCTCTCTGCCTCTTGTCTGCACTACACTTGCTATCACCATAGGACCTTTGCACAAACCATTCTCTTGTCCTGAGAAACTCTTTTGTCCTCCTCCAACTAGTAAATATATACATATTTTCATCTCTCAGTGATGTCATATACATAGTATAGAGGAGGCATGGAGTCTATCCTGAGAGGAAGCCAAAGAAGACTCTAAAAGCCCTGGGCTTCTGGTCAGACACATGAACTGAGTGAGGTAAAGAGGAAAGAAAGAGCATTCCTGGCAAGGAAACAACAGGGATAATGGAACAGAGAGATTGATACTGTTGGAGCCAAAACTTGGAGCAGCTGAAAGGAGATGGAGTTGAAGAAGTTGAGGAGATCAGTTTACATGAGGGTAAAAGGGTTCAAAGGTATTCTATAGCCTGTGGGAGAGCATTAGAGGGTCTTAGGAAAGGGAAAAAGAATAATAGATTTAAGGTTAAGTGAATTGTCCACAGTCACCAGTTAGATATGGAGTCTAGTCTCAGACCTCAGTTTCCTAACACTCAGAACAAACATCATTCCATGAGCCTAAGTACAGCACCATAACCTAAGAGCTTATTTAGGCACAGATGGCTGGACCCCACCACCAGAGTTTCTGATTCACCAGATTTGGGACGGGCCTGAGAATCTGCGTTTCTGTCAAGTTTCCAGGTGCTACTGATGCTGCTGGTGCAGGGACCACACTTTGATAATCATTGCTCTAGACCATCTCAATACATCAAGAGCCATTCAAAGAAATTTGGCTCTAAAAAGAATAAGAAAGAAAACCTGAGGCACAGAAACACCAAAACAACGGACAACCTAAGAGTCATTTATAATTAGTTTGGGAACTGAAAACATAACCTTGAGCAGCAAATTAATCTACTTGTTTCTCATTTCCTTACCTGTAAAATAGGGTCATTGAACAGATGAGCATTAAAATCTCTTCCAGTTCTAAATTTTTACAACTCTACAATTTAACTTCTTAATTGTATTTTGCTAAGGTTTTTATTAAATTACTTTTTACTCCATAAATATACATTTGGATACAAATGAGGAGAGAACAGTCTAAGAGATTCCTGGGAAGTGGGTAAGGGTTAAGACAGGAGTATTATTATTACTCAAGACTAACAAAAAGAGGCTACACCATGATATTGAGCAAGCCTATGAAAGATGGTCATGAATAAAAACAAAAATTATGAAGACAAAAATATGTAATTTGCTCAAATTCCTGAACTTTCAAACATATAACAAATTAATTTTTTGAGGTATTCTTCTAAATGATTGTATCTAAAACATAATTTTTTACCAAATATCTCAGACTATTCTTCTTTACCAGAAATGCCTTCTTATTAACCAAGATTCTTAAGGTGAGACAAATTTTAAAGCACCACGCAAAGAGTAAACAATGTCCAGAATATATGTAATATTCATGAGTCATTTTTGTTCCAAAAGCAGCATCAAAAAAATGTTTTAATATGATTTTATGTAATTCTAATTTTTTTTTTTGCTTAAGTTGTGCTTTTGTTAAATTGATTCCTTAAGATCACCAGATTATTTCTTTGTTACATTTCTATTTCTTATTGATTAGGTATTGGGAATTAAATAGTATACAGTGTTTTTACTATGAGTATTGATTTTCTGTCCAGTTAATGCCCTCTACATAATCATCTGTTATTCACATTAAATTTTTCAGCCAGATACTAAACAACTAATATTAACTTTATCACAGATCTAAAATTGGAGGAAATTAATAATGGACTGGAGCCAATGTTGGGGGAGAGGGACAAAGGATAGGTAGCAGTGACTCAGGAGATGCAGCATTTGAGACTAGTAATTTATAACCACAGGAAGAATCTACTTTCCCCATCAGTGAAATAGACATATTAATCTCTCCTGTCTGTCATGTGTGCCCGTTTTTAATGTTGCTTTCTTATTTAACAAGATTTCTTTATTATTTTTAAATGCTTTCCCTCGATATACCCTTGTTACTTTCCTTTGGCCCCAAAGGCCATCTTTTTCAAAATCACACATTCTTGAAAGTCTCTGATGCTGAGGGCAAAATTCAAACTCTTTGTGGAGGTACTTACAGACCACAAGTGACAGAATTCTAGCTCAAACTAGTTACATAAAATAATTTATTGAAAGGACACCAGGATAGCTCTCAGAAATGAAGGAAGAGCTATAGGACCAGAGAAACTCAGGTAAACCCGATGGCTTGGAACCACAGGCCTAACCACCATCATTCTCTCTCCCTTCCACTCTTCTCTGGGCACTTCTTTGTGCAGTTTCACTCTCCCCCACAGCAGGAAGGCTTTTTTCATACTGTGGGAAAATGGCCATACGTTAGGTTAGGCACTTACTAACCTAATAGGCAAGAGAATTTTCCTCCAGTTCTAATTAAATTTACAGGAACAGATGAGACTGTCACTGGTCAGGTCATGTGCCGTTCCATAGTCCAATCACGTTAGCAAAGGGAGCATAGTATTACGATTGGCTTAGTCTAGGCCACATGCCACCCTCTTGCTGGTTAAGTTGTCCAAAGGGGAAGGAAGTACCTTGGTTAGTAGCTTCCTGGTTGTACTGGGAGAAAAGTCAAAGGAAGCTCTTTGCCCACATAGACAAAACAATGTATCTACTACTGTTTCGATTACTATTGCAGTGTAACAAAGCACTGCAAGAATGCCTAGCTAACCAGAACAAATAGTAACCATCTTACATGGTTGGTTTTGACAGAAAAACAAACCTTACTCCTGGCAGAGCTTCCTATGAAGACCATGTGACAAAATCTCAGCAGCAACTCCCTAAGGTACTAACTCCTCCACGATGGCAACCGAGGAGCAGCAGCTCCTGTCAACAGTTCTGACTTTCTCCTAGCCCAGAACAGCTTCCAGTTCTCTCCACAAGCTGCACGGCCCAGTGAAATTCTCCCAGAGGGAACTCCAGTGGGAGTTCACTATAGAATTGGGCTGTGCTTTCAGCAACAATGCTCCATAACTCTTTCGAGGAACTTGATCAAATTGCCCAAAAATTGTGTTTGGAAATCCAGTCCATGGAATACACATGGTGTCACACCTTAGCTGCCTCCTCAGCAGCCTCTTTCTTTGGGTAGCAATGCGTGTGTAGATTTGATGCCTCAAATTAGAGCCAAAGTTTTATCTTTAAATCGAAACTGTAAAAGGTATCTTGCTGCTATTAATAAATATAATAAAAGTAAAAACAACAGAGAGAACACCAAGGGAATTGATAACTACCTTAGGAAGTGTTGATAGACTATGCTAACCCAAGAACAATAAAGGCCAACTGTACATTCATTTCTTTGACATGTTCAACACTAAGGTCGTATAGACAATTATTAATGGTAGTGCTGAGACCAAGGCCCTAAAATACCTTTATTTTTATTTGGTGTTCTGTTATCTCAAATTGCTTTGGTGTTGCTTGCTTATGACCTTCCTATTACTATTCTGGGTATGCTAAATATCCACTCATTTCTAAAGAATATTTCTTAATCAAAAGAGTGGAGGAAAATTTATTCAAGTGGTGCTACGAACACAATTTCCTTTATAGTTTACAAAACTGATATTAACAGATAGATCATCCTATAAAAAGACAATCATTCCAGCCTCCCTTTTAATGACCCAATATGAAGAATTGCACAGTAACCTGCTAAAGACTACTTATTTTGTGAGTGTTGTATTGATAGCAATCATACATCATTAATGCTCTATAATATTAAAATGATTTACTTTTCTTTTGGAATGGCCCGTTTTAATCTTTATTCTAAATTCATTTAGTGTTTTTCATACCTTAAGAAAGTCTGAAACAATTCTCTGATTTTTACACTTACTGTTATTCGCTCCTATTTCATTAAGAAGAAACACAAAGTTGAAGAAATGGAAGCACACTGGCCCATGTAGCAACTGACCTTCTTTCAAGTCCTGGCTTGGCCACCTACTAGCCATATGCCCCAAAACGTCAGAAACTCTCCCTGAATCAACAGTTTCCAAACTTTGTTGCACATTACAATCACCTGTAGAGCTTCTAAACATTCCAACCACCAGGTCACACCCATAGCAATTAAATTAGAATGTCTGGGATTGGAAGCCAATGTGCATCAAAGTTTGATGAAACTTGGGACTACCTTATTAGATGATCTGAGGGCCTTTCAATTCTAGAATTCTGTGTTTCTTTAGCTTTAACGAGTCAAATTATTCAGTAAAAAGGAAAAAAAATTTCAACAAGAAGAAATTTGAAAATTAATGTGGAAAACTGAACTTGTTTAGGGACTGTGAAGTAGAAATCTTCAATTAAAATCTGCAAACAGAATAGAGACTCTTTTGAGGGGTGAATTGCTAGAGTAGATTTTACTTGTGTCCTACTTTGGCCATTTCTGCCAGAAGATGAAAAATAAGAACAGATGCTTTAAGAGCAAAAATACATTGTCAACATCAACTGTCCAACAGAGGAGAGACTGATCATATTATGTGGAATGTGCACTCAAATATATATTTATTCTCTTGGCAACATTTATCCCTCTAATTTTCTCTTCTTCCTCTCACTTTTAGTCTCCTTGTACAAGGCAAGAAGGATAGTGTACCCAGGGTCCTGACTGCTTGTGAATATTGCAGTCAGAGTTTTGTTCCTTTAATAGAGGTAGGAGTGCAGTCATGTTTTTGCTTATGGTAATAAGGGACCTATTTGATGGGTCTGTAAGGTGGGAAGAAATCTAGCAATGGTTTTAATTAAAAGGGCTTAATTAAAAAGGAAAACAAATGCCTCTGGTACAGGTTGGTAGGTCATACAATATTGTTTAAAGCAATTCATACATATCATTATCCACATTAGCAGGCAAGCAATCTATCAACCAGCTTAACAAATGAAACCATAAGTTCTTCTAGACAAAAGAAGAAATAAATGCAAATCAAAATTATTGTGAGAGTTTATGAGAGACCACCCAGCTGGTTGAGAAACAGATGATATCTTTTGAAAGCAGTTTACAAACATGGTCCAAAGACAGGATAAAATAAACAGTTGCATTTATCTGGAAATGCCTTCAAAATTTCCCGTGTGCTGTCTTACAGTGCTTGTTAAGTAAATGAGTGAATTTTTTAAAAAGATGTCTTTAACCATCCTGAGCCTCGCTTTGCTAACTCTTATTTCTCTAAGGAGAAAACAAAAGTCTGAGAAGTGGATCTGCAACACCCCTTTCATTCTGCAGATATTTTTAATAGCTTTATTGAGATATAATTGGCATATAAGAAATTGCACATTTATAAAGTGTACAATTTGATAAGTTTTGACACATGTAAGCAGCTGTGAAATTATCACCACAATCTAGATAATGAACATATCCCATATCCCCAAAAGATTTTTCATTCTTCTTTGTGATTCTTTCCTCTTACTTTTCCTGGAACGCCCCATCCTCCATTCCCTGACAATTACCAATATGCTTTCTTTAATTTAAAAAAAAAATGGTAGGAATATTCCAGAATTTTATGTAAGTGAAATTATATACTATAATTCTCTATGTCTGGTTTATTTCACTCAGAAAAATTATTTTTACATTTCCCTGTGTTGTAATACGTATCAGTAATTCATTCCTTTTTATTGTAGAACAGTAGTCCAGTATATGGATATAGCACAGTTTGTTTATCCTGTTGATAGGCAGATATTTAGGTTGCTTTTAGTTTGGGACCATTAAAAATAAAAGTTCTAGGAATATTTGTTTTCAGTCTTTGTATTGATATGTTTTCAGTTCTCTTGATCAAGAAGTAGAATGGCTGAATCATATGGTTCATATGTGTTTAACTTTTTTGGAAACTATTAAATTGTGTTTCAAAGTGGTTATATTATTTTACATTCCAACTAGTAGTGCATGAGACTTCCAGTTTCTCTACACACTCCCCTAATACTTGGTATTGTCAGGCTTTTCAAGTTTAGCTATTCTAGTAGGTATATATCAGTATCTATTGTGGCTATCATTGCATTTCTCCATTGACTAATAACATTGAACATTTTTTTCATGTACTTATTTGCCATTTCTATACCTTCTTTGCTCAAAAGTCTGTTCAAACATATTGTTTATTTATTGTTCGAGTGTTTGTTTTCTTATTATTGAGTTTTGAGAGTTTTTTGTGTATTCTGAAATAAGTCTTTTATCAGATACAAGATTTACAAATATTTTCTTCCACTCTTTTCATTCTCTTAGCAGTGCTTTTTGAAGAACAGGAGTTTTTAATGTTGAAGAAATTCTATTTATCAGTATATTCTTTAATTGATCATGTTTTTGGTGTTATTGTAAGAAACCTTTGCCTAACCTAAGAACACAAAGTTTTTGCCTGTTTTATTATATTAGTTTCAGAGTTTTAGGCTATACAGTTACATGATACAAGACAAGGATCAAAGTCCATTTTTTACATATGGCTATCTATTGATTTATTAATTTTGTGCACTATCACACTGTCTTGATTATTGCAACTTTATAATAAATCGTGAAATCATATAGTATTAATACTTAATTTAAACTTGCTCATCTTTTTCTAAGTTATTTTGAAAATTCTAATAATTTTGAATATACATAGATTTTTAGAATCAGGTTGTAAACTTCTAAAAACAGGTTGAGATTGCATTAAAACTATAGATCAATTCGGGGGAATTGATATATTAACAACTTAGAATTTTGCATTCCATTATCACAGTGTAATTCTCCATTTGCTTGTCTTAAATTTCTCTCCAAAATGATGTGTAAATTTCAGTGTGCCCCCGGGCCGCCCGACCCCACTTTATATGACCACATTTATATGACTCCAGTTGTATGAAATGATCAGAATAGGCAGATCCACACAGACAGAAAGTAGATTTCACGGTTTTATAGGAGGAGAGGTAAGGGTTGAAGAAAAATGGGGAACAAATGCTAATGGGGACAGGATTTCATTTACGGGTGGGGAAAATGTCCTAAAATTGATTGTGGTGATGGCTACACAACTCTAAGAATAAACTAAAAACCTAAATTGTACACTTTCAATGGGTGCATTGTATGTTATGTAAATTATATATCAATCAAGATTTAAAAAAAAAACTGATAGTTGAAAAAGAACCAAATAGAATGTATAGAAATAAATATAAAAATATAAATATATAAATATATATATATATTTATAAATTTAAAACTCAAAGGACAAGTCAAATAGGAATTTGTCCTAAACTACTATTACCAGCAGGAGCTTCTTTTGTTACAAAACAGTACAATTGTCACGGACATCCCAGAGCACACATCAAGTCAGAGAGCCCCTCAGCTGGCCCCACAGTAAGCTCAGAAGAAGCCACCAAGCTCCACACAAGGGCCTGCTGGAGTGGGGCTTTTGAAATCTTATTGACATTATCACTTGCAATTGTGTCTTCCAATTTTTGTTAACACAAACAAGAATTTTGATTATTTAAACTCGAGCAGGAGCTGGAAGAGGAAAACAACCTTGATTGCTTGCCCCTGGGGAGGTGTGGTGCCCATATCCATGGCAGCAGAGCCAGCCCTTCTTCAGGCCCGTGTTCTGGGCAGCTGGAGATTAGCTACAGGGCTTTCTCAGCAGGTAGAGGATTGTTAAAGTGAGAGGCTGTTTTTCACTTTTCCTGAGTCATTCCTTTCTCCGGATTCACTTCCCTTTGCTCTGAGCATCGTGAAGTCTCAAAGCAACTAAGACTGGGTTTCCAAGTTCACGTGAAACCCACAAACATACTCAAAGAACCTAACGTAAATGACCTTTGGAGAGCACTACCTCCACCCTGATTTCACGACCATCCTCCTCCTTAAATTCTACCTCCTGCACACGTGTTAAAGGCTTGGGTCGAGCCCAGTTCGCTCTGAACTCCTGCAGCCCCCAGCAGGGTGCCTGGCACAGAGCAGATAATCAATACTCACTTGTACTTTTGTTCGACAAACATCTGCTAGGCATCCATGTGCCAAGCATCGAGTGTTTGAGTGTTTGAGAGTAGCTGACTAGCATTCCTTTTACTGTCCGTACCGATTGACAACTGACTATTTTCGAAGACTTCCAAGGAGTAGAATAGCCAAATATCTCTTTGAAGATTTGCATACAGTTATGAACCTGATCCTGCTATCAAATTCCAACCTAGGCAATCAAATAAATCAAGCTATCTCAGATACTTACTGGTTTTATGGTGGTTAATCTGTCTTCTCTGGCTCTAAATCACACTACTGAGCTGTGAGTTGTTAAAGGTTAAGTCTCTGCCCTCTTTCCAGCTCCTCAGTTGACTGCCTGGCAGCTAAGGTCAAATGACCCCATTTATCAGAAGGCACAGAGGGAAGTTCTAAAAGGTGATCTGCAAAGTCAAGGCAG
Source organism: Cynopterus sphinx (assembly GCA_030015415.1). Lineage (NCBI taxonomy): Eukaryota > Metazoa > Chordata > Mammalia > Chiroptera > Pteropodidae > Cynopterus > Cynopterus sphinx. The sequence goes on from CM057379.1 coordinate 34,530,408, forward strand.
TGATTTTCAAGTTTAAGTGACAACCACAGACACGTTTGAAGAGCCTAACACAACAGTGGTAATTAGGAGGCCGCGAGTATGTCTCAATGTGGCAAAGGAGACTCAACTGGCAAGCCTCATGAGCTCAATGCCAGAACTCTGTTCAGGAGCCAGTGCTTCCATGGCCTGAAACCCAGCACTGATGTGTGACTTCTCCCAATGTCCGAGGACCCGTAACCTTTTGTTTCCCAAGCACATGTTTGATAGCTTGCAAAACCCAATAACATTGTTCCAGAGTCCAAGTGTTTGCTTTTGTTCCAAGTCCAGCACCATCTCATACTCTGAGTTGCCACCTAGGCCACACACAGGGCTTTCTTTGTGTACATTTCCCAGTGCACTTTATCACAGAAGCAGTTTAGAGGCCTCGGATCCTAACAGCCCATAAAAGATGCAATTGCACCCAGATAGACGTTTCTGAAAAGCAGAATAAAGCCTTCCGCCAGGGCGGTTCCCACTGGAAGAAGCCTGTTCTGGATCCTGAGGGTCGGCTGGGGCTGGGGTGGAGACATGGCAGGGAGTGTCAGGAGCCACTGCACCTGCTCAGACTGAAAGGCAGTTACCGCCACAACACCTCAGCTCGGCGTGGGTTTCCGAATCTAGTACCGATCTGTGGACGGTAGCACGGTTCACCTGCACTGCGTTTTAAGGGCGTCCCCAATGAGAAGTCTAAACACGTCTGACCCATTCCTGTAAAGCAGATCCTGGCATTTATAACTTTTTGGTATATGAGGAGCTTCCCAAACTGCAAGTGGCAGGCAGGCCCCCCCCTTCATCTATGAGAGCCCATGCCATGGGGTCCCCCGGCTCTTTGGGGTTGGCGGGGGGGGGGGGTCGAGCGGGGAAATCAATGCAATCAGAGGACGTGGGACCCTCTTCCCGCAGTCGGCAAAGGGCAAGGCTGGGAGTGGAGGGGGCGCGTCCACGAAGAGCGCAGGTCACTAGTGACAACTCGGTGCGGGACAGGACCGGGCTGTAGGACCTGCCCCTGTGGGGACCCCATCCAAACAGAACAGCAGCCCGAACGACGGCCACCTGGTCGGCCCGGCGTCTAGGTACCTGCGTCACCAGGGGTTCCCCGCCGGCGGGGAAAGGGCGGAGGCTGGCGGCCCCGCCAGGTGCACCTCGGGTGGCGGCGCCCCGCCCAGGCGGCGCTCCTCGTCTCGGCCCCGCCCACTCGGCCGCTCGGCGCCGCCCACCTCGCCAACCTCAGGTGGGCGCCCCGCCCAGTCGGCCCCCGGGCCGCCCGGCCCCCGCATTTATATGACCACATTTATATGACTCCAGTTGACATCTTTTATCAGAGTTGTCCTTAAGGATTTTATATATTTTACAGCTATCATAAGTGATATCGGTGTTTTAAATTTTAATTTCCAATTTTTGCTTGCTGTCATAATTAACTAAAATGATTTTTTTAGCATTGATCTTTGTATCCTACAATTTTGTGAAAATCACACATTCTAGAAGATTTTTTTTGTAAATTCTCTCAGGTTTTCTATATATGATCATGTCACCTATGAATCAAGGCAGTTATACTTTTATGCATTTCTATTACTTGCCTCTACTGGCTGGAACCTGCAGTACAATGTTGAATAAAAACAGGGAGAGAGGACACCCTTGTTTCCTTCCTAATCTTACAACGAAAATATTCAGTAATTCACCGTTAAGTGTGAGATTGGTTTATATTTTTTTCCTATGTCTTTTATTATGTTGAGCAAGTCCCCTTCTGTTTCTAACTTGCAGAAAAGTTTTATCAAGAGTGGATATTGGATTTTGTCAAATGTCTTTTGTTTGAGATGATCATATATTGTTTTTTTCTATCAGTTTGTTAATGTGGTAAATTACATTGACTTTAAGATGTCGAATCAAATTTACATTCCTGCAATAAACCCCACTTGAGATTTATGCAGTGTTAAATTTTAATTGCTAAAATTTTATTTGGAATTTTTCCCCATATTCATGAGAGATATTAGTCTGTAGATTTATTTTTTGTCTAATAGTGGTATAAGGATAATGCCAACCTCAATAAATGACTTAGGATGTATTAGTGCCTTCTCTTCAACATTTTTGAAACGTTTGTATAGAATTTTTCATAAATATATTGTAGAATTCACCAATGAAGACATTCAGACCTAGAGTTCCTTTGTTGCAATGTTTTTATCTACAGATTTAATTCCTTTTATAAATAGAGGGCTATTCAGGCCATCTGGGATTTTTGTGTGTGTGAGTGTTGGTACTTACTATCTTTCAAGAAATTTATCTCTTTTACCCAGGTTGTTTCATTTATCAGCACAAAGTTATTTATAATGTTCTCTAATAATCATTTTAATATCGGTAGAAGCTAAAGTGATATCATTTATCTCACTCCTGATATTAGTAAATTCTGTCTTCTTTCTTCTTTTGCCTGATCAGTCTAGCTACAATTTTATCTAGTTTGTTTTTCTCAAGAAATCAGCTTTTGGTTTCGCTGATTTTCTATACTGTTTTGCTTTTTCATTGATTACTGCTGTGATTATTATCCCTTTATTTGGCTTAATTTGGAATTAATTTGCTCTTTTATACTTTTTTAAATTTACAAAACATTTTATTTTGAAATAATTATATACAAAGTAGCAAAAATAGTAGGGAGGATTCTTGTATACACTTTATCCAGATTCCCCTGGTGTTAACACCTTTCATAACCATAAAACAATGATCAAAAGCAGGAAAGTAACAGTGGTGTAATACTTTAACTAAACGTATTTAGATTGCCTCATTTTTCTACCAATATTTTTTCTCTGTTCCAGTATCTATTTCAGGATCCCACATATATTTTTTCTTTTAACTGTAATTCAGTAGTGTTAAGTATATTCACATTATTGTGAAAACAATGTCCAGAATGTTTTCATTTGCAAAACTGAAATTCTAAATCCATTAAACATCTCCCCTTTCCTTCCTCTCTCCCCTTTCACCCCTGATGAAAACCATTCTACTTCCTGTTTCTACAAATTTGACTACCTCGTTAGATACCACATAAAGTGGAATCATACAGTATTTGTCTTTTTATTACTAGCTTATTTCACTTTGCATAATAACCTCAAGGTTCATATACATTGTAACGTGACAGGATTTCCTTTCTTTTTAAGGCCAAATAATATTCCATTGTATATACATATGACATTTTGTTTGTATATTTATCCATTGGTGGACATTTGGTTTGCTTTCACCTCTTAGCTATTTTGAATACCACTGCTTTGAACATCTCAAATCTCTTTGAGACCACATTTTCAGTTTTTTTGGATGTCCGCCCAGAAGGGGGATTTTTTAATAGTAATTCTATTTTTTAAATTTTTTGAAGAACCCTATACTACTTTCCCAAGTTGTTGCATCATTTTACTGTCCCATGAACAATGCCCAAAGATTTCAATTTCTCTACATCCTCACCATCATTCATTTTCTTATTTTTATAGTAGCCATCCTAATGGGATAATTTTACTTCTTAAGGTGGTAACTTAAGTCATTGATTTGAGACCTTTTATATAGATGATAGATGATTGATGATAGATAGATAGATAGATGATAGATAGAGATATAGATATAGATGAGATAGAGATAGAGAGAGAGGGAGAGAGATAGAGAGAGAGATAGATGATGATATAGATATAGATGATGATATAGATAGATAGATATAGATAAATAGATATAGATATAGATAATATAGATATAGATAGATAGATATAGATATAGATAATAGATATAGACATAGACATAGACATAGACACAGACATAGACATAGACATACATATACATATACATAGATATAGAGATAGAGATAGAGATAGATGTAGATGTAGATGTAGATGTAGATGTAGATGTAGATGTAGATGTAGATATAGATAGATACAGATAGATATAGATTTAGATTTAGATATAGATATAGATACAGATATAGATATAGATATAGATAGATAAATATTTAGTGCTTTAAAATTCTTCTTAATAGTACTTTAGTACCATCCCATAATATATGATATATTACATTTTCATTTTCATTTAGTTCAAAATACTTTGTAATTTCTCTTTTGAATTATCTTTTGAGCCATGGGTGATTTAGAAGTGTGCTATTTAGTTTCCAAATAGTCAAGATTTTCCAGAGATTTTTCTGGTTTTTATTTCTAATTTAATCCCATTTTGGACAGAAAACATAATTTGTATGACTTGAATACTTTTCAATTCTTGAGAAGTGTCCAATGGGTAAAATAAAGTTTATTGTAATAAATTGTCTTTCAAACAAACAAACAAAAACAAATATTTTTCTGTTGTGGGTAGAATGCTCCATAAAGGTCAATTAGGTCAACCTGGTTAATAGTTCTATATATCCTTACCATCTAATTGTCTGTCAGAAGAAAGATATAGAAATGTCTATGACTATCATTGTGCATTTATCTTTTTATCATTACAACTCTATAAATACAGCTTTTGCTGCATTTTTTCTGAAACTGTATTGTCAGGTGCATTAATGTTTAGGATTATTATATGCTCTTGATTTACAGACCCCTTAATCATTATTAAATTAACATCATTTACTCTCAAATACACTTTTTCTGAAAATATTATAGAAAGACCAGCTTACTTTTAATTAGTTATAGCATGGTATATCTTTCACCATCCTCCTACTTTTTAACCTGCTTGTGTCCTTATATAGAAATGTTTCTTATAGTCGGCATATATGTGACTATAATCTGGCAATGTCTACCTTTTGATTGGAGTGGTTAGACCATTTATATCTAATGTTATTATTGATATGGTTAGGTTTGAATTTATCCTCTTGCTGTTTCTTTTCTCTTTACTCCAGATGTTCTTTATTTTCTTTTTGTATTATTGAATATTTTTCGTGATTCCATTTTTTTCTCCTTTATTGGCTTTTCTATACTCCATCACTTTTAATTTTTTTCTCATGATTATTGATCTTAAGAAATTTGATTATGATGTGCCTTGTGTCGTTTTTTTTATATTTCTTGTGCCTGAGTTTATTGACTTTCTTGTGTATATGTTTTTACGGTTTTCATTAAATTTTGTGGAAAAAATGGCCATTTTTTAAAAAAATATTTTTTCAATTACATGCGTATCAGACTGCTTAAAGTTTCACAGCTCAAGTATGCTGTTTATCTTTTTATCTTCTTCTATGCTTTATTTTTTAATAGATTCTATTGATATTTCTTGAACTTCTCTAATTGTTTATTTCTTGCAATGTTTAATTTGCTATTACTCCATCTAGTATACTTTTCATTTCACACATTGTAGTTTTTCTCCTTAGAATTTAAATATGCTCTTTTTCATGTTTCTTTTTACTTTTTAAGCACAAGGAATATGGTTATAATAACTATTTTAGAGTTCTTGTGGCTAATTCTATTATCTGTGTCAGTCCCAGATGATTGATTTATCTCCTTATAATGGATTGTATTTGCCTGATTCTTTACATGCCAGTGAACTTTAACATGATCCTAAACACTATAAATTTTATCTCGTTAGATGCTGGATATTTTTGTTCTTTTATATTTTAGAGAGCTTTTATTTTCCCTCTGCAATTCAGTTAACTTACTTGGAAACAATTTGCTACCTTCAGAGTTTTAAGATCTATTAAGTCAAATAAAACACTAGTTTAGGGCTTATTATTTACTATTACTGAATCAAAATTCTTCTGCGTGCTCTACCTGTTGTCTTCTATATCTGGAGGTTTTCTGGTCTTGCTAGTGGGAACAGAAATTATTCCTGGCATTTTAGGAGTGCCAGGCACTGTTACCTCTAATGCCTTTAGGTAAGTTTTTTTTCTTTTTTTTTTTTTTTTACTCCAGCTTTGAGTTATTTGCTCTAGTGTGACAAGGCAGAACTAGGGTTAATAATAGGGACTTATAGAAGAGTTGACTAAAGTCAATCTAAAGAAGGGCTTACTAAAACTTGGACGTATTGCAAATAGAGTAGGTTACTCCATATTGTAGCACGATGAGATCTCGCAAACTGAATATATTCTGGCAAAAACTGAAAGTCATTTATTAGAGATTTTGTGATAGATATTTGTTTTATTATTTAGAAGGCTATATTAAATTGCTTTTAACACATGATTCTCTACAGCCATAGACATGAACCAGCATTTAACATGCTTGTAGAGAAAAAAATAAACTCAACACTCTTACCCAATTCTGTATTATATAGCAAATGCACTTTTACCACTGGGAATTATAATATTCATATTGTTTAAATCAGTAAGCCTCTAGTTCTCCATTTAATATGAAGAGGTGTCAGTCTTTAGGACTATAAATCTTTTGATTTAGTTTTCACCTGAAGAAATGTAGTGCACAGCAATAATAGTTTGTGTTCGTGAAACCAAATTATAGATAAAACCAACCTCAACAATAGGTCAGATTTTATTTTCCAATGGCTCTGGGGCCCCTAGAATAGATTTTTCTGAGATTTTTCATTATCAATAACAAAATGTATTGAAGAACCTATACTGTGAAAGATACAAAGCTAGAATATTCGTCCTCCACAGAAATGTATAGAACAGTATCTTCATACATAGGTGATTATTCTTTCACATCTTTGCTATGTCAGTTATGGTCTCAACAGGAAAAAAGGGCACTTAAATAAAAGAGTTTAAGTGAAAGACTTAAAGTTCTTCTTACAGAGGTGTGGGCAGTAGGATTATTACAGCACAAAGCTGCTGCCACACTTTGGCCTAAAGGAACAAAGAAGTGACCAGTGTTAGCAGAGGTGGACTCACAGAAGATGTGCCATCTGACAGGAGCTGAGGCTATAGAGTAATTCAGGACAGCCAGAACCACACTGCTACTATGGAGGAAGAGAAGAAAACAAACATCTCAACCTCTTTCCCCACCTCCCATCCCTGACCAACAGCTAGTGCTTCCAAAATCCAGCCAGAAGCCATAAATCCTATGGAATCCCATGTAGTGATTTCACAGTTACATGCTATGAAGTAAAGGTTTGTACTTGAAGTAAGGTACGTTTTTTGTTATTATCTATGATTTATTCATTAGAAAGTATGAGCCATATGATCAAGGAACATTATTTTATTCACTATTGTGTCTCTACCACCCAAAATAATTACTGGTGCATAGGAAGTATTCAATAGATATTTGCTTAAAGATTGTTTACCTAGGTACAAGTTTGAATGGCTGCTCTTGTTGATATAAACTACTTAGGATAGAGAGGCTTTGAAGCCACTTTCCTAAATGGAAAATTATTTAACATCTACATAAAGACTTGCCAAATAAATAGATAATGGCAACAAAACTTTAACTAAATTAGAACAAAACACATAAAAGACCAAAACTTCTGGGTCAATCTTTGCCTAGAAACAGGTGTGGGTTTATGCCAAAGAAAACCAATGCAAAAATTCTTGGTAAAAACATTCAGCCAGCAATAGGAATCACAAAGTTAATCTTTCAAATGGATCCTCATTCACAACTGTTAGGAGCCTTAACATGAATAAATTCCCATACAGCCCTTTGATATGAGACTTGCAAAGAGAACACCTGTGAAGAATAAAGTTTGACAACTCAGACAGGATCCGCTCTGGCCAACAGAATTAATGTCAAAATAAAAACCTAGGCAGCTACTTTAACAACCCAGAGGAGAATAAAGAGCCCTTTCCCTCCTATATTTGAAGGCACCTAGATATTAAAAAGCATCTGATTTCAATTTATTCAAAATAAGGGGCCAAAATGAAAAGCCCTTTATTTTGTTTAGCACAAATGCTATTTACTCATTTAATTCTTATTGAGCACTTACTATTTAATAGTAACTGTTACCAAGCATACAAAAATGAATAAAGTACCATTTCTGCCCTGTAGAGTAGTGGTCCCCAACCTTTTTGGAACCAGAGACTGACACCTCTATGAGAATCTAGTTCCTCATGATCCGAGGTGGAGCTGAGGTGATGATGCTAGCGCTGCTGAGTGGCTGCAGATACAGCAAAGCTTTGTTCACTGGCTGGCTGCTCACCTCCTGCTGTGCAGCTCAGTTCCTTACAGGCCATGGACTAGTACCAGTCCACGGCCAAAGGATTGGAGACCCCTGCTTTAGGAAATTACAGTCACATAGCAAAAAAGAATATGAATGCTAATCATTAGTTACAGGACAACAACTACTGAGAAGTAAAAAGAGGCATGATGAAAACAGAAAAGTTGCTGCCAAAGACATCAAGAAGGGCTCCCCAGAGAGGATTATATATAAACTGAGTCTTCACGAATATGTAGACGTTTTCTGGTTAAACAAGAGAATATGGGAATGGAGAAGGCATGGCAGACACTTTATAACGCTGAAAGTATTTGCACTTGCGTTCACAACCTTGTTATTGTTAGCAGATATTTTAATTGTGATGAACTAAGGAGAAAAAGTCAGAGGCAGTATTAATTCATAAAACATATAGTCATGCCACCAGAATACCAGATGACTATAGAGTGAGGTATTCAACTATAGTTTCACAATAGTCTGATAGAGAAAACTAAGAAAAGGATAAATTTTTTATATATTACAAGTCAAATGGGCATTTAAATCTCAAATGCACCATGTTCTGAAGTCATATTGCAAGTGATAATTCAGTTTTAGCAACAACTCCTGCCACACTGAATTAATGTTCCTAATTTGATCTCATCTACTCTTATGTCTCTAAATACCATCTGTATGCTATATCTCCAGTTTATCACTATGCTAGATTTGTCTTCTGATCTCTAATAGGCATCTCAAACTAAACATTTCCAAATAGCTCTTGTTCTCCTGTCTTCCTTTATCTCTCTAACCTGCCCTTCCCCCAGATTTATCCATCTTAATAAATGGCAATTTCAGTTGTCTGTCTGCTCAGTCATCCTGTCATATTTTTTCACACCCTCATCCAATCCATTAGCAAATTTTTTACCCTAGGAATATACTCAGATTTTGTCCAGATTCCACCACCTCCATTTTATCATACTGGTCTAAGTCACTGTTACTTTTGGCCTCCTGACTAGTCTCCCTGCTTATTCTTTGCCACTCCTACCATCTATTCACCATATAATCCTCAATGTGATCTATTTAAATATGCCATGCCATGTTTCCCCTCTACTAGAAACTCATTAGATTCCAATTTAAATTCAGAGTTATATATATATCTGATACACACACACACACACACACACACACACACACACACGTGTGTGTTTATGTGTGCCTGCATGTGTATGTGTGTATATATTTACTGCCTATAAGGCCCTATGAAACCTGCTCTGCCTGCCCTCCCATACTTGGCTCTCTGATCTACGTCCCTCTACTCCCCCTTAATCACTCTGCTCCAAGGTTCAGCCACACTGGCCATTTTGATGTTCCTCAAACATACCAAGCAGCTTCATGCTTCAGTGTTTATTATTCTCTTTGCTCTCATGTCCTTCAGGTCTCAGGGAAAACTTCCCTGGCTTTATCTAAAATGTCAATGTCCCACCTTCTATGTCCCTTCACAGCTTTATTTCTTTTTAATTCCTGGTTTTACTACACATTTTACTTGTCTGTATACTTCTTATCTCTCCCCTTGACTGTTCCAGGAAGGCACAGGTTTTTGTGTGTTTCATCCACTGCTGTATCTCCAAATACCCAATATCTCTGGCACACATGAGCTTCTCAGTGAATATTATTTAATTTGTAGCTTTTCATTGCACACTATCATTTCGAAAGACATGCAATTATAATACATTTCCAAGATTCATTAAACAAATACTTGTTGAGCATTCAAACCAGAAGGGGGCAGCAAAGCTTTACCAGCTCATCAACTAGACACCAAGCTAAACCAGCGATTCAGAGGGGACAGCTAATGGAAGACTAGGCGGACCAGGGTAGCGCTGGGAGTCTGAGCTGAAGAAGGTGAGTGAGGCCAGAGAGCTGTTGAGAACTGTGTCCTCCCTAGGAAGCCGGGAAAACGTTAGGAAGAGAAAAAGAGAGAAAGACAATCTGGCTTGTCCAGGAGAATGAGACCATACTGGGGGACCATAGAATGACCAGAAAAGTTGTTAGGGAACTTAATTGGGTAGCAGAGGATTATCCCAGCAAAGTAATGCAAACCTATTTGTTAGGTCGGCCGAGGGGAGGGCCAGCCAGATGCCTGCCTGGAGACACCCCAGCTTGATACTGGGAATCCAGACCTTCTGAATAGGGCCCACCCTAAAGCCCTAGGTGTCACCACCCTAATCCAAAGGCTCGATTAGCATTTGATTAACATTCCCCGCCTTATACCCCTACCTCCACATAATCCCATAAAAGCTGCGCCCTCCACCCCAGGATGCGACTTCTCTGCCCCCTTTCCTTTCTGGACCAGAAAAGCTCGCCCGGAAGCCATCTCCCAATAAATGCTTGCTTTTAAAACTCTCGGCATGTCATGCGTTTACCTTACACTATTGATAGTGGCCACAAGGAGACACACAAGGCAATTTTTTTAGCCAGAGTGTGAAGTCAAAATGTACCTACCTTTAAGATGATAGGTAGGGACTTGTACAGGTCCCAACAAGTGTAGTACCTCTTCACTGGGGGGAATGTTTCTTTTAATTATCAAAATGTTCCACATCTAATACTGTGATGATGTGCCCCCAGAAAGGTGAAAGAAGGGGTTATGACTAGAAGCCTCTATGCCAACCGCCACAGCAGCCACATTTCCTGATTGAGTACCTGGCAGTTACATCGGTAGGCTAATGTTTAACTCTGTTCCCACCAGAAAGAGGAGGAGGAATTTATGGGAAACATGGTCTGGGAATCTGACCTTTCACGTTCCGCTTTCTGCTTCTGTGCCCCCGCTCATGCATCATATCAGACGACCATTTGGTGACGGGTAATGAATAGATGATGTATAGATCCATTGTGATTGGGATATAGTGATTAATGGATTTTGGGGTGTAAAACTGGACCTGAAATGGGTCGAGGCTGCTCCTTTAGAAAGACAGCCGCCGGCTAATAAACTGCCTCTAATATCAAAGCACTCAGGTTGAGTCTGGTTATTCCGGTCACAACAATACTTTGTTAAGCAAAAACAAAGATGGCAAGTGCTTAGGTCCAGGTGCTGCAAAAGAAAACCAGGTATCGGTGCCTTTGAGTTATCAAGTAAAAATACTTCTAGCCACGAAAGATCAGAAAAAGACATGGCTTTTTTCTATTATTCATTTAGACTCTGTCATTTACTAAGAAATCATCATTCCTTAGATTTTTTTTAAGTATACCATAGTTCTTTCAACTGTTTTTAATCTCTTCAAACTAATGTAGGGAGGAGGCAAGAGAATTAAAAATGGTAATCAAGCCACATTCAGAGACTTGTAATCTGTTGATCAGCCCTGCAGCCAGGCCAGGAGGACACCTTCCTAACAAAGGAAGATTTCTGCTGGATTACTAACAACCCATTCTCCACACCTGTGAAGGAAGAAACAGGAACAGAGTCATTCCCTAGGGCTAAAACCGTGGAGAACCTAAGGATTAAAGGCTGGGAACTTCCAGCAGGCCTCTCACTCTACATATTCTTAACATTTCATTCTTCACTGTATGTCCATATCAAAGGAAACGATGTTGTAGCCTCAGCCTCCGATAGACACTCGGACCACCAGAAATCAGTAAGTTGTAGGAAACACACTCTACTCAGCCAGTTGGGTCTGCCAGGGGTATTCAGACCCCAAATTAAGCAGCCCCGAAATGTAGCTGTACAGGGTTTTTAAGCCCTCAACCCTATTCTTCATTCTGTCTGAACACAAAAGTCTATTTTCCTTCTATTTACTGTCAACCCACAGGTTGGTTGTGCAAGCGGGGGTACAGAAGCAGAAAGCTTATTGTTAGAATGTTATGTTCCCATGGGCGATAGCGGGGGTACAGAAGCAGAAAGCTTATTGTTAGAATGTTATGTTCCCATGGGCGATAGCCAAGCAGTAATTTTCCAGCCAGCACAATGGGAACTGAAGATTAACATATAAACTCAATTTCCTGAACACTCTCAGTGCCTTTAGTCTGTCTCTCACTGTCCCTCTCTGCGTCTGAGAAGAGACTAAGCTCTGTCTGTGGAGCATCAGCCCTTTTCTAATAAACTTTCCTTTTGACTCTAACTTTGGCATGTGTATTGAAATCTTTCCATACTCCACCGAAGGACCCTCTCCTCTGAGTGCATGGTTTGGTCTCCCCATTACTGGGGGGAAATTTGACCTATCCTGCATCAGAGCTACTTCCCTAGTTAAATTTTATTTTCATACTTAAACTTTAGAGAACACTTAAGTATGTTTACAATAACTTGAGTACTTGAATCTACATTCAACTGTAAATATTAATATATATAGGTATATTTCCAGTGAAGTTTTAGCATCTGAATAAAGATGTTCTACAAGTATAAAGCATATAAATCTGGATTTTGTAGACTTAATACAAAAATATATAAAAATCTCAGTTTTTGTATTGTATGATGAAATAGTACATTGAGTCACGTGAAATATATTATAAAATTAAATTCACCTATTTTTTCCTACTTTTTAAAATATGGTTGCTAGAAAAATTTTTAATTATACATTTTTCTTTGTATTTCTGGCCTACATTAGACAGCCTCACTATGTTACTGGAGAGTGGGGATCCTCTCCTGGCACATTGTCCAGGTTCTTAATGTCTCAAACAAAGAATTGAGCAAGACACTGAACTACAGTTGAAAAGAAAAGCTTTATTAGAAAGGAAAGTACACCTCCAGACATGGAAGTGGGCCTGAGCAAGGGAAGTGTGGCTCAAAAGGCTGGTAATAAAGACTTCAGGGTTTTTATTCCTATTTGCTATGGGTGGTTACTTTTCTTAGAGGAATGGGTTTCCTTGATTGACAGCTAAGACTGACAGGACTCAGTGATTTCATCATTTGCTTTCTAGGCATGTTCCTTCCCAGAACTCAGTCTCCTAATGATAGCAATGATTTTCTTGGCATATGCAACATGTTGTAATAATGGTATGAGGCTCAGATGAGTTGACTGACGGTTGTTGGGCTCTTCATTGCACAGGTACGAGTGACTTTCTTAAACTTGTACCTAATTCTCTGCCTACTTTGTGAGTTAAAAAAATGCCTACAGGCTTGCTTAATTGTGGGCGGATTAAGGCGGACTCATTCTAGGACAGGATCACTCAATGTCTTTGCAGGCAGACATGAAACTCCCCTAACTTTCCTGCCTAACTTTTTTCTAAGAGTTGTGAATCCCCTTAGTAGTATGGATGTTGAGGGACAGGAGGTCTCTTCTTCCATATCTGCTTCCTGCTGAGAATGGCTGTAGTACCTGCCTACTGGGGTTTCATGGAGCTCTTTTCCTTCCTGCCTCAGTCAAGGTGGGGTCTTGGGTTTCTTGCTGAAATGCCACCTCAGTCTCTAGAGAAGGAAAAGATACAAACTTATTATTTAAATCATATGTCTATTTATTTCTATTGATTTGTGTATTAAGCAAATAAAGGGAAACAGGTTTAGTTAATATAATTCTTAAAGAAGAAAGAAAAGACCTTTGGCCCACAGTCCCCTCTTCTCTCAGATTCTAAGGGCCCTGTCTGGTTTAATACCATTTCTGCTAAAAATGAGCTGATGACCCTTATCAATAGCCAGAGGATCTGAGTCACCAGTTTTGGGGGCAATTATCAGGATTTGAGGAAGAGGGCCTGTTGGGAGCCAAAAGGCCCTCATCCTGACCATCCAGCCCCCCAGCATAGAACCTGGCCGTTAACAAACCTGTATGCTATCTAAAGAATGCAGGAGCAGATAATGCTCCAGGGAATAGTTAACCACAGAATGTATTAACATACCCGCCGGATAAGGAAGGACCTACTGAATGGCTGTGGACCTGCCCAAGGAGCCCCTCTCCTCCTTGTTCCTCTTTTCACTTCTAACCTTTGTACCCCCTAACCCCAGCAACCAAGGACCAATGAAATTGTAACAAGTATCCCCCTGCCTAGTCAGTCCTGCCCCCCTTTGTTCCTCTGTATAAATATACCTGCTCTAAAATAAAAAATTTGAGGCTTGATCAGAATACTGTCTTGCCTCAGCTCCTTTTTCTCGCCCGTTTCTCTTTCAGGCTGGACCCTCTTCGAGCCCGCGAATAACTAGGTCCCGCGGGTCAGGACAAGGGCCTTTTTCCCCAGGAAAGGAAGAAAACGTAACTAGGTTTATTGAAAAGATAAGAACTCTGCAAGAGATGCCCCATTTCATTTCCTGCTAAAAGATTAAGAAGTTTACAAGTGATGTCCTGCATCAACTACTCAAACTGTAGTAATGTGCGCATTGGCTATAAAGATGTCACTTGGGAAGTTCTTAGAATCAGAATCTACATTAAAAGAAAATAAATCCCTGAGCAACTCCTTTAGGAATTAAAGCTTGAGCTAGTGATTTAGGCTACACCACCATTCATCACCCACCCACCCACTCTTTCTCTGTATCTCTGGCATACAGGAACCACTCAAGCAACAGTATTTAATTTTAAAAGGATTTTTCAGCTTCTCACTCCCTACTTGCCAATTCCCTCAAATTGATGGAGGACAGGGCAAATTTCCTTGAGCTGGGGCGAAACCAAGCCCTGCACCGAGAGAAGAGGGTCCTTTTGTGGGGAATGAAGAAAGAATCCAACACACTGTACTGCCCTGGTTTGGAACTCCACGAGCCAAGAAGGAAACTGACACAGATGCAAGCACAAAAGGGAGTTTAGTGACAAACTTGAGTTTGGACCCCACTCGTTCACTAACACAGCAGTGGGTGAGAGGAGCCCCGACTGAGGGGTTGGGTCTGAATTTAAAGGGTAAAACCGCAAGCCTGCCTCGGCGTTGCTTGATCGGAGGGTTAGGGTTGACCTTTAAGCAGATTGGGTGATAGGTTATTAGGGCCGCCTGCAAGAGGGCTGTGTGCAATCAGGGCCAGGTGCAGAGAGGGCTGACTGATTAATGGCTTTGGTTGGCTTGACCAGATGGCAGGGTGTTGTTGTCCCTATTGTTGTTTTTCGGGGAATTTATCTTCATTTAATCTGGAGTCTACATAGCAAAATACAGTTACTCTAGTCCTTCAACACCCGCCAAAGTTAGAGTCAAAAGGGAAGTTTATTAGAAAAGGGGTGACACTCCACAGACAGAGCGTGGTCTCTTAGATACAGAGAGTGAGAGGGACAGTGGAAGAGACAGACTAAAGGCACTGAGAGGGACCCTGAGTGTTCAGGGAATTCAGTTTATATGTCATTCTTCAGTTCCCATTTTCTTTGATATGTACATACAGCGAGGAATGAAAGGTAAGAATATGTAGAGTGAGAGGCCTGCTGGAAGTTCCCAGCCTTTAATCTTTAGGTTCTCCATGGTTTTAGCCCTAGGGAATGACTCTTTGTTCCTGTTTCTCCCTTCACAGGTGTGGAGAATGGGTTGTTAGCAATCCAACAGAAATCTTCCTTTGTTTGGAAGGTGTCCTCCTGGCCTGGCTGCAGGGTTGATCAGCACATTGCAGTCTCTGAATATGGCTTGATTACCATTTTTAATTCTCTTGCCTCCTCCCTACATTAAAATGACTGAGCATACTATATCCTGATCAAGTTATCTGTCAAATGGGCACAACCTAAAATGCTGCCCTGCCTCCCCTGCCCTTCAGCTACCCATAACCTAGCCCTAACTCTACCTAGTCACTTCACATATTATAACCACAGATTCTAGAATGCTAGAACTAGATAATGACTATCATACGCTCATTGCCCTGGGAGCAGAGCCTGAGACAGGGATTTCTATTCAAGTGATTTGTTTAGGCAGTGATCTCAGCAAAAAGATGAGTGAAGGAAGCAAAATGAAACAGGGGAAAACACTAAGCAAGGATATGATCTCCACTAGAGACTAGCTCTGCCCTACAGTGGTGATCTGAAAGCCTGATTGCATTATTGAGCTGTTACCAGCTAACTCACAGCAGCTGAGTAGAGGAGGGTACCCCAGAGTCTAAAGAGAATTGAATTGAGACTTCAATCTTCTCTTAACTTCTGCTATTCTTACAATTAGGTCCTGAGCCTTGCCTTCATTATGATATGTCCTCCGGCTACAGGAAATAGGAGTGTCTTCAAATATTGCCAAAAAGACCCCCAGACCCTCCCTCTTTGCTTCATATTGTTGATTAATAGATATGAGCTTTGTTATCTCTTACACAAATTAATGGCACTTAGCAAGAGCTACACAGTTAGTCCTTATAGTTATGTCTACACACTGCTCAACCCCACTAGAAACTACAGCATGTGGTAGATTCCTTTCACTTGTATCCCATCCCAGTTTACCATGATGAACTAATAATGTCTTAGTGATTACTTGACTGCAGCATGCAGTTAAACTCCACTTATCAGTGACAGCATCTTCATTGTTATCTAGCTCCAGAATAATCTAGAGTGAACAAGCTAACTGCAGAAACCCACCTTTAGAGCCTGCATACTAAAACTACCTCCTAGACCTACAAAATGATAGGACTCAAAGATGCCTGTCTTATTGCATTTTCCTGGAAGCAGAATCTGAGACAAGGATTCCTGGTCCAATGATTTGGGGTGAATGCTCTGAGGAAGAGAGAAACTGGATGAGGTTGGGGATAGGGTGGGGTGGGGGCAGAGTAGCTACTCAAGAATGCATTCTCTGCTTGAGACTTACTTTGATTTAATCTCACAGGGAAGTTCTAGAACCCAGATTGCACCATGGAATTGGTCCCACCTTGAGGTAATGCGTGGGCTCCTGTACCACATGCTAATTAGTCATTGGTTAAAGTCTGCCCTGACCTGGATTAGGGTTTTGGGGTGGTGATATGCATAGCTCCCAGGCAAGGTGGCTCCCATTTACCTGAGGGTTTTTCTTTAGAGAACAGGGCATCTGTGAGTTCTGTTAGCACACACTAATAACAGCTGAGAGATGTGGACCAATTAGTAAAGGGGATCTGGGCAGGCACCAATAGCATTTATCATAAAACCTTAAAAGTTAGTCAACTCCATGATTTTTAAACCTTTGTTTCCTTTCCTATCTCCCACTCCTTTGAGAAGCCATTAAAAGTTGTGAATTCTCTCCACAGAAATATATACATGCATAAATATATTTACGTATACTAAAAGGCAGTTGACAGGTGAGTTAATTATGACCCACAGAAATTATATGACTTGTTCAAAATTCATGCTGTAAGTTAGAACAGAATGAAATGGTCAGACAACCAAAGTTTTAAATACCAAAACTTTTCAATGAATAATTCTCCATCATGTGTTATTCTACATACTCAAAGCATTGAAGCAACAGGGTATCTGAAGAATTGCCTGTCACATAAATTCATGAATATGTTAAAGTCATACACATGATTCTCATAATTTTTTTTTTACATTTAAATATTGTTGCATGCAACTTTAAAACAATCATGAAGGTCTACTTTGAAGGCAGGTGTTATGCTACTTTGATTAGGGGAAAAGATAAATATTTAAGTATAACCAGGGCTCAAAAGTACCTTATTTTTACCAAAAGCATATCCTTTATGGTTTTTTTTTTTTGCTTTCTTCATCAAGTATCTAAAGTATGAATTAAAGTTTATAAGTTGAGAGTATTTCTAAGAATTTAAGTTTTAAATTCTGTCTTCTCATTAGCAGTATTCTCTATACTGTAGGTACTGATATAAGACAAGGAGGCTTTGGTTTTTAAAAAATTCTTTAAATAGTTTTTTTTTTTGTTAGAATTTTTTTTATGGTGAAAGGCTATTGACTATTCTTTGTGACATAGCTTTTGGATGTCAACTTGCTATTTTTGGAAATCATTAGGGCAAGGCAGAGAAAAAATATTTTTCAAATATTGCTAATTTCACTGATAATTTGAACCTTTCAGGAATATAACATATAACCTAAAAGTAAATAATTATCTGTTTTTAAGAGATACTATGGATTTAGTCGGGGGGCAGGGTGAGGTGGGGAGGTGTTGTTTTCAGAATGGTGGTTTGAGACCCAGGAAAAATACATTTGTTGTAGCCACTAGCCCGGATAGACACATGGACCACCAGAAATCAGTGAGTTATAGGAAACACACTCTTTATTCAGCCAGTTGGGTCTGCCATGGGTATGCAGACCCCAAATTAATTAGCCCCGAAATGTAGAGGTACAGGGTTTTTAAGCCCTCAACCCCATTCTTCATTCTGTCTGAACACAAAAGTCTATTTTTCTTCTATTTACTAACTGTCAACCCACAGGTTGGTTGTGCAGATAGGGGTCCAGAAGCAGGAAGCTTATTGTTAGAATGTTATGTTCCCATAGGTGATAGCCTGTGTTCCCATGGCGATGGCCAAGCAGTAATTTTCCAGCCAGCACACCTCCAGTAGTTCTGGCATTTAAAATAAGCTTCACCTATCTAAAGATAATATGCAGGCATACTTACATACTAATATATTTACATCCGTGTTATATTTACACTCCCAACTCTTCATTTTCTGTAGCCTTACATATCTCGGATCTGCCCTCAGCTCCTTCAATTTTGCCATTGAGGATGCACAAATTTTTAACATGGTAGAGGCTCTCTTTTCTTTAGTGCATTATAGAAATGGCCTCAAACACAAGCCTATCTTGCTGAGGGATGCTCCTGAGAGACCTTCACATTACCCAGTTCTGCAAAAAGTACTTAAGAATGTGTTTGGGTTGTTTTCTATAAGTTACCTCCACCCAGTGGACAGACAGGCACAGAACACTAAGATATACAGTTTTTCATGCTGGAGGAAACCTTACTTTACACCAGTGACATTGTCCACAGCTAAAATCTCCATGGGAAACTGGTATTGTGGGAAGCTGTCACTCCAGCTGGAGGGGTTCTGTGTTCGACTTCTTTATTCTTTGCTACTTAAGAAAATGTACATCCTCTAAATGTGCCCATTTTATCTTTCCATCGTTCATACCGCTATCCAATTATGATGACCCGGCACCCATAATAACCAAACATACTTCCTTAGTAACGAGCTGAACAGTACAGAATTAAAAAATAAGATATTATTTGTTGAAAGGGCCGAGTACATGGGCGATGCTCAATAAATACACTCAATATATGTTATTTTATCTTTTATCATGGAAAATCATTAATTTTTTCCAATTATAAAAAACAACTGAAATTATTTAATTTACATTCTCAAAAGTATACTTTTATTACACTTAGACCCAAAGTAGAGACTTTGCAATGGGCATTAATTTATTTCATCAGTCTAATCCTGATCATTTATTTTGTCTCTAATTCTTATCATGTTTGCTTCCTTTGGGCAAAATTTTCTATTTGATTTCTTTTAATTCTATCTCCTTGTTCTTCTTGTCTCCTCGGGCTCTTTCTCAATTGCAATAATAATGCAGAAATGACAGCTTAGTGTCACAGGAACACACACAGCGTTTATAGGAAATTTCTCCTTTGTACCCCCTGTCTTAAGCTATTAAAACACTTGCAAAAATTAATTTGAAACCAAAAAGTCTTTGCCAGATTTCTAAAACACTGAATCCAAACTCTGCCTCTATTTAGAAATCAAAGCCCAAGCTGTATAAATTATTTAGAATTACTTTATTTGGTAAAAAGACTTCAAGCGAATAAATAAAAGCAATAATCAAATAATTTATAAGGATTTTTTTTCAGGTTGAAAATTTGCTTGCCTTAACATAAAACAACTGTCTACAAAATATGGCCATATTTTTTCTGAGAACTGTTTTATAATCCTGAAATGTAATAAGTAAGTACATAAAGATATTGATAATAAAGATTATAAACTAAATTTTGAGAGCTGACCTAACTAGTTTGATCATTCCTAATTATTAGATACTTTTTGGTAAATAAAAATAGAATGACTCAAGAGGACTATAGATCTCCTACCCCAAGTATTGCAATGAAAGCAAATCACACACTAAAATTTGCCACAGCTACGAATACTAGAAAACAAAAGGTAAAAGGAAAGGTGACAGCCTTGAAAAAAGGGGTGAAATTCTGACACATGCTATAACATGGGTGAAACTTGAGGACATTTTGCTATGTGAAATAAGCCGTCACAAAAAAGACAGATACTGTATGACTGCACTTAAATTAGGTACCTAGAGCAGTAAAAATCATAGAGGCAGAAAGTAGAATGATGATTGCAAGGGACTGAGGAGAGGTGATAATGGGGAGTTATTGTTTAACGGGCCCAAAGTTTCAGTTTTATGAGTTCAGAAGAGTTCTGGAGATGAATGGCAGTGATGGTTGCACAACATTATGAATGTATTTAATACCACTAAACTATGCATTTAAAAATGATTTAGGTGTTAAGTTTTATGTTATGTGTATCTTACCACAATACAAAAAATTAGAGGAAAAAAAGGTAATTTACCTATTCTGTAAATTCAGTGTTGTTCCTGTCCTTTGTTCTTCTAAGTACTTTGCAAGAAAGATTCACGCCAGGTAGATACAACATACTAGTTGTAGGATCCTGCCAACCTTCTGGCAGACACACAACAAGCACTCCAAAAATGTCTAGATATATGACCTGATGGAGTCCCTGTGTTAAGGGTCAAGCTGTTCTCAATAGCGAAGCCTTCTGGGACCTCAAGGTCCTAATTTCCTGTTCAAGCAAGCATGGAGGTGTCTGTGAAAGTTTTCTTTGTTAATCTATTCATACTATGAACACCACCAATAACATGAAAGAAGGGTCATTTCTATCATCCGTACTCCAATTATCAAAACTTTTAATATGGATCAGTGATAAATCTAGTCATTGGTTTTTCAAATACTAGTTAAACACCTCTGGGATATGGATTGCTTATCGATTATTTCAACCATTAACCAATTGTCCTAGAGTTTGGATTAATACACATATTTTAGATCACACTGTTTATCTACTTGTAGGTTAATATTCCTAATTAGTTACTGAATTGCCCTTTATTAACTCTTTTCAAATAGCACATAGGTTATTACATCATGAAGCATTTTCAGGGCATAAAATGTCTACCTTCCTTACAACCTTTCCAACTAATTTATCCCGTCAACCCCTCTTAATTTTCCAGCTTTCTTATTTTCCCTTTCAGCCTGATCTGTTAGTTCTTAGGGAATGGCTTTGAGGTAACACTGAGACACTGAAAAAGTAAATAGCCTGATTTTCCTCCTGCATAGAAGGGATGAGAAAATGTTGTAAATATCTCACAGTAAAAATATTTATTATAAATTTACAACTTCCTACTACCCTGGAGAGTGGGCCCTAGTATCTGGAGGGTCCTCTGTTGGTGAGCTTCGTGTGAAAATCTAGAGACAGAGCTAGAAACCCCCTAAATTGCTCTGCAGAAGGAAAAAAGGGAGATAGGAGAGATTGAAACAAATACTTGTGGAAGAAAGGACTAACCACATAAAAGCCAGGTACAGAGTGGGGGCTGAGCTGAGACCTATAGGGCAGGGAAGACAAAAAAGAGGAGTCCAGTGATTGTGCGGCCAGAAGCAGAGATTAAGGAAGGGAAGCGAAGTGAGATTTGGAAGTGATATTCTGTGTGAGGTACAATGCGATCCCCTGAGAGACACAAAACTACAGATGTTGCAATATGCTTGGTGTGGTTGCATTTCTTGTGGAAATAGAAAAGAGCTGATGGAAAAGAAGAGGGACAGTTGACCTGTGGGTTACGTGAAGATACGAAAGATGCCTTAGAATCCAGCTCTGAGTATGATGGACTGAGATTTGGAACATTGCATAGGAAAACTGAGGAGATAGAACTACGTTCTACACATACCAGAGATATTGCAGCTGCTATTTCTGCTGCCTTCAAATAGGTACCGAAGCAGACACACAATGAATCAATACAGGAGTTGCTTAAATCTGTCCAAGAGTCATAAGCAAATTGAACATTCTTCCCTTGGTCATTTTTCAAGTAAACATTTAAAGCATTTGGTACCTTAAATATGTATTTCTTTTTTTTTCCCTACTTTTTCAGCTACGCAATTGTATCTTTCAGGTCTGTCACATCAAAAGTACACAGCATAAATAGGAAAGATACCTATACCAAGAAGAAAGTTCATAAGAAAGCACCCAAAGGGTGGCCAAAAATGTAAAATATATGCTAATAGCCAAGAGAACAGTGACAGCTTGGGAAATGCTGTTTCAGATCACAGCCAGTATCCACTTATGGTGTAAGATATCCAAATCACGCTCTTTATTCGGATTTAGCACTGTCCAGTTTAATGGTTATCTATTTGGATGAATAGATGGAAAGCATGTCACCAGATTTCAGAGGGCTGAGAAGTAAAAACAGTAGCTAGCACTCCAAATAATACAATCAGTATTTTTGAAATCTTGCTCGATTCATATCATAAAACAAAACCAACATCATGGTTGCCTGCTATATAGATTGCCAGTTAGATACAGACCTGTCGTTTCAGCTCCTGACTCACAATTCTATCTGACCTCTCTTCTTGGGTATCTTACGAGGATCTTAGGTTTCATACATCCCAAACCAAATTCTTGATCTTTCTTTCTAAAACACCCTTGTCTTCCATTGTTCCCTATTTAATCTAGATGCTCTTACCATCCAGTTTTGCAAACAAGAAATACAGTGTTGTCATCATAGGTGCCGACTTCCTCTTACCTGCTGATTTCTCCTCAAGATCTTTCAAATATGATAGTTACTCCATTTTGACCATATTTCTAACATTTCTCCTCAAGGCTATTGCACTACTCTAATTGGTCTTTGAGGATCTGTTCATAACTTTCTTCAATTCATTCTTCGTATCGTTGCCAGGTTGATAGTAAAAAAAAAAAATCTGGTCAATTCACCCAGCTGCTTGAACTCTTCAATTCATTCTCACTGCTTTGGGGATAAAGAACAAATTATTTACCATAACCAGGGAAGCCCTGCATGATTTAACTCTTTTTAATTTTGCTAACCTCATTTTACATTACACTGTTACTCCCCGGCTGTGTACTAGTCCCAAGGAACTTTTTCTAGTTTCTTGAATCGATAAATGATGATTCAACCCCAGAGCCTTTGCCCAGAA
Source organism: Cynopterus sphinx (assembly GCA_030015415.1). Classification (NCBI taxonomy): domain Eukaryota; kingdom Metazoa; phylum Chordata; class Mammalia; order Chiroptera; family Pteropodidae; genus Cynopterus; species Cynopterus sphinx. The sequence goes on from CM057379.1 coordinate 34,553,433, forward strand.
TCTTTCCTTTCTCTGTTCTGCTTTTAATTTCCCATTTTATGAAATTGCCCACAATTTTTAGTTCACATTCATCTCAATCATCATTTCCTCAGAGAAGTCTCTGCGAACTCCCAGACTTAGTCAAATTCTTCAGGAATGTTCTCTGAGACAACCTCATGCAGTGCTCCTTCATGCAGCACTTTAATTTTAATTTTATTCTTATTGGTGTGATTATTTGGTGTCTCTGATACTAAGCTGAAACTTCCAGAATGGTAGAAACCATTCCTGTTTTATTTACCGTTGGATTCCCAGTATGTGGCACAATGTTTGACATCTAGTCGGTGCCTATTAAATATTTGTTTAAGGACAAAAAAATAAAAGTTGATGGAGAAAAACATGAAACCCTGTATTTTGCTCCAAGATCTTAATGAATCAGAAGGATTGGATTTGATTTTATGACAAGTGCATTATAAACAAAGCATATGACTGTCATGAGAAAGCTACTGCAATCTTCAAGTACATTTATGAACATACAATGTAATGGTCAAGGGAGATGAAAGCCCCTCTGTGTTTTGCACTGCCAGGTTATGCCTTTAGCACTATGCCTTTGTACTTACTGCTCCTGGAATACTCATGTCCTGTGTTATCTATACGGTTTACTCTAATTTCTTCCATATATTTGCTCAAATATCACTACATCGGTCAGAATCTCAACAGGAAACAGCATACTTGAAATAGGATACTTAGAAGAAGGTTCATGGACAAAGAATTTTCAAAAGTGTGGATGTAAAGAGACCACAAAGGATAGCACAGAACCTAGATTTCTCCACTCCACGGTTTAAAGGACAAGGGGAGTGAGCAGTTCCTGGAAGCAGGAAAGAAAGTCTTGTAGAACCAGCAGCCTTGGGAGGAATCATAACTTCCAACTGAGGGCATAGTGAACCTGAGAGCCTCGTTAAGTGACAGTGAATAAATATCCTTCCCTCACTCTCCTCCCTCCCTCTGATGTCTTACTAGAGTCCCCTGTTAACCCAAACAGGAAGCCAGATGGCACAGGAACTGTTGATCTACTCTATAATTCAGCCTCATGAGGTGGAGACTAGGATAAAGGAAGAGAATAGATGCAGAGGAGCAAACAGGTGATAACTGGCACAGTCATCTCTCGATGAGTTCCTCCCTGACCACTATTTTAAACTGAAACCCCACCCTCACCCTCCGATGTCCTATTTCCATTTTTTGCTTTATCTTTCTCCATAGCACATTTTACTTTCTAACATACTACATATTTTTACTTATTTGCTGTCTTTCCCCCTGAGAATGTAAGTTCCACAGGGCAGAGAGTTTTATCTGTTCTGTTCACTGTTGTGTCCTCCCACTAGAGATGGTCAATAAAAATCTCTTGAGTGAGTGAATTCACTAAGTCCTGGCTTCTCATGTCCTTCTACATTTTTAAGGGGGATTTCAAGTATTAGAGGTGAACACTAGGCTAGTGAAGGGTCTGGTTTGCATGTGACATACATGGTTGAAAGGCCTGATCACACTTAGCCTGGAAAAGAAATGGCAAAGGGTGGCCTTCAAATTTGTAGAACGCTAACCTTTGAAAATTAGCTTTATAAAAACAGACTTATTCAATTAGTATGTTCCATCAGAAGATAGAATTAAGGGCAGTGGATAAAATATCATTAAGCAAGAAGATTTCAGGTGAATATAATGAAGAATACTAGATAAATTAGAGCTGGCTAGAAATAAGACAAGAAAAATTTTGCCTTTTCAGAAGTAAATTGCCCATTATTGAAAGACCCATATTAGAATTGAACAGCTACCTTCTAGGATATTGTGGAAGCCAATTACTGAATTGGTGAAAAGTTGAACCAAATTTTCCCTAGAAGTGCACCAAATGTGTATTTTGGTTGAATAAATGTTTATATCAGTTTTTTTGGCCAAACTCAAGGTCAAAATGGAATATTACCATCATAGCATGAACTTCCTGGATATCAAAATGAAGCTGCAATTTTATTTTAAAATATTACCATAATATTGGTATTAAATTATAGTAGTTATTTTTAAAGACTAGCCTTATAGTATGATCATAAATCATTGCTTAGCATCACAGCTGCTAGGTTGCTTATAGATTGGTCCCTGCACTGCACATTTGTGGTACTAAATGCTCACTTTCACTTGAGGATGGTGGAGATGCAAAATGTGTTTGTTTCTTCCAGGACAGGATACTCCCATTATGTTACTAATCTTTCCTTCCTCTCTAACCAACCAAGGTCATCCCTTCTTAACTCTCTTAATTTATCCCCTGTTAATTCTCTGAACCCAAAGATTCTGTTATTGGTGATGGATGCAATTTCAATGATAATCCCGAAGCCTTATGCCTTGACTGAACAAAACACTCCCTGAAGCAGAATTTAGTCACTTTTTTTAAATTTGTTTTTCTTTCTTTCATGTGCTCATTACTTCACACAATCACTTGCAAAAAATTTTTTCCATAAACCTTGGATCCAGTAGCATATCAAAATAGCAAAATAATTAGTTTTGGAATAAAAAAGATGTCTCTGTATTATCAGAAATGACAGTCTAGTCAGCTGCAGCTGAAGCAAAAAAAGGAATTCTGCCTCAGACTGACTGGATAAGGCAGGGCAAACCTCTGGTTAGCCCTGGTTTTGAGGGTGTATTCCAGTCCTAAAATTCTGTGATTCTGTTTTTTTACAGATAAAGAAGCTGAGTTTCTGGCAGGTTAAGTGGTTTAACCGGAAGTAACACATATAGTTAATGAAAGAGCCAGTAATTCTCTGTCAAAGCAAGTCTCAAATTATAACCACCCCCCCTTTTTTTTTTGAAGAATTATCAACATCACTTTCTTATTGGGTAGCTAACAGTAAAATTTATAAGTGTAATTATAAGATTGCAAATTTGTGATCCCTTTAGTAAAGGACAGAAGTAACAACCACTATAACTACTAAAGGATATGGGACAGAGATATACGTGAAATAATGTGCACCAGTGTGAATGATGCTATTTTGGTAAATTTGTGAATTTCATGTCCACAACGTCCAAAGTGGTAAACTTGAATATTAGGGCACACTGCAAGCTCGCCTTTTGCAAAGAAAGCAATAGGCTGTCTGACAGATTTAGATTTTGCTGATACCAGAGAGTGAGCAAGAGTGAGAAGTGTCATACTATTTAAGAGGTTATATTTGCTTGGATTATTTTGGAAAAAAGTGCATATAAATCACATTTTTTTCTTTTTTACTCCTCTCCCTTTTCTTACTCCCTGATAAATGAAAATTGCTTTCACGAACCAATTTCATTTAAATTCTGAAATCAAATAACTAACATTTGCAGCAGGTCCCATAACAACACTTGAAGATGGAAGGAAGGTATATGTGACCTACTTGAAAAAATATTCTCAATGTTAGGTCAATGAATTGATTGTACAAGATTGCTTTAAATTATTTACTTAGAGAAGACAACTCAAAGGTAAAGGTCAGTAGATTCAAACTGATTGAGAAGTTACTTCAATTATCTGGAAGGAAATTTAATGAAAAGTTAGTGTTAAATATGTGTATCCTATACAAGTAGGTTAGAAATTAATGTTAATTCCACCTATTGATTATTATTATAGTAGCTTTCTAAATTATAAAACAGTTCCTACTTAAAATTACATATTTAAATGATTATATTGTTGCAAGACACTGACTTTCCCATACAATTCTTGTTTGATAATCTCAACTACTAAGACATGCCATTTAAGATAAACCATCATTATATTTGAGGAAACTTGGAGTTAAAATTGTATGACTTGCCCAAGATTATGTAGCTAAAAATCACGAATCTCAAGTCTTTGGTGTTTTTGCAATATCCTTTTTTTTGACAGAAGATTTTTCCAATTGTGTATTTTAAAGACTGGAGAATGATCATACCTGATTTAAAAAAATCTAGTTTGATTTTATTAATACTAATATGAATTCATTAATGATATATTTATTATAAAATATATATTATATATTTTAATTATTATATATAACTGTTATATAATTATACAATTATATTTGTTCAGGTTTTTCAGAGTTCTACTTAGTCTTACACATCCTAAAGAGAGTTAAAAATAAAAATAAACAACTACCTTTTCCTCAATAATTTTAGCACCAGCTTTATAACTTTTCTATGGCAGGAACATGCAGATACCTAGGGAATACCTTACCAATATATTTCTGGCCTTATTGCATCCTTTCCCAGTCTGAGCCCCAGGGATTGCTATTTCAACAGTTCTTTTGTGACACCTTTATTTTTTTGGTGCTTGTCCATCAGCTCTGTTCACTTCCCTAAGCATGAACCTCATGTAAGTCACCTCATTTTACTCTATCTTTCTAGGATGTTGAACATTTTGAAGGAAGTCTCAAAACCTACATATAGATTTCTACCATCATTCAAACTTCCTTTGGGCTCTCTGAAGTTCAGTAATTTTTCTGTGCTCAATTAACCACACACACACTACTTACAATGGACATCTTTTACTTTTGCCTGCCCAAATAGTCATCTCCATGTTCTAATAACAGCAACCAATATTCTTTCGGGGAACTCCACTATCAACCTATATGGTCTGAGTAGGGAGGCTGATTCCCCCCAAAACCCACATCCCAACATATGCACACCCTTCATATGCACAGTTTTATGGGAGAACAAATGACACTTAACCAACCAAACTGCTAGTTATCTCTTTCTAGTCACAGTAATTGATGGGAATGGGCATGTGATCCAAGTCTGTATACTGAAACTCAGATCCAGAATTTTGCTACAGCTAATGGGAAAGAGGTATTCTTTTTCCATTGTGCTTGCTAAGCTGGTTGAATTTAAGCCTGGAGCTACTGGTGGCCACTCTTGCTGCTATATAGACTGATCTTGCCTGAAAATGAAGCCAACACAGCAAAAAATAGAGGCAAAAGATGGAGATAGTCAGCCGAGGGAATCATTGGAACACTTTGATCTGATTGTGCATAAAACTGTCATACTTATTCCTATAAACTAATTAATATTTTCCTTGAGCCAACTCGATTTGGGTTTCTGTCATTTTGTTACCAGAGAGTGGGGATCCTCTCCCGGTGCATTGTCCAGGTTCTTGATGTCTTGAACGAAGAATTGAGCAAGACACCAAAATACAGTAGAAAAGCAAAGCTTTATTAAAAGGGAAAGTACACTTCCAGACATGGAAGTGGGCCTGAGCAAGAGAAACGTGGCTCAAAAGGCCTGGTAACAAAGACTTTGGGGTTTTTATCCCTATTTGCTGTGGGTGGTTACTTTTCTTAGAGGAGTGGGCTTCCTTGATTGACAACTAAGACTGACAGGACTCAGTGATTCATCATTTGCTTTCTGGGCATGTTTGTTCCCAGAATTCAGTCTGTCATAATATTAATGAACTTCTAAGCATATGCATTATAATGATGGTATAATGAGACTCAGGTGAGCTGAAGGTCGTTGGGGTCCTCATTGCTCAGGTGCAAGCAACTGGCTTAAACTCGAACCTAATTCTGCCTACTGGTTTATTTGTGTGAGTTAAAAAAAAATGCCTTTTGGCTTGCTTAATTGTGGGCAGGTTAGGGTGGACCCTTTCTAGGATAGGATGACCTCAGTGTCTTTGCAGGCAGATTCCAAAAGCCCTAACTATCATGCCTAACTCTTTTCTCAGAGCCATGAACCCCCTTATTATTAGTATGAATGTTGAGGGATGGGAATTCTCTTCTTTCACATCTGCTTCCTGCTGAGAATGGCCATAGTCCCTGCCTACAGGGGTTTCATGGAGCTCTTTCCTTTTCTGCCTCAGTCAAGGTGGGGTCTTGGGTTTCCTGCTTGAAGTGCCATCTCAGTCCCTAGACAAGGAAAAGATACAAACTTATTATTTAAATCATATCTCTATTAATTTCTATTACTGATTTGCCTATTGAGTAAAGAGAAACAGGCTTAGTTAATATATTTCTTAAAGAAGAAAAAAGAGACCTTTGGTCTATAGTCCCCTCACCTCTCAGACTCTAAAGGCCCTATCTGACTTAACGCCATTTCTGCTAACAATGGTCTGGCTGATGACTGTTATCATTAGCCAGAGAATCTGAGTGCCAGAGCTCAGCCTCTTTTATTTTTATTTTTTAAATTTTTGCCTACAGCACCTGGTCTTCCTAGGTGCTCCCCCATCCAAGTACTAACCAGGCCCAACCCTACTTAGCTTCTGAGATCAGACATCGGCCTTGTTCAGGGTGGTATGGCCATAGACCATGGACCGTGGCTCCACTGGGACGTGAACCCAGATATCATTTTAAGCACTGTAATGGATAAAATTATTAAAACCTCGTAACTCTATAATGTTGCTATTATTATTTCCTATTTACAGATGAAGAAACCGACTAATAGAGAGGTTAAGAATCTTGGCCTAAGGTTTTATCATTATAAGTAGTAAAGTTGGGAGTCAAGCCAGGGCACTATGATCCAAAGCCCCACGCCTAAACTATTCTCTGTCGTCTCATGAGTCATCAAACCCAGGTGCTTTTCCTCAAGGCATCTTTGCAACATTTGACACTATCTACTTGTTCTTCACACTCTTGTGGAAACTCTTTGCTTTCTGTAACATGGTGTTCTTACAGTTCTTTCTAATCCTTCTAATAGGAACTTCTTTGGGCTCTCCTTCTGACCTGCCTCCTAAATATAGAATTTTTTAAGGACTCTCTACTCTTCCCTTGGTGATCTAACAATATCAAATATTACTTCTGTGCAAACAATGCCATTAACTCAAGGCTTTTGTTTCTAATTGCCTGTCATCTCCAAATCACCTAAATGTCCTCCTTAGACCTCACATGGCAGAGTTGTGGCACAGTGTTCAGTTTGTAGGAAAAAGTTATAATTTATTTCAGTCTTGGTCAGAAATTATAACTGAAGCCAGAAGTTATAAAACTCAACTATCAGGTAGTACAAATACTGTGGACACAGGTACTCTGAGATGCCAATATATTCAGCTGGCCATTGTATTTGGTGAGATCAAAGAGAATACTACTAAATATTTAAATACCAATTACCTAATAGGGAAAGTCAGTTAGTGTTTATTTAGTATCTTATAATCATGATGTTGAATTTCTATCTTTTTTCATAAAAAAGTGGAAGACCTTACCTAAAATATTGAAAATCATGTTCTCCATTTGTAATTTTGAGACTGTTTAAGATATTTATTGTAGAAAACTGTGATTCTTCACTTTGGGTTATAAACTTACAGAGGAGATTGTTTTTAGTTCACCAGACTCCTCTCTATGCCTACGGTTCTCAACCTTGATCATGTAGTGGAGTCACCAGAGGTCCCACCTCAAGAAATTATGATGCATTTATACCAGGGTTGACCATGGAGCATGGGTATTTTCATAAGCCCTTCAGGAGCTTCCAATGTGCTTCTAAGATTGAGAACCATTGTTCTGAGGGGTCACTTTTTAGGTTGCTATATAAATGAGGAAAAACCAGTTAAATTTTAATCTCTAACAACAAAACATTTTTTAGTATGAGTGTTTCTATGCTAAAATTTTATCCAAAATTCTCTTTGAACTGAGTATCCTGTGTTCTTATTGCCAAATTTGCCTGCCCTACCATTTCTCTTACTTTATTCTATGGCTTCATAGGAAGTAGGAGGCTAAATTACATTCCTTAATTAGAAAGTATCAAGACTTTCTGTCTTTCCTCCTTTCAGACCCATTTGTAATGAACCTTGTACTTCTAAAAATTCATTTCTTAAAAATAAAAAGCACCGTTAATCCAGTCAGGTCTTTGCTTCCACGAGCTGTCCACATTCTTTATGTTTTTCATGTGTAAGGTGTAAGGTGAAGTCTCCTCAGTGTTTAAATCACTCTGACATCTTCCATTTCATCTGACACCAGCTGGAGAGAATTTTCTGCTTTTGAAAGAATCATGTGATTACATTGGGTTTACTTGAGTAATCCAGGATAATCTCCCTATTTGGGTTCATAACTCTAATTACATCAGCAAAGTACTGTTTACTATGTACTGTAACATATTCATAGGTTCCAGGGATTAGGATGTGGCATCTTTTGGGGACTGCTCTACCAGCCGCAGTTATCTTGGGTGCAACCCTCTCCTCTTCCTTCTATCAGACCCCCTACCTCATCCCTTTGTTGAAGTGGAATACACCTGCAGTCTGAGAAATGATACACAAAAAGAATATTTAAAACTTTGCATACCTAAAAACTTTTTTTTACCTCATAGCTTATTAATTTATAATTGGAAATTCTTTCCTTTAGAATTTCTTTGTTTCTGTCAAAAAGTCCAACACCATTCTGATTTCTGAATCTTCACAAATGATTTTTTTTCTCCCTGGAAGCTATTAAGATCTCTCTAACCCATATTCTTTGAAATTTCCCAATGATACACTTCAGTATAGATAATATTTCTTCACTGAGCTGAGAGATTGTGTTCTATTGCCCTTCAGTTCTGTCATTCTGGTTTTCTTCATTAATTCTTTTATTTGCTTTGTTCACTATTAGATATTTGACCTTTCCTTGTGTAAGAGCCCTGACTAGAACCTGCAGTACCATGTTGAATAAAAGTAGTAAGAGCAGACATCCTTGTCTTATTCTTGATCTTAGGTGAAACTATTCATTCTTTCACCAATAAGTATGTTTTTTTTTTTTTTGAAATATCTTTTATCAGGTTGAGGAATTCCCTTCTATTCCTAGTTTGTTGAGTGTTTTTATCGTAATAAAAAGTGTTAGATGTTTTCAAGTGCTTTTTCTTGATCTAGTGAGGTGATCCTGCAGTTTTTATTCTTCTTAGAGTATGCTGATAAATTTTATATCTTAAACCAACCTTGCATTCCTTAGGTAAATGTCTCATGGTCATGCTGTAAAATGCTTTTCCTACAATGCTGGATTTGGTTTGCTAGTTTTTGGTTGTGAATTTTTGTATTTATATTCATAAGGTGTATTGGTCTGTCGTTTTCTTTTCCTGAAATGTCTTTGGTCTTGTTATTGATTTCATCAGATTTGCAGGTGGGAAGTTGCACACAGCCCTAGTCTTGGGACAAGACTCCAAATAAGCCACTTCAAGCAAAGTGAAATCTCTGTATAGCAGAAAAGCTGTCGTTTTTTTGTGGTTCACCCCAGCCTACTTTCCCTTCCTCAAGCTGACTACTACAACTTGCTTTTTATATTCCCAAACTTATTTCTAGTCTTTTGATCATGTATTTTTATTGCTCCGAATCCAGAGTTTATGACTGCTGACGAGTCCACATCTATTCCCAAGCGGGCCCTGGCCTCCTGAATAAGCGCTTTCATTGATGTCCGGGCATCCACTCACCTACCCACTGTCCTGTGTCAAGGACGGAGTCAGGGACACTTTAGGGGTTGACTTCGGTCGCGCGTAGGTGGAACCTCAGGCACAAGGTCAGTCACAAGGTAGTGATGTCAGAAGGGAAAACTCAAACCCGATAGTGGTGCTGCCTCGGGGAGAGCCTCAGGCACGGAGCCAGAGGCCGGGCACGCCCGTCGGTTGCCGCAGGGACTCGCCCCGGCAGGTGGGCTCGGAGCTCAGAACGTCCCCGGGCCGCGGCGGACGGAGGGCAGCTTCCGATGCGCAGGTGATGGCATAGCGAGGCGGCACGGCTTCGGCGCGGGCCGGAACCGGCGGGGCGAGCGCGGGGCGGGCCGCGGGCGCTGCCCGAGCGCTTTCCGCGGGGTTTGGCTCCTGTCGCTTTCCGTCTCGCCGAACCGGCATCGGCGCCGCCCGAGCCGCGCCGGGTCCGCAGAGCCGGCGGCTCCGCACTCGCCGGTGCAGGTGAGGCGGGCGGCTCGGGGCCCGGCGGGGCGAGGCGCGCGAGGGGCCGGCCTCGGGCCCTGGGCGCGGGCCGCACGCTCGCCCCGGGGAGGGCGCGCGGGGGCCGGGGCCGCCTCCTGCCTCGGGGCGCAGCCGCAGGTGATGCGCAGGCGGCTGAACTTTCGCACCTGAGGCGGTCCGCGGCGGCCTCAGGGCGGGCCCCGGGGAGCGAGTGGAATTACACGGAGTTCCACGGGGTCTGGAAACGCGAGCCCGGCCGGCGGGGCCCCGGGGTGCGGCCAGGGAGCCGGGGGGCCCGGGCAGGGCGGCGAGCCGGGCCGGCGGCCGGGGTCCTCCCGGGCGGACTTGGGGAACTGCGTCCTGCTTCCTCGGTGGGCGCTGCTTGGAAGAGTCGCGCACATGCCCTGCCACGGCCCGGTCCTTCTGCACGGATCCACTTTCTTTTGTGTGGTCCATTTCGGTATCGGCATCGCAGCTGCTTTTGTTGCAGCCTCGGTCCGGGAGTGCGCCGACAGAGGCCCTGCGTAAGCTCTGAAAGGCGGCGGTGCGCAGGTGGGGAGGGGGTCCCGGCGGGCGGGGGGGTGGTGGGTGATAATTAATGTCTTAATTAGCACGAACGTGTTTGTCTTCCCGTGGTCTTTTAGAGATCGTACGCAACGTTTTGGTAACATCTAGTAGTGTAAGTGCACCCAGGAGAGCATTCATTAGTTAACTTCAAAGGAGTATTGTGTAGGCAGGTCAGTATTCAATTACCCCATTTTATAGACTAGACAACTGAGGCACCTAGGAGGAAAAATGTTTATAGCTAAAATGAGCAGTCAGCACTTCTGGGAGATGTGATTAGAACCTGTCGCACTGAGAGTTGTCCTTGGTCCAGTCACTTAACCTGAAACAGAATTTAGTGCTCAGAATGTCCATCTGATTACTCATTATATTTTATTTACTCATACTGAAACCTTTCTTTAAAGTCGTCTTTTAGACTCCTGGAGTTATTCCCCTTAAAAGTGATACTTTAAAGACCAGAATCATTTCAGTTGTTGAATAGGATCACTAGAGTCATACATAGTAAGGACTAAATTTCCTGCCTATCATGGGTCAAATCTCTAATCGCCTATGTAAACATGTTTGCCACTGGGACCCAGAGATACTTAGTGATCAAAACAGCAGAGACCCTAAATGTTTTTTGAACAAAAAGAATGGAAGAGGCTGGGAGCTCCTAAGTATCCTTAAATATTTAGCAGAAGGTTTTCTTTTCTCTTACAAAAGAATTAAACATTCAGGAGAACACTCATTTAAATAATTTTAATGTAAATTAACTTATAACCATGTACCTATTATGTTGTTGTGTTTTCTTTTATCTTTGGAGCCATCAGCAATTTATGAGTTTCTCCAGGGTTTGCTCTTAAATGATTTTGCCAATAGATCTTGTTTCATTTTGCTGCTTCTCTTTCATTTATATTTTTGGTTTTTCAAAATAAATATTTTCTTTTAAAATTCAAGGAGAAGTTTTAAACAAGCATTTTTCTTATATAGGATTTGTATAGTGTACATGAGGTTAGATGAGCAACTCTCACATCAATAATTCAGGCAGGTATACAATGAATTAATCATTTTAATAGGCCTCTGAAATATTTTTTGATTCACCTACCTCATATACTTCCTTTTTATCAAACAGCATAAAGCTAAAAGATTTCACTTAAATTTTGTTAAGTACATATTATGAATTTTAGGGCACAGTCAGTATAGACTTAATTATTGACAAATAGAACATTTGCAATTCTCTTCCCCTTACACCACCTTTAGTTAGCTATCCGAAAAAAGAGTGATGACCTATTCTTTCTCTCATAAGGGAAATTTGGAGAATTAATGAAGTAATATATGTAAAATATTTTGAACTTCTTGGAGGGAAACGACTTTGTGACTTCAGAGTGTGACTCTAGAGTCAAGAAACTGTACCATCCCCCAAACATGCTGTCAAGGATGTTCTTAAAGAGAGGGGTCTCCCAGGTGGTGACTCCAGTAGGTTAAACACTTATTCCAGAAGTGCTGCCTCTAATCACAATTGTTTTGAATCTTTTGAAGTTTCTAGTCGCTTAAAAACATAAAAACATGTTTTTAGAATTACTTTTGTAAACACTTGTTTTTGTTTGAATTTTTAAATCTAAAACTATATAACTGAGTTTGAACACCTACTTGCAGAACTTGGCAGAGTTTTCTGCAATGTGGTGAAACTCAGTTCCTCCTTCAAAATATTACCACTAATAAAGGATATTTAAAAGATTATCCTGAAGGCTATGAAAGCAATATCAAAAGGGTTATTTTAAAATAGTTATAAATAATGACAACATTGTTAGGATAAGTTTGCAACCTTCCCAGAGTGACTATGAAGGGGACAGTGCTTACTGGTAGGCTGAAATTCTATATGTGTACAATTGCATGTTGTTAAACATTTTGAAATAATTTCTCTCATAACCTATCACTTATTCTAAGTAGAATACAGTAAGTAATTCATGTATAATACTGGAATGATAATAAGTTGGGGGTATACTTAATATAAAAGTTTGTACTTTACATAAATGCAAATGTAAATCTTTATAATAATTTAGAATCATAAAAGCTGCCTCCACATTATATGTTTCGAGTGTAATACAGCTGGGTCAGAATGGCCTCATAAAAATAATGTAAAATTGCTATTTTCAAAAAAATTATTAGCAAGTTGTGTGTGCAGCAATTTTCCTTATAAGACCAATCACCAGATATATTCATTTTATTCATTTCTGGATTGAAATATTTTTATAACTATTATATGTTGTATAACATATATGATAAGTGCCAGAAGTCTGTTATAATTATATTAGCAGTTGAGAAGAAATTGTCCTGATCCCCTAAAATCATTAAGAAGGTGTTTTATGATAAACATATATGAAATCATTTTCTGAGGGAATGGTTAGGGGATTTTCTGTGCAGTCAGTAGCTTGAGAACAAGGATAATACTGTGACTACAGATATACTCTATTCCACTATGTAATAAATGCATAATCTGGAGCATATTAAAAGGGGGTACTATCCTTTCGATATCCAAATGGAAAAAATTTCATTATTTGACAGCCAGATCTCTTTAACTGAGAGCGAACAGTAACTTTGAGAAAAATCACAGTTTGACATGCAGATTCTTAAGTGGCAAGTAAATTATAAGGAGACAAGCAGAAGTTTCCCTTAGAATGGAACTCTTTAAGATAAGTATGGCGGTGAAGATGCTCTCATTATACATGTGGTTTGACTCCTAAATAATGGTTCATACCCATTTCATCCCACCTATGAATTGTACCTTGTCTCTGACCCCCTACTCTAATCTCTTACCTTCACCTTTGATTGCCATCTTTGGGCAGAAGGTAGTTGGCTCAGGGAAGGATGAGGATATATGTTTCATGTATAACATCAACTTTTTTTTCTTTCAATTTGGGAACTTAATAGTTCAGTTTTTAAAGGACTAGTCAAAATTTCCCCTCATCAAAAGAGCCCCCAATAAATAGGTAGTGCCCAATAAAATGCAACATAAAAAATGCCCACATTAAACATCTTGTTCTGGCCCTAGTATACAATAAAGTGTACAAAAATAGAATTGTATTGATGAAAACTGAGTAGTCTTGGTACACTTAGTTAACAAGATGTTGCTTTCTTAGGTTTTAGAAAATATTTGAGGAAATTACTTGAACAGTAAGTCTCTTACAAAAGGTGGCTGAGGAAAAAGAAAGTGTCACATTTTTTTAATCTTGTTAATTTTCTCTGTAACATGAAGAAATATTGGAGATTATTCTAACAATAGAACTCAAGTTTGTAATCTTTTTACCTGATTAGTTCACTGATGGCTTGATAGCTGGAAAACCTTAGAAACAACCATAGATCATTAGCACGTATTTTTAAAGCAGCTTCAAAACATCCTTCACAATATTGCTGAGATAAGTGTTAGACTTATTCTGAATGAGAATTGCCTGGCCTATTTAGAAACCTGTTGGAAAAAAATTATCCAAAGGGCCAGATTAAATTATGGGTACTAATTTAGTCAGCCTGGAATGAATAATATAGCCATGTGGCCAATGATGTAATGAGTAAATTGAGGACTATCTAAGTGAGGCTTTTTCCACAGGATAGAAATTATAACTAAAGTATATTTTTCCTGGCCATGTTCTGCTCAATTTTTTTTGTTTTGGGTAGAATCTATTCTTTCCTGGATCATTTGTCTTCTGGAGAATATATAAATTGTATAATGTCTATATAGTTGTACCTGTTAGACTTAGAACTAGCTAAGGCTGTAGCGTCCTAAATGAAGCTTTTTCTGCTTTAGTCAGACATTATACTATATCTGGCTCATCAAATGACCATACCCTTTTCCAAGTTGGTGTTTTGGTTTATATTATTTTCCTTGCTCAAGATGCCCATTCTTCTCGGCTTTACTTGCTGTCTGAATCCCCTCTGTCTTTTAAATCCCAGCTGGAATGGAGGTTACCATTGTCCTTAACTTGATGTCTATCATTCCCATTCATATTTTTATACTTTTGCTACATGTATGTATAAATAAAATATAGCATTGTTGCACATACTTCAAACAGTTCTATAACTGTTACTATGCTGTATCAGTCTTTACTTGCAGTATATTTCTGCAGACTTTTTCTGGTTTAACTTACTTTGGAATTTTTTTCTTGATATATGTATAACTTTAGTTTATTAACTTATATTGCTGAGTAGTATTCCATTGTATCAGTTAACAAAATATATTTGTCCAATCTATTGATAACACTTGAGTTGTTTATAATTTTTTGCTACTACTATAAAGTGTTGCTAAAATCAACGTTTCTATGTGACATATTATGCACATACAAACCTAGAAACAGCACTGTAAATCCATTGATACACATTTCAGTTTTGCCATATCTTGCCAAATTGCTTTCCAGAATGATGATGCCTAGTTATACCTCCCCGTAGTGGGTATGAGATTCTTGTTGTTACTCTGTATTGTTTTTACATTTGGTATTCTCAGACTTTAAAATTTTTCCTTGTATGCTCTGTGTGAACAGGTCTCTTGTTTCAATTTTGATTTTCCTGATTTCTGGTGAATTTGAACGCTTTCATATGATTGTGGACCATTTAGGTTTCCTCTCCTGGGAATTGTGCTTTCATATTCTTTGTTCATGCTTCTGTTGGATGTTTGTCTTTCTAAAACTTTATGTTGTAGAACTAATTGTAGACATTAACAGTTTCCTTATTGTATTTGCAGATTTCTTATCACTGTGGGATGTCTCTTAATTTTGTTTGTCAGTATTTTTGACTTTTTTGGAACAGTTTTATAAAGCATGTAATCACAACCTTGATCTTCCTAAGGTTTGCAGCTTTCTACCTTATTTTTCATAAATTCTTTCTAGATAATATAAGGTATAAGTAAATGAAATTTACATGACACATGTTTATCACTGAATCATATATGAAATTATTAATCCTGAACAATTTATCAAAGAGTTTCCCAAAGTGGCATCTAAGTAGGATCATACAAAAAATTATTAATTTTTAAAAAAGCTTTCCAGTGAAAATGGCATCTAAATAGCAGCCTCCAGTGTAGCTTTTTCTCATTTTTCATTAATTTCCTATGAAGATGTAGAATAAAGTGAAAACTCGCCCTAAACCAAACAAGTCCTAAAAGTGACCTTCATTAAGCAGACTGCCCTGTGTTGAGAGGAATTTCTCTCCATCGGCACCTGCATATCCCTGCCCTACCCTGGACTCTTGATGTAGACTGTCTGATAAATACTGGCCGGGAGGCTCTTTCTGCCCCTTCAGTCAGGCCCCCGAGATGCACAGGTCCTCTACCAACCAACCAGCAAACCGGGAGGGCATTCCTCTCTGCCTCTCAGATACTGCTCTACAAGCAGGACCTGCGGGATTTTCTCTCGTTTTCCGTACCCTGAGTAGATTCCAGAAAACACCTGAACAGAATGTAGGGTGTTCATGGTGGGTGCCACAGAGCACCGAGGGGCCCGAAACACAGAAAACGCGGTGGTGACCCGCAGCGGCTACTGCGGCCGCAGTCACTCTGATGAGTCGTGTCTGTTCTCTCAGGGGAACAGACAGGCAGGCCGGAGCAGTGCGGGACGCCCTCTCTGAAGAGCAGTGGGGGACACAGAGCCAGGCAGCCAGGGTCTGAGGGGGACGAGGAGACCGGGCTGAGTGCTTTGTGTGTCGGCAAGCTCTGCCGCCGGAATCTGAGCAGGTGGGCAGCAAAGTGACCGTGGGTGATCTCCTCGCCTCTTCTACCACCTCGTCTGGGCAGATCTCCTCCTGACTGCAGCGTAGAGGAAGAAAAAGAAACAAAGCAACCTAAAATGAAACCACTGAGACACTGTGGAACGAGGGAAGATTTATTATTGAAAGGAAGTGTGACAGAACATTGATTTCAAAGACTTGATAGGTAGTCCTCATAATGACTACTGTGCTGTATATCCACGGTGTTCGATTGTGCTTTAGGGGTTCTGGAAATAGTGAAATACTTAACCATTTCATTGCTTTTGTAAGCTGATATTTTGGGAATTCTTTTAAGATTTCGTATGAGGGGAAAATTGCAACTGCAGCTTTCTTAAATGATGTGATTCTCAAAAAAAATCAAACTTTAAAGAAATTTTACAAATTGAATTAATTTCATTAGGTAATAATGGCCACTGTATACAAAATCTTCATTTAGTACACCATCTCAGAACATCAATAAATGTCACTGAAGTTACAGGAGATCTATGCTGAAGGACTATACAGGACAGCTGTCTGTGGAAGCATGTGCTGGCAGAAGTGGTAAATTTATAAGAATAGCAGAATAATTGATAGTAAATTTGGTATGCAAAAATGTAGATTCCATAACTCCAGAGAAAGGAGGAAAGTACACAAAAGCAAAGCAAATGTTAAAAAAAAGTACCGACATCTAGATGGTAAAATAGGAGTATGTGCAGAGTTTTTGTGGTCTCTATTGACTTAATGGGCCCAGTTTTATTTTAGAATGTCTAAAGGAGAGTACTTCTGATGTTACCCAAAAACTGACTGGGACCAAACGTAGATCTTGAGGCTAGGTACTACTTCCATTTCTTACCTTCTGCTTTTCTTATTGTAGCTAAGCTGCCAGCAGACAAGGGAGAACAGCCAATGATGTGAGTTGCCTCCATTCCAGTAAGTGACTTAAAACAGAGGACTTTCCCCAACCCCAACTTCAAACTCTCTGTAAGGACTCCAATCCACTTTGTTCTTAGAAATCTTACAACTCAAGAAAATAAGAAATTCTTCACAGAACGGTGGGAATAGTTGGAAAGTTACTTAACTTCTTTCTGTAAGCCAGTTTCCTCACCTATAAAATAAGCAGTCCTAACTCATAGGAATGTCCTGATGATTAAAGAAGCTAATGCCACTTAATAAGTACTATATGCAAAAATAGTAGCTAGTACTTATTAAAAATAATCTCAACCCTTAACTTCATGTTTTATATGTAGAGATTTTAGTTTTAAAAATATGACAGTATGCCACTTTCTGGCCCATTGCTTATTTAAAAAGGTAATATTTTCTGATGGATAGCTTCATAAAGAGGATTACAGATAACATAAATGCATCCAGTCACACATAGTCATCAAACCACATATGATGTCATGAAAAAGCCTCTGTTCTAAAATGGAGTCTCTAAATAGTCAATCTCTATATAATAGCTTTATGAGGCAGAGACCAGCTTCCTTTGGTGTTGTTTGCTAAACTTACCCTAGTGATGCTCATAAATTGTGCCCTGACTTTAAGGAGTTAGGAATGAATGGTTGTTTTTGTTGTTTTGCCTATGCTTGCTTATTTACTCATTTATTTGACCTGTAGGTGCCAAACACTGTTTTAGCAGTATAGAAGATTAAACTGTCAAGGAGTTTGCAACTGAGCAAGGAAGATAGACATGGAAAAAGTAATAAGTGTGATAAATGTTCTGAAGTAGAAACAGAAAGCCCTTTGGAGGAAAATAAGTTAAAGAAGACCCCTGTCTTGAAGGGGGTCTTGAAGGATACAGTGAGGCTCCCTAGAGGCTAGAGGCAAGCCTTCAGGGATCCAGGGAGAGGAGCAAAAGGAGGGGGCCAGGGGAGTGGAAGAACTGAAAAAGGCTGGCCTGCTAGCCTGTATAGCAGCCTGGCCAGAGTATAGGCAGCAATGACCTGGTCAGCAAAGTACAAGGAAGCAGCTGAAGAGATTGGGAGAATAACGATTCATTCTGCATTTTCAATCTTCAGTCGAGAATTAAATGCTTCAGATTTTCATAAAATATAAACTTTGTTGACTAGAACCATAATTTCTGGCCTAGAATCTTTGAGGTCACACTTTTGTTTACAGAGTATATGGGATGAAATAGCTTCCTCTCTGCACATTTATTCTTTGGTCTGTTAAAGAGAAAGATTGTCTTACCTTTATAAAAGATCTGGCAAGGAAAGTTTTGCCCTCAATCCACCTTAATTATCTCTTTCTCTTTTTTCTTTTCCCTTCAGGATTCTGAAGTTTTGCAGGACAAATCCTAAGAATCATGACTATAACTCTGAAATTGCCAAATAACAGGAATTAGAAGTTTTTCTTGCAGTAGTTAACAGAAAGGGGAGGTATCCACTTAAATCTGAAAACCTATGCTATACCTTAGAACTTCTCTAGAAATATTTGATTATATACTGCATAGATGCATAAATGGACAGGTAACAAAGTGAAAGAAAGCCCAGGAAAGGGTGGGAGAGCTTGGAAGACACATGACATAAAAACTAACCTTGGTGTTAAGGTGAAGTGCTGGGCTCACAGGTCTAGGGACTTGGATTACGCCTTAGGTGCACACAAGTCAGGAAGGTGGGAAATGAAGCCCCCAAAGGAAATCCAAGATTTGGGTAGGGCAATATTCCTAAGAACAGTAAATAAGAAAAATTATGATCCACTGACATAGACACATTATAAAAGTAGTCTATATTGGCTTAGTCTCTGAGTAGAAGGTGAAAAACATCTCATCTGAAAAGTCTGTTTATTGAAGCACAAATTGAACGCACCGTAGTCATTATGATGACTACCTATCAAGTCTTTGAAATCAATGTTCTGTCACACTTCCTTTCAATAATAAATCTTCCCTCATTCCACAGTGTCTCAGTGGTTTCATTTTAGGTTGCTTTGTTTCTTTTTCTTCCTCTACGCTGCAGTCAGGAGGAGATCTGCCCAGACGAGGTGGTAGAAGAGGCGAGGAGATCACCCACGGTCACTTTGCTGCCCACCTGCTCAGATTCCGGCGGCAGAGCTTGCCGACACACAAAGCACTCAGCCCGGTCTCCTCGTCCCCCTCAGACCCTGGCTGCCTGGCTCTCTGTCCCCCACTGCTCTTCAGAGAGGGCGTCCCGCACTGCTCCGGCCTGCCTGTCTGTTCCCCTGAGAGAACAGACACGACTCATCAGAGTGACTGCGGCCGTAGTAGCCGCTGCGGGTCACCACCACGTTTTCTGTGTTTCGGGCCCCTTGGTGCTCTGTGGCACCCACCATGAACACCCTACATTCTGTTCAGGTGTTTTCTGGAATCTACTCAGGGTACAGAAAACGAGAGAAAATCCCGCAGGTCCTGCTTGTAGAGCAGTATCTGAGAGGCAGAGAGGAAATCCCTCCTGGTTTGCTGGTTGGTAGAGGACCTGTGCATCTCGGGGGACTGACTGAAGGGGCAGAAAGAAGCCTCCCGGCCAGTATTTATCAGACAGTCTACATCAAGGGTCCAGGGTAGGACAAGGATATGCAGGTGCCGATGGAGAGAAATTCCTCTCAACACAGGGCAGTCTGCTTAATTAAGGTCACTTTAAGGACTTGTTTGGTTTAGGGTGAGTTTTCACTTTATTCTACGTCTTCATAGGAAATTAATGAAAAATGAGAAAAAGCTACACTGGAGGCTGCTATTTAGATGCCATTTTCACTGGAAAGCTTTTTTAAAAATTAATTTTATGTATGATCCAGTGATAAACTGTGTTGCATTTATTTTGTGTATTTAAAAAAAAATCTTTAAAAATTTTAAACATATAGAAAAATAAGAGAATGGTATAATGAATCCTCATATATATACCAGTCTGCTTTAATTATTATTATTATTCCATTCTTGTTTCTTTTTTCTACTTGATACAATTTTTCCTGTAAGTACTAGATAATAAAGAATTGTTGATTTTGTGGATGTAATATGTGATACTGTTGCTATGTTTTCTAAAGAAAACATAGCAACAGTATCACATATTACATCCACAAAATCAACAATTCTTTATTATCATCCAATACTTGATTCATGTATAATTTTCCCCAATTGTCTCAAAAATATTTTGAGTTGATTTATTTGAACAGAGATTTCAATAGGTGTACACATTGCATTTGATTGCTGTCTTAAATCTGTTTTTCCTCCCTCTTAAAAAATTCATTTATTTGTTGAAAAAGCAAGTCTTTTGTCCTGTAGAATTTCCCACATCATATGTTTGACTATTTGTATCCTCATGGTATCATTTAACATGTTCCTCTAGTCTTCACAAAGTGCTTCTTAGATTTAATGCTTGCTTTAGTCGGGTTAATTTTTTTTTTTTCAAAGAATACTTTGTAGATGGTGCTGAGTACCTTCCATTTGCATTACACTGGGGGGCACATGATGTTCGCTGGTTGTTAATAGGCTGAATTGTGTCCCCTCAAATTTATATGTTGAGGAGCTAATTCCCAATTCTTCAGAATATGACTATTTTTGGAAATAGGACCTTTAGAGAGGTGATTAAGTTAGAATGAGGCTGTTAAAATGGGTCTTAATTCAGTCTAACTGGTATCCTTATAAGTAGAGGAAATTTGGAATCACAGAACTTTGTGGAAGCACATGGTGTACCAAGACAAGCATTCTATTTCAACCAGAATTAGATGAGAATTTAAATCATAATTTAGTCTCTGAATTGTGATTTTTCTCCATGGAATGCAGTATAGTGCACTTAGAGGTTTTGCTTGTAGGTAAATTTCATCGAAATGAGTTTACAATTTTAGAGGTAGAAACAAATGTACACATTAGTATAATACCTGATGGTGCAGTGACATGAGTACTAAACAGAGGCTTAGTAACAGATGAACTGTTCAAATGTAAAGAAAAAGTGCTGGAACTTTAAACCCTTTTGCTGGTGGGTGACTTGATGGGAAATATAAGTAAAATAAACCCCAAATCTCTCAGCTTCCAGATTAGTGCTTTGTGTACTAGGAGATACCTACTTCTTTTTTGGCTCCATTATCTAGCAATCTTTTGCAGTAACCTAGTAGAGCTTCTTCTGTATCCAATAAAAAGCCTTTCTGTGTAACTATTTTTCACAGAAAAGAGTTTTAAGCCAGGATATTATGCTTATCTTTGCCACCACTTTCTCATTGAATCCTTTTTTGATTGATATTTGACCCATCAAAAAGAATGTAGCTATCCAATAAAAATGGAAGCTAGACAACTTATTCACTTTCAGTTAAGACTAAACTTTATATCATGTTAATATATTTCCAATAAAATAAATATATTTTAGCCCTTATGTGCCCTCCTTAGAAGTTAGCCTGAGAAGCTTTTGGGGAAGGAAGGCTCCATTTGGATCAGTTTTTTATTTAAATGTTTCCCTCTGAGAACCCTGAAAGTTTTGCCTACTTCCCCCTGGCCCCTTTCCCCCTCCCACCACCACCACCTGGCTTAGAACCCCTCTCACCCTCTCATGTACATTCACAGTACAGGTATTTGTTATTCTTTGTGTTTCCTGGCAAAAGAGTAGGTGCTCAGCACATATTCATTGAATGAAAGAATAACCTCAAAATATTACTTAAAATTAATTTTAAAAGATCACCTGATTTTGTTTTCTTGCTGTGCTTTCGTGGTCCAATAAGAAATATTATTGCTACTTCTATTTAAGATATACTTAGATATATCCTAGATTGCTCAAAAATCTCTAAAAATGCCTAAATCTATCCCTTGAAAAAAAACTTACACTCATCATATCTAAGATGTGCATATGAATATAAATATACACACCTTTTTGAAAAGTATATTTCAGCTTTGCTCACAAATATATTAATTACATATGTAATATCTTATATTTTGTCCCTCAGAAAGTAGTGTATGAGTAGTGGTGTGTGAGAATGGACCCTACAAGCTATTTACCTTCATTCATTTATAGAATTCATTCCTTCTTTTACCAAAGAATGGTAGCTGTTAAAATGGACAAAATTAGTCAAAATAAAGAAGTTGCAAAATGTCTGCATTACTTTAGTGATTTTTTTAACAATTCTTAAAAGTGTCACTTGGATTGAAAGACTGAAGTAAGCATTCAAGACTGAGTGAAGTATGTTTGTGAGAGAAAGGAAAGTGAAAAGGAGAAATTTAAAAGAATAAAGAGGTGGTGTTCCGCTGTGGGAGAGGATGTAAAGTACCTGGTAGCTGTAGTAGCATCAAATTCACATTACCTTCTTAAGGCTAAATATGTGTCATGCCTAAGAGGTCAGCAAGCCCAGGAAAAGTAGAGGGAAGGTAGGTGAAAGCTGACTAGGTGGTAATAATTGAATACTATTGAATACTTTTTTAACTACAAAGTTGAATGCTTTCCAAGAAAACATTTTTAGGTGTTAATACTAAAGTTTATGCAGAATCATTTAAACTAAAAAAGTTGTCAAAGTTGACTTCAAAATACTCAAACCCCAAAGTGTGTAACCTTAATGGTTTGTTTTAGACAACACTGTCATGATTTAGACAGTTTTAGAGTTAGTAAAGTGGAGGCTTCAGCTGCCATTTTAGTCACTGCAGCTACTAAGTCTAGAATTATAGAATTGACAGTGTAGAAATCACTTGATCCAGTCTATGTGTACGTATAAAGTATCTGAATCCCTTGACAAAGATTGAAAGCTAATGTGAGAGGAATCCTGAATTACAGGCCACCTTTCTCTAAATAGTAGATGTTCTAGAAATATCTGTTGAACACATAAAGCATGTAAATTCCACAGTAATCATAAGACCCAGGTTTAATTTCTGCTTAATGTAAGATTACTTTTTGGGTCCTTGTATGTTTTTATGTAGAATACAGACTAATGTAGTGACTGTTGCTTTGAACATTCAGTCATTTATATTTTTGCAGTTTTTCACAGTCCATTGATTTCATGTGATTAATATTTCTTTTCTGTGGCCTGCTTGGATTTGGAGATGTTTTATTCCAGTTCTTCTGTGTTTATAACATACATCAAAAATAATTAACATTGGCAGGGAGAGCTGACATGGTATCAGTTTTACAAATTGATATCTGTGCAGCTTATTCCCAACAGAGTTATTACATATGATGTTCTGATCGTGTGAACAGTCACTGTTTCCAAAGGCCACTTCTGTAGAACAGTTGTGGATTACTCCTGCAGTTACTATGTCCTGCATAGCAGTGAGACTTCTCTTACATTAACAATATGCTATTCATTTATATTATAAAAGGAGTACTTTTCATTCCATGGAGATGCAGGCACTTATAGTATACAACCTTTGGTTGACTATGCCTCAGTTTGATGGCTACAAATACAGAGTGATGCTTTTAAGCTATGTGAATGTATGTACACATATACATATACATATGTATGTACACAGACATACACACATTTTAAATTTAAGCCCCCAGAGGGTATGGGCAGGATTTCTCAATCGGTAATAGACTATTCCTGTCCTGTAGGTCATTTTCTCTCTGATTTTAGTAGTGATTCTCCCAAAATTTCTGCCAGAAACCAGTATGCTTTTGTTAACCTTATATATACTAGAAAGGTGTACATATAAAAGAAATATTCAAATTTTCTTAAGTAGTTCTGATTTTTTTTTTACTACTATCATCATTGCAACAGAATAAGACTAACAGTTTTTCTTTGTTTTTCTCCCCAGCATCATTCCTTTATAAGGACTAATGTCTGTACGTTAAAGAGGAATCCCATGTCATCAGCATTAAATGTGCTCCCGTTCATATATTTGTCTATAGAGTTCCTGCTTGCAGGCCAGTGTTCAGCAGACATAAGAGAGAGATGCTGCATCACTTAGGTATAGTAACAAGGTTTGTAGTAACATGGTTTGCAGTAACAAGTTTGACTTACTCTATCTGTAGTGCAGTTTCATTAGCTTCTTCTTAAAAAGAAATAAAAAACCCCCAAAATTTAAAAATACTATTTGCTCTGAGATGGTCCAAACTGGCAAAATCAGTTTAGTATTTTATATTCTAATTAAGTATGCATTTCTTCTTTCAAACTTTTACTAATTTTACTTTCCTTGGCTTTTTATCTTTATCTTGTTCCAATTTCTAAGAAATATATAGATAATTAATAAGGGAACTCCAAGTTTTTTGGCCATTTTACTTTTTTTCTTTCTTATCTACTAATGGATGACTCTTGCCTTTTGAGAAATTCTGAACTCAATACCTTTCTCTGTTAATCCAGGGCTTTTATTCTATGTATTCTATAACAGGAAAAACACAATATAAACAGCTTCTAATCAGAATTGAGATGACTTGCCTAAGGTTTTTAGGTACTGTTAGGGACTGAATTGTGCCCCCCCCCCAAAAAAAAATCCAGATGTTGAAACCCTAACCCCCAACATAAATGTATTCAGGGATAGGACCTGTTCTTTCTGCTTTCTCTCTTTTGGAATGGGAATGTTTATCCTATGCCTTTCTCAGCATTTTATTTTGCAATATAATTTTTTTGGTTTCACGGGTTCACAGCTGTTGAATAATTTTGCCTCAGGATGAATCATACCTCAAGTCTCACCTATACTTGATTTAGATGATACTTTGGACTTGGAGTTGATTCCAGAATTGGTTGATACTTTTGGGGTGAATGTATTTTGCATATGAGAAGTACATGCATTTTGGGGGCCAGAAGGAGAAATGTTATGGACTGTATTAAGTTCCCTCAAAAATTCATGTGTTGAAGCCCTGACCCCAATATGATAGTATTGGGAGATAGGGATTTAAAGGAGGTAATTAATTTAAAATGAGGCCAGAAGAGTGGGACGCTAATTCAATAGGACAATTGTCCTTATTAGAAGAGGAAGAGAACAGAAGTGCACATGCACAGAGGAAAGGCCCTGTAAGGACACAGTGAGAAGGCAGCTGTCTGCAAGCTAGGAAGAGAGCCCTCACTAAAACTCAAAATTTTTGGCACCCTGATCTTGTAATTTTATCCTCCAGAGCTCTGAGAAAATAAATTCCTGTCATTTCAGCTGCCTAATCTATGATATTCTATTAGGGCTGGCCAAGTAAACTGACACAGGTATCATATTGACAAGGTAGAAATTTTTCCTACATTTAGAAACCAGTGTTGCTAAATTTCAAAGGCAGAGCTATTTTTAATTAAATAGCCAAGAAAATGCAAACTTCCCTTTTTTGTTAATAAATATTAGTAACTTTGAATAGATAACGCTATTGTTTGGTAGCAAAATAACAATTTTTTTTCATCAACAGAATTTATTTTTGAAGTGGTTTTAGCTTTAAAGAAACTGAGCAGAAACTATAGAAAACTTCCATATATTCTCTTCCCCCCTGCACAGTTTCTCCTGTTAAACATCTTGTGTTACTGTGATGCACTTGTTAAAAATGATGAATGAATACTGATGTATTACTTTTAATTAAGTCCTTAGTTTACATTAGGGTTCACTGTCTGTGTTGTATAGTTCTATATATTTAAACAAATGTATGATGCCATTAGTTGACCATTACAGTATCACAAACTGCGGTTTTACTGCCCTAAAATTCTCCTATGTTCAACCTATTCATCCTTCTCTCTTGTTCCCCAAATAATTGGTTATTAACATATAAAGATGGTAAAATAGCTGGAAAACACTCTTAAAGTTATGTGTATCAAATACAAATATACAGATCTGTTGTTCCTATGTGAAAGGTCTTTATGTGAGATTTTTCCATTCCCAACTGTTCAAGATTTGGATTCAAAAGTCTATGTTTGCTCCATGTTTTGTATTCTTTATTGTTTTCAAACAGAGACAAGCATGTGGTTATATTGCTGTCGCGGGAGACACAGACACACACAAACTTTGAAGTCACTGCAAGATTTTTAAGAAATTTTAAATCGACATAAGATATAGAAGACAACTGATCACAAGTGTATAGCTTGATGAATTTTCACAAAGCGAGCACACCCATGAGTACCCAGAGAAACAAATAGTACATTAGAAATTAGTACATTACTAGTACCTCAGGAACTTACTAGGTACTACATTATTTATTTTATTTTATTATTTTTATTATTATTTATGCCTACAGCACCTGGTCTTCCTAGGTGCTCCCCCATCCAAGTACTAACCAGGCCCGACCCTGCTTAGCTTCTGAGATCAGACATCGATCTTGTTCAGGGTGGCATGGCCTTAGACCATGGACTGTGGCTCCACTGGGGTGTGAACCCAGGACCTTCTGCATGTAAAGCAGACGTGCTAAGCACTACACTATGGAACCACATCCATTAGTTTATTTTTAAAGTTAACATTATGTCCCAGCAGATTTCTTTGAGCAACACAGTATTCTTCAAATAAGGATAACAATGTGGAAAAAGTGTATATGAGTTTGTTCTTACCATGTAAACTAGTGAGATTTGTACATATTGGGATGTCTTTGCTCATCAGTGATATCAGAAATGTTGAATGTAAGACTAAAAGTTGAATTTAAATATTTTGAACCAAACACATATACCAATATATGAAAAAAAAGCAAATTGAAAGTGATGCAGTTTTGATGAAAATCAGCAGTGAGCCATGTGGTAAGAGAACAAAGAAGTATCACATCAAAGGTGTTAGGGGTGTGTGTGTGTTGTAATGATGTAAATATTCTTTATCCATATGTGTTTTCTACTCAGGATCAGGGAACAAACTTACTACTCATTGGGATTTATATAGTTCTAAGGAAAAAGAAAAATGATGTCTTGTATTTTAATAGACCCTTGATTTCTTATTCACTTATTAACTCTTTTCAGTTGCTATACCTCTTATCTCTTATTTACGTTTTTTCTATTGCATTAGCTAGTAGTACTGGTACAAGTTAAATAATACAGAAAATAGTGGGCATAATTGTCTTATTTTTGTCTTTTTCCTGATTTTCATGGAATGCTTTTAACATTTCACCGAGTATTAATTACAGTTGTTAAAGTTTTCAGTAACTCCCTTTTAATCAAATTAAGAATTTTTTTTTTTTTTTTATTTCTAGGACACCACATTTAAGGATAGACTCTCATCTATCCTTAAATATTTTAAAGGATATTGGTAGGAAATAAAATTTTCATAAGCAACACTTTGGAGACAGCTGTTTTGCATAAAATAGGGGTTCTCAAAATGTGATCCCTAGCCCCTGGTTTCTCTCAAACCTTTCAGAGAATCAGTTCAAACTACTTTTTTGGTAATGCTAAGATGTTATTCGCCTTTTTTATACTGTGTTTACATTTTCATTAATAATGCAAAAGCAACAGTGAGTAAAACTGCTGGTCCCTTAGCAGAATCAAAGCAGTGGTGACAAACTGTACTAGTAATTATTCTTCACTGCCATACACATGCAGTTAAAAAACTCTTTATTGAAACAGTAAATATTAATTTTATCATATTTTTACTGTTACATATATTTTTAATATCCTGTGTGAAAAAATGAGAATGAATAAAACACTTTTGCAGAACACTGAAGGCTGATGGTAGTCTTGAGGCAGAGCCCTCATTCAGTTGTTTTAGTTTAGAGCTGAACTGCCCATTTTTCCATGATATACCATTTTTTTTGAAGTATTGACAAACTGGTTATTCAGACATGGATATTTGTCAGTATTTGTTACAAACAATGAAATTTGAGCTTTAAACAAAAATTACACTTTAGAAGACTTGTATCCACCACTATGAGCTTGACTATTGCCCAATAATTAAAGAACTTTTTCCTGAGGTTGGTGATATTAACATGTGGCTTTTTTGATATTCTGCAATGAAATGTGAAATATGTCACTACTTGGGACATACACATAACTCAGCAAAACATTTTTTTTCAAATGCCCAGTGTATTGGGGAGATACCAGAAAGTGACAGGAATGTCAGAATAGGTGGTGAAGTACAGCAAGAGGAAATCTATGATCAGGCAATATGGACTATATCAAGCCAATCGTAGCAGCTAGTATGATCTAGTATGATCCAGGAGATACAAAGCATGGGACAGGAGATAAGAAAGTGACCCTATCAAAGACTATGACCTTGGTGAGAAGAACCAGGGTTCATGGAGAGCACTCAGTCTTAGAAAAATACATATATCTGGTCTGATAAGAACAGGATGTAAAGCAATACCATACCTGCATTGTTAGGCCTATCAGCTTGTAAGTTCCACTGCAGTCAGATGGACAGGAATACCAGAATTTTACAGTTTGTTATTCACATCTATTGACTCAGAACTCAGCTCCCTGGTAGAGTCCCTCCAAGTATTTCTGGGCATATGAGGCATCCATATACATTAAGCAATAAGTTCATTTTCATCTATATTGTTTTCCAAGATCACGTTTCTCCTCCTTTGCTCCGCTTCAGTACTCTAGTTGCTGCCCCTAAGATCTCAGAATATTAAAGCTATGTGGTATATGCTGCCCATAATTGTGTTGACCCCATCAGAAAAATTTTCTGTTGTTTACTTATATTGTTAACCTCTCTTCCTAGAACCCATTTGGGCACTGAGTTGGGGATGGATTTGAGTTAGCAGCCAACAATCATGTTGTATTTCATTCAAATACTGCTCCTTTGTAATAGGTTCCTCTACTGTGTTTGACCCTTTCTTTTGACATAAATTATCTTAGAAGCTACCTCAGCTGTACTATAAATTTATTACTATTGGGTAACCTCCAGTCCTTTCAAGCTCAGATATGTGTACACATAGATTTATTTCTTCCCTCAGGTTCCTCATATCCCTTGCAAAAGGACTTCTATTTGGTTTGTCTCACTAGTTGACTAGATATACTTATCACTTGGTATTAGAAAAAAGGCTCTCTGCCAGATCTTGTTCATTTGATTTCAGAAAACATTGTCAAGTGCTTTTTCAGTGCCAGGTGCCATGTTTGATTGTAAGAATACAGAGTTTAATACAATATGGTGCTTTTGAGGGGCTCACTGTTAAATCAGTAAGACTCAAAACACACATAGGAATGTAATACAACATGACTAGTGCTATTGTACAGACGTGTTAAAAGTACTATGGGAACACAGAAAGGGGAGTAATGGTATTTTTCTGGGAAATATCTGTAAAAGAAAAATTTGAGCTCAGCCTTAAAGGATGAAAAGTATTTCTTAACATAAAGTCAAGGGGAAGGAAAATAATATTACAGGGAGAGCGAGCAGCAAATTTGAAAGAGGGAAAGCAGAAAAAGGTTTTTTAAAGAATTGCACAAAGATCTGCATAGTGTTGGTGTGGTGTGGTTTGCTTTTGGAGGGGATGCCAAGACTTTAGAACCAGTTTGGAGTCAGGTTTTAAAGGGTGTAAAGGATCACGTTTTTTAAAAAAGGGAAGAGTAAATGATCTTTTTATTCTCTTTATAGAAAGTATTGCAAAATTGTCATAAGAAGAGGCAAACAAAAATACAGAGAAGCAGTATAGAGGATTACACAGGTAGTCAGGACAGTTAATTGATAAAGATAGTATGACTCTAAAATGTTGCATTTTTAATGTATGCAGTAAAATTTTTTGTAAAACTTTCCTTTGAGATATAGATTTAATAGCAAATTGTGAATTATGGATTCTCAGAAAGATCCTGTATACCCTTCATATCGTCAACCTGCTACATGCACTAATTAGTGTGTGTGTGTTTGCATGTGTGTATATAGTTCTGTGTAATTTTATCACACATGTAGGTATGTGTGAGCATCACCACAATCAGGTACATGAAAATTTTGTCACAAGAATCCCTGTGCTACCGAAAGGACATTTTTTGACATAGTAAGGAGCTTAGACTGTATTCTGTTGATTGGTGTCTCTCCAAGTGTGGTCTTCAGATGACCTGTAGCAGAATCACCTAGTGTGCTTGTTAAATATGCAGATTCCTACCCTAGAAACATGGAATTAGAATCTCTGTGTATGCGGTCCTGTGACCTACATTTAAATAAACTCCTCAGGTGCTTTTTATACCATACCTATGAGGAAATGACTTTGAGCTGACACTTGAATGATGAGAAGGAAGCCCACCATGCAAAGACCTACAAGAAGGAGGTGTAGACAAGTGCTATCCAATAGGGGTATGATATAAGTCATATATGTAATTTTAGAACATCTGGAAGTTGAAAATACTAGCCTAGAGCTTTGGAATAATATCAAAACTAGATATATAGATTAAAAAATCATTTATATAAAAGAGTTGTCATACAGTATAATTCTTAGTGATTTGCAGTGAAGACTAATTAGAATCACCCACTGGGCTTTTTCTAACTGCTTGCTTGCAGTCCAAGAAGACATATAAAAATCTTGGGGAAGGGGTTGAAATGGGAAGAGGTGTATATGGTTCTCTGGGAGAAGGAGAACATAGGCAGATATGGAGTTTCTCCATTGTTGATTCTGATATGACTCCTCCCTGCAGTCCCTACTCCTGGCTGAGAACCCTTGGTGGTTAAAAGAGAGATGAGGACAGAAGACACTAAAAATATAGAAATGTGAGGGGAGTGCTACAGAAATTAGGTAAAGGGAGGGGTTTCTACAATGAAGAAAGATACATCAAGCTGGAGGAGGTCAAGACATTTATAAATTAAGGTATTATTGATAATCATTGAGGACAGGTTTAATAGAGTAGTCAACGGAGCTAAAATGGGTTCTGAAGATGTCAGTAGAACTATGCCTAGCTACCTGATGGTCAGCTAGATTGGCTGCAGCAAGGGCATACTGTGCTTTAAATCTGGTTAAAGTCCTCTTCTATAGTTCTTACAGCTGTTGAATTTTACTTAATTGTATAGTACATCTCACTCTTCACCATGACCACACTATAGAATCACCTGGGGAACTTTTTTAAGTACTCATCCTAACTCCCTCCCCATCTCAGCATAAATCAAAACTTCTAGGAGTAGGGCTTTAGCATTATTTTTTTTTTAAAGCTTCTCAAGGGATTCTAATGAGCTAGAGTAGAAAACTGTGGATGTATATTATAGTAAACATTACTATGACAGAAAATAAGTTTTATTTATCTTTTTATCCCCAGAGTTTGACTCACTCTTAGTAAATGTTTGTTGAATGAATGAAAAATGAAAGAGCTGACAAATAAGGAAATGTGGCTAGGGAACAAGACAGGAGGTTCTTGTGGGTAGCTTAATAAATGAACATTTCCTTTCTTTATAATGAATAGTTTACCGGGCAGATTACTAAATACACTGCATCTATTTTTGAATCCTTATTAGTGTAAAACTTTTCATAAGTTGGGCCAAATCACAGTATTGATATAAAACCTCAGGTATAAAAATAGACTACAAAATTGATAGGGCTGTTCTCTAAGTCTTTTTGTTTGACTACACATACCCCAAGATGTAGTAACTGTTACACTGAATACAACATATATGAGAAATTACTGCATTCAAGGGATTATTACCACCAATTTAAAGTAAGTTTCAGTGTTCACAAAATTAACTACAACTCAATAAGTTCTACTTAAAATTAAATGCTGTGGCTATTCAAAACACCCTATTTACAGGACTATTTATAATTATTTATTATGATTCTTTTAAAGCCACTGTGATAGCCTCTTTGACTCTTCAGCAGTTGCCTTTTACCATTTTTAGTGAGTAATAGAAAAAATAGACATAAAATGTTCTGCAGAACTAAAAATGGGAGTCACAAACATAATGCATCATCATAATAGTTAAATGAAATTTTCAGTCCCAGACAGTTTTATAGGGTACTCTTGACCTAAGAGCTAGTAACTAGTGGTACCTCAGTAAAGCATAATTCTCTTATTTCTGCTCCACATGTAAGCTAATGCTGTACAGGGGGTTTAGAAAATCAAGTTTAATGTGATACAGTTTAACATTCTAAAATTGAGTTAATTTTCCCACAGATGAAAAGAAATAAAGAAGTGATAACTAAAAATCATAATCAAGAAGAAATATATATTCTTCGTTGTTGGAAATGTAGAAAACGCATAGCAAGTTCTGGTGGTTTTATGAAATCTCTTGAGAATCAAGTGATTAAGGTAAGTACTGCTAACTGTAATCTTCAGTTTTCAGGTGTAGAAATGCTGCGGGTACACCCACACATGATCAGATATCCTTCCATACGTGACATAGCTTTTGCCTAATTTTACTGGACCCACTGAAAACATTTCAAAGTGGTATTCAGAAGGCATCCCTCCTTCCACAGTTAACGTTAGTTTTACCCTCAACTGCTAATGTAACATGACCTTTAAGGTTTAAGTGCAGTATCATAAACATAAGTAAAATAGAATCGTTTTTTTTTTTATCCCTATCTTAGGTGAACCTTAGTCATCACCACACAGTTAAATTCAAGATTCTATCAAGAAATAGAAAACAGTAATTTAAACTGTACACATCTATTTTTTTTAAAGAACCTTGGGAAACTGTACAGTAATTTTTAGTATTCAGTATGAGCCTAGAGAAAACAAAGTTTATGTATAAGTTAAAAGTCAGTAGGAACACCTGAATAATATTAGAAAACATTCAATAAAGTTCTTTTTTTGTTTAATAAAAATAAAGTCCCTGAACTTCTCTAAGAGCAATATGAAAGAGGTGGTATCAAGGAGGTGCAAACTAGATAGTAATCCATGAATTTTGTAAGGAATTCTAAGTGCAACAGAGAGAGTGGCTGTAATCGCCTGTCATTGTTTTCTTCCCCTTCTGCACGGACGCTCAGTTTGTTGTTTTGCCTCAGTCACATTTGATCATGGTTATTTCCTCTCTCTCATCTTATTTTCTGAGCATTTGTGTTTTCTGTGAAATGTCTTTTTTTCTTTCATGTTTTTCTATTAGTTTCATTTTGACTTTGGGGGAGTTCTTTATTCTAAATACTAATTCTTTCTTGGTTATTGTATTGTAAATACCTTTTGCCCATTTATGTAACTTGTAATTCACTATGGTATCTTTTAATGAGAAAAAGTTGATAATATAGATGAATTTATTAATCATCTCCTTTGTGTTTTGTACTTTTTGTTCAAGAAATTCTTCTGCACCCTGAGGGAAAGATTTTTTCCTTTCTTCCTACTAAATACCAGAGTTGAGATACAAGTTTCCTTCTGTGTCTTGAGCAGCAGGTTTATTTTTCATTTACTCTTATGCTGAGATTACAGCCCAGCTTTATGTAGGGGTTCTCCCTTGGGATTGCCTCACCCTGAGCAAACCCTGTTCTTTGTCTTGTCTTCCACACTCCATGCAGATAGAAAACAGATCTCAGAACAGCTAAGCTATTAGGAAGCTGAGGAAGCAATATTTATGGCTGTTGGCTTCAGGACCACACTTTTTTTTTTATCCCTGTCGGGTGCTAGGAAATACATCTCACCCTTCACAAAGCTAGGAACGGGACATTGGAACCACTGTAATTTTAGTTTCAGAACAACCAAGTACTCCAAAACCAAGCTTGCTAGAAGAAACAGCACAAATATAGTCATCATGTCTGCTTTTATAATAATGAGCAGGTGTACCAGCTTGTTAGAAGCTATGTCATGGTATGGAACTTGAGCTGTAGGAAATCTAGGACATTTGAGCTTTAGTTTTCCAGCAACTGGCATGAACTAAAGCATGTGACAGGGAATTTGGAATGGAATTTTGAAACAATCTACAATATCTACCCCACCTTCAAGCCTGAGAAACATGAAATGTGGGCAAACACCAAAATCAAAAGCAAAATAACAAAAACCCTAAAATCATAAAAATAAAATAAAAGAAATGGTCTCCATTTGTGAAATCAGGGGTGGTAGGGGAGTGTGGCCTCAATTTTAGTTTTTAGTCAGTTTTGATACTTTTGGACATGTCAAGTTTATGTGGCCTAGAGAACATGCAAGCAGATTTGGTGGAGGCTGCTGGTTCTGTGGATATGAAGTTCAAAACAGAGATCTGAACTATATGGTAGTTATCCCTTATAAGTGGTGAGTGAAACTGAGAGTAGATCGATCACCAGAGTGTGAATACAGTGAGAAAGAAGAGAGCCTAGG
Organism: Cynopterus sphinx; assembly: GCA_030015415.1. Classification (NCBI taxonomy): domain Eukaryota; kingdom Metazoa; phylum Chordata; class Mammalia; order Chiroptera; family Pteropodidae; genus Cynopterus; species Cynopterus sphinx. The sequence goes on from CM057379.1 coordinate 34,587,435, forward strand.
AACATTTAAAGGATGGACAGAAAAAAAGAAGCTCACAAATTGGGGGAGTGGGTAACAAGAAAGATAAGACTAAAAAGTAAGGCACCATATTATGAAAATCAAGGAACAAACATCTTCCAGAAGGCAGGATCGGTTAGTAGTAATAAATGCTGTGGGGAATGTAGGAGACAAGGCATGGCCTTCAATGTGCAGGGTGCTAGCCTGTGAAGGGTGCCCCCCAGAGTTGTACAGAGTTGGCATACAAACTATGACCATATATAGAGAACCTGAATGAGACCTAAAAATGCACATTAATGTTAGCAAAGAGGAGATCACTGGTCAACACTGTAGTACGAGAGAGAGTTTTAGGGCAGGTACCAGGTTCCAGTGAGTCAAGGAAAATGGAAACTGAGGAATGGTCCAGTGCTTACTATAAAGCATTGTAATTATTCAGTTATAACTCTTTCCATTACCAGGTTATGGAGTGTTTTGTCTCTGTAACACCATTGACAATACAGTGGTGGCCATAAATGTGATCAAGAATGTTGAATTGATTATGGATTAATACTTTCTCCTTCACCTTTTGGCTAGATATTTTGCTCATTATTTCTCTGGCTTTATTATCTTGGCAGTATCTTTCCTATAATGGCTATAATATTGAAATAAATTATATTTTTATTATTACATGTTAAACATCTTTGTGCTCTCTTTTTTTAGTGTCAACCTATATTCCATATTAGTCTTACCACATGCTAGGGACTGCATTGTGTCTCCCTCCCCGCTAACGCATATGTTGAGTCCTAACCCCCTATATGACTATATTTGGAGATAGGTCTTTAGGAAGTAATTAAGGTTATATAGGTCATAAGGATGGGACCCTAATGTGGTAAGAGGCTATGGCCCCAGCATGTGAAGACTCACAGCCAGAAGGCGGCTGTCTGCCAGCTAAGAAGAGAGCTCTCACCAGTACCTAAACATTCTGGCATTTTGATCACCAGAATTGCGAGGAATATATGTCTGTAGTTTAAGCCACCCAGTCTGTGGTATTTTGTTATGGCAGACCAAGCTAAGACAAGCAGGTCCTATAATAGACATTGGAAATTCAAAGAACAGCAGAAGAAAGATGTTCTATCCTTGTGAAGCTTTCAAGATAGTGGTCAATCATAAGTATTAAATTTTAACTGTGTAAGTGGCAAAAGAAAAATGTATAGGGAGCCATAAGAATAGGATATAGTCATAAGACTGGGCCTCGTTGTGAGGGGAGGCTTTTCTGAGGAAGCAACTTGTGTAGAGATAGAGTGATAAGGTGGATGAATAGCAAGGGTGGTACAGGTGGATAAGATTCTAAGCTTTGGGATCGGCATGTTCAAAGGCCCTGTGGTGGAGAAAATGTGGCATATCCGTGGAACTAGAAGATTTTTGTGATTGGAATCGAGAGATCAAAAGGAAGTTTGAGAATTTTTGAGTCTAGAAACACGGATATTGGTTAGATCATTTACGGTCTTCTAAGCCCAACTGAGGACTGTGATCTTTATCCTAAGAGCTGGGAAGTCACTGAAAAGGAATGACATGACCATTGAAATTTTGGTTATTGTATGAAGAGTGAACTAGAAAGGTATCAAGAATGGATGCAGGGAGACTCTCTGTCCTTAAGTGAGGCTCTCAATTTTTTTTATTCGTTCTGACCTTTGGGGTAAAAAGTTTTCACCCTTGAAATACTTTCTCAAAGTACAGATAGAAAAACTAGGCACTCTAATAGAATTTGATTCTTCTACATTTGTAACATTTTAATATTTAATTAATAATAGTATTCCAAATGACATTTTTTTACCTGATCTTTTCCCCGTAGTGGTTATAGCTGCAGTAGTTAAATAATATAGTTGACTCACCTTTAACAAACCAGCTAAGGGCATGGTATTGCTAACATTGGAAATGTTAAATGTTAAACGTCTTTTAAAACCTTCCTGCAAAAGATGACTGGATAAAGGGGATGTGGTGCATATCTACAATGGAATATTACTCAGCTGTAAGGAGAGATGAAATACTGCCATTTGCGACAACATGGATAGATCTTGCGATTATTATAACGCTAAAAGCAAAATAAGCCAGACAGAAAAAGTTGAGAACCATGTGATTTCACTTATATATGGGAAATAAAATGAAAGCAATGAACAAACAAGACAGATTCATATACATGGACAATAGTTCAGTGGTTACCAGAGGAAAAGCAGGTAGAGGAGAGGTGGGTAAGGAGGGGGTCAAATATAAGGTGATGGAAGGAAGCTTAACTTTGGGTGGTGAACACACGATGCAATATACATATGGCATATTACTGAACTGTACACTTACATAATTTTATTAACCATTGTCACCCCAAAAAATAAAAATACAAACTGCAATACTGCATTCAGTCTGAAAAAGTTACGTAATAATATTCAATTATTTATGTCAGCTTTTTACATTTAACCTGTTCTGCTTAATTAAAATTTTTAAATATTATTAAACAATAAATGGATAATGCATAAAATTTGTAATTTTAAAATTAAAAAGTTCTTGTACACAGCAACTGAAAACATTCTCAATCCTTAAAAAAAAAAATAACGCATTAGCTCCACCTGCTGCTTGAACAAATTATTTCATTTACAAAATATTTTGTCAACATTTTCCTAACAGCATTAAATGGAATTGTTAGTTACTTTCTCTGCCCTTCCTCTTCCACCCACATGATAAATTTGAGAGATGAAAATCTGTCTAGTAAGAATTTTTTAAATCCTAATAATACAGTTTTTTTAATTTTTAGTTTAATTTTTTTTTCAGAGGAGATACCTGTTGTGCCACTATAAAGGCTTTACATTCCTTTAAAATCAGGTTGCTTCCAAATGAATCATTCATCTAAAATACATCCATTAGAACTTCTTTTACCACATATATTTGTTTGATTTTTTAAGTGCTCATACACTTATACACTTAATTTAATATTTTATCTGTAAAATTATTTTGGAAGTAAATGTCATGAATATCATAGATATTTTTTTCTAAGGCTTTGTATTTGTGAATAAGGTGAAATAGTTGGCAGTCTCATTTATAACTGAGGCACCTGTGTTCACCTTGGTTGTCTTAGTTTACCATATCTAAGTTTTCAAAAAAGAAAACAAAATGCTAAAAACTCTTAACCCAGTCTTTTATGCTCCTCTTACCTGTACCAATTGCTGTAACAGATTTTCCTGGTTTTCATTGTTGGCAAGAAAGTATGCTTTAACTTTTAAAAATTTAGAAGAAAATGTGTGCTTGCTTTATATTAATAGTTCTCAAATGAAAGAGATTAGGTTGGGGGTCACCTATCAGAATCAACTGAGTAATTTTTTTCTAAACTACCTTCTGTATAAGTTAGTATATTGTTTTTGGTTAATTTAAAAATAAATTACTCCCCAAGTTTTTGTTTTGTTTTGTAAGGTTAAGGAAGAATAGTAGTATCATACCTTAAACATATTTGGGCTAAAGATGTGAGAAAGTTGATTGCCCTAAAAATAATAGTATTTATTTGATATAAGAAGCTCAGTGACTGAGAGCATGAGTTCTGAAGCCAGACTGCCCCAATGGAAGTCTTTGCTTTGCTGCTTACCATGTGACCTTTGACAAGTATTTGTCAATTTTAGTCTATTCTCTGAGAGCCTTTTTCAGAATTCATTAGAGTTATATTAATCTGCATAACTGCCAGCTTCTAATGGAAAGGGCTGATGTGTTTGGTGTATGGTGACTATCCTGTTCTTCAAAAGTTTTATCTATATCTTTATTTTGTTTCTGAGGCAAAGTATTTAGATAAAGCTATACTGCTTATTTTTTTGAATCACTTCCAATCAGTTTCCCAAGGTTTTTTAAAAAAAATAGATGTGTACAGTTTAAATTTGTCATAATGTACCTTGGCTCATATATGCAACCAAGTTGTTAAGAATTCTGATTTTTAAATAATTTTTTCTAAGAATACTGAAAATAAATCAAGCACACTGTTTAGTGCACATTTTTGGCAGTCTTCAGTAGTTTGAAGAAAATGAAAACCATAGGGCCTAGAGAAGGTAAAGAGTAATGATTGCAGTAAAAAAAAAAAACACATAAAATTTTGATCTAGTATAGGCATTTTTTATTCACCAAGCATTTATAAAGTACAGATTTTATTTCAGGCACTCATTCTCTTGTGATCTGTGGGTACAAAGAGGACTAAGATCACAGTGCATGCTTCACGGAGCTTACCAACTAAAAAGTTTTATGATTTTCAGTTGTTGATCACTCTTCTTTAAGGATATTTTTATTATTTTGAAAATCAGTTTTATTATGGTACAATTTACATGTAATAAAATGCCCATTTTAATGAGTTTTGACAAATGTATACATACTTATGTACCTGCCACTATTATCAAGATGTATAACATTCAGTCTTTTCTAGTTTCTTATAAATGTAATCATACAGTATATATTCTTTTATGTATTACTTTTTATGCTCAGCATAAAGTTTTGAGATTGACTTGTATTGTTGCATATATCAGTAGTTCATTCCTTTTTATTACTATTACTCTACTGTATGGATACCATAGTTGTTTGTCCATGTGTGGATGCTATAGTTGTTGATGGACATTAAGGTGTTTGAATTTTGAGCTATAATAAAGTTTCTATGGACATTTATTTATAAATCTTTATGTAGATGCATATTTTTTTTTCTCTTGGTTCTTACTAAGAACTGCTATGTCTCATGGTAATCATAGTCATAGCTTTTTAAGAAATAATTATTTTGTAAAATGACTACACCATTTTGCATGCCAACTAGGAATATATGAGTTTCAGTTCCATATCTTTGTCAGTGCTGATATTGCCAGTTCTTTTTTCTTTTTCTTCCTGCATCTCTTCCTCCTCCTCCTTATTCTTCTGGCTATTGTAATCAATGTCCAATGCTATCTCATTGTGGTTTTAATTTGCATTTCTCTAGTGTAGTTATTGGACATTAATATATCTTTTTGTGAAGTGTCTGTTAAAATCTTGTACTTAAACTTTTACAGTTGTGTTCTCATTTAATTGTAAAAGTTATTTATTTTCTGGCTAAAATGTTCTTGTCAGATACAGGTTTTGCAGAAATATTCTTCCAGTCTGTGGCTTCTGTTTTCATTTTCTTAGTTATGCCTTTTAAAGGGTAGATGGTTTTAATCTTGATGAAATTCATTTTATCATTTTTTTTCCTTCATGGTTAATGTTTTTCTGTCCAGAGAATATTTTGCCTATACCAAGGTTTCAAAGATTTTCTCCTATGTTTTAGCATTTTGTAGTTATATCTTTTACTTTTGGATTTTGATCAATTCTGAGTTGTTATTGTACAAGGTGTGTGATAAGCATTAGGTTTTTTGTTTGTTTTGTTTTTACTTCATATGGCTACCCAATTGTTCTAGCACCAATTATTGAAAAGTTTATTTTTTTCATTGCCTTGGCTTATTTACCAAGAAATTATATTTTTGGACTTTATTCCATTCAATGCATTTATAAATGTCGAAATCATATAGTATAGGACTTCTACCTTTTTCCTTCTGTTGCAAAACTTTTCAGGGTGTTTTAGGTCATTTTGCATTTTTACATCAATTTATCAATTTATATAAATAAGCCTGCTGGGGTTTCAACTGGGGTTATACTGAATCTATAGGTTAATGTAGGAAGAGTTGACATGGTAATAACATTGACCTTCCAATCCATGAGCATGATATATTTCCTGATTTAATTAAGTCTTATTTCTCTGTATGGTGTTTTCTAGTTTTCAATGGATAGGTCTTAAGTATATAGTGTCAAATTTATACCCAAGTGATACATGTTTTATAATACTATTATAAGTGATATTTAATTTTTTTCTCCCGTTAATACAGAAATGAGATATACAGGAATTTGTCTAATGGCATTATATACTGAAATGATGCTAATTTCTTAATTTAGCAGATTTTTTGGTAACTTCCTAGTGTTTTCATATTATGTTATCTGTGAATAGAGTTACTTTGTTCTTTTTAAAAATTGTGCTAAAATACACATAACATAAAATTTACCACTAGTGATATTTAGTAATTTACAATGTCATGCAAATATTATCACATCACATCAGCACCCCAAGAGGAAAGCCCATATTTATTAAGCAATCACTCCCCATTTCCTCTTCCTCCAAATCCTGGCAACTACTATTCTACTTTTCGTATTTATGGATTTGTTGATGCCAATGTTTTATTTCATTGAATTAAAAATTGAATCATACAGTGTGGAGTCTTTTGTATCTGGCTTCTTTCATCGTGTATCAGTATTTCATTCCTTTTTTTATGGCTGAACAATATTTTATTATATAGATATACTATGTTTTGTTCATATATTCATCAGATGATGGACGTTTGGGTTGTTTTTACCTTTTGTTTCTAAGGCTGCTGTGAATATTTGTGTACAAGTTTTTCATTGGACACCTGTATTTAGTTATTTTGGATATACACCCAGGAGTAGAATTGTAAGGGCAATTGGTAATTCTATGTTTAACTTAATTGAGAAACCACAAAACTATTTTCCATACTGACTGTATCATTTTACATTCCCACCACAAATTTACAAAGATTCTCATTTCTCCACATCCTCATCAACACTTATTTTCTGTTTTCTTTATTATTTTTTTATTATAGCTACCCTAGAATAAAGTTATATCTCGGTGTTGTTATTATTATTTTTTAATCTGTATGTCTTTTATTTCTTTTCTTTTCTTTTCTTTTTTCTTTTTTCTCTTTTTTTTTTTTTTTTTTTGCTATATTCTGACTTGACCATCAATACAATGTAAAATAGAGATGGTGAGAATGAAGACAATCCTGTTCCTCATCTTAGAGTAAAAGAATTGTCTTTCACCATTGAGTATGATTTTAGCTATAGGTTTTTCGTAGAAGCTCTTTAATAGCTGAGAAAGTTCTCTTTTACTTTTAGTTTTCTGAGATTTATTTTTATCATGAATGTGTGTTGAATTTTACCAAATGATTTTTCCACAAGTATCAAAATCTTTTTCATGTTTTCTGTATTCTGTTAATATGTTGAATTATATTGAATGACTTTTGAATGGTAAAATGATTTTTCCTGCCTGAGATACACACCACTATGTATGTGTTCTTTCATTCTTTTTTTTAAAATTAAATTTATTGAGGTGACATTGGTTAATTAAATTAAATAAGTTTCAAGTATACAATTCAGTAATATATCACCTGTATATTTCATTGCATGTTTACCACCCAGGATCAGATCTCTTTTCATCACCATATATTTGAACCCCTTTACTCTTATCTACCTCCTGCTTGCCCTACTTTCCCTTTGGCAACCACAATTTCTTAATTCTTTCAGCAATATTTTATAGTTTCAATGGAGAGGTCTTATACATATTGTGTTAACTTATTCCTAAGTTGTTTATGGTTTTTGATGTTATACTTGGTATTTTACAAGTTATCCTTTCCAATCTTTTGTGGCTAGTTTAAAGAAATAGAGTTGAAATTGTATGTTTACCTTATATTCTGCCATGTTAAACTGAGTTCTTAGTTACTTTTTGTAGATTCCTTAGTATTTTCTACACATGTGATAATACGTTGCTAAATTTTACTCACTAATATTTAATAAAGAACGTTTGATACTATGTTTATGAGAGATACTGGTCTGTGAATGTCTTGTAATGCCTTTGTCTTTAAAAAATTATTATTGTATTTGATTTGCTAGTATTTTGTTTAGGAATTTTACATGCATGCTCATCAGAGATATTGGCCTGTGCTTATCTTTTTATGTGTTGCATTTGCCTGATTTTGGTATCAGGGTAATGTTGGCCTAATAAAATGAGTTAGGAAGTATTTCCTCTGCTTCAGTGTTTTGGAAGAGCTTGAAGAGAATAGGTATTAAATCTTCGAATGTTTTGTAGAATTCAACAGTGAAGCCACCTGGTCCTGGAATTTTGTTTTTTGGGAGGTTTTGGATTAATGTTTCAATTTCTTTACTAGTAATCAGTGTATTTAAATTTTCCAGTTCTTCATGGTTCAGTCTGGGAAGGTTATATATTTTTAAGAATTTGTTCATTTTTTGTAGGTTATGAAATTCGGTGGCATATAGCCGTTATTAGTGTTCTTATATAATCATTTGTTTTTTTTCTGTGTCCATTGTAATGTCTCCTCTTTCATTTCTGATTTTATTAATTTGAGTATTTATTTTCCTTAGTCTTCCCAGATGTATGTCCATTTTATTTATTTTTACAAAGAACCAGCTCTTTGTTTCATTAATGTTTTAATGTCATTTTGTTCTTTTAAATTTATTTCTTCTCTAATTTTTATTATTTCCTTCCTTATAGTAACTTCAGGCTTTATTTTGTTCTACTCTTTCTAGTTCTTTAAGGTATAATGTTAGATTGTTTGAGATTTTTCTTGATTCTTGAGGTAGGCCTGTGATGACATAAACCTTCTTAGTACCACTTCGCTGCATCCAAAAATTTTGATATGTCATATTTTCATTTTCATTTGTCTCGATGCATCTTTTGATCTTTCTTATTTCTTCTTTGACCTAATAGTTGTTCAATAGCATGTTGTTTATTTTCTATTTATGGTTTTCTTTTGGCTTCCTGTATCATGCTGTGCTTGGAAAATATGCTTGGTGTGATTTCAGTCTTCTCAAATTTACTGAGACTAGTTTTGTGCCCCAACACATGGTCTGTCCTTGAGACTGTTCCATATACACTTGAGAAGAATGTCTATTCTTTCACTTGAGGATGGGAAAATTTAAAAATATCAATTAAGTTCATTTGATCTAATGTATCATTTAAGGCTGATTTTTTTTATTGACTTTCTGTTTGGATGTTCTATCCATTGCTGTCAGTGGGATATTCCCCTACTGTAATTGTATATTTGCTAGTTTTTACCTTTAGGTCTGTTAGTAGTTGCTTTATATACTTTGGTGTTGGGTGCATGTATATGGATAAGCGTTATATCTTCTTGATGAATTGCCCCCTTTATTATAATAAAATGCCTATCTTTGTCTCTTGTTACCTTTGTAATCTTGCCAGTTTTATATGTTGTAATGGTAAGAGCATTGCCAAATCATTTTTATTGGAATCAATTTTAAATACATTTTTAATTTTACAAGTATAATTTAGTATATTCTCCCATGAAAACAATATGGAAATATCAAAGTTTCCTTTTGGTAACTCTCCTAATCTTCTAACTTAACCGTTGTTGGTACACAGTCTTTAAAGTCCTTTTTCTATCCATTTACATATGTTTCCATAGAAAAGTATAGTACTGGTTTTTTTAGGTTGTATATGATTTTAATACCATAATTCAGTATATTTATTTTTATCACTTGCTTTTTAAAGAAAAATAATATGTATTAGAGATGTATTTTATTAGTATAAACAAATCTACACCATAATCTTTATATGGCATAGTACTGTTTTCAGCAAGAATAGAGGTTGGTCCTCAGTTGCTCATCTTCCAAACTTGCTGCAAGTGCTTTCCATTTTTTTCCAGGCCTTCCCAACCACCCTCTTTCTCTTTGCCTCAAATACTATTCTTGCCTGAAGATGATCAGACTTGAACTCTACCTCTAATAGTTTCCCAGACCCCTTTTTTCTTCTAGTTGTCACTACTTTGGCATGGACCATTCTTTGTGTGGTTCTCATCCATTATGTACTTAGATACAGTATGATGTTGTTTTTCTCATTAATCATTCAGAGATTCCTCTTAATTCCTGGTTCATTGAAATCTCCACATCTATATTTTCTAGTTTAGCTATTCTTTTTTTAAAAATACCTTTCTTAGGTGCTGTGGTTTACTAGGATAGATTAGACTATGTACTCACTTTGCCATCTTGAAACCGATGGTTAGGTTCCTCTCTACCTGAATCATTTTATGAGAATCAATAATAAACCTTTGTTTGTTTGCCTGACACTTTAGTCAGAATATATGTATTAGGAAGCAGTAAGATGATTGAGCTAGAAAACTATTCCTATCATTGTCTCTTCTCTTCCTAACTTTGCTTCCATTCAGTAATATCTTCTTCATATTGCCATGCACTTGCCTGGCCCTCTCTATTTATTCTCAGTGTTGACATAGAAAGTTGCATTAACCAGAACTGGAGTTCAGGCATCATGAATAAAACTATAAAGTTTCTCTTTGGCCAACTGTAATCACTTCCCAGCAGACTTTCTATTTGTCATTGGAATATTTTCAACCAGTGTTATAGATTTTTAAAATCTTAGAGTTGGAATAATTTCAAACCTTTTAATAAAATTTTCTTTCACCATTATAATATTGAATTTGGCTTCAAATTGAATATTTTAATGGCATATAAAATACCATTGTGTATGGTGTGGAAAATAATGAAATGTGATTTAACACATAACAATAGCTGATATCCTTTTTCTGTTTTAATTTACATTGTGATTTTTGGGGAGCCTGATGAAAGTTAAATTAAGAGGCTTCTTTATAGATCTTTCCAGTATGTAAATAAATCACAACAAAACTTTTTGTTTATACTGGCCCATTATTTAGTATTTTAAGATCTATTAGTGGAAGAGAAAAGTTACATAAGGTCCAGAGGGACCAACTTGGGAAATTAAACCTAGAAATTCTAGATGATCCTGGTTCTGGGTCATGATCAAATATAGATTATTCAGTGAAAGGTTCTTAAAAAAATTCAATCATATTTCATTTATATCATTGCGAATACAAACTCATAAGATGTGTTTAGTAATTGCCTTTTTTTTTTTTACCTGATTATAGTAATTAGTAGTCTAACTGCTTAAGAAATCTAAAAAAGAATTGTGCTTTGGCAATTCACATAGCTACTTGTAAACTCCTAGGGCAGGGTATGTGGGATGTGGGCAGGAGCCTTATCCCTTTCCCTGTTCTTCGTAATCAACACTTTCCTGTCATATCATAGAACTAAATTTTGTAGACCCAGAAGAGGCTTTAGCAGTTACTTCGCAGTAACAGGTGAAGACACTGAGACCTAGAGAGGTAAAGCAATTGGCATAAGTTCACACAGGTAGCAAGCAGCCGCATATTTACACTCTGGCCTACCCTGCATTTTTCTGGAATGTTGGAAAGCCATATTGACTCAACTATAATCACATTTATTTCTACAAATCTACTTCAAAAAGCCAAAATTGTCTCTTTGAAAATTTTGTTCTTACACAGCTGAAGTTTAGTTGGGACTTTACCAAATTCCTACTCAATTGCCCCTCTCTGCCATCCTCTTACACTTCTTTTAAGAATCTTGATAGAGAATATAGCATCTCTTTTATTTTGTCATTAATAGAATCCAGATAGAATCAGAGATTGAAGGTAGGGAAAAGTCGTGAATGGCACTGTTTTTTTCTCACACACCCAAAAATAGGGTTCCAGATTTGCCCAGTGAGTAACTTACTGCTAAATTTTAAATTTAATTTGTGAAATCATTGAAATGGAGAGTTTGTTTTAATTCACAGGTAGAAATTTCCTAAGAATATATATATATTTTTTTCTTTGTGGGTTTGTTTTGAACATGGGAGTGAGGAGAGGAGGGCAGTATTTCCTTCCTAGCTAAAATTGAATTGACATTGTAACTTAAATCTGAAATTTGTGAAATAAATTCTGAACTAATAATAACTGATATCCTGCATTTTGCTACAACAGGATAGACATGATTCAGCTGATGATCAAAGTATTTGTCATGTGTGGCACATGAATATAGAAGCCCTTCCAGAATGGATAAACTGCCTAATACAAAAAGTAAGTTTCTAATTTCAGGGTAAAATTAAGAATATATTATCTTCGGAATGGTTTTGCCCTCATTTTAGAGCTATTTTTCTTGGATGCATTGTTTCAAGAGACATGAAAGGATGTGTGACTCTTGATTATACTTACTGGGTTTTTCATTATTACTGGAGCGCTTGAAGTACTTTTCTACCCTGGACTTCACACTTAGTATTTCCTCTTGCTTGAAAGCTCTTCCCACAGATATTCACCTGTTCCCACATTTCCTTTATTCTCAATGAGACATTGCTTGGCCAACCTATCAACTGCCCCTCCCCACTATTACCATTCTTCCCATTTCCTTTCTTCCTTCTCTGCTTTGTATACCTATGTATACTTTATACATACATACACAAACAGTAAGTAACATTTAGTACTTGTAAATATGCAAAAGTATATATAAATATGTGCATTATTATACATATCACACACATATACATATATACATACTCACTCACACATACTTATGGCTTACCGGTCTTGTTAATTGCCTAGCTCCCCTACTAGAATATAAATTCCATGGACTCAGGGGTTTTTATATTTTATTCATTACTGTATCCCCTGCACCTAGAACAGTGTCTATTGAGTGAATGAAATACCCTATAAGTATTACTCATGTATGCACAGACGTAGAAAATAAACTGGATAATTAATGACTCCCATTGGCACAATAAAAATAAAAACACTACATTTTTAAGAATCCTTAATGAAATGTTATAAGAGCAAGAAATTGCCTTGTTAACAGTATAGTATCATTTCTCAACATCAAAACACTTAAGTCTTAGAAAACTATAATATGATCTTCAGAAAAACATAGTTGTCTTTCTTCATCGACTAACTTTTTTTTGTTAAACAGTAACACTTGATAGCTAGTCTTTGCATCCATTATCACATTGTAATGATTTCCTGGGAAGATGCCAGTGTGCTGCTTGCCAGTGTCCAGAACTTCACAAAATGTATCAGGACACTGCAGTTATTCCACTACTTCTGTTGAAAACATCATTTGAAAGCAAGTTCATTATTAACTTCCAATCTAAGTATAAAAAATGGACTGTTTGTATGCAACCATTATCTTTTGGTTGTATATATGTAAAAAGACAGGAAGAGCTTTATTCCATTGGTTGGGTGAAGTTCCCTCCCACAGTGCTTGGTATGCAAGAAGTGTATCAAAACAGACACTTTTCTGTGAGATTTTACTTGCAAATTAGCTCTGTAGACTGATTTGCTTCCTGGTTCCATAGTGTATTTTTCTTTCATTAGTTCACACTGTATTCATATTCAACCTATTGTTTAAGACACTCTCAGAATTCTTAGAGGTATTGCTTAGATGGGTACGTTGTACAGTATGTTATCATTCTAGAACTTTGGAGCTGCTTATCTCTATTAGAAAGCTCGTTTCCATTTACTATTCTGTCTACTAATCAGAAAACAGAAAGCTAGCTAGCCTTTTCTGTGGCATAGAAAACTTTCATGTGGTTGGCTTTAAAAAAAAAATTCACATTCTTTTTGATTACTTTACAATGAAAGCATTGTCTTTATTTCCTTTATTACCTGTAGGCCCAGTGGACAGTTGGAAAACTGAATTGCCCTTTTTGTGGGGCCCGTTTAGGGGGCTTTAATTTTGTCAGCACTCCAAAATGTTCCTGTGGCCAGCTTACAGCTGTACATCTCTCCAAGAGCCGGACTGATTATCAGCCAGCACAGGCAGGCCAACTAATGAGACCATCGCTGAAATACTTGTCACATCCTAGAGTTCACTCAGGTTGTGACATGGACACTCTGCTGACAGGTGGCACCTCCAGAAACAGAAATCACAGGCTTTTAAATATGGCTCAAAATAATAATGGCCCTGGAAGATTAACAGAAGCGCTCTGCCTGGAGGTACGGTCTACATATTTTGGGATGAAGAACGAAAAACTGCTCTTCAAAGCATCCATTCCAAAATACCAGCTTTTTGTTCCCCAGCTTGTGACTGGCAGATGTACCACAAGAGCTTTTCATAGAAAATCACATAGTCTGGATCTGAACATCAGTGAGAAACTGACTTTATTACCCACTTTGTATGAAATACATGATAAGACTACTGCCTATCCCAGGCTAAATGAAACACAGCGTATTGACCTTCCAGACTTACCTTTTGAATCTAGTATAAATAGCTGTTCCTTTCAGATTTCATCAAGTTTTGATCCTAATATGCTGCTGCAAAGATTTTCAGTGGCTCCCCATGAGGCTCAGACACAAAGAGGAGGGGAGTTTCATTGTGGTCTAGAAGCTTCTGCAGTGTACTCAGACCATGCTAGTTCTAACAGCCTGACTTTCCTAATGGACCTGCCCTCAGCTGGCAGGAGCATGCTGGAGGCTTCGGACCAGGAAGAGCACCTCTCTCCTCTGGACTTCCTGCGCTCGGGCAGTTTTTCATTGGGTGCCATTAATCAGAGGCTCAGTAAGAGAGAAAGGAGCAAGTTGAAGAATCTGAGAAGGAAACAACGAAGGCATGAAAGATGGCTGCAGAAGCAGGTAATTTTTTAAGAGTTTACTAAAAATTCTATATTACAAATGTTGGGGTTTGGGTAGAGTAGCTTGTGTGAAATTTTTCCCAATTCTGTTAATATTTCAGAGGAATACTAATCTCATGATATTTAGACTAGCTTGTCATATATATTTTAGATTTATTCAAGTTAAGATTTTATTTCACATTAAGCTGAAGCAAAAAAAATTTCTCTACCTAAATCTAATCTAGTGACATATTCATTCACTTTCATCACATTTAGCTTAAACAGATCTTTTCAAGAAGCCTTATTTAAATATGTGTCCACATGATCCAGATATGTTTAACTGTGTTAAATTGTGAAAATTATTTAAAGGACAATTGACCCTTACTGTAATTTTGTAAGAGAGTGTGCTTCTCTATGGTTCAAACTCCTCAGCTCATAATGATATGTTCAGGGAGAGGTGTGTGAAAGGACTGAACAATAAATGTTACGTGCTGATGGAGCCAGTTAAAGCCAATAGATGAGGTGTTCATGCAAATTTGGAAGTTTGAGGACTAGTATATTTTTATATAAACTTTATTTTTAAAAATTGCCTTTATTATTTATTTGTTCATAATAATAGTCATCCCTTCTAATTAGTGTCCTCACAGCTAAGATATAGAAAGCTGCAACTTTTCATAATAGTTCATTTCTTTTAAAAATAATTAAGCAAACTCACTATTGCTTTTGATGCTAGTCATAGGCTGAATAAAAAATTACTGCATTGAGTGCTTCAATATGGTTAGGTGTTTGCATTTTTCAGTTGAAAAGTATAATTATAATAGATAATTGTTTATTATGTTTTTGATTGGTTGCTGACAAGAACATTCCAGTTTGGTTTATTTGCAAGTGATGGTGTAATGTGGAATCAAAGCAGATATTGTAGAATGTATAAGTGGATATATTTTAGCACCATTATATTTTTTAGTTTGTTAGTGAAGCTATAAAATTCAAAATTTTATTGAAAATTTGACCTAAACCTAGTTAAATTTTAGATGATCATATGTTACGTTAAATTATAGTTCAGAAAGAATGCCCTTAAAACAATGTGGAGGGCTCTAAAAATCTCTTAACAAATAGAAATTTAAAAGAAGTATGAGAATTATACTTGCTCTGTACTATAAGTATATGCAGATATCTTTGCAGTTTTAAAAATGTGTTTAATTCTTGGGCTAGGTACTTCTGAAAACCTCAGCTACATTGTTAATCATTTTCCAGCATAGGAAATATTCTGTTTTACACAATTTAGAACAAAGCAAGACCAAATTAATGTTGCTTTAAAAAAAAAAAATCAAGTTACTTTTATTCATTCACACACACACACACACACACACCCACACACACACGTGATTTAACTAATCTGCTTAGCAATTGATCAGAATAAATGAGTGTTAGACCTGTGACAGGTCAGTGTAGGGCAGGACGCTAATAGGTTTAGTTGGTTGCACAGGAGCTATAGGCAAACAAATACCCAATGTCTCCATAGCAAAGAAATTTAAAAGTGTGTAGCACCATAGAAATAACATGAGTTAGGGGGATGAGTGCATATCATGGCTTGAGCCAGAAAGAAGAAAAATAATTTTTAATAGTCATGCTAATTCAAGCAAAAAAATCCTAGGAAGAGTTAATATTTGAGATAAATTAATGGCTTAGCTATTCAGCTCATTCCACATTTAATAAAAATTAGATAATTCTGTAAACATTCATCAGATATCTATTTGGTATACCATACCTTTGTATAATTTCAGTACAGATCTTGTAATTTTTTTTAATTGGAAAGTAAGCACATGAGATATAAAGAAAAAGTTTTTATTATTAATTTTTTAACATTTAAAATAATTGATTGGAAAATCTAGATTTCTGTCTCTAATTTGACATTTTTAATGATTTTTTTTGTGTGCAAACTGTGCGTATTTCTGTGGCAGATACCATCATAGAAAATGTCAATGACACTACAAAAATTTATTTAAATTTTCTAAGCTTTGGAATATAGATGAGATAGATATTGAAACAGAAAATACAGCCAGTTTTTGGTGTTTTTATTCAGCAAATGTTAATTGAACACTCCTTTGAGGAAAAACAGTGTTAAGCTACATTCAGCCAGTAAGTCTTCTTTTTTTTTTATTCAGCATAGTCTTTTTTGTTTTGTTTTTTATTTTTTTAAGTATCGTTCAATAAATAAATTTATCCTTGGAGTACAGCTCTATGATTTACACATGTGTAGATTGATATAACCACCACCACAGTGGGGATACAGCCAGTTCTATCACCCCCAAATCTCCCTTGTGCCTTTATAATTGCACCTTGATTATATCTTTATACAATCATACCCCATCCCATCCATGATCCCTGAAAACCACTAATCCATTCTCCATTGCTTTAGTTCTGTCTTTCTAATATTATAAAATAATAGAATAATATTATATAATTGGAATCACTTTTGAGACTGGCCTCAGCACAATTGCCTATGAGGTTTGTCCAAGTTATTGCATGTATGTGTAGTTTTTCTTTTTATTGCTCAATAGTGTTCCATTAAATGAAAGAACCGCAGTTTATCCATTCACCTATTGAATGATAGGTGGGTTGTTTCAGGCTTTGGCAATTAAGAAAAGAGCTATTAAAAACATTCATGTATAGGTTTTTATGTAAAACTGTTTTCATTTCTCTAGGGTAAATACCAAGGAGTGGGATTGCTGGATCATATGGTAAGTGTACATTTAACTTTATAAGAAACTGTCAAATTGTTTTCCAGAATGGCTATACTGTTTTGCATTCTAAGCAGCAATGTGTGAGTTTTATTTGCTGTGCATCTTTGCAAACACTTGGTAGTGTCAGTATTTTTTATATAAAGAGGATCAGTGGATAATGTAATGTTATCATATTGTAATTTTAATTTTAATTTCCCTAATAATTTTGAACATTTTTATGTGCCTATTTTTTCCATTTGTATATATTCTTTAGTTAAATGTCTGGTCAAATCTTTTGGTCTCTTTTTAATTGGGTTGTGTTCTTCGTGTTGAGTTGTAAAAGTTCTTTATATATTTTGGTTATAAATCCTTCATTGTGTATTTAATTTTCTGTCATTCTGTAGCTTTTTATTCTCGTAGCAATTTTCTTTTTCTGTAGAGCAAACATGTTTAATTTTGATGAAGTCTAAATTCTCAGATTTTTTTCTTTTTATGGATCATGCTTTTGGTGTCAAATCTAAAAACGCTTTGCCTACCCCTTGGCTATGAAGAATTCCTCCTCTGGTTTCTTCTGTATGTTGTTTAGCTTTAATTTTTACACTGAGAATTATGACTCATTTTGAGTTAATTTTTTAAATAAACTGTGAAGTTTAGGTCAAGTTGCATTGTTTTGTCAAAGATCAGTAGGGTATATATGTGTGGGTCTATTTGGGACTCTATTCTCTTAATTTTTGTGTCTCTTCTTTTGCCAGTAGTCCTTTTTCTTGATTATTGTAGCTTTGTAGTTATAAAATAGGGTACTGTGATTCCTCCAGCTTTATTGTTCTTTTTCAAAAATGATTTATTCTAGTTCTTTTACCTTTTTGTGTAAAGTTTAGATTCAGCCTTTTTATAAAAAACCCGTTTGGTATTTTTATTGTAATTATGTTTAATCTGCATAGATTAATTTGGGGAGAACTGAAATCTTTACTTTGTTCATTTTTCCAATCCATAACATATGTCGCCCTTTTCATTTAGGTCTTTGATTTCTTTTATGAATATTTTGCAATTTTCAGCATTCAGGAACTGCATATTTTGCTAGATTTATACCTAAGTATTTACTTTTTGATGATATTTTTAATTAAAATTGTTTTGGTTTGCTATTATATATTGCTAATGTACAGAAACACAGTTTATTTTTATTTTGACTTTGTATCTTGTGATTTTGGGGGAGTATAGATGTTTGAGATCTTTTGTGAGATTTGTCCCTAAGTATTCCTATTTGTAATGTTAGTAAATGGTATTGTTTTGTTCAATTTTAATTTCCAATTGTTCATTAATAGTATATAGAAATACATTTGAATGTTGTAATTTGATCCTGTAGCCTACGTTTCTAATCTCACTTATTAGGAATAATTGTTTTTAGTAGGTTTCATTGGACTTTCTTCATAGATAATAATGTTGTCTACAAGTAAAGACAGCCTGACTCCTTTCTTTCCAACATGAATTTTTTTTTTCTTTTTTGTGTTATTGAGTTAGGTATAACATCCAGTACAATGTCCCGTAGAAATGGTGAGAACAGACATCTTTGTCTTTTGAGGAAAGCATTCGGTCTATCACCATTAGGTATGTTAGTTGTAAGTTTTTTGTAGATGCCCTTTGTCAGGTTGAGGATGTTTCTATTCCTAGTTTGCTGACAGTTATATGATTGGATATTGAATTTTGCCAAATGCTATTTCTAAATCAATTGATATGTCATGTGTTTTCAGTGTTAATATTGTTTATCAAATATTAAGTCAGTCTTTCATATCCACAATAAACACCACTTAATTATGTTATATTTTTCTTTCTATATATTGCTGAATACTATTTGCCAATATTTTTTAAAGGTTTCTTTTTTTCTTTTTGTCTCTACATGAAGGATATTGATCTGAAGTTTTCCCTACTTTTGTACTGTCTTCAGTGTTAATGTTAGGGTAGTGCTGGCCTTATGCAACGAGTTAGGAAGTATTCTTTCCTGTTATGTTTTTATGAGAAATATTATGGAGAAATAATTTCTCTTAAATATTTGGTAATGAAACTATTTAGTCCTAAAGATTTTTTTTGAAAGATTTTTAACTATGGATTTTATTTATTTAATATTTATAGGACAATTCAGATAATCTGTTTCATATTAGGTGAGTTTTGGTAGTTTGTTGTTTTCAGTAAATTATCTAAATTTTTGAAATTATGTGTTAGAGTTGTTCATAATGTTGCTTTATTATACTGTTAATGTTTGTTGGGTCTGTAATGATATCCCCTTTTCAGTCCTGATAGTGGCAGCTAGTATCTTCTCTCTCATTTTTTAACTTTGCTGAAAATGTGTAAATTTTATTGATCATTCCAAAGAACCAGCTTTGGGTTTAAGTTATTTTATTTGTTGTTTTCTATCTTTAAAGTCATCGATTTCTGCTCGGATCTTTATTACTTACTTCATTCTGCTTTCTTTGACTTTATTTTTCTTTCTCTTATAGAACTATTTTATGGTGGAAACTTACTACTTGGAATTTTTCTCATCTAGGCATTTACTACTATAAATCTCCTTTTAATTACTGCATTAGCTACGTCCTTTGACTTTTATGTTATATTTCTATTTTAATTCAGTTCAAACTATTTTCTAATTTTCTTTGAGACTTCCTTTGGCCTATGTAGTTTGTTAAGTGGCTGGTATAATTATGAAAAGGCTGAAAGATCAGCATTTTGAAGAAATGAATAGAAATTGCTATCCTGGGACAAAAATTTTTTTCTCTGGATTGAAAGAAAGTGAAACTGCCACTAGTATTGTTGCATAATACTTTTAAGTAATTCTGTTTAAACAGCATTACATTCTACTATGTTTGCATTTCTTAACATTGGGCCTATTTAATATTAATAAAAGAAAATGTCTCTTTAAAGCCCACAGGATGCTATTGTGAAAAGAGAGTTTACCTTACATTTTGTAGACTGTTGTGCATGAGAATATAAAATAATTGACCAAATACATGGTTTGTAGTAAGCCACTAAACCTTATAGAATGGTTATATTACATTGTTCTCAGTAAAACACTTGTAAGGGAGTGATTTAGGCATTGGGGAGAATAGAGGCCAATATATTATATTAAAGAACTTTTTATTCATGTTTATGTGCCAAAGATATATTTTCTACAAGGTACTAAGTTTCATTTTCATAGATTTGTACATAGGGATTATTTTGAATTTTTCACGATCTTAATGTAGTTCATTTAATCTTTTATCCCTTGATTCATCACCTTCAAGTCACACAAAATCATATTCCAAATATTTGGTTATCCTCTTAAAAGAGGACATTGCATGCTTTTGAATTACAGTATTAATCCACATATTAAACAAACAATTATTCCCCATGTATTCTCTTTCTCAAGCAGAAAGTAATAGTTGAAGTGAAAAGCCTCAGTAATGAAAATATAATTAGATGACACATTTTACTGGTTTTATTAAACACAGAAACATAATTATGAAGTGGTCTTTTAGGAAAGAAGACAGTAGATTAAAAGAACATCATGACCTTCAGGTCATTGTTTATTTCTCACTCTACGTTGTGCTAATTTATTTTTTTTCAGTTTAAGATTATCAATTTCTTCATTTTACTAATACAGAAATATTTAGGTCTTGCTCAATAGGTTGATACTTCTATTTTGTGTCTACCTTCCAGGAAGTCACTGTTCGGTAAGATAATAATATATAAATGTTTAGCCAATTTTAATAAACTAAATGTCTTAATTTTGATTTTCTGCCATTTCAAATTGATTTTAAAATATAGGTAAATAAATACATGTGAAGCAAAATTATGTGAAATTGTTAATGCCTTTACCTTAAGTAATTATATATATCTACATTTTCTAATGTTTATCAAAACACTCTACACAATACATGGGTAATCAGAAATATTTTAAATAATTTTTTTAAAATTTTAGAATGGTTTTAGATTTGTTGTGAAGCTAGTACAGACGGTTTACACATGCCCAACACTCAATTTTTCTCATTAATATCTTAGATTAGTGTGGTACATTTGTCACAAAAAACAATATTGATATATTATTATTTAAATACAGCTCATAGTGTATTTAAATTTTCTTAGTTTTTACCTAACGTTCTTTTTCTGTTCCAGAATCCCATCTAGGATACCATATTATATAACATTTAGTTGTCATGTCTCATTAGGCTCCTCTTGGTTTTAACAGTTTCTCAGACTTACTCTGTTTTTGATGACCTTGACAGTATTGAGTAATACTGGTTAGGTATTTTGTAGACTGTTCCTCAATTGAGATTGTTCTGATGGTGTTTTCATGATTAGACTGAGGTTATGCGTCCCGAAGACCACCCTCACTTTTGACAATTTACCAAGAGGGCTCAGCCTATAGTCATACTCACAAATATGATTCATTAACAGTTTAAAGATACAAACAAACATCTACAAAGGGAAAAAGTGCATGGGGCAAAGCATAGAAGAAACCAGGTGCAAGCTTCCAAGAGTCCTCTCCCCAGTGAGTTATTGACTTACACTAAATGAACTTGACTCCTTCTGCAGTATGTTGTGACATGTGCAATTTTTGTACCAGGGAAGCTCATTTTAGACTCAGCACCCAGGTTTTGTATTGGGAGTGGGTCATGTAGACACTTTCTGCCTGGCACATAACAAAATTCTGGACTCCAGAAGAAAAGTCAGTGTTCATTGTAAACCACATTGTTTATGCCGACATTTTAGGCACAATGAGCTACTCTTATTAGGATGATGGGAGCCCTCCAGAAATTCAAGTTCTCAGATGTCAGCCTAGGGCCAACCTTATAAGTCCAGACAGGCCTACTAGATGAACTCTTTTCTATACGTGGGTTTTGGGGAGGAAGATCACAGAAGTGAAATGCCATTTTCATCACATTACACATCACACCAAGGATATACACTATCAACATAACATCACTATTGATATTAACTCAGGAATGTTTTGAAACAGAGAAAAATAGTAATTATCATACTTATATATTACATATTATTTTCCTATTGCTACTGTGACAAATAACCACAAACAGTAGCTTAAACAACACAGTTTTATCATCACATAGTTACGGAGGTAATAATCTGAAATGGTGTTATGGGGCTCAAATCAAGGTGTTGACAAGGCTGCCTGCATTCCTTCTTCATACTCTAGGGTAGAACATGTTCCTTGCTTTTTCCATTTTCTAGGGTGTGTTTACATTCTTTGGCTTGTGGCCTTATCCAATCTCTGCTGCTTTTTTCACATCTTCCTTTTGACCCATTTAAGGGCCTTTGGGATTATATTAGGCTCACCTAGATAATCCCAAGTAATCTTCCCACTTTAAGATTCTTAATTACAGCTGTGAAGTCCCTTTTGCCATATAAGGTAGTAAATTCATAAATTTTAGGTATTAGGATGTGAATATTTTGGGGGAGACTTTATTTTGCCTACCACATCTTACTACATGCTGGGTATTTTTCTGAGTTCTTTATTTATTCTTATACCATTTTATGAGATGATTTCTATTATCATCATTTTATGGAAGGAGAAATTGAAGATCAGAGAGGTTAAAAAACTTGCCTAGGCCCACAAACCTAGTATGTGGCAGGTCTAGATCCCAAAGTTCATGTTCTTAACCGTTATTTTATTACAGCCTCTCATGAAAGTTTGGTTTTGTTTTTTTTATCTCATATTTTATCATTCTTTGATTCAGAAAAAATTTTAGTATCATGTACCTTTTTTTCTTCATTCAGCCTTTTCATTTAATGATGCCCATTGGGTGTTTTCACTCTTTGCCAGAAACTATGCCCTAAATATTGAGGATACAACTATCAGTAGAGTATGATTTCTCCCCTCAGGGACCTTTGAGTAAATAAGGAAAACAGATATGAACATCAGATATCCTTTTATGAATTTGCATAAATGCCATATCATAGTGGGTTTTGGCCACCCATTTACTTAATCAGTCCAGGATTGCTTTGGCCAAGACCTTGATATGCAATTGAAAAATCTCAGAGAAGTCACAAAGAAGCAGACTTAATAGCGGGTAGGAAGATTGTGCAGAAACTGGAAGATTGATGACAGAGAAGAGAGGGAAATGGTCTGCTGATAAAGAATGATGATACAATGATCAGAAACTTATGTTCGATTCTGAGGATGCTATGTAGCTGCTGGAAAGTTCTGAGTAGCTTTAGGCTAGGCCCACAGTGGGAGCTCAGTAAATAAATGGTTGCTGAGTAGATGAGTTGAACAAATAACTGATGTATCCAGTGCTTCAGGCATGATAAATAATTTAAAGGTAGAGACTAACAGTGGTTCTTAACCTTGGAATTCTCTCAAGAGTTTTTAAAACAACTATTCCTGGGCTCTATCAGATTATGCTTTGGTTAATCTAGACTGAGTATCAGCATGTATGTTTGTTTATATTTTAAAACATTATATATATATATTATATATATAATATATAATATATATATAATATATATATAATAATATATACATATAGATAGATACATATATGTAGATGTGTGTGTGTGTGTGTGTGTGTGTGCACGCACGCGCGCACGTGTACACACACTTTTTTCTAAATGATTCCACTGTGGTAGGGTTGAGAACTATTGGAGAGAAGAGATCAACAAAAAGGAATTTAGAATGGTTGAGAACTGAGTTGTTAAGAGTCCTTAAAAAATGATTTATTAACAAGAGCAAAGAGTTAATTCTGATGGTCATTACAGAGGATACCGCAAGGCAGGCTGAGAAGGAATTAGATAAAGAATCATATTGGAGAAGAGAAGAGATTTTGATCTTATATTTTCCAATACCTATTTGCTTGCATGTAGTAAAAGATAGTATAAATATCCATGTCCAAGTAACATTTAGTATATTCAGGTAGCTTTTTTTAGCCTGGTATTAAAAGAATGAAAGTTTGACTAGGAGGAGGGCAAGTGGGTATGAATGGAATGGAGAGGTTATGGTGGTGAAAGTGAGATAACAGCAGTTAACTTTTATTGAGCTTTACTGTATGCTGGGTACAGCCCAGGGTGTTTTACTTCTATCACCTGTTTTCATGAGCTATTGGCTTGCTGGAGCATGGGGAAGATCTGAAGCCAACAGGTTTTGGGCAGCTAGAGAGGAGAGTGAAGGCTCTGGGGGAAAAGGGCAATTGGGAAGTAGGAGAACAGCCAAGATGCATGTGTAAGGCCAACTTGTTTGGGGAAGGGAGAGAACAGAGTCATCACTAAGCTACACCCAGAGAGACATTTAGAGAAAATTGGACCTTATCACATAGGACTGAGCGTAGTGCTAGCTGTGTTTGATGAATAGCACTAGGCTGTGCCTTCAGCTCTTTTGGCCTTGTGTGCACTAGGAAGACTGCCTGGTTTACATTCCAAACCTTCACATTTGGCTTCATTTACCACATCAACCAAGATATTCATTGCCCACCTGCTGTCTCCCTTATTGCCCCTTTTCTGTCCTTACATGTTTTGAAAGTCATACTCACTTGCTGCCTCCTTCTGTTGAAACCTTCTTAAAACTTGTCTGGTGCTGAGATGTCAGTCTCACCTACTCTTCTCACACTGGTAACCTCACAATATCAGCTTTCACGTACCCCTAAACTGAGGATGAATAGCTGGAATTTTCTCCCTGGCTCTACCTGATCAATTGAAATTACTATTATATTGGCTTTGTTTTACAAAGTAATATTTTAAAGTTAATTTTTAATTTTAGAAGCAACTTAACAGTGTTAAGGTATAGAAAATTGGAAAATACATTTACAAATCATTTGAGTGGTACCTAGGAGGGGGTAGAGGAATATGATGTGGGGTACTTTGTAGGGAGCTCCAACTCTATTGGTTATGTTTTACTTCTTAAACTGGGTAGTATTATCACAAGTGTTATTTTTTTTTATTCCATTTTTTATGTCTCCAATATTTTAAAATACACTGAAGAATCAGTTATACATCATACTATCCTAAAAATGTCATGCTTTTTTATTCATTATTTTCACTATAAAATCTTAGTTCATTCACTTTTGTTCTCCTGGTTGTAAAGCTGCAGACTCCAACAGATAATACAGGCAAGTATTCTATTACCCGAGAGGCTTCACTTTCTTAATGTTTTTCTAATGCTCCATCAGAATAAAATTGAATATTTAATGATCCATGAACAAAACTTTCAAGTAAAAAATACAATTCAGTGATGCACTGGGATGTGCTATCCAGCTATAAAATTCTAAGCTTTTATGAACCTCTCTGGAATGCTGGTTGGTGAAGGTGATATGAATCATATTGTTTTCCAACACCAGAGGGCACCAAATTTTCTCTTGCAGCAAGACAGTCAAAATTATTTCTTTCCTTTAAAGAATTTGATATACTGGGATAGAATATTTAGTTTGTCCAACCACTAGTTTGTTGAACCACTAGTTTGTCCAAATACAAATAAAGCAGCTTCTATAAAGCAGCAGGATAATCCAGTAGGAAAATATCAACCATATATTTTAAGGAAATTAAGATCCTAGCTTCCTCTTTGTACTCTGTTGATATATTAGTTTCCTGTTGCTGCTCTAACAAATTACCACATATTTGGTTGCTTAAAAATGACACAAATTAATTAATTAATTTATTTATTTATTTATTTATTTATTTATGTATTTATTTATTTTAGGCGAGGCAATCCTAGGTTGACCTCAACGATTACAGGGACCTTGTCAGCTGGTACTCCCTTAATTTTTGTTAACAGCACCTGGTCTTCCTAGGTGGTCTCCCATCCAAGTACTGACCAGGCCCAACCCTGCTTAGCTTCCAAGATAGATAGGATTGGGCTTGTTCAGGGTAGCATGGCTGTAGACCAAACAACACAAATTTGTTATAGTTATGGGGATTTAAGTGTGAAATAGATCTCACTGGGCTAAAATCAGTGTATTAGCAAGGCTGCATTCCTTTCTGGTGGTTTTAGGGTAAAATCTGTTTTCTAGCTTCTAGAGTCTGTCCACTTTTCTTGGCTAATGCCCACCTTCTATTTTCAAAGCCAGCAGTGGCTAATCAAGTCTTTCTTATGATGCTATCTCTCTGATTCTGATTCTTCACTATCCCTTTATCTCCATGTAAAGACCCTTGTAATTGCATTGGCCTGCCCAGTTAACCCTGGATACTCTTCTCAAAATCAGCTGATTAGCAGGCATATTCCATCTCCATTGTTTTCCGTGTATTTAACATAACATATTCACAGGTTCCAGGGATTAGGATGTGGGCATTTTGGGGGAAGAGGGAATTATTCTGCCCACCAAATTTTTTTTTTAGTTGAATCTTATGATTTGGGCCAGCCTTGAGGGAGGGGAGGTAGCTACTTATAGGTCTTGATAGTTTAGGAAAAAATCGAGTGTTTTCACTGAACTTCCTTGGAGTTCTACATTACTCATTTCTCTAGTTTTTCTTGGATTCTGAAAGTGAATTTGTATTCTAGGAGCCATAATTCATTAATTCTGTCAGATATTATTTTTCATAATTTAACAGAAACTTATTAGATTGATCTATGAATCTTCCCTAAGTGGGGTAAATTAAGTTGGTATGGGAAAGCTGGAACAGGAAAGGAAAGAGGCACAAGGCATTATTTGAAAAGATTTAGTGGCCCCAGATAGAAAAGTAGCTTGAATAAAAGGTATGGTACTGAAGATAATCTTGACCTACCTTATAGTATTGCCTGGAACAAGGGCCCTAAATGAAGGAACAGTAGACAGTAAACAACATCTGCTTGGTACATAAAAAACTCCCAAGTAGTAGAAGGCTATACTAAGACTTCAGATTACTAGGGTCCATTTCAATCCATAGAAATAACAGTCATAGGTACAGTTCATGATAAAGATGATAGCTTTTATTTTGGGCACCCATGTTAGTTTTTCATACTTAATGTGCTGTATACCTTAAAAGACCACTTTTCCTAATGTTATTTTTTATGTTATTTTATGAATTAGCTAAGTGCCTTATGAAAGAAAGTCACTCTTACTTTTTTCTAAGATGGTGTAAATGACATGAGTAGATACCACAAACGATTGATTGTACAAGGAAGAGCAAGTTCTCTTTCTGTTAATTCATTAGTTATCTAGGTCCCTAATCATTATGCTAAATGTAGAAGCTAGTAATTTGAGTTAGCCTTTAAATTAATAGTAATAGGTTGGGAAATAGTATATGTTGTGATATGTTAAAGAGTTCCTGCTTACTCAGAAGTAAGCTGAATTTTGCTTCATTATTTAACCTAGATTAGATGAACATGTTTACTATTGGGGTTAAACCTAAAGAGAAGAGAAAAGAAAACAATGTTCCAGCCCATCCCAAAGAGTAGAAAGCCTTTACATCAATCACTATAGGTATGGCTGGGCCAAAGGGTTAAAGCAAACTTGAAATTATAGGAACACATCCTTTTATTTTGAAGAAATTGTCTCTGTTTCATGATATTTTGCCTTTTAATAACACTTAGACTTTATCAAAGTTCAGGGCTACATACTTGAGAAGTAAAAAATCTTAGTACACATTGTTTGACTGGCACAGAGTAGGTGATTTTTGTCATACTGAATGCCAAAACTTTTATCTCTGTTAGGCAATAATAAATATTAAAAATATTATAGCCTCTCCATCACAAAGGTTACAAAGTACTAAGGTTTGTATTTCTAGCTTTTATATAGAACTTGATCTCAGGAACATGTTTAGGGAAGAGAGAGAAATTTTACTCTCCTAGATTGGTTTCTTTTGCCTTAAAGAATTATGTAGTGCAGAGATTCTCAAGTGCTCATCTGTGGACTACCTGCATGATTCCCCAAGAAATTCTAGTGCCATAAGTTTTGGACAGGCCCCAGGGGATTTTTAAAACTGCCATAGTTAATTCCAGTATGCAGCCAGACTTGGAAACTTGTAGATGCTTGTTCTGAAGTCAACAGGAGTATAGCTTAGGTCATTCTCTCCTTGATGTTACTAGACTACATCTGTCAAAATTCATAAAGTCAATATTGGTGAAAGAAACTAAAAAATCTTCTGAAGTGGGGTGTCACATTTAAAGAATTGACTTCAAAGGTAATATTCTTTCTTTGGAGTCAAAGAATGGTAATAATAATGATGACAACAGAATCAGCAGCAACAAAAACAATAGACACTTACGTAGCATTTACTATGTGCAAGTACTGCTTTTGTCCTTTAGATGTTATTCCTTACTTAATCTTCATGTCAACTCTATGAGGTAGTTACTTTAGTATTGCCATTTTACCAATGAAAGTTAGATATCTTGTCCAGGGTCACCCAGCTAGTAAGTGCTAGAATTAGGATTCAAACCCAGGCCTAGATGCTAGCTGGACTCCTTACTATACTCTGAACCTTTTTTACCTCTAAGCTTTATTTTGTGGTTTTACTTAACTGGATTGTCCTTCTGGACCCAGAGCATCTTCTTGAAATGCTGATTATCTCTTAAGGCACAATTAAAAGAACATCTTTTTCTTAGAATTTTCCATAGTTATTTAGGCAGAAATGATTATTCCTTTAACTATGCTCCTAATAAAATTTTGTCTAATTTCCTCTATGTTTCTAAAAGTCCATGAAAAATGACTAAACCAGACATAATTGGCTCTTCCTTGGAGAATATCTAATATAGTGCTTTATATGCAGATGCTCAATAAATAGTTGCTAGTAAATGAATTATTGTAAGAGCCATTTCTAAATTTTTGTGAAAAGCCATATATGGAAAATTTTATATAATTTTGAGTAACTTTTTTATTTCATCCAAAAGTATATACCTTTGTGTTAGTCTGACTTAAGTTTTGAGACTTAACTTATGAACTTTTTCATACAGGAAGTGAGAAATCCCCACATTTTTAAATGTTCATGAAATAACGGTGTAAAATTTTTATGATAGCTTGTTATATAAAAGGTCTTATATTTTAATTCTACTTTTCAAGTTTTAGCCTAAATATATGTTACTGAATTATTAACAGAGGAAACAAAGACTAGGCTTGCTAACTTACACTTGTGGGTTTTTTCCCTTGTCTTTTTAAAATGCATGAAAAGTGTTTAGAGCAGACAAGTATTACTTTTAGAAAAGTAGAGAAGAATGTCTTTTGTCTTTCACCTTTACCACATCTATTAAGACTACTGTATTATCTCTTTGCTTTATCTCTTGCTTTAATGCTGCCTCAAAACTTATAGGCTTAAAACAATATTTCTTATTTGTTCCTAATTCTGTTGATTAGCAATTTGGGTTTGGATCAGCTGGTCAGTTCTTCTACTGATCTTGCCCAAATCAGAGGGTGCTCAGCTGAGCCTCGAAGTCCAAGGTTTTCCTCACTCACAGGTCAGAAGATTGATGCTGATCTCAGTTTATTCTTTCTCCCCATGTGGCCTTTACCATTAAAGATCTTCATGTGGCAGCATTGCCTTCCAGAGCAGCTAGAGGGGAAGCTGAAGACTACCTGAAGCCTAGTCTTGGAAGTCACAAAACATCACTTCTCCATACTTTCGGTCAAAGCAGATCATGAGGTCAGAAAATAGAGTCTTCATCTTGATGAGAGGAACAACAAAGTCACATTGAGAAGGGACATGCATATACAGGCATGGGAGGAGTTATTAGGACCATTTTTGTAGACAGTTTATAGCATATATATTTGAACTTCATTATGTCAGGGTTAACCCTCAGTTATCTTTTGTCTCCTTTAAAAAATTCCATAGGAAACTGGTTTCATCCAAAGTATTTTGCTGTCTGATCACTACACTGCCCTTTGACTTAGATTTGCTGGGGAGATTTTTAAATTATGCCTATGTTTAGCCCTCCTTACCCCCACCCCTGCCCTTTTCAGTCTTATTCATCTGTAGTGGGATAGTCATTAGCATTTAAAAAAACCATTCTGTGTTATTCTAATAATGTGCAGCCAGGGTTTTGAACTACTGTATTAGACAGTACTCTCTTTATACTGCTCATTATCTGATTTTTAAAAAGTGGGCGGTGCGTATAGTAGATCAGAAATTAGGTGAAACAATTGACAAAGAGCAGTTTGTTGCCTTGTTGATTTTCAAATTATGCGCCTAATTTAAAGAAAAATGAAGTACTAAAAATAGGGAATAAATCAGCATTGCAAATAATATTTTAAGGAAACAGAAATGAAACAAAAAATACAATGTGAAAGAAATAAGTTACCATTAAGAAGCATATTAGTTATAAATGATACAGCGGGCCAAGTTTTGTCTAAGGGTTCTTACACACACTCTTCACTAATTAATATGGGAATTATGTGCAGGCCTCTGAGAATAGACTTTAAACTGATGTGTATTGGGTAATATGTACCAAAATCTATGAAGGAAAGCTAATTGCATTGGGAGCTGAAAGAAAACAAGAGTTCAGCAACCCTGCTGAATAGTGCAGAGTTGCAGAGTATTAGAACTGAAAAGTCACACAAGAGTGATCTAGTCTACCACTCTGCCTAGTTCTGCTTCACTACCACTAAAATTGAGACCCACTGCCCTAAATAATCTCTTTGCATTCCAAATGAATGTCCTGGACCGTTGCAGAAAACTTGTCATTCTGCATGGCTTGTAATTGAAGGGAAGCTGCATAACAAATTAAGTCAGATTCTACTGGAAGGAGAATCAGAAGTCTGAACAGACTGAGATTTGAATCTGGCTCCCTGACTATTTAGTTGTAGGGTCTTATGCAAGCTACTTAATTCACCTTAGCCTTGGTTTCTTCTACACGTTTAGCGTTTTGTCCACAAAAGGTAAGAATTAGATGGATAGATGCTAGTGACATGTGTCTCCTCCCCATTTGTCATTTCATTCATAAGGATTTTTTTTTTCCTCAGAGATTAATAGCATGGTTAGTAGCAATACTCTGAGCTTAGGCTTTCTAACTCATGGTCTTATGTGGATGGGCTTTCTTAGTGAGTTACCCTTTCTCATTTTACCTTAATTATTAGAGAATTTGTGTTTAAGATATTTCTTTATAATGCTATGTTACAATGTTAAGTGAAAAAGCAGGCTGTACAAGTATGTTTACAGATAATTCAATCACAAACAACCATAAAAAATGGGAAGAAAACATCAAAATTTTACAAAGATTTACAAGATCTTTCTTTTTCTCCCAAATATTTAAAATAAACATGAATTGCTACTCTAACAATAAATAATGTATTTTCACCTTTAAGGTCAGTATATACATTTGCCAAAGGTAGCCACACTCAGAAATAGGTTTATATACTCATTTTATGAAATATAGCTGTTTCTGTAGTGACACCAAATCCACATACAATTTTAAAGTTTTCTAACATAGCCATCCTCAGTGTCAAATATTCCTGAATTTTTTAATATAAATTTATAGCACCATTTTCCCAATTTGGTAGAAATATAGGAGTCTTTCATTACTCCATTACCACATATTATGGTTACATATGCTTATAAAATTGGTTTTTAAATTTAATTCTTTCTACCTTCTATTTTTTTCTTCTATTCCCACCATCCAAGGCCCTATCTCAAGCCTTTATTATTAAATTACCACTAAAATAAACCTAGTCACAATAGTCTCTTACCTAAAATCTGTGAGTCCACATTTATGAAGGATAATATCCAAACTTATTTACAGTTTATTGTCACCTTACATTTTTGTTTTTATCTTTCTCAGTTTCATCTCTCTCAACACTCCCTGTCACCTCCCTTTGGTCCAGCTTCTCTCTCAGTTCCTTAAAAATGATATGTACCTTCATGCAACTGTAACTGGTTTCTCTCTGTTCTTGTTGAGGAAGTTACTCATCCTTCAAGACTCAGTTCAGATATTAATCTTTGATCAACTTACCCAGGCAAGTTTAGCTGCTTTCCTTTCTTCTAGGCTTTTCATAAGCACCCTGATTATACGTGTAACACTTTGTAAGATCTTTGTGCTTGCTCCAGCTGGACTGTGGGTCTCTACACGTCAGGGTCTGTGTGTCTTCACCTTAATATTCACAGGTCCGGCTATAAAATAGACAGTTAATAATTTTTTATTGAATATGATATAAAGTGGTTTCTAATTACCTCCTTTTCTTTTGTGATTAAATTGTAGTAGTTTGTTAAAGATCACTCACAAATCTTAAATGCTGAAATAAAGAAAAATAAAATCACAACTGAGAACAAGTATAGTTGAGTATATGCATGTTGAAGTAGAGCCTTCTCAAAGGGAATATTTACTTTAGTTTTATTATAAAAAATTTTTTCCATAAAGTTTTTACTTTAATGCCAATATGAAGACTTAGAATAGTATTTGTGCTAATGATAGTAATTTTGTTTTTTACTACTTTCAAAACTCTAAGTTTTGAAACTGCTGTTTATTAGTTGTGTGATTAAAAAGAGAAGAGTACTAGGTACTTTACATATATTATTTCTAATTTTCACAATAACCTTGCCACTCAGGTATGCTTATTTTATAGAAAGGAAACTGCAGCTCAGAGAGGTGAAGTATTTTTATCCAAGTCATTTAGCAAGTATACAGTAGCAATGGCAAGAAAACTTGTTAATGTTTTAAAATAATCATTAAAAGGAAGAGTATAATTTAACAATATATTGCAATTGCATAATATTTTAACATTAAAAAGATTGTTATTGTTATTGACATACTCTACAAATGGGCCATCAAAATAATTCCTAGATAATAGTCTCTAAAGAAAGATTTTTATCTATAGATTTATCCATTTCTTTTTTAATCCAGCCACCACTTCCTCTCACCCCCATCTCCCACTCCCCGCCCCCACACACACAGATAGACACTTAGCAGTGTGATTCTGCTTAAGCTGGTACCAGTCAGCCTTGTTTAGCAGGGATCATCTTTCATCTACTGACTGCTGGTATGTGTCTTCCTTTGAGTTGCTCATATTTAGACTCAACGAGGATGTGTGTTGTTGCTATAAGTTTTTCTTTTTAAGGCTACTTTCCTACATCTTCATTTTTTAATTTATGTATTAGCATGTATATGTAAGAGTTCCTGACTGCTCACATGTTTCTGATATTTAAATTCTATAAAATATTTGCTTTTTAGGTTATTTGTGTATTGTGTAAATAATACTTTGTTCATTTTTCATTAAGCATGTTTATTACTGCTAAAGGAACAAAGCATATTAAGAACAAGTACTCTTTAAAATTTTACTTTCAAATAGAACTTGTTTTATCATATTTCTAACATTGCGATGTGTTTTATTAAGCCTGTTTTTATATTTTATAGTTTTCTCAGGAACAAATTATTTTTCTGACCATTAGCTAAGAAATGTATTGAAAAACTAAGGTGACTTTTGATTTGAAAGGTAATAATTGGATAACCAAATGATTTAAGTTTGTTAAACTGACAATCATTGCTTCCCATAAATATATTCAGAGATATATAAAATTAAGACTCAGGAAAATGAAATTTGTATTAAAATTGGCTGAAATAAAAGCTCAGAAGTACTATTAAGGGGAAATTACTCTTTGCAAAATTAAAGGCATACTAATGTATATGTGCATAGATGCATTTATATGTAGACATACTTTTTAATGCAAGTAACAAATAGCATTTCCTATGAGTTGTTTCCCAGCCACTATGACTATAGCAAAAAACTCAAACTGCTATCAACTACTCAGTTTTATAAAGAAAATAAGGTCATTGTATTTTAAAGTAGAGCTTTATTCTATACTGTAGCCAAATTAATTACAATATTTGAAACAGTTGCAGATCCTTCGATAGTTCCTAGGTAACCAAATAAAACACCTTTATCCTTTACATTTCTGGAATTTAATAAAATAGAGTTAGAGTATATCTGAAGAAAAGTGTACCCAAGGAGTAGGTTGGCATATCTGCAAATCATACCGCTATTACCATGGCATGGTGGAATCCACGTGAGTGCCAGGATATATAGACAGTCCAACATGTGAGACTGGGTCGAAGGCCAGCAGTAGGCCAAGCTGGCATGTGGTCAGTGTGAAAAACTTTCAGAAAGAAAAGAAGGAAAGAGTTACTAAGGATGGGGGTAGAAATGGGGGCAGCATGGCAAAAGCCTAGTGGCACGGGGATCAGTAGGTTAGAGTCAGGGAAGGAATCAGAGACCCACAAGAGGAGCTCAGTTTCTGCTCTAGGAGTCCTTTGCTCAAGAAGATTGGGGAGAACAGGTTAATTATCTAATATGCCCAAGGAGCACAGTAGGGAACCTGGCCAGGTGGCAGTGGGAAGGGAACAGATCATGGCCCCAGTTACAATTGAACTACATGTAAGAGCAGATTAATTTAACTGAGCCTGTTAATTTAATTGATTTTTTTTTCTGCAGCCATGAGTCAGTAGTGCTGACTCTAGAGCTTGAAGGTATTCTTACATCTTGCATATATAAATAAAAGATTTTTTGATGCCTTGAGGATACATGGTTATTGTCAGACTTTTTTTCAGAGTTCTTGAAACTCTTTTAACCTGAAAGGTTGATTTCTTAACTAAATTGCTATAAATTTATTTCTTGACTCGCTAGTGAGTAGAAGCCTGTAGTTTGAAAAACACTGCTTTGAAGGCCGTTGATGGATTGTGACTATGCTTCTTTATCTTGGAGCCTGCACCTCTTGCTGCTGCTCAAAAAAAGTCAGTTGCAAGTGTTAAAAGCCACTGATTTGCCTGCTGCTGTTTCCGCTTTTTCCTCAACATTGTTTAACAATACTTCTCAGTAGAATCATCACAAAGGACTAGGCAGAGAAAAATAAACAAGTAGTTCAAGTGAGGAATTTAATTTAATTCAATACAGATTTGTTGAGCAAGCCCCTGCCTTGTATCAGGCACTGAGGTTATGGGAATGAATTGAGCATGACCTTTTTCTTGGAGAATCTAGGTTACTGAAGGGAGAAAAATGGAAATAAAGTATAATGATAGACATCTCATGAGGTACAGTAGGGGTACAAAAGAGAAAGTAATCAGTTCTACCTGAGAAACATTAAAAATGTTTCACAGGAAACATGATGCTTGAGCTGAGTCTGTTAAGGTGAGTAGATGTTACCTTGGAAAATGAAAGGTTTTTGTTGGTTAGACAAGATGGTGAAGAGCAGCCTAGTCAATGAGAGCAATATGAAAAGTACAGAGGCATGAATAAGCCTGATTCCTTCTTTGAACTTCACATAGTTCAGTATGACTAGACAAACGACTGGTAGGCTGGGGTGAGGAGAGAACTCAATGACAGTCTCATAGTCCATGTTGAGGACACCTTTTGGCAACAGCTAGGCTCTGACAATAGGTTTACATTTGAGGGAGATTACTCTTCTGGGCACATTGTGGAGACTGAGATAAGTTGTCTGGAAACCAGGAGATCAGAAAGTAGAATATCAAGTAATCTGATGAGGGCTTTAAATAAAACAGTATCTATAGGAATGGAGCGAAACATAAGAGAAATGGCAGGGGAACTAAACCAATGTACAATTTAAGAAATATCTTACTGAAGATACTTAATTCAAACCTGAATTGCCCAAAGATATACTAACTGAATATAGTAGCAGCTGCAAATTGACCATCCTTAGCAGTCCATTTAAGCACCATATTCCTATAAAAATTGTCTCAGCCACAGATTATTATAATTTTGACTGATGTTATTAATAATATATTCATATCTCCTGATTTGTTCTTAAAAAGATTTGAGGAATATGTTATATTTTTAAGTAAGGCAATCTGGAGATGGATAAGCAAGAATAGCTAAAGTAAGATGAAGCTATGGGTAAATTTAGTTCCCAAAATTTACACAGCTAGTACAGTAACGGAAATGACTTAGATACACAATTCATGAAGTAAAAACTAGTTGCTTTGGAAACGATTACATTTAGTACTACTGAGAAGTCATCTCCCTTAAGCCCCTCATAGAAAGGATATTTGAAGTGGTGAACCATATTCCTGAAGAAAATAGAAAAATAAATTGTGGAAAGCTGTTTTTATAATGAGCCTTAACGTAAGCTCATAGTCTCATGCCAGATCTGCAAGGAACCAAAGTGTCATCAAGGTGTATAGCTCTCATCCACTCATCCTGGCAGTGTTTGAGTGACTATGTAACACTGGGAATATACAAAGAGCAAAATAGGCATGTCCCTGCCCTTGATGGAGCTCAGTCTCTTAGAGAACATATTAAACAGGCAAATACTGTATAGTGTAAAGAATTATAATAAGGCATGGGGTACCTGAATTCACATAGCAATGGAGTATAGCGGTCCCCAAGATAATCCCTGAGGAAGTGGTATTGTACTGAAGGATGCAGGGTTAACCAGTAGAGAAAAAAATATTCCAATCAGAGTATGGCAGGGAGTTCAAGGTTATACTCTTTTGCTGATATTCTAGTCACCAATTAAGGACAAGTCTTTGGGCTTTAACAGTCAGCCAAGCTGGAGGTAGGACCTAAGTACAATAATTAATTTAGGTTTAAAACATGATAAATAATAATGGTAATCTTTGATTAATCTCATCTCTTAAGATTCTTTTAAGTCTTAATTTTTTTCTCGGAATATGGTCTTTATTTTATAGATGGGAAAATTGAAGCTATCCTGATGTAAGAGTGCAGTGCTTTGTTGTCCATTTACTCTAATGGTCTGAAGCTAGTACTAGGTATGTTGGTTTTGGAGTCTTTTGTGAGAGGCCATGTTGCAGGCCAGTGTCAGCCACTGTTAGTACCTGGTTTGGGGCCATCTAGCTACAAAGTGACCTGCTGTTGATTGCCGCTTGTGCTGGCTTTGAAAATGTTTGGGAGAGGCTATGCTGTGAACCGAGGCCAGCTGCCAGTAGTGCCAGGGTTGGTACTCTTTTTAGGGCACTACAGTGTAAGCTGAGGCTAGTCTCTGCCAGATGAATTACTTAGTTGAAGTAATGTTCCAGGTGAAATCTGGCTGTAGCTTATGGCAGGCTTCAGTCACCTGATGGGAGTTATGATACAAATTGAGATTGGTACTTATTTGTGCCAGGTTTGGGGCCACTTATCAAGAGGTACAGGGCACCCCAAGGCCAGCTCCTGCTTGTTTGGAGTTTGTGGACCTTTGAGAGATTTTTGTAAAGTCCATAGCACAAACCAAAGCAGATCATTTGTGTGGGAAAAGTACATAAAGTGACTCTGGCCAAGCACATGACTTGGGTGGGGCAGTTTTGAAGGAATCACCAGATTGGGACAAACACTGTGAACCACCATAATGGAGAGCTCAGATCTGATGCCTCCCTGCCCCTGCTGAGTGGGGCAAAGGCTCAAAAGAGGAGCAATGGCCCCTGCCAACTGAAAATCTCCCTGATCCCTCCCACTCCAGCCCTTTCCCTGAAGCCAGTCAATTTAGTTCCTCCCCATATGGCCTTGGCACTCTTGGACCTGCTGCCCTGGCACTAGAGCCCAGGGTCTCTAGTGAGTGAGTCCATGCATGGCCCCTTAAGAGGAATACCTGGGACTACAGCAGTCCTTTGTCTCACTTAGAAGCAGTCCCCCTGATTTTCACTGCCAGAATGTATGGGCACTCTTCTTCCTGGCACTGGTGTCCAGGTTGAGGGAGCTGGGTATGGAGCTGAGACCCCTGAGATAACCCTCCAATTCTCAGGTGCCACATGGTAGGTGTGGGACCTAGCCATTCCACATCTCTGCCCCTCCTACCAGTCTCCTCATGGCTGCTTCTTTGTATCCGTAGTTATAGGACTTCTGTTCAGCTGCTCTTCAGGTGTTTCTCAATGATGGTTGTTCTATAATTTGGTTATAATTTTGATATGGTCATGGGAGGAGGAGAACACAGTATTTACCTGGTATGCCATCTTGACCAGAAGTCTGATCATATTCTTTTCTTTTGGGGTATAAACCATGTCTCCTGAATCCCAGATACAGGAAATATATGAGACAGAGAATTTTCTTTTAAATGCTGATTTTTAATTTTTAGTTTAAAGATCGACTTTCTATAAACTTTCCTATGCATCTTACATTCAAAATCTTTTAAAAGAGCATTGAGTTCCCATTTTGTTTCCAGTTCTGTATTCAACTTTTAAAAATTGAACTTTCTAGAGCATTAAACATTATTAAAAAATTATAATACATGAATATTTTAAATGTTCTTCAGCCATATTCCATTGTTGAAAACTTAGCAAATGTTGATTATTATACATCGGCATCTTTAAATCTAAATCTTTGTATTTCGAGTATCACAGCTACTTTTCTTAAGCTAAATTCCCAAGAGCAGAATTTTTCAGATATTGGTTAAATACATGTTACCAAATTGTATCATAGAAAGATTGAGCCAGTTTTTCTTCTTACTAGCAGTTTATGAATAGTCATTCTACTGCATGTTTAAAAATCCTGCAAAGCTGTGTACCAAGTTCCACCTTGCCTGCTCTTTGATCACTTCAGTGTACAATTGCTCTGATTTAGACTCTTCCATGTGCTAGTTATCCCAAAGGTTCTAGAGCTAATATGCAGACTCAGGAGCCAAAGCCAAATTATATGATAACATCATCTCAGCAAGAGACCAGTTTAATAATGAAAAACAAAACAAAATAAAGCAAAAAATGCAGAAACAGCCAACTCTTACATAGTACTTGCTATATGCCAGGTTCTGTTAAGTACTTTACGTCTGTTAGTATACACTAATCCTTGCCTCCACCCTTGTAAAAGTTGTACTATTATTATGCCCTCTTTATAGGTTAGGAAACTGATTCACAGAAAGGTTAAGTAGCTTACTCAAGAAGTAACAACCCTAAAACCTTTGCTTTGTGCTCAGGAAAAGCATTTTAATTTATTAATTTGCTTTCATTAAACAAAGTGGTCTTTATTTTGGGCAAAATAGAATATTCAGATAAGCAAAAAAGCCTCACAAATTACTCATATTCTACTATTTCTGTGTTTGCATATATTTAAGTAGATTGATTTCATGCATACTTTTCTCTAGCCTTTTTTTCTTAGAATTCTATAAACAATTTCCCATGTCATTAACTATAGATCTATATCAGTGTTTTGCTGGCCACCTAGTATTTTATTTGATGGATGAAATAAAATGGATTAGCATATTTTGTGAATATAATTTATTTAACTAGGCTTATTTGAGCCTTTGATAGCAAACACACATTTTTTGGCTGATGTAACCTATTCTGCATATACACCTCTAGTTTTGTCTTTTCCTCGTGGTAAATTTCTAGTAGTAGCAGTTGGTGGATATGTGTTGTTTAACTTTACATCCTTGCTCCTGTGCAGTTGTTACCCTGTCATTATCCCCTCAAAGACTGCGAAGTCTTTTATGTGGAAATCTCCAGTTTTTATCCAGGGAGACTGGCATCTCCTCAACAAGAGACTTCAAAGTTCCTAATGTTCAAATCAGTCTCTTTTTTCTCAATCTCAAATATCCTTTGAGAGTTTTATGATTTTGAAGGTTGTAATGATAATTGGTGCCTTCTGGGCGTTTTGTTTGATTTTGGTTTTGGAGAACTTCTCCTGCCAGTTAAACATAATGATGTTTTTTAAAGAAAGGATTTGAGTATTATTTTGACTCATGTAGTGTAGGTCTCCCAACATCCCACGTGCAGGAACCTTATGAATAGTATACTTTAGGCCTTGCTACCCTCAGTTAGGTATATGGACAAGTACCATCAGCATCACCTGAGAACTTAGATGTATACCATCCGAGGCCCCACCCACTCTATTTACCGAATCAGAATCTGCATTTTAATAAGTTTCCCCCAGGTGATTCACGTGTTCTTTAATGTTTGAAAATCATTGCTTCAGGCTGTTTTGTTCCCAACTCTCATTTGTCATTTACAGACAGCACACTTTGCTCCTAGTAGTAATTGCTTTTGCTATGTGTTGCATTTTCCTGTCTCATAGTTAACATTGCTCTTTCTTTGAAAAAGCTTGCTATTTTTAATGTGTCTGGTTCAAAACAAGAATGGAATCTGTTTTATAAGGTGATTATCTTTTAAAGTATTGGCCCATAGTTGACTTAGAAGCTGTTGTATTGATTGTGGCATTTTAGAGCATGCTGAATTATTAATTTGGCTTCATTTTGCAGATAGAAACATTTTAAAATCAGAGATCTTACGAAACATGATGCCCTCTGTCATGAAGCTGTTAGCTTTCTCTTAAAGATATGCTAGTGCTAATGAATATTTTATAATGTAGCTGCCTGGATATAAATAAGTAACTATCAACCTAAAAACAAGTATTATATTCATCCGAAAATGCTTACTTTGCAAATATATTGTTTAAATAAAGCAAATGTGTGTTTAAAATGAGAAATATGATAAAAGTGCTACTTGAGATTGAAGTTGTTTGCTGAATATAACAAAATAAATATTTTAAGTGCTACCTTTTCAAGATTAGGGGAAACTGCTAAAGTGCTGCTCATCTATCACAATATACAGGTATCCCTCACTCTTTAAACTCAGGAACCAAGCAGGTTTGAACGCATTTTTGTAGGTACACGTTTTCTCTGCATATTCCAAGCTCCACACTATCTGAACTTAGGAACCAATAGATTCGAATGGCAAACTATGCTTGTATTCTTCTTCCTCTGTAAATACACAAAGGACTGTAATTCATAGTAGCATATCACAATTAGCTTTCTACAAAACATTAGCCTGTGTTTCCATAGTATATTAAATGTGGAAATCTTCTGTAAACTATGTTCTCTTTTTGGAGACTCAAAATACATATCAATATAATAAAGGCTCTGGATGAATCATCTATGATATCCATTCATTCTTGTTTAATCCAGCATTTCTAGCACAACTATATGACAAGGACCAGCAGGTCATATGCCAAAATAATGAGGACATTTTGTTTTTATAGTAGAGATTTATGAGAGCCTTAACCAGTGTGAGCTCCAGATCCCTCATTTGTAAACTGGATTTTAGAGTAAATATGCTAATGTGCTCCAGAGTACCTGATACACAGTCATTGGTGATACCTCCCCAATGGAAACTTGGTGACAGGGCTACATCAGAACTTTTAACCAGCAATTGTTCACTAAAAGTGGGACTTACTATAACAGCCTGCCCTGATACTTTGCCTTTTTTCTGATGGCATCACTGATCACCTGTCCCCTCATTCACTCTACTACAGCCACAGTAGTCTCCTCACTGTCTCTTGCACACACCAAGCACTTATTATTCCTTCTGCCTAGAAAGATATGCCCTCAGATATCTACACGAGTCTCTCACTTCATTCACATCTCTAAATCAAATGTTACATCCTTAGAGAGACCTTATTTGACTATCTTGTCTAAGTGACCTGTCTGCTCTGCACATACATTTTCTATTTCCATGCAGTTTTATTTTTCTTCATGGTACTTAATGCCACCTAATATATATTTATTTTATTGTTTGTCTATCCCCGCTGGACGATAGCTCCACAAGAAGAAAGGTCTTTTTAGGTTGTGTTTACTGTTTACTGCTATTACACATAGGAGTTCAGTAAGAATGAATGAGTGAATGACAAGCATTTTATTAAATCCTCTCCCCAGCCGTGAGCCAGTACTGACAGAGGACACCCTTAGACTATTTACCCTCCTCCTTCCCACCTCCGATGCCCTGAATCATGTAAGCTCTGTGCCTGCCCAAGTCCTCTGAGGGATCAAGGATGGGAGACGTGAAGGAGAATGTACAACGGGAGAATCCTGACTGTTTACCACAAAGAAATTGAGCATTAAACTGAAAATGAATGATGTGCTCTGAAGATTCTTGTCTTAGTCTACACAGAAATGATAATTAAATAGATAGATTAGATCCAATTTCTGTGGAACCATTATGTTTTTGCACATCAGCGTTTATGACCTTGAAATTTATACCTGTTAAACTATAAACATTTATGAAACTATAGACTCCCATTCTATAAGCTGTTCTTTCTTCCATTCTACAAGCCACAGTTTAAGGTATGTCAGTGGAGTATATGTCTCCTGTAGAATATTTTATGAGAAAGTTACCAGTTGAATTTTTAATTTCTATAAATTTTTCACATTATTTATGTTATTATTGTCATTTAAATATCAAAACTGAATTAGTGTTCTCTGGAAATTTGTGGAAAACTAATATTTCTTTTTCTTCAAAGAAAACAATTAAAAATCTAAATTTTCACAGATAATTCTAGTTTTGAAGAAATAACATTAAAATATGATCCCCGGATATTTAACATTTTGTTACCAAAATATTATTCAGGTTACAATATTTTAGTCTGTAAAAATGATCTGTGATTGGGGATTCCAATGTGTTTTATTTATTTCATAAACCTGGTAAACACAGTGGAGTCCTAGGAGTTTTATGGACTGAAGATCTGTAAGAAATTAGAGTAAAAGACATAGTTTGAGAGTAGTTTTTACTTTTCTCTCAAATCTTTATTCTGGAAGTGCTTTTAGTAAGTGAAGTTCACTTATAACCACTGTGTTATACAAACATATTCTACTTTTAAACAAACCTGGTATGTAAAAGTCTGAATTTATACTATGGCTGAAATAAAGACAAATTCTTTTGCAAAAATATTGGCCATAGATTTCCTTGAATAGCAAACTCCTGTGATCTAATGAATATAGACAATTTTTCTCTACCAAATATAGTTGAAAATATATGTCCTAAATCCATTTGTTTTTCTTCATCTCCCACTGATAAATCACTGTTGCCACTTGCCTAGACCATTGCACCAGCTCAGTTTATCTTCCTGCTACTTCTCGTCTCCTCCCCACAGTCCACCCTCCCACACACATAGCAGCCAGATAAACAAGGTCAGGTTATTCTACTGTATCAAAATGTCCTGTCCCAATGCCGCACAACAAATATGCCATTTAGTAAAATACAAATTCCTTACCATGCCCTCAAGATGCTAACGATCTGCCCCCTATCCCAGCCTATTTCTTAAACATTCCTGCACCATTCTTGGCCTTGCTCACTTCATTTAGAGTACACTAGCCTTCTTGCTGTTTCCTAGTTAACATTCAATTGTAGTCCTACCTTTAGGCCTTTTTGCCTCTGCTGTTCCTCCAGTCTCTGTATGGCTTGCTGTTCTTTTGTAAACAAGTGTTATCTTCTCAGGCCTTTTCTGGCCACTCATAGCTCTCACTTATTTCTATTTTATTTTCTTGACAGCACTTATCTTTACTTGCAATTATCTTCTTTTAATTTTTTTATGTTATCTTTCAATTCCATTAGAAGGTAAGCCCTTTGGGGGAAAGTTGTTTGTTTGTTTCTTTGTTTGTTTGCCTTTTTTACTCCTCTAACCCCAGTATTTAGAACTGTGCCTGGCTTAATAAATATTAGTTGAAAAAGTAAGTTGTAGGTATATGGCTAAAAAGCAAAAAATACATAAATCACTATTTATAAGTCCAATCATTTGAAAAGCATTAAGCAAAAAAAAAAAAAAATCTATTGATTATTTAAAAAGCTATTTACCTGCTTTAGAAATTAACCAATACCTCTCCCCCACCCCACCCCCCACACGCACGCTTGTGCACGCATGCACACACATAAGCACACTCCCTCTCCCTCCCTCCTTCCCTCCCTTTAATTTGCCTGGCACACTACTGAGCATAGAATGATCATCTAGGAACCCTCTTGGCCTGCCAGTCTTTTCTCTGTACTATAGCCAGAGTGATCTTTACAAAACATGGGCATCATCTCTCTTCTTAGAATTCTTCCATACATTCTTTGCTCTTCAGATGGATATTAACATTCTGACATGGCCTGAAAAACCCAACTTGGTCAACACCCATCTGCCTCTCACAGTCATCTTGCTGCACTCCCCCCACTAGCTCTCTGTTCCCTCCACAGGACTTCTGCAACCTCCACCTGGACCCCTTCCCTCTTTCTTCTCTATTTTGCCTTTTTAATTCCGCTCTTCCTTGGAAATCTTCCTGCACCCACCAAATTAGATCAGGTTCCTTTGTTATTTGCCTCAGTGAATTCTTTCTTTCCTTCAGAGCATTTATCTCAATCTGTAATTAAATCTTCATCAGTGGGATTATTTGATTAATACCTGCTTCCCCACTAGGCTGTAACCTACATGAGAGCAGTGCTGTGTCTGGTTTTGTTCACAGTCAGTCATATCTGTGACACCTGTCCGATATATATTATTAGGTGAGTAAACATCTGCTGGATGAATGAATGAATGAATGAATGGACGAACGAATGAACAAATAAACACTAAGTACTTACTCTGTACTCAATCCTGGGAAATACAAAGATAATTAAGGCTGAATCTCTACTCTCAAGGAGTTCATGGAGGGCAAAAACATAGACAATTATAATAGAGTATTGAGTACAGGGATTGATTTTTGTAATTCAATATATATATAACACACATATAACATTAAAATCATTTCAAGTGTATAACATAATTCAATATTAGTACATATTGTGAAATAATCACCACAGTAAGTGTAGTTAACATTCAGCACCACGCAGTTACATTTTTTATGATGAGAACTTTTAAGATCTACTCTCTCAGCAATTTTCAGACATACAGTACAGTAAGTAGTAGTAACTGTAGTCACCATGCCATGAGCTGTTGTATATCCACTACATCCCCAGGACTTAACT
Organism: Cynopterus sphinx; assembly: GCA_030015415.1. Taxonomy (NCBI): domain Eukaryota; kingdom Metazoa; phylum Chordata; class Mammalia; order Chiroptera; family Pteropodidae; genus Cynopterus; species Cynopterus sphinx. The sequence continues at coordinate 34,631,956 of CM057379.1, forward strand.
TATTTTACAACTGGAAGTTTGTACCTTTCGACTGCCTTCACTCATTGTTTTGTTAGATCAGACATCACATGAATAAGAGGTTGAGCAGCTTAGCATAGTGCCAACCTCACACCTGGGCCCTGGAATCAGAACAGTACTGTTGTGCCCAAGGTCTTCCTTCTAGTTACTAGCTGCCAAGTAACTCCAAGTCTCTGGCTTCTGAGTCCCTGTCTGTAAATTAGAGATAATAGTACTACCTCCTAAGGTTATTGTGGGGATTAAACAAGATAATATATTTTAATTTTAGGATAGTACTTTGTATGTAGTAAACATTTGATAAATAGTTATTAAAGTTAAAGATATTTTTATGTTAAATTTGCCTTTACCACTAGGGGTGAATTTTCTCTTCCTGGACCTTCACATACTCTTAATGCTTACACTAATGTTATCCTAAAAGGTAAAATTGAATATTTGGGTGTTCTGAGTCTAAAAACTAAGCCAAAATGCCACTACTTTACCTTTAATAAATGGAAGATGTTTAAAAATCCTATTCAGTTATATAATAAAGATTATAAAGAGTGGTCATCTTTAAGCTTTAAGAGAGCCTAACATCCTAGTGAAAACCTTTGGAGAGTTAAAACTTTTCAAAGCCTACCTTTAGATATATTCTAGAAGTTGCTATTTAAGCAGCAGTGTCAGAATGGTGATAAATAGCGTCCGATGACAAGATAAAGATGAAAATTGTGGAAATGGTATTTCATCTAATGATTCTTTCTCCTCTGAGACTGACAGACCATACTGATGCCTTGTTTCTGGTAACACATGACTCTTCGAATGGGAATTGTTTATACCTTTTTGGTTTAAATAGCAATAAAATATCTTATGCCTTGGTGACATCAGAAAACCTCTGGCATTTTGCAGCATGCTTTTTGTAATGTGTTACTTTACAAAAAGCATTTAAGAGAATTTGAGCTAGAGGAAAATGAATTTGCAAGCGGACTTATCAAATAAAAGTGGGTTTCATAATGATTCAGTTGTAAAGGAAACCATAGTCAAAGTACAGGACCGTCTCTTAAGATTATTCATTCTTTTTATGTAGTCTTTTTATTTGGATATTGTCTACCATAATGGACTTAGCTAATTGTAGAGTATAGCAAGCTTCAAGCAAATTGTGTAAAACAAAATGCCTAAGAAAATGAACAGAACAATCATTAAAAAAACTTTATTTCTCACATTTTCTCCAGCTACTAATATATGTCCCCTCCTGGATTCACAGGTTCATAAGGGACTTCAGAAAGTCATTTAGTAAATTAATACATCTGAGCCATCCAAAATGATATCTGATGTCTTAGTCTTTGGACCAAAGAGAACCCCTACTCTCAGGAGTCAGCTCCAGTCGTTCCTTACTACACCTCTCCCATAAATAAATCATGCTTTCCATATTTTTAAAGGTAGATCACAGTTGCTTTGAACTAAATTCTTAAAAACATTTCTCAAAAAATTAGCCACTAAGTGAATTATGGATTCTCATTTTTTAATCCGTAAGCCATTTATCTAAATAGTAAAGAAAGTTTGACAATGAATAAAGCTTGAAAATTCTTATTATATTTCATTTATATAGCATTTACTGAGTACTTTCTGTGTGCAAAATACTCTGCTCAGGTGTAGGGAAATTTAAAGAAAAACGCATAGTGCTTGCCCTCTAGGAGCTTACAGTCTAATAGTTGAGATAGATGTAAAGGCAGTGATGACCTTATAATTTTGGCAAGTGCCATAAAATGATAGTGGAGGAACAGCTGACTCTGCACAGGAAAGGTAAAGGGTCAGAGTGGATTTCCTCCTGACAATCTTTGCATGCAGTCTCATGGAAGAGTCAGTCGGGAGTTGAGTAGGACACCACATGGCCTATTCACGGACTAAGTTCAAGAACTTGATAACATTGGTAGAGGGTAAATATGGAAACATTGCTGACTGGAATTAAGATGGAAAAGTATGTAGAGGCCAGAATTAAAAGACCATTTTATGCCTTGCTAAGAATTTTAAAACAATCATTAAGAGTGACCTGATATGGTTGTGTTTTCTTTTTAAGTCAGTATAGCAGAAGTGTAGAGGGGAAATGGGAAAAGGGAGGTAAATAACATTTTAATGGTAAGACAGACTAGTCAGGAGAGTATTATAGAAATTCTGATAAGAAAGGTTAAAATGATATTAGAAGCTGACAAATTTGACAGAGACTGAGTCCCAACAGGATTTGGAAGCTGATTAAGATGTGATGATGAAAGAGAAGAATCAATAATTTTTGGTCAATGAATTGAGAATATTCTCTTGAATCATCAGTAAAGGTTAAGGAGCAAGTTTGGGAGGGAAGAGAAGTGAGGTAAGGAGTAGTTAAAAGTGTTAACAATGACATGTTTCTGGGAAATATAGACATATATTCAACAGTTGGTTTTATATATAGTTATAAATATTCTAGTTTAGAAGATATCTTTGGACTAAGGCACAGTTTGAAAAACATCTTTAGGTAATAACTGATTAGATATGGGTGACTAGTTCCTTGGGAAGAGAGTGAGTGATAAAAAGAGTGAAGAGTCATATTCATAACTTGAGGAGCATCGTCATTAAGGTTTGGAGAGTCAGAGAGGGGCTCTTTAAAGTAGGATTTTTTAAGTGATAGCAGAAGAAGGGACAGCAGTGGGTAGGAGAAAAAGCTTATGTAACCACTTTTGAGTGTTATTGGAGGAATTTTGTATATAGACATTTTACCAAAAAGGCATAATTCATAGTCTTATTGACTGTTTTTATCCTCACTTAATGTAACTTCATGGCAGTTTTCCCAGATTTATGATATACGTCATCATTTTTAGTAACTATAGATTATTTCATCGTATGGTTATGCCATAATTTCTTTAATCATTTCCCTATTATTGAATTTTTTGTTATTCAGTGTTTTTTTTATAACTGATTTCAGAGAGTTATTTATAAAAGAAGTGTCTTTCTTTTGATGTAAAATAAGACACTTCGATATTTAAGCAAGCAAGAAAGGAATTTCTAGAATGTTTGGTTAAAAGTCTTGGGTTATCTGAGTAGTTCATATCAATTCTCCAGCTTCAGTTTCATCATTTGTAAAAAGATCAATTTAGAATAAACAATCATTTACTTTTATTGTTAACACTTTATTATATGGACTTGCCTGTTCCCCTCTGTTGACAACTACTTCTAGGAGAATAGTTGAACATATTGGGACAAAACAGGCTTTGCAATAAGATTAATATAGGATTCAGCCCCGGTTCCACAATTAACTAGCTGTATGACTAGATCAGGTTTATTTAATATCTCATCACTGAGACTCAGTTTTCCCATGTGTAAATTAGGAATTTATACCTCTCTTGCAAGGCTGTGAAATCTTCGTGCCTTTCCACGTCGTAAGTACTATTATTTGTATTAATGTATGTTCCTTCCCTTTCTCATAATCAAATCACTGAGATTATTTGTTCAACTTTCTCTCTTCTTCCTGTTTTTAATTAGTTGGATTTAATCCAGCAGTCATGCTCATTCTGAATGTATCCTGAATGCAAACAAGAATTCTAAAGCCACAAATAGGAAAGAACATAAAGAAGATATGTTTCATTGATGTCATATATATTCATTTAAGCGCACGCAGAAATAGCAGATTTAACAATTTTAGCTTTTTAGTTGTTCTGTTGTAAATTCCTAAGTCATTTCACTAATCACTTAGCACTTCATGCTTCTGCCTGCAGCAGCAACCTTGGATAGAAATGACTTCATTGATCAATTGTGTCCTTTTACATATTTCTAATACCAATATTTTATTCATTGGTTCTCAGAATATTATAAATATTTTTATGAGATTATAGGATTTCTTAGTTTTTCCTGGAAAAAGAAAGTCTTATTAGATACAATAACTCATTATCTCCTGCTCCCCCCCAGTTCTGTTTCTGAGAATGCTACTATCCAATTAAATGTTGTAAACATTTGCTTTAAATAGCAATTTCTTTTGTGTCTCTTGTCAATGAAAACTATAGGGAAATAAACGAAGACCACCCAAGTGAGAATAAGCAATGGCTATTTATTCCAAACTTGCTATAGCAAGGGGTCAGCCACCATCACTTGCATTTGGCAGACACTCAAAGGCAGACAGATGAAGGAAAAATCTTTATAGTGGAAAAAAAGAAAATGGTTTTAGGTGTACCCTGACTGGAGGCTGTTGTCATGAGAAGCTGTAGGTGGGCTAACATCATCCCTGTGATCATCCTTTACTTACAGTGGTAACTTACTAAAGGTATACAAACCATTTTAATCAAATAAATAGGATGATGAAAAAGAAAACTAATAGAGATGCTCCTTGACTTAGGTTGGGGTTGTGATCCAATAAACCCTTTGTAAGTTGAAAATATATGTCAAAAATGCATTTCATACACCTAGCTTAACAAACCATAGCTCAGCCTAACCTGTTTTTCTTGGTTCTCCAAAGAAATATTTGTGGTATACTGACAATGATGTCTCTGCCCAACCAAAAAGTGCTTCTGTAGAACCTGCTAACTCAAATATCCTGTGCTATGGGAGTCCCAACAAGACATAAAACTGGGAGATAAATACACTGGCAATGAAAATGGCATTGTATAAGAACATTATGGATAAGTCCTGGCTCTGAAACTTACTATCTTTATGACTTTGAGTAAGTCACATGTCTGAGAACCGCCTGGGTATTAGTAAGGTCCTTTTTTTTCAACCAGATAGGGGTTACACAGGTGTTTTCAGTTTGTGAAATTTCACGATGCACTTGTGAATGTTCTCTCTGTAAGTTATACCTCAGTAAAATCGGTACCGTGCTGATAAATATTTCTCCAGGGAACAGAGACCTGACTTGTAGCACTTGCCAGTTTCTATGTTATAAATAGTGTCACCATGGCTGATTGCAAGCAATCAATATGAAGGTGAAAAATCAGCTGACAGAATGGCTTCATGAAGACCTATTAACTTTTTTTTCAAATGTAAAACATTTCTTGTTTCCTCAGTTGCCCCAGTGGGATTTTACATGATCCACAGTTCATGACAAAATATCACTATTGATTTATGCACATTGTTTACTTATTTGTGATTTTAGTTGGTGATGACTTGATGAATTCTCACAAATCACTGCCTAACACAAGAATAGAATATTCTTATCCTCAGTTACATATAATCTTGCTTTGTTTTAGTTCTCTCTCTTCCCCCAACACATACATGTGCAATCAATATATTATTTAGTTTTATTTATTCCGAATTTTACATAAAGGGCTTAATGTTCTGAGCTTACTATTTTGATTTAAGCTTACATTACTAGGATTCTCCTATGTTGTTTCTTTGGAATGTAGCTTATTCATTTTTATAGTATAATTCTACAGGCCTTTTACCCAGTGTTTGCCAGAGCTTGGTTTATGTCAGTCTTGGTATATTAGTGTAATTTCCCAGCAGAGCAGCCATATTGTGTTTGTTCATTTATTTTACGTGCCTTTTTTCCCCCACATTTGATGGATTCTACAATATCTATTTTCCCTGTTCTCTTCTTACTTTTTCTTTCCAATATTTGTGTTCTTTGACAAATGAATGTGTTTTCCCCCAAATGGGTCATAAGTCAGTGGAACATCTTAATGTGTGTCAGTGCCACACAAAAAAAAATGTACTGGAAGATTCTATCATGGTTACCGAAGAAGCTCTATTAGTAGCAAAATTGAGTATCGAGGTTCACCCTTTAATCTCAGATTGGTCGAAGGGATATTATAACTAGGATTTATCTAGGATAGTTATAATATACAGGCTTTCCCTCCTTTAAAAAATTATTGTAATTATAATGCATATGTGTGGTATGTGATTTAAGGGATAATTTTTTGCTGAAAGAATGAGCCCAGAATATTATAGGCAACTAGCAGCTGGAAGCATTGAGTGCTCACTAAAAGGAATGTTGTGCACTCAGACCGATTATCAAAATTTTATAACCTGATTTCCCTGAATTGTAGCAACAACATAAGATTTATTCCTGCTACAAGTTCAACTGCTATACCCAAACTTTTAAGAAAATCTTACTACTAACAAAATTTAAATAATGCAGAGTAGAAAAGTTATTGTTTCAAAATTATGGGAGGAAAGTGGCTGTAAACAGGGAAAAGGACAGAGCAGGCAGATATTTTATCATCTGTACAAAAGTAGGAACACATTCTCTTATCACAATTCAAAATTCAGAAACCCCTGAAAAACAAGACTTTTTGTTTTTGTTTTCTTAATTAATTTGATCACAAAACCTGTCCTCATCTAAGCGCATTTGACAGTAAAACCTGAATCAAAGTAATGGGAAACTATTGCTTCTATTTGTTCCACTTAGTGTATATTTTCATATGTTTTACTGACGCAACATTACTGTGTTTGATTCCAGACTGTGTGGGACATTATATTTTAAGTAGTTTCTCCACCTAACTGAAATTTTTAAAATTCTGAATTCTGAAACATATCTGGTCCTCAGGGTTCCATTAATAGATTGTGAATTATAGTAAACAAATTGCATTCATTTTATACCTAGACTGTGGGTTCTTAACTTTTTGTGTGTGCCATACACCCTTCGGCAATTAAAAAAATTTTTTTAAATACATGAAATAAAACACATGGGCAACAAAGTAATCATACTGAAAAGTTATCAAAATAATAAAAATCTGTAATATAATATAGGTGTTTTTTTTATTATTCCTAGAAAACCTAGGAATTAGTCTAATTGTTACTGTAAAATTATTCCAGTGATGAGTGTGAATGATATTTCAGGTTATCTCTAATAACTGTGATGTCATATGAAAATATCTTTGATTTCTGTTGGTGACAAAGTCACAATAATTGTTAATATTGCTGAAGTTTGTCTCCTCATGCGTCATTGAAAGAACTGGTGAGCTTCAAATAGAGATGCAAGAAAAATAGATACGTAATTTATTTTTTCATCCTAGTTCATAACACCCTCTCCCTGCCCCTGCATTCTGTCCATGGATCACAGTTTAAGAAACTTGGTTACAAATACTATTCACCATGAATTGAACTATCTTTCTTATTGTTTTTGATGTTGACTTTTTTAGATTCACAAAGTGATGAAACTGGAATTCAAATCATGCCTTTACTTTCAGCTACATTATTTCAGACAGTTCCTTCCTTATTTTGAGTTTTACTTCACAATAGACAAAACATCTGAGTGTTTTTATTTAAGGGTTGAATTCTAACTACAGTACTAGTTTTTAGAGTTTATCTAATTCCAGCCACGTTATAAATTAGGAAACAATAAGATACCTGGTTTCAAGAGTTGGCTCCCTTTTTTAGTGCACATGACATTCTTTTTTCCCCATTTGTTTCCTTTTCTGTTACAAATTTCCAAATGTCTTAGGTAGAGAGAATTTGTGAGGGAAAAAAAAACCTATTTGTATATGCTCTGCTGATATTTCAACATTGAGAATTTTGACACTATTTAAGTGAATTGTTAACTTTTAAAATCAAACTACATCATATATATGTATCATACATATATATATCACATATATATATCAAAGTAAAATTCTGAATTTTTCAATTCAGAGAACCATCTGATTAATTCCAAAAGAACCAATACATTCTAATTTTCTTCCTCAGAAAAATGTATTATCTGCTATTGCCCATTTCTCTATAACGCTACAGCCAAAAACTTGGTCTAGGTCCTTGTCATCAAATGTTAGGACTGTGACAGCAACCTTGGAGGAGTCCTACCTCTAGTCCCTCTTACCTGCCTTCAGTTATGTGCAGAGCTGCCAGCTCTTCCTTAAACACTTTTCTTTATCACAAGAACCGTTTCCTGAAACCTGTGCTGATTCACAGCACAGCACCAAAATCCTCTACCAGGGAACCACCAACCCACATTTATCTGTCATTACTTCCTCTAATATTGCTACTGTTTGTTGTGTACCTGCATCACATTGCTAATCCCCACGTTCATAGCCTTGCTCATAGGACATTATTATCTCTCATGTGCCGTTTCTCTCCTTTCTTTAATAGTTGATATCTTTCACTTCCTTTGAGACAACTCATCCATAGACACATCATTAAATTACATCTCACTCTAGTCACTTTTTGGGCATGCCTTTACTATTGTTGTGCTGTCTTTTATTTATTCTCTCCATTGAAAATTATCACACCTCTCTGTCATAATTTTTAAGAGGAAATACATGATGGTTTTGTTCTCCTTAAAATTTCTCCTGTGATAGGTTATTATTGCCAGTAGCAGCCCATGTGTGGCAAATTCAAGGTACCTCTTCTCTGTTTTTTTCTTTTTTGTGCCTCATAGAGCACAACAGTCTCTTTTCAGTATTCCTATGTGCCCAGGTAAAAGCCTGAAAATTATTTGTTTGTTCCTTTCTAAGTAGAAGTGAAAATGATTTTTTAAAAACCTTACTGAAGGCCTTGCTGTGTTCATCTGAGAAAAATTGCTCTTTTAATAAGCCACTATACGACTAAACTGTGAGACATCAGAGTAAATCACACTTCTGACTTTATTTTCTAACTTCAAAGTTTATTTTTGAAATAAAGCAGATTTTCCAATGGAGCAAAAATGATTTCATCATATCTGTGAAGTAATGACCTACTTTTAAAACTCTAGCTTGGAATTTAGAGGTACACATCAATTTTCAGTTATTGCAGGCATTCACTCACTGCCTGACTGAAATCCATGGGCCTGGTAGACCCTGCCCACCATAATGGCATGCTTATAAGTTTCCTTCTCTATCCTCTCTCCTTCCCAACACAGCTGCAAAAACAAAAGACTTCTTTAGTGTTTTATTATTTTTAGGGAACTATATTTCACAGAAAGACATAAAAAGATGCTGTTGGAATAAATAGGTAGACCAGTGTATTTGTTTCATCTGAATGTACCACATTTTAGAGAAAAGTATTGTTATTGATAACCAGCCTGCCCAACAGGAGAAATTAAACGGTGAGCTCCAGTAGTACCAGGTTTTATACCACCAAAGCAGCATTAGTCTATATCAGTTTCAAATTGACAGTAAATCACTGAGCAAGGAAAAGGGAACATAACTGAGTAAATACACTGTTCAGTTCCCTGTACACCCATCTAACCAGTAAGCTAATTGCTGAAAAATATTCCTACCTTTTCTTCCCTAGGTATTTGAGGTTAGATTCTGGATTATATTTGTGGAAGATGCTCATGACCTTAAACAGGTTGTGTATTTAATGTGCTCTCTATCAGGCCTTTTATTGTGTACCTTGTGTGTATGATCTCATTTAATTCTTACAATAAAACTGAGGTAAATGGTTTTATTCCCACAGTGCAGATACAAGCAAACTGAGACTTAGAGAGTTTAATAATTTGTCTCAGATCACAAAATATATAAACTGGCAGAATTGGGAATTCAGTTTATGCCCTTCGAAGCATGCATTTTTAAGGATTTAAAAATTTTATTTCTGTATCTTAACTGTAATCAAAATTTTTAGCTATTTGTCTTATTTTGTTTCTCCCCATTAGATTCTGAGCTACTAAAGGATATCATGTAAAAATCTTGCTTGTACTAAAAAATTATCTGAAGGTAAATTCAGATAATTTTGGTAAAAACAAGAACTTAATGTGTGACCACATGTAACTGATGTATTTTTTGTTCATCTTGTACCATTGAGTAATCAAGTAATAGTTGTGTAGATATCTTTAACTGATTTCTTTCAATATAATTTGTGGTCTACTAGAGTTGAAAGAGAAAAACAGTATTGGACAATAAAATACTTTATTTGAAAGAATCAGTTATTTCATGTGCTTGGTCTTTAACACCTGTGTGTTAATCTGAAATGAAGAATAAATAGAATTTGGTGGCTATAGAAATTAAATAAACAAAAAAAAATTGCTACTGGTTATGAACCAGATTATGGATTAAGTCATTCATTTAAAAAAAATCACAAAATGTAAGGTGTATGAATATATGCTGTTGGTATATTCTGCAATTTTAACTATTCTGAAGCCTTTTAATGTTAAACATTTGCTATAATAAATATGTTGCTTTCGAATATTAATTGCAATTAATACAACAATGACCAAACTGTAAAAAATAATTACTTGATTGCAGTTGTTACTACTGTTATTCATTCATGTAATAAATATTTAAGTGCCTTGAGGTAGGGAACATAGCATAATGATGAGAAAAGACAGACATGGTTCTTACTTTTTAGAAGTTATAATTTAGTAGAAGAGACACATAAATTAATGTAAAATTATATTATGAGAAATTCTAGGAAGAAGAGATTCAAAGTGCTATGAGAAATTTATAATGCTTTGTAGGAATTACATTTTCATAACTAGATGTTTAGGGGTGGGTACCTGGATTCTTCTTTGCTTTTCAAAAGCTACCCAATGGGAATATATCACAAAGAAGTTTAGGAATATTACAAAGAATTTTATGCATCCCCCTAGGAAAAATGCAGTGGAGATTTAGTAATACGTCTTCAGAAATTAATGACAGTGCAGTTTAAGATTTGATTTCATCTCTCATTGATTTCAGCACTTAAAATACACTGTATACTGAAACAAAGTTTCTCAGCCTTGTCACTTTTAACATTTTGAACTGGATAATTTTGTTAAGGGGGCTGCCTGTGTATTATAAGTTGTTTAGAAGCATTCCTGGCCTCGACACACTAGATGCACAGGCGCTAGTACCACTCATACATCCTCAGTCATGCACTAATGACAATAAAAAATGTTTCCAGACATTGCCCAGTATTCCCTTTGGGCAAAATCACTCCAATTAAGAACCACAGCTCTAGAATATTTTGCATCCACTATGAAGGATATGAAAAGAATACAGGTTTGCAAAATATTCACAATGAGAAAATATGTTTACCATAATCTTATTTTTGTAAAAAATCATGCAGACACACCCAAAATACAAATAAAATATAAACACTGGTTATTTTGGTTATCAAGATAAATATGATTTGGGGTTTTATTTCTTATGTTTTATTCTTACATTTATTAGCCTTTCAATTAGTACAATAAATGTACTCTATATAATGTTCAGCCATTTAAATGGAGGATGCAATGTTTTAGTCTGTTTAGGCTTCTGTAACAAAAATATCATAGACAGGTGGATTAAACCATTTGTTTCTTACAGTTCTGGAGGCTAGGAAGTCCAAGATCAAGGCACTGGCAGATACAGTGTCGAGTGAGAGCTTCCTGGTTCAGAGATGGCCATATTCTCACTGTGTCCTCACATGTTGGAAGTGGCAGAGGACCTCGCTGGGGTCTCTTTGATAGGTGCACTAATTCCATTCATGAGGGCCCCATCCACCTGACTTAAGCACCTCTCAAAGAACCCACCTCCAAATACCATCACATTTCAGCTAAGGCTTTTAACATGTAAATTTGGGGAAGAGGGTGGGATATTCAGTGCATAACATACAATTTCCACAAACAGGGCAACATTTAAAAATTTAATATAAAACATTATACACACAGCATCATCCTTAAAAGCCTAGAATATGTACTGAATATGTGACTGAATTTTTATTGATGTCCATGGAACTAGAATAAAACGTGTGCCTAATATTTCCTTCTCTCTCTTTTTTTTTTATATTCATCAGTATGAAGATGGTTATAAACTTGAAGCACTATTTTGGAGAACTAGATTGTTCTACTTTCTGCCTGTTATAGTTACTTAACAAAAAGCTTGCTTATTCCCAGAGGGGAGGTAAAAACTAGGACACCATACAGAGGATACAATACAGTGAATAAACTGTGAGTTCCCTTAGTCACATGTTGTTGAATAGTCTAAAGAGGCATAACATCTAAAGATTATTTCTATTCTTAGAACTTTGTTTTATTTAAAAAATAATAATACGTTATTACTTGGCAATCTAGAACAGCAATTCTCAGGTGTCTTTTTTCCCCCTTACTATAACACACATGGAGGAGAATTTCATACACATTCTTAGGAATATGTTCAGTTATACACATACTTCACATCTCTCCATCTATAACTTTTCTCCTTTTCCCCCAATCAAGAAAGAAAATTAGAATGTAAATAGATTTACAGAATAAGGATAATAAAAATAGAATAGATTAGAAATAAGGTATTTAAAAACTAAATTATTTGCAAACATTGGAAATTTATTAAATGTGTATTATTATCTCATTTATTCAACCAATATGGTGTGACTACTACATAGTAGGCAATGTATTAGGTGCCAAGCTTAAAGTCTAGTGAGAGTGGCACATGTTAATCAAGCTCTTATACACAACTGTGTAAAATTCAAACTATAATAAATGCTGTAAATGAGAATTGCATGTTGCTATGAGAGCATATAAGTGGGGAACACATTTTAGAGTAAGGAGTTAGAGAAGATTTTCCTAAAATCATGTCTTTTTAGCCAAGTTCTAATTAATGAGTAGGAGTTAACTAGGTAAAAAGGCACGAGTACCCAAGATTCGGGATAAACAAACCAATATGTGTCAAGATCTATATCCTGAAAGAGACTAGTACATTTAAGGAAGTGAAAGAACAAGCCAGAGCTCAGAGGGCAATAGCACAGGTGGTGATAGATGAAGTCGATGAGGTTGGAGTGGTGTTGGAGGGATCATGGAATAGATGTTGGTTTTTCAGCCTGAGAGCAATAGGCAGGCATTAAAGGTTTTTAAACCATATAAGGCATAAGAATGGCAGTTTGAAAAATTATTTTGACAGAATGTGCAAAAATTATTAGATGTGAAAAAGGATATAAGAACCAGTTAGTAATTTGTTGAAATTAGTCCAGGTGAAGAGACAGTGGTGGTTATAAGGATAAGTAGGAATGGATGGATTCAAGAGAAACTCAGGGACTAGAATAAACAGGATTTACTTATAGATTGGGAGGAAATATCAAGGAAAAACACCTATAGTACTAGCTTGTGGAACTGGATGGATTCAGTAGGTTAAAGACAATTGGAAGTGGCTCAGTTATGGAGAGAAGAGTGCAAGTTCAGTTTGAGACATATTGAATTGAGATACCTTTAAGATATCACAACAGAAATATCAAATAGACACTTAGTAGTTTTAGAGTTCAAAAGAGGAGCTGGGGCTGGAATTAGAAATATGAAAGTCACCTATATACAGGTATTTGAAGAAGCTGTAGGTCCATTGCCTAGGAAAATTGTATAGATTGAGAAGAAAAAAGAAGGCAGTTAAGGAGTAAGCATTAAGAAACTCCAACTTTATAAAGAGGTAAAAGGAAAATGCACTTGTGCAATGAGCAGGAGGGTAAAAAAAAATGTATAAAACTCAAGAGAAGTGGCAAATATTTAAAGATATTTTAAAATGTTTAATAAGGGAATGATCAACATTGTCAAATGCAACCAAGCAATCAAGAAAGCTGAAAACTTAAAAATGTCTATTGAATCTAATAACAGCTGGAAATGGATTGAAGAATATTTGCAGAAGTGAAAAAAAATTAGGAAACAAGTAGAGACAGTTTGAGAAGTTTGCCTGTGACAGGAACAATAAAAGAAGGGTCATATCTGGAACAAAAGGAAAGACTAAGGGAATCGTGTCTGTGTCTGTGTCTGTGTGTGTCTGTGTCTGTGTCTGTGTGTTTAATGTGAGAAGCCATTGGAAAAAGAAAAGGTATATAGATCCAGGAAGAATTAGAAAGGAATGGTGTATGGGGAAGGTTTTTGTGGAGTCATATCAGAGAGTCAGGGACTTAATAAGTTAGGGGGGAAAAAAAGATTGTTTCCACAGATTTGACACTGGAGTTGGGAACTGCCTATCTAGAAAAGTATTATATACTTTAATTATTAGAGAAACATACAGAGTATTAGAAAGATTTTTAGGTTTTTAGAGAAGCCTTAGTTTTCGTGCTGAATTAGATGCTTTTCTAAAATTTCTGAGATATCTATTTTATGTTTAGAGAGGTTCAAGGAAATCTCTATCATGTCTCTCTAAGATAAACTGAGAATCTTAAAGATGAATTGTTTCCTATGTTTGCTTTAGCAGTATTTTCTAGTTCACTAAATCTGGCTTCTTTAACCTGATTTTTTATATTGCAGTCGCCATTTGAGTTCATTTTTAAATTCACTTTTTGTTTTTATATTTTTATTATATCCTGTTCTTACCTTATTGACTATATTTCCATTTTAAAATATCTTTGACCACACTTTAAAATTTCTTATTTTTTTTTTTTTAGTTATATGTAGTTCTTTAAAAGTGAATTCTTCCATTCATATACTGACATTTTTTTTTTATCAGCGTTTTATTTACTGGTATACTTTGTAATTTTTGACTGTGAGCTTATCTTCAGTGGGAGTTGTTTCTGTGTGAATCTCAGGTGCCCTGAATTGTAGAGGAATAGGGGCTAGTTTTGTTTTGGACTTTGCTGTGGTCTTATGACTTACACTAGTACTGGACTTATTTTAATGTTATTCTTTCTATTCAGGGTTTCTAAGCGTCTTGCTAAGTGCTAATTTAGACTTCATACCCAGAAAAAGTGCAGGTTTACAGTGTTGGTATCTTTCTGCTGACTGTCTAGAGTAGCTGGCTTCCATACCATGTTCTTCAGACCAAACAACCTTTGTAAAGGCTCACAGCTATACATAGAGCCTAGAGTTTTGACTCTCAAACTATATCCTCAACATATATATTAGGTTTTTGAACACTTTATGTAGCATTTTGTTTAATTAGCACTTGAGGGAGGCTTACTGCTTTGGTTGGTTCCTCATATTGACCAAAAGTGGTTTTTTTGGAGGTATAAAAAACTTTTCTAGTTGTTTCTTAAAATATATTTTCGATGACTGATATGGAAGCTAGCATATGTTAGAATTCCAAAACTGTCAAATTTGGAATATGCATTTATGCAAATTTGAAGTCATATTCTGAGACTGGAAATACCGATTTTTATGACACAACAATGACATTTATAAAAATTTACATTTTTAAAAAACCAGAAATGAAAAGGATTCTGTAACATACACGTCTGTATATTTAAAGTAACTTCCATATGCTGTTCCTTAATCACTGCTATTTTCTGATAACCTTAATATCTAAACTTTTTCCATGACTAGCATGAACTTTGTGTCAGACATAAGAAAAATGTGATAAAATAAGATTCAAAGAAAGCTAGGCATACTTCAGGTTTATGTGAAGAGATTGAAAAATATAGTGAAAAGATGGGAGAAGGAAGAATTTGTTCTAGGGATTTATCAAAGTCCACAAATTCAGGTATTCAGAAAATATAATTTTTATCATTTTTATTTGTATATAATAAGTACATAATGGATATTTGTTGAATGAGTGAATGAATAATTGAGTCAATTTAATTTCTATTTTTAGCCCTCTTGCTATTAGAGGCTAGAGCCTAAATCTTAATCAATATAGGGCTTTCTCCTCTACTTTCTCACTAGGTATGTGTCCTAAGTTTCTTGGGCCTTCCAAGTGTCAGCATGTTGGTAGATGGGATGGATATTTGGCCTGGTTGATAACCTACTAAGCTATCTACATGGTTACTTTTCCTTCCTTCTTCTATTAATTGAAAGCTCTTTACTGTCTACTAAGTACCAAATCAGTGCTCTCTTCTGCTGCTCCCTTACTGTGCTAAGCATGAAAGCATTCTGAGACCTTGCTTCTTCTTTAGACCATATTTTGGAGACTGAAGATTTGGGCTCCCCCGCTGTCACAACCCAAAACCTGATGGAATATTCTGTCCTGTCCATCATCCTCCTGGTGGTTTTAAGCTGAAGTGGATATGTTGTAAAGTGCTTTCTCAGAGAGCCACCAGATTCCTGCCCCCATAGAATCTTTAGTATGTGTTGAGTATTAAGGCACAGGGATAGGAGGAGCAGAAAAAAGATCTTGCAAATCTATCATTTATATTCAGAATCCTAGGCTTTTGAAAATCAAATGCGAAAATTTTAATAATTTCTTTGTTATCCATGTACTGCTGGGTTATCCATTCCTTGAATTAATATAACATTATTCTGCCTGATTGGAGAAAAAGGGTCATGGATAACCAGACTGGAAACAAAAACACGTTGGTTAATACAGGAATGTTTTTCTGCTACAAAGAAGCAAAGAAAAGAAAGAAGAAAGGCATAAGAGACCTAAGATGTTTACTAAAGAGAGATGACTAAAAGACCTCTTTACTTTCTAAAGTAATTGTATAATATGCTGTGGTTTAGGAGTAGCTGGATTTAGTGGATCCGGAACTGATTGACAACTGTGATTGTCACTGGAGGCTGCAAAATGGCTTTTGTTATAGATAGACCTGTGTTCTCTTTCTGTGGTAGCCCAATGAGACTTCTCACCCGACTAGAAGTGACTTCTTTTTAAAAAATCTTCAAAAGTAATAGGGGATTGCAAATCAAAATAATGTGACCTCAAGAGATATGATCCTTTTAAGGCTTAAAAATTATTAAATCAAAAAATTTATATGTAATAAATCCAAGTTATATATTAACAACAACAACAAAAAAAAAACAATATGTCCTCCACTCAAATGAAAATTAGCTCCTGCTGATTTTGGTTTCAAAATGTCTTAAATTCCCAACACAACCACTGTGGTTCAAGCCATTTGCATTCCATTTTTTAATTACTGCTCTTTCAGCCAATTAACACTCACATTCTTGAGAATATTTTCTTTTCACATTTTTTCTTCTTTTTTACGGAACTAGTTTATAAGTCTTACTCGATATGTTCATTGCAGCCTCCCTTGTGTCTTATGTATCCTGCTTATGGACTGAACTGTGTCTGCTTCAAATTTATATGTTGAAGCTCTAACCCCAAGGTGACTATATTTGGAGCTAGGGGTTTTTTAAAAGGTCATATGTGTTGGGGTTTGATCCCATAGGTTTGCTGGCCTTATAAGAAAAGGAAAAGAGAGATCTCTTTCCACATACACAGAGGAAAGGCCATGTGATCACACAGAGAAGGCAGCTATCTGCATGTCAGAAAGAGAGCCCTAAACAGTAACCAACCATATTTGGCACCTGATCTTGGATTTCTAGTCTTCAGAACTGTGAAAATTAGTCTATGGCATTTTATTATTGTATCCTGAACAGATTAAGAAAATCTCTAAGGCCTGAAATAGTGCTTATTAGCTCCCTCAATAAGTGTTTGTTGATTGTGGTGGAAATTATTAGTGCTATATTACATTCAGCAACATAATGAAACTTGTCAGGCTGGCAAGTAATGGCCTATACTGTAGGCTTTGCTGATCATACAGTCTCTGTCTCAACTATTTAGCTCTGCTGTGGTAGCACAAAAGCAGTTATAAACAGCACACAGACAAATGAGCATGGCTGTGTTCCAACAAAATTGTATTTATAAAAACAGACAGAAGGCTGTATCTGGCCCATAGTCTATAGATTTCCCATTCCTAATCAATAGCAACTGATCCACCTTAGGTCTCTGAAAAATATTTCCTCTTCCTTATTGGAATAACTATTGTCCAGTCAGAATGACAGTTACCTCATCTGCATACTCCATGATTTCCCCATGTTGTCCCCTTAACTCAAATTTCCTCTCCACTGCTGTCTTTGATTCAAATTTCTATTCTTCCCCTCAGGTCCTGGAATTAAGAAAAAAATATATAGTCCATGTCCACAAGGGATTTATAAATGTACTGGGTGGGTGGGGAGCATATGTAGACAATCAATTTAGGTATTGTGGAAGGTATAAAAAGAATAGTAAGGGCATAAAGGGGGAGGTGGAACATTTTACAGAGAGTAGGGTAATAAAAGGAGAGTGATCAGGCCTCAGGAAATGGTAAGGTACGCGGTGGGACAGTATGAGGAATGAGACGGGAAACTAGGGTGAGGATCAAGTCCACAGAGAGCGGAGAGAGGGGGAAAGGTAAGGAAAAAATAAAAGTGAAAAGCTGAAATATAAAAAGCAGATATAGATCATTTATTTTTATAAAATGTGTATCTATGTTAAAAAATAAGAGGAAAAGAGATCAGTACTAACTTATATAGATATTCATGACTTTTTGGTAAGTGAAAAAAAAGTGGCAGCAGAATATTTATGTGCACATGTGCTTTTATATTTTCCATGAGCCAAGAAAAGATATGAAAGGCTTCACCGATGTTGCATGTGGAAAATAGGGAGTGGGCAGGTGGAGTAGAGATGATTATTGTGATTTTAGCTGTAAATAAAAAAAGAGAAACTTGACTGACAGCAACAGTGTTTATTTTTCTCATAAAACACGTCTAGAGAGAGTCCATTTTCTGCAATCAAGGATGCAGACTCTAACTTTGTCTCTGCTTTCCTTCTGTTCTCAGGCATGTTATGTCACATTGCAAGATGGCTGACACAGATCCAAATATCAGGACCATTATGTTCAAGGAAAGGGGTAGTGTCAGCTATTTCTGCCCTTATTATAGGGAAATTCAAAGCATTCCCAGAAGCTGTCAGCATGCTTTCCTCATGTCTCATTGGCCAAAGTTGGGCCAACTCAGGCTATAAGAAAGCCTAGGAAAATAACTGTAGGCTTTCTGGGTTACATAATCGATAATTGTTCTTATAAAGAAAAAAAGGCTTGGGAAAAGTATTGAATTATCCAACAGATAGTGTCTGCCACAATTTGCTTTTCCTTTGTAAGTTATTATATTATTTCATTTGTTACCATAAGCATGGGTTACTTTTTAATTAGAAAATAAAACTCCAAATTCATATTCGTTACCAGCTAACCAGCTGGCCTCTCAACCTAGAAGTGTCAGATTTCTGAGCACTATAGTATCATGTGAAAAAAGAAGAGAGGAAAGTGGTGGCAGGGCCTGCATTTTTAGCATAGTTAACTCGTCTACCAGTTAGCAAAATGTTTTGTTCAGATACCTATAAACTGATTCACCTGAATTGTAAATCCTTTACCTGAGGCTGGGTGGTTTCTCTGGACCAAAAATGGTGAAAAATTCCTTTCCCTCTAAAAGACACACATGGCAGTGTATTCCAGATTCCATTCAGAAAGATCTGGCTGGAAGCAGTACAGAACAGAACATAAACTGTAGGGATTGAAAGAGGAGCTGCTAAGTGCACACAAGAGATGATTAGGGCTGAACTGAGGCAGTGACAATGGGAGGAAAGCAGGGGAGTAAAAGGGAGAGCTGTTAGGCAAATGGAATATATATGAATCAAATGCTGGGAAGATGTAAAAAGTGAAGATAAAGGAAAAATCTAAAATGATTGTTGAATTTTTTTTCTTAGACGAATAACAGTTGGATTATGGTAACAGTCACTAAGGTTTCAGATGAGGAACAGGCTAAAGGGAAAAGTTAACTTTGAACACATTTTCCCTATTCCTGGGTAGCAAATCCACAGAGAGATGAATATCTAATAGATGAATGGATATTCATAGATTAATAGATTTGGGGTTCAGGTGAGTGATCTGGGCTAAAATTAGAGATTATTGAGTCATCAGCATGCAAAGTAGTAGCTAAAACTTTGTAAGAATGGAAGATGAGATTGCTGAAGGAGAAGATGTACTGTTAGAAAAGAAAAAGGTCCAAGGCTGGGCACTGCCTGCAGAATGCCAGCTTTAGTGGGTGGCCAAAGGAAGAAAAGCGCGAAAAAGAAACGGAGTTAGAAATTAAAAGGAGTCTCTGATTCAAGTGGCATTCTTGAAAAGGACACTTCTAAGAGAAGAAATTGACCAACAACATTAAATGCTGCACAGTGAGAACTAAAAATATTACATTGGATGTGGCATTCAGGTCATAGATGACTTTTGGCTAGAGCAGTTTTATTTTAAGTGGGTAGTGGGAAAGATTATAGCCAGAGAGGATATTCATTTCAGGAACTTGGTTCTGAAGAGAAGTGATTGTAGCTATGGAAATGTAGCATCCAAGGGGAGGTTTTTCTGTTATTTTTAATAGGACATATTTATACATTGTATCTTTAGGGAAGAACATGTCAAGAGAAAGGATAATCTTAATTTTTTTTTTGTTTTTGTTTTATTTCTTTATTTTTATTATGGTAACACTGGGTTAAGGAAATCCAGTAAGTTTCAAGTATACAAATGGAAGTGTAATTGATATATGTCAGTTTCATGTGTACAACATAATGATTTGATATTTGTGTATATTGCAAGATGATCAACATAGTCTAGTTAACATCAGTCACCGTACATAGTTACAAAATTTATTTTTTTTGTAATGAGGACTTTTAAAATATATTCTCTTAGGAGCTTGATCCCCTTCACCCATTTCTCCCAGCCCCTCATAGAAACCATGAATTTACTCATCTATGAACTTTATTTCTTCTTGTTGTTGTGACTGTTTCTTAAATTCCACATATAAGTGAAATCATACAATATCTGTCTTTCTCTGACTTATTTCACTTAGCATAATGCCCTCAAGGTCCTTCCATGTTGTCTCAGATGGCAAGATTTCATTCTTTTTTTATGGTTGAATTCCCTTATATATACAAACCACATCTTTTTTATCTATTTACCTATCGATGGACCCAGGTTATTTCCATTTCTTGGCTATTGAAATAATGCTGCAGCAAACATGGGAATGCACATATCTTTTTGAGTTAGTGCTTTTGTGTTCTTTTGATAAATACCCACAAGTGGACTTGCTGGATCATATGGTGGTTCTACTTTTAATTTTCCGAGGAACCTTCATGCTGTTTTCCTTAGTGGCAGTGCCAATTTACATTCCCACCAATAGTGTACAGAGTTCCCTTTTCTCCATATTCTCACAAACACTTTTTATATCATTGGTAATAGCTATTTTAAAAGGTACAAGGTGATATCTCCTTGAGGTTTTGATTTCCATTTCCTTGATGATTAGTGATGTTGAGCATCTTTTCATGTAATCTTTAGAAAAATGTTTATTTAGATCCTCTCCCCATTTTTTAAAAAAAAAATCAGTTTGTTTTTTTTTTGCTGTTGAATTGTATGAGTTCTTCATATTTTTTGCATATTAGGCCCTTATCAGATATATGATTTACAAAATTTTCTCCCATTCAGTGGGTCACCTATTTCATTGATGATTTCCTTTTCTGTGCAAAAGATGTTTAATTTGACATATTAATTTTATTTCTTAAATTAAAGGTAGTTTATACATAGAAAAAATTAGGCATATATATTTACATATAATTGTAAATATAGTTAAATAATAGTGATTATTCTGGCTAATGGATGGCTTTCATTTTTACTTTGTATTTTCTGGATTAATTTTGTACAGTAGATATTGAGACTAAATATTTGAGACTGTTTAGAGTTAGTATACTTACTACATTCTGTTGATGACTTAATGAAGGGTTAACTGGGTCCTTCTATTCCAAATATCTTACTTAAAATAAGGTATGTCTTCTAGTGACGAGTAATCTATCTTCTACAGTTTATTCTCTCAATCAATATTTATTTGGTTCCTACTACATGTTTGGCTCTTGGTGTTACATCAGCGAGTAAAACAGATGACAGTTCTTGCCTCCATGAATCTTACTTTCTAGCAGAGACTTGAAGGAGGTAAGAAACCTATTTGTAAAAAGTGTTCTAGACAGAGAGAACAGTAATTGTAAAAATCATAAGACAAAAGTATGCATCTATGGTAAGAATAGAAACAGTAAGAAGGTCTATGTGGCTGGAGCATGGTGAGGGACAGTCCTAGGAGGTGAGGATGGAGAAGTAAAGGTGGCTGGGAAGCATTATTCTGGACCCATAGGCCACTGTTAAGACTGTAGTTTTTATTCCAAGTGAGTTTTGTGAGCCTTGTAGATTTGAGCAATCTCGTGACAGGATGTGATATTTTAAAACAAGCCCATAATAGGAAAGATAATAATTGTTATGAGAATTCAATTTGATATTCTATATAAAAGCACTTAGTACTAAGCCTTGCACATAGTAAGTACTAAATAAATGTTATTGTTGCATAGCAGATATTTATTCGTTTGACTTAGAGGCAAATTTGCCATATTTCCTGAATTTTTAAACGCCTTGGATTGACAGTCAATTTAAGAAAGCCTTTGAGGAGAGATGGAAATCTTTTTAAATGAAAGACATATATCTGGTTAAAATTACATAACAACTTCAGAAATGTTAAAATGCTAGGAGAAAAAAATCATAAGATATGTGTAGTCAGACTTTTTTACTTTGGTATCCTATTTAGTGCATACAC
Organism: Cynopterus sphinx; assembly: GCA_030015415.1. NCBI lineage: Eukaryota > Metazoa > Chordata > Mammalia > Chiroptera > Pteropodidae > Cynopterus > Cynopterus sphinx. The sequence continues at coordinate 34,654,076 of CM057379.1, forward strand.
AGGCAACGCAAAACATTGCCTGACCCAGCTTTGCCCAGCTCAGCCTCACAATTGCATCTGAATCAATCCTACCTAAGCTTGTTAACTTTGAGGTACCAAAGGAAGGCTTAGAAATCATCATGCTAGCTACCAAGTACAGCCTGTGCCTTCTGTTGAGCTGGCCCAGCCTGTGGCCTTTCTCATTTCCAGTCATGTTTCCGTTTGGACTAGCTCCAATTCACTTAACTGGTACCTTAGTAACTTTGGAGCCATCTTTTCTCCCTTTACTCTGGGTGTTAGACCGTTTTGCCTTGCTCCTGTCTTGAGACTTACATCAAATATACAGAATTCCTGAAATGCCATGACTGTCATCACTACCATAAGACCTTCACTGCCACTTCCTATTTTTCATATCTAGCCCTTTGATTGTTGATTATTGAAATGACAACAAAAAATTTAAAATATTACATAAACTTAACTGATAAAGCAATGGTATGGCTTAAGAGGATTAACTAATTTTGAAGTTCTACTGTGGGTAAAATGCTATCAAACAACATGACATGTACCACCATCATAGCATCCTACAGAGTAGTTTTGCCACCCTACAAATTCTCTATGCTCTGCCTATTCATCCCTCTCTCCCTCCCAATCCTGGCAGCCACTTATCATTTTACTATATCCATAGTTTTGCCTTTTCCAGAATGTCATACAGTTGAAATCGGAGTATGTAGCCTTTTTGATTGGCTTCTTTCACTTAGTAAAATGCACTTAGTCATGGTGTGTCATTCTTTTTATGTATTGTTGTATTCAATGTGCTAATATTTAGTTAAGAATTTTTGCTTATATGTCATGAGGAATATTGATCTATAGTTTTCTTATAATGTCTTTGTCTGGTTTTTTGTATAAGGAAATGCTGGCCTTATAGAATAAGTTAGGAAGTATTCCTTTTGCTCTGTCTTCTTGAAGAGATTGTAGGGTGTTGATATAATTTCTCTCTTAAATATTTGGTAGAATTCACCAGTGATCCCATCTGGGCCTGGTCCTGTCTGTTTTGAAAAGTAATTAATTATTGATTTAATTTCTTTATTTCAATTGTAAGAAGAAGGCATTAAATAGGTGGCAAAAAAGAGGTCCTAGTCTAATTAGGAAATGATGCTGAAAGGTTGAGGAACATAGGTCTGAAAAGTTTCCTGGATTTGGCTATAACAGAAGTTGTACAAGAGCAGTTTCAATAGAGTATTAAGAGCAGAAGCCAGGTTAGAATGAGTTGAAGAGTGGATAGGATACGATGAAGCAGAAATCACAAGTAGTATGATAAATTCTCTTGAGAAGGTTTTCTGTGAAAGAGAATAATAGGAATATAGCATGAGCTGGAGAGGTTTGGTGTTTTATGTGTTTGTTTCATTTTGATATGACATATATTAGAGCATATCATGCATATTAATAAGAATGGGTTAGTGCATAAAAGGTCAAAATAATAAAAGGAGAAAAAAATATTCAAGTATAAGTAGACTTCCACCAAGATATTTGAAATATTTTAATAAATGGGATAAACCAAGCTCATGTATTTTTAAATTCTATTTATAAAGATTTCTAACTCTTCCTAAATTTATCTGCAAGTTTAATGCAGTTCCAATAAGAACTCTGACTTTTAAAAAAGAACTTAATAATTCCAAATTTTATATGGTCATGGAGAGACCAAGAATAGCAAAGACACTCTTGAGAAATAACAATAATATGAAGAACTTCCTCTACCAGATATTGAGGCTTTATTATAAAGCTGCATTAACAGATTCTGATTATGGCATAGGAATAGACAGTAAATTAATGGAACAAAATAAAGCCCTAGAAGTTGAACCAGACATATTTGGCCTCTTAATAACAACATGGCCCTTCAGAGCAATGGAGGAAAGGATAGTCTTTGCAATAAATGGGCCATTCCAATTAAGAATTACATAAAGAATAAAAATGAAATGTACCTCTAATAAACACCATACATGGAAATCAACTTCAGATAGATTATATGATTATGAAATACTATGAAATGCAAAATAATGCTATTTTTATGACCTCAAGAAAGGGTAAGAGTTCTTAAGACACAAGAAGCACTAACCATAAAGGAAAAATGTTCTTTAAAATTAATAATTTAATTTCATCAATGACACCATGAAAGGAGTGAAAAGGCAAACCAGACAAAATATGTATAGATATATTTGCAACACATCTAACCCATAGCAAAAAATATCTAGGTTAAATAAAGATGCCTACAAGCCTCTAAGAAAAATCAGACAACCCAATTAAAAATAAATGTGCTGAAGACTCTAATATGTCCTTTATAAAAGAGAAATTACCAACAAGTGGCAGAAAGAGACTGACAGAAGGAAAGCAAAGCCATCTGGATAAATCAAATGACAGTGTGTCCAATAGGAAGGTTATTCTGTATTTTCAAGGCTCTGTTGACCTTATTTACATAATTTACATTTCATGTAATTTACAAATATTTATTAAAGGCCCGCTCAAGTTTAATCTTTGATCTCCAATTTTCACAAACATTAAAGTGAGGAGAAAATTATACCATGTAGATTACCATCATGCCTCAGTGGACTGAGTGCAGGCCTGGTCGGAACTGTTGCTCAAGCCTCTAGAAAAACCTACAGGGCCTGTGAAGATGGACAGGGAGAAAGGGTTGGGGGAGAGGGCAGGTGCATGGTTGTGACCAATAGTTGTTGAATATTTACTGTGTGCCAGGAACTGTGCTAAATACTTTACCTCACTTAATCCTCAGCACATCCTCACAGATGAGGAAATTGTGAGATTAAGTAACAGGAGTTCTGCTACCAGACTTTGTGCTATTAACCTCCGAGCTGCCTCTTTGTAACTACCTCTTAATTGCCTCTTTTTTAGTTGTCCCGCTGGGATTAGAATGGGGTCTCATCATATTTCCCAGATGGAGGGCTGATCCCAGAATTACTGCACATTTCTTTGCCTTGTTTGCTTCCTAATATCCCTAGGGTTTGGCCTTTTCTTGTCTTTGAGGTCCAGGAAGGTGCAAAGTATAAAGAATGCTTCATGTATAATATGAAGATGAAGTATGATATCCTCCTGCCCTCACTTTCATCATGTGTGGATGCCCATGCAAGGCTTCATAACCTTGTGACAGTCAGTTTATTTGTTGTGCTGGGAATAGGATAGACGGGGAATCTTCCTGCAGTCCTGGGACTGGTATACCTAACACATAACTAGTGCTCGTTAAATAGATATACAGGTATCAGGTATACTTAATGTGCTTAGGCATCGTTTAACGTTTAGCATTATATAAAAATACTTTTAAAAAATTAAGACTTCTGAGTTTTTCATATATGTTTTCAGCTTCTCACTTTGCAAATTAGCATTTCTGTCAGTTTGAATATGTCACAGTAACAGATAGTATATGCTTTTCATAAATATTTTCATTCAGTTTAACAAAGTATACAGTCAAGCTCTTTTTCAAGGAAACCAATTTCATACTAAACTAAGAAAAATAGCTTTTGCTTATGTTTTGCAGACTTTGAATAATGAGATGAGTACAGATGACGACAATGAATATGCAGAGGAAAAGGAAAGCTACATCTGCGCAGTGTGTCTCGATGTTTATTTCAACCCATACATGTGTTACCCTTGCCACCACATCTTCTGTGAGCCCTGCTTACGGACTCTTGCCAAAGACAATCCTGCAAGCACTCCTTGCCCACTGTGTCGGACAATTATTTCCAGAGTCTATTTTCAGACAGGTAACTAACTATTCTCTTATATTAACATGATTGCCTGATTATTGACTACCTCTTTGTTCCAGGTCTAAACTACTTTATAAATTATTATGAAAAATTTATTGAAAATGATAAACAGTTTAATTTTTCACTCTACAGTTTATAAAACAGTGCTTGTTTAACTCAGAACTGTTTTAAAAATCATGAAATCATAGAAGCATAGATAAAAATAGGCTCTCATCCCTTAAACCGTACTCTGTGCTGAGATCTTTTTGAAAATATCCTCATAGACGTTGCTCAGTCTTCAGCTTATCCAGTGTCAAGGATATTCCATTAAAATTGGAAGCATTCCTATTGATTTGTTTATTCCTCATGCCTGCCTTCTACTGCTACTCATTCTTTGGCCCTAATATTTCCTCTGGAGTCTCAGATAGTAAATCTGTAAATATCTGAAGACAACTATTATGCTTTTCCCCCACACTCCATTATCTCCTCAACCTTCATATTCTTAACATCTTTCTTCTTGAATGAGAAGAAGGTATATTAAAGCAAGGACTTGTTTATCTAATTATCATGTAAAGATGGAATAAAACACAGTATCTAAACCATACTAATGGAAAGAGGAAAAAATGTGGAGCATAGAGAACTAAGAAAAAAAGGGAAGAATGATAGAGGTAAGCAGAGTTAATATTTATTGAGCACGCTACTGTGTGCTCAACATTAAAAGAAAATAAGTCTATCTCCACATTATGTCCCCAATGATAGAGGATTTAATGGGGTTCAAAGTATGTACTTCACTAATAATAAAACTGAAGAAAACACATGGCACATTTTCTTTCCTAAAAGAAAATCCAAGGACCCAGCTCCAAGGGAAAATCAGATTAAGAAAATAAGCTTTAAATACCCTAACTCAACCATCTGGTTTCTAGGCTCAGCAATCAAACAATGTCAAGAAAGTAAAGATATGCCTCTGTGATCTACCTAGTGCAGGCAGACTGGAGCACAAAATCACTGACTTGGTCCTAGAGACAAAGAACATGTCAAGCATAGTAATGTGGTCAGGGACATCAAGCTGTCATCAGTCTCATCAGGCAAATTACTCTTTGTTTCATTGAAAGAGCAAGTAAGGGATGGAGAGAGGGAAGGAAGCAATTCTGTAAGATGACAGAAGCTTACTGGAAGTTTCTCTTTTTCTGGCTTATATTGAAGTGGGAAAAATGGTTCTTTTCTAATACCAGGTCCTTTGCTGGGTTCTTTGGAGTGAAAAAAGATAGAGGCACCAGTGACACCTCTTTCTCATTGTTATCTCTGACCACATATGCCAGAAAGCATTTACTAGAAGGCCGTTTTGATAGGAAGCATCTACTAGCGGCCCCTAACCTTTTGGCACCAGGGACCAGTGCTCCTATGAGAATCTGATGCCTGCTATGCAGCCTGGTTCCCAACAGGCCACAGACCAGTCCACTGCCCTGGGGCTGGGGACTCCTGATCTAGACAGTTTACATAGTGTTTTAGACAGATGTTGTCCCTGCCTTCCATGATCTAATTTAATACTGATAGGTATTTTAAAATTGCCTCCCTTAAGGTCTTAAAATAATAATGACTCAAGTCTCTCTTGATCCATTTATCAAAACAACAATGCCATATTTACCTTTATTTTCAAAATCGGTCCTTCTGAAATAAATCATTTTAGGAATACTTATTCCACTGGAGACCATTTGTCTGTATACTGTCTCTTAGAAGCTGATAATAATGGGAATATCATACCTAACTATTTATACCCTAACTCAAAAGGATTTGAGGTGTTTTAAATGATATAGTCAATGAAATAGCAGGACAAGGGAATTTATTAATTAAAATGGACTATAAAGACCAAGTGAGGGTAGACTGGCTGATACATAAGCCAGCTAGCCTCACATAGTAACTACAATTAGATGAATTATTTGGTTTTAAATATTCTGCCTAAAGAAAAATCAAAGTAAATATACAATTAAATGATTCTCATGATCTAAGAAAAGAAACAGAATTTCCTAAGGGTAAGCAAAGGTTTTTCTGGCAAATTACTATCATGATCTACTTAAGATTATTATCATGATCTACTTAAGTTATCTACTATTATGGGATATTAAGGTTAGCTATTTATCATTCATTTATTTGCTGATATGTTTGAATAAATATTTGCACACATCTGAGTATTTACTTGAGATGTATTTCCAGAAGCAGAAGTGATAGAAAGGCCTTTGTATGTTTTAAGGCTACATGTATGTAGCAAATTATGCTCCAAAATTGTTGCAAGTAGCAGTATACAAGGCCTTATTTTTCTGCACTGTAGGCTAATCTTTTTTTTTTCATTTTAAATGCCTTACCATGCCCATTGCTGATTTTTCTTTTGGTCTGTTTATCTTGTTTATTAGCAAGAGAATTTTTTTTAATTAGTGTCAGCTTTTGTCCTGTCTGCAAATCATTTTCCCATTTCGTCATTTGTACTTTAATTATGTTTATTGTATTTTAAGAATGTGCAGAACTATATGTTGTCTTGTGTAGCAATTTTTTCCTTTATTAGTTCTAATTTCAAAGTTAGGTATTGAAAGATCTTTTCTACCACGGAATTTTATAAACATGCTCTTAAGTGTCTTTATTTTATATTTTTATTTTGTCCTCATTATTCCACATTTAACTCCAGTCCATTTATTATGGTACATGGTTTGGTTAGAAATAGAGTACCTTTCTAACATTTCTTTAGGCATTTATCCCAATAACATTTGCTGAACAATCCATTTTTTCTATGCTGATTGAATTGCCTTTTTAAAAATAATAATTACTGAAATTATTGAGTGATTGTTATTATGACATATCTGTAATTTCTCTCTTAAAGTCTCTGCACAGTTTTTACTAGCTTTATGCATATATATGTAGTTGTTGTTGCTGACATTATTTCCAAAATCTTTTGATTTCAGATGCTTTGGTTGATATTTTGAGAAAGTTAGTTACTAGTTTTCATCTGAGACTGTTCTGTTAACCTTATTGAACCCTGAGAGTTATTTATTAAGTGAATGAGTTAATCATTTCAAGTACGTAGTGTCATCACTCCATTTGTATACAAACGAGGGAGCAGTTAATGTTAAAGGTTAAGTAGGAAAGCTGTCATTTTCTGAAGGATCTGAAAAGGAGTCAGTTGTAACATAATTCAGTTACAGTAGCACAGGAATAGAGAATGAAATTCCTCCCAGATTTTTCCATAGGGTACACATTAGTAAAATAATGATTTTAAACCCTAACTATGACAATTCACTAGTTATGCGATCTTGATTTAATTACTTAACACTGTCAAGAGTTAAGAAGTTAAATCGGGACAGGGTATGTAGGAGAAAGGGGAGAAGGCATTAATATCCATTTTTTAATAGAGGTCAAGATACACTGTCAAAACTTGATAGAAAAACAGAAAAATTGTAGTAGATACTGTTGATTGCTAATTAGTATCCATTACATCTTACTTCCTTCCTAACATAAACCTGAGTTTTATTCAAGTAGTCAACCCTCCCAACATAGATCAAGGGGCTTCTGGGTAGGTTACTAAACACCGAATACTAAGTGGCATTATTATATTAAAGATTACATATTAAAATGGATAACATAACTTTAGCTATAACTTATTAGCTAATAAAATAGGAACTCTAAATAAAACATCATTGAAGCATAAATTACATTCTATAATAACTCAGATATTGTAAAATTCATAACTTCATTTTTACAAAGTGTCAAATATATAACTTTGGTTTTCAGTTTGGTTTTATTCCTATCGTGTATGCCTCTGTCATCAGGCTACATATTTAGCTGGAGAATAAGACTTACTAGACTAGATTTTGACTTTGAACAGTTCACTTACTTAAAATAAATAGTAAAATCGACATATTAAAGGATAAGGGTAAGATGAAACTAATCTAAAAGTTCTAAAGATCACCTCACAAGAGATTACAAAACAAAAAGCTATGTTAAGAAATGAGGGTTTAGCATGATCTGGTAAAGATTATTTTGTTAGAAGTCTCTGTTTTTACACAAGTGCCCACTAACTGGGACTCTGATTCCCAATCTTATCTATTCCTTGCACATGTCCATTATTGTGCATTAATCTCCTAAAACAAAATAATAACTGTGAATAAGCATTCATAGCACCCATTGAAATGAGGAAGAGTAGGATCACCACTCAAAATCAGGACCCATGTGTAAACATTTGACCCTTAAACAAAACAGGTTTGAACCAAGTGGGCCCACTTGTACCTGATTTTTTTTTTTTTAAATAAATATACAGTGAGCCTTCCTTATCCACAGATTTTGCATTTGCGGACTTGACCAACCATGGATCAAAACAGTTTTTTGAATCCTTGGTTGGGAATCCGTGAATGTGGAGGACCAATAGTATGCATTGCTCTACACCATTTTATACAAGGGATTTGAGCATCCTCAAATTTTTGTATCTGCTGAGGGTCCTGGAACCAATCCCCCATGGATACCTAGGCATGACTGTGGTTATATTTTGGGAGAATCAAGTTATATGCAGATTTTCAACTGCATAAGGGTCACCACCCCTAACCTCCACGTTGTTCAGAGGCCAACTATAATTGAAAACTCTTGGAGAAGTGGTCTTTTTAAATTTTTATTATAACATGCTACAGTTTTGTCAGATCATTTTTGCAAATGACATTTTTTAAAAAATGAAATATGCATTAAACAAAATAGAATTCAGAAGAGAATTGTGGGGGAAAGAAGCTTTCATAGGAATGAGGGGTAATTTGAAATGGGTAAATAAGGCCTTTAATAATCTGAATGAGATGGCTGGACAAATATATGCTAGCCTTTTAAAGTAGAACATAATACCACTGGATCCACCTAAATTTATAATAATAGTCCTATCATATTCCCCTTCTTACTAAGACTCTAAGGCCTGAATTAACCCCATTATAACACTTTACCTCATAACTTTATTATTACATTTTTACTAGCTAGGATTTAATGCAGATACTATGCCTATTTCAGTTTTAACTTTTGAACTTAGCAGAATGCTTTAAACTATTATTAACAAATATTTGCTTGATTTTAATTGTTTAAAATTATTAACATTTAAAAATAAAGCTGAAATCAAAGTTGCACCACCATATTGGCACAGCCTGTAGTTCTAAAATTATTCTGTATATGTGGCTAATTTTATTGTTGATATAATGCAGTGAAACCCATGTTAATACATTCTATAATAATGTGAATTGTTTTTATGTAGTTGGTAATTGACTCCTGCACTCAGCCAAATCAAAAACACTAGAATTCTTTTATCCTAACAATCATATGCTATTTTTATGATAGAGTCACACAAAGATGCTGCTGTTTCTAGGAGTACTGTTGCCACATTTAGCTATATGTATTATTTGACTAGACTTTAGAATCTTATCAGGATATTCATTTTGTCTTTTTCTAGCAATATGAAATTTAGAATATATCCAATACTTTAGAATATTTATTGTAATAAGAAGCATCTATTAGGTAGGGTTGGAGGAAAGAAGATAAAGGTGATCTTCATAACCTTTTACTCCGAGCCCTTCACTTTGCTATTAGATTTTTCTTAGTGCTTCTTACAGATATATATATATATTTTTTCCTTAGGCACGGCAACCCTTAGATGACCTCACAGATTGCAAGGACCTTGTCAGCTTACAGTCCCTTATTCTTTCTGTTTTTATTTTTTACACCTACAGCACCCGATCTTCCTAGGTGGTCTCCCATTCAAGTAATTCAGGGTGGCATGGTCATAGACTTCATTTTGCATGTTTTAATAAAGTAATTTCTCTGATCATAATTTTCTTAGGTACTATAAATGTGTTTACAAATCCTTTCCTGCTTTGGTACATTAATCACAGGGTTTGTTGGTTAAATATAGGTTAAAAGTACATAGTGAATAAGTTACTTGAAGCTAGGAAATATCACAGGCATCATTATTACTTTAATTCTCTCATCTACCCTCAAAAAGAAATTTGGTTCATGGCCAGTTATCAAAACTGCAATCATTGGATGACTCTTACAAGAACGTCCTTTTGATCTAGTGTACTCAAATTCAGTTACATACACTTCCAGATTAGCTCTTAGTGTAAGAGAGGGAGTTTACAAGGGTATCCTTTGGTTGTTGCATCAACACTTTAGATCCGGCTAGAAGCTCTACAGAAGCAGCCATGGAAAGAAGAAAGAGAAAGGGGAGGAATAAGAATTCTTGAGTTGCCACCTTCTCTTGGTTTATATTATCTCCCACATGAAATCTTCATTTAGCCATCACACTGGTCTCATTCATTTTTAAGGGCATTTAGAAAGTTGCAAGTCAATTTGCCCAATACCACTTAATGGAATTTTTAATTTCTCAGAAAATGCCATGTATCATAGTCATCATTGTTTAAGGATAAGTCCTGTAAGAAGAAGTTGTTACTGTGTGTTATGAGTCATTTAAAAACTTCTTCCTTTCTCTTCATCAGTATGACACTGTTGAGTCCTTTGAAGCAGGTAATGGTTCCATGACCATCTTGTACTAAAGGGGCTGTTCACAGGTACAGGGCAAAGTGACCTTTAATAAAGTAGCAGTGTATTGCTGAAATGCTGTGAGCATATCCAGCCTGAAATGATTTAACAGTTAAATACATAAAGGATAAAAGACTCACTCGCCATAACAACCCCCAGCATACAAATGAGTATACAAACTATGAAAATACTTTTTCTCTAACTTGTATACTTGAATTACTGGTTCTCAAGCATGGAATGGGGAAGGGAAATTAAGAGTTTTAGATTTAATTCATAACCTCACTTGCCTAGTCTATTTTTTTTTTTACGTTCTTAAAAGTAAACTTTATAAATCTTTTTTTTCCTATGAATTAGGTAAGAATCAAACCAAGGGAATAATTAGAAAAAATAGAGAAAATTGAATGTAACTGGTTTGAGCAGAAGCTCAAATCCTGAGGTAGGATGGAAACTGAGGAAATGCTATAGGTAATATAATTATGGGATGAAAGTAAAGGGGGCCATTGATAGAAAGACTATAGTTTACTTCTCAAGTTAGTAACCAACTCTGCAGTGGCCTGAGAAGAACTTCACTATTAAAGGTCTGACTCAGATCATACCTTGCCTTCTATGGCTCATATAGAGAGACATTCTATTATTTAAAGTGAATTTCGTTTGTGTTCCCTTGTGTTTATTCAATATTTAACTCATTAGCAAGCTTCTGGAAGGTTGAGAATTTAATTCTACTTTTTTTTTTAAAGATCCTCAAATTAGCAGCATTAGACTCAGTCAGTGCTCAACCCACTACATATAGAATAAAATAGATAATGAAGTAAAAAGTTCTAGAAGGGTCTTTACTTTCCGTTATCACTCCTGAGCCTCATGTGATTATATTCTTGATATTCTACCTGTTTATTTCCATCTTTTAGTCTGCAGTCTTCTTGAGGGCAGGAACTATGTCTTATTCATCACTGTGTCTTCCACATCTGGCATAGCCTCTGACAGAGGAGCTACTCAGTAGATGTATGTTCTATGTGTAGGCATATCAAAGTTGCCTCAAATGTGAATTTGGGAGAATTATGTTTGTTTGAGTTAAAAAGAAAATTGATTTTGCTTTTTTCTTTGCTGTCCTAAAGAGATCTGAATTTATTATCAAAATACTGCAATTATTTTTCATGGTCTTGCCATTTTACTCAGATTAATGTCTTAAAATACTATTTTCTTTTGCTTTATTCTAGAACTGAATAATGCCACAAAAACATTCTTCACTAAAGAATATTTGAAAATAAAACAAAGCTTTCAGAAATCCAGCTCTGCAAAATGGCCCTTACCAAGCTGCAGAAAAGCATTCCATCTTTTCGGAGGTAAGAAAATTAATCCCTGCCGACCCCCCCACCTTCCCCCCCCAAAAAAAGAAAAAAAGAAAAAAGCCTGGTCACTTTGTACAAGCTCTCTTTTTACAGCTGTTTTCTTCCTGCTTTAGATGTTAGTGGAAACATATTTTTAATTAAAAATTATCGGGGGTGACATTGATCGACAAAATCCAATGGATGTTTCAAGTGTATAATTCAACAGTAAGTTGCATATACTGTATCATGTGCTCACAACCCATAGTTAAAATTTCCTTTTTTTGCCAAATATTTGACCCTGTTTACCCCCATCTACCTCTCTCCTCCCCCTTCCCTCTGGTAACCAGTTGTCCACTGTCCATGTGTTTCTGTCATGTTTGTTTGTCACTTTTAAATTTAGTTCTCACACGAGTGATATCATATGATTTTCAGGTTTTTTTTACTTATTTTACTTAGCATGATCTCAAGATCCATCATGTTGTTACAATTGTCATCTTTCCTTATAGCTGAGTAATATTCCATTGTATATATGTACCACATCTTCTTTATTCAGTCATCTATTATAGAACACGTCAGTTGCTTCCATGTCCAGGCCACCATGAATAATGCTGTGATGTACATCAGGGTGAATATATCTTTGCTGATAAATGTTTCAGGGGTTTGGGGGGTAAATACCCAGTAGAGGGATTGCTGGATCATGTGGTAGATCAATTCTTAGTTTCTCAAGAATTTCCATACTGTTCTTCATACTGGTTGTACCAATTTGCAGTCCCACTAGCAGCATATGAGGGTTCCTCTTTCCTCACAACCTTTCCAGCACTTGTGGTTGCTTGTCCTGTTGATAGCTATTCTAACAGATGTTAGATACATCTAACAGAATGAGGTGTATCTCATTATGGTTTGGATTTGCATTTCCCTAGTAGCTAGTGAAGTTGAACAATTTTTCATGTCTCTTAGCCATTTGTACATTTTTTTTGGAAGACGTGTCTGGTACATGTCCTCTGCCCATTTTTTAATTGGATTGTTTGTTTTTTTTATTTTTAGTTGTATGAGTTCTTCGTGTGTTTTAGATATTAGGCCCTTATAAGAGGCATTGTTTGCAAATGCATTCTCATTTGGGTGGTTGCTTCTTTGCCTTGTTGATGGTTTCTTTTGCTGTGCAGAAGCGTTTTAGTTTGATATAGGATTTTATGACTCACCTCAAAGGCAAGGGAAGTAAAAGCAAAAATAAATGAATGAAACCTATTTCTTTATTGATGAATTTTAAGTATTTTGCTGAAAGCTCCAGATATACATATGAAGAAAATGGAGATTTCAGTAAGATCAAACTTTAAGAGAAATTCATGATTATATTTACTTTGCCTTGCTGTCAGTAATGTTTAATGTGTAGATAATGTAATTCATCTCAAAAGTAACAGATTTGTCAAAATCTGTATTTGACAAAGCACTGGTATTCTTTGTAAGACTCTTAATAATTCGTTATCATAAGCTAAGTTTATTTAGTTTTAATATTTTACAGTTGTCCCGCCAGATTAGGACAAATAGAAAATGGCAGAGCCTTGGCGTAGAGTGTGTCTCAGAGGCATACAGTGGATTAGGAATACCAGTTTCTGTGTTCATGTCTAACTAGCTGTTTTACCTCAAGGATGTAATAGAAGTTTCTTCTTTAGTTTCTGTCTTCTGATCTGTAAAATGGGAGTAATTATATCCACTTCGCCTGATAGAGTTGTTCTAAGGATCAGCTGAGTAATGAGCTAACGTGAAAGCACATTCTAAATTATAACTAATTGTACTGTGTACCATAAGGAATTATCAGAATAAGGGCAAGGTAGTCTCTAATACTTCTTTCACCTTCGAGAATTTATTACTGTATAATGATGATCATGCAATATGAACAAAAAATAATCTTTTTGAAACCATGATGTGTTAGAGGATGAACTACTGTGCAATTTTAGTATTTGCCCCTTACGATATTATAGGGTCTGATTGGAAAGGTTCAGATATAGGGAATTATGATTTTCAGAGAACAGGAAGGACTTCTATATAAGAAAAACCAATAAGATTAGTACAGGAGTGGCATCGACCAGAGTAGAAAATCAGAACCCCCGTAGTTGAGAGAAAAACATTGATTTACAAACTCTCTGAGGTTAAAAGAAAGTCATTTGTAAGGACAAATATAACTTTACATAGTGCTTTGAATGAAGAAAGTACTTTAAGGACATTATATAGGCACATACTGTTTTCTAAAGTGGTCAGTAACTGTAGAAACTCATTGTCCACAGGTTTGGTATAGAAACATTTAAAATGTATCACATTTAGCACAAAATATAACACAAAATCAAATATAAGAAAATCAGTCTTACTTAAAGGATTTCATACCAAGGAAGAAAAACTCTGTAATATAAATTATATGCTTTAAAAGATTCTTTTATATCCTACTTTCTACCATACATCCATATTTTAAAAAGAATGAAGTACTATTATAACTCCATAATTTCCTTCATTTCTTTGTATTCTGGGGTACTGAAGCTTTAAACAGTACCTCCTTTGTGATTTCATTTTATTTGTCCTCCATATAGGGGTTTCACAAAACTTTTTATGTTTTTATGGAGGAGGTTCAAAACAGCTTTATTACAAAACCTAAATTGAGAAACATATCACTGTCAGGAGCTGAGCTGAGTTGAGCTGAGCAAGAGCTAAGCTATTGATTTCAGCCAAAACTGAAAGAGTTAATTAAGCCTTTAATCACTTGGTGCAATGGGATAAGCGTAAGTCTACAACCCAAGGACATGCCAACCCCCACACCCACCACCACCTCTGTTCCATTTTCCCCCATGGAACTTCACACTAGTCCAGGGTCAGGTGGGGGGCATCTCACTGCTGCAGGTCTTTTGAACAAAAGGCACCAGCAGTTTTATGGGTCCTGAAGCTTATGTAGAGGTTTTGGGGAGGTGGGGGGCAAATGAGAAGGGAGGTGGGGGTATGGAAAAGTCTTAGGTATTAATTCAGAGTAGGGGAAAATGTCAAGGTTTCCTCCTTCTCCTCCTCCAAAGAGGTCTCAGCAGAGATGCCTAAAGAAGCCCTGTGCCGAAGGCCTCAAATAAAGGACCTGGGAATGCAGGACTAGGGATTGTAAATATGTGCAAGAGCATCTTGTCCAGGGGCCCTGAGACCTCACTGCAACTCTTTTAGAGACAAATGCACTGCTGTACACCAACTTTGTGTGGGGAAGGGTACCTTTCTCTTGTGAGTCCTGCCAGGAAAAGCTTTTGTAATTGCCTAAAATCAGGCCTGAAAAGCCACACGTGGGATTTTAATCACAAACTAAACTCCTCGATGCCCAGAATTACTAAAGCACCTTCTGTACTTCTGTTTGCTTTCTGCTTCCCTGAATTTTGTATTATCATTATTTTATACAAGTGTGTGTGTGTGTGTGTGTGCGTGTGTGCGTGCGTGTATATATACATATATATACACGCACGCACACACATATACACACTAAATCAACATTATTTAATTTTGATTATTTTTGAACCTTTTTAATAGTTACCATGTATATTCTATATTTGCCTTCTCACTCAACAATGTTTCTTGGATTCATCCATTTCAGTAAGTGTAGCCACATTCATTTATTTTTACTGATATATTGTAGTCTATTATGTGAATATAGAACAATCTATTCATTCTCCTATTGATGAACAAATGAGTGGTCCAGCTTTTTGCTATTATGAAAAATGCTGCTGCAAACATTCTTAGTATCTCCTGATGTGTAAGAGTTCCTCTAGAATAAATTCTAGTAGAAAACTGCTGGATCATAAGAAAAGTACATCTTTAACTTGATTACTGAAACCAAACTGTTTTCTTAAACCACTGTGCTGATTTAGCACCAGTTACCACATTTGGAATTTTCAGTCCTTTAGATTTTAGCCAGTCTGATAAGTATAAAATGATATCTCATTGGGGTTTTAATTTCAATTTTTATAATTCCTAATGGGGATTGACTGTAGCTTTAATCTGTATTGGCCATTGAGTTTCTTCAAATGTGATATTCCTTTATAGATTCTGTCCATTTTTCTATCGATTGTATTTTTCTTGTTGATTTTTGAGTTTTAAAATATTTTTAGTGACTCCTTTATCTGTTATTTGAATCCCAGTGTTGGTCTTTTCACTTCGTAATCTCTTAATGAATTATAGTCCTTTTTCTTCATCTTTCTGTTGTATATTATCTGCCTTAATAAATTCTTCTCTATTCCTCCACGGTCACAGAAATATTTTCCTATGCATTTTTCCAATAGATTTAAAAATCTTTGGTATCAATTTGTAATGGTGGTATTTTCTAGATTTAGATTTAGAGGGGTGGAATGCTGTATTTTAAGAGGGAGCCAAATGCATAGGTTTTTTTTTTTTCTATTTTTTTTCCCAACCACTATTAATTGAAAATAGTTCATTTCCCCACTGATGTACTACTAATGTAATATTTTAAATTGTGTGTGGGTCTATTGTTAAAATCTTTGTACTATTTTGTCATAATTACTAAAGCTTTATGATAAGTCTTGACATCACCCTTAAAACTTGTTTTGTTGTAAGAGTGCCTTGGCTTTTTTTTTTTTTTCTTTTCTCTCTCTCTTTAGATTTTAGAATCATCTTGTTAGGTTTTATAAAAAACTACATTGTATTGAGGAAGGGAAGTTCTATTCAATGTATGAGTCAATTTGGGGAAAATCGATGCCTTATAGTAATAGCTTTCCCTGTCCACTAATTGTTTTTCTCTTTTATTTAGATCTTCTAAATATTTGTTTCATAATAAAATTTTTTATAATTTTCTTTACAAATGTTTTATACTTCTTTTGGTTAGATTTATGCCCATGTACCTGCTGTGTAGTTGTCCTCTTTTTTTCTGGACCTTGAGTGTAAAGAGTTTTATGTCAGTTATACTTCTTAATTTATGGCATACCATCATCACTAGTCTATATACTTGTTTCCTTTTATCTCCATTTCCTACTTTCCATTATGTTGGGTTTAATGTTTCTCTTTTTGTTTGTATTTGTATGTAACATGTGTTACTGTTTTCTGTGTATATATTCTTAATTTATGGAAATGGGACTGTTATATATTGTAGTTTCTTACCTTTTTCACCTAGTTCTAGGCTTTTAGATCCATCCATTTGGCTATCTGTACCTCTGACCTGTGGGTACCTCTAATAAATATTCTACTAAGGTATGAACCTACCATATTTTTTTCCACCTATTCACTGACGAGAATACAGAACACCTCCAACTCCCTGCCACTACAAATAACATTAATGGATATTCTAGTGTGGACCATGTGAATATTTGGTGTAGAGACTAAGGAGCAGAATGTCTAGGTCATAGAATACGAATATACTTAACAAAACATGCCTATTGACAGTGCCGTAAGGGTTGGGGCAAATTATAACTATGGAAAATGACAATTATTGATAAAGAATTGGTATTAGGAACCTTCATTATTGTTTTAATTTGCATTTATCTGTTCTCTATTAGTTTGAGATCCCTTCAAATACAAAGTAGCCTTCTGGATGCCTCTCTTGTAATAGCTTTTCTCCTTTTCCTGAGAGTATTGTTGCCCTTATAATTTTCCAGAATTTCTTGTATATTCCATATATTATACACTCATTAGCTTTTGGCATTACAAATTTTATTGCATTTTGTCATCTGTATATTAAATTTGTCCATGGTGTCCTTCACTTAAAGAAATTCTTAACTTTGATATTATTTTTTTAAATGCCAGTTTATTATCTTTTTCATACTATATATACATAACTTTTTTTAACATTTTATTTTTTTATTTTCTCCCCTCCCTGCTCTCTCCTGCCTTCTGGTAACCACTAGTCCATTGTTCATGTCCATGAGTCTCTATTTGTCCTGCTCGTTTGTTGCTTTTAGGTTTATAGCCCACATATGTGATATCACGTCCTCTCCAACGTTTGTTATTACATGTCCTGTTGATTAGCCATTCTAATAGGTGTGAGATGGTATCTCATTGTGGTTTTGATTTGCATTTCCCTAATAGCTAGCGATGTTGAGCATCTTCATGTATTTGTGGGTCGTATGTATGTCCTCTGGGGAGAAGTGTCTGTTCAGGTTCACTGCCCATTTTTTGATTGGATCGTTTTTTGTTGTTGTTATTGAGTCATATGATTTCTTTGTATATTCTGGATATTAGGCCCTTATTGGAGGCATTGCTTGCAAATTATTTTCCCATTCAGATGGTTGTCTCTTTACCTCATTGACAGTTTTTTTTTGCTGAGCAGAAGCTTTTTAGTTTGATGTAGTCCTCCTGTTCATTTATTTTTGCTCTTACTTCCCTGGGTTTTGAGGTCAAATTCATAAAATCCTCTTTAAGTCCAAGGTTTTTCAGTTTAGTTCCTATGTTGTCTTCTATGTTTTTTATTGTTTCAGGTCTTTGTTCAGGTCCTTAATACATTTTGAGTTAATTTTGATGTGTTGTGATAGACAAAAGTCTAGTTTTATTCTTTTGCAGGTGGCTTTCCAGTTTTCCCAGCACCACTCATTGAAGAGGCTTTCCTTTCTCCACTGTATATTTTTGGCATTTTTGTCAAAAATTATTTGCCCATATAAATATGGGTTTATTTCTGGACTCTTGATTCTGTTCCACTGGTCCATGTGCCTATTTTTCTACCAATACTGGGCCATTTTAATTACTGCCACTTTATAGTATAATGTGAAGTTGGGCAGAGTGATGCCTCTAGCCTCATTCTTTTTTCTCCGGATGGCTTTGGCAATTCAGGGTCTTTTGTGCTTCTATACAAATCTAATGATTTTTTGTTCTATTTCTTTAAAAAAATGCCGATGGGATTTTGATGGGGATTGCATTAAATGTGTATAATGCTTTAGGTAATAAGGTCATTTTAACTATGTTGATTCTTCTAATCCAAGAACACTGAATATCTTTTCTTTTCTTTGTATCTTCTTCAGTTTCTTTTAATAGGGTCTTATAGTTTTCATTATATAAGTCCTTCACATGTTTTATTAGATTTATTCTTAGGTATTTTATTTTATTTTTTTGTTGCAATTGCAAAAGGAATATTTTCCGCTTCTTTTTCTGACACTTTGTTGTTAGAGTATAGGAACACTATGGATTTTTGAATGGTGATTTTGTACCAGAGACTTTACTGTATTTCCTTATTGTTTCTAGTAGTGCTCTTGTGGAGTCTTTAGGGTTTTCTATATAGAAAATCATGCCATCCACAAATAGTGACAGTTTAACTTCTTCGTTTCCTATTTGGATGCCTTATATATCTTTCTCTTGTCTGATTGCATTTGCTAGGACCTCCAATGTTATATGGAATAACAGTGGCGATAATAGACAGCGCCTTGCCTTGTTCCTGATCTTAGAGGGAAGGTTTTCAATTCTTCACCATTAAGTATAATTTTGGCTGAGGGCTTGTCATATATGGCATTTATTGTGTTGAGGTACTTTCCTTCTATACTGATTTCGTTAAGTGTTTTGATCATAAATGGATGCTATATCTTGTTGAAGGCTTTTCTGCATCTATTGATGTGATCATATGATTCTTATTTTTTAATTTGTTTATGCAGTGTATCACAATTGATTTGACTTTGATATAATTAAATCCACCTTATTTTTGTCTAATCTTTGTATTTTGAAGTTTTATTTAAGTTCTCCTCATTCCCAGGACACAGTTTTCCTCTTAGACTTTTTTAAAGTAAGTTTTACCTTTCTCATTTAGGTCTTTATCTAGAATACCTCTTATGTTGTATTGGAGGGTTCTTGTCTGTATTTTTTTAAATAGACCACTTTTTCTGAATAGTTATTGTACAATTATGCTGGGTTTTTAAATTGTTATATAGAAATGTAATTGTGGGATATTAAGCTCATATTTAGCAACTTTACTAAATGAACTTAAGTCTAATTATAAGATTTAAGGGGCCTTTCAACAAAGACAATCATATCCATCTTATCTGTAAGTACAGTTTTATATCTTTTAATACATATGTTTTTAACCTTTTTTGCTTTACTTTCTGAGCTTGGACTTTTCTGTTTGATTTTCAATAGAAAAAGTGATGGCAGCATCTCTGATTTTTAAAGGAAAGCTTTTAATATTTACCATTGAGTGGAATTGTTGCTCTGTGTTTTGGTAAATACTCTTTATCAGGTTTTAAGAAAGTTCCTCTTTTTTCTAGTTTACTAATAGCTTGTTCTCAAGATTGCTGTGGCTATTCAGAGTCTTTTTGGTTCTATATAAATTTTAGGATTATCTGTTCTAGCTCTCTGAAAAATTCCATTGGTATTTTGGTAGGGATTGCAATCTATATTCATATAGATTGCTTTGGGTACTGTGGCCATTTTAATGATGCTAATTCTTTCTACCCATGAGCATGGTATATGCTTCTATTTATTTGTATCTTCTTCAATTTCTCTTTTCAATGTCTTATGATTTTCTGAGAACAGGTCTTTTACCTTCTTGGTTAATTTGATTTCCAGGTATTTTATTTTTTGATGCAATTATAAATGGGATTGTTAGTTTCTCTTTCTCAAAGTTCATCATTGTTCTGCTCATATAAATCTCAAATTCATTAAGCTAGCTTACACTTAAATAAAATAGACCCATTCCTTTTCACCCTACCACAGTCTTGTAAATATTAATTAATAAGATGTTTTTAATTTTTCTTCTTAAGAGTACATACGTTATATATTTATACATGAAATGGGTAATGTGAAAAAGAATGGAAATATTCTAGATAAATATGAGCTACCATTTTACATCTCTTATCAGGTACTGGTTGCACTGATGACTCTGTCAATCTTAGTTTTTTTTCCCGAAAGTATCTGTTATTTCCAGGTATTGCATCCTCAGGTATCAGTATCGAATTGATGTGATTTCCAGCCATGTCATGTTCATTGGCCCCCTAAAAAACTATTACACAAATATAAACATAATTATATATAATATTATAATATTAAATTTAGAGAGAGCAAACTGGCTAACAGGTTTTACTAGGATCTTTTTGCAAAAAAAAAATTTTTTTCACTTTTTTTCCCTAAATATACTCAAGTAGAATAACTTTAAAAAAGGTCATGATTTAAAATTCTATGCGATTTTTCTGGCTGTAACAAAACATGCAGCTGAAATGCAGGTGTCTGACATATTTATGACAGCGCCATCTATTTCTTGTAAAAGCCTGGGGAATTGTTTAATTTGATCATTAGTTTGTCTGAAGGTGTTAGATTGATTTTGCAAGTTTAAACATGTTCAGTATAAATGAAGGAATATAACATGGAAAAGATTACAAAAGAAAACAGTACATGCTCAAACAGCAGGAGTTTGAATGTAACTCATAAATCTGCCTTCCCTGAAAGTTGGAGGTAAGTCAGAAATTTTAAAATGTTGTAGACACCATGGTAGTGTGCATTTTAGCAGAAAGTGCATTAGCCTTTACATTTCTTTTGAAACTGGAACGATTTTGTTCACCAGATAATTTTTTGAAAGAACCTACAAATTACAGTGTCTGTTCCTTTCTATTTTCCAATGGCACAATCAGGCCCTGTTTTTGCTATTGGGTTTACTTATGAGCTTAAAATTTATTTCAGAAGCTGACCCAGTAACAAGCCCTACATTATCATAAACTGCTTTAAAAACAAGAGTTACCTGCAGTTCCACTAAAATGTAAAATTATAGATTCTAAAGAGAAAGAGCCAGTTGGGTACTAGACTTATCAGAGGAATATCACTGTGTAAGTTATAAATTCTAACCACTATACTGTATACCTGAAACGAAAATATTGTCACTGTAATTGAAAAATAATTTTTAAAAGTTAGAAGGAATATGTAATGGAACTTCTACAGTCAGTCAATACAAGAACAGCCTCAACAATCACATTAAGACATAGACTTCCGGACTCTGCTTATCGCATGCAAATGACAGGGAGCTCACCACCTGAAAAAGTGAGCTTGTCCATTTTAACGAATCTATCAGACATATTTTTATCTTGAATGAAATCTGTCCTCTTAGTTTTTTTATTGGTTCAAGTCTGTTTTAATCTTCCTCCATGATTTGATGTTTGCTGTGAGTCTTTATACCACACACAAAATAGCCACATTCCTTCAACTCTTCCTTTAAGAACCTGGTTTCTACCTAGGTCCTGGTTGCCCATTTCAGAGATACAAGCATGTCCATTGGATACTGATAAAATAAACTGAGAATGCTAAATACCAGAGATGTAAAGTGCTAGCTGACATTTATCTAGAATATATTCATTTCTTTCACATGACCCAGTGTTATTCTGGTGTTGGCTCACTGAATCCATGGTCTCTGAGAATAATTCAGTTGGGCAATGGACTCAAAACACTGTTTCCTTTTTATTAAGTTCACGATACAAAGTAATTAGAATACAATTGTACATTTTATTCAAATATCACCATTTCATAACTTTTTAAAATTACCAGCAGTTTTATTATTTTCTTCCCCCTCCTCCCCCTCTCTCTCTCACACACTCATATTCCATCCCTTTTATTAGAATTTGCTTTTTCATTCCATATAACCATATGAAATTGGATGTTGGTAGAAATGCTATCTTTATTTTTTTTTAATTTTATATTAGTTTCAAGTGTGCAGCATAGTGACAGTAGATACTTTACAGTGTGATCACAGTCCAGTCACTGCACAGTTATATTATTTACTAAAATCCCTGTGCTGTACATTACATCCCTGTGATTTCATTTTATAACTGGAAGTGTATACCTCTTTTTTGCCCATCACTTCACCTCCCCCTCTGGCAATTATCAGTTTTCTGTATCTGTGAATGTTTGTTTTGTTCCTTTTTGTTTGTTAGATTTCACTTATAAGTGAGATCATATGGTATTTGTCTTTCTCTTACTTCACTTAGTATAATACCCTCTAGGTCCACCCATGTTATTGCAAATGACAAATTTTCATTCTTTTTTAATGCTGAATAATATTCCATTGTATATTTATACCACATCTTTATTATCCATCTATTGATAGACATCTATGTTGTTTTCATATCTTGGCTGCTGTAAATAATTTTGCAGTGAACATAGAGGGCATATATCTTTTACAATTAGTGTTTTCATTTTCTTTAGATAAATGCCCAGAAATAGAATTTGCTGGGTTATAAGGTAATTATATTTTTAATTCTTTGAGAAACCTCTATACTGTTTTCCATAGTGGCTGTATCAGTTTACATTCCCCAAAAAAAGTATACACAGGTTTTCTTCACATCCTTGCCAACATTTATCTCATATTTGTAATAATACCTATGCTAATAGGTGTGAGGTGATAGATCATTATAGTTTTGATTTGCATTTTCCTGGTGCTCAGCAACTTTTCATGTACCTTTGGGCCACCTATATGTCCTCTTTGGAAAATTTTTTCTTTGGGTCCTCTGCTCATTTTTTAGTTGGGTTATTTGTGTTTCTGCTGTTGAGTTGTATGAGTTCCTTGTATGTTTTAGGTATTAACCCCTTATCAGGTATGTGGTTTGCAAATATTTTCTTCCAATTCATAGACTGATGAACAGCAGCTTTTTAGTATGATCTAGTCACACTTAATTTCTTCTTGCTATTATTGCCTTTGCTTTTTGTCTCAAATCCAAAATATTGCCAAGATAAGTGTGAGCAGCCTACCCTCTCATTTTCTCCTAGTGTTTTATGGGTTCAGGTCTTACCTTCAAATATTAATCCATTTTGAGTTGATTTTGTGTATGATGTGAGATGGGTATTCATATTTAATCTTTTACATGTGGCAATCCAGTTTTTGCAGCACCATTTATTGAATACACTATGTTTTCCTCACTGTATCTTTTTGGCTTCTTTGTTGAAAATTGACCATATATGCATGAGTTTATTACTGGTCTCTCAATACTGTTCCACTGATCTATATGTTTTTATGTCAGTACCATACTGTTTTGGTTACTATAGCTTTGTAATACAGTTTGAAATCAGGGAGTATGGTGCCTCCAGCTGTGTTCTTCTTTCTCAAGATCGCTTTGGCTATTTGGGGGTCTTTTGTGGTTCTGTACAAATTTTAGGATTCCCTGTTCCATTTTTTTGAAAAATGCCTTTGGAATTGTGGTAGGGATTACATTTAATCAGTACATCACTTTGAGTAGGACATTTTAACAATATTAATTCTTCTTAACCCTGCACACTATGTTTCTGTTTGTTTTTTCCATCAATTTCTTATAATTTTCAGTATACAGAACTTTCACCTCTTTGGTGAATTTAACTCAAAGTATTCTTTTTGATGCTATTGTAAATGGAATTGTGTTAATTTTTTTCACAGTTGCTGGTGTATAGAAATGCAACTGAATTTTGTATATTGATTTTGTGTCCTGCAGTTTACCGATTTTGTTTAGTTTTTTAGTGGTGGCTTTAGGATTTTCTCTCTATATATAATATGTTATCAGCAAATAGACACAATTTTACTTCTTTCTTTCCAATTCTGATACCTTTGTTTATTGCCTACTCATTCTAGCTAGGACTTCCAAACTATGTTAAATAAAAGTGGCAAAAGTGAGCGTTTTTGTCTTGTTCCTAATCTTAGAGGAGGAAATTTTAATTTTTCACTGTTGAGTATGATGTGAGCTGCAGGTTTGTTATATATGGTCTTTATTGTGTTGGGTACATTCACTTTATACTGTTTTCTAAGAGTTTTTATCATGAAGGGCTATCAAATTCTGTAAAATGCTTTTTCTGCATTTATTGAGATGATCATATGATTTTTATCTTTTATTTTAATGTAGTGTAACACACTGAATTACAGATGTTGGACCATTCTTTCATACCTGGAGTAAATCTCACTTAGTCATGGTTTATGAACCTTTTAATGTATTGTTAAATTTGGTTTTCAGGAAGGTGAAAAGGCAGCCTTTATAATGGTAGAAAATGTTTGCAAATCGTATATCTGATAAGGGCCTAATACCCAGAATATATAAAGAACGGAAGAAGACAAAAAAAAAAAAAAATGGGCAGTGGACTTGAATAGACATTTCTCCAAAGATATAGTCAGTAAACACACGAAGAATGCCTAATATCATTCTTCGTTAGGGGAATGAATGCAAATTAAAATCACAGTGAGATTCATACTTATTAGAATGGCTGTAATTTAAAATTTTTAAATAAGTGTTAACAAGGATGTGGAGAAATTGGAACTCTTTTACATTGCTGGTAGGGGTGCAAAATAATGCATCCCACTGTGAAAACAGTTTGGAGTTTCCTCGAAAAAAGTGAAATGTCCAAGTACCATGTAATTCAACAGTTCTACTCCTGGGTATATTTCCCAAACAACTGAAAACTGAGTCTCAAACAGATGCTTCTATGCTAATGTTCTTTGCAGCATTATTCACCATAGCCAACAGATGGAAACAAGCCAAGTATCTGTAAACAAATTAATAGATAAACGAAATGTGGTACATATATATAATGGAATATTATTCAGCCATAAAAAGGAATGAAGTTCTGATACATGCTGCAATACATTAAATAAGCCTGACATAAAAGGATGAATATTATATGATTCCACTCATATGAGATATCTAGAATAGGCAAATTCATAGAGGCAGCAAATTGATTAAAAATCTACAGACACAGGGAGAGTGGGGGATTGGACCATTACTGCGTAATAGTTGCAGTTTCTCTTTGTGGTAATGAAAATTTTGGGGGGAAATAGTGGTGATATTGGCACAACTTTGTGAGTGTGATTAATGCCACTGAATCGTCTACTAAAAATGGTTAATATGGCAAATTATGTTATGTATTTTTACCATAATAAAAAGGAAAATATTTTCTAAAGACATGGTACTTTTTACCTGGTTACAGAAACATGAGAAAATTTTATAATTTAGCTGATAACTTTATAAACTATATTGAAAATTAAGGTGTTAGAGTTATAAGTAATCTACAAGATATTTTAACTTATTCAATATAAAAATTTAATTTTTCAGGATTAATACATTTGACTCTGTAATCCTAAAGCTATAGGAGATAAAGATGAAATTTAAGATCCATTTTGCATTAAGTTTTCAAGTATATTAACAGGGTAACTCTATACTAACTCATGACTTTAAAAATATCACTCCACCTCTGCTATTGCCTACTTATAACAAATCAACTTTTGACACTACCAAATTCTTATGTAATATGAAGAATACAGAGCAGTGAAACACTGTGCTTCACCTTTTGTCTGTCCCATCACAAATGAAGGATAGGACACATTTCCTTTTCAACTGATTTCAGGGCTCTGAAATAACCTCTAAAGAATACTTTTTCATAAGAACTACAAACTGCATCTGAAATATATTCATAATAATCTTCAGTTTTTATGAAAACACATTTGAGAGGCTTGATTTGGGAAATTATCAGAAAACATGCTGAGTATTCATTCTCTTCTAAGTCAAGTCCTTGTATACAGGCACTCATCCATCCATTCAGCAATCATATTGGCTACCCACTACGAGCACTATGCAAGCTGCTGAAATTGCAAAAATGAATGAGATAATTGTTGAGTCTTTCTGTCTCTGAACAGTTCTTCAGAACAATGGAGCCTGCTTTATGGTCTTTGATAGTGAATACAAATTTGAACCATATTCTGTAGGGGGAAAGTTCATAGCCTTGTTTTCCAGGATATAAGGGAAATCGTGAGGTAAATTGTTTTAGAGGCAGAGTACCTGTTTGAGATTCTGGAATGCTGGTTTCTTCTTTATATTTTTTCTAAACTTGATAGTGACTTGGAGATTTTTCTTTGGCAGTTCTCTCTCACTCTTTGATATCACACAATGAATTTCTCCAAGAGCTTTTTCTTTGTTTCCTTCAAATGGGAAAATAAGTCAGATTCAACTTTCTGTCACTTTTCTTTAGTTGTTTGATAAACCACTTACTTTATTATTTCAGTCAGATTCAGTTACATTGAAACGTTTTTTCCTCCCAGAATCCCTGAGTTTCCTGTGCATACCACCCTAAACTTTTATGACCCAGGATGACGGCTTCCTCTGTCTGGTACATTGCTGTTTGTTGTAGAAAGGTTACTGAGGAGGAAAAGAGACTGATGCACCATTTCAAACTGATAGATGCTTGACCTAGAAGCAACACACAGTATTTTCTTTGGACTGTCATTTTCATTGTCAAGTCTCATGGCTATGTTTAACTTTTTTTTTTTTTTTTTTAGCGTTATTAGTTTCTGGTATAATCATACATTATGCTTAACTTTTAAGGGGCAGGAAGTGCAAATAAAGCATGTACTCGGAAAGAGACCAGAGTATTGGTGAAGAGCCCTAAATGTACCACAACTATGAAAATTTTAGCCCAAATCATTTCAAAACTTAGTATGGATAATGTTTTACAAAAAAATTGCCAAAAATTACTCAAGAAGAACTGAAAAACAGGAATAGAACAGTATTAAAGAAGTTGATGTTTAAAAATCTATCCACATGCCTGAAAAGACCTCAGGCCCAAATGGTTTTATGGGCTAGATTTACCAAATCATTAAAGATTCTAATTTTATGCAAATTGTTTCAGAGTATAAAAATAGAGCACAAAATCACCAATATGAAGAACTGTTAAGTGTGAGATTTACCTTATTTGCAAGCTAACAGTTTTGTCTTCTAATTTCCTGGATGCTTGCAGAAGATATGACCCTCCGGGTCAGAGACAAAAGAAGTTTATTACATCATTAACCGGATCCTGAGCCCCATTTCTCACAGGGCATGACAAATAGGGCCAGATTATGTATACAGATATGGTGGGGTGCATTACATGGAGAGCTCTAAGCTTACAAAACTCAAATCTTTTATAACAGCCATTAAATATGCTGTGTTCTAAGGCTATAAAATAAACCTCCTCAGAGGTACACATACCATTTTCCAAGACTATTTGCTATCGAAATATCTCTCAAAAAATAGTACAGAACAAAGGCAGTCATACCCTTGTTTTCAAGATATACAAACCACAGGGAATTATCACCTAATTGCCAGTATGTGTTATGAAGTCAGTAAAATTATGATATACAAAGCAGGCAAAGTGGCATAAAACAGAAAATTATAGACCAATATTTCTTACAGAGATTGGCATAAAAATGTCATATAAAATATATAAAGCCGAATTTACCAGTGCATGAAAACCAATATCATGAACACATGGCATTTATCCTGGATATGAAGGAATGATAAAACATTGGAAAATCTATCAATTACTTTAACAGGTTTAAAAAATTCATTTAACTTTTTTTAAATCTCCTATTTGAATATATTATATTGACAGATTAAATAAGAAAACAATGTGAACATTTCAATAGATACAGAGAAACTATTTTGAATTAACCAAATAATGAGTATGTTTAATATTAGCACAAGAATCCAAATTTTCTGATTGCCTGAAGAGTATGATTTTTTCCTGCAGTAATATGTGGCAAAAGAGTATGAAGTATGTGTGGTTATTGTTCTTTACTTTAAAATAGCATAGTTAAAATGTACTAATAATATTGAATACTCTTTATACCATGACAGTACCAAACTCCAGTTTATCACCAATAGTAGGTTAAGTCTGTGTAAAAGTAAATGCCTAATACAAAAGCTTCTCAGTCCATTAATTCTAATATAAATCTTTTTTTAATAATGTATATTAAAATATATACATTGACTATTATTATCATAGTTTTAGCTGTACTATCTCCTAGGCCTGTATTTTAAATGGGGGCAATATGGCTCCCAACTTGGCAAAAAATTGGTTCTGGGGACAACAAAAAACTTAGATGGTAGAGGGTTTGTGGCCCTCATAAGCTCAAGGCTACCTGACAAAATCATATTCTTTACTATTTTATTTCTCTCCTTTGGGAGAAATTAGGTATCAGTTGATTTATTGATTAGAATTCTTAATTTAAAATAAATTTATCTTTTCTCCTTATGAGAAGATTGAGAAACACTGTTCTAGACTAAAGGTTTAAGAAAAGGACCATGTCTTAAAACAGCCTTAAATCATTAGCCTCTGACATATTGTACATATACTCAGGCTCTAATTCACATGTAAATAGCACAAAGAAAATAGAACAGTATTTCACCATGAGATATACTATATCTCAGAAATGTCATTTCATTTAGTTATACTATTTAGACTACTGCTTACTTTTGAGATTTGTATTTTGGGTATCAACCAATCATTTAAGTAGACACATAATTTGAAATTATAAAAAGTAAAGCTAAATTTCTTCAAAGGAGTACCATTTGGTCTGTCCAGTTTATTCGATCCTAAAGTAAGAGACATTTTCTCATACAATTTTGCTCAAATAACTGACTGAAATTTTTATGGTATAAGATATAAGGTTAAATTGGTGATCAGAACATAGAAACAATAATCATAATAGTAATTATAAAAATAAAACATGAGTCTACAGCCATGCCATATTTTTATAATACCCAATCTCAGAAGCTAAGCAGGGTCGGGCCTGGTTAGTACTTATATGGGAGACCACCTAGTTAGACCTGGTGTTGTAGATGTAAAAAAAAAGAAAAAGAAAAGAAAAAGAAAAGAAAAACATGAATAAAGTATAAATTTGGAAAATGCCCTTGTGAAAATAATTACATTTGATCCTCACATTTTGTATTAAGTGATCAGAAGGTATAGATGAGAAATATAAGACCCAAAGAGCTCAAATTACTTGCCCCTAGTAAATGACAAAACAAGTAGTCTCCTGAGTCCATATCTCATGCTCTTTGCTAATTTTACCGTCCCTGCCCTTAAAATCCTTAAAAGAGACTTCTTTTTAGCTGCTTATCATTGAAAAAACCTGTCAAGAATACGAGCATACCATTCAGTGAAATCAAGATATGCTCTGTTCCTAGTACTTATGTTCATAATGCAACTTCCTTTCGGAGCACATATCTGAATTTAATGAGCTTTAAAATAATGTCCATACATCTTTCAGGTTTCCACAGACGTGCAGCTCCAGTTACAAGAAGGCAGTTCCCACATGGTGCACATAGGATGGATTATCTACACTTTGAGGATGATAGCCGTGGTTGGTGGTTTGACATGGATATGGTGATCATCTATATTTATTCAGTGAACTGGGTCATTGGATTCATTGTTTTCTGCTTTCTTTGCTATTTTTTCTTTCCGTTTTAGGAATTTTCATACCTTACTACAGTTGAATAGTCACAAATGATGTAGATAACAATTACTTAAACATTTTAAAATGTGCTTTGAAATTTTTATAATGTTGCATTATATAAAATGTGGGTGTTAATAGAAAGTCTAAGTAACTTATTAATGTGTTTCATATAATGAACTAAACTTCATTCAAGAGCTAATATCTATCTAGCTCTTAGCAACAGTGAACTATTAGTTTCATAGTTCTTGGTTTAGGATTTGTGAGCTCTAATTTTACAATGTCTCTTTTCTACTTTGTTGTAAAGGCTGAGGTTCTCCCTTCACTTAAAAATAAAATGATAATCTCGGTAGATATCAGAAAAAATATTTGGTCAGTCACCACATATTCTCAGTCAGATTACATATATTAAAGGTAAACCATGTTCTCTGGAACTAATCTAGCAAGATTTATTCAGTTTTGATTTCCAGTCACCCCTACTTATGTCCCTTTCTAGTATCGACAAAGCTGACTGTCATTTTTTTTACTGACCTAATAATAGCTTTAGCTCAACATTTTTAATTATTACAAGAACAGAATATTAAGAAGAAAAACTGAGATTAACCCCCAACAATAGAAATTTAGAGAAATATATTAACACTTTTAGAATTGCAGGATTACTCATCCATAGAAATATGCTGACTGATTTTCAGTAGTCTAAAATAGCAGTGCACGTCCAAAATGTCATTTAGTGATTTATTTATCTAGAAGATTGTCAGATATATTGTAAATGTGCAATAAAGAGTGGCTTTTAAATTTTTTTATTGTTATTATGTGATTTAATGCCTGGAATAAAGAATTGTTGGAAATCAGTTTATGGATGTTTAGAAAGAAAACCTGACTTTTATTTTTATTTATTATTACAGTAACCCTTGGAATTAGTTTTTCCCTTACTAAAAAAAAAAAATAGATCTGATTTATCCCACTGTGAGAAAGAATTGGGCAGGTATACCAATTTTAAAAGTGAGAAAACTAAAGCAGAGAAGTAAGCTTATTTCAGTCACTCAGGTGGGTCTTTGTGTAATCTAAGACAAAAGTTTTTATTAACTACTAATTCATCATTCCTACACTATGTCATATATCTAATAATGCAATAAGCATACTTTTACATGATAGGTGAACTTCTCAGGGCACTAAAAATACTACCACCATCCAAACAAATTCGGATGGATCAGGAGTCAACAGCTCAGTCTATGAAAAATCTAAATTTGGCCTAATTACTATTGATTGCATTTGAATAAAAGCATGTAACCTGATAGCATCTTGTGTTCTAAGAAATATGGAAGAATGGTACAGGTTTTCATTCTAATACTGTTACTGTGTTTAAAATAACTGTCATTGTTGATATAATTTTCATTTTGCCAATGAAAAACACCTTAACATCTGCAGGACACTTTTTAATATGCTATACTACATTTGATAATAGCTTTCATTCTGTATGCTAGCTTTGATTGGTGGTGGTTACCTGGAGTACTTTGAGAAGGATTCTGAGGCTACATCTTGGCTCCATGGGGGTAAAAGAGCTCTGATCTACTGGCAATGCCGCTCAGATAGTGGGGAAGGAGAATGGTAAGGAAAATTCATTCCATGTCAAATATTTGCCATCCTTGGCTAAGGGTGTAAAAAGACATTCATGTTTTAGAAGCAGGTCTTGCCATTGGTTGAGGGGAAAATAAAAATGTAGCTTAGTGACTATAATTAATAGTACTATGACATATACTAATTTAGTTATGAGCTCAAATTAAGAGTAAACTACTTTCCTGTGCTATACTTCTCATTCTGCCTGAAAACAGGTTAATAAAAAATCAAGTTGTGAATTACATATGAGAATTTAAAAACAATGGTGTAGTTAAAATATAATTTTTCTCATTTCAGAAAAATTTAAATCCCTGTCATTTAAATTAAAAAAGTACCTATTCTTGATTTGCAAGTTCTACAAAACTAAATGAATGTTACTGATAATGTTTATTCTGGTCCTAATATTTAGAGGTAAATCCGGCAAATAGTATAGTATAGCAATCAACCTAGATCAAAAATCAACCACAGCAATGCTTCTTAAACCTTCATATGCCTACATGAAATCTTGTTAAAATGCATATTTTTCAGGTGTATAGGATAGACCTGAGATTCTACATTGCTAATAAGCTACCAGGTAGTATTGATTTGCTGGCCCATGGACCAATCTCAGGACAACAAGGAACTAAAAGAAGTTCCAAGTGAAAAGAAAGCAGTGAATCTTGCTTTCTTGTCATTAACATAATAGTGTCTCAACAAGACAAGTTTCTCATTGTTTTGGTATTTGAGAGTTGTACTGTACTAGTTATCCAACATATAGGAATTATAGGGAATTATGCTATAATTTTGCCTATAGAATAAGCTTCTGAAATTATTTGGTGAGGTTTTAAGTCTAGATAGCAATATATAAGCAGCTTATTTAAAAGCCACAAGTCAAATGATTTCCTTTTTGTGGAAAAAAAAATTATTTCCCCACTCTTCCCTATTTTCTCCCATTACACACCCTTTGGCCTTCATCTCTCTCTCTAGAATCTAATTAAATAGAACAAATGTGATGTCATATTTATCAGTAATAATATCACACCTGGAGATATAAAATACATTATGGCATTTCTACTCACCTCTAAGTCTTACTATGCATTATAATTACAAAAATCAAAAGACCTCATTATTATCCTGACTAAAATTTACTTAACCTTTCTTTCCTCATTTTCCTCAGCTGTAAAATTATGCATTATGAAACAGACCTTCAAAGGATTCTGTTGGGATAAAAATCAGTTCACCAGAAAATTAGAGAACAGATCTAAAAATTCTTCAAGAAATAGTTTGTGTAAAGACAATATTTACCAATTACCTCATTTGGTATAAAGTTATTTATCCTCTCTAATTTTCTATTTTTTATTTATTAAAAGGAAAATATAATATTGTGGATTAAAAGGATCCCCTGAATCAATGCTGCAGGAGAAGGAGAATCAGAGCCCCAAAGAAGTGGTCCCCAAAAGAGACAGCCTCAAAATGCTCCAGGAAGTCTGCACAGAGGTCAAGGAAAGATGTCAGGCCACGAAGGGGGCAACTCAAGTTGAGGTTTGGCAGGACTTCAGCCTGGCAGGGCTGGGTACAAATACCTTATTATTGTTCATGCACAACTAGAATCCTTAATTACCACAAACAAAATTGTACATTCCCTTAAACTGACAGTCATAATATAGCAAAGAACTGCATCATTAACTGGGCCATTAGGCAAAACTAGATTATCCATCAAGTTTTCTAGTCGATAGAATGAAGGGCTGCTGATATTCTTTCATAGGTCTCACTTTGAACCATAGATCTAGTAGCATTGTGGCACATGACTACTGGCACATGCCCACACCATGAAAAGCATTTTACTGAGAAATTAAAGCAAATTAGTTAAGAAATTGACTCACACAATTATGGAGGCTGGCAAGTCTCAAATCTAGAGCCATTGTCCCAGCTCAAGTCCAAAGTCCAGAAGCTGCTGTAGAACCAGGAAGAGCCAGTGGCCCGGTTTGAGTCCAAAGGCGGGCACGCTGTGCTAGGACAGAAAGAGCTGACATCCCAGTTTGAAGGCTGTCATATAACAAGGAATTAAAATATCTTAGAATCTCAAGAGCTGGTTAAGCACATCCAGAGACCAAAGGGCAGGCAGGCAGAAATGAAAGATCACAAGAAGGCTGAAGTCCTAAAGACACTGCTCAGAGCTATTGTCCACAGGTAACCTTTCTTTCTCCAAGGAAGGTCTAAACTCTCTAAGAGCTTTCAACTGATCAAATCAGACCCACCCAGAATAATCTCCCTAATTAGGGACTTTATAGCTAAAAAAAAAAATCTCTTTTCAACAGTAGCTAGTGTTTTCTTGAATAATTAAGAGAAGTTGTGTATGTGCTAAAAACTAGCTGGTGCTTTCTTTCCATCCTCCAACTCTTTTAGCCCACTTATTCAGAAACATACTGAAAAAGGGATTCTGGGGAATGTAGTTTAGTCTAGTCAAGTTGACATATCACAAAGTCATCACATATAGTCTGCTCAGCTTCTCTTTCACTCAATTTCGACTCTGGGCTATGTATACGAAATGATCAATTTTAAAATGAAGATAAACTCAAAATTCATAACATAACTTGTGATAATTCTTCTCTAGCACTGTAAGTTTCAGAATGTTCTTTGTAGGTGGTCTGCTTATCTATATTAAGAAAGAATAATTTTATTATATCTCACCATTTTAAGGATCAGGGATTCAGACAGGGCTAGGCTGGATGATTCTTTTGTTTCAAATAACATTTCCAGACATCACCTGGAAATATTCAGCTGACAGTAGACTGTTCTGGAGGATCCAAGATAGCGTCACTCATGGCTGGCATCTTAGAAAGCATGGCTGAAAAGCTGGGCTCAGCTGAAATAGTCAAATGTAGCGTCTACATGTGGCCTCTCAAGCATGGCAGTATCAGGGGAGTCAGATAGCTTATCGGGACTCCCAGAGGGAGTGTTCACAAAACCCAGGCAACAGCTGCAAAGTTGCTTATCACCAGCCTCTGAAAGTCCTGCAATGATATTTCTGCTGCTTTCTATTGATCAAGAAAGTCACTACAGCTAGTCCAGATTCAAGGAAAGGAGAATTAGATTCTCAATGGAACAAGAACTAAGAAGTCACTGTGTGGAGCTTAAATATGAAAATAATCGTTGGTAAGAGGATTATAAAATTGAAAAATGTGTCAACTGTGTAATCAGTCTTGATTACCTATGTCTGTAAAGAAAAGTACCAGAGAGCTTAATACTTCATTTTATCATCTACAGCATGATGTGTATTGGTTCTTCTCACACTTTAATGTCCATGTGAATCACTAGGGATCTTATTAAAATGCAGGTCTGGGGCAGGGCCCAAAGGTCTGCATTTCTAATAAGCTCTCATATGATACCAAAGCTACTGATCTAAGGAAACCCAATAATCTATATTACAAGTCAACAAACTTTTTCTGTACAGGGCTATGTTGTAAATATTTTAGGCTCTGTAAGCCATATACAGTATCTGTCACATGTTAATAAATACATACAAATAAATAAATAAATAAATAAATAAATAAATAAATAAATAAATAAATAAATAAACTTTCCAGCCCCAGAGACATATCTCTGGTTTTCAAATTTGTCAGCATAGTGGAATCACTTGGGGAGGTCTTAAGAATATGATGCCTAGGTCCTATCACCAAATACTCTGATTTAATTGGCATAAATATAGGGTTTGTTAAAAATTTCCTAGGTTAAATCTAATATGTGGCAAAGTTTGAGAACTAATAATCTATGTCCCCTCCTTTTTCTACCCACTTGCACCTTTTGGGTCATTAAATCTTTTTCAATACATGTGAATGACTGAATTAATATGGATCTCTCTTTTTCACTTCAACACAAAACTGACAATCTAATTAAAGAATAACAACCAAAAATAGATGCTTTCATCAACTCATCCCTGCTCCCAATAGGAAGCCTGCTCCCAACGGATATCATATGTCAGTAAAATAAAGTTGGATGTTGAATTGAGAGCTGACAGAAACTAATGAAAAAGTAGGTTGTTCGGGAAAAAATGATGAAACAGAGAAAACTTTAAGTAGATGGGCAAATTGCAATGCCTTGAATATTAGGAATCACCACAAACCTTATCAACTCAAGATAATTAGAGGAAATATTAAGTAAAGGCCTCAGTTAGTAGTGATCTGCTTTAAAGTCTAAAGATTTCTAACAAGCCTATCAATGTACAGATGGCTTGAGAAGCTTGCAATGAACCTTTAACATTTGAAAAATAGATCCTAAATGCTCACGGATCCCCATATTAATAAATCAGAAAAGGTTTGTAGAAGCTCCTACTATTCTCTTTGGACAATATAAAACAGTTCTTAAATAGGCTGGCCTTGGAGATAGGCTTGAGTAAAAATCCCCACTGCCTCGAACAGTGAGGTCTTAGACAAGTTACATAAATCACCCAATTTTCACTCTTCTCACTTATAGAATAAAGATAATATAACCTACCTTATATACTTAAAAGGACTAACTGAAATTATATACACAATATGTGCACAAGGACTGTGCACAATCTTAGCATAAAAACTCAATAAACTATATTATTATTAGTTACCAGTATTTTTAAAAAGCAGATTAGTACAATGTGTGAGTGAGCTGCTTGGTCAATATCAATAGAAGCCTAAACCACAGAGAATACATAGCTTCCCCTGTCATTTGAGAGCCACAAAGTAGTTTTTTAGTCACCCCACTATAAGAAAAGACAGAAAGAAAGTCCTGCTTAGGTCAGGTGGAAAACTCAGAGCTTCTAGTTCTACATTTTCAGTGGGAGGTAAGAAGAATAAGGACAGCTAATGCACAGAAGAAAATGAGTCCATTCCATCTTTCCATTTTTCTTCAACGGTTCTGCAATGCCTCACACTAAAGACTGCTTTAGAGAGGGCCGTGTGCATGCACATTCAAAGTCAGATTCTCATCGCTTCCCTTCCAGTCCATCTCTGGTGCTGTCACAATGCCAGAGCGCTAAAAGGGCACCTTCTCTTTACAGGGGCAAGACTGAGGGCCTGGCTCTCTCGTACTTTCCATGGGAGCTCAAAGGAAAAAGTCCTCTATTCATATCTATTCTTGCTTCAAAGAACAATTCTGGTTTTAGTTCTTTGCAATTCCCAAGGCCTGAGTTTTTAATTTATACCGGTGTCTTAATTATATCTAGTAATATAATACTGATAAATGTGCCCTAGTACTCAGTTGTCACCAGTACACAATATCTCCAGCACCATCTCACCCTACATGTGAGAGGGGAACAAAAGGAAAAATAAGTCTCTCCCTTTCCCTCTTAACTTCCTAACCTCTTAATTTTATCTATATTGTATTATATCTACTTCCAAAAAGTAAAATTCTTGTTGGTTCCTATCTCAAGTGAGGTCCCTGATGTTCAGCTCACCATTAAACATTTCACAGATTTTTGCATATCTACTAAGATTTCATTCCTCATCTTTTGTTTCCTTCCCTCTTAAGGCCCTGCCTTGTGAGGTGGATTTGATTAGATTAGATTGACAATTAGATTATTCTGATTTTCTTCAGGAGAGGCAGCTTTTTGAGAGGTGAGGCAATGTCAGAATTACATTAATACTCCTTATTTTCTTGATGTGCTATTTATAAAACAAAGCCCTTAAAGTTTAGAACATTTCACCATATGGAATTTAAACAATTGTTTGTTGTTTATTATTTTTTTGTTCCCTTAACCTCCTCATCTTTCAGTGTTTCTTGTCTCAATTAGAGGCAATATGATTTACCCAGACATAAAGAAAATGTTTCAACTGAACCATCCCTCTTGCAACTGGCATGACACAGACCTGTCTGGGTGTGTGCAAACCCAGTCACTGGATAAATAGTTTATTTACAAATAGAATTGGAGATGGGAAAAGGATTTTTAAAGGAAATAAGCAAATGAACAAAGAAGGAGCACAGTAACAGATCGAGGAAATCCAGTGGATGCTAAGAGGTAGGAGTGTAAAATGCATTCAAGAGTGATAACACATTCTGCTGAACAACTGAATTCATAACTAAGAGAGTTAATAGGCCCCCAAATATTTGTATATTTTGTCTCAAAGCAATATAGTTATCTGACAATATCTCTGTTTCAAACCTAGTCAAATTTGTGACAACACTTTTCCGTAAAAACTTAACCAAATTTCAACTGGTGCCGGTTATACCTTTGAAATATATGTCACACATATCCCTTGCAGTCCCTCCACAAGTTATTCTCTCGACACTGTCACTGCCACCAGTTATTTTTCTAAAATATAAGATCATGTCATTCCCTTGCTGAAAATTAAATGACAGTTCCCCTTAAATCCTAGTAAAAGGTACCAAATATTTAGGAGACTATTCCCAAATGAGCCCTATCTTACCTTTTCAAACTCATACCACTTTCTCACATGCACTGTATATTCCTGCTATTCCGTTTATTAAGAACCACTTCATTATAACTCCTAACATACCAGATCTACTGCACAGTAAGCTCCCCAAGGACACAAACCAGGCCCTATTCATTTTTAATCCCAATTATAGTGTAGAGTCCACAGCAGCAGGCAGTCAATAAGTTTTCGATAAATAAAAGAATAAGTGATAACCTAAGTGATAGTTTATCATTAATTTTATCTTTTTATAACTAATCTTTCAGAATCATAGGCTTGCCAAAGGATAACAAAGCTATTCTTTTTTAACACACAATTCTAGAATTTACCCCAAAGTATTATTAGTGACAAGGACTATTTTTACCACTTTCCCGCTCCCCAATGTTACCACGCTAATTGAACCTGTGAGAAATGGTGTCATTCAAAATATGAAGATAGTTAATGAGAAGCAATCCATCATGCAGGTACTATCCAGGACTTTCAATCTTATTGTAATCTTTAGATGATGTTCTGAAATGGTGCTGACAAGTGAAAAAAAACACAACAGTAAAAAACATGGTAAATTTCTGGAGGGAAAGCCACTAATGAAGAGCTTCAGACTTTGATCTTCCCATTAATTTTACAGAAAAGTGGCAATGCAATACTGCCCAAGATATTCTAAGATTGTATGTGCCTCCACTTTTGTGAGGAAAAAAGCAAATTACCAAAAACAAAACAAAAAACCCCAGAACTTACCTACTCTCAAGAGAAATATATACCCAAGAGATATATACCCATAAGAAATTAAAAGATAGGTCCACACAAAATTTCCATATAAATATTTATTATATATTTAAAACAGATAAAAAGCAGAAACAATTATTCATCAGCTGATAGATAAATAAAATGTAGTATGTACACCATTAGTGCAGACCATTATTAATTAATAAAAAGTAATGTCATACTGATGCATGAATCCTGAAAATATTTCCTGAGTGAAAGAAGCCAATCATTAAATGCCACATATATGATTCAATTTATATGAAGTATCCAAAACAGACAGATCTATAGAGAAATAGAGTAGACTGGTGGTTGCCTAGGACTGGGGGTTTTGTGGGGAAACAGGAGTGACTGCTAATGGGTATAGGATTTCTTCTTGGTTTGATGAAAATGTTCTAAAATTGACTATGGTGATGGTTACACAAAGCCATTCAGCTGTACACGTTAAATGAATGGATTTTATGATATCTGAATTCTATCTTTTAATGAAGCTATTAAAACTTTAAAAACTGATATTTAGAACTTTTTTTAAAAATCCATATGGGTACTCTTTTTTACCTTGTGAATTCCTTCTGCGAGGGCTCACATCACTGAAATTTACATCAGTGCATTACTCAAGGTTGATGATGATGACCTTGAGTGATTAAACTGGGTCAACTTTACTGATACAGTTGAAGAAAGAAAATTACATAGTGAATTTTAATTTCCATCCAAAATAATAAAAATTTAAGTTCTAGTATTACAGAGTTAACCCTTAGCTGGAAAAATCTGGCTTTTCCTAATGACAGACTCGGCATCCAAATAACTGAGGATTTTCCTGAAAACATATTAGTAATTGACACTGACAATTTCTTGATTACCTGAGAATGACACATGAAAATGTTTCTCCAATAACTGTTCACAGAGAAAAGCTGATGAAGTACTGCCATATGCCTGAAACTGGGGTGATTTTGGCATTTGACTCAATCTCCCCTTCCCAGCCCAATTAATGCTGACAGAATGTCTGTTTAAGTGAGCCCACCTCCTGGCAAACAACTGTGAACTATTTCAGATTGGTTTTCTTCCTAGAACACCCACTAGCCATACTGCTAAGAAAGAAATAGAAAGCATTTCTATATATTTGTCATTCTCTCTTTTTCACTGCTGTGTCCTCCCTAATATCACCTTAACCCTACCAAACTAACATTAGCATTTGGCTAAAACCTTGTCAACAAAGGTAAATTCTGAAATACTATAAAATAATTTTAAAAAAATTTTTAGTTTTGACTCTAAAAATTTATCCTCCTCTTGCTATGCCTCCCCACTCAGGCTTTATTCCAGCAAATTAAGTGAAAATGTTATTAATTCTTGCCTACTTATAATTCTGTACTATCCTATAAAACCAATTAAGAATTTATAAAATGCCTTGCATAAGACTCTATTTTTGGTATATATATTCAAAAAAGGAAATAACGTAGAATGACTTTACATCAGGTAACTCCAAAAGGAAAATTGCCTCAAGGATCAGAAAATATGCGAGCTTCATAAAATCATTCAGCCTATCTCTATAATTTTCCTGGGGCAAGTAACCAATCCCGGGAAGAAGAATGTATCATAAAGTCTAAGGTCAAGCAATATAACTAACTACAGGTTGAAGAAAAATCAACCATCTAAATAAAGTTTACCAAAAATCTAGGCTCAATTAAAATCATGTTTGAAATCCCTTTGTGGATACATATCTATATTTAATATTAAGAGAAAACTACTTATGAAAAAACAATACTACTAGCTATAGCTTAGACTTTTTGACTGTACTTATTGTGGGAAATGAACATTTCTACCTTTGAAAAAGAAGGTACTTGTAGAGCTTCTAAGCACTTCAACCTAAACTGTATACATAGAAGCCAGTTATAGTACTATAAGTTTCTCCTCATCTACATTATCATCAAATTGGTAAGATGTTAAAGCATAGTTTACTCAATATACAAAAATACCAATTGTATTTCTATACTCTATCAATGAAGAGTACAAATATGAAATTAAATAGTTCAATAATATCCAAATGAAGAAAATATTTAGAAATAAAGTAACAAAAGTATATTTATAATCTAAAACTACAAAAAAACTGTATGAAGAACTAACTAAATAGTAAGATATCCTGTGTTGATAGACTGAAAAACATAATATTAGGTGGCAATACTCCTCAAATTGGTCTACAGATTCGATACAATCCATATCAAAATACCAGCTGCCTTTTTTGAAAAGACTGACAAGCTGATTCTAAATTTCATATGGAAATACAAGGGACCCAGAATAGCCAAAAGAAACGAAACGACTGAAGTTGGAAGATTCACATTTCCCAATTTTTAAGCTTTCTGCAAAGCAACAATAATCAAGACAGACAGCGTAGTGTTGCCAAATGAGAGTCTACAAATAAACTCTTATATTTATAGTAAACTGATTTCAGGCAACGGTACCAAGACAATTTAATGGGGGTGGGGGAATAGTCTTTTGAAATGGTTCTGGAACAACTGGAACACACAAAAGATAAAACTGGACCCCTTTATTACTCCATATACAAAATTAACATAAATCGAAGGCCTAAAACTATTCCAAAAAATACTCTTGAAAGAATAGGCATGACTCTATAATCTTGCATTCAGCAATGGTTTAGATAGGACAACAGAAACACAAGCAACAAAACATAAAACATAAAAAAAATGGACTTCTTAAAAAATAAATCTTTTGTGCTTTAAACAACACCATAGAGTGAAAGGACAAACCACAAAATGTGAGAAAATGTTCGCGTATATATGAATCTAGATAAGAGATTTATATCTAAAGGATACAAAAGACTCCTCTAACTCAATAATAAAAAGACAAATAACCCAAATTTTAAAAGGGCAAAGGATATGAGTAGACACTTTTCCAAAGGAGATATACAAATGGCCAATAAGTACATGAAAAAAGGTTCAACATGAATAGCTGTCAAGGAAATGCGAATTAAAACCACAATGAGATACCATTTCATACCCACTAGGATAGCTATTATGAAAAAATAAATGTTACAAGGAACTGGAGAAATTGAAACTCAAACACTGCAGGTGGGAATGTAAAATGGTACAGTCACTTTAGGAAAGTCTGGCAATTTCTCACAAGTTTAAAGTTGAATTATCAAATGACCCAGCAATTCTTTGCCTAGTATATACATACCCAAGAGAAATGAAAAAATATGTCCTAACACTTGTACACAAAAATTTTCATAGCAGCATCATTTCTAATAGCCAAAAAGTGGAAACAACCCAAATGTCCATCAACTTATGAATGAATAAATACATTATTAACCATACCATGGAATATTAATCAGCAACATAGGTGACAGTTGAAAGCATGCTAAGCAAAATAAGGAAAAAGGCCACCTATTGTATAATTCTACTTATATGAAATGCATAGAATAGGAAAGTCCATAAAAACAAAGTAGATTAGCAGTTGCCTGGGGCTAGGAGGTTGAGGAGGAAACGAACAGTGACTGCTAATGGTGAGAGTTTCTTTTCGGGTTAATGAAAATGTTTTAAAATTGATTGTAGTGATAGGGGCACAAATCTGTGAAC
The DNA here is from genome assembly GCA_030015415.1 of Cynopterus sphinx. Classification (NCBI taxonomy): domain Eukaryota; kingdom Metazoa; phylum Chordata; class Mammalia; order Chiroptera; family Pteropodidae; genus Cynopterus; species Cynopterus sphinx. The sequence goes on from CM057379.1 coordinate 34,696,169, forward strand.
ATACTAAAAAACATTGAATTGTACACTCAATATAGCTCAGTAAAACTATATCTCAATAAAGCTTTTTAAACAAAACTCCACTGATGTAACATTTTATAAAAGCAAAAGACTTTTCTATAAGTTTTCTCTCCAGATGGTTGGTTTCATTCTTTTTTTAGCTTCTTATTAACTCCTGCCACCATGGTATCCTATAACATGTACAGTATAATAACACTATAGATTTCAGTACTGAGCTAATGCCTTGTCATATATTTTGGTTTAAGGGTTAGAGTAAGGGAGAGAAGCACCCCAATCCCTTAAACCTAATGTTTCCTCATTTACCTAAGTATTCTACACTGGGATTTGGTAAAATTCCAGTGAACAAAGTAGTAATTCTTAATAAGTGAAGGAAGAAAAAAAGGATTTTAGGTATTTAGATATTGAAATTAAGGACCCACCCAAAAATACTCATATGCAACTAAAAATAATCCTAATTTTTAATAAGTTTTACAAACCAATACTTTGCCAATCTCAGACTACTTGTTAAAAAATAATTTGAGATATTTCTAAATACCATCCTTATGCATATTTTAGATTTATTTAAATTTTTAATATGTTAAAGCATATTTAAATTCAGAGTTTTCTTTCAGTTTCATTATACAAAAAAGTAAGTAGTGAATACATCAATCAGTGGAAACATACTTATAAACTGCCCAATAGAACTGGTTATTTGTTAACTCCATTTTCAAGTGCTTCAAGCAGCTGTGCACCTGTTACTCCGACAACTAAAACTGGGTCTACTATAAGAAAAAGAGCCCAAAGATCATGCATAAGTGAAATTCCCTTCTGGATGTTTTTGATCAGATCAGAAAATGCCTATAAATTTAAGGGGGAAAAACAATATTGATGTTTTTATCCATAAATTGTCATCTTTATGACTCAATAGTACATTCAAAACTTCATAATTAGGCACCACATTGCCAAAAGCTCCCTTATATTTTTCCTATCCCCTAACTCGTGTTTCTATTCCCTTCCCTCTTAATTATGTAGTTATATTTAGCATATTCATTTTTGGAAGACTTGCTTTCATGTTAGCCACCATTTTCTCTTTAATTACAGAATATTAGAACTGAGAAACTACTAGCTTTCCCCGTTTTCTGACAAGATCATGCCTAAGGCATCCCACAGCACAGATCATCTATTTTTAAAGCTCTCCACAGGGAGCAACTCCAAAGAATCCCTAAGGAAACAATTCTAAGGTTTAACAAATCTCACTTAGGAAATGTTCCCACAAACCTAAATTATTCATAGGGAATATTAAGACCACTTGTATTTTCAGTGAAATGTCATTATAAGAGGTTTGTGGTTAGGATGTTAAATGATGTCACATTCTAATGGTGCTTTTTGAGCAAGCCATATTATCATTTTCTCCACTTCATATTGAATTATTACAATGACAATATCTGCTCCTTCCTCAAGTTCTACTGCTATTTGGTTAACAACTTCAATGAAGTCTTTATAGTTTGCATTTGACTAACTATAGGCAAAGTATCTAGCCACTCTTCTTTCACTGATTCCATTAAGCCAATTTTATAATGTTCCAATTAACTTTTTTATTTTTACTGCACCATGTCTAAGAGTTCAGAAATAAATCTGACATTGACATTACTGGACAACCTAAGTAAAGCGCTTTTGTTTCATGTATTCTTTCAAAATATCCACACCATAATCAAATTTATGGTTTCCTAAAAATAAAATTAAAAGTTTGAAAATTAATTCACAAGAATGTTATTCCTTTTTCATATTTAAATAGTGCAGTTCTCCAAATAGTAGAGTTTTCTATGCTTGAAAGACTATATTTTAGAAGCGTGGATTTTATCACACATTGTATTAATTATACCAGCTTTGATTACAAATGATAAAACTTGCACAAGCTTTTATTCTACAGAAATTCTCTTTGCAATTCAGGTAGTACTTCATTCTCAAAGAAACCATGAAGTAGAGTGGAAAAGATGTCTCACAGCGTGAGAAAAATGCGATGATGTGATTAATCTTGGGCTAATAACATGCTAACATAAAGATTATTTTTAGTCAGTATAGGTACACTAACCTGTGCTAGTGTAGTTAAGAATAAAAATAATGTCTTTACTCCCAACTAAAATCAATGGTTTTAAAAAACGCATTCATACTGCGAAGGACAAGAGAAATCCTGGTGTAGATCTGTAACATTTTCTGAAATAGTTGTGCTCCTTTTTAATTTATAGAAGTAGTAATTTTGAAAAAGTGCTTTTCTGAAATTATTGATATAAATTATTTCTGGATGTAATCTGTGATAGATCCTTTCATAAATAAAAAAATATTCCAGCAATATTAATTTTTTACTAATTTAATCATTTAATCTTTTAAAGCATCAGTTTATATAACGCAGAATGTTTGAACGATATAGTAATAAAATTTATGTGCATTTTAAAACTGATCAACATAATATATGAAACCAGCCATCTAGGGAAAAATCAGGTGAAAACTATTTTTTATTCCTTCTGAAAATGTGTTGGCAAATAGTGTTGAGCCTTCTGTACTTTTTTTAATGGCAGATCTTTGTGAATTTAATTGCCTTTTTATACTCTTAGGAAATCCTATAATTGTTAAATGAGCTGAAAACTTATCACTGATCCCTCTGCCACCTCTCCCTCTTCTCTACAGCATTTCTTGGGAAAATTGTTTGGTGGAACCCTTAGTGACAGTGAAGTAGTAGGTGAAGAACTATTTACAATGCTCTACAGCAATACTTTCAATGTTTGCAAATCTTAAGATATAACAGTGGAAATAATAAGTGATTGTAGGATATGAGTTTACCATACGAAATCAATTGCCTTCCTATATATTGTCAGTGAACAAGTGGAATTTGAAATTAAAAACAATATCATTTACATGAAATGAAATACTTAGGTATAAATCTAACAAAATATGTATGAGATCTATATGAGGAAAATTAAAAACTGATAAACAAAATCAAAGAAGAACTAAATGGAAGAAGGAATATTCCATGTTCATGGATAGGAAGACTCAATATTGTCAAGATGTCAGTTCTTCTCAACTTGACCTACAGATTCAATGCAATCCCAATCAAAATCCAAGCAAGGATTTTTGTGGATATCAACAAACTTATTCTAAAATTTAAATGAAGAAGCAAAAGATCTATAATACCCAACACAGTATTGAAGGACAAAGTTGGAAGTATGACACTATTCAACTTCAAAACTATTACCTACAACAATCAAGGCAGTATGGTATTGGTGGAACAAAAACAGATCAATGGAACAGAATAGCAAACCCAAAAACAAACCTACATAAATACAGCCAACTGATTCTGACAAAGGCACAAAGGCAATACAATAGAGATAGCTTTTTCAACAAATGGTGCTACAAAAACCGGACATCCATATGCAAAATAAATAAATAAATAAATCTAAACACAGACCTTACACACTTCACAAAAATTAACTCAAAATTGATCACAGACCTAAATGTGAAATGCTAAGCTATAAAATTCGGAGAAGATAACATGAGAGAAAAATCTACATAACCTTGGGTTTGGTGATGACCTTTTTAGATATGACACCAAAGGTAAGATTCATGAAAGAAAGAAATAATAAACTAGATTTCATTAAAATTAAAAATTTATGTTCTGCAAAAGATAATGTCAAGAGAAGAAGATAAGCCACAGACTGGGAGAAAACATTTGCAAAAAACACATCTAATACAGGACTGTTATCCAAAATATACAAAGAAAACCTCTTAAAATTTAACAAGAAAACAAACAACCTGATTTAAAAATAGGCCAAAGATTTTAACAGACATGCACCTCACCAAAGAAGGTATATAGATGTCAAATAAACAGATGGAAAAAATCTCCACATAATATGTCATCGTGAAAATACAAGTTGAACAAGTAGCTACCATTACATACCTATTAGAATGGCCAAAATCCAGAACATAGATAACATCAAAAGCTGTCCAGGATGTGGAGCAACAGGAATTCTCATTCGTTGTTGATGGAAATACAAAATGGTAAAGCCACTTTAAAACACAATTTTGCTGCTTTTACAAAACTAAACATACTCTTTCTTACCCTAGGATCCAGCAATTGCACTCCTTGGTATTTACCCAAATGAGGTGAAAACTTATGTCTACACAAAAACCTACAGATGGCTATTTGTAGCAGCTTTATTAATAATTGCCAAAACTTGGAAGTAAACGAGATGTCTTCCAGTATGTGAATGGATAAATAAACTGTGGTACATCCCAGCAATGGATTATTTTGCAGTGCTAAACATAAAGTAGAGGGAACAGGAATGCATATTACTAAGTGAAAGAAGCTAATCTAAAAGGATACATACTGTATGATTACAATTATATGAAATTCTGGGCAAAGCAAAACTATGAAGACAGTGAAAAAATCAGTGATTGCCAGGGGTTGGGTATAGGGGAGGGATGAATAGGTGGGACACAGATAAATTTTAGGGCAGAAAGTACTTTGTATGATACTATAATGGTGAATATATGTCATTAAACATTTGCCCAAACCCACAGAATCCTAATATAAACTATAGCCTTTGGGTGATAATAATGTTAGCTTCATCAATTATTAACAAATGTACCACCATGTGTGGATGGGAATCTCTGTTCCTTCCTCTCAATTTTGCTGTGAACCTAAAATTGCTCAAAAAAATAGTCTATTAAAAAACTAAATAAAAAGATATAACAAGAAAGATGCATAAGAGACTGCTAATTTGTCATAAACATCATATCATTGATATGCAATCTTCCCCTTTATTACTATGGCATAATTATCTAAACTGCATAGTAATACCACATGACCTATGAAAAACAAGGTAATTTGATGACCTTAAAACAATGAAGACCATGCAAATGAATAACTTCATTCACTCAACAAATACTATCCAGAAAGTCTTACATGCTAGGCACTATACTTGGGTATTAGATATATGGTTTTATAACATAGAAAAAAGTATCTACCCCTCATGTAATGAGGAGAGGAAGACAATAAACAAAGTAATTAGGTAAAACATATCCTCTACTGGGAGGTAATAAATGCTATAGAAAAAGTAAAACAAAAAAGGCAGATAGACTACCAAGATAGAGGGTATAATTTGAAATAAAGTCCTCAGAGGAGGCCATTCTGAGATGACTTTTAAGGAAGGAGAGCCATCCACATGAATATCTGGGAGAAGAGCTTTCAGGCAGAGAAAATAGCAAAAGCATAGACCTCAAGTCGTAAATATACCTGGTATGATTGAAGAACAGAAAAGACTAGCAAACAACTGCAGCAGAGTAAATGCATGACAAGACAGACGATGAAACCTCAAAAGTAATGGGGAATTAGATCACGCAGGGTCTGGTTGGCCACAGAAGACTGGTTTTTACTCTAAATAAGTTCAAGAGACATTGGAGCTTTTGAATAGAAAAAATGACATTAACATTTTGAAAGATTTCCCTGGTGAGAATGGACTGTAGGAGAGTAAGAGCAGAAGCAGAGCAAGGAAACTATTTAAGAGGGTCTTGCAATAATCCACAAAAGAGATGAGGTACTTGGAGCAGGGTCACAGAGTGGAGGTGACGGAGAGTGGATAGGTTCTGGATATTTTTGGATGCCACAGCCAATACAGATATGCTGGAAGACTGTTTTGGGGGTATAACAGAAAGAAATCAAAGAATGAATCCTAAGATATTTGGCCTGAGCAACTTGAATGATGAAGAAGATATAGTTATAAGAAAGGCAAAATGACAGCCAAGAATATTTTGCTCTGGAATGGAGAATTAATTTTAGACCCATTAAATATCAAAGCCCACATATCAATTAAGAAGTTAGTTTATCAGGTCTGTATTTGAGGAGAAAATCTAGGTTGAATGTATGATTTTGGAGTCAGCAGACAAATAGGATGTGAAGCCAGAAATTTAGATGAGATCACTAATGGAGTAAATATATACAGAGAAAAGGAACAAGAACTGATTCCTGAGATGGTCCAAAAATAAGAGACTGGGAGATGAGGAGCAACCTGCAAAGAGAGAAAGCAGCAGCTAGTCTCATTGGAAGAAAACCAGAATGTGGTATCCTGGAAACCAAGTGAAGACAGGGTTCTAGGGAGAAAGGAGTGATCACCTTTGTCAAATGCTGCTGATAAATCAAAAGACATGAAGGCTGAGAAGTGGCCATTGGTTTCAGCATCGTGGAGGTCATTGATGACTTTAAAAAGTACATACCAGAATTCCACCTCAGTTTAAATGTGTAGCTTTTTCTTGATTTCATACCTCAGGGCTCATACACCAAGAAAGAGATCCATGCCTGAATAAAGAAAATTTCCAAGTAGATAGAAGCAGAACAAAAGAACATCTGACTATCTTCTGGGCCAATATTTACTAAACTGTATTCTGTGAAATCCCAGTTCTTTTGGATATTAATAGGGCATCCATAATTATTTACTCAAGTTTGGGAAACGTTGGGTTAAGCCAATGATAAAGTGCTTTATGTATTCATCCACTTCTTGCATCTTTAATATACTATAATATAGAGTTTGAATCTCCAAACAAGGAATATACTAATAAGCAGGGTTTTGCAAAATCATTTGAAAATGAAATCTTTATGTAAAATACCTTGTGGTAATAATATTTTGTAAAAAAAATACTTTGAGAAATGTTAATTCGATTACTTCATGAAAAGGAAAAAGAAAAGCAAAATTTTATTAATGTTTAATTTATTCTATATAAATTAAATTTTGGATTCTTTCAATACGAAAATTTACATTACCCTAACAATGTGCCAAATTTATTAAATACAATTCTTTTTCAGGATTCTCATGCTCCTAAGAAAATACCATTTTGTAACAAGATTTATGTTTTATTTGAACATCAAGCTTTTTTCTAAAGTAGCTGAAAACTATAGTTCACTTTAGATATGAAGTTTAAGTATCACAAATTTTCTTTTAGATATTAATGCTATGTTTGAAATCTAAGAGTATGATTTCTAGCTATAGCATGTTTTAAAAAACTGGGTAGGTTACTTTGCTTGGTTAGCCAGTTCTCCTAAACACCTGATCACTTTCGATGTACCTGAGGAACTCATCCCTTAATGCCTATTCACTTCCTTAAAAGCCAGAACTATATACCCAGCTAGACTGAAAAAAAGCAGAGACCAATGACCAACTCTTTGGAACAACCTAATTCAAGAGCATATAGAACGTATCATGTCACTATCTTCACCCACTGACACTTGCTAAGGTACATGCTTTTATGTCCACAAACAGGATGAGAGGCTCAGTTTCCAGGGAACCCAAAGGCCATAGGGAAAGCTCCAACTACAATTCTCCCTACTAGCTTTCCCTGAATTCTACTTGGCATAACATTGTAAAAAAAAAAAAAAAAAAAAAAGATAAGCAGCAAAACTTAACAGACAAGGAACAATAATCAGAAAAAATCTTCCCACGGCAGAGATTAAAATTTGACAAAATATTTCTCCAAGAATTAAAAAATAAATAAAATTAAGGAAGGTCATAAAGCAGGAATTATTTTAATGTAGGAAAGAAAGGGCAAGAAAACAAGAGGAAATAGCAACATTATGTATAATACATTCCCTTTATGAAAAAAAATAGAAAAAAATAAGCATCTCTATTTGTACTGGTTTATATACGTATATGTACACATAAAGAAACTCTGGTAAGAAACTAAAAAAAAGTCTACCTGAAGGGAGTAAGAACTGGGTAGAAGGGGCCACACATAGGAGGTCGTTTTACTCTATAATAGTATTTTTGGTTCTTGAACATTTTGGTTCACAATATTAATATGTGCAATTATATTACCTATGTCAAAAAAATAAAAAATACATTAATAAAATTAGTGGTACCTTATGAAAATGCTAATTAAGATTTCCAAGGGAATAGTTTGTTCCATAGAACATGGATTATCATTACCAATTCTCAAAACATTTTCAGCACTAGGCTATCATCACTAAACCTAAAAGGAGGAGATACAATTGAATTTTGTCTCTCTGCTCATATAATAATCAGAGTAATCATGTCCTGAAACTTCATATGCTACAAGTTTAATTCTCAAACACATCACTACAAAAGTAGTGTTGATTTCACTAATTCTGGATGTGTCTTACATTTTAGAAATAAACAAATGTTTATATTTTCATATCTATAAGTACAAAGCAAACAATATAGGGGCACAACTCAAACTACTTGAGAATAAACTTTAAGGATTTTGATCATGTATTCTTGAGGTCATAAACCATGTTTCATATTGTATTTAATAGACACTCAGTTCTTGTTTAGATAAGTGAAAGGTCCTAGACAGCCTTGTAAATCTTCTATTTATGAAAACTTTACTCACAAGTGCTTTTCATTATGTGTGCTTTTAAACAATTAGATTTTTAAATTATCATTTCAAAATGAAATACTACTGAATTTCATCATCTTGGGAACATCAGGTTCCATTAAAATGAATTAAGTTGTCAATTATTATCTCAAAATTAAAATAAATGGAAACAAATTAAAGAAATTCAACCCAATAAATCAAAGTTGTGTGCCCCACTATCAGTTTATAGATAAAAAAGATTTTTAATCTTAAAGAAATGTAACTTCTAAGTATGAGGTAATGTCAAAATTCTATAAATTTTCTAATTTTGGAGTATACTTTATCACTGAACTGTTTGATTGTTGTTCAACCACTCAATTTGATTTATCTTTCATTTATATTAAATGAAACTATATCCTAAATAATTCTCATAATGTGATTACATTTCTACTTTCCCAACAATTTCACAGTAAATTTTTATATGTGAAGTGGAATGTGCAGTCCTTAAAATTATATTTGCAATGCATTTTAATGAGGTGGTATGCTGGATATCTTTAGTAGGCTCCTTCAAACGTCCTCTCTTTTTCTACCTTTCTTTGGGCTCAGGTAGGCCAACCTCTAAAGACCACATCAACTGACTCCTTTACCTACTGGCTTTCTGTTGGATTAAACCAGTGATAAGCACAGGCAGGAATTAAGAGGAAAAAGTTAGAAAAGAGAACAGACTCTCTTCCTTTTTTCCCAGACTCTCTTCATTCCCCAGACTCTCTTCTTTTTCTCTGAGTCAGTATAGAATGCTTGCAGCCCTCTACCAAAGGTTATGGTTTCTATCAGCTGATCTTTATATGGAATCCTCCCTTCCCTTTTCACATGCCTCTTTATACTATACACCATTCTAGTACTGCTTAACAAAAATAGAATGTCAGTAATGTATATAATTTTAATTTTTCTCGCAGCCACATTTTTTAAAGAAAGATCCAATTGAAATACATTTCATTTAACACAACATATCCAAAATACTGTTTCACATGTAATCAATATAAAAATGATTAAAGATATTTTGTATTCTTCTATTTTTGTACTAAGTCTTAGAAATCCAGTGTATATATTAAACATACAGCATACCTGAATTTGGATTAGGCAAATTTCAAGTGCTCAATGTACTATATTATCCCTTCCTTATAGTTTTCCTCCCTCTCCCCATACACTTGCGAATAGTCTTCCTATTAAAGTCTCAAGTTACTCATGTGGGTGTGTCACTTATTTTCTACCAGGATGAAACTGACATACATGGGGGAAATGCCTGATATAATGTTCAAGAAAAAACAGTATGTGACATTATATAATTATAGTACAATCTCACTACATGAATAATGCACATTAAAAAAGTTCAAGGAAATATCACAAAATGTTAACCTAAAATTATGGAAATATAAATGATTATTTTGTTTCCTGGTACTTTACATACCCTTCAAGTTTCATTAAATTTATAAAAAATTTAAAATGTCAAAACAAAAATTCAACATAATTCTTAGCAAAATTTATAGGCTGCATATAAATAAGGACTATTTGTTTTTACCTTCTTACAATAGAACCCATCCCCAAAAGGCCTATAAAAAATGAAATCAATCAAATATAGATTTATGGTATAAACAGAATGTCAAGTAAACTGAAAATAACACCACTTACAGTAAACCTATACATTCCTCAGAAAGGGAAGTCAAACACTAAAAGAGCTCAAACTATGCTGCTAGCACAGTTTTCAACATAAATAGTTCACTACTTTTACAATATAAGTAGAACAAAGTCAGTACTTATGGTCTAATTCAATGGTTAGACTAAAAATAGTAACCAAATATATACTGAACTTAAATGTTAGAACATTTCTAGATTCTAAATTCTAAATCCACATGGTAATGAGTTCAGAACATTATGTGTGACAGACAAAACACAGAACACAGCAAGTAGGTAAAAGTGAAAAAAGGGCAGTTAAATCCCAGGACTGATTTCTGCCTCTTTTTCCTCATTCATTATTATCTGTCAGCATTTGCAGTTGGGAAGGATGAAACAAATGATAGAATTATATATAATAATTTCCTTCTTTAACTATTTCAGCTTGCCATCCTCCTACGCTTACAATAGAGATTCCCTAGTATTTACCTCAGATATATCAACACCCTTTTCTTCCCAAGATCAGCATGTCCAACCCTCTTTTAATGTCTTGTGTTACTGTAATGACCAAAAAAAAATCAGAAACAACTTAAATATGTAATAGATTAGTTAAATAATAAAAAAACATCATCCATGGAATGGAATACCATGCAACCATTAAAGGTAATAGTGTTATGAAAGATTATTTTGTGCACCATAGTGTGAATGTTTTTAATACTACCAAACTGTACATTTTAAAATGGTTAAAATTGTAAGTTTTATGTTACATATATTTTATCATAATAAAAATTATTTCATAAGTGCAAATATTATGATAAACCAATGGGAACCAATCATTAAACGATGAAAATCAATGATCCCATTGGTTCACTGTATAACATTTAGAAAGGCTCATGGAAAAAAATAAAAGCCTCCCATCCCATCAAGCTATAATCACTGTTAACTACTGTATAGATCCCTAAAATGGATGGATGGATATAGATCCCTATTAATGTCACCCCCTATCTAAATAATCCCTAATAATCCCTAATAATATTCCCTAATGGCCTCTTCAATATAGTCAAATAATGTCCATCATTTCACCAATAGTTAAATATCCTTCTTTCTTTACCTGTTATCTGTTCATCTTAATAAGAACAGCTAAAATGTAATTACTTTTATACCACTCACTTTATATGTTTATCCTGTTTAATTCTTATAAGTATACTGTGAAGTAGGCACCATTACTTTCCTTATCTTCTATCTGATAAAACTGAGGCTTTGGCAGATAAATCATGTTTTTCAAGATTATTTACCCTAAGGATGGTGGAACCAGGATTCAGGTTTAATTCCAAAGCCTGTGCTCTTAACTACTTCTGATAATACTTTTCACTTTCGTACAGGCATACATTAAAATCTTACCACATAAAATGAAACCTAGGTTTGATTAAAATTCTTCAGATCCACTGAACAATGGATCATGTTAGCTCTTAAATGCTGTCTCATGCCTATAAACTGAGAAACGGGATTATTCAACTCCTCTTACAAGAAAAAAATCTAAAAGTAGCATGTAAATTACTTTATAGATCTCAACTAGGAATAAAAAGGCTAGCTTGTAAATTCTTACCAAAAACTGCAAAATGTACTCCTAGTTCACTTAAAATAGGAATTATATGCTTTCCTTTCATTACTGTACTTAAAATTGAAAGATGTAAGCAGTTGCCACTAAAAATCAAAAATAGATTCAAGAAATTGAACTTTTTTCTCAGCTGTTGCAAATCTAAAAAATAATTTTATGTCCTGTAATTTTATACTTTTTTCAAAACAGAACATATTCTAAATAGCAATATTTTTTAATTAGAATGAAAATGAAAGAAAAAAGTTTTAAACGAGATCATGTCCTTAAACAGCAAACCTCACCTTTTAACATATTTGCATTCTGAAAGGATAAGCTATAAACAAATTTCTTAAATCAATCATATTTTCTACTTAACTATGAAATGTTTATCATAGACTTTGTGCTAAAATTATAATTTGAAATCCCTTAAAAAATGCTTTAAAACGTATGTGAAAACTCCAACTATGCTACAAAATACAAATCCTTAAATATAAATTATGTCCCCTGGGAGCAAGAAGAAAATAAATTTACCTGACATCTTTCTAGGTTCTTCAACTTTATTGCATCAAGTCTAACATAAAATAATGCCTCTCTGCTGCTTTAGATTCTAATATTCTAATTGTAACAGGTCTCTTCAACCTTATTACTGAATAGTTCCTTCCTCCATCACTTCCCCATTCTTTTCATTGGGAGTGGTGGAAACGGGGAGAAGAGAGAGAGGCATTCCCTAATGCTAATTTCAGACTGGAGAAAAAGCTCTCCTCCTTTTTAAGGTTCAAAGTAGCTGAATCCACCACTTTCCATGCCAGTGGGTTCTGTTATATCCAATAGCAGCTTTAACTTTGGGAACCAACCTATAAAGTTAAAAAAAAAAAAAAAACTACCCACGTGATTCTGATTTACCATTTTACCCAATGAAAACCAGTTTACTCCTACCCCCACACACAGAGACACACACATACACTCACTCACTCACTCAGCTTATATCTTTCCCTTTACTCCATATTCTGCCATCATTTTGGTGACTTTAACACACACATAGAAGCATTAGTTCGCTCCTCAACTTCAAAGACCATCTCCAGTCCACTTCAGCAACTCACTGTTGTGACCACATTTGCCATCACCTAGAATAACTCTACTTCTCAAGTTCATCTTCAATTCTAATTTCTCACTATGTGACCAAAACCTCCATTTGTTTCAGTTTTATCATTCCTCTACTGCTGCTATGTAAGCTCTCAGACATCATTAATGTGTCTAGTCCCTTGTTTCTCACTTGCCTTCAGTTCCCTCATTGGCTTCACTTCTATCCCAGATATCAGAACCCATCTCTTCAACTACTTTCTTGTCAATACCCTGAAATTTCTCATGCTCTTGGTCTACTTGTATCTGTCTACCACATTCAGCCTCAAACCACAATTCTTGAGTAAATTTATATAGATGACATTTCTGATCCTGGGACTCCATGTCCTCTACCCTCTCACTCTCCACAGCAGCGAGTCCAAATGTTTTTGAACCCCACAACCAGCTCCCAACCCTATTCCTCACCAGCCTTTTCTGAATGTTGTTCCATCATTTAACCTCTCTTTCCTGCAATTTTCCTGCGTGTGTATGTATACCAAATCCTTCTTAAAGCCTAGACACACTCCAGTATCTCTCCTCCTAGTCTTCCTTAATGCAACGTACTCCCCAGATCAGTGCTATTCAAAGAATGACCCATGGACCAAAGCTGGTCCATGAACTGTTTGCTACTGGTCCTTGAGGAAATGAGACTTTAACCAGATTGGAAAATAGCCACATCAACTAAATTTCTGTTTAGTTCAACTGACAATATCTTCCCATGCACTTATTTCTCTAACCCTTTCTTTCTTTTCTTAGTATTCCTCAGCATTATGTTGTTTCATGATTCCAAGTGTTTACTCTTGCAAGGGCCATCTGCTGAGCATCCAATTTCTACTTCTTCCTTAACTCCTACTCTTCTACTGAAATTTAACTAAAGCTTCACTTCTTCCAAAGCAGTAATTATCCTATCACTTCAGGCAAAGATTTGAGTTACAGATTTGATGTCCTTCTCCCTCAACCTTGTGTCAACCCCTTGAAGTGTCTTTCTTTCTCATTTTTCTATCTCAGCTTTTAGAATAGTATCTAGCTATTGATGAATGTTTTACAGATCAATAAATTTACTGTTTGCCAAGCCTCAAGACCTTTCTTTTTCATTCTCAGATGACCTTCCCTGTCGAAAAAAAAATAAAAATTAAGTAGAATTTCTCAGTTTTATATCTATGCCCCACCTTATTTTTTTTTTATCATTCTTTTTCCCTGAATACCTATCTGCCATCTATCAACAGTCAATTCCTTTAATCAAGAACATGATGGGAAAAAATTTAAAGAAAAAGTCTAACATACAAATAATTGGAATCTCAGAAAGGGAGGAGAAAGAGAATGGATCAGAAAGATATGAAAACATAGGACCAGTAATTTCCTAAATCTGATTAAAAATATCTACCCACAAATTCAAGAATCTCACTGAACCATAAGAACACACACACACACACACACACACACACACACACACACACACACAGTCACCTGCTAAAAACCAAGTACAAATATTCAACGTGGGGCAGGAGTGCTGGTGGTGGAAAGGAAACGTTATTAGATGTTGAAATTGCAACATAAACTTTGGAAGCCAGGAAACATTAGAAGGGCAGTTTTAGAGTCCTGAAAGAAAAAAAAATCTGCCAACCTAGAACTTTATACATAGAAAACAACAAAAATATTCAAAAATGAAAGTAGAATAACATTTATAGACAAAAACTGAGAAAATTTATTGCCATTAAATTTGCACTATCATAAATATTATATAAAATCAGTCAGGCTGAAAGAATGATTCCAGATGGATGCATTGAACTGTAGGTAAAAATTAAGAACACTAAAAAAGGTAAATATGTGACTAATAACTTTTAATTGTTTAAATAAAAAATATTGATAATGTGCACAATCTATAACATGTGTACAAGGAAAATATATGACAATAATAACACAAAGGACATGAGCAGGGTAATTAGAATTAAAGTACTGTAAGGCTCTTACTTTGTTTGTAAAGTAATAGAAGGGATGGATTTCAAAATCCACCCCTACTATAATCTGCTTACAAGAGACTCATTTTAAATACGAGAATACTAAAAGTTGAAGGGAATGGTAAAGGAAATACACAAACACTAACCAAAGTTCATACAGCTATATTAATATGAGAAAAAGATAGACTTTAAGTCCAGAATATACTTCTTAATGATTAAAGTATAAACAGAAAGATATAAAACTCCAACATTTTTCTGTATACTGTCCTCAAGAAGCATAAAGCAAAACTGACAGAGACAAAGGGGAAATAGAACAATCTGTGATCATAGTTGTCAAAAAGACTTCTCTTGGGTTAAAAGACCTGTACAGTGAAATCTAGAAGATGTTAATGAAAGAAAATGAAAATGATACAAATAAATAGAAATATATTTTGTGCTCTTGGATTGGAAGATTTAGTATTTTCTAAATTTCCAAATTTCCTAAAGCAATCTATAGATTTAACACAGTCCCTAACAAATGTCATAAGACAAGGAAAATGTGGGCATGGAGTCACACAAAGGAGACAAAGCCATATGAAGAGAGTGCCAGAGATCAAAATGATATATCTACAAGCCAAAGAACAGCAAGGATTGCCAGCCATCGGCAGAAGTTAGGAGAGAGGTGTGGAGCAGGTTCTTCCTCAGAGGCCTGGGAAGCAGTCGACACTGCCAAGACTTTGATTTCAGATTTCTAGCCTCCAAAACTGTGATAAAATAAACTTCTATTGTTTTAAATCCATTTTGTGATAACTTGCTATAGCAGTTCTAAGAAACTAATGTAATACTGATAGAAATAAATACTTGAATAAAAAAAAAAAAAAGAAGACACAAATCTCCCATGTAGTACTTCAAGTAATTTATGTAGGTTTTTAGCCCTCAAGGCAGTGGAGCCTAACTCCCCATTCCTTAAGTGTGGGCTGCACATAGTGACTGGAAATGGTGTGAGAGGAGAGTAACTTTAAGGTAGAGAAACCCAAAAAGGTCAATATTAATAGTGCTAAGTCATGTCAATCACATGCACCCGTGAGGTGATGTGATGAAAATGGCACTTGATCTCTATGGTCTTCCTTCCAAAAACTCATAACCCTGGTCTAATCATGAGAAAAACACCAGACAAATTCTAAGAACATTCTACAAAATACCTTTCCAGTACTCCAGAAAAATGTCAGTCATCAAAAACAAGGAAAGTCTAGAGAAATAAATTTTAACAAAGTTTATTAAAAATAAAACAATGGCCATGAATCAATAGAATTCAGTTCACCACTACCAACACTATAGTCAGATTAAATTACAAGGTCACCATTCAGAGCCATTCTCTGTGATTCAGATTGTACCAGCACTTCTCATACTCATTCACTCAAAAAGTATTCAGTATTCACTTCATACCAGATGCTATTATAGGTGCTAAGAATAAAGTGATAACAAAAATAAAATCCCTGCTCTGAATTATTTACATTCCAATGTGAATGCAAACTGTAGTTCTTAAAGACAATCAAAGGTATGTGCAGATTACTACTACCTGATCCTCAACATACGGTTCCAAGTACACAACCCACCAGGTCCAGGACTAGACAATCTTCACCCAACATTTGGACAGATTAGCCTGCTTCTACGAGTACTTAAGTGGCTCCCAGAATGGCTAGTACCACAACAAATGGACTTTTCCATACAGAAGCCACAGAATTTAATAGGATTTTCTTCTCAAGACACAGGAGAGCTTTCCATGTAGAAAGAGCTTAAAGTGGGGGGAGGGGAGAAATTAAAATACAGGAAAAAAAAAGATAGCTGGGATGCAATTTGCTCAATTATTTGCCATTTACTTCTACCTGCCAAGTCAGTATCTCAAATTCAACTGATTTAATTCCCTTTCCAACACCAGTTCCCATCACACTCGCTACTTCTCCAGAAATAATTCAATGCTCTTGCTACCCAGTATTAAACAGCAGGATAACTGTAGATCCCCCCTTCTGTGTCTGTACACACACACACACACACACACACACACACATCACTCAGTAATGTCTTGGTCATTCTATCTGCTATGTCTCTCAAATCCATCTGTTTCTTTTCATATTGTCTACCTTAGACTTATAACTATACTAATACAGTCTCCTGGATTTCCCCCATTAACAGATTTTACCCCATTCGAATCTTTTTCATTCAAAATCCCTCTTAATATTTCTAAAATATCTCTTAGGTCATGTCACAAACAGCTTTTGGGTTGTCATCAAAAATTTTGACTAGTTCTCCAAATTTTCTACAGTCCTAAGCTTTATATTCCACTACACTTTACACTGGCACCACACTGCCTTCCCTTAGCACCCACCATACTTTTCTATTTTCTTCCTAGTACTTACCATCTTCAAATCAGTGAGAATGATGTCATTTGCATGGAGGCCAACCTTCTAATTTAAAAAAGTAAATAAGGCCCAGAGAGAAGGTTAAAGTGACTTGCCTCATAACATACAAGTAGCAAAATCAAACAAAAAATCCAAACCTAGATAAACCTAGGTGCCCTAAATACCAATCCTTACATATTCTTCCTGTCTCCACCTATCCATACCCTGTCTTTTTTTAAAACTTCAGTCAAATGCTTTCCTTGATCACTCCAGGGTTACTAGTTTGTAAGAGCCTTTGCAAAGAAGAAAGAAAAGATGTGCTAAAAAAATTTAGGTTCTTGACTACTAGTAGTTACAGATGCCGCACTGATTCCAGGCAATTTTAAAAAACAGAAAAGGAAAAAAATGAAAAACGGACCGTCATTAAGTGCTTACACAAACTAAGCATCTTGATAGATGCTTTGTATAAATTATCTTAATCCTGATGGGTAAAAAAACAATTCTTTTACAAATGATGAAATAGATGCAATAAGTCCATGTCCAAGATCACACGAGTGCCTTGACCCCAGGTTTGGATGAAACATATTAAGGATATTTCCCACAGTTCGTGTTTAAATTAAGTTTCCATTCCTTTTTTAACATGTGCAGTCACTAGTTCTAGGTTTATCCCTTTAGTAAGCTCTGCCTCTCACACCTGGCCTAGAAAACCAGGTGACTTACTAACTAGGCCCAGGAGGGAGCTGAAACAGTGGCCCAAGGGCTGTGTGGGAGGAACCCTCACAGCTTCCATGCCCTCCTCTGCAGGTTTCCAGAGTCACTGCTCCCCATCCTCATCCGAGACTGTGTGAGAAAAGTGGTGGCCCACACCTAGGGTCGCCTCCCACGGGTTCCTCAGGCCTGGGATCCAGGGCATAAACACCGTTGGAATGAAAGGTGGTCCAGTCGTGGGGCCCCGTGTCTTTTAACCTGGTCATCGTTGAGGGCTCCACCTTCAGCTCTGAGGGCTGAGGCGGTGTCCCTGCTGGTGTCTCCTCCCGGGCATCTATTTCCCTAGGAAGGACTGGCAGAGGCCTAGACAAGTTGCTCAGTCTTGGTGGCCCGGTGCGCGGGAACCCTGGGCACCAGTGGAGCAGGCACAGCTCATGGTGACACCTGGGGCTGGAGAGTCAGGCCAAGTGGCTTTGCCGTGGAGGGACTAACGGAAACTCTGGCACCCCTCGTCTCTGAACTTCCTAGGATGCAAGAAGCAGATCTCAAACTAGCAGGTCTCATGGTTCTGGGAGTGTGGACAACGCGCTTTGCTTTAAAATCATGCAGGGCAAACATTTTTTGTCTATGAATTTCACACCGCTTCTAAGGATGTTGTCCTCTTTGCAGAGAAATAGGCCATTAGTCAAGAACTCTTTAAAAAAACCTATTCTGCACTCACCTCTGTGGTTCCTTCTCCTCCTCCCCTCCTCCACCCCATCTTCTGAAAGATTCTTCAATTTCTCCATGAATCAAGACAAATACCCTTTTCCCTGGTACTTACGCATGGAACTGTGGATGAAAAGAACAAAAACAAAACAAAACAAAACAAAACAAAACAAAACAAGAAAAAAAAAACACAGCCCTTGCCCTCATGCTGTCACCCCCACCCCGCTCGCATTCTTTCCAGTCTTTGCCAGGACCTCGGAGGGCCTTTTCTTTCTCTATCATAATCGTAACAGGCCTTTCCTGTTACTTTTCTTTCGAATCTCGGTACTTAACTTTTTTTTCTGATTTACCACATGAATCTTCAGCTGTCGTTGTCTGTCCTATTAATGACACGTGAAGACAAAAGAAATCCCACTAACTGGACTCCAAGGCCAGAAGGGGGTGCTCTCACACAGTACCACTCCATGTCAATTACAGGAAGAATAGTCAATTACAGACTCCAACAGAACTGACAACAGGAGAGAGGGGTCCCAACAGGAACAGATCCTACAAAACCCCAGCAACTCAGCCAATGAGAAACCATCATCTCCCTGAACTCAATTTTCTCCAATGGAATTTCATTCAAAACAACCACTGTCAAGTTGCTTCTTTTTCTCCATATGACAACTGTTTCTCTCCTTTGGTTTTTGGACTTGCCTATGGTTTTTGACAAGCTGAATTGTCCCTAATTGTGATTTTTTGCTGTTCTGGAATAAACCCATTGTTGCCAGGAAAATAACTGATTGTTTCATTGTTAAGGTTGGCACACTGAAATGCTGTCTTCTGTTGTGGTAGATGCTCTGACATTGTGAGAATAGAGTAAGGGATGAAGCTCATGCTTATATTGAAATACGTTTTACACTAGTTATTACAAATGATGGAATCTCAGTTAAGAAAGTACCCCAGAGCACTGCAACCTCTTGGAATATATCTAATTGGTCACTTACTCAACTGGTCCTGGATTAAATGGATACATCTAAGAGAATACAAAGTGACAAATTTGATAAAATAAGAAAAACAAAACTTGAACAAATTAACATTAAAATGATGGCCAAAGATCTCCTTCCAAAAATCTGTAGACCAAAAATGTTTAAGAGATGAGTTATATAATGCTCAACTCATTGCATGGGGCTAGAGTCATCATGATTCCAAAACCAAGTAATAACAGCAGAAAAAACATTATACACTCACTTTATTATAAGTTTGGGTATAAAATTGCTAAAAAATATTACATCTAAAAATTACATTGTTTAGAGTTTATCTCAAGAATGTATTGTTTAGCATCAGAAAAATCAATGTAATTCACCAAATTAATATATTGATATGTAAAACTGAAATAATTATGGCAAATAGTACAAAAAAGTATATGATAAAGTAGCATTTATAAAAAATAAAAATTTAATGAATAAAAGGATTTTCTCAGCTTGGTAAACCAACAATATGATTTTACACAGTAGACTAAATTTAAACATGTTCCTTATAAGATCAAAAATATGACAAGGCTGATCCCTGCTACCACCACTGATTAACAGATTATTGGAGGTCCTGGAAAACATTATTGAAAAAAGAAGAAAAAGAGCAAAGGAAAAAAAGAGTGCAAAGGAGAAAATAATGAATAAAATATATCAGATTTAGAGACTGAATGTCAAAACCCACATGATCACCTCAAAAGTCACAGAAAAAGCATTTGACAAAAATCCAAAGCTCATTGAGAAAAAAAAATAAGGAAAAGAGATGAACTTCCTCAACTTGATAAAGGGAACCTTTGTAAAACTTACAGTTAATATGATACTTAATGGTAAGAATCTGAATGCTCTTCCCTAAGAGAAATAAAGCAAGGATCTCTAGTCTCACCACTTCTATCCAGCATAAAGCTGGATGCTGTAGCCAGTGCAATCAGGAAAGAGAAAGAAATAAAAGACATCCAGATTATAAAGAAAGAAGTAAAACTCTCCTTATCTGCCTAGAATATGATCCTGTTTGTAGAAAATCCTAAAGAATCCACATATTAAAATTATTTGTACTGTTAAAGGAGTTCAGCAAAATCACAAGATACAAGATCAATATACAAAGTCAATCCTATTTCTACATACTACATAATCAATCTGAAAATGAAATAAAACAATGCCATTCATATATAGCATCAAAATTTAGGAATAAATTTAGCAAAGGAAGTCAGAGACTTGTACTCTAAAATTACAAAACAATGAGAAAAATTAGAAAAGTCCTAAATGAATGGAGAGACATTCCATGTTTGCAGATTTGAAGATTTAATATTATTAGTATATCAGTTCTCTCCAAATTGATCTGTAGATTCAGTGTAACACCTGTCAAAATCCTTGCAGGCTCCTTGTAGAAACCGACAAGCTGATCTGCTAAATGAAATCTGGCCTCACTTGGAGTCAATGTCTATTGACTCCCATTTTCTCTAAGTATATCATACTTTCCTATTTCTTTGCATGTCTAATAATATTTGATTGGAAACTAGACATTACATAATACATTGTAGTGACTTAGAATTCTTTTGTGTTCATCTGCATATTGTTGTCTTTTTGTCCTACTGGGGAATTCACTTGCCAGATTTCAAATTTCAAACTTAGCCTTCCCTGTATATATCTGATGTATCTGTTCTAATCTTATGGTTTGTGATTACTGCTGTGTTAGACTGGGTCACATACTATTTCACAGTTATTCAAGCATTTGACGGTTTTCTCTAAAATTTCCTTGCTTCTAGGGAACTCACCCACACCCTAACTTCAAGATAATCTGGCATCCCCAGGCTCTAAATTTCAAGTCCTAAATTTTCAGCTTTATCCTGCTCAAACAGTATACAATTGTAAAATGCACTTAGTTTACAAAAAAAAAGGGCAGCAAATGCATAGCTCTTATCTTGTTAAGCTCTATCTTTTATGTCTCTTGTCCTTTGTTGCAGTATCCCCAAGAGCAGGGATCCTCAATCCCCTAGTCCACAGACTGGTACTGGTCTATGGCTTGTTAGGAACCTGGCCAGCCGAGGTGAGTGGCAAGTGGCGTTGAGCCAGAGAAGCTTCATTTGAATATTTGCAGCCGCTTCCCAGTTCTAGCATCGCTGCCTCAGCTCCACTTCAGGTCATCAGGCATTAGATTCTCGTAGAAGCACCAGTCCCTAGTACCAAAAAGGGTGGAGACTGCTGCAGAGTCTCTTCCACACATAGGTAGTGTAGCTGTCAGCCAGGAATTTAAGCAGAGTTTATACTTAGGTTTTAGATCTTATTCTTTGTTATTGTAAATTTCTCTTAGAATTTCTCTTTATATTTCTGGCTGCTTTTCAATCTTGAAGTCTAATCTGGCACCTTGAGCTGGTAAAGCTTTGGTTTACATCAGTAGTTTTCTCTGTAGACTTGGCGGTTAAGAAGAACCTCAGGTTGAGCCCCTCTCAAGCCAAAGTACAACCTTGAAATTCTTAACCCTTCCAGTTGCAGTTTTTCAAGACAACTTTGTTCTCGTGTCTACTTCAGATGCTTTCTAGTAACTTCAATTCATTGCATTTTAAAATATTTTATTTCATTATAGTTATTATCTGTGATGTGAGTAACATAATTATATCACTCCATGGCCATGTAATAAATTTCCCCTCCTCCTCTTTCCTTTAAATTTTCTAATGTTTTGGAAGTTCTTTTAAAATCTATTAGTGATCACCTTTAAAGGCATTATTTAACTTATTGCTATTTTCTGAATGGGTTCAGGAAATTTAAATGATTTAGAGAATTTGAAAACAAGAATAAAGCCAACTCAAATTTGGTCTGCTTTTTATTGTCACTATACATCAGCAATTCTAAACAATGTCATTGATTAAAGAGCACACACTCTCTCTTAGTATGCCATTGTAGTAGCACATTTTAACTGCACATCCTCCTCCCTACTAATTCTCAGTTTTTCATAACAATGTCTGAGATTTGAGGTCTAGATATTATTGTTATTATATTTATGCCTTTTTTATAATTTCTTTTTAAAGATGTGTTAATGATCCGATGTCCCTTGAGTACTTACATCTAGCTTTGCTTGGATTGGTTTCAGTGCTCACCCCCATTATTTTTGGATTCATAGCTCTCAGCGTCGATTAACAAAGTCTGAGGCTTAAGGTCTAGATTATTGCTATTGTGTTACATTTATACCACATCTTGCCTCTATCAATATTAGCTGTATAACCAGATCAATTGCAATAATTCATCACATTTAGCTTGTTTTTTATACTTTCCCACTCTTGGGCTTAGTTCTGCTACATTCATCAAAGATTTTATCAAGAAAATACATCAGAAAATATTTTTCTTTTATTCTTATATATAAAAATAGGTTAGTTGGGTATAAAATTTGGAAATTACAATCTTTTCTCATTTATGACTCTATAGACCTTACTCGATGTTCTCTGGTATTTAATATGTAAATGAAACCTGAGGTTAGCTTAATGTGTGTTACTTCGTAATTAACCTATTTTCTACACTTGCTCTTGTAGGATTTTTTAATCCTAATATCTGAAATACTTTGTAGGCATATACATGGGTATAGGTCTCTTTTCATTTATTTTCCCTGGAACTCAGTGAGCTTTTTCAATCTGCCTACATAGGTGAGAGATTTAGAATTGGTTTGAGGCTGCTAATTAGAAGCTACTAAAATTTCAGTGGCAAAATAAGAACTAGAAAGGGGAATTTCCTTGGAGGGGGGAGATTAAGTTTCCCCAAGGGACTCTGATAAAAGAGGAATTCATATTTTTAAATTTTAAATTTCAGAAAATTCATATTGCTAATTTTATATTATTTATACCATATTGTTACCTGGTGATATCCTTGTTCTATATAGCTCAGTTAGAAAACATTACTGATCGTAGGTTGAGTTAGGAAATAAAATTGGAAAATTCTTGGCCTAGTGTTTAAAGAAGCCTCAAATTATTTAGTTATTGTATTGGATTTGATAATTTTAGAAGTTTCAGAGGACAACCCTAATAGGAACAAACAGTAGCAAAAACTGAAGAAGCAACCATTCAAAGTTATAGATAGGAATTTCCTACACAGAAATGTAGATAAAATATAATAATCAATTTTCTTACTATTTTATGTAATAAGAAAATAAAATTATTTGTGAATAGAAAGCAAAAATCAAAACTGGAAAACAATTTACAACAAATATAGAAAAATGATAATATTCTTACTATAATCTGAACCAACTTTTTAAATTAGAAAGATACTTGAACTACCATCAATAAATTAGAAAAGGTGAAAGAAATTACAATAAAATACAAGTGGATCAAAAACATGAAAAATATTCAACCTGCTAGTAATTAAGGAAATATCAAATAAAATAAAACTCAGATTCTCATTGTTTAGTTCATCAGTTATAACAAATGTACCATTCTGGTAGGGTATAATTGATAATGAGGGAGGCTATGCATGTTTGGGGACTGGGGGCATATGGGAAATCTCTGAATCTTCCTCTCAGTTTTACTCTATATCTTAAACTGCCCTAAAAAATGAAGCTCATTAAGAAATTTCTCTTGTAAAAATAGCAAAGATATTGTGACAACATGGATGGACCTCGAGATAATCATGCTAATCAAAATAAGCCAGACAGGAAAATTTGAAGATCACATGATATCACTTAACTGCAGGATATAAACCTAAAAGCAACAAATGAACAGGACAGAGACTCATGATCATGAACAATAGACTAGTGGTTACCAGACGGGAGGAGGGAAGTATATGGGGTAAAGAGGGGTCAAATATGTGGTGACAGCAAGAAATCTAACTATAGGAGGTGAACACACAGTGTAAAAAAATATATATATATAATAAAAATATATAAATGCCTTACTGTTAAAGTGTACAGCTAAAATTTATTGGATTTCATTAACCAATGTCACCATCAAAAAAATTAATTAAAAAAGTAGCAAAAATAAATGATATTCACATTCTATCATAAGGATAATGTTAAATGATTGTTGGGTTTCATAAATTGAAAACATCTTATCTGAAGTTGCAGTTTAATTTGACACAGTTTGGAGAGCAATTTGGTAATATTTACTAAGGGTCATTAGGACATTATAATCATAAACATAGGTCTCATTTTAAGGTTGCCTCATAAGGACAACTGTAAAATGAAGAAAAAGACCTTTACCACAAGGTTATTTACAATAGAAACATTGGGAAACTCCCTAAACATACGGAAAATGAATAAGTAATTGGTGTTATCCATATAAGAGAACACAATAAGTCAATAAAATAATTTTTAAAAACAAGAAAAAAATACAAGGCTAACATGAAAAGCAAGGCTACAAAACTGCATTCATTAATGTTGTGTTTAAAAAACATATTAAAAATTTTTTTAAAAACATAACAGACAGATTAAAGGAAAATATACCAACACATTACCACTTTTTTTTCTGAGTGTTAGGATTACAGATAAAGATATTCCTTTTCTATTATGTCATCTAATTTTTAAATTATGAGTGAGTTGTACCTCTTTTAACAATTTAATTGTAGATTATTTTAGGTTTTCTATATAGATAGAATTATTCCTTTTTGATCCTTATTCCTTTTATTTCTTACATTACCGTGCTGACTAGGAACTCTAATTCAATGTTGAGTTCAAGTAGTGATGGCAGGCACCCTTATAGCTTTTCTAATCTTAAAGGAGAATGTTTTCAGGGTTTCAGTATTTCTTATTTCCTAGATTATTTGTAGACTATGTTGAATAGCTGTCAAATTTTATAATATAGTTTTATCTATTAAAATCATCACATAATTTTTTTCCTTAAACTGATAATATGAAAAATTACATGGACTAGGTTTCTTATATTAAATCAATCTCTCATGGAAGGAATAAACTCAACTTGGTAATGACACAATACATTTTTCATAGATTTTGATTGCTAACGTTTTGTTTAGGGTTTTTGTACATGTTAATGAGTGAGACTGACCTATAAATTTTCTTTCCTGTACTACCCTTGTCAAAATTATACTACTGTCATAAGTTAAATCAGAAATATTCCCTCCTTATCTACATTCTAGAATATTTTAAGATTAGCATCATTTTTGCTTAAATGTCTGGATCTAGGGCCCTGTCTCTGCTTCCCTCTAGGGTGGCTTCCTAGAAAGCCTGTTAGGCAGGCTTTTTTTATGTGGTAGAAAAAAGGACCACAGGAAGCTGCTGGTTCACATCATTTACAGTTAGCAATTATAAAGAAAAGAGTTAGGACTTCTTTACCTTGGTCTCCAGGCTAAATACTAAAAGGACACTGAGTCATGTCCCTACCTCGGACCAGTCACTATATCTAGGGAATGGATGCTTTGATTTCCCAGACTGGGTTGTAGCCCTACCTTTATGGTATAGGATGTAGGACCCCATAACTGTAGGCCTCTATCCCTTTCTCCCAGAATCATACAGGGAGGAATTCCTAAAAGAGGTCTTCGTCACCAGAAAAGGGGCAGGTGGAAACAGCATTTGCCACTGCATCAGTGATTTTGATACATATAGTGGGCTGAGAATCACTGTTCTAAATGTTCTCCTGGAGAATCATCTATTCTCAAAGCTTAAACTTTCATTTCTACCAGGAGGATTCTCAGACACATATCTTGAACCCTAATCTTTACTAAATTTCAGACCTGGTGTTTATGAGTACCTGAAGGGTTTCTTCCCTAAGAATTCTCATTATCACCTCAATTTAACACAATTAAATCTCAGCTAATTCTTTTCCCACCAAACCAGCTTCACCTCTGGATTTTGATATTTCAGGCAGCAGTCCCTTTATTCTTCAGCCTCTAAATATAAAACTCTAGAGACACTCTTAACACCACCTATTGAGTCTTTTGTAATGTCTTCTACTACTTGCCATTTCCTTTCCTACTGGTACTTCTGATTACTTCTTATAGCAAATCTCCTTGTTCTAACCTCTACATTATCCATTCTATATAGTGATACTAGATTAATCTCAAAATATTGCTAGACTTTCACTTCCAAAATTAAAAATAAAATTAATTTTCTCTATTGTTCATAAAATACAGTCCAATACTTAGCCTCGTATTTCAATATCTGTTATAATCTGGCTCCAACCCACTTTTCCAATCTACTTTATTATTTGCTTATAAAAACCCTCTGATTTAGCCAAACTAATGTACTTACCATTCCCCATAAATACTATGTCCACCTGAACTCTCTTCTTGTGCTTCTGTTCATACTGATTTCCCTGCCTTGAATGCTTTCCCCACACTTTTTTCCTTTTCGAAGTCCCATCTCTTTTCTTTATGATGCACCTCAACTTTCATTTTTCCCTGAAACCTTTTTTTACAGCTTCAGCAAAGTGCTGGCTCCTCCTCCGTGGGCACTCTGGCCACTACTCATTTAGTAACAAAATGTGAGCCTCTCCCTTTTGTAGTCAAATAAGTCACTGTGTGCCACAAGCCAGCTCAGCTCTAATCCTGTTCCAAGACTGTCCTAAGGCAGACAGAGCACTAAAAATCTCCAGATCCAAAACAGTCTTTCGCCAAAGGCCAGATGCAGGTGAGGGCAAGTTTGTGTACCAAAGTGGTCATTGAACTGTAGTTCTTCTCTGCTCCCAAGAGTGTTGGCATGGTCCATGTCACTGAACTTCTGTTTCAAAGTCTTCTTCAGCTCTTCAGTTCTTTCTGGAAAATAGAGGCCAGCTCTGTATCTCAGACCAATTCTCTGTGATGCCAGAATTTTGTTTCATTCTCATCAGTCTGCTGTCCCATTTCTCTGTCTGCTGAGAGACTCACTCCCAGCAGACTTGCTCATAGGTGATACTTCCACCCTGTACATAACTTACCATTTCTACTTCTATTTCCCTGAGTTCCTGTTAGGCAGGGATTTACCTTATTTGACTTTGTGTCCTCTGCAACTAGCACATAGTAGGTATGAGTCATGGGTTTTTCGAACAACTACAACAAAAAATCTTTGCTAACTAAATTAGACCTTCATGCATATTTGGGCTAATATAAATCACACCAATTTCATCCTGTCTTGCTGGACATGACATAATGGACAGTTAGTTACAGACAGTCAGTTCCCCATCAAGGATCAGTTCACCTCATTTTAATTCTGTCCAGACTCTCTTCTTCCTTATCAGCTTCTACTAACTTCCCAGAATGCCTGTCAGGCATAAGTTATGACATTTAGCATTTGCCATCTTAGATTGAGATCTGTTTGGATGACCCTGAAAATGGAAACTGTGTCACCTAATATCTTGGACTCTGTATTACAAAGCCTAGTGCCCTAAAAACACCATTCAGTAAAGTTTTGTTGCTGATGATCTCAGATGCTCCATTGTCTTTTAGTCTTGCAATGAAAAATTATCAGTCATTCAATATGAATTTCTTATTCCTAAGTATATCCCTGGATTGCGCCAGATTCAGAAGTTTCCTCCAGATGTGGAGTACTTCCCAGTCTACTTATCTAAGAACTTTTCAGTGCAATTATAACTATAGAGTAGCAAAAAAAAAAAACAAACAAATTTATAAAAAGGCGTTATTAGCTGCTTTTGATGTGTAAAAAATAGTCAAGTAATAATAAAACAAAGACCTTTCCTTTTGAAATTTCTAGATAAATCAACCTTTATTTCCATATTACCTATTTTATGTTTTTTTTAGACCTGGTCTAAAAACCTATTGTTATACCTTTTCTCTTACTAATATTATCGTATAAGGTAAGAATTATCTTATATCTGCCATTTGGATCACAAAGTCAACAGATTACTAAAGCCGTCATTTAATTTTAAAAGTAGTAGCTAGAGTCTCAATAAATTATTTAGATATAATAAGAAGGTATAATAAAGTTGCTTTTACTTTAATCAGGTTGTTATTAGATGTTAGTTTCAATTATCTTGAAATAAGAAAAATTATTATGTACATTTCTGAGGGAAGGATGAAGGGACTAAATTATTTTTACCTGGATGGAAAAAAACTTGAAAGATGACTTGATGTGACTTTTCACAGATGTAAAAAGAACAGTGGCCTCATTTTACCTATGGTCATGCAACAAATCAGTAGAGCTGGTGATGGACTCAGCGCTGGCAGTTTTGAAAAGCCAGAGGTACTGCAGCTGCGTTTGTTGCCAAACTGGAAGTCAGACACATTCTCCCTCTGCCAGACTACCAGAAGAGACATCAGATAAGTCCTTCCAACTTCCACAGAAATGGAGAGAGGACAGAATGAGCCAGACAGAAGGGGCTGGAATCCATCCTAGGCTGATGTTGAAACCTTCATCTCACAGTCCCCTGGAAGGACTGTTTTATTCCCCCAACCCCCTCTCATCCTGCCCAGGGAGGAAAAAAAACCCCTAGATCCTCTATGCCTTGGGATTAAGATACACTCTGCCAACCTAATTCTCTCTCCATTTTTTTTTCAGAATTTAAAAGACTTAGCTACACCATCATATTGAAAAGGCAGCTTTTATTTTAACTCATCTATCTTAGTGTAAGTCTGGCAACAAACGCTATTTATTTCCTATACTAAGAAAATGGAATTAAATTGCTCCAGGGAGAAATTTAGAATATACATAAAGAACAACGTCTTACTTCAAAGTCTGTTGGGTGCTAGAACAGGTTATTGAAATAAATTACAGAATCTTTTTCCGGAACCAGCCTTGAGGAAAAGGGACAAGCCAGGTCCTGAGATGGCCTAGTGGGAAACTCTGAATGTCCCTTACCACCCTTGAATGCATCAGAATTTCAGTAATCAGGATGGAAACTCAAGAGTTAAATGACTCAGCCCCAAAAGCCAGGTAATAGTGTTATTTTTCAGCCCTTTATTTATTCAAGAATTTATTAATATATATTGCATTATATTATGTTATTATATAAGGTCCTAGATACTTTAAACCCAGATTTTATTTTCAGTATTAAATTGAGATCAACAACCCCGAATTCTATTAAAGACTCTTAGAAAGATTATCTAGACTCTTCTCATTTGCAAAAACATCAGTAGATTTCCATTCATTTGCATCTTGGACCACATTTTATCCTGAGGCCTTTTTTTCTATAATTATGCCTTTTTATTAAAACAACATCTGTCTTTTTTTATCCACTGGTTCTTCCTTTCTTTTTTCAAACATATCCTTTAAAAGGCTAACACACACCAGAAGCTGCCATTCTGTAACAACTATTCTATCTCTGTCCTTGTCCTGCCTGCTTCTTTCATTTCCTAACTTTATTGCTCAGTTATAGTTTAGCTTTTACTCTTTCCATTCATTAGATACACCAAGGATAATGACTTCTTCTTGCCAAAAGGTATTTTCCTAAGTCCTGTTCCTCCTTCATACCTCTGGGACAACATATATCTCACTTCTTGAATGTGACGCTGCCTTTTGCTCTGTGACACTGCAGTTGATTCTATTTTTTTTTTTTTTTTGGCTGCCTTTCTTCTCAATCCCTCTGCCAATTCTGCATCATCCCATCTTTTACCTGTAGCCATTTCTCAGGACTAAATCTTCACCCCTTTGCCATTTTTCCTTTCTATACCTATTCCTTCCTAGAAACATATCCTTTCTCAAGGCTTCATTGACTACTTTTTTGCTCTGACTTTTAAATTTACATCTCCAGCCCTAACCTGTTACCTAGTCTAATATTTTTAATTGTCCAATTCTACCAGGAAAAGCTTCATTTTATAATTCCTCAGACTAGGAAATTCTAATTCATCTTTTACTTTTATTTCTCATTCCTACGCTGCCTATACTTTTCCTAACAGTAAACAATATGGAAGCCCACTCTTTCAGAGATGGTCCACACCCACTGAGGGCTACACATATAAGCAGGAGTTCTGGGATCATAGCATGTGTGTGGAAGGTTTCATTACCAGTCTGTAGAGAATCAGTCTAAAGAGAATCTTTGCTAAAACTGAATCAGTAGAAGCCTGAGAGGTAAGATCATCAAGAGACAAAGTCAAGTAGGCACAAATTTAAAAGTTCAATGATATCAAACTGGTCAGTATGTGGAGAAACAGGTACTTTCATAAGTATCCAGCATGAATGTAATGTGATATAGTCACTTTGGAATATATACTTCATGTATACTTATGAAATATATACCCTCATATGAAGAGAGCATGCTTAAGAATTTATGGCAGCATTAATATTATTAAAATATTGGAAATAATCCAAATGTTATTACTAGGGAATGGTTTAGTAAATTGTGATTTATCTATTATTCTAGAATACTATGCAGAAGTACAAGA
Source organism: Cynopterus sphinx (assembly GCA_030015415.1). Lineage (NCBI taxonomy): Eukaryota > Metazoa > Chordata > Mammalia > Chiroptera > Pteropodidae > Cynopterus > Cynopterus sphinx. The sequence continues at coordinate 34,726,917 of CM057379.1, forward strand.
TTGTGGTAGATGTGCACAAAGACAGAAGCTTCTCCAAAGACATAGTGTTGAGGAGAAAGAAGGCATATTGCAGAATGACACACATATCATTCCTATAAATACATTCATATTCATACACACACACACACACACACACAACACGGAAATACTACAATTGTGTAATAGAATATCTACACAGCAAACTGACAAACAGGATTATTTCTAGGGAAGCAGGAGAGGACTGAGGCAGGGATGGTGGTCAAAGAGGATTTTATCCTTATCTGCAACACAGTTTTTTTAGAATAAGGAAAAGTTATGTTTGTATTAATTGTTTTTTATTAGAGAGACAGAGAGGGAGAAAAAGAGAAAAAAGAGAAGGCGGATGAGAGAGCAAGAAAATAAATGAGAGAAAGAGAGTGAGAGAGAGCAAGAGTGAGGAAGAGCACCAAGAGAAACCAGAGAATTAAGCAAAGGTAGGATGTGGCCAGTAATGAGCCGGGGCACAGAAGGAGAAAACAGCAGGTAAGAAACTGGTTCTACAGACAGAGTCTGTCCACTGCAATGTTCCTCCAACATGTCTTTCAGCATCCTTGGCAGGTCTGGAAGTGTCCTTAAAGGAACCAAGTTGTATTGGAAGGAGTGGCCACTGCAGATATGGTTAGTGGGACCAGCAGAAGAAAATAGGGCCAACAAAGCAGTAGCTGACTCATGTCTGGGTATGGTGTGGTACAGATTAGGTTTAGAACAAAGCCATGGTTAGCTAGAAAGTTTAGTCAGTGGGCAGGTGGTCTCAGTAGAATCCACAGACAAGACAGGCTAGAGTTTGGTCAATGGGTACATACACGTCCTATGTACATAGAAAGCAGGAACTACACTACAGACCTAGAGTTAGATACAAATTTCAGAGATAATAGTCAATGAGTTTGGTTATTTCCATGGGAGATTGAAATACATGTTGCTTTTTCACCTGACTTTTAATTTGGATAGTTTAGATTGTTTTTCAGTCAGTCCTGTTGAGAGGTAATGGTTTTACCTAAAACTCTCTTAAATTTCTCCCTGATGCTTACCAGCATGGACAGGTCCCTTCTCCACTTGAAATATTACAATAGCCTGTGAAACGGCTTCACCATCTCTTCATTCCAATGCATCCTACATATCACTGCCAAATTAATTTTCTTAAAGCATCACTGGCCTCTTATTAATTCACTTAAGAAATGGCAGTGGTCCTCTTTTGACTATGGTCTGTCCCAACTCCTGTTTTGCTCTGAAAGCTCTAAGTAATATGAACCATGCCATTCTTAGCTAACATTATCTCCCACTCTCCCCATAACTTGTACCACTGATTCCTCAGAACACTAGAGTTCAGGCTCCAAGTCTGTTCCATCAAAAGTATAGGATGTCAGTGGTAGACATCAGATTGGTCCTTTGGTATATCAGCTTCCCAACATGACCTCAAATCATGTACGTTATTGTCACCCAAAGAAAATCGTTAGGTTTTCTTTGTTTCTGGCATACTATTCTCCTTCCTTTCCTAAACCAAAGGAACCAGGCCATTTATCATACTTCCGTGACCTCACTCACACTACTTTCACCCTAGCCTCTCTTTCTTCTCTTTAATTCAGGGAAGACTCTTTATGCATGCCACTCTCGTGCTTTGCCTCCTGCTATTAGCCAACTCCACAAAAGCTCTCCCCATTCCTTAATCTCTCCAGATTTTACATATACCTACTTCAGGTTGCATTTCTATCTTGTAGACTTTTCTAATAACTTCAGTCTACAGAGGTTGATGCTGCCACTAAATTCCTCCAGTATGTATACATCAGAAAAGAACACATTTTATTGTTCTTCATAATTTCATGCATATGTGTTCATCTCCCCAGTGTAAAAACCTTAGAAGAATCATGCCTTTATTTTTATTGTAGTCTCTCTAGTCTTTAATACAGTGCCTTTTGTAAAATAAACACTGAATAAGTACTAGATGATGGATTGTTCTGATCTATCCTCTTGTTCACAATTATTCTTTACAAATTAATCAGAATTTTTTTGGGGGGAGGGAAATAGTAGTAATTTGAATCAATTGACAATTTAAAAAGAATCTAGTTCATCTAACCAAAATTGTAAGTAGTTTGACTTAAGGCAAAGCTGGATCCATGTGCTCAAATAAAATCATTAAGAATTGATCTTTCTACAATTGCATCAAAAGCATAAAACACCTCGGAATAAATTTAATGAAGGAGGTGAAAGACCTGTACACTGAAAACTATAAGACATTAATGAAACAAATTGCAAAAGACACGGATAAATGATATTCTGTGCTCATGTATTGAAAGAATTAATATTGTTAAAATGTCCATACTACTCAGAAGCAATCTGCAGATTCAGTGCAATTATACTCAAAATTCTAATTGCATTTTTCACAAAAATAGAACAAACAATCCTAAAATTTGTGTGGTACCACAAAAGACAGGGAGGAGTCAAAGCAATCTCAAGAAGAACAAAGCGAGGCATCATGCTTCCCAATTTCAAACTATATAATAAAGCTAGTAATCAAAACAGTAAGATATTGGAACAGAATAGAGAGTCCAGAAATAGACTCACGCAAATATGGCCAATTAACTTATGACAAAACAGCCAAGAGTATTCAATAGGACAATCTCTTCTAAAAATGGTGCTGGGAAAACTGGACAGCCACGTGCTAAAGAATGAAACTGGACCATTATCCTACCCCATAACAAAGATTAATTCAAAATGGATTAAAGACTTGAATGTAAGACCTGAAATTATGCAACTCTAGAAGAAAACATAGGTTGTAAGCTCCTTGATTTCAGTCTTGGCTATGATTTTTTTAATCTAACACCAAAACAAAAGCAACAATAGCAAAAATAAGCAAATGGGATGATATCAAACTAAAAAGCTTCTAAAGAGAAAAGGAAACCATCAACAAAATGAAAAGGCAACCTATGAAATGGGAAAACATATTTGCAAATCATATACAAGGGGCTAATATTCAAAGTATATAAAAATCCATACAACCCAATAGCAAAAGATCAAGCAATTCAATTATAAATAGGCAGAGGATCTAAATAGACATTTTATACAAAGAAGACACTCAGATGGCCAACAAATATATGAAAAGGTGCTTACTCTTATTAAACCTCAGGAAAATGCAGATTGAAACAATATCAAATCACCTCATACCTGTTAGAATGGCTATTACCCAAAAGACTACAAATGATAAGCACTGGCAAGAACATAGAGAAAAGGGATTGCTTGTACACTGTTGATGGGAATGCAAATTGGTGCCGCCACAATAGAAAACTGTATGGAGGGTCTTCGAAAAGTTGAAAAGTAGGACTACCATATGATCTAGCCAGTTCACTTATGCATTTTTGTTTAAAGAAAAAAGAAACATTAACTCAAAGATACACAAATACACACATACACATATATACATAGAGTGGAATATTATTCAGCCACAAAAAGAATGAACTCTTGCCATTTACAACAACATGAATGAAATTTAAGGGCATTGTGCTAAGTGAAATAGAGAGAGAAAGATAACTACTGTATGATCTCATATATATGTGGAATCTAAAAGGAAAAAGGAAAAACTAAGCTCATAGATACAGAAAAGAGATTTGTGGTTGCCAGAGGCAGCGGGTGAAGTGGGTAAAGAAAACCAAAAGGTACAAACTTACAGTTATAAAATAGAAAAGTCATGGGTATGTACTGTATAGCATGACAACCATAGCTAATAATACTGTATTAAGTATTTGCAAATTGCTAAAGAGAATCTTAAAAGTTCTCATTATGAGAAAAAAAAAATTCTATATGTATGACATATTAATTCGACTGACTGTGATCATTTTTCAATATACAAATATGGAATCAGTATGTTGTACAGCTGACACTAATATTATGGTGTATGTCAGTTGTACCTCAATAAAATAAATTTTAAAAAAATCAGTCTTTCTCTCTCCCTCCATTCTGATTTCCTCTGGGCTAGCTCTCAAGCCATCTGTTGATCATGAGTAACAAAAGCAGCCACCAGAAACTCCAAGCTTTCATCTTATCACCCTAGCAACCCAAATGGAAATAAACTCTCAATATTAAGTTGAAATATATAAAATTGCATTTACGTAGGTCAAAAAATGTTGAATAATGGCAATTTCATATGTTTCAAGCTACTAGGTCCAGAAAAATCCCCAAGGCCCAAAGTCTATTGGTTCCGCTTAGAATACACACCCATTAACTAATCATTATGGCCATTAGAATGTAAGTGCTCTCATTGGCCAGGTCTGAGTCATATGTCCATTCATTAGTCATGTGAAAAAAAGTGAGAGCAGACTGATTTCTCAAAGGAAATTTAAGATGTTATCATCAGAAAAAAATGAAGAGAATAGAAACAGGGGAGGCAAAACACCAGGTGCCCACTGTGCATATAATAGACTCCAAAATTGGAAATTTACCAGGAAGCTCACTTGCACACACTCCTTCTAAGACCATATATTTAATTTTGTATTCACATTTTTTGGATTCTTTTTCTTTCTTAAAGAAGGGTCCCCAAATTATATAAGCTTTAGGACCAACAAAACCTGGAAATGAACCTGGTAAAAAAAAATCAAAATTGTTTGTAAAATTAATAAATAAGTGTTCACAATATATTGTACTTCCTCTTGTTTTTAGCAGAAATAAACCACTTATTAGATAGCCTATTCACTAAATTCTTTACAATAACATAATATCTTTTGACACTAACGAAAAATAACTTGATCATTCTCTTCAGATTTCCCCAGCATCTCAGAACTCGTCATCTTAATGTATTTTTCCTTGCCTCTGTCAAAGACCAACACAGATGAGGTCCTTTTTTATTTTTACCCCTCCTTGAACTTTACTCCCAGATGAAACCTGCCTCCCACTATCTCCTTTCATGAGAAGCCAATCCAGTTTGAGACATGCAGCTCTGTGTCCCACTGTAATTCTTTAGAGCAGCAGTCCCCAACCTTTTAGGCCCCAAGGACCAGTGCTCCTATGGGAATCTGATGCCTGCTGATCTAAGGTGGAGCTGAGGGGATGATGCTAGCACTGGGGAGCAGCTGCAGACACAGATGAAGCTTTGCTCCCTCGCTGGCTGGCCACTCACCACCTGCTTGGTGCCCAGTTCCTAACAGCCTACAGACTGGTACCTGGTACTGGTCTGTGGCCCAGGGGTTGAGAACTCTGCTTTACATCATCAATTTGAAAACATTTACCAAGTTGCCCACATTCACTCTAAACTAATATGCATATTTTAAAAATTCCAAATCAAAATGAGTTCTCTAAAATTACCATAGAGATAACATGAACCATAAAGTGGATCTTATATTAAAGTGAATCTAGGGTGGGATTTGGGTTGAAGCCATATACCTACAGAGGACCCATTATCAGGGTTGTGCCAAAACTGAGTTTGGATAACCAGAAAACATGACTTTGTTGGGCTCTCCAACAGCATTTACCCTTCTACTTGGCAGTCAGACAGCCCCAGGAATGTAAATTCATGCTGTTTTGAATGTGGAGGAAGGTGAGGGAACTCAGCCTGCCTGCTGCTATTCTGATTACAGCATTTGTCCCTGAGAGAGACAGCTCTGAGTTGGATGCTATTTTTCTCCCCTTTCAGGAAAATGGTTTGGGCTGCTTATCAGGGAAGGCCAAGGGGCATCTACAAATGACAGTTTCTGCTTAATCCCCCAGCAGGTTTCCAAATCTGTAGTCCTTCAGATGCTTACTGGGTTTGACCTATTTATCCCCTCCACCTCCTGAAAGAAATATGGTATGGAAACAGGGCAGCACAATGGTATTGCTTTTTTTTTTTTTTAATCTCTTTTAATTTGTTGAAATTGTCTCTAGGCAGAAGGAGGGGGGAGTAGAAACCAGATGGTTGTAGCTGGAGTAGAAACCTACTACTGAGGAATTTGAGATACTCAAATCTGGTGACAGTTACTATTTCCCAATAGGGAAAAGAGATAAAATAACAGAGTAATGGCAAAAGATGTCCAGAAACCTGACCTCCAGTGTCCTGTTTTCTCTATCCTATGTGCACACACATGTAAAATGCAAACCCTTTTCCTTTAATTCTCCAAAGTACCACCAACCTTGGGCTAGAGCAGACTTTTCTTTAGTCTGGTGCTGGTGGTGGGGTCATCGGTAGTAACAAAAGGGGTTTCCATTACAGGACTGACAATTTCCAAATGAGTATTATCTGCCCTTCCTTAAAGCCCCTTAGCACCCCTAAACTCTTCTCCTCAGCATCCCCCCCATTCACTAAATTCCATCGAATCACCCAATGTGTTCCTCAACCTCTCCTCTCTATGCACATGAAGTGGAAAGAAAATCGAGGCTGAGAGAAAGAGGAACAGTTGGAGAAATGGCTAAGAGTTAACCACTTCTATCTACCTGTATATGGGGAGATTCAGCCAACAGAAAAGCCCAGATAGTCTCTGGGCCACTGAAACACCTGGAAAATAGCAGCACACCAAGGTGGGGGGCGGGGGCAGGGCGGTGGTGGCTAATGCCTTCCTCTGGACTCTTAGTTAGGGAAAATTGACTCTCAAATCTTTTATAAAGTACTATGCAAATGCGGCTGCTGCTATCCACCTATTAGGTTCTTGCCCTCTTCCATCAAACATCTCCAACTCTCCAACATTAACTAGTTAGCCTACAATTCAATTCTGACATTAACTCCCCAGAGCTCATATCTGAAGATAATATCCACAGGTTTAAGGGCTCAGTTCCACAAGACTGCCCTTTCTTCATAGACCAGTCACAAGCAGAGCCCCCAGGTTACCTACACCTCTATCCGACTTGGCTATAAATTGAAGGGTTCCCACAAACTCCCCTCAGATTCAATAATTTGCTAGAATGACTCCAGAACATGAAAAATGCTTTTCTTAGCTATTTCTTACAAAGAATACAACTCAAGAATAGCCAAATGAAAGAGATGAATAGGGCAAGGTGTGGGAAGGGGGACACAGAGCTTCCATGCCCTCTCTGGGCATGCCACCATCCAGTTACTCCACGTCTTCGACCCAGAAACTCTCTAAACCTCATCGAACAGGGTATTTTGTGGAGATTTCATTATGGGTTTTCATGACTAAATCAATCTCCAGCCTCTCTTCCCTCCCCAGAAGCTGGGGGGTTGGACCGCTAATCAAGGCTTGCTCTTTCTGGTGAGAAGAAGCCCACTCTTATCATTTAGGAAATTCCAAAAGTTTAAGGAGCTATGTGCCAGGAACTGGGGACTAAGACTAAATATCTTTCTTATTATACCCCAGCACCCCATTATGTTTACCTGACTTGTAAAAAAAATTCTAGACACCCTCCTTAGGGTTTTATCCTTTCTGGTTCCAGCTGGTACCCCCTCTCTGTATATTCTCTGTATCTCCTTAAGAGATTGACCAGGAACCTCTGATTTGTTCTTCATTAGGCTTTTCAACACATAATTAGTTCCCTTATGGCAGACCTCTTTATCTGTCACCTCCAAATAAATTATTCACAGGAACAAGTATTCTCAGAGCCTTGGAACTGAATACCCACTCTTCCTCCCAGAAGACTCTTAGGCTGGGAGTGGCAAGGATAGACTTAAATGGTCCAGGAACTCACTCCCACCCCCTTTCACACAGGCATCCTTTCCATTTTTTATTGGGGGGAGGCACCTCCATTGACCTCTGGGTCATTGATTTCCCATAAAGGAGAAGAGAGTCATTTTGAGTGAACAGGGAGGCCTACTGGCTCTTACTTGTTTAAGTCTCCACTGGGAAACTCAGAGCTGGGGATGGCGAGATGCTGGAATGCGAGACCAAGAACTTTACTAATTAATATAGGATGAGATTTTGACTGATGGCCTCTGTGCATTTTGCTGCACTGACTTCCAGTTTCCCTCCTCACACACAGTGAAGAAAGACAAAAGCACAACAACAAAATCTTAGGGAAACAAAGCTTTCCTCCTATGTTAGCAAGAGATCCTTTGAAGCAAAACCTCACTCCCTCCTAGGTTTGGGCTTTGATAATCTGTGGCCCCAGGCAGTCTCCAATAGTGAAGGCCTCAAGGCCACACTGGTTGATTTGAAATCCCCATTTAGGTCCCAGCATGTGACAATGTGCTCCACTCTGATGACACTTTTCGTTTCTAATAATAGAGCAGATGAAGTAATATTGCAATTGATGTTCCCGGGGATTTGATTGGATAAGTGCATAAACTGTGGAGGGGAAAGAGGGTGGCATGGATGGATCCCATTAGTATTCCGGCCCTATCAATGTGCTGAGACGTGAACAACGTCAGCCGGACCCATTCCCTGCGTCTGCCAGTCCCGCCACAGATCCATTTGGGATCCTCAAACGGACAAGCCCATAGAGACGAGGGATCAAGGCAGCCGATTAGAGCCAATTGCCAGCTCCGGGGACTGGCAGCCCTTCCAGGCCCGGCAACGGGGAGGGAGGGGAAAGACGAACCCAGCACCGCAGCGGGAAGGCACTGAAGCAAGCGCGACGCTCACCCGCCCCCCTCGCCACCCCCCTGCCCCGCCACCTTGCAGCACAGGTTTTGAAAGCTGCTCCCCCATCTGAATGGAAACTCGGAAGCGCCGGGCGGCGGCGCGTTCCTCCTGGCCCAGCCTCGCCATCCACGCCGACGGGAAGGTGATGCGAGCCCTGACCAGCGCGCAGCTCCCGGGACGGGGCCGGCCAGGCTGCTGAGCAGAACTTGAGCGGGCCCCTTCCTCCCTGCCAGCCGAAGCGATGCTGCGCGGCGCAGCCAGAGCTTCCCCGGCTCTCCTTCAGGCTGAAGGTTACCCACGCGCGCAGCCAGCCCCAGCCCTGTGAGCGCCGCGCCTCGCGTGCCCGCTCCGGCTGCTCGGCCGCCCGCGCCGGGGCGCACTGCACCAGCGGCTCGGGCTGGGTGGATGTGTATGCATGAGTTCTGCACCGAATGGGCGCAAAAAGCGCCCCGGCCGCTCCACCCGCTCCTCGATCTTTCAGATCAGCAAGTCCCAGCTGCAGAGCGGGGAGTGGGATCGCAGGGGCAGCGGCTCCGAGAGCGCCCACAAAACGCAAAGAGCCCTGGACGACTGCAAGATGGTAGGTGAAAGCGGCGCTTTTTGCTTCTTTCTCTTTTTTTTTTCCTGGAGAGGAGGTGGGGGGGATCGTGTGATGTTCGCCGTTGGCCTGAGTGCCAGCCACTCCCCTGCCCTCGGCTCCTCCATGCCGATCGTGTGCACAGGCACTATTTTTAAAATCGGCCCTTCTCCAGATTCGGGGTGATGGCCCAGGTCCTAGTGGCCCCACAAAGAAGGGCCACGGCGAGGGGTCTTGGGATCGACAGCTCTAAGTCGTGCCTCCACCGCCTCTGAGGATGAGGAAGACACGGAGAACTGGCTTGCTCCCCGGGAGGGAAGGGATGAGGAGGTGGGGGTGCTGCTTGGTGGGGAGACGGTGGCAAACAAACCCAAACAGAGCGCGCGGGGCGCTGCGGAGGGGACCAAGGTTCCAGCGCAGAGACTGTGCCGCTCTGTGGCCCCGCAGGAGGTGAATGTTTTGCCTGTTACAACCTACCTTTGGCCTTTATCCTCACGCAACTTCAAATCCATATCCTAGCTGTCACAGAGGGGAGCGCTCTATGGGGGAGTTCCCAGCATCTTTTTCTCGTGGCCTGGGAATGGCAATGGTAACGCTCCAAATATGCTCTTTCTGGTTCTTCAGAAACTGAGTTTGAATGGGTGGGGGTGAGAAGGTCTGGAAACAGAGCTTCCATGCATGACCAGACTTACCGATGAAAAATAAACACTTGCCTTGGACAAAGAATGTACCATCTTGGTGCCTTAATAATCTTTGAAACAATTTGTAAAAGCTTGGAGATGGAGGAGAGTGGGCACTCAGGTGTTAGTGATAGCCCCTGTTTATGTACACCAAAATAGGAAATTTTCTGCTAAGTGTTTTATGAAAGAAACTCCCTTCTTTTCCAGCTTGTCCAAGAGTTCAACACACAAGTGGCCCTGTACCGAGAATTGGTCATTTCTATTGGGGACGTCTCTGTCAGCTGCCCCTCACTCCGGGCAGAAATGCACAAGACAAGAACCAAAGGCTGTGAAATGGCCCGTCAGGCACACCAAAAACTTGCTGCCATCTCAGGGTAGGAGACTTTTGGCATTATTTGGTAATTTATATATAGGATGCATGCATGCTGACAGGTAGATATTTATGATGGCCAAGGCCTCAGAGATGAACTCTGCATATCTGATGTTTTAACCATTCGCCCTGAAGTTAGGATTCTCTAGAGAGCTATAAAAAACTATAGGCCTAATCAGAATCAAGGGTAGTATAATTCTTGTCTATATATTGAAGATTTAGGTCACTAAGTGATTTTTCTTAAAAAAAAAAAAATTAACAATATGCTGGCCACATATTGGAATTTAAAGCTCAATATTTTTTTGCAGAATGTTTGGACATCAAACTGAACTTAAATCATCATGCCTGTTTTGTCATCTGCTCCTAAACATCTACTGCACAAAAGCCCTGTGTAGTCGAGAGAAATCTTTGGTAAATCCCAGAATTGCCAAACTATTTATACCATGAGATAAATTCCTATGATACCATTTAAAATAAAATCCCTAAAATAAAGTCTTGGATATAAATTACTCTCTTCACTGTAGTATATAAAAAGGAAGTTGTATTTGTGTTGTTTGAAATTTCTTGTGCCTTATGGGGGAATATAATTGACATATAACATGATATTAGTTTCAGGTATATAACAATGATTTGATATTTATATATACTGCAAAATGATCACCACAGGAAGTCTACTTAACATCTGTGTCTGTACAGTTAATTTTTTTCTTGTGATGAAAACTTTTAATATTTACCCTTAGCAACTTTCAAATATGTAATCCGATATTATTAACTGTGTTTGTCATACTGTACATTACATTTGAAAGGGAAGTTTTAGCCTAAGAAAACTTTTTAAAGGTTGGGAAAATTCACAAATCTAAGTAAACTAAGCTGTTTATGCCCCCCCCCCCAGTATTTTTATTACATTTTGGAGTCACAAGCTTATTTTAGGTGATTTTATAGTAAATGAAAACTCTCCTGGGACTCCACTTTTTCCTGATCTCTCAATATTGGGAGAACAGTTAGCCATGGATTTTGTTAATAGGTCCTATTTTCAGATAATTACATACAGAAAGGAAAAAGGAATTTTTATACAAATACATTAAGTGTTTGATTCAGTCTGGATATAGCCTTTATCTGTTTATCTGTGTAAAAATGGCTTTATAACAATAGAAGTGCAAGTTAGACTCAATGCTGTTGCAGAATTATCATTTGCAGAAATTATGACTAATTTACCTATTTAAAAGAATCAGTCTTTGCCATCTTTAATGCCAATAATACATATAGTGATTATTACTGGGATACAAAGTTTTGAAAGCCATATGTTGCCTCTCTTAAGAACTACTTTACATTTGACAATAGGCATTTTATATCATGAAAATAGATTCCCTGTGCTAATCTCCTTAAAGTGAGAGAAAAGTTAAAATTACAAACCTATTTTATTATTAGGAATACCGAGAAGCCTTATCCTTTCCTGTTTTAACAGTGATACTGTACTTAACAGGAAGTGAATCTAGGAGGTAGAGAGGAATTAAATATTTCAGGAACTGGGAGAAGAAATGCAGCTGTGATACAACCCTGACAAGGAAGGAAAAGCTATTGAAAACACAAAGGGGAATAGTGATGGATTTAAAATCATAGAGGAAACAATGATTCAGAAGGAAAAACAGGTTTAGAACAGATAGTTTTATGCTCAGGGTTAAGGAGAAGCATCTTTGTAAACTGTGTCCAAGAACATCCTATGGGGTTATAGCCAGGATCCCTTTAAGTTGGAACTAAAATTGATGATATGTTCTAATCAGAGAAGGTGGTATGGAGAAATAGACGAGTTCAATTTTGCCATTTTGCTACACAAGTAAAATTCAGGTTCTTCTAAATGTTTAGGAAACAAAGAGCCTGAAACTAAGTTGAGTTATGAGGATTTGAATTTGAAGATTTTTACATACTCAGGTATTTGTAGCACTTCCCTCCTGTTTACATGTTATCTGAGGGTTGATGTTATTGGAGGCAGTTTTACTAGAATTCGTGAGAAACTGTTGTTCTTAGAGCCTTGCAAAGGAAAGGCCAACTCTACAAAATGTTGTAGGATAGAATTTTAAACATTATTCTCCTTAAAGTAATAATTGAATACAGTTTAACCTTCTTTCTAAAAACTGACAGCAATTTAATGATGGAAATCCCGTTGGCTCCTCACCATCTGGGCCCCATTAATGAAGGATGTAATTCCCCTTGGTGGAATTCTGTTCCTGATTCTGCTAGTTATGTGGGCTCTCACTTCCACATTGGTGTGGAGGCTCATAGGGAAGCTGTAGGATTCATTTTAAAATTTGAAGCAGGGTTAAGGAAAGCAAAGATTCTTGGGGAATGTCTAGTGAGAAAGATGGGGTTTCTTGAAAGTCTATTTAATTTGCTAGCACAACCCATTTAATTTAAAGAATAATCCTCTGAGGGAGAGATTATCTTTATTCTACAAATAGGTCTCAGAGAGGTTAAGGAATTTGCCCAAAGTCACACTCCTAAAAAGTGACACAACTTTGCCTTAGCCCTATGTTTGCTTGCTTCTGAAATCCATGCTTTCTTCTATATAACACTGCCACTCAGAAAGGTATTATGTAAAAAGGAACGAAGTACTGAGACATGCTAACATATGGATAAACCTCAAAAAAAGTATGCTATGTGTAAGAAGCCAGTCACAAAATACCACATGTTATATGATTTCATTTACATGAAATGCTCAGAGAAAGCAAATCTGTAAGAAACAGAAAGTAGATTAGTTGTTGCCTAGGGCTGGGGGTGGGAACAGGGAGTGACTGCAAATGAGCTTGAGGGATCCTTTTGGGGTGATGGAAATGTTCAAAATTAAATTGTGGTGGTTGTGCAACTATAGATTTACTAAAAATCATTGCATTGTACTAATAAAGTGTGAATTTTGTGGTATGTAGAGTATACCTCAATAAGGGTTTTCTTAAAATGATATGATCACCATCACCATAATTAACACTTGCCTGTTGTAGTATTTGTTCTTTTCTACACATGCAGCATTTAGGAAAAGCAATATGAGCTATAAGGGATAGGGAAAAATAAAACTTGGCACTCCATGCATTCATCAAAATGCCTGTCTGATAGCTAGCATCTAAGCATCAGTGTTTGCTCCGTGTAGGAATACAGGTAGGGGGAAGGAGTAAATGAATTCACTAATTTCTTACCAACACAGACCACTCATTTTTCATCTAACATCCGGCTTTGGGGCGAGAAGGAGACAGGGTTGAAGGTGGAGAGGGTAAAACGAGATGAGTCAGGATAAATAGGAAGAGAAAAAACAATGCTTTCAAATTAACAAACCGCAGATGGCTCCAGCCCTTGTGTTCCCAACCAACTGAAACCCTCAAGGACTGGTGACCACTTAAGAGAAGAACTCAGTGTTTTTCACTGTCTGGCTACGAGTTAGAAGGTCATCTTCATACACACAATCAAAACACTTTCTCAAATTATATTTAGATCAACGGAAGCTCGGACACAGCCTTTTCTTTCAAAGGCATTCGATGTTTTCTGGACTGAGCCAACCAGGTGACTCTGAGGTCTCCTCTGCCTGGCTTGATTTACCATGGTTATTGTACCTTTACAATGTTGATCGTCTCGTAGATATTAAAGCTAAGAGGGCTTTAAATATCACTTGGGGGAGTGGTCCCCAAACTTATTTTAGCAGCATAATTCCCCCTTCAATAAACGCAGAAAGCAGAACAGTCCAAGTGGCATTGCTTGGTACTGCTTGTGTGTGTGTGTGTGTGTAGGTAGGTAGCTGTCTGGGCCTGTCTGGGCCCTGTCTCCATGGACTTCCTTCCCATAATGACTTTTGAGAACTTGGGAGAATCCCTAAGATCCCATGGCACAGAAAGTACTGACCTAGCACAATTACCTTGTTTGCATTTGAGGAGTCTGAGATTTAGAGGATTCAGGTGACTTTCGAGGCAACTTGGGCAAGTATACGTGAACATTTTGCAATCAGTCCTGGACTGAATACTGTCTTTTGTGATCTTGATGGAATTATATTTAACTCTAAACCTCAGTTTACTCACCTATAAATTAGGCATCATGTTCACTCATGTAGTAGTTGAGAGGATTAAGGGAGCCACATATGCGATGCCCAGCCTGGCCTACCTATGGCACTCTGCCAGTCCGAGGCTGCCCTATGATTAGAGCCCAGGTCTCTCACTTCCCGGTCTAGTGCCTGTTCTGTCAACCACACCACGTCCTGAGACTAAAGAGAGAGCACAGCATACAAACTAGCTATGAGCGACTCAGAGGAACCAATATCCCCCAACAAACCCCGAGAGTTTATGCTATAGCTGGTAAACTAGGAGTTCTTTTCCCGTACCAATTCTGTTGTATCTGTTGCACTAGATCTTCTTTATACCAGTACCTTCTGTTAGTGGCTGCTGACAAGAGTGAAAGTGAAGCTTAAATATGATCATGTGAGAGGCAGTATATATTGTGATGGGAAAGAGCACTGACCCTTAATCGATTAGACCTAGATAAAATCCTGGATTTACCACTTACTGGGGATATATGTATATTGATATACAAATTGCTTCACAGGGTGATATGGTATAGTGGTTAAGCACATAGACTTTGGAGCTAAATTGCCAGTGTTCACACACTGTGTGACCTTGGGCAAAGATATTGTCTTTCCCTGTGTAAGTTTTCTCATCAGCAAAATGGTAAATAATAGGACCAAATCATATGGTATTATGAGGACTAAGTTCAAATCCACCAAGTATTTAAAAGACTGCCTAGCAAACAGTAAATGCTATTAAGTTCAAATCAGTGTTAATGTGATTATTAATAAAATTGAAATTCAGATGATCTAGATACATTTATATAAAAATATAGCCATCAAATACTTTTCAAATATTTTGGCTGGAATAAATTTTTACTTACCTTAGTTTCTTACATTATGCTGTGATAAATTTCCTAGGTTGAAGTTTCCCAGATGGTTATCAAAAGTCCTCTTCTTTAATGCCTTAAAAACCATATAAAGATGTGAGGATTAAAAAGTAGTTAAGTTTAGAAATACTTTCTTTGTATAAATTAGCCTAGATTCATCATAAATCACATAATATTTATAAAATCTTTTGGCCTAGTTCTGGTATAGGCTGTGTGACCCTGGCGAAGCCTGTTATATTTCGTGTACATCTCAATGAGTGGGATATATTTGAATTCCAGCGTTCTACGTTAATTCACGTAGAATCACAAACTTTGTTTACAGAACTGAGCTGTGAAAACAAGCGCTGTGAAGTTTGAAGATTGAATTCCAGAAATAATTTGTCAAGCTGTGAACAAACTATGATCATAAGAATCTTAATTTCCTAATAGCTTTCTGGAACAGTATAATGAATATCCTAGAGGTCTACACCCACAGATATCAGGCTTTTCCTTCCAGAAATTATTTTCCTGACCAGCCATGCCTTGTTTCCCTCTTTTTTTCCTTCCATCTCTCCTCATATTCCTTCTATTTATTTATTTATTTTTGGGAAAGGGGGCCTGTTTTAGTTTTGTTTGATTCTTGTTTGACTTTTCAGCTCTATTTTTTTTTTTTTCAGTCTCAATTCTGGCTGGTTCTTGTCCATTCCCTATTCTGTTTACTTGGAAGCTGACATGTGGGGGAGGGAGAAGAAAACCGCAGCCTAGTCAGTAATGCTCCCTTTCAATACTTGGGCTGAGACAGCAGCAATTATGTGTGGTGGCAGAGTACCGAAGAAGTGCTTGGTGACCATAGAGGCAGCTCTTTCAGCTTTCTTTGATCCACATGCTGGAAAAGGCCTTAAGTGTTACTAAAAGAGGCCTGGCTGGCAAGCATGCCAAGCCACCCGCTCTGCCCTTTGTTTTCCCTTCCTTTACAGGTGTTTTTGCTTTTAAATTTTTAACTCTCACTAGTCAAAAAGTGAAAGGTGAGTCATATCTGCACCAAAATAATATGCTATCTATCAGACATAACAACGAGAGAACAATTCTGTATTAGTTTGCTAAGGCTACAGTAATAAAGTATGACAAACTGGGTGGCTTAAACAAAAGAAATTTCTTGTTCTTAAGCTCTGGAGGCTAGAAGTCAAAGATCAAGGCGTAAGGCAAGGTTTGTTCCTTCTCAGGGCTGGGAGGAAGGATCTGTTCTCCTCCAACTTCTGGTGGTTTTCTGCCCATCCCTTGACTTGTTAAAAAGCACCTCTACCTTCATTTTTACATGGCCCTCTCCCTGTGTATGTATATCTGTGTCCACATTTTCCTTTATAAGGACATCAGTTATATATTGGATTTAGGGGCCTACCCCATTTGAATATGACTTCATGCTAACTTAATTATACCTGTGATGACCTATTTTCAAATAAGTTCACATTCTTAGGTACTAGGGGATAAGACTTTAACATAAAAAATTGAGTTGTGGGGGCAGATATAATTCAACCTATAGCAAATTGACCCATCTGCAGTAGAACACAGTTTGGGTGGTTTTGCTCAATAGGGTAGAGTTTTGCCAAAATCTACATACTGTCTCAACACTTTTGCATGAGGACTTCCCAGTGCCCAGTGTTTTATCATTTGCAAAACTGTAGCTCATATTGCGGGGGAGGGGGGCTTGACCATGGAATAGAATGCTTTTTTATGAAATGGATGTGTTCATAAAAGTACTGAGCCCGCAATATGGTTAGCACTTTGCTCTCACCAATTTAATTACTAGTTTTTGAAGGTGGAACAAAAATTTAACTGCAAAAGAGAATACTGGAGGAGTAAGAGAGGCACCTGACAGTCCACATGTAGGGCTTTCAATTTATCAGGTGTGCACAACAGAAATGAGCAGGTGGTGGTCCCTCGGAGTACTAATACTATTGCTTAGGACCATAAGCATAGTCTGGAGAAAGTGACAAAATACTAACCCACACCAGATTAAAGAAAAGTGCCATCATTAGCAATGACACTAAACGTGATGGAATCTGGACAAGTGCTCTCCCATCACTTGTTGTACTTTAGCCTAAAAATGTTTTGAATGGATCTAATGACGTTTACCTTGTTAGAGCCTTCTTAATAGATTTTCCAATTAGAGGGAAAATTAGATTCTAAAATGGACTTTAGGAAAATTTATCAATTTACTATTTATGCTGTGAAGTGTAAGAGAATGAGGCTGCGTTTCATTCACGTTTGCACCCTGAGTGGAAAACTCAGAGGACATGTGCGTCTTGTGTGTTCATGAAGTTTACTTGGCATTTTAAAAACTATTCTTAAGAGAAACTGTGTCTTGACACAGACGTTACTAAGAATTGAGAAATTAGGTTATATTTTATGAAATTTTATTACATTTGATGATTATTTTTTTCTGGTTTGTAACTGTAAAGCCATTAAGTTGGTTTGTAAGCAAATGGATAACTTGAAGAGCACACCTAAGATCTATTTGTGAGGTATACAGTTTCACAACAAATCAGGGAGGCAGTATGTATTTCACTCATTAAGTAGTTATGTTTAACTGAGGTTACTTGATTAAATATCACTCTATTATCAGTCTTGGTGGCTTTACAATAAATAAATAACCATTTTCCATTGAGGGTACCTTTTCAAAACCATTCTATAAACTTTTGGCCCTTAAATGTTTATTTTTGCCTTAACTAAAAAAAAATATATATATATATACACACACACACACACACACACACACACACACACACACACACACACATACATAAAGCATAGCTCCATAGCAATAATTATACTGTCAGTCATTTATTTCCTCTACTCTACATGACTTAAAATTTAAAAACTCATGAAAAACATTTAATTGCTTGTCTAAATACATATATTATATATGTAAACAAATACTAAAATGTGTGAAATAGACTTTTGTTAGGCTAAACTGTCTGAGCCTTTAAATAGAAGAGCTGATTTAGCAAATAAAGGTTTTCCATCTAACGGGAAAGTATAGACACCATTGGGTTAGCAAAAATCAACATTTGCAGCTGTATATGTATAGTAAACTAATAATCTAAAGGAGGATAGTAACCCAGAAGTCAAATGTCCAGTGTATTCTTCAGACACTAAGAATAAGTATCTTAAAGTCACCCTCAGCCCTGACTCCATCAATTACCAAGTCTAGTAGTATTTTATTTTTTTCAGTGTTGATGGTCTTTCTCCTTTTCCCCAATTTCTCTGGCCACTCAGTTCAGGCCATCAACTACTACAGTGACTCCCAGTCTAATACTAAAATTCTCCCCTGATCCTATCAGTGCTTTAAACTTCCAAAGATTCCCCATTGTCTAAAGCACTATTTCTTTAAATGTGATTCCTGGATTGCTTGTTTCTGAATCACCCTCAGCCCTAAGGAACCAAAATCTCTAGGGAGTAAGGCCTGGAAATCCAAAATTTTAATAAGTACCACCCTACTTTCCAGGAGATCCTTGAACATGCTAAATTTGAGGCCTGTCGGCTTGAGGCAGTGATTCTCAACCTGGGCTGCACAGTGGAATCACTTGGGAAGCTCAGAAAAATTACTGATGCTTGAATTCCATCCCAAGAGTTGCTGATCTAAATGATCTGGGAGGCAGCCTGGGCCTTGGGATATTTTGTAAAGCTCCGCAAGTGAGCCTCTATATCAAAATGGATTATATTTGGCTACATTTAACAAAAAGTCAAAGCAGTAGTTGCTTAAAGACACCAAGGTTTCTTTCACAGAAAAGCAGCCCGATAATGGGCAATTTAGAAGTCACATGGTGATTACACAAAATCATCTGATACGATGGTATTGGGAGGTGGGATGTTTGGGAGGTTCTTAAACTCTGAGGGTGGAATCCTATGAATAGGATTACTGCCTTATGAAAAAGGCCCCTGAGAGCTCCCCAGCCCCTTCCAGCATGTGAGGATGCAGTGAGAATCTTCCAGCTGTGAAGCGGGAAGAGGGCCCTCACCAAGTACAACCTGCTGGTGCCTCAATCTTAGATTTCCTAGACTCCAGAACCGTGAAGAGTGCATTTCTGTTTCTAAGCCACCCAGTTTATGGCATTTTGTTTTAGCGCTCAAATGGACTAAGTCAAAAAGAAACAAGCAAAAGAGAGAATATTTCAGATAGTGATAAATTCAAGAAGGGAAATAAAATAGAATATTATTAAAGAATGATGGATGTAATGTGGGTAATTATTTTCAGATAAGGTATTCAGAAAGGCTCCTCTGAGAAGGTGACATTCTAACTTGATATCTGACTTTGAGAAGGGACCAGTTATGTAATCATCTGCCAGGAAAGCATTTCAGGCAGAAGAAATAGCAAATGAAAAAGGTCCTTAGGTGAATCGACCTTGGCATGTCTAAGGAAAAGACTAGATTGTCACTTTGGAATTGTCTTCATTTGCAAGTAACATAGGCCAGATTTCAGTGACTTAATTAAACACATAAGGGTTTTTCTCACATAATTAAAAACCCAGGGGTAGGGATAGCAAGCATTGGTACATGATTGGAAGATATCAAGACTGAGATTTTTGTAATACTCGAGGCCCTTTTCTCAAGGTCACAAGATTGCTGCTTCAACTCCAGAAACTGTGTCCATATTCCAGGCAAGAAGGAATGATAGAGCAAAGGGCAAAGACAAACCAATTAAGTATGTCCCTTTTTCAAAGGGCTTTCTCCAAAGCCTCACACAGCAACTTCCATGAACATCTAGTTGGCCAGGACCATATCGTGTGGCTTTCCTGGCTACACATTTTATGGTCTGATTTACATACATCTCTCCATACTAGCTGTCTTTTGAAAACAAGAATGTCCCCCAATATGTAAGCCAAAGTGATGCTTCCTGAGGCATCCTTCGCAAGACTCCATAGACAGCCAGGGTAGGGAGCTTGGAGAAGGGAGGAAAAGCATGCTGGAAGGGGGAGAAAAAAGTACAAGGAGATCCCTCAGCATCTACCTCTTTTCCTGCCCACTTCTTTGTTGGTTTGTTTGTTCATTCATTTATTCATTAAACATTGAACACCTACTGTGGCCCAGACAATATGATAGGCCTTGGAGGTATAAAGAAAAATAAAACACAGTCCCTGCCCTTGAGGAGCAGTGTATCATGTAGCATCTGTGTAGGGATAGACATGTCACTAAATCATTGCAAAACAGTGTGATCAAGGCTGTGACAGAAATATGTAGATGACATTGTAGAGACATAAAGGAAGTGACAATTAGCTCTGCTTGAGTGGGTATAGCCAGGAAAGAAGACTTCATAAAGGTCATGCTGCCACTTGTACTGAGCTTTGAAGAACATGCAGCAATGTCCTTTCTCTTCTGTTTGTGTGGTCTTGGGCCTCCTACAATGAGCGAATCTTGGAGGACTCTATTTGTCTTGAATTAAGGGGAAACAGAAATGAGAGTTAAAATGTGTGGAGAACCAATTTATATGTGGTACCATTTGCACATATTACTTCATGATTAACTAAGTTCATCCGAAATAATATTTACTTAGAACTCAGTGAGATAATGCTTTAGAGTTTTATGCTTGCTAGTGAATGCATTTACCTGCAAGTAACAGAGACTGGCCTCGAGTGACCTAATCACAAATCCTACAACGTAGGTAAGTGGGAGCTGGGATTATTTTGTTGGTTTAAGCATGTCAGTACTATTGTTCTTGTGATTCTTTTGACTCTCCTCTTATGGCTCCAACGTGGTCCCTAAAGCAAATGTGGGGCCACAGTTGTCTTGTGATTCTTGATGAGGCGTGATTGGAAGCTTTCCAGGGCACCCAGAATGCTAGATATTCTTAAAATCGTCACTTTGTAGTAAATTTAAGTTGAGAAAGTTGAGGTATTTAGTCAAATATTTGATGAGGCTGGGGTTTGAACACCGACCTTTCAGGTGCCAGAGACTTTACTCTTGACACTACGCTGAACTGTTTTCTCAGAGAGCCCCTTTCTTGCTTGGAGAGGCCCGAGGATCAGCCTGCCTGCTCTCCTTCCCTTCTGTCGCCACAAACTATTATCTCCACTCAGAGTCTCTCTCCTCCCCTTGGACATACTTCAGGACAAGGACCTCTTCAGCCGGCACACAGCCTGTTTGAGGGGTTTTAAGGTTTCCTAAGCTAATAAGAGGAAAACAGGTGAGAAGGAAAAAATAACAAAATTATGGCCTGACTGAAGCTGCCAGTACAATGTGAACTGATCTTGGCTCTGCATTCTTGAGGCCTGAGCACTTCTCTCTGGGTTCTAAATCTTTCAGACTTTCTTCCTCTGTACTGTTTACCAAAATGCTCCATCCTTGGTCACCTTCCTTCTTGTTTGCCCACCCTTGCAAGTACTAGAAATGACTCATGTCAAATCTGTCTTTGATCCAAGTCCAGATAGGGTGAATTCTGGGTTTCGAGAACCAACCCACATTTCCCAGCAGAGGACATTTGAGGAGTGGGACATCCAATTACCATAGTGACCTTGCCCACCCAGTACCACTCCAGGATTTCAATGAGCACAAGAGTTAAAAGAGAAATGGAAGTAGGTTAAGGAATGGTACTAAGTGGTGACGGAGCTCAAAGGAGAGATGGCCGCCCACTGGAGTGATGGGAACACTCAAGAAAGTTACATTGAGGCTGAGTGAAAAGATGAGACTGTCTCATAGAGACAAACCTGGAAATCTCACTGTGGGAGAGACAGGCAATTTAGATGACACCCACCTGCCCTGAGGTGGGCCATCTGCTTTATTCAGTCTTCCAATTCAAATGCTAATCTCTTACAGACGCACCCAGAAATGTTTAACCAGATACCTGGGGTTCCTGTGGCCCAGTCGAATTGACACATAAACCATTACACTGTGTCCATTCCCTTGACCACAGCAGATGGCTGAAAGCCTTAAAATTCAAAACTCTCAGAGTGTAACTGTGGCGCAGGTGGTCACCTGTGGACATTTGAGAAGCCTCTTCTCTCTGCAGAGAGGGGAGATTTGAGGAAGCCCCTGCCAGGAGTCAGGAATATTTTGTGATTAGGAATCAGGATGTCATTCACCCCTCCCTGGGAGTAACTACATGAGGGACAACAGGATTTTAAGGAGATTGCTGTGTCTTCCAAACTGGGTGGCTCCCAGGAACATTTTTCACCCCATGAAGTCATGTTTTCTAACTGTCTGAGTTTGGGCTTGAGTGGCTGCATGTGTTTGAGTACTACACCATCACTGAATAATGAGGAAGGAGACTGCTCAGATTATTTTAGGCCACAGCACACACCATCATGCAAAAATCACTCAGCAACTGTTTCTTCCATAAAACAAGCCTTATCAACTGTTTTTATATTCACAGATTCAATCTTTTGTTTTCTGAGGGTGAAATATGTTTTAAGCTACCAAGTCTGTTCAGACTGGGTGTAGCTTTACATTATCCTCTAAATTTTAGTATTAGGTTATTGTACAGGCATCAGTATAGATCTGGTGTGAAATATGAAGTGAGTTCATATATCTGTTTAGGTGTAATCTTTGCAAAAGAAATGTCATCACAATTCATTCTGGAAAAGTCTTGCTTTAATGAGCTTCAGCATTATAAAGGCATTCTCCAACTTCTGAGAAGGAAATTCTGTGGGATGTGAGGGGGAAAGAGGCAGGAAAGGAGAATGATTCAGTGGGAAAAGAAGGAAAACGGGGACGGAGAAACTAATTCGGGAACTGTGCTGATTAAGGAGTTGGTACTGCCAAAAGATAAAGGAATGAAGTTGAAGGGAAAATGCAGGGGAATATGCAGTCATAATGTAGGGTTTAATGGTGGCGGCAGGGTGTGATTCAAGGTCTCCAAGTTCAGGTCCATCAGGGACCCAGAGAGGCAATGTGTAAAAGCAAAGCAGATGAGGTGGGGTGGTGGGTAGCTGGGGAGAATACACTTGTGGATTTGAATCTGGTGGCTGCCTCTCAGGCTTCACTGATTGCTGATTCCCACGTGGAAATGTAGGCCAAATATGCCACATTTGTGGCTGATTTTTAACAGAATTTATAAATCCATGTTTGTGTGTGAAATATGATTTTTAAATGTTGGCCAATAGAAAAAGTGTGCTGACCAAAAGTGTCCCTCAGCCATTATTAGTGGCTGCCTGTGTTAATTATCACCTGCCTTCTTGCTCTGAATATTTGCAGATTGTTGGACGTGAACAATAACAGAAATGACATGAAGTCTTATTTTGTGTTTTACCTTCTTAATTTCTGTGTTGCTTTCAGAATGGCACATAGTAGACTGTTAAAACTCATCAATACCTATCACCTCATAAAAAAACACACAAATATAGAAAAGGGGAAACATATTTTGCCCTCAAATAGTTAAGGCCAAACCACTAAATTAGCTTTACGAACATGTTAAAATTTCTGGAATTGAGCCTAAGAAATCTCTCCTCAATACTCAATGTGGTCCTATTCCAGACTCAAGATTTAATGCAGCCCAGTGGATCATAGATTTCTCCTCCCTCAAACATTTGAGACTACAGCAACTGGGGCCCATAGTCCTTCCTGTGGAATAATACAGGTGGCCTCATCCTCCCTACCATTGCAGAGGTTCTTTGGACCTATAACTTCAGAGCTAAAGTGAGTGCTGTATATTATTCCTTAACTTCCTGGAGCCTTAAAGGGACCTGAGAGGTACTCTTAGCCTTTGCTGAGTAAATAAAACTATCACTATGAATAATGCTATAGGATGCACGGTGTTTCCACAAATGTTATGTCACTTAATCCTTCTACACCTTTTTGCACTGTGAACTATCTTTTCTCTATATGAAGAAACTGAAACTCTGAGAGGTGAACTGTCTTGACTTTGGCAACATAGTCTGGGACTATGGAGGGACACAGGTGGGATGAGAAGCCAGGTCTCTTGCTTTCCAGTCCATGGCCCTGTCTGTTGCCCCACAAATACCACTCTCCATCATCTCATTATTTGTCTTTAAGGAATTTCCAGATGATCAGAGCTGACATAATGAAGGTACTTTTCTCCTGTAAAGGGACATGCATCTCCTCCATTTGTACTCCCTCATTTACCTTCCTGTTGGTGTTGGATGTATGACACAGGTCTGAGGAATCCAGGTCATATGAGGGACCGCAAGGAGTTCCCAGGAGCAAATTCACCGTAAGAAGGAGTCTGGCACCCAGGCTTTGGAATGGAAGCTGTGAGAATGAACTGAAAGCTGAATCACTAAGTGCTAGAGCTTTGCAGTCCAATTAACTTTGCTTCCAGATGCTTCTCCAAGTAAATGGAGACACAGCAAGCAGTCTTTTTCTAACTCTCAGTCTTTGACCTGAAGGATGGTGGGAAATTCCACTTTCATCAGCCTCAGGGTATACTTTCCAGCTCCACTGCAGCCAGGAAGGGGCATTGACAGTGATGGTCAAGTTCTAGTCTGATTGGCACCTCCCTGGGACAGTTGCGGCCTGAGGCTGCAGGCCAGCTTACTCTGACAGTGAGCAACTAAGAGACTGTTTAGATGCCTGCTGGTATTTTGCACAAATATCACCTTAGGGTTCTTGCAGATCCTGGGGGAAGTGGCTGCTACCAATCAGGTGGGGCTCAGAGCCTCAGAGAGCTGAAGGCTAATGCTAAAGAGCAGTGTAGCTGTGAGTACAGGTGGAGAAAAGCCCAAGACACAGATTTCCCTCAAGTTGTAGCTCCTCATATGCTCCCTCCAGCCCTTCCCCATACCAGCTCTAAAGCAAACATTCAAAGCTTGCAAATCTGAGTAGTTGAGAATAAGCACTTATCTTTCAACTTAAAAGACAAAATACCCCTTGAACATTGACTAAGAAGTCACCAGAGTAACATACTTGGGTGCTGTTTGCTCAAGAAAGAATGGCTGCAGGATGTTCCAAGCTCCCACTTTAACTTCCAGAAGGGAATGTTTATAGGATCCCAGGACACCCCTCTGTGTGATCTTGATCCCAGGAGCCCCATGGTGTAGAGCAGTGTTCCTAACCCTGCTGCATATTCAACCCCACCAGGAGCTTTTGAAAATCTTGTACCCAGCTCCGCCCCGGATCAATTAAATCGAAATGTCTGTAAGGAGGCCCAGACATGATGTTTTAAAAAAATCTCTGCAGGTGACTTAAGAACCTGAAATAAAGGTTGAGAACCACTGATGTGGAAGAAAAAAAGCCCAGATTGGTAATCAGTTTAGAGTTTCGAGCAAGCTTTCAACTGAGTCATTTTGATCAATTCCCTTGACTACTCTGGACTGTAGTTTTCATATCACTTCTAAGTTTCCTTTGAGCAGCAAAAATAGGTACGTACATAACAGCATCACTTGCAACAGTAAAAAAATAGAGAGTGATCTAAATATGCAATTGAAGATTAATTAAACAAATAACATACCCAGGTGCTAGAATACTATGCACACATTTAAATGACATTAAGTGAAAAAAAGTAGGTTGTAGAACAGTTTTACAGTATGACGCCATTTTTTAAACAAAATGAAAATTACATAGCTTGATATAATTGCAAGGATATATGCCAAAATCTTTACAGTTTTTCCTTTCTGAAAAAGCGACTTCCATTTTCTTCTTTTTACATCTGTTTTCTATATTCTCAGTACCACTAAATAATCTGCATTAAATAACAAGGGGAAAAAATCTCACAGGTCAAGTCTTGAACATCAGTCTCGAATACAGTTCTAGAAAATCTCAAAAATAATTTTACTTCTATATGTAGAATTCTAGCTCTTATATTTCTTAGGCAGCTATTTGCAAAATCCTGACGTTTTGCTTGTCTTCTAGGTTACCTACAAAAAAGTACTTTGCTTAAGACTTTTTCATCTTCCTGATTTGGAACTAGCAATCTAGAGAACAAAATAAGAGAAAGCATTTCTTCTGCAGTATTTCTTCTGAGTCCTGGTGGGGCTGTCCCCATTTCATTGGAGAAAATAATTAGAGAGGGAACAGGAGTGAGAAAGTTAGGAAGACAGAGAGCCCAGAGAGAAGACTTTTGATCTGTTTTTCTTCCCTAGATCATTCTGTCATATTTTTGCCTGGTGTATTGGTGGTTATGAAGATGAAATTAGAGACATCAGTGAAAGGACACATTTAGGCACACAATTTCTCACTAAATTTCTGTTCATTCGTACGTGACTCCAAAAGGAATAACTTAGCTACATACCAAATGTGTAACCTCAGAGCATTCTCATCCTCACAAGTCCCAGTTTCCACCCCTAAAAAAAGTGAAGATAATAATAGTGTTAACCTCACTGGGTTGCTATGAGAATTAAATGATGTGATGTAAATAAACTACTCAGCAAACATAAAGCAAATAAATGTTAAGTATACACAACTATTAATATTACACCTTATTATACAATATTCCTTAATAACAACAACAAAAAAAACCCCTGCACTATTGATAAGACTTTCATGATAACCTAGAAAAAGAATTGTAAAGCTTAGTTATGGCTTTAACAGTTTGGCATGGGAATGATAAAATTAGTTTGGAAGATTATTTTTTGATTAGAAATATAATTTTTTTTTTTTTTACCATTTTAGTCCTAAAAAGAGTATTACTTCAAGTGTTCAATTCCTCTATGGTTTGATACCAAGAATAGAATATTTCATTTCAGAAAGAATGCCTTAGAGAAATGATTAGCCACTGATAAAGGCAGTTACACTAGGAAATGACTGAGTTTAAGGCAAGTATTTTTCTGTTATAAAAGTGATTAAGCCTTTAGAAATGTTTTCAAAGGAGCACAGTACATGCATATAATGTAATTAATGTATCTTGACTTTTGTTGTCAGGCTCAAGGTTTAAGGTAATTCGGACTATGTAGAGAAATCAGGAAAGAGAAACTGACACTGATGGTTTCAGTTCACCAGGTTTATTGAATAGGCTACGAGAACACTGATCAGTGGTTCAGAAACCACATGATGCCCATTGGGATCACACGGGGAGCTTCAAAAATTCCGAGTGCTTGGGTCCTGCCCTCAGATTCTGATTTATGTGGTATGGGGCATGGCCTAGGCTCCAGAATTTATTAAATAGCCTCAGGTGATTCTGATGCATAAATAAGTTTGAGAACCACTGGCACAGATAAAGGATCCACTTTTCTTTATGCAAACATGACCCCCAAGGTCTTCCTCTTTCCTCAAGGGGGTGTTCCCAGGGTGTGAAAGAGAGAACAGCCCCCATATAAGACTCTCTTTACTTCCCCTCTTCTTTCTGCCCTCTGCTGGAAGTGTTGTGCCAACTGCCAAGAAACAATGTGTCACATCACCCAAGAGCAAGAACCAGATTTCAGATTGTAACCACGGTGCCAGCCTCATACCACCTCCTTTTCTCTGCATCTCTGCCTCAGTTTTTGCATCCTTCCTTTAGCTGTAGACTTGTGTCACGTGACCAGAAAACTTTCATTCCTGTCCACTTAAGAGCCTCCATGGGAAGGACTTTACACCAAATGACATCAGTAAACCAGGAAAACATGTTTTAAGCACTAATTATATGAAGCCAAAGTTTGAATGGTAACTTGAAGGATCTGCTGATCAATAGGCAAATGAGCTGTGGTTTGAGCTCTGCTCATTGTGCTTGTTTCTGTACAGAGGTGAGATAAATTGGGTCAAATAGAAACTTAGCTTTAGAATGGAGAAACAAGGAAGTCATCTACTCATCGTTTCAATACAGCTTAAGCTTTACTGCTTACATCGAAATAAGGTAGTTTTTAAAATCAGAATTTGAAGTCACCTACCAGGCTATATCCAAAGAAACTAGAAAACAGATGTGGATTATGTGTAAAATTAGATTATATAGATTTTGTTGGCATTGGAATGATAGTTTCAAGATTTAAAAGTGATTCATGATAAAAAATAATCTCATATTGTCCCTTGAAGATACCTGTGTGATATTTTTATTCGTTTGCTATAGGTGAAGAAAAGGAGGCCACAGAGATTGTCTTGCCCAAGGTCACACAGTCAATAAATGGTTGGGTCAGTATTTGATTCAAAGACTAGACTTTCACTGTGCCACAAATGGCGGAACACAAATGTCTGAATGTAGCTCAAATTTCTTATATAATTTATAACTTTTTGCTGTTTATTTTATTCATTACTACTAGAAATAGGCTTGGCTGTGCTATTAATCAGTAATTGAAGAGATGTATCAAATAGAGATTTTTTGTAAGCAAGGGTAGCTAGCTTCCTCTAGATATCTTAAACAAATAGAATTTATTGGAAAGTTATAGAAGGGAATCATAAAATCAAATCAGGAAGCCTGAGGGAACGCTTGGAAAACGGACAGAAACCAAGGAGACTGCACAGGCTGCATAACAGAAATGAGCTGGTCAAGTTGTTGCCCTAGCCAGTGCCTCTGATGGAAACTGCTGCCTCAGTTGAGTCCTAAACATGCCTTCCTCTTAGGTCTCACACTGCAGCTTCAAGCCAGGGTAGGAGTGCCCAGCTGATCGTGGACAGGATCCTGGCTGCAGCGGGGCGGAGGGGAGAGAGGGCCTCTCCTCCTTTCACCTTCCATAGTGGGAATCAGGACACTGACCACTGATAATGCGGACTGCCCCAACAGGAAGAAGAGATGAATGTTGGATGGCAAAAAACTGACAAATGCTTCTTTCAGAACACTAGTTTAAAAAAATCTGTCTTGCAGTTTTAGAAAATCTCATAAGAGAGGTTTTTAAGGAAAATTGCAAGCTACTATAAAAAGAAGAATATCTTTTAACTTCAAAAAAAAATCTGTACTTATCGCTCAAACTCATTGGAGACATCAGTCAATTTGCACATTGAAAACACAAAAGTCTGCACCTGGGGAGCTGGCTAGGCGGTCTGTGGGGCTGTACTCTCTCAGTAACTTTCTAATCCAGCTCCAGAGCACAAAGTTGCTCTGTGCAGAGGGTCAGAGCTGCGCTAAATCAGTGTCAGGAAACACACTCTTGTTCTTTCGTTCACTCAGCCTACAATTAATATACATCTTTCTATGTGCTAAGCACTGAGATTTTCAGTACCTGATTCTGAGGATACAAAAACTCATAGATCCTTGAAAACAATCTTGTGCATGCATGTGTGTGGTGGGCCTGTCTGATTTTGAGTTGCAATGCAAGAATCAGAGATAATCTAATTTTCCAAAAAATTAATAACCCTGAGCAGCAAAGGGACTATTATGTTCAGATAGTGTTAAATTTTTAATCATCTTTAAAATTCACCTTTTGCTCTTTCTCTAGTTTCCTACCTGCTAGATTTTTTACTTTTTTTTAATTTTATTTTTTTTTATTTTTGTCGCTACATGCCCCCACACACAACTGAAGAATAAAAATTCTTTGTTGGTACCTGTTGTTTTCAAAGAGAATTCCAGGTCTTGAAAGATTTTGTTTCGTAAATCTTTTGGCATGCGTAAACTAGCAGAAAAATAAAAAGGCAGGAGCTCACCAGATACGTTTACACTTAAACGCGGGCTAATTTAAGTGATAAAACCTGACCTATGGGAAGAGCTTATGCACGATAACTTCCACGTTATCATTGTTTAAACTCTTTTCTAGACAGTGCAAGCACCACAATTTGTTGTAACATCCTCTTCCTGGTTATACCTGGTTCGTATCAGCTCCATGTCTATTTTCCTAAACAGAAAACAGAAAGAACTTCCTAGAACAATGAGGCTTAATCTGTGAAGCACAGAGAGGCAGAATGGGCTTTATAAAGAGCACTTACTCTTAGGAGAAATTGTGTAAATACCTTTTCAAGTATCAAAATAATAACCTTTTGTTTCTGGAAATTAAATGTTAAAGCATGGATGTTTGCTTTTCTAGGTATTTAGAAGGCCATTTCCATTTAAAAGCAATAAGCCTAATGATGATCTAGTCTCCCACTTCAGAGAGAAAGTAAAAGCATCAGCTGCTCAAATACCTCTGTGAATAATGAAAGTGTCTTTTAAATTCTGAGTCCCTGGGGGACTACTCCTACCTTTAGTCCCCATCTGATATTCTTTGGGGAGTCAGGTGCTCTCCATGTCCCACACACTCCCTTGCCAGGCCTTAATACTCAGGGGACTACATTCGCTGCTGAGTCAGCCCATAGCGCAGCCTGAATCACCCACATTACCACACTACCCCCTTCAGTACTGCTCTAGCCTCTTCTATCTCTGAGTCTTTCCTCACAGCTTTGTACCATACACACACTGATTGTAATCTGGACCTCCACCCTTGTGTCTTTATTTCCCAAAACGCTGCTAACCTAACGCTGCTATTACCAATCTCCCCTCCTGGCCAAGCACCCCCTGGTTGCCCTCCCAGAGGACTCTCTCATGTACCTATAGAGGACTCTCTTGTACCTATATTGTCCAGGTGATAACCATACCAGGTTCTCTAGTGAACACACATGTAGCTCTTTTGTTTCTTTTCTCTTGGGTGGATCATCACCCCCCACCTCCATTCGCTTCTCTTCTCATTGCTTCTGAAACATCGTCAGCCTCTTTGTTACCTTCTCAGCTTTAGAGAGACCAATGTGATACTGAAACTCAGCCAAGATGAAATAGGCTTTTTCATCCCTGGTTTTATTAATGAATAAGAAGCTGTGGAAACCTCTAATTCTAAGTTTTAAAGCAAAGGCTCTGTTTTCCAGATTTCATGGACTTTGGAAAGCACATTTCACGAGGTCCAAAAATATTCTGTAAAACAGGGGTTCTCATCTGCGGTTGCATATTAGAATCACCTGGAAAACTTTTACAGCTGTTGACGCTGAGGCCATAACCCACATTAATTACCTCAGCACCCTGGGTGCAGGACCCGAGCTACCCAGGTGATTCAATGGGCAACGTAAATTGAGGACCACTGTCCTCCAAAGTGGCAGGATTAGGAACTCATCATAAAAATCATCACCTTATTTGTTTTCTTTCCTACAGGAACTTAAGTACCTACAAGAGATCTAGCCCTTAAGAACAATTTCATACACATTCAAAGCTTTCTGACTTTTCATATTTTATATACATCGAGGTAAAACTCTGATACGAGTTAAGGTTGGAGCTAACTCTAATCTTTTTTTCCTCATGTCTATTTCTAAACTATAGTTACTCTTTGAACAAAGATTTCCCTAGCACCTACTATGTACCAGGCAATACCCCAGAAAATAGAGCAGACATGACATGCTCTCATGGTGTCACCAGTGGGGTGAGGTGAAATCTGACACTTCCCCAGTGGCGTTGGGGAGGAGGAGGAGGTGGATAGTGGGTGGTGGTGGTGTGTGTTATTGTTCCTCGGTTCTTCCCCACAGAAGCAGTAAAGAATTTCCAGTCAGGGAGATTGAGAAAAAGTTAAGATATATTGAAAGTACATTTTAGAAAGAGACTGGACAGGCTGAGGAAGGCTGCAGCCCTGTGGAATTTATGAGGTGAAGAGAGAAAACAGTATACCCCAAAGGGAGGGGTGGGGTAACAACGCAGATCTGGGAAGGTCTGTTTATATTTGGGCTGTGATGGGAGGGCATAGATGATCCCTATGTGAGCTCATCTGGACTGACAGTTGGCTGCTATATAACTTTTTGCCTGTTGTGCATGTGCTCACCCAGAATTCAATCCGTTATCATTAGAATTATGAATTTCTAGGCATAGTCATGAGATGATTTTTTAAATGCCAGTTTATTTTATTTATCTATACTATATATACATACTTTTAAAAAACATTTTATATTTTTATTTTCCCCCTCATAGTCATGAGATTATAATGATCATATAATGAGACTGAAGTTAGGGTAGTACTTTCTGCACATGCATTTGTAGCTGGTTTAGCCAGCAGCTTTTATGGCCTTTGCGCTCTAGGATTTGGGGTAATTTATAATCCTAAAATGGAAATATTTCTGGGAGGTGTTTAAGGAAGGTCTTTAAGAGAAGTTTCTATGGTTACAGAGCTGGGCCCTAACTCCTGTCACTCATGCCTGACTACCTACCTAACAATGGAATTTATATCTATCTGCTAGAAAGCATACACAATAAATAAGAAAGCACATAAACAAGGTAATTACAAAAGTGATATGACTACAAATGCAATAATATAAAAGGATGATGTGACAACAAGTATGTCACATTCAGGGGCAGGCAAAGGGCAACTGGCCAGAGAAGTATTCTCTGAGGGGGTGACTTTTGACTTGAGATCTGAATGGTGAAAAGAACTGGCCATGTAAAGATCTGGGGCAAAGCATTCCAGGCAGGAGGAGGAGTAAATGCCAAGACCCTGAGGCAAGAACAAACCTGGCAAGTTCCAGAGCCTGACAGACTGGAGTGGGGTGAGCGGGTGGGAGAGCAGCAACAGACAAGGTCTAGGAGGAAGTTAGAAGCTAGCCTGGCAGGACCTTGCTATGTCACAGGGAAGAGTGCATTCAATTTAAAATGCAGTGAAAAGCCATTGGAAGATGAGATTTATGAATTTAAAATATGTGAGGGCAAGAGAGAAATCAGTTGCTTGGTTGATAATGGCTTATTTTAGAGCTATTGTTTAGAGGTAAGGCCAGAAGGACTTCCAGATGGATTGAGGGTTGGAGCGGGTGGGGTGGGGGGAATGAGGGAAAGGGAAGAATCAAAAATGAGTCCTTCGTTTTTGGCCTGAGCAACTGACTGGATGGTAGTGCCATTTGGTGAAATGGAGGTCTGGGTGAGGAGCACTTTGGAGGATGAGAAAGCAAAAATCAAAGCTCTATATGGACATAATAACCTCAAGATTCTTTTAGGCATCCATTAATACCCATTAGGAGTTAATATCCATTAGGACAAGTCTGGAGCTCAGAGGAAAGGCCAGAGCAGTAAATTAAAAATT
Source organism: Cynopterus sphinx (assembly GCA_030015415.1). Classification (NCBI taxonomy): domain Eukaryota; kingdom Metazoa; phylum Chordata; class Mammalia; order Chiroptera; family Pteropodidae; genus Cynopterus; species Cynopterus sphinx. The sequence goes on from CM057379.1 coordinate 34,759,763, forward strand.
TTAAGTCACTGGTGTGGAGTGGAGGTGGAATTTAAAACTTTGAGACTGGAAGTTCACTTAGGGAGATTACACCTATAGAAAACAGAAGACAGTAAAGGATGGAGCCCTGAGGTATTCTAAGTTTAAGAAGACAAAAAGAGATTCAGTAAAAGACACTAAAGAGAGGCTAGAGATTAGGGTCACAGGGCCCTAGAAGTCAAGAAAAAAAGTGTTGCAAGATGGAGCCTGTGAAATGTAAAATAAGAGTACAGAGGGACCCACGGATTTTGTAAAAAAGAGGTTTTTGGTGACTGACATGAGCAGTGGGGACAGAAGTTTAGACTAGAAAGTTAGAGACCATGGGAGAAGAAGAAGTGGAAACTGTAGCTACTGACACGAGTGCCAAGGTTTTTGTGCCTGGAGGTATGTACTTACTCCTATCCTGATTTAGACCATTACATAGGCAGACTCACTACAATGTGCATGTTTCTCTTGTCAGGGCACAAGTCGCTCCATTAGACACCTGATCCCAGTTTGAATGTCATATATCCAGTACATCCCCTGGTTGGAATAATAGCCTGGAGAAACTGGAAGGAATGCTTGAAGTAGGATTGGTTCTGCTCTCACCCCATGCAATAATTTCTGGAAAGATGCTTCCTACCAGCCCATTTCTCCAGCTAATCATCATAACCAAAGGGCAAAATACATGGTCAGCCTCAAAAACTATAAATAAAAGTTGATTATTAAATGACAGGCAAGTCTACCTAATACAGAGCGCTTTGATCTTCAATAGCAGAGAGTAACATTCCTCATATTCCTATTCATTTCCACTTAAAACTTGAATAAATTCATATGACCTTTTAGGTGAACTAGATTTTCACCTTCCTTCCATAGCAGATAGGAAGACAAACATTCTCCTTTATGGATATTAAATGGTCCTGCCAACACGTTTGAAGTTTTGGCTTCAAGAAGTGACTGTGTTTGGCTAGTTACTGTTAGTGGGACAGCTTAACATCAGTTTTAAAAAGGCCCAAACCTAGTCTTTTGGGAGAGTCTTGGGAATCAAAATGGATAACACAAAAAAGACTCAGAAACATAATTGTTTGTGCCATCCATATAGACAAGCTCTTTAGGGGTACAGTCACAATTGAAATGAGTTACTAGAGAGGTGCCAGTTGAAGTCTGTTTTACAAGGAAGATAATTTGTAACTCTCAAAATCAAAATAGTCTTGCCCTGCCTAGCAGCTATTTCAGAACTGGAGTCCAGAAGTTTCTTCAGGTAGGTAATATCCTCATTAGACATCAAGGAACAGCCAAAATGTGGCTCACAACCTTGGAATGGGGCCAAATTTGAAGACGGAAGCTGGCAGCCCTAGCACTAAAAGGGATAGTCCTGATTTTTGTGGGCAAACCTCAGTTAGGAGCAAGAGGTGGTGCTCAGGGTGAGGAACTAGAGAAGTACAGGAGCTTCTGAAAGGGGTGATGGGATGAATTCAGTAAGCATCAGATATCCTGGGTTGGGGGAGCCAGGAGCCATGTACATTCACAACAAAAAAAACAGACGTGATTAGTAATAGCAGTAGTAGTGGTGGCAGTGCTTGTAAGATGAAAATCTTGATCCTATTTGCTCTTATTCCTGCAAGTCATCTGTGCAGAGGGACTTTGATTTCTCATTTGGTCAAGGAATCCATATCACATGCTTTACTTTTCAAAACAAAATGAATATGAAGGATACCTGTAGTCTGTCAATCAACTTACACTTCAAGTACTACAGGTATTCTTTTAACCAACATTTATTTACTCGAGTCACTGAATTGAGGGGAGCTCTCCATTTTCCTTGTAAAACCGACTGACTAAGGCCCATTGTGGACTTCTGCCCCACCAGTTAGATTGTAGGCTTATCATGAGTCAGTTATGTTGGTTCCCAAAACTGTGTTTATGCTATAATTCTAATTAGGTAATCTGATCAGAGAGGAGGGCCAAAAGAGAACTGTTAATATAAAAACTAAGTAGTTGAATCCTTGGAAATTGAACATAAAAGTGAGCTGGTTAGAAAAAAATTGCTATCAAATTAGATGTGGACAAGAAGCTATGAATAATAATCATAAAATTATAAGAGGATTCTGCGCTTGGTGTACATCACAAGTGTCTTTCAGTTCTTACTGCACTTTAAAGAAATTGAAACTGGGAATTGGAGAGATAAGGATGGGTGTGGTTTTGCCAGATGGAGAACCTCAACTAATGGATCCACCCTTAAAGAGAAGACTTTCACCAAACAGCTGATGGATGAGTGTGTCATTATCAGCTTCAAGTAACAGGGTAAGATAGAGTTATAGCTGATTCATTAACCACCCAATTGCCAATCAGTGACACTGCGTAAGAGAGTTTCTACTGTACCTCCTAGGGATGTGCATTTTGGAGTCTAAGTTTTACTTCTCACTGGAAGTGTAGTTAAAATCATTTATTTTCAAGAGACATATCCTAGGAATATATTAGCCATGAGTTTAAGTTCTATTCCTGGATCATCAGCTCCCCAGAAGGCTACATCACAGACTACTTCCTTTTAAATTTTGATGGTAATTCCTTCACAGGATATGACTTTAGTATTAGCCCCCTGACTTTTATCAAGAATCCATAAAAGAGAAGATCATATGAAGAATATCTCTGTCAAACTGCCATCTAAGCTTTCTGGTACTGCATTCAAAGCTTGGAACCACATGATAAACTTCACTCGGTGTTAAAAGCTTCAAGTCAGCCACACAGGAAGAGTAAGAAAGAGAGGAAAGGAAGAAGAGAGAAATCAGTCTTAGATTTAACTGTCTCAACCATTTAAATATAAAACTTCTTTTCCCCCTCTGCTTCAACATGTTTTCTTGCAGATTTATAAATTTTAAAAGTTAATAATCCTAATAAATATGCATTATTTATTCCATACAAACTAAACTATAAATAGCTAATTTTAATTAATAAAGCAAAGTTTTGAACACACCTATAAAACTTAATTCAGTCTCAACAATCATCATTTTCCAAATTTTTTCCTTTTAGTCTCCCTACTTAATTTTTACTTTTTGATCTTTTAATAAGGTATTTAACTTACATATAATAAAACCCAATTTTTTGTTTGTCTATGAGTTTTGACAAATGCATAGACTTGTATATGCACCACCAACATTAAGATAAAGAATTCTGTCAGCTCCAAAACATTCTCTCATGCTGCCCCTCTGTAGTTACACTGTCACTCCCATCCCCAGCTCCTGGTACACAGAGATCTGTTTTTATCCTTCTAATTTTGCCTTTGTCAAAATGCCATGTAAATGGAATCATACAGCACACAGCCTTTTAAATCTGGATTCTTTCACTTCTTTCACTCATCTGAGATTCTTCTTTTGATTGACTCATATTGTTGGATGATCGTTCCTTTTTATTGTGTAGTAGCATTACATTGTACGATATTCCACTGTACAGTTTATTTATCCACCTACCAAAGGACATTTGTGTTGTTTTGAGTTTTGGTGATTCTGAGTAAAACTGCTGCAAGCATTTACATACAAGATTTTGTGTGAACATAAATTTTTATTTATTTGGGGTAAATAAGAATGGAATTTCTTGGTCACATGGCAATTGTGTGTTTAACTTCATAAGAAACTACTAGACTGATGTACCATGTTGCATTCTAACTAACAATAAATAAGAATTAAAATTACTCTGCATCTTTGTCAACAATTAGTATTGTTAGCTTGTGTTTCTCTGCTTCAGCCATTCTAAAAGTATGTAGAGATAGCTCCTGTGGGTTTATTATTATTATTATTAAATTTTGTTTTAATGGGTCTCAAAATTCTGGGACAGATTTTTGGCCAAGTTATTTCCTTTAAAAAGTATTCATTTTAAAAACTAATAACTTAAAACTGCCACACGCACACACACAACAAATGATATGCAAAACATTCTCCTTTCCTTTGGAAGGATTTACAGTGTATTTTTAATTTAAATTTTCTTAATGACTAATGATGCTGAGCACTTTTTAATGTGCTTTTTTTGTCATCTACATATCTTCTTTGATAAAGTGTCTACTTGAATCTTCTGCTTATTTTTTTATTGGGTTGTTTATTTTCTTACTGTCAAATTTTGAGAGTTCTTTATATATTCTGAATATAAATTCTTTGTCAGATATATGATTTGCAAATTTTTTTAGTCTGAATTTTGTATTTTTAATTTTTTAACAGTCTGTCACAGAACAATGAAAAAAAATTTTTGATGAACTCCAATTTGTTAATTATCTTTTATTAATCATGCTTTTATTATCTTATTTAAGCTTCTTTGTCTAACCCAAGACAACAAGAATTTTCTCCCATTTTCTTTTATACTTTTATGTTTTATATTTGAATCTGTGATCCATTTTGAGCTAATTTTTAATAAAGCATGATGAATAGATTAAGTTTATATTTTTGAATACAAACATCCAATTGTTCAAGCACCATTTTAAATCTATTTACATTGTTTCCAAAAATTAGTACAATTTAATTTTAATAAACATTACTTTTAATTTTAGAAAATTTTAAAAATTCAGGACAGTAAAGAATATTACTCATAATATCATTACCTAAAAAATAACCACTAAATATATTTTGATATTTTATTACCTTTTCAATATATATGTATATATGTATAAGTTAAATAGTATGTAGCTTTACCATAAGATAATGTATTTATGATAGAAAATTTAGAAATTATAGGAAAAAGCACAGAGAAGAAAATTAAAATTATATCCTTGACTATATAGTTTATTCTTTTGTCTCACTACATATTTTAACAAGATCATATATACCACTTGAATCTTTTTTATTTAAAAGTATAATTAACTTCCTATATCTTTAAAATTTGAGATCATGCATACTATTTTATTTTATAGGGTATAATAATGTATCTAATCCTTTGTCATTAGTTTATTTTCACATTTTTTTAAATTTATTTATTTATTTTTATATTTATTTTTTATAATTTTTATAAATAGTACTGTCAAATAATTCTACATAAAATTTTACAAATATATCTGTTTATTTCCTTAGTATCAATTTTTAGAAGTGAAATATGGGTCAAAGAGTATTACTATATTAACTTCTGAAGAGATTATATTAAGTGGTTTTCTTCAGTTTGTGCAGTCTAGGAAACAGACAGTAAGATGAAATTAGAAATGCTAAGTTTTTATTGGGGGAAACATCTCTGAAGGATTAAAGGGAGAAGAAGCAGGAGAAAGAAGGGAGAGCTTTCAGCAGGACTGACACCTGTAAAAGAAGAGGGGAGGAAAGAAGGAGGGTTAACAGAGCTTCACATTGCAGTACAGCACTGCAAAAGCCTCTGCCAAGCCAATGAAGAGCCCCCTGAGCAAAGATTAGCTGTCAGAGGAGTCCTGCATCGGGCAGGAGTGGCCACTTCTAGTTGCTCAGTCCTTGGCTGGAAGCTCTGGAAAATGCAACGCTGGAATGGACACTTGGGTGGTGCAGCAGCTAGAGGCAGTCAGTGAGTTCATTGCACTCTTCACAGCACATTCTCGTCTCCATGGCTGCCACATCTACCTCCCACCAGCAGTGTAGATGAGAGCAACTTGTCCCAGAATCCTTGTCATCATCACATAATATTAATATTATTCTTAAGAGTGGCCAATGTAGTAAATAAAAAATATCCTTTTTTTTTTCATGTACTTTGAGTTTTCTTGATTAGTAGTGTAGTTGTACTTACGTTCATTGATATAAGTCAATATTTCTGCATTCGGCAATTACTTATTCATCACCTTTGCCTTTTTCCTATGGTGTTATTGATTTTTTTTCAGTCATTTTTTTAATACTACTATATACTAAATTCACCCTTGTCAAATGTGGTACAAATAAATTTCTTCAATGTGTTCTTTGTCTATTAATCCTTTCTCTACTAGTTCATTTTGTTTGTTTTGCTTAGAAAGAGCTTCACTAAGACAAATGCTGAAATATTTTTGTACATTTTCTATTTTGTTCTAGTTTTTTAACGATTTTCCCTTTTAATTTTTTGTTATAGTATCTAATTGAAAGGAGTCCATTTATTTCTAAATATTTACGTTTTCACAGCACTATTTTTATAAATAATCTATCCTCTCTCTATTCCAAAATGCCATCATTATCAGCTTATTTCTTATGTATACATGGTGTATGAACCAAAGAATTGAAAGGTCAAACTGGACTCGTGAGTATCATACATCATATCCAACACCACAAGCTTTACTAGTGACACAAGGATACTGGCAAGAACCCAACACAGAGGAGCCACTCTTTTCAGAGGAGCCTGACTCCATCCATTACACACATCGTCTTCCCCAAACTGTGCCTTTCTCCTGCATTAGAATATGTTTTGATTTCTGAAGAATTTATGTGAACATGTTGTTCTAAAAAGAAAAATCGTCGTTTTGGTTTTGGGATTTCCAGTTTTGTACTCCCTGAATTAGATAGAAAATGATTACATGACTACTTTCCAATCTCTAGCCAGCCATACCCCATAAATCCATAAACTGCAGGTTTATGTACAACACACAGTCTAGACAGACCAGGTCTTTGCTGCCAAAAAGTGTTATTTTAGATAGGGACTCTCTGGTATCTTTCCGCTAGTAAATACCATTAGCAGGTATATAAGGAGCTGTGGTTGAGGTCAGTCATCTTCCCCTAATAGGGAGGGAGGGAGTCTCAGGTCTGCTGTTAACTCTTTACTTCCCTTGCAGGCATCTCTTGATTTATCAATAAAAGGAAACATACATTATTTCTTTTGTATCCATTTACATGTCCCCTCTAGCATCATGAATTAAATAATCTGAGCTCTGTATCTAAAATATACCAGCATTTTATGGCACCATATTTTCATCACAAGAATGAATAAATAAATGCAATAATATTATAAATAAATATTGAGCATGTTATGCTTGTCTCATACATGCATCAGCCCCATTGGCCCCGCACATCACAACTCTGTGGTTTGGATGTTGGGGGAGAATTCTTCTACCTCTTTCCAGGTATTTTCTTCCACATGGAAGCAGTCTCATTAGTGTCATATTTCTGTTTTGTTTTGTTTTTTATCCAAATCAGGAGGTATATCCCTATTTTATAATTATACAATTGATATTTCATAACAGTTAAGTGGAAAACACTTAAAGTCCACATGATATATGCAGAGAAATATACTCATTAGTGTATGTTCTACACATAGAAAGTCTACTTAATTGTGAACAAATACTCAAAAAAAAACTTTGTAATTCTTAATTAAGCAAATGATTCTCCATCCTATTAACTCTGCATTGGAAGCATTAATATAAAAGTAGTAGGGTACTAAAGAGAGACAATGTACATCAGAAAAAATGCACTGAAAATAATCATCATTTTAGAACCATAAACAGGGTAATAATGAGAAGTGTTTCAAAGAGTTTCATAAGAAAAATGATGGCAGAAACAATCTGTGGACCCATACTCAAGGTTTATGCTAGTTTGTGTATTGATTATTAGCCAGATTGTTGGGTGTTTGGGAGCTTCCTTAGGGTAATGTCAGCCAAGACAGAAACAGAACAAGAGCATTTCACCCTAAATTAGACAAGATTCTTTTAGTTGCAAGTCACAGAAAGCAATGCAGAACTGTCTTAAACCAAAAAAGAGAATTAATTGACACAAAAACTTCATGAAAGTTCTGAAACCAGATGTGGGAAGGGTAGGGTTCTGGGTGGCTTTCAGGAATAACTGAATTCATCACTTGAACACTAGGAGGAGTCTCTGTCTGCCATCTCTGTGACAATTCATCCTCTCTCACAAAGACCAGCTCCCTCTACCTGGAGAAAAACGTGAAGAAAAAAAAATTCCAGGTAAAGAACAGATTTGCTCTCATCCTCAACTAATATAATTGGGGGCAAGAGATGGGTACCATGATGATACACCTTAGGTCCAGTGTCTTCTCTAACCAACCAACTGTGGCTAAAGAAGCAGGGTCATGAAAGAAAATCACGGATCTGTAGGAGGTGAGCAAGAAGTTTTCCCAGGGAGATCAGTGGTCAGACATCATAGAAGGTGTATGGTGCAGAAGCAAAGGGTGTCTACTCTATCCTTTCTGTGATGGACAGAAAAAGAAAAGAAGGGCAGAAGTTTCTAAACCATGGTCTTCAATTTCTAACTTTAGGTCCTGAGTTCTAGTTTCTGTGGCCAAAACAAAGTCTTTGGTATCTTCGTACAATAAGCAAACTTGAAGTATTAAAAAAAAAAAAAAGTTTGCATAGGGTTTCCTTTCCAGAAATGTCATTAAAAATATGTTCTGACATCCCTGATTCACTACTTTCTGTTAATAGCACAATTATACATATAAATACACTGATCATTTTTAATATATAGTACTTTAGAAGTAGTTGGTTTCTTCTTCACTTAACAAATACTGAGCAAATGTGTCAGGCACTGTGTTAGGCATCAGGGCACAAAGTGAATAAAACATATTCCTGCTTTCATCAAGCTCACACTGCACTGGGAGACAAAGAGAAGCAAACAGGTCATGATAATTCATTATGATACATGTCCTCTAGGGTTAGGTATAGGGTTCACTGGCACCTTACAGGAACAGCAATTAATGCTGGTTAGGGATGCAAGGGAGAATTTCCCAAAGAAAATGTTGACATCTAAGATGAAACTTTTAAGAATGTATAGAAATTGGAGAGGACTAAGTGGTTGAGGAAAGTATGACAACCAGAGTAAGAGTATATACAAAGGCCCTGGGATGACAGAAATCATGGCACATTTTAAAATTGAAAGTGGTCTTAATACAAGGCTGTGGTGTAGTCATGAATGAGCAGAAGAGAGGAATTAAACTGTAGGGGCAATTTCGAGCCACATTGTAAGCCATATTAAGCAGTTGGCTTTTATCCTGAGGACAATGGGGAGCCAATGAAGAGTTTTAAACAAAGGAATAATATGATCAGATTTGCATTTTTAAAATGCAATACTGGCTATACTGCGAAGAATGAGTTGGAAGGGGTCAAAACTTAGGAGGATGTTGGTGTAATTTATGTAGGAAGTGATGTGAACATGAACTAGGTTAGTATAGTAAGAATGGAAAGAAGCAGAAGGAACTGAGCATAATTAGAAGCTAGAATCAAAAGGGTTGATTGCATCTGAGGAAAGAAAGAGGGGAATAAATCAAGCATAACCAATAAAATTCTGGCTTGGTCCTCTGAGTGAATGAGGGTAGAATTCATTAAAATAAGGAATACAAGAGGAAAAGATTTGGGGGCAAGTTAATATTGATTTGGGATACCTGTGGAAAAGCAAAATGGAAATGCATTATAGGCTGTTGTATAAATGGATCAAGGCTTCAGTAAAGTGGTGTGGGCTGGAGGTAAATGTTACAAGTATTAATGGAAGTAACTGGAATAGATAAGATGGGTGGGAGAGTGTGTAATATGAGATGAAGAGTGCCAGGCAGAACCCTGAGGAACCCCAACATTAAGAACAGAGAATAAAGGAGCCAGCACTGGAGACCAAGAAGCAGCACCCTAAGAGGTAGGAGTAAAATCGAGAAAGTCAGCATCACAGAAACAAGGAAGAGAGACTTTCAAAGAAAAGAGAGAAGTCGAGAGTGTGGAATGCTCCAGAGAGGTCATAAAATAACTGAAAATTGTCCATTAGAATCGGTAGCAAGAATATTAGGGATCTTGGAAAGGACTGTTTAGGGGAAGGAAGAGGACAGTGGTTGAAACAAGATTGGGAATTAGAAATAAAAAGAGCAAATACAAACATCTTTGAAAGAACTTTGTCTATAAAAAAAGGACGGAGATGTGAGTATGGGAGGGGATTCAGGGTCAGTTTTTTTTAAGAGAAGGGAAACTTGAATATATTGATTCTAGCTTTCATGCAGGTAAAACCATCAACAGCAGAAATTTTTTATCGTGTGAGGCAGTAAATAAAGCTGTGAATTTGTGTACTAATTTGTGTACACCTGTGTAAACACCCCCTAGACCAAGGTGTAGAACATTCCCTGTACCCTAAAAAATCCTTACATGCCTCTTTCCACTCAATGTCAGCCCAAGAGGTAAATTAAATAACCACTATTCTGATCTGTCACCATAAATTAGTTTCACCATTTCTTAAACTTTATATCAATGAATTCATACAGGGTATCAGTGGGATTCATCCATGTGTTGCACGTAGCAATTTTTTTTTTAATGTACTACAATTTATCTATTTTCCTACTGAATGACTGAGTTGTCTCCACTTTGGGGCTTTTATAAATAAAGATGCTATTAATATTCCTGTATATAATTATTTGGTGGACATAAGTTTTCAGCTCTTTTGGGTTAATACCTAGGAATAAAATGCTGGATCATAGGTGCTTATTTACCTTGAGTAAATAAAAAATATAGCCATGGTATTTTTAAAGGGGTAGTACAATTACACTCCCAATATCAATGTATGGAAATTCTTCTCACAAAAGCTTGTATTGTCTTTCTTTTTAATTTTAGCCTTCTGGTGAGCAGACATTTTGAAAGTCAGGCCTTCTGAGATTGTGTAGGCCACAGCTTCTCAGATGACACTTATAAAAATTTCAAAGCTTTCTACCTTAAGCATTTTTCATTATTGGCTACTGTCCTTCAGTGAGCCAAATCTAATATTAAAAACATGTAAATAGAATTTAAATGTTTCATACGAAAGAGATAATTTAATTCTTCTTTAAAGTTAGCTAAATTATAACATAATGATCAGGAAAATCCTGTCAGAAAGAATCTCACTCCTAACTATGAAGATGTAAGAAATATTATACCCATGTCCTAGTAAGAATCGAGTAGCTTATATAATGACGGAAATTCTTGTTACATCTGTTCCAATTTATATTCTCTATAAGTACTGAATTTGGAGATAATGGCCATTTCCTCTTCTCATTATCATTATAATGAACTATGTTTAAAATCCTCATTTACTATGATAAGATTACAGACTCCAGTATCTGGAAGAATGCTAGTGAGTTTTTTGGAGGAAAATAATAAAATAGGATAAACTATTGGCATAAAATTGAATATTCATTATTTTATAATTTGACTCACAGTCTTCCCCTCTCTTTGATGCAGTTTGTTTGATGCAATATCTGAAACCTGACAAAAAAAACAAATATGACACTCAAATAACATTATTTATATGCTATATTGTTGCATTAAATAAATATTTATGTTAATATTACACAAAAAGTTGGTGGTCAAAATCATCACCTAATAATTTAATTCTCAAAAGTGCCATTGTAAATCTACTTAGAAATGTGTTCACACATTTTACCAAAATAAGATGAGTTACAGATTTAAGTGTAAAACCTGAAGTGATAAAAGTACTGGAAAGTAATATGGATACATGCTTATATAATTAAGTTGGGAAAAGCCTTTTGAAAATGATACCAAAGCCAATGACCATAAATAAAATGTCTGACACATCTGACCATATAAAATTTTTAAATTTCTATATGCAAGTAAAATAACACCACATAGAAACAGATTGATTTAGAATATAAAATATTTTATTGGACAACTGACCTGGTCTCTTCAAAAAAGACCATTTCATGGGGAAAAAATGTCAAAGGACTGTTCTAGATGAAAAAGATATAAAATAGACTTAATTAACCTTGTGTAAGCCTTAACTGATCCCTGGTCTTAAAAATTAAAAAAAAAAAAAGATATTTAGGGACTGAGAACATTTGAAAACATGTTAGATACTATTAGGAATTTTTTCTGTATTAATTAATTATATAAGGTGGCTATAAATTAATTTCTGTATTTGTTTATAACTGAAGGACAAACACATTAAGAAAAATATTTTTACTGTTTCAGGAAGAAGTTAACAACATTTTAAAACTTTTACAAATTAATAAAATAGACAAATGCTTCATGAATAAAATAAACAAAAGAGATGAAATCTCAGATCATGAAAGAAGAAATAAAATGATCAAAAAACATATGGCAAATTTTCCTAGCTGCCTGGTAATCAAAGAAATGCAAGTTAGATTGCCAAAGATTAAAAAAGTTATGAAATCTACATGTTCTCAGAAATGGCTGATAGAGGACATTAATTAATTTAAATCTAATGCATGATTATACTTTAAACTTGCTGCATGATTATTTAGCAACACTGATCAAAAACCTTAAAAATATTCCCAACTTTCATATACCTCTTGGCCATTTGTATGTCTTCTCTTGAGAAATGCCTCAACATCACTAGTTATCAGGGAAATGCAAATTAAAACCACATGAGAAATAACCTCACACCTGTTAAAATGGCTCTTATAAAAAAGACAAAAGATAAGAAGTGTTGACAAGGAAGTGGAAAAAGGAAACCCTTAGACACTGTGGTGGAAATGTAAATTGATATGGCAGTTTTGGAGAACAGTATGGAGGTTTCTCAAAAAGTTAAAAATAGAACTACCATATGATCCAGCAATCCTACTTCTGGAAATCATCCAAAAGAAACAAATTTGTTTTTTCCAAGAGATATCTGGACTCCCATGTTCATTGTGGCATTATTCACAATAGCCAAGATATGGAAACAACCTGTCTACAGACGAATGAATGAAGAAAATGAAGTAGGTATACATACAATGGAATATTATTCAGCCTTAAAAAAAAATCTTGCCTGAGACAACATGGATAAACCCAGACAACATTATGCTAAGTAAAATAAGCCTGACACAGAAAGACAAATATTGCACGATCTCACTTATATGAAGTGAAATCTAAATAAAAAATCTGAATTCATAAAGGAAATAATAAAATGGTAGTTACCAAGGGCTGAGGAGTAAGGAAAATGGGGGGATATTGATCAAGGCACAAAGTTTTTAAGTTACATAGGATGAATAAATTCTGAAGATCCAGTAAACAGCATAGTGACTATAGTTAATACTGTATTTATACTTGAAATATTCTGGGCGTAGGTCTTAGGTATTCCCACCACACACACACAGATGGTAACTATGTGATTGTAGTATTCATTTCACAAATGTATACATATATCAAAACATCACCTTGTATATCTTAAAATGTATTTTTGTCAATAATACCTCTGTAAATCTGTAAAAAACATTCCCACCTTTGATTCAGAAATTGCAATTGCAATGATTATCCTAAGGAAATAATCTTGCGTTTTGCAAGGATTTGTGGATAAATTTTCTTTAAAATGGAATTTTGTAGGTATACTAACATGGAAAAGTGTTCGCAATGTAGCATTATTTTAAAAGCAAGTTACAAAATACTATTTATGTAATCTCATTTATTCTAAACTTGTGAGTTCCGTATATTCACTTAGGAAAATATCTGAAAAAAATGCAATAAAAATCAATTATTACTGTGTGGAATTATGGGTGACTTTCTTTTTATCTTCCTTATTCCATTTTCTGAAGATTCTAGGATGAGCATTTATTAATTCCTTATTACAGAAAAAATGTCAGCCTTAAAAAGAGTGATCTGTTAGGTAGCTTTTTTGAGAAGAGTTCATTTTGTGCTTCCTTGTGCCACATAGCAAAGTGTTCAGAACTGACTTAGTTGTAGCTCCTGCTATATTTCTCTCTGATTTAAATCTACATTGGGAAATAGGAAGTACTCTCCCCATGCATTATCTCCACAAAACGCTATGAAGGCATTCAAAATAAGTCTGATCTCCTACTTTTATATGTAAACAAAGAGAAGGTCATAGTGATGACCTGGCTCCTTTCTTCTGTCACAGAGGAGAGTGGCAGTGAGCAAGGGAACCAGGGCCTCTGATGTTTCCCATGAACCCTCAGGAGTTATTTTCTAAGCAGTTATCTCTAAAATTTATCATGCTAACAAAGCCAATTGTGACTGATTTGTTATTTTTAGGGACTGACTCATGAAACCAGTATGGTTATGCTGTTTACTGAATACCACCTTGAATAAAACCTAAATATTGCTTAAGTGAATTTCAAAACAAAGTAATTTTATTGTCTTAGAGATAATTTCAGACTTATAAAAACACTGTAGAAATAGAGTTTAAAGAATACCTGCATTTCTATTGTAATTATTTTATTCACTTATTGTAAATGTTTTATCCTATTTGCTTTATCATTTGATATGTATCATTAAATACACGATTTTTTTTTCTGAATCATTCAAGGCTAAGTTGCATCTATCATGGCCCTTTATACCTAAATATTTTAGTGTATAGTTCCTAAGAAAAGAGATATTATTGTCTTATATGAACATAGTACAGTTACCAAAATAATTAATGTATACCCAAACAATCATTTAATTTAGTACAATTACCAAAATCATTAATGTACACCAAAACAGTCATTTAATTTACTGTCCATATTCCATATTTGTCAGTTGATCCATTACTGTAATTTATAGCATTTTCCCCCCATTTTCAGTGTAGGCCTCACTCTAGGGCAGGTATTGTATTTAGTTGTTATTACCTTTAGCTTTCATTAATCTGGATAGTCCTACAGAATTTTCATTATCTTTTATGACACTTTTGAAGAACACAGCCTTCCCTTTTTGATAGAATGTGTTTGTCTGCTTTGACTTCCATAATAAAATACCATAGGGTGCTGAAACAACAGAAATTTATCTTCTCAGAGTTCTGGAGGCTGGAAGTCCAGTATATGGTTGGGTTTTATTGAGGACCTTTTTCCTGGCTTGCATACTTCTTCCTTCTCACTGTATATGGAGAGAGGCGGGGAAGAGAGAGAGAGAACAAGCTTTCTGGTGACTTTTCTCATAAGGACACTAATCTCATCCGAAGGCCTTGTCCTCTGGACCTCATCTAACCTTAATAATCTCCCAGGGGCCCCATCTTCAAACATCATCACATTGGGGGATAGGGCTTCAACATATAAATTTTGAGTGCACTCAAACATTCAGTCTGTAACATAGAACATTCCTCCTTTTGTAAAAACAAATACACTTTAAAAAATAAAAAAAAATATTTTAATTGGTTTCAATTATACAGTACATTGGTTAGACGTCTATATAGTTCTTAAATAATCCACCCAATTGCTCCCTCTCTGCCCTGACCCTCCACCTAGCAATCATATTATTGCTGATTGCATTCCCTCTGCCATGCTCCCCATCCCTATGAGGAGCTATCAACTACTAATTTGTACTTCTTTAACCCTTCACCCCATTCTCCCAGCCTCCCAACCTCCCCTCCCCTCTGTTTGTCACTAAACTGTCCGCTATATTTGTGAGTCAAAACAAATGCACTTTTAAACATATTAAAACCAAGTGGCCTGAACCTATGAAATAGTATTTTCTAAAGCCATTAAATCAGAATAAAATTGTAGCAGCAGTTTCCTAAATTAAATGCTGACTGAACTGATATTTTATTTCACTGCAACCTCAGTCATTACCACCTAGTCTCTGTATTGGGCTTTCCATTTACATGTCACCCTTGTTCAAGAATGCGCTTCCTTTGCCAAGACAGTATTAAAACAGTCAAAGATTACACACTCCAGAAGCATACTGCATCTTAAAATTTTGTGAGGGTCAACCTATGTCAGAACCATAGAGTGTGCTTCAATTCATTTTTAGACATCAAGTATTCAGAAAAAGTATTTCAGATCAGCACGCTTGGCTAATGAGACCAAAGGGATTTTTCCATGCAGCTTCTGATCTTTTTTAAGTCAGTATAGTACAGTATGTTTTTACTGTACTTTGTGGGCAGATTGTATCTTTCCTTTCATTATGTGTTAAGCAGTTACTAATATTGAATTAATTAGTCCATTACACACTAACTAGCCTACTACCCTTTATAGTTAATCTAAAATCTTTTACTTTTCACATTTTAAGGCAGTTTTTCCACTGTTCCAGTTAGATATCCTCTGTTTCACATATAGCTTCTTTTAAAAATATATTTGTTAAACTGACATCCTCGTATTGAGTTTACCGGTTTACCCAAATCAGTAGTACCAGCTTAGCTTACCAAATCCATGTTTGATGTATTACAAATTTTATCTTTCCTCATTAATTGGAATCTGGACATGTATCTTTGTCAAATAATTTTGAAAAAATTAAAGTATCTTTTCATCCCTTATCTACAGAAATCATTTTCCTCATTTTCAAGGTACATTCTAAAGTGAATTATCTAATACTCACTGTGCCTTTTAATGATCACAAAATGTTGATAATGTGATCTAAGGCAAACAGTCCAGCAAAGTTACCATTTAAATAACAGTTCTCAAAATGCTATTTTAAAACATACACACTAGGAATAGTCTTATTTTTCTAATTTATTTACTTTTCTTCTACCAATTATGATTTCTTCCAAAGTCAGTGATATTTTCTAAATAGCTTTCTAAAATCTATCCAGTTTTTAAGACTGTATTAGCTACTTCTGATATTTTCTTGATTATTTGGCCTTTCAAATAGTATTTATGTTACTACATTCTAGGGGTTTCTTTTTCTTTGTTTTTGTTTTCCACTAATTTCTCAACACAGCAGAATTTTCCTTTGCTTTGGCAATAATTTTGGACTATAATTGACCTGATATAAATATCTTTATTTTTAATTTTTTCCTTATGTGAAGCAGCTATTTGACCTGATTCTACATAACCTGGAATCAGAATTTCTTCTGTGTACTCTGTATCAACTCCTAATACCTGGGTCTAAATTTAAATTGAGGGTTTTCTAGACTATTAAGTGTTGTTTTTTTCCTTCCATGGTGTCCATTGACCGTTTTCTCTATTTGGAGGCTTTTGATTCTGTCACATGGTCATGGTATAGTTATAAATGCTCAGATAATCTGAAATCAGGATATTTTTACTTCATGGTCTTGTATTGCCCAAAGGAAAAGAAATTATTAGGATTTACCTTTTCCCTCCCTTAATGATGGATTCCATGGGAGATTCAGTGTCAGTATCAATTCATACATGCAACCTAGAATACTTGAAGGCTAGTTCTTACATTAAGGAATCTCTGGTATTCTTCACTTTTAGCCTATGTATCTTTGCCTTGGGGAGCTTTAGAGTTGATGTTACAGAATCCTTTCTTCTCTCTCCCTCCTTCTTTTCCTTCCTTCCTCCCTTCCTCCCTCCCTCCCTTCCCTCCTTCCTTCTTTTTAAAATAACAGCCACCACAGCATGCCTGTATCCATTGTTTAGTGTAGTAGAAAGAGCATGGACCTTAGAGTCAGTGTTCCAATCCCAGGCTTAATAGCTCTGTTACCTCTAAAAAAGTAACCCAGCCTCTGTTTCTACATCTTTAAAATGTTAATAATATCTACATCAGAGTCTTGTGTCTTCTATTTCTGGAAATATACTGGGTTAGATAATTCTAAAACATTCAAGACTGGTAAGTGATGTAAAATAGGACACACTTTTAAGTGTAGAAGTGGGATACTCACATAAAGTCATGTCTACTCCTTGACTACTCTTTGCCCCTCTCCTCCCTATATCACCAGGCTCCCTTGTCCTCTACCTTCCAACTGGGCTCAGTCAACAGAAAGCCCTCGCCAAAGTTTAGAGGGATGGGAAAGAGTGAGGTCAAGGTATTTATTCTTCTGTTTCCTTCCCTATGAGGTTCTTGGAACTGGCTGTGTCAGATAACCACTGCTCACTGTTCTACTCAAGGAGGCTTGTACTATACAGCTCTTACTCCTTTAAGGTTTCAACAGCCTCTCTCTCCACTCATCACTTAGTGTCTAAGAGTGGGGACAGTGCCATGCAGTCAGCCTCAAGTTCCTTATGGTTCCCATTTGCCACCCCTACCACTGTAATCAATTTCCATGTAAATAAATGCTCTTTGAATCATCCATTTGTTTTCTGTTGGGATTCTGATAAAAACCAAGATACTCAAAGGGCTATATTCTTAGTGAAAAGGTAGACCAGGGGAAATGTACTACCAGCACAAGGAGATAACTAGGATGTTCGCTTGACTCAGCCTTCTAAGAAATTATAACCATGCTTTACACTGCCATTGCAATCCAAAAGCAATACTTCTCAGGAATCTATAGATGAAGTCCTGCTGAATATGAGATCTCAAGTACATAAGGAAATCATAAAACACATAAGGAAAGAAACTACCAGAAGTGAGCATGAATACACAATATAATTAGCAAGATTTAAGTCTCCAAGAGCTCTAGTTAATAGCATTACCTGATATTCACTTAGAGTGTATCTTAAATTATTACAGACAAAAAAGGAAAATTTAAAACAAAATAAAACAGAATATGTAAAAAGACCAAGCATACTTGGAGAACTCAGAGAAATTCTAGAAATAAAAAAATATAATTATTAAAATTAAAACTTAATGGATAGATTATAAACAGCTAAAATAAACTGGAGAATAGATCTAAGAAAAATGCTGAGGATGCAACAGAGAAAAGTAAAAATATAAAAGAGGGATTAGGAAATATGAACAGTAGAATGAGAAGATCTAACATATTTCTAAGAAGAGTTTCAAAAAGGGAAATAGAATAGAATGATACCATAGGATACCAGGGAAAAAAGATCTTAAAAGCAACCAGAGAAAATACATAACCTACAGAGAAACTAGAATTAAAATGAAAGTAAGTTTTTTTACAACAAAAATTGAGGCCAGATGACAACGGAATAAAATGTGTAGCAGATAACAGGCACTCACTAAATGAGTAAAACACCTCGCTCTACCTCTTAGTTGATTATTCCTTACGAACCAAATGAGTTCTTCATACTTTATACAAGTTTGTTTGTCTGTTTTACTCAATGAAATTCAGCGTTTGTGTCTTTCTTTTGTTTTAATAGTGGTTTAGTTTTTATATACTTGTACCTGTTAATCTTAACTAAAGTAGTTTTAACCTTCAAATGAGAAACTGTAAGGAAAAATGCAGAGAAGTGTAATTTTTATTGAAAAATACAATGGGAAAATTTGTATAGAAGTTCCAAGAGATACAAATTAGAAGGAAATTAAGGAGTATATAAATTTAGTAGTAACAATTGCCAGAAAAAAAAAATATTGCCTGACTATTATCAATAAATCAAAAAACAACAAGTGTTGGTGAGGATGTAGAGAAAAGGGAATCCTCATACATTGTTGGTGGGATTGCAAATTGGTATAGCCACTGCGGAAAACAGTCTAGAGTCAAAAAGTCAAAAAATTAAAAATCAGTCTACTTTTGACCCTGCAATTGCACTTCTGGGTATTTATTTTAAAAAAAGAAAACTAAAACAGTAATTTGTAAAGATCTATGCATCCCTGTGTTTATGGCAGCACTATTTACAATAGGCAGGATATGGAAGCAATCTAAATGCCCATCAGCAGATGACTGGATAAAGTCGTGGTTCATATATACAATGGGATATTAGCCATAAAAAATGAAATCTTACCATTTACAACATGGATGGACCTAGAAGTTATCATGCTGAGTGAAATAAGTCAGACAGAGAAAGATAAATACTATATGATTTTACTTATATGTGGAATCTAAGGAACAAAAAGAACAAACTCATTAAAAACAGTCTCACAAATACAGAGGACAATCTGGTGATGGCCAGAGGGTAGGGGGATTGGGGGCCTGGGAGAATGGGGTGAAGGGTTAAAGAAGTACAAGTCAGTAGTCAGTAGTTGATAGATGGTCACGAGGATGGAGAGCACGGCATAGGGAATGCAGTCAGCAGAAATGTAATGGCTAGGAGTAGAGCCAGAGGAGAGAAGGAGCAATTAGAGAGATCATTACATAACTTATATAAATGTCTAACCAATGTACTATATACTTGTAATAATAAAATAAAATAAAATAAAATACTAAAAAAATATTGCCTGAGATTTATACCAAAGACTTCAGCTGAAAATGGACAGAGAATATGGACACAAGACTGAAATAAGCAAACATAATGGAAATATTCAACTCTGTTAATAGTGGGAAAATCATCTGGTAAAACAGTAAGTAGAAATTTACACATCCTAAATTAGCAAAATGTAAAGAAAATGGTTACATCCAATCCTGGCAATTCTATGGTAAAACTGGCATACTTATATATTGTCAGAGGTGTAGACATTTACATTTGCATAATTAAAATTAAAAATTCAGTTCCTTAGTCACATTAGCCTATTTCAAGTGCTCAAAAGCTACATGCAGCTTGTAGTTACCATACTGCTCAGCACAGAAGACTATTTCCATCATTGCAGGAAGTTCTGTTGACCACTGCTACTCTAGAGGACAGACATAGAAGAATTGATAAGGAGTTGAATGTGCACAACTTCCATTGTACTTGATGCTTCAAAGTGTTCTCCAATGGTTGTGTCAATTGACCCTCCCATTGGCACGTTGCTCCAGCTCTTTTTAAACAGTTGGTATTTTCCAGACTTTTATTTTTCTGATCTAATGGGTATGAAAAGATATATCTCACTCACTGATTAAATTTGCATTTCCCTGATTACTGACGAGGTTGGAGTATTTTTTCATGTATTTATTAGCATTTCATAATTCCTTTACTGTGAGTTTTCTGTTTGTTTTTTCCCAAATTACCATGTTGAAATTATATAAAATGGGAAAATGTTTATGATAGAGTAGTAAGTTAAGGAAAAGAAGAAGGAGAAGGGGGAGGAGTAGGAGAAGGATGGGGAGGGGAGGGGGAGAGCAGAGGGAGGGGAGTGGAGGAGGGGGTAGACAATGATAAAATTGGCCTACATGATTTTGGGTAAAAGTAAATATCCAGATGATCAAAGTTTGGAAAATCTTTCACAAAAGTTAACTTAGATTCATTGAGATGTGAGATTCAGGGGTAATTTATTTTTCATCTAAAAATGACTTTAATGGTCATAATACTATTTCCTCATTTTCAAAGAACAAACATATAATATTGCTTGATGTTTGAGAAAATTACCCTAAGACTTCCTCCTCCTCTCACTCTTTGTTTTCTAAGTATTCCTCTTGGCTCCATGTAGACTGAGTGATTATTTTTCTTTATCCCTGCTATTATTTTTATTTGACATTATTCCTTTCTGGTAGAACACTGTGTGCTTGACCTAAAAAAAATTCCATGTGTGTGTGTGTGTGTGTGTGTGTAAAAGCAAAGACAGTGGTGAGAGAAGAAAAACATTTCAGAATTTGTACCTCAGGATTTAGACATGTTTAAACTGCAGTAGAAACTGCATTTCATAATTCACAGATGGAAATGATTTTGTATGTATATCTTTTGGAGACATCACACATTCATGTTTGGAAATGTAACTTAAGCACACACTAGTCTAAGCAGTCAACTTAGAAAATAAATAACACTGTTTAAAATATGGAACTGCACAGTTTAAAACTAAAATAAGACAAAAATGTAGTGTTAAGATTAAATAGAAATTAATTCCTGTCCACCTAAATCCTTGGGAAAGAACAGGCTGTATTCTGCATTTCACTGCAATATTAGCAGCCAGCAGGCATAACCTTCCACTTGTGAAATGTTGTTGAATTCCCAGACATACCCAAGCAGATTTGTCCCCCATCGGTCCTTTCCCTCTGTCTTACTGTCAGCCAGGCTTCTTTCTATTATTTTTTTCATTTCCTGCCTGGATCAACTTTTCCAATTTCTCTGTTAGACTCTGCTAAACGAATGACTTCCACCCCTAGTACAAGCACTCTCTGCAGCAGGTCCAGAGAGCACAACCAGGATCTTTAACAAAGACAAACAGGAGCTGTTTTTATAGTTTTTCCACTGAGACCGCAGGGCCCAGTGATGCTGCAGCCTCGTGTCTTTTGAGCAGTTTTCTTCAACTGTAGGCTTCTGGGTCTCTGCTATGGATCTCTGGAATTTTAGTATTGTGAGCTGTAAATTGCCCTTATGCATTCTCTGCCTTTCCTGCTTGCTTGCCCCTGTACGTGATTTGTTTGGAGCAGAAAGCAGAGCGCCTCCGAGTTTATCATTCTTGCCCTTGCCCAGAACAGTGCCACTTTCCAGCCATCTCACCATTTGGGTCTGTGTGTTGTTAACATGTTCTAATTTGTAAAGTAAGTGTTGCTGCATTTCCTTTGATTTGCAATAAGATGTCAGCTCATATTAAGAGTGTTGCAATATGAGTTCAAGGACAGGAAATGAAAGAAGGCCAAAACAAAGCAAAACTTTTCAAACAAGATGTTTTTAAAATTAGGATGAAATCTTGCCCAGTAAAACCTGGAGTGCAAACCAAATAGGATTTACAACTTGAATGCACACCCTCTAGGAGGCCTCTCAGAAGAATCTGCCAAGCAATGCTTGGCTTCTTAGGGGTGCCTGTCATGTGGGGTGCCATATCACTGTGGTCTTGGAGCCTCCCAGGGTCTCTTCCATCTGCTAAGTTTGAGCTAAGGTATGGGTTTGGATCTACTTGCTAAGATTTCCCTGATGTGTATCCTGAATGTCATCTGAAAACATTTTTCTCTCCATGTGCGTGGAATGTACTTGGATGTTTACTGAAGCTACTTTTTTGCTTAATGGAATTAGCGCTGTGGTTGTGTGATGATTGGGGGCACTCCGTAAGGTCATCTACTTTAAATGTCAGCCCTACCACTGGCATGCTGACATTATTGCTTCTTTTCTTTGGATGCTAGATGCCTTCCCTAAGGGTTATGGCTGTAATAGGTTAACTCACTGCTTCTCAAAGTGTGGTTCCTGGATCAGCTGGGAACTTATTAGAAATCAGTGATCAGGCCCCAGCCCAGACTCAGTGAATTGGAAACTCTAGGGACAGATCCCAGCGTTCTTTGGTTTAACATGCCTTTCAAGTGATTCTAATGCATTTTAAAGTTTAAGAACGTCCAATGAAAGCCTGTGAACTTCAAAGTAGTGTGCAAGATGATCTAAAAGAAAATATTATAACTTTATATTTTATAGTCTCCTTTTCTAATTTCTATTTCTGTACATTTTTAATATACTCAATATGTTAGTATCATTGTATAGGAAAAATATATCAACAAATGTCATATGTTAGGGTGCATGTTTAATTTTTTTTATTGATAGGAATGAATGATATTCGAAGTTTCAAGCCTATTTGTCTAAGTATAACATTTAAGAACTCTTATGCTCTAAATCCAATGGAGCCATTCACCATATTTGCATTAATATATTTATCTCACTGCTCACTTCAAATATGCTTTGCAAATAATTTATAGTGTTTGTTCAGACAATTCTCACATTCCCGACAAAGTGGTAAAAGGAGGCCTCTGCACTGCATCCTGGACGCTTTTGCCACTTCTTAGGCAAAAGACAGAAAAATAATGGCCATAAACAGCACCGATGGCACCTTCCCTCTTCCCCCTCAGTACACTCATTTTTGTGTACAAAGAAAAAAAGACGGACAGCTAAAAGAAGATTCTATGCCCAATCCTTGTCATACTCCTTCCCATTCTCATTTCTTTGATGGGGGGATCCCTGTGGAGTTAGGTGGCAATTTCCCCCACTCTCCCACATATACCAACTTGCATTAGGCTTGTGTGCCTCCTGTATTATATCCTTATGCTCCCTTTGTGTTAAGCATTTCCCCGAGGTAAGCAGAAAATATCATTGTACACTTATTATAAATGGAAAAACAGAGAAACTAAGAGTGGGGCTGACTTGTAAACCATAATAATTTAGGGCCTCAACAAAGAAAAAGTAGAAAAAATTATTATTTCATTCCTAGCACAGTATTTGCATAAAGTATGCTCTCAATAACTGTGCATGGGATGAATGAGCGAAACACATAAATATACTCCAGCTCCTGAGTATAGTTCTGGTAATATTATGCAGCAATTAAAAACATAAATATAGGTTTAAGCCTTATCATTCTGCTTACATTTCTATGACTTTGAGCAAGTTCCATAACCTCTCTTAAGCCTCATTTCCTTCCATCTGTAAATTAAGGATGAGGACAGTAACTACTTCATAGACTCATTGTGAGAATTAAATGAGATGTAAGTGCTTAGCGTGGTATCTGGCACGTAGCAAATTCCCAGTAAACATTAGATATACTGCATTTTTGCTACTGCTGAATTGAATGCCAAAAAATAATTTTTTTGTCAGTAACTTTAATTAACCTTTTTTGTCCCCCTAGCTA
Source organism: Cynopterus sphinx (assembly GCA_030015415.1). Classification (NCBI taxonomy): domain Eukaryota; kingdom Metazoa; phylum Chordata; class Mammalia; order Chiroptera; family Pteropodidae; genus Cynopterus; species Cynopterus sphinx. The sequence goes on from CM057379.1 coordinate 34,783,752, forward strand.
AGGGCTAATAATCTTACATAATTTATGCTGTTTTGAAAATCAAAAGTAATGCCTCTATTGAAGAGACTTGACCTAAACATTCGCTAATCATTATCTCCTCCTGCCCATATGTCTATCTGCCTGGAAGAGCTATTTCTGTTCTTGAGCTAACTATTGGCAGAAGTGCAGAGTCTTTTCATTTTGTATCACCTAATGGTGCATTATACCTCATTATTAAGAAAGAAAAAAAATTATATGTAGATCTCCACGGTGGAGCCATTTACTTGAAAACTTGATGGCAGTAAAATGATACCACTTCAAGGAAAGAATAAGAGACTGCAAGTTTTCTATCATTATTGAGAAAAATTAATTTGTGTTAGAGGAGTCTTTACAATGTTATCATCAAATAAAAACACCATAGGATAATAATGGGAATTTCCATGAACTCAAAAAAAGACACCAGAAAAAGTAATGCTTTCCTTCTTTTCTCTTCCAAACTGTGATAGCAGGAAATCAATAAATATTATTTGAACTAATAATTAAATAGGAAGAAAGCTTATAACAAAGTTGTAAGGATATCTAGATGCATTGTGCAGAATTGCCTCCCTGAAACATTTTCCCTATTCATTTGTGCTTGTTGTGACCTATAATTCTCATATATTATTTCACTTAAATCTTCTCATTCATACTATGAAGTAGGTATTTCTATTCGGTATTTGAGGCACTGAGAGGTTAAGAAATTTGCCCAAGGCCACATGTTATGAAATCAAAATATAGTAAACCTAGAACTGTTTTAACGCCAACCACTGATGCTTCATTCTTGAGGCTGGCCAGTGGCCTCTATGTTAATATTGTTTCCTTCTTTAAGAAAACATGAACTACTGCAGGAAAGGGGACCCTCCTTCTGCAGTCAGATTTCTGTTGCTTCCCTTCACTGTCTTAACCACTCTGAAGTCACCAGCCTTGCCCCTTCGAGAACAGCGCATGTATTGCATGGACTCACGTGCATTGTTAGCCTTGAACGTTCAGTTTGATTCACTTCAACATGCATTGAGAGCCTTTGATGAGCCAGAAACTATGCTAAGTGCTTGGAAAATAAAAATAATGGATAAAACTTCCTGCTCTTGGGAGTATTAATCTAGAAGGAAATATATCAAAACTTACAAATGGATAAGTAATCCTTTCTTCTTTTTATTTATCTGTTTAAAATGTCTGTTAATATGTTTTACTTAAAGTAAAAAAAAGAGGACTGCAGGAAAAGAAACTCTTAAGAAACCCATTTCTAATGGTGATATGGAGCAGTTGATGGCAGAACCAGCACTGTAACCCTAGCCTTCCAACTTCTCACATCACATAGGCACTAAATTTTAAAGCCACTTTGGGGAATCGTTCAGTTGAGAACCTACGATGTGCCAGACAATCTGTTAAGTGTTGCAGGTTATAGAGAAAAATAAGATAAACCTTCTGGCCTTGAGAAACTTATAGTCCAGTGAAAAAACTAATGGTAGAATATATTTTCCATGTATATAGATACTGGTTTGTTTTATATGCACAAAGCTTGTGCCTTTTTGCAGAAAATAGCTCTTATATCTGTCTAGAAATGCATATTTCCATATTGACATGAAATGTCATCTTTTGGGTTTTGTAAAAAATACAAATTATCATTGCATGGCAATAGAAAGCAGAAAAACACTACAGAATCCTATTAGATATAATATTTAAAGAACCTCTAGTGTTAGGTGGGAGTCTGAAGCTGAAAAAGTAAACTGAAAAATGCTAAAAAAGTTGACTCTTCTCTAAATCCTTCTTATAAACTAACGAATGAACCAGAAAACTAAACTGCAGCACTGACGCTCTGGCACATAGTAAAAGTTCTATGTATTTACCGTTATTAATATGATAAAGAGATGCCATTTTTCTACCCTTCTCCTAAACCCTTCCCAAAATACTGTTATGCGTCTTAAAAATAGAATTTCAGGCCTGTATGGGCTGCATTTTGGACTCTCATGATCTTTTGTCACCCTTTGGACCACTGCTCTTGATAAACAGCCTCTCACACATAAGAGGAAGCCTTTGGCACTGTCAACCATAATGTATTTGACAATTAGTGATTCTACAACTATACAACTGATATGTCATAATTAATAAAGTATTGACGAAAATTTTGTGTTATTAGAGTTAAATGAGATGAAATTTATTTTTAAATCAAAAACTTTCTTTGGGGTTAATTGAATGTGTTTGATTTGGTCAGCCCAGTTATCTCAGGTTGTTTGAAACCTGTCAATGTTTTGGCAATACTGATGAAGCCTATAGCTTTAGCTAAAGAGAAATATAGCATCACCTAACTTAATGACATAATTAATACTGAAGGGCTAAATACCATTTAGATAAGCCAACAATTCTATATAGTGAGCCCTAAAATCCCAGTGGACAAAAGCAGGAATGAACTGCATGCTGCAATTAATGACTCATACTTTGACTATAATAAAAATAAATGAGTTCAAGTCTTTCCTGTGTATCACATGATAATTGAAAGATAACTGGCCTTGAAAGATCATTGGTATCAGGTACAAATAGTAGAATTGAAGAATAAAAATTTTGATTTTAAATGAAAAAATAATTTTCCAGATTAAAATGTGGAAACAGATATATGCTTCTGTAATATAAATATAGACCTACATATATATTTAAACATAGATTGATCCTAGCTATAGTCAGTGGGAAAGGGCTGCATTCTAGCCATGTAACCCTTGGTGCTGACTGTTATCCCAGTGGATATGCAAGAACCCCGACTCAGACTCCATCGGCTGCAAGCCTCTCTCTGCTAACTGTGAGAATCACAACCCCTGGTAGACCAGGACCTAATGAGCTGTTTGCAAATCCCATATGACTCCTAACAGGAGACCATAAAGAGAAAAACACTGAGAGAATGAGAGAGAAAAGTGGAAAGGCCAAAAGACTCTCCAGACAAAAAGGATAGAAAGATGAAGGAAGAGGCCAAGTCAGAGTAAAAAAGATAATTTATTTTGGAAATTGAAGAAATAGTGCCTTGTAGATAAATGTTAGTTATCTCCTAATTGATACACATGAGGTTTAAGTATCAGGTCATGATATGCAGCCCATTAACTCTTCCACCTCGAATGCCCTGAGAAATTCCCAGAAAAGTCTCCTCAGAATCGCCACAAAAGTCATCACTGATTTCCAGCTCTCCCCAGTAATGTCTTAAGCAGTAACTTTTAGAAAAATTAAAGATGATTTACATTCAGTTATAATATTTTTAATCTTATTTCATTGTAAATATCATCATGTTAGGAAACTAATGGCTATTGATTTTTTTTTAAGTGTCTAAATCTGTTTAAATATCACTTTTACTCTTTAAATGGAAAAAAAAATAGAGTGCTTGGTAATGCTACCCATTACTTATCAATTCTCCCAATTGTGTCACGGGGACATGCCAAGGTCCTGCCAGAGGGCAAAACAAAAGTAATCCGGAGATGTGGGCCATTACATGGCCCTAAATCACAGAAGGTGCTGGCCCCTCTGAGTCCAGTTCCTTTGCATAAAGCTACCCAAAGAGTGATTAAAAGATAATTCAGTTGCACTTCAGGTTTCACTTCCCTGTTAAAAGTTGTTTCCTTTCTGACTGAACCCAAATAGCTCCAGGGCAGAGTTTGATCCCGCTGATGTTCAGTGCTGAGGAAGTCAGGGAGCCATGTTCCCATGAAAGGACATGCTGTGAAATGAGGGGAATCACTGCAATTACTTCTTCAAAGTCTCCTGGGAAAACCGAACTTGTTATGACTCTCTGTGAAGAAAATACAGGAGATTTCCAACTAAAACACAAGTTTCACTAAAACTCACTAGAAGAAGATTATGAGAAAAAATGGATATAATAGGGAAACTCAACTATTATATCTATAGGTACCTTGGAAAACGTCTTGTTTCTGATTCCTCTGATTGCAGTGCTTATTTTGGTATAAAATAGTGTCATTTAGTAGGTACCTGGCATCTGTTCTGTGTTTATGAACTTGGATAGACCCTGTAATTACCTTTAAGAATTTGAAAACTAAAATAATTACTGGGTCACATACACACAAACAAACATCTCTGTGCCCTCCCATCCTCTGTCTGTTGTTTATGTGCATTCATGGGACTACCTTGAGATGTCTTCTTTGAGGAAACCATATGAATGCTGAACTCTGAAGCTGTCGCTGAATTTGGCACAGAATAAGGATATATCTTCCTAAGTGGAATCATCTGAGAAGATATATCCTGGAGATGAAACTCCTTGGGTAAATCATTTAATCTCTTTCCTCCCTAGATATTTGCTCTAAAAAAGAAAGCAAACGCTATCATCCTCCCTCCTTCATCCCATTTGGCTTCTTGAATCCTTCCTTGCCATTTGGCTTAATAGCCAACAACAGAACTGGTTGTGAAAAGATAAACTTGGATACATTTGTTGCACCAGGAGTTCTGGTTTCCATCTCTGCTAGCTGACAAACCCCAAGTGTTTATGTCATCACTACAGTCTGTGAAATGCTGAGTGGTTGTCAATGGGATCACACCTATTTTTCTCATCCTAATGGCATGTGTATTTAACTGAAGTCCGTATTTGGGGGCTGTAAGCAGATAAAAAATGTTATAAAATAGCAGATAACTTTTAAAACTAAAACTCGATGGCAAGCATAAGGCTAAGTAAACACAACTTTCATGTGTTAAGATGGATTGCAGCCAACCTCTAACAGTCCTTCACAGTTTTTACTTGTTTTCCCACACATGATCTCATTTGATCCTTGCTACAACCTTGAGATACTTCAGTCGCAAATAGTTGTTATTCCTACTTCGTAGCCGAGGAAACTGAGTCCCAGAGAAGTTATGGTGATTTCCCTAAAATCACAATTCTAAGCTGCAGAGTCTGTGTAAAAGTTTTCTATCTCCAGACCCATTTTTTTTTTATTTTATGTTGCTGCTTTCAACTAAATATATAAGCCATTACATTAGGGACAGACTTTCAAAACAATAAGCATTTTGCTGGTTTTTAAAAGCTATTAGCAGCTGCACAGAATGCCAAAATCTAGAGCAGACACAGGGCCAAGGTATTTGTAACTTAAATCCCCAGTTTGTTCACTCTTGAACTTGACCTTCCTAGTCATAAAGCTTCTCAGTCATTTTGTTCAATTTATGCCATGTAATTATTTGGGGGAAATGTAAATCCTTGGACATCAAGGAAATCCATATAATAACATTTTATTATACTTGCTTTACCACATTTCTGTTCAACCCTCTATCCAACCAGCAACTTACATTATTTTTCTGAAGTTTAAGAAATCAGTAAACTTTAATTCTCAACTGTTCAGCCCGTATATTATTAGAGTTCAATATTTGTTTATGGATTTTTTTTAGGTAAAATTTGCATACAAGCAAATGCACAAATCTTAAATGTACCATTCTATAAGTTTTGCCAAATGTGTACATCCAAGTAAATCAAAACTCTATCTAGATATAGAGTATTACCCCCATTCCAGAAAGTTTCCTTTCCTCAGGCCACCTCCAGTCAATTCCCTCCCCACCACTGTTCTAATATTTGTCATTGTTGTCACTATTGTTTAGTTTTATCTCTTTTAGAACTTCATATGGTGTCATATAATATTTACTCTTTTGTATTATAGATTTTCTCACTCAAGATCATGGTTTTGAGGTTCTGTGTTGTTTTATGTATCAGGAGTTTACTGCTTTTAATTATTCAGTATTTTCTATTGTACAGATGGATTATATTAATTTCTTTATCTACTTTCCTTTTGACGGACACCTAGCCTATTTCCAATTTTGGTCTATTCTAAATAAAACTACTGTAAACACTATCATAGAGATATTTTTGTAAATATTTTCAGTTCTCTTGGTTAAATACCTAGAAATGGATTTGCCAGGTCATAGGGTAGGTGTATGTGTACTTTTATAAGAAACTTCCAGGATTACTTTCAAAAGTTTGCACCATTTTAACCCTTTGTGAAGAGTCTTTGTTGCTCCACATCATCATCATTTGCCATGGTCAGTCTTTTTAATTTTAGCCATTCTGGTGGGTGTTCATCATATTAGTTTTTTCATTACAAAAGCATTTCCATCATCAAGGGATGACTTGGGCAATATCCATATTCACGTACCCCTATTACTATGTTAGTTCAGGTTTCTTATGCCCTATGATTAAGACATTAAATCCTAATTCCCATTTCTAAGGAAATGATTGAAAGATATATAATTTGGCAGTTCCTTTAAATGTTTTTGCATTTAACTTAAGCTCTAAATCTCTGAACTATTGTCGAAGTTGATTTTATTGGTGTTTTCCTATTAATAATAATGCTTTCAAAATGGTCAGATTAACTCTTGACTTACATATGATGGAGAAATAAATAATCACAACCTAGTCACTAATTTGTACAATTTCTTTAACCAAATTGAGTGAGAATCACTACAGGGGGGAGTCTCATAGACCTAAACTTTGATTAAAAAGTGTGGATCATTTTAGACTAAACATAACTAACATATGATAAAGTTACCTCCAAGTTGAGTTGCTTTCAGACCTGGAGGAAGTCCATAGGTCTAATTTTATTTTAATGTAAAGGTTTCCTCCAGCTTTATAATTTATCCTTAGGAAGTTTTAAGCTTTTAAATTGCTATTTTCTTGGCTTTTCCTCTATTCTCCATGCTCGGACTCTTGCTCATTTGTTATGAAAATAACCTGATTGTCCTTAATGCTTTTCAATCCACTACTTATAAAATTATACATATTATAACCCTTTTGACAATTTGTCTCTTAATGAACTTTTAGTAATTAGTAGCTGTAATACCACTTAGTGCTCTAAAGTGGGAGAAATAAAATGTATAAGTCTCCAGGCTAGTGTAACCTCGTCACGGCATCATGAAACACGACATGAAAGATAACTTTTCCACTGCTCTTTAACTAGTTCCTTTCTTTCTCTGTACTTTAATTTTCCATGATATCAAGGGATAATCTATGAGTATACATATGAATTATTTAAGCAGAAAATTTATAATGCAACTTTAGCATCAATTTTTGTTTGGAAGATTGTACTTCTGGTGTTACCTATTTAGTTCTTCCCCATAACACTCAGAAAGGGCAGAATGGTTTCACAGTTTCTAGAATCTCAATCGATTACATAGGCATTAGGGAGATGGCACTCACAGAAGTGTTATAAATCAGGCATTTTAATCTTTTTTGACTTGCCTTTTTACAGAAACTTGTAATACATTGCTTTATCTCTTTGTTTAGCTATAAAATAATAAAATAGACTGACTCTTAAGATATGTTAATATGGTAGTCATTTCTTTAAATTACATAAAATGTCATCTATATATAAGGTTTGCATATTTTGGGAACTAAGCCACTAGGCACATATTTTGTACTTCTGAAAATAAGACTACTCTATGGCTCGGAAGGATACTGCACTAGCTAACTGTTCCACTGATTGAATGTATGATACATACAACAGATTCATTATAGGGTTTTTAAAAAATCTGCACATGAGCCACCAGGGCAAATGTCACGCGTAGGTGAAAATTAGGCAGCTGGGATTGGGAAGATGAAGCAGCATAAAAAAGACCTGCCTACCTTAGAATATTTTTCCTCTAGCCTACCTTTAAAATAAGACACTATCTTCACATTTTTCTATCAAAAGCAATGTATTAATAGGTAATATCCCAGGATGACTTATTGTTACATGAATTGTTAATGTTCATTATTCCTTCAGAGTCTATCAGAGCCATGAGGTGATGGGACGCAGTCAAAGACATTTTAAAAGGCTGAGGTGATATGAAATAATGAGATGTTGTGTATGCATGGTGGAGGGGGTGTAGAGAAATTCCAGGTATCAGGAGGACAGCGTGAGGGTGGAAGGCACCTGTGGGAAGAAGCTCTGAAACAAAATCTGGGACTATTGCCAAAGATACATTGGCTCCCAATGTTGGCCTAGGGTTGGACCTACAAGGCACAAATGAGAAAATAATGTAGTCTTATTTTTCAAGTAAAACCACATTTTGCACATAAGCTCTTTTGAGTCACTTTGTTCTTTCTGACATAGGAAAGACATAGGATGACTGTGCAGACATCACTGGTACTGAAGCAAAGGATTTTGCATTTTCTTGTGTTATATAAGCCAGACAGACAAACTCTGGCTCATCTGCTAAATAAGTACTGAAAATGAAAGCTGTCATTATAAAATGCTGTGTAAATACAAATTCTTTTAACTGTGATTCCAGAACTTAAACGGGTTTTTATATCATTTTTTCCTGATAATTACCCCTGACATTTTGCCACTGACCCACTTTACAAAGGAATCAAAACCAAACATTGCTTTATTTAATCAGACTTCATTGCATTTTAAATGAATAGGAATAAAAGTAAAGAGAGGACAATTGACAAGGGTTCTCTTTTAGGCTTCTTCCATTTCTAATCTCTAAACTTTTGTTTAGTTTACATTATTCAACATATGCTAATTTGGTTGCATATAAAGGAGTTTGATGGACAAATAACTTCTCTCTTAATCAAAAAAGAAAAGTGATCACTCCATGTTTTATCATATTCTTATTTATATTTATATACTTTATTGTAGTTAATAGAGAAAGGCTTAAGGACTTTAGAAAAATTTTTGAAACATAAATTCAGTGTTTATTTATCTTTAGATTGTTAAGTATAATTATTAGAATTTTATTTTTTCTTTATTCATAAAAATTTAATTTTTTTATTAAAAACATTTGGCCTCTCATAAATTAACCATAGGAAACAATAAAAAAAATATCCTATAGATTGAGACAAAAGTCTTTAATAAAAAGAAATTGTATTTTGGCTCTCTAAACATATTATGCTAGGATCTTAATATTAAAGAGCCATCTTGCAACTGGCAATTGAATAGCTCTTCATTCATTTCTCTAAAAAATAAGTTTTTAATCTCTTGCAGGCAAGGACATTTTTATGGTTTAAATATATTTTGGAATTTGTTCCAACAGTTAAATTGAAAATGTCTGATATTTTCAATTACTTAAAACATTTATGATTGTAAGCTCCCAGCAGAAATCTGCTGTTGAAGGGGGAAAGAAATTAAGAGCTGTTAGTCAGAGAGACACTTATGTAAGAACTATGACATTGGTCATTGGTTTGAAAGCAGGAAGTCCTATATTTTAGACTCAAAGCTTTAGAAAGATTTATTGAGCATTTTTCCTCACAGACCTAAGGCAAATGGTTGATGAGTAAAATCCTGAGAATATTCACAGCTTTTCTCTTTCATTCTGTTACAGCCCGGAAGATGGTGAGATCCACCCAGAAATCTGTCGGCTTTATATCCAGCTGCAGTGTTGCTTAGAAATGTACACAACAGAGATGCTAAAATCCATATGTCTCCTGGGGTCTCTTCAGTTTCATCGAAAAGGTATCTGTATATAGTTAATATATTGTCACAATCACTGAGGAATCTTAAAGAAAAGCTCATCTTTTACAAAGTACTTATATGTACTATATGTGTTTCTACACACAATCAGAATGGATGTAAACATCCAGGAGGTGTTTGATATAAATTAATAAAAGAAGTCAATATCTATACTAATTGCATAAGAACATTGATCACCTTGAACAGAAATTATAGCAGAGAGAGTTCTCAATTTATTATCTTACCACTGATGAACATGACTTTGGTTAGAATAAGCATCAAAATACATAATGATCTTACGATGCTAGTAAATGCTATCCAAGATTGCTGCTGCTTCTCTAAAATGAATTAGCTTGCAAGAAGACAAATTACATATTGTATTCCAAAGATCTAAAAATAAGGGAAACTCAATAAACAATAGGGAGACATATTAGTAATAGGAAAATCTCATTAACAGGCTTAAACTATAAAGGAAATATATTGGCTGAGATGACTGAAGCCTCCAACAGTGGCAGTGGCTTCTGAGTGCTTTGATCAGACTACTGACTCCCATTCTTGGTGATGTTGGGTATCGACTTTACACTCGGGCTGCCTTCTCCCACATTAGCAAACTGATTGTAATATTTCCAGTCATCACATCTGCATACCACAGGATCCATAAATAGATAGAATGCCTTTCCATTACAGATTAGCAAACATCATGAACTTCGTTCTGATTGGACGAGCTCAGATCACGGGTCTACACTTGAACCAATGACTATAGCCAAAAAGATGAATTATGTGACTGGTTTAGGCAATCAAGGTCCATTCCTGGAACTAGCAGAGGGTCAACCCACTCAACCAGTGGCTATTACATAGTGGAGTAGATGCTGGGAGGAAGCCAAAAGTTTCCACTACTACTAGAGAATTCAACTTATGTTTTCTTTAATTCACTGAACAATAACGGAACTTCCTGAATGCAAACATTTTGTGCTTGAGCTCAGGAGAATACTTGCCTATGATTTTAAATGAAGAGATAGAAAAGTAAACTCATACTCAGGGAAAATCTTGTAGAAAGGGTGAGACTTGAGCTGGGTTGTGAGGATGGGGTTCCCATAAAGAAAGAAAAAGAAAAACATTTCAGGTGAAGAAATAGAGATTTGTAAATCAAATGAGCATGCAGTTTGGAGGAAAATGATACTTATAAAAATCAAATCTTGTATACACACATACATATGCACTCAGCAGGACTAAAAACAATATTATGCCGTGCTGCTCCAAAGAGAAGAGAATGTTTTCTTGATCTATGAATATTATTTGTTTTTCTTTGCATTTCAAGGCTGAGTTTTTAAGGTTTTTAAATCTTTGTTTCTGTTATTAATGCAAGTGGACATATTTGGAGAGATTAGCTCCTTGATATGCCTGAAGCCTGACCAGATAATTGTGTATCAGACATAATAACGACATCCTAACAGGTTGACATGGCCCAGTGTCTTTACTTATCCTCTCACTTGCTTGCTCGCTCACACACACATTCACACATAAACACACAGAGTAGAATTTTCATGCTTTTTAATTATGGTTGAATAGACCATAATTAACGGTCTGCACTGACTACACCTGCAGTATTTCATGCCTGTGTTGCTACTAGAATCTCCCTTGTCAACGACATGTCCTTAATGCTCAGTGACCACCACCCCAGCTCTGACTCCTCCGTTTGCCACCTGGTCTCCTTCTGCTGTCCACTCCTACTTTTTATCTTTCCACAACCGACTTTTGGAAAACAAAAAACAAAACAAAACAAAACAAAAAAAAAACTTCTCTGCTAGCTCTGTTTAAAAGTAAAAGGACTTCTCTCATCCAGATTTCCTCGTTATATTTGGCTTTGAGCACACAAATAAAAAACACATCATGTCTTAATTGATCAGCTCATTTGGTCTTTATAATCTCTGATCTACTTCCTTCCCTTCCTTTTATTTTAAAGATAATAAACCTCTGCTCCCTGCTCTAGTACCTAACCTATGTACAACTCTGAAAAGAATAAATACACTTGATAGCATCTTTGATTTCTCCCCCATGTAGAATTAAGTCTCCGCTTGGATTTCTAGTTTCTGAAGTCATTGTTGCTTAAAGTGTAATCCTTAGAAAATATGCTTCAAATATATCCAGGATGCTGGATAACATGCAGACTCCTGTTACTGTCCAGGATCCACTGAATCAGAACCTTTCAGGGCATTCCAGGTGATTGTGCAACACAATCAGAACTGTTGCTCTACCCTTTGAAACAAAGGCAAAACCACTCCACTATATAAATAAAATTAAAACTCCCATGATCTTCCCTTGTCATTCTCTACTCACCTAAGTAGATGTTTTTAATTTTGTTTTATGCTTTCTTCTTTATCCCCCAAGCTGATAAAAAGCAAATACAAAAGTGGTAGGTACTTCTGACGAGCATGAGCTCTGTGAGATGGTTCATATAGCCTGGTTTTTCCATAAACCACTGAAATAAAGCTGTGGTTCTTAAAGTGTAGTCTCTGAACTAGCATTGTCAGATCAGCATCACTTTTCAAAACTTCATATTCTTGGGTACCACCCCAGATCTATTGAATCAGAAATGCCTTTAAATTTATTTTTTTGATGTTGGGGAAAAATTAAAGGAACATTTTATTGGGACACTTCCTTATCTGAATATATTTATAACCTTCTGATCACCATCTGTAATCAGCAAACCATATGTCTTTACTTTAAAAAAAATATATATATATACATACCATCTACTTCTAGCAAGTCTCTTGTGATTCTAGACTGCCCATCTAAGAGGTAAATATCATACAGATTACTGTCTTTCTTTGGGTACCAGTAGTTAAGGTAATGAAGAGGAGACTTCTTTTCAGTGAGAAATTCTAAAGAAAATAATAAAATTTAGGGTTAAAAACTATACTGAAGAGGGAAATAGGTCACTAGTAGTAAGCACCAAGAAAAATTTCATTAAACCAAAGAAACCAAAGAATATAAAGCACTAGAAAACAAATGCATGAAAACACTTGAAAATTTTTCTAGAAATTTCTAGAATGCCAAATAAAATACTAGCTCTTAGAAGAGAAATGGTTCCATTAAAGAAATCACTGTTAATTTGCCTAGACCTATATTTGTATCAAACTTCTTTTCTATTCTTTATTCTTTTCCATTAAGTTTTTCATTACACCTAAGAGATTAACCCGACAATTATTATTTTGAACTTCTGGCTTTTTTGTACTGTTTGTAATCTATAGTCCCACCATCGGGATAGCATAGAAAATGTCAGCTGATGTCAAAAGCTTTTCTTTCTTCTTTCTTCAGTATCATTGGAAACTGTGGCATAACCTGTATGTGTCCAGAAGCCTCTGGCTAACACACAACAAGTATACGAAATCTGCTGCTAACTATCCTGGAGGTCCTCTTTGGAAAGAATAGAAATATTTAGCTTCAGTGATCATGGGCTGCCAGAAATGAGTCAAGAGAAAAATACATCCACAGACCATAGCACAGAGTATTAACCTGGTGAATCAGAATCTCAGAGTGTGTGCTCTCAGTGATGAGCACCTAAATAATCTCTCTCAGGTGATTCCAACATGCAGTCAGGGTTGAGAAATACAACTGAAGTAAGTAGAATGTCTAAGCTGACTGACAGAAGTCTCTTGAGATTGACTTACATTCTTGCTCTGATTCCAAGCCCGCCAGGCTACACTCTGATACTTGGCTTCCCACGTGACATGCTCAGAGGGAGAGAGAAAATGCACTGTCTGCTGATGTGTTCTGGTCTGCTTTGCAAATTAAATTGGCTTTACAAATAACACTTTATTTTTGGAAATTAGTAACTGGACTTCTGGTTTTAAAAAAAGAGAGAGAGAAGAGTTTAGTAAATTAAGAAATGTAACATGTGTATTGCCCTGGAAGTGTAGAGTTCTTACTCATAAAAGTAGACAGGACTGAATGTGCCCAATCTCATCTGATCTCAGAAGCTAAGCAGGGTTGGGCCTAATTAGTACTTGGATGGGAGACCACCTAGGAATACCAGGTGCTGTAGGCATTAGGAAGGAAGGAAGGAAGGAAGGAAGGAAGGAAGGAAGGAAGGAAGGAAGGAAGGAAGGAAGAACAGAGGAAGGAAGGAAGGACAGAGGAAGGAAAGCAGGAAAGTCAAACAGTTCTCATAGTCTTAGGGGAAAAGTGACTCCCACTCTAGCCTGTCACACCAGAAATGTCTTTCTGCTTAAAATCTCTATCTCTTTCTGGTATGTTTCTTTTAATGCTATGATAAAAACTGATATTTTGATAATTTTTAAGGTAGCTAATTTCTTCTCCTTCGTGTGAGTATTACAGGTTGGCCATTCCCCTCTTTACTATTTCTTTTCCATCAAGGAAAGGAAAGGAATTGTAATGGAATCATTAAGTTCAGCTCTATATGAGAGTCTCTAGTGAATTTTTCTTTGAGATTAGATACTGAAAACAAGTTGTTTCACATTTATTTGTACTTTTAATTTTTATTTCAAATCACCTCCCTGACTACCACCAGAAGTCTTGCAAGTATTGTATCACATCTAGTTTTACTGTTGTATTGAGTAGTCATGAGTTTATCCTTCCGAGAAAAGGGGCACATAAGGTCACTCACTGTATGGGCAAAGAGAATGATTTCTTTCTGGGAAAAATAAGCCTCAAATCATTTAAAGCTTCTCCAGTGAGTATAAATTTAGTAACAAAAATTATCTACTCTCAATTAAGCAAATCATAATTATCCTTAGTCCTTCACAATATCTTCTGTGGATCTTCATGCTTTTTCTATGTACAATACTTCTGAATTTTTGCTCTCATAAGTTTGGTATAATCCAGTACTCGAAAATCATTTATATTTTACAATATCATGCTATTGTCAAAAAAAAAAATGAAGAAAAACAGTACTAAAATTGTTTTCCTTTTTTTTGTGGCCAAAAAAATTAAAGTGAATTACCAAAATGTGAGGTAAAATTTATATTTAATAAAGGCTAGCGGGTTATTCGTGAAGAGTGTGGTTTTGAAAAACTATATGTGTTTCAATAAAATGATAGATGGGAATAATTTTAGACATTTTATGGTTACAAATTCTAACACTTTAAGTTGTAGGTTGTATCATTACTTGACAAGGTCTAATTCCTATGTTTACAGTGCAAAATAGTTGCTCTCACTTATTCACAGTTAGGTTGGTAGAAAATATTTTCCCATAACTGAGTCCATGTATCACATTAATCATTAATGCATTTCCTGCCACCAGATGAAATGAGACTGCAGGTTTCATTCACTTCATTGGCAGGAATTGGAGCCAGTTTTCTAAGGGAATTAAATGATCCTGCTATTGTGGCCATGGCTCTCTTTTCTCTCACATTTTTTCCCCATTCGATCAGTTTTGGCAACATTCCCATTCTGAAAGGAGCAGAGATGATAGAACACTCCAGTGCGACTCCCCTTCACATGTGACCTTGCTCTTTACATCTTTGTTCTCCTCTTACCTCACCTGTCAGGGCCCTCTCTGACTCTGCTCCGCCTCTATGCCACAGATTAAAGCAAAATTGTCTCCAGGTCCCTTGAGAGTATACCATTTTCCCATCCTCCTCCTAAAATAAGGGGTTCTTCTCCTGAAATGTGCCACTATGATAAATACAGAGATAAAAATATGCAGAGGAAATGTATTCACAAAAGTGAAAGAAAAGAGAATTGTTGAAAGTTGAAAACTCTTAATTCAAAATCTAGTGGGAGCTGACAGCTCAAGATGCTCTAATGAGAAATTAATGAACTGCTATCCAGCAATATACAGGATGAATTCAAGACAAAGGATAGCATATGAGCAGTAAAGACTCCAGTGTTTTCAGACTCATATAAAGAAAAGTAAATGACCCACACTAACAAAAGAAACAAGCAACATAAAGACAAATGGAATATAACCACAGGACCTTGTTTTTCAAAGTAATGAGGCAGTTGATACCAAAATAAAACAGTAGGTTAGAAGAAATGAAGCAGAATAAATCTAAAAATAGACTATGATTCAAATTCTGAGTGGAAACATGCATTCATTCTTTGAACGAATGCTTATTGAACACCTGTCATATGTGAGGCACCGTTCTAGATGCTGAGAGACAGCAGTAATTGAGGCCAAAGAGATCCCTGTTCATGTGGAGTATGTAGTCTAGTGCAGAGAAATAATTTTAAAAAGTCAAATGTTCAAAGAAATCCCAAATACAGTAAGTCCAATGTCAATAATTAAAATAGCTTAGGTGATGTAATGGAAAGCAACTGGGTGGCTACTTTAGCAGGGATGGTCAAAACTCTCTGGGGAGATGCCTTTGAATCTGAGATTTGAAACAACCTCGTTGGTACCTAATGCAAAGGACCTAAGACCAGATCACAGGTATACTATTTGAAGAATATAAACATGACCTACTTCTAGAATCTAAAAGTGATCTCAAACCATCTATTATTACTCGTATCTTCATATCTTTATGTACCAAAGAGTTAGTAGGACACAGTATTCATCACCTTTCGTCAAAGTAGATGTCAGCTGAGGAGCAGAATCATAGCAATACTAATAGCTTCCACTGTTTGTTTACCTTCTACTTGCTGGGTGCTTTATCTCATTTTATCCTTAAGTATCATTTCCCCTCTTTTACAGATGAAGAACCTGCTGCTGAAAGAGGTAACTTGCCCAGGGTCACACGACATGGTTCCAACTGCAAAATTTGTGATTGTTCCTCTATTCCAGACCATTTCCCACTAAACTACATTGGAAAAGACAAGAGAACATATCAAATTGAGAAATGAAAAATAGCACTATCCATTAAATTTTATCCATAGATTTGGCTTAATGATTAGCGTCCACACTTCAAAATATCATGTTTAACAACTAAAACCAATTGAATTTAATTTCTACCAAAATGACTAAGTTCAGAGAGTTACTTTTAAGATAAGAGGGAAAAAGTTAGCTTCGTATACCATTTAATGATTTATAAAATATTTTTCTTTGGGTATAGAAGTTTAATTCTGACTAAGAAAGGATTGTATTTAGTAAAGGAAAATAAAATGCAGCATTCATGTGATCCAAAAGGAATATTATTTAGCCTTAGGTGCCTATTACAGGAAAGTTGAAATTAATTAATTGTACAGTAAATACCTCTTGTACATTGTTCTGCTCTACACTAGAGGCCAGAAATGAAGAGTAAAAGCCTCATAGGGACCTCTTCCAAATGTATCTTCCATTGCCTGCTCTTTTCCTGTACTGCAAGGGGACCCTGTGCTTCCACTTTCTCAATCACATATGTGGAGCCACCTGCTACTCTTGGAGCAGTGATGAAACTACAGGGCCATAAGGAGCACAGAGTAGGACAAAGGGCCATAGCGGGAGGGGAATGGTTCTGTATCTCTTTCTAACTGGAAAATATTTAGTTCACAGTGTATGGGCAAAAATGGAGCTCTGTGAGTGATATTATTTTTCACTCTGTGTTTTATGGCACTGTAAATAACTTATTACCATAGTGACTATTTGAAACTATTTCTTAATACAGGTAAACAACTGAATTAATATAACTTATTTCTATTTAAATTATATGCATTTTTGAAACGTGAGAGAGTAAAACTGGATTACTTAACAAACAGCCTACATTTACCCAGTTTTTTTTTTCACAGTGCATGGGATTAAAAAGCACCTACCAGTTATGAAAATGCATGAGAGTGAGAATAACTATTTGGATAAGCTTCCATGCATCTCATGTAAGCCATGTTCATTTTGTTATTCACAGTCAGTACGAAAAGTTTTCTGAAAATGTACCCTGGGCATAGTATCATAGCAGATAATATGTTAGGAGTACAAAAGATATAAGAAATTTGCCCCTGCCACCAAGGATACATTATTGGCTCAGAGAAGGCTGGTTTGTTTTGTTTTGATTCCTGGGAAAATTTACACAAATGCATAAAATTGACTTTGCTGGACACCAGAGGCCAAATTCAGGGCCTCCAAAGAAGGACACTATGACACCACTTCTCATTGTCACTGGTAGGCTGAAGACAGGCAGGAAAGCAATAAAAAAATGAAAGAGGAGAAGAAAAAAAGAAAAGAAAGAGGGTGGGAAAAATAAGAGATTAAGAGAAGGAAAGAGGTCTCTAAAAAGGAGCATGATAAAAGCCATCCCACTTCAAATAAATGACCCCAGCCCAGTCTTTCGGGCCAGAGCCTAGGACTTCTGAGGCTGAGGGTGCTCTGTGGTATTCTGGAGGCCACCCCACAATCAGATGTGTTTTTGTTCTTCCTAAAAGACTGACCATTTCTCACGAATATAAGAATAACCAGCCTTCCGAACTGGTATGTACTTCATGGGTGGTTTCCCTTAACATTTCCTCAAACATGCCTATTATGTTATACATAAACAGGCTAAAAATACATGGAAATCCCAAAGGAGCTAGAAGCAGAAAGCTTTGCAAGGCCCTGAGGAAAGTGGCCAACTTTTTGATGTCCTAGTTCTAAAGTGATGAAGCCAGCTTAGTGTTATTTCAAGATACTCTAAAGGCTCTCCTTCTCCCCTACCTCCATCTACTCTCGGAGCAAATATTTGTTTACTGAGGCCTGAAATTGATTTTTCAGGGGACAGAGTTTTCTATTTCATAATAAGAAGTGACGTGATTTTAAATGCAAATTCACTTTCTTGAGTAAAGTAAAACGCTGACTTGAAGATACCATTTGGAAGCAGGTTGGCCCATTTCCTGAGAGCCCACCTAATATTAGAAAACAGGTGCTCCATTCTAAAGAAACTGGTCAGAGTTGGGAAGCTGAGGATGAAGAAGTCAAATTGGCCACTGTCCAGATTTGTGGGGCACTCCTCTGCTGAATCCTTAACATGGTGCAGAAGAACATGTATGACCTGACTCTCTAACCTCCGTAGCCTCATCTCTCACCAGCAGGCCCCACTTTGCCTGTTCCCCACCCCATACTCTGCCCCACCACATGCAAGGCATCTTGAAGTATTTAGAAGAACCTGAACTTGCAAGCTCTTTTTTGTTTATCCCTCTGCTTGAGAAAGATTACCCATGTCACTCCACCCCACACCCATCTCTTTTACCTGGTCTACCTCTAATACTTTCTGTGGGTCATAACTTAGATGGGTCTTCCTGTAGAAAGATTTTCCTGGTCTTCCAAGGCTGGGCTGATGCCCATCTGATGTGTACCCCAAGCATTTCCATGGCACAGATTGTATCATGTATTACATTGAGGGGTAGTTGGATCCCCTTGAGTGTGTTCACCATTGTATCCTCAGCATTTAGCATAGTGTCTGGAGCAAAGCAAAGTTTCAATTAATAATTATTGAACAAGTGAGTGTATTGCTTTCATTCTGTATCTATTGTCAAAAGAGAAGGAATACGATTAAAGCAAAAGCTTATCCAGAGATGTTGGACTGAACTCATGCATATACTATTTTCCTTTCTATTGAGAATTCTTTGAAATAATGGAAAAAAGATATAATGAAAGGAATAAACCCATATTAGTTCTTATATTTTTCAGGGTATGGTAACTGCTATTTGAAACAATACCAAATCTCAATGGATTAGAACTATAAGAGTTCATTATTTATGTCATAGTCCAATGTCAGAGCTGGGGTGGGGTGGGCAGTATTACTCTTTCTATTCTCCGTAATCATTCAGTGATCAGGGAGAGAAAAGAAAGCATGGGGAATCATATGGGAGGCTTTTTAGGAGTCAGTCTGGTAGAGTCATACATCACTCCTGCTTAGAATCTATCAGCCATCACTCTGTGGTCCTTCCTAATTATAAAAAGAAGAGAAAATAGAGGTTGACAAACAGAACAGTCTCCCATGCCCTTAAAAAAACAGGGAAGGATGACCAGAACTTTTGAGGAATTTCTCAAAGCTAGAAAGTAATTTGGATTGGATTGGTGGATATAAATAAACAGAAGAAATCATAGCTGATAAGACATTCAAGAAGAAAAAAAAAAAAGAAATTCATGCAGGAGAAAATTTCTGCAAAAATGAAATCAATTCCAGAGATACTTCAAACTTGGAATCAACAAATATAAATCACAAAAAGCTGAAACTGATGTCAGAGAAATTAATGTTTATAATTGTATTCTGGAAAAGCTGGGCTGCTCCACACTGAGCAACCAAGAGCATCACTGCTTGCCCCGGGGGGACGCCTGGTGTGAGTGTCAGGACTGGGCAGCAAAGCAGAGCAGAGTGTAAAATAACTCCCAGCCTCTCTAAGGACAGCTGAAGAATAAGAAAAAAAAGTAAGCACATGACTCCAATGTTTTTTCCCAGGATATGTTATTCAGAATATCTCATTGGAGTAGGAGTTTTAAACAGAAAACTCAGAGGAGGCATCTGGCCCCCAAAACAGGCCAAGTGCCTAAGTAACTTAGCGATAGAGATGAGAAGCACCCAGAACTCAAGCTTTAAACACATATTGTCCAGCCACCTATTCTACCCATTCTCCACAATAACCAGAAAGAGGATACTGTAATCAGAATGATAGGCCAACAGAAATCCTCAAAGACAAATCTGAATAGACATCCAGGAATGACTAGAGTTTTAGGAAAAACCGACACCTGAGATACCAAAGGTAGCAAATAAACAACTAATAAGTGAAGAACAAATTTTAAAATGGAAACAGGTAAAGAATTTAAAATAACTGTAATCAATATTCTCAGAGAGATTTATGAGTTTGTCATACCCATAAAACAATAACTGTCTGCAATGAGAAGGTAGCAGCCAGATTTGTTGGAAATAAAAATGTTATTAACCGAAGAAAACTCAATAGATGGGTTAATTACTGTTAGAAGACAATTCTCTTTTAGTCTCTTGCCAATTCTGCACATCTTACAAAGTGAGGCACTGACTGCCCTTTGTTTTACACTATCTTTTCAAGGATATTTATTTAGTAAATGCTTTGGAAAATACAGTCAGTGTTTCTTTCCAGGGCAAGGCATGCTTACTATTCAGTATAACGAAAATGTTTCCCCCTGGAGCAAAGAGCTGGGATGCTTATAAAAGTCCAAAGATCTTCTGTCACACAGCCCCCTGTGTCTACCAATATGATTTGATCCTTTCATATTTCCCTGTAGGAATTAGGACTCAAGAAACCAATACAAATGCTGATACTCTGGCTACTGCTATTGTATGAGTAATAAACTGTCATTGTCTCTGACCTGAGTCTCCTGTTTCTCACGTCTACTTCCAGAATCCATGAAACTGTGGCAGTCTAATTCACAGGGAGAGTAAAAACCTCAGACCCTTCATTGTTCTTAATTATTATAATGGAAATACAGAGAGCCTAAAATACTGAACTGAAAGACCAATAAATTCTCCCAGAATTTAGCACCCAAAATGAGTATAGAGTATGGGGGATAGTTAAGAAACAGATAGTAGACCCAGAGACTCAAATATGAAATAGGAATTCTGAAAGAACAGAGAGAATAAAGAGAAGTAAATAATCACTTCTAGAAAAAATTTTTCCAACCCTAAAGAAAGAATTTAAATTGAAAAGGCCAAAACATATCAATGAATTACTCCATGAATTATTCTATAACCTTAGGAAAAAGGTTTTGTCTATAATGGTAAAAGCTGGCAGAAATCACCTTAAGCAAGCATCAGTAATACTTAACTAACATCATTAATAATGGAACAAACTGATTCATGTGCTTTCTGATACAATGCTCTAAGAAGGGTACAATATCACTTCTATAACATTGTTGCCATAAGTCTTTACTTTGAATCTAGACATATAGAAACAATCAGACTAATCCAAATTAAAAGACATGCTATAAAACAACTAGCCTGGACTCTACATTCAACAATATCGATGACATCAAAGATGAAAAAGGACAAGGGTGCTGTCCTATGTAAAAAGAAAAATGAACAATTGGTGTAGCTAGAATATTCCTGTACTTTGATTTGATTTTTAAAAAAAAGCTAAAAAGGGCATTATTGAAACAATTGTGAACATTTGAATATGGACTATATATTAAATAATAGTATTGTATCAAAATGCATTGACTCATTTAATCAGTTATATTTTTGGTGTGTTAATTGTTAAGAGATATTTCCTTGTTTTTAGGAAATATATGCTTAAGTAATAAAGATAAAGTGTCTTTAATATCTGCAACTCACTCTTAAATAGTTCATCAAAAATTATATATAATATATAATTTTATATATAAAATTATCAATATATGAAACCTATGTACATATACATGTATAATATATATGAAACCTATATACATATATACATACACACATATATGAAAGAGACACACAGAAAGAGGGGGACTGAAATAGAAAAGAAAATATGGCTAAATATTAACAATTGTTGAAACTAGTATATTTGACAGCCCATTGTATTATTCTTGCAAGTTTTCTGTAGGTTTGCTCATTTTCAAAATAAAAAATGGGAGGTAATTGATTGCAAATGCCAATCAAATGCCAAAAAGATTAATATAAAAAGAACCCATAATTAGACCTATTTAAGAGCATTTCATAACTCAAAAATTCAAAGATAACATCTCTAAATTTTTTCAAAGAGCTTTAAACAGGCTGTATACAAAGCATTCCAGGATACAGATAGAAGATAAGAAAGTATCATCCAAGTTCTGAGAAAAACTTAGCTAATTGTCTATATATAGACAATTAGAATTTAAGGAGGGAGAGAGGGGAGGAGAGTATTTTCAACTATACAAAGACTGAGAAATTATGCATTCCACAGATCTCCTCTGAAGTAATTAGTCAAGGATATGCTCTAACAAAATAAAAACTGAATCCAAAAAAGAGGAAGATATAGAAACCAAGAAATGGTGGTATGCAAAGAAATTAAGACTCATAAATACACAGCATAACAGATATGAAACAATTATAAGAGAAAACCTATTTGACTTTATATTCCTAAAAATGTTATTTAGTAGATGGTTTTCTAGACAAATGAATTAATAAAGTTAAGAAGAGCAAAATTTTTGAATAAACCATTAAACCTAGACAATATTGAAAAAGGAATCAATGATTCGTTTCTTATTAAAGGTCCAAATCCCAGATGGTAGTAACCTACAGTTTCACTTGCAGTGGGTTCAAAAAATTTTTAAAGAACAATAAAGGAGAACTTTACCTATCAAATACTAAAACCATAATAATAAAAATATCATGAAACTGGCACAAGGATAAACAAATAAATAAATATGAAATAGAAGAGTGTATCCAGAAATAGACCCACATTTATATTGAAGCTTAATATACTAGAAGAGCAGTAAGGTCAATAGGAAAGTCAGTAAATGGAGTTGTGGCAATTGGCTCTTTATTTCAACTAAAAATTTAGATTACCATACATAACAAATTACAGTGGAAATAAAAGGCTGATCATTTTAAAGCATTTTACCAGAAGAAAATACAGACAAGACATAAAGCCAAAGACATAAAGCAGAATGATGAACAGCTTTGACTAAAAAATATTAACTTATGAAAAAATACATTATATATAAAATTAAAGACATATGATAGGCTAAGAGATATAGGCATTATATTGTATCCATTGTTGAAAAAAGACAATGTTTACAAATCAAGAAAGACAACCCCATTGTTTAAATGGGCAAATGATATGAATAGGAAATGTAGGAAAGAAATGCAAGTGGCCAATTAACACAGAAAAAAAAATTTCATATCAATAGTAATAAAGGAAATGAAAAAAAAAGACTGTAATATCTATTTCCCCCATAAGATTAAAGAAATTAATTGTTGATAATATGACATTCTAGCAAAGGAGTGAGGAAATGGGTCCTGTTGTTTACTGTTGATGAAAGTAAAGTGTAAATTAGCATAGCCTTTTTAGAGGTCAATTTGGCAATATGTATAAAAGACAAAATGGGAGTACATAGACTTGTCCCAGTTTTCTACTTCAAAGGGTCTGTCCAATACAAATATTGGCATATTGTAGAGAAAAGTAACAATTACAATCAAAATTCCTTACTATAGAGTATTACCTCATCCATTTAACCCATTGCTCATTTAGAAAAATAGTGCAGCTTGCTGCCAATGTTAATTTACTTTTACATAAACACGTTCTTTAAGGCTAAAGAAAATCTGACTGGTTTTCGATGTGAAAATAAAATCCGAAAACTGTTCTTGGAGTTATTTCTAAACAGAACTTGTCTCTAATCCTAATGTAACTGGAATATATACATAAATTGGATTCATCAAATGAATCTTTGGCTAACAACTGTTCGAGAATGATATGAACATCATGTGTAGGAACGCTACATTTTTCTAAGATTTGACATTTTCAGCAATCGAGAATTACTATATTTTGTAAATGGAAACACCACTACTAAATACAGAATGCTATAAATAAAATGATGTTGTTTGTTTCCAAAGACTGTCGATATACTAGAGCAATACGAAAATAATAATAAAAGCAAGATATTTCGTGGCAAACTTTAGTGGTACGGTTGGGACTGTCCTCCACGAGTTATCTTGGGGTAAACAGTGAAGCCACAAGCACCACTGTCAAGTATTCTCAGGGCAAATGGGAAATGAGTTAAAAGCATGAAATAAATCAAAATGCCTTAATATTAAAGTATGTCTAACCATACTAATTTGGCAAAGCAAATTGTATAACAACATATTTAGTATAATTAATTTTTTAAATGCTATATATCTATTGAAACCCTGCTATGTATAAGGCTTGGTTCTTGATAGTGGGCTTATAGAATTAAAGTTCCTGGCCTCATAAACTTTACATGTTTAGTCTGGAGATGGGGAGATGTGGGGTTAGGGACAGCATACAAAACTAGTTACCAAACACACAAACAAGGTAATTTCTGATAGTGATAAATTTTATGAAAGGAATAAACAGGTTCTGCAGTGGGAAAGGGTGCCCAGCATAAAGTGAGTGCTATCAATAAATGAGAGCAAGTATCTATTTTACTGAGTAAATTTGACCCCATGAATGTTCTGGAATTGAAAACCTCTTTAATTCATATTGAACTCTCTATCTTTTAAGACATTTCAGGCAGAGAAGATACAGTACGATCAAAATTCTGCAGAGATTTTAGAAGCTGAAAGAAAGCACTAAACTGCAAGTCCAACATCTAATGTTTTTATTTCTGTTTATCCACTTAGCTCAGCTAAATCCAGAAGGCACTGAAAATGAGGAAAGGGAGGATATTATCAGCATTATAAGCTCATTGGCGTGTTTCAGGAATACATGAATCATTATTTTACTCTGCAAAAGTTATAGAATGGTATTTGTCTTATGTAAGTAGAATTATTATAGGTAAGAAGTGCAAATAAAGTGGTTGTGTAATGGATTCTATTGATGCCTTCGTTATACAAGGTTTATATATGAAGAAGGTAGAGAGAGGACTCCAAGAAGAAACATCACACTAGCCTATGTCCTCCCCTCTTCCCATTGGAATAAAAGCTTTGGGTTTGACAGCCAGTCAAGATGGTGTAGAAGGCAGACAATGTGCTTGCCCCCTCTCACAACCACATCAAAATACAATGAAACTACAGAAAACCATCACTGGGAGCCACCTGAGGACTGAGTGAACAGAAGTCCTGCAACTGGGGACATACATAAGATGTCACCTCAAGTCTGGTGGGAGGGGCAAAGCTGAGAAATGGCTGATCCCACAACTTCATGTGGCAATGGAGAATCGGTAGGTTTACCTTGGCTGCAGAGACCCATCTCCACACTGGGCTCCCTAGCCCAGGGGTTCAGTACCAGGAAGAGAAGTTCCTACAACCTCTGGCTATGAAAATCAGGGGAGACTGTGGCTGTGTGAGACAAAGGGCCTCTGAGGTCGCAGACATTCCTCTTAAAGGGTCTGTACAGACTTACTAGGTGTTGGACTTACTCTGAACTCCAGCTCTGGGGCAGCTACTTGAGGGATGCGAGGGACATACAAGGAGGACTTGAATTGTCTGGCTTCATGGCAAGGACTAGAGGGGTGGCTTTCCCCTGGACAGATGTGCTGGCAGCATCCATTGTTCCATGTTGAGCCCTCCCCCGGCCCAGCTTGCAGATGCAGGCTTCAGCCATCTCTGAGTCTCCATCAACCTGGTTAACATAGGTTGCTCCGCCCACACAATTTCCTGAGACCCCGCCCCTTCCAACTTGCTGGCCCATCCAAGCTGCCTCCAGCGGTTTTTTTCTCACATAAATCATCTGTCAAATAGCTCATGCTTCAGACTTTCCTGAAATCTCTCAAAGGCTCACACAACCTGAAGAAAGAGCATGTGGCTTCAGCTTGCTCTGTACCTCTTGCCGAGCAGCTCCAAGGCCACCACTAGCAGCAACTGCCCTTGATTCTTGACTTGGCCTCTTGAGGCACCTATAAGCCCAACACGGTGGCAGCCATCTGTGGATTGCTTAGTGATTCTTACCATGTGGAACTAAAGAATAAAATTAACAAACAAAACAGAAACAAACTCATAGATACGGAGAACTTTTTGAGAGTTACTAGATGGGAGCGGGGTTGGAGGGGTGACTTAAAAAGGAGAAGAGATTAAGAAGTATGAATTGGTAGTTACAAAATAGTCATGGAGATGTAAAGTAAAGCATAAGAATATAGTCAATAATATTGTAATAACTAAGCATGGTCTTGGATGGGTACTAGATTTATCCAGGCAATCACTTTGTAAATTATATAAATGTCTAATTACTTTGTTCTACACCTGAAACTAATATAATATCGTATGCCAACTATAACTGAAAAATAAAAGATATTTTTTAAAAAGCTTTGGGCTCTGTAGTGCTGACCAAAAGACAGGAGCCACTGTGGCCCCAAAACTAGGCAAAGCCCACAGAGCAGAGAATTCTATCTGTGCATGAATCTTCTTTGCTGCCCAAACCATACTCCATTCTTTGAAGAATTTCAAACCCACAAGAGTGTATGTGACAGGAGCCATGTATGCTTTCAGATGGCCCTATCCTTCAGAGTTTTGAAAAGCAGAAAGCTGTTTTAGGGGAGCCCCCACCCCTTTCTCCTCTCTCAGATCTCGGCCATGCTCACTCAGACTCCCATCCTAAGGCTGACCTCTGCCTAGAGGTGGGTGGCAAATGGACTGCATTTACTGCACTCTACCAGGAAGCACAATGCAAATGCTTTTACGAGGTCAGAGCCCCCCCAACTGTGAAGTGGTAATATGCTAAATTATGAGCTTAATTAATTTCTACCCAACAGCATACCATAAAATTGGAAAAGCAATTCCATTACCCAGGATCAATGTGCATAAAGTACACACAAAAGGATTAAACAGTCTCACCAGTAAATTTGTGTTTGTACTTTGGCTGAATATTCAGAGGTCCATTTCTACTACAGGCTGATGAATGTGTACAGTTAATTACCACTTCATTGCTTGTTTCGTGTTGCTACCATGTGGGTTATGAATTACAGGAATGAGATTTTTGCTTATTTCCTTCAGATCAGGAATCAAAGGGGAAAGCTTAGTATTTACCATGAGCAGCCATCCTCTTCATAAGTTTGTTTCATTTTCTGCTTATTTGTTTTGTTTTGTTTTTTAACATGCAAAAATTATTCCACCAGGATTAGGAAAACTGAGCTACGAAGTAACCTGGTGTAGCTTCTGTCTTATGAGTATTCAATGACATGGGCTCTAGCAATTTCTTAACTAGTCTAGAGTTATATATACACAATATGAATAAAACTGGATGTAAAAGAAATATACTTTTATTTGTTTTATTTATTTAGTATAGCCACCTTTTCTCCAGACTACATAATATCATATAGTAGCTTTGTAACTATTTGTGTAATTTTTTAAAGTGTCTATCCAGCACTCCATGAGACAAACACTATATTTTTCTTTCACCTCTATATCTCTAGCATCAAGGCCAATACCTGGTACTTAGCTGATACTCAAGAAATATTTGTGAGCCAATGATTGAATGAGTGAGTGAATGAATGGCTGACAACGCTAAGTTTAAAACCCAGTTCTCTGGCCTCACAAGCCACCTGGGCCATAGACTATAATTCCCATTTAATTTCATAAAAATAATGGCTGAACCAATTTAGAGATTTGTTTCCAGAAAAATTTTGATTTATTCACTTGAGATCAGTAATGGTAAACACAAGTGGATTGACAGTGCATCGCTAAGGATGACAACCCAGTATATGGCACTTAGGTTGATGGCATCTTATGGTTTCAACAGAATAAACCTGGATTTTGAGGCGAGGCTCTTTCCTCATAAAAGGATACACTGGAGAACCAAAGAAATGAAAGGCAAGTCCACATGTCTACTGCTTTTCACAGGTAAAGAGAGCCAGTGTCTGAATCAGACAGAACTGCAGGAGCTCCCATTCTTCCTGCTTGGTGTCACCTGATCCTGGCCCTCTTACTTCCCCTTGCATCTGAGGACCCAAAGCAGCATAGTTTCACAGGCTGAGTCCCTCCTCCCAAGCTAACCTGATCAGACTCACTAAGAATGGATAACAAAGCACCAATAGGCCATCAAAGACAGGGCCCTTACTTTTTCTTGATCTTCAGGTTGCATTGGCCTCAAGCTACCTTTCCAAGAATGTTGCAAAAACATGCTATATGCACACACACATATATATTCTATATGTATACACACACATATATGTACACACACACACACAGAGACATAAATTATTTTAGGATTTGGAAAGTTACTGGAGCCTTTGGAGCCTTTGATTCAAAGCATAACCAACCTTTTCAATGACATCTTGAGTATGCAACTTGCATTTATGATTTCTTATCTCCTTTTCTTTATCAATACCCCCAACCCCCATCTCTTAGGAAAGGAGCCTGGTGGGGGAACCAATAGTTTGGATTGCAAAATCGAGGAGAGTGCTGAAACACCTGTTCTAGAGGACTCCTCATCATCCCCTGTAGAGATTCAGCAACATTCCTGGCAGGTTTCCACAGACATTGAGAACACTGAAAGGTAAGTGGGAAGTTACCCTAAATAGACAGCCAGTCCTCCTCCACTTAATACTCTTCACGGCTACAGAGAGTCAAGATTTTCTCTTTCAGATTCTGAAACAGACCTCTCAGAAAGCTGAGTCAAGAGAAGGTAAGGGGTCCAAATCCCGCAGTGGAATGGTAGCAGAAGCTCGAATAGATGCAGGCTCCCAGGCCTGTGCTCATCCCACTCCATCATATTGGGTCTCCATGGAAATTAAACAGCATGCTTCCTTGGAAAAGGAGAAAGCTGGATTTACTTTCTGTCACAGCTCACTCACTGAGCTGGGTCCTCATATCGTGCAAAGCTGCCTTCTGTGGATTTTTAGATTTTGGGTATATGGAATGGCCTGCTTGGCTGCCAGTCAGGGGCTGAGCAGTCCAGTTCTGTCCAATTCATAAACAGCTTTTTGCAGAACTCCCTTCTCTCATTCTCTCTGAATGTAGCTGATGGTCCCTTAGTGGTCATAGTGAGTTAATGCATTTGTCTTAACAAGCAGTTAGTTGCTCACTGCTAGAGAGAGAGTTTTTTTCTTAGGAAGAAGATTCTACAGTGGTTCTATTTCACTTGGAGAAAGAGAGCAATGATAATAATAAGTGCCATGTCTCATTTAGATGCTAAAAATGCTATTCTGTGAGACAGAAGGACGAGGTCCTTATTTATTGGCCTTCACACTGATATTTTGTCCTTTGCTACTAATGTCCCCAGAGCCAGCACAAAACAGCTGAATGGATACTGAGCAATTCCACTGAGTGCTCTGTGTGTATGGGGTTGAGTCATTGACAAGATAATGAACATTTTATTTTTTTATTTTTAGAAATGTAACACACAAGGGCATTTATAGCCATTGTGGTTCTACTTTCAGATTGTAATATAATTCTCAAGCTAATTACCGAATTTCTGTGTTTATAGAAAATTGAAGCATGTGGTAATTATGTGCTATTAATAAAACTCGGATTTTGTATAAGCTCGGAAATCCAGCAACTCAAACAATAAAGCTGTTTGGCATGGTTTGATAGAACTATAGACAAATGAGGGAGTGATTTAGCTTAATTTCTAAAATGGAAAATGCTTTGCTCTATTCCCAGGAAGAAATATCTGCCAGAGTGCCATGGTCAGAGCATAATCCATCAGCAAAGCCTTTTTCCTTTTCAGAAACCTTGCACAGAAGCTATATTCAAGCCCTGTAAGATTGTAGAAAGCAAGCCATGGCTGGCGATAAGAATAGGAGAACAGAACCCACAGAGCAGCAGTGTTTCAGTTCTGCCGAAACCCTGGATTCAGGTTAAAGGACGTGGGAATGACTGAGAGAAGGTGGCACATAGACCTGTCTGACAGGGTGGCTTCCTCAGTTCTTCTGTTTTTGTCTCTGCCCTAAGAGACCAATGGCTCTCAAACTGGGCTGCACATTAAAATGTCCATGACTGAGCCCCACCTAAACCAACTAAATCAGGCTCTCATGGGTGGGCCTCCGCATAAGGTAATTCTCCTGTGCAGCAGCCAAGGCTGAGAATTAGTGCTTTCCAGGGAGACTGTGCTTCAGTCTCACATATTGCATTCCTATCCCTTTCCCACTTTGTGTCTCCACTGTCCACCCATTCCATCTACCCTTGGGAATTTTACAAATGTACCCCTTGCACTTTGGGCTGTTGCCCCTGCCCTCCTCCCTCACCCCAACTTCTCCTAGAAATACTCTTTGGGGCATATCAGCATGCAGTGCCCAAAAGACACATCCTGACACCTGTAGGAAAGTATTTTGAATGTTTTTACAGGTGTATTTCTACTTAGCCACAAGGCAGTTTTCCCTCCTCTTCCAATCAGCTATTCCTGTAATAGAGTTCCTTTTCATTTTAGTCAATACTTGAGGAGGAGACCCCATGGGGTCTCTGATCTCCCTCAGGCAAGTAGTCCTCAACGGAACAGTTGTGTTTCATGAAATGGACCAAGGGATTTCAAACCTAAAATTAAATGATAGCTCTCTTTCCTCAAATGGCAGAAGAAACATAGGTTCATAGATAGAATTTCCTTGGCTTTAGAATTATCCTCCTGTCAAAATTCTTAAGCCTTTGGTGCCTGCTGTTGTTTGCCTAGAGTTAACTAAAAGATGTATCTGATTTTTGCTACTTTAAATGAAATCTATCACTATGTCCCAAGATCTCAAGAGTGCTAATTCCAGTGGATGACCACCTGAACATATGGAGAATAACTGTTCCAAAGATTTGGAAAGTCTAACTTGTCCCTTCCCCTAGACTAGAAGCTCCCTAAGATGTTACCCTACTCTACAATTCTGTGGTTTTGTGATCATATATTCTCTGGGATGAGATGTTAGAGGTATGCAGTGTCAGACATACACGCCCAAGGCTAGAGGAAGGCCCAGCTGTCCCAGGTACCCTCTCTCTTCTCTGAGGGTTTTAGAATTTGTCACACTCTCCCATCATTCCAAGTCAGTTTAATAAGTGTTGGCCTTTGTGATGCTTAATACCTATGTTACACTGAATTCTAATGGGGGTAAATTTAGACAACAGCAAGCGAACCTACACAACCGCAACATAAACACATAGAGCACCATCACCCAGCCTCAGCTTTGCCAAGGGTATCCTGTTATTTTGTTCTGTGTCCTTCCCTTCCCCTTGCAAATCTGCAGTGTTATCTTCATGGCCAGAGGCTCTTTTCTGATCTCAGCCAGGTCCTGCAGAAGGCAGAGAAGAGGGCTCCTATAGCAGAATGCCCTATGGAAATGTTTGCCAGAGTAGTTCCTTCCAGAACCAACCCGTCTCAGATTTTTTTTTTATAAAAGCAGAATGAATTCAATATTTGACTATTGGAAACTAGAGCTAGTACACTTAAGCACAGACTCTTGTCCTTCAGTTGTCTTGTAGAACAGACTGAGATTGCATTTCAAAAATTGACAGTTGATTATTTTTTCTTTTTATCAATTTTACAGAGACATGCGAGAAATGAAAAACCTTTTAAGCAAACTCAGGGAAACTATGCCTTTACCACTGAAAAATCAAGGTGAGTCTTGTCATTTATTTTGAAGCAGAGGATTTTTTTAACATAAAAATCTTGGGACTTGTTTCTAGAGAAATTCAAGCAAGGTTTTCTTTTACACAAATACTAGAAAGTGTTTAGCATACATTTATCTTTCTTTAAGAAAATATGATAATGAGAATTGAGTTCCTCAGGTATATGCAGTTTTGCCGAAGGACAGTCCAGTATATTCTGACCTCAAAAAAAGACCCCGCCTCCACTGGCCTCGCCAGTCGAGAATGTTTATTTGTTGTCCACGCTGTGGAAAGCACTATACCTGGTGAGGTAAACACAAAAGGACTGGAGACTTAGCTCTTGCCTTTAAGAAGTTTACAATCTAGTGGAAGACCAAATATTTATTTCTTCTTATAAATCACTGTATCACAGCCACTATCCTAAATACTGTAGGTTATTAACTTATTTAATTCTACTAACACCTTTGAGGAAAAAAGCTATTGCTATTTCTCAATTTATAGGACACCAAGGCACAGAGAAGTTAACTAACATGGCCAAGGTCACACAGATAGCAGAAAGTTTGGATGTGATCCCAGGCAGTCTATCTCCAGAACTATCCTATAATGGAATATACATCCTAACACATAAAGGGAAAAGGGATATTCATTAGAATATAAATTCTATGAGGAAGGAGCCTCTGTAAGCTATTGTCAACTATTGTATCTTCTGAGAGCAATTTCTGGAACACAGTAGTATGAAACCCAGTGTAAACAATAAATTTTTGTTAAATCAAGACCCAACTTTGCCGCTCCAGAGGCAGAAGCTATGTACAAAGGATGAATAATAAGCACTGCCACTAAGCATACATGGCTGGAGCAGCCTTAAGCGAAGTATAAGCTTCAGGGAGTAGAACATAGAGCATAGGAAAAGGATTTTTAAAAGGAAGAAACTCCCTTTTTTCCACTGAGCAAAGCCTGGTCGAGAGGGAGCCCAGGGTGCCACTGAGCAAGGAGGGAGAGGATTTGGCAACAAAGATGGAATGCCTCTTGGCATGGGGAGTAGCGAGGCAGAAGGTGGAGAAATGGAAGTAAGAACACCAAAGAGGCCCAGAAATCAGTGGCCTGAGCTGAATGGGATGGAGGCCGTGTGTCCGAAAATAAGAGGCAAGGGATATGGTGCATCGGGGAAGTTGAATCATGCCCCTGAAGGGCCTGCTTGAGCCGTGGATGCAGTGTTTTAAGAACGTAGTGTTTTCCTACAACATGTGACCACAGCATGCAAGTTTGTTGCTAGAAATACCCATGCTGGCTGGGAATAGGGACCTGGATTAATGCTAGCCTTGGGTTTGGATGCTGGCACTACCATTTACCAGCTTTATGCTCTGGAGCAAGTTGTTTAACTTCTGGAAATTTCCATTTCCTCATCTCTGAAAAAGAGAGAATAGTATCACTTAGTTTGAAGAGTTGTTCTGAGGATTAAGTGAAGCAATACATGCCATATACCTACTTTGACCTTACAGAGAGCAAAAATTCAACACATACTATATTACTATTATTGCTGTTATTTTTTACCTGCCTGGCCCAGCCAGCCCAGCTCAGGAAAACTCCAAATCATCATCCAATAGAACAATTCCTATTCCCACTTGCTCTGAAGCTACGTGTAGTGTCCATGAAAGGTTGATTTTGAGCGTGCAGCTCAGAACATTGATCCCCAAGACTTTGAATTTGGGGCTCAAGTCTGAAGCTATTCTCAGTTTCTTAATATATCTGGCAAGTCTACCCCCATCAACAGCACGTGGGCCTCTCACCGTACCTCACATTCAGCTGCCCAGGAGGATGACTGTCTAGGATGCCCGGATCTGAATTTCATGTGTGCCATGCAGCCTCTATTCTAAATCATATCATCCAAAACATTTCCTCAATGTTTAATAAAAATTCATCCAATAATTTTTTAGCCATGCATTAATAGAAAAAGAGAAATTTCATTTTATTTACTTAGGACATTTTTATAACCATAGAAAGTATAATATAAATCTTTTTATAACTTTGTATTACTTTTGTAAACAAAAATAATTTTATTTTAAATACATATTTTAAAATAGAATAGTAGTAATTAAAGATTAATACTATGAGTAAAAACATGAATGAAAAGGGAATGGTCATCCAAATGAGTGATACCCAGGATTTGAACCCTGAATCCATCTGGGGAATGAAAAGGCAAAAGGCAAGATGTAAGAACTTCTCTAGGAGAGATGCAATAGGATTTTTAAATTACTTTTTTAAATTATGGTGAAGTCTTGTGGATAATTCAGGTTTCTTCATTTGTGAGAGAAATGGGAGCCCTTCAGATGTAAAGCTACATTTTTTTTCTCTACATGTTCAGTGGGTATTCATAATATGTCATTATGAGTTGAACAGTGGGAAAAGGGGGATGTGAGTCTGGACTGGAGAATCTGAGAAGGCCTAAGGGAAGGAAAGCAAGTCTCTTGAGTCCCTCTGGGAACATTTTTAGCAGATGCACATGGCATCATTTTAATAAACAAACCAGCCAGATTCCTCTCTCTCCGACTGTGTATACTGAGATAGACCATAGGGACTTTCCCATGACCTTTCTGGAATTTTTTCCAGGTAATTTGTTTATTACATAGGTTTAGGTTAATACATGCAGAAAATGAAATGGGGTAAAATGTAGAAAAATTTGTACTGGTTCTTTTCTGTAGGATCCAACTGTCAAAGCACAATACTAACTGGATGAAAACCATTATAGAAAGCCATCTGTTTTCTTTCCTGCTTCTTATTTTCATTCTCTTTTTATTCCATTTATGCATGTGTGTTTGAATCAGAGAGGGAAAAAAGGGAAGAGATACTACCCCTGGTCCCCCTTTTTCCTTCCTCAAACCCTGATCGTGAGAAAACCCTGCCAGGTAGGTGCTGGTGGAGCCAACAGCGAAAATGCTCAGAGCCCTGTGTTCTCCAGGCTCCATCCCAGTCCTCAGATAGGGAACTGTGCCACATGTATTTTAGTACTTAAAGATCTTTCCCTCTTTCCTACCGCAATCAAAACTTGACTCAACAATAGTTTGCTTTAAAACAATTTTCAGTGGCAGATGAAGGAAGGTGGCCAAAAGCAAGAATTTTAATGGTTAGTGGTTCCACCTTCATTTTAGCCAGGGCTTTTTTTTTCTCATCCTTTCGGTTTAAGACTGAAGTTAAAAAGGTGAACAAAAGAAGGATGAGCTACTCTCTTTTGCTCCCAACAACATCCAGATCTCCTGGCTCTCAGCCCACTGTTCTACCCACTGCTTTGGCACCTCTCTTGTCCTACATTATGGGTCACTGGCAGTGCTGTAGGGAACTTCATTAATTATGATAGTCTTGCTGTGTCAAATAGATTATAAATGGAGCCACCAGTGGAGAGCCCACAAGGTTACTGACAAAGGTTAAAAAGAGATTGGAAAGTGGAGGACAGCATCTTCTAAATGACAGTTGTAATCAAATAAAACAAACTGACAGAAATAAGTTAAGCCTGAAAGACAGTTTCACCTTTTCTGAAATTGTGACTTAATATGTGCTATGGGGTATGTTGGTGCACTCACTCTTGCCTAGAATTTGGTTGTTGATACTATTCATTAGAATCAGTCAGAAATGGATCTGCCAGGAATTGGATCTGTTCTAGAATGGGTCACCTTCTGTGGATAGTCTTATGCCTGACTAAATTGGATCTAGGAACAACTCCCCAGACTCATACCCCTGATCCACTCCCATCTGGACCGTTATATCCAGAACCAACCTAACCAGGTCAAGCAGAAGAGTTCAATACCTGGCTGAAGAACACTGGGCAGTTACACCACCTGCTAGTGTGGAAATGACCTTTCAGGTCTTTCCCCCAGGGCCCCATGTAAGACATTTTGTGCTTCAAGCTGGTGCCTAAATGTTATTCTGGGCAGTTTTACCCATAGCCCCATATCCTTTGTAATCTTTGCAACTTTTTGTCCAAGATTCAGTGTGATATATGTAATCCCTCTCTCTCCTCCAGTCTGATTAACACATCAATGATCACCTATGAGTTTTTTAATTCATTATTCTGATGAAGTTGAGCCCCTACTCACAAAGTTAAATGTCTGCTCATTGACTAATAAAGAAAGAACAGGATTCCCACCCCAGCATCTGTTGTCCCTACCACCATCCAACATGCGATGGCCACCTATGATATATCCAATGCTGTGCTAGGTGATGGGGATGCCTTTCCCTAGAGGCTCTCCATCTCAATGAGACAGATTAGATGAGAACTGTCTGGAAAGCTTTTTATGATAAATAAAATGATAAATACTTCTCTTCACAGAGATTGTGATAAAGTCTATAGGGTAGGACATACGAATTCTGGAAACATCTATAACACACATACACTATTGAAAAAAAAACAAAGAGATTAGTGCTTAGAGTATAATGATGTCACAATAGTTAGACACAGGTTGCTACAGGGCATATTGGATTCTCACCTAGCCAGATTGGGTGGTGCAGGGGGTGGGGGGTGGGAAGGCAGCATTTAGAATAGTTTTTTTTGGAAAGTATTTGAACTGAGATTTCTTTTAGGATGAATCAGAGTTAGTCAAAGAAGGAGATGGGGGTGCGGGGGGAAATAGTCTAGATAGAAGATCCCAGATATGTGAAGGCATTTGGGGAGATGAAAGAACAGGATATTTTGATGAACTACAAGCAGTTCATTAGTTGACGAAGTGGTTAGAAAAGAGGCTTGGAAGAGAGAGACTGAAGAGATAGGTGGGCCTATATCATTAAGGTTCCTGTAAGCCAGGTTAAGAGGTTTAGACTTATCCTGAAGCCAATGGAGGGATTTAGTTAAGAGGTTGGTGCTATAATCCAAATGAGAAATGCCAGTGGGTTGGAGAAGATGATATGGCAATTTGATGAGCTGTATAAGGGAAAAGGCAGAATCAAGGATGAAATCCAAGTGCAGGCTTGGGGACCAGAGTGAATGATGATGTAATTCACTAAGTTAGAGGGAAGAGAAGTGGAGCAGCAGAGGCAGAGGGCAATTGAAGTTTTGGACATGGGGGAACTCTGAGAACAGTTCTCAGTGGTAAAGAGTAAATGTACAAGTCTTATGCTGAGGTGAGACATGTAAACTGGGAGCACTGTGAATACAGACTTAAGCATCATCATATAATGGTTATTGGAACCCTAAGAGTGGTTGAGACCGCTCAAAGAGAGAGTGAAGAGAAAAGAGTTCTGGAATACCAAAATTTCAGGTTGAGTGGAAAGAAGAAAGGTTTACAAAGGGGACTGAGAAGAAAACCAAAAGAGCATTATGAAATACCAAAGAAAGTTGCAAGGAAGGAATGGCTAATAGCCTAGGGTAGTTAAGCTAGTTAAGAATTGAAAGTGTCCACAGCTTTTAGCAACAAAATAGTTAGTCACTGGTGATATTGGTAAAAGTAGCTTATTTGAAATTTGAGGCCTGGAAGCCTAATATAGGAGGGTTGAGGAGTGAGTGGGAGATAAAGAGCTGGAGCAGCAAGGGTAAATTTCTTAAGACATTTATAAAGAGCTGCTTATAGAATGGTAGGAAGACAAGGTTGGAAGCAGATAATGTGCCGAGGGCTATGGCAGTTCTTTACAGAAGGAATGGAAGCATGAAGGAATGCAGAAGCAAGGAACAGTCAGAAAAGGCTTTGCAGGGAAAAAAATGCTTAATCTAATTTTGAAGAAAGAATTGGCATTTCCCTGGAAAAAGACATGCCATGTGTAAAGGCAGGTAGGCAAGGGAAAGTATGGCCATAGTTAGGGAATTGTAAGTAGTTCTGTTTTGTACTGGCTCCTCCTTCATATCCCTGTCATTCCAGCTAGTCTACCCTGTTTACTGGGACCCGAATTCTGGCAGCCCCTTGACCTTCATGTTTTTTTTCACACCAGAACGCCTACCCTCACTTCACCAAATGTCTAAGTTCTCCTCATCCCTTGTGGTTCATCCTGAATGTCAAACCTCCATAAATCTTCCATGAATGTCTTCTTCCTTCTCTACGACTTAGGAGTAATTCTCCCCCTGGGAATTCTCATAGCATTGTATTTCTCTCTCTCATGGAATTTCTACTGAAGGCTCATAGTTACTCAGGGAAAGATCTTTGAGGCCAAGGATCATTCTTCTATTAGGACCCATCAGGTATTAACCCCAGCACCTAACAGAGAGCCTTGCACTTAGCAGAACTTTGGTTCTCAAAGTGTAGTCTAGGGACCAGCAGGTCTGAGAACTTGTAAGAAATGCAAATTATCTCCCCCCCACCAACCCCCTACTGATTCAGAACCTCTGGAGGTGGGGAAGCAATCTGTGCTTTTAGAAGCCCTCAGATGATAAACCAAATTTGAGAGCCCCTGGGTTAGCTGAAGTTCTTTTTTGTGTTCTGGAATAGAATAATGTCATCTGCAGTTCTATTATAAGCACTTCTCATGACTTTACCTGAGAACATAGTTGTAAACACAAACACTCAGTTTATTAGTTGAAAACATTTTTATGTCCTTCTGTTTTTTAACATATCATCTATATAAGACACCTGTTATTAGCAAAAGAAATTTGAGCAGTAGAGATGTGGCCTCATTGGGCCTACTCTCCTTTTTTTTCACTTTTTCCTTTGCTTTCTTTCCTTCCTTTTCTTTCTCACTTCTCACATTCACATTTAAAACTGTCCTAGATTACAGTTCTCTAAGAGTCTGTACTTTAAAGAAAAAATGCTACAAAAGCCTCAAACATTTGCAATAAAAATAAAAAATTTCCCAATAAGTTCAGATGGCTTAGCCCAGAAAGTTTAGAATGAGTGGAAAAACAGTCCATTTTGTTTCCATTTTTTGGCAACCCATCACTTCACAGACAGGATTTCAATCAATGTGGAAAGACATCTTTCCTTGGAATTGAATTCACTTCAAACTATTCCAGACATACTTACCACTCTGGGAATTTCAGCATTTACTGAAGGTGTCAGCTCCCTATGGTGTAGAAAGCTGCTCTGAATTTCCGCCAAAAATGTTTGAGCTATTGTGTCACCTCAGCCTTAGGTGATGAACAGACAAGCTCTGGGCTAGGCAAAGGTGTCACAAATGCTCAACAAAGATGCCCCAAACCAGCAGTCACCTTAATAGGCAGTCTGCTCTTTGCTTAACAACCTAGCACTTTCTCATTAATCCTAACACTTCCTATTCACTTGTGAGTGCTCTATATGCTTGTGTGTGTGTGTGTGTGTGTAGCACTCACTTCTTTATATATATGTAAAGAAGACAGGAGAATTTCAATAGCACAAAAGGTTTTTGATTCACTATAATGAATACATAGACACAAGGGTCAGACTCGAGAGGAATCTCATAATATCTGTATAATACCTGTGTGCTTTTAATAGGTTAAAAAGAGAGAACAGGAGCAAACATAGAACCACAGCAGACACAGATACAACCTTGTGGCAGACATTTCCTCATCTAGTGGGAACCCTACACATCAGAATTGCATTTTATAATATATAAAATGGTAGGTCACTTCCCAAATCTCTTAAATGGCTGGAGAAAAGGAAGGATATATAGTAATTCAGGAAACAGATCTTCCAAGTCTTTAATAAATAGAAATACAAAGATTTTTTTTGTCCCCATAAATATCTTTCTAATTTTGGTGATTCTGTTCCAAGGAAGCATTAAATTCCAGATGAACTTGAGTTTCGGGAAGTGTAGTCAGTATTGAAAGAGATACTGGAAGGTAATATTCTTTACCCTTCAGAGTCTGTTCTATCTTTGCCATATCCAGTAAAGTTACATTCATTGCTCACTGAATGCTTAAAGAAGAATCCAAAAAATGGTGAGAAAACGACTTATCTCTCTGTTTCAAAAATATCATGGTTCACCTCTGAGAGGTTATCCTTAGAAATCAGGCTCAAATATGATATCTGACATTGTTTTCAATGTCTTAACTATTTGGGGCAAATTTAACTATAAAAGAGAGATGTCCTATTTTTAGCTCTCGAAATGTCGACATCTAGATTATAGTGAATTAAATTTCACTATGGAAGAACAAAGAGAGTCTTTTCTCCTCCATGTTAGCAGAATATGACTTGAAAGAGAGGATTTTAATCTGAGGAGACTGGGAGAGTTGCTGTGTTTGATTAAATTGACATGCCCAGTTGGGGCACCTGCTTTCTTCTGGAACTGACTCCGACTTGCTATTCTAGTTCCATTTAAATGTATAACATGGTGTATATCATTCTCAGGAACACTGTCACCTTGGTAGATGATGCTAATTTACTTAAAGGTATGACATAAGAAGAACCTTTGGAGAAGGTCAGGGGGAAGCCTGAGCACTTGGATGACACAATTTATGTAAGAGGACCAGGAAAGCCAGGACTCATTATTGTCCTTGACAGTTTCCTGAGTGTCTAGGCTCAGTAAGCATAAAAATTAACCTTCATCTACAAACCACTTTTATTGAGGTGGGGCACATTCTTTACTTTATGCCTGTCTTCATCTAACTTTCAATTCTGGGCTCTTTCCCAAGGACCCATCTGCTCAGAGTTAGGATACGAAAAGGAGGAGGTTCCTTAGCTCTACTCTGGGAGCGCAGTACACCTAGTCTTGGCAGAGTTTAGGTCCACAGCAGCTGCCAAAACCAACTTAGTGCCTGTCTGATCATGCCCTAGCGCTGTCCCAGTTGGCAGTTTCCAGGTTATTTCCTTGTGGTCCTTCTCTAGCCTCTGGGACCCCCTACTCCAACAGGATATTTCTACCACCCTCTCTGGACTACACTATTTTCTAAAAACCCAGTTCATTAAACCAGATTTGTTTTACCAGCGTATTTCTTCCTCTACTTGTCATCATGCTAAAACTTTTAAACCAAACTTATGAATTCAATAGCTGGCAATCTTCTTTAATTGCACTGGTTACAGAAATCTGTAGAAAGTACAAGGGAAAGACTCAACCAGAAATAGCTGACACTTCTTCCTGAGGCATAAAGTAGATGAATGGAGAGAAGGAATTTGTCTTGTGTAAAGGGAAATAGTTAACAATAGCTGAGTGTTTCCTCTCTGTTAGGTGCCAAGATATGTACCCAAGCTATATGTTTTTCATAGATTATTTCATATTTAACCCTCACCTAAGTATTTTTAAACTCTGTTTTACAGATGGGGAAACTGAAGCTTGGTGAGCTTAAGTTACATGTTCAAAGTCACAGAGCTAGCAAATAGCAGAGGCAAGTTTACAAAAAACGCCAACCTTACTGCAAAGCATGGGCTCTTTCTCAGAAGCTATACTTCTCCCAACTGGAAGATTGCCTAAACAGTTAAAATGTAATTCCAAGCAGTGTTTCTCAACTGAAGAATGTTTGCCCCTCCCCCAGGGAATATTTGGCCATAGCTGGGGACATTTTTGGTTGGGGAACACTACTGGCATAGTGAGTACTGCCGGCCCAGCATGCTGCTAAACATCCTACAGTGTTCATGATAGCCTCCAACAGAGAATTACCTGGTCCAAAATGTCAATAATGTTGAGATTAAGAAACCTCCATTCAAAGGATGGTAGCTTTTTAACGCCAATTAATAAAAAGATTTTGTCTGTACTTCATTCATATGTACCTTGTCTCCTCACAGATGACAGCAGCCTTCTAAATCTAACTTCCTACCCTCTGGTTAGAAGACGGAAGAGAAGGTTCTTTGGGCTATGTTGTCTCGTCTCAAGCTAGACCCTGGGGAGACCTGAAAAAGTTGCAGAAGCTGAGAACCTCCAGACAGCTGAACCACAATTATTGGTTTTTGACTATATTTTCTAGCTTCCTTATTTTTTTTTATCTGCCTCCCCTTCCCTTTTAAATGATTTTACATTTGAAAGGAGCTGCTGTCAAAAGAAAAAAAAGATTTAAAAAGCGGGCTGTTTTTAAAAGGATTTTTAAACCTGACATTGTGCATGTCTGCTCTACACCATACCATGACAGACGCAAGAATCATAATTTTTAGATTAAAGGTTTTTTTTAAATGCATTATAAAAAGAAAAATTACTTCATATATAATAGTATATCTATAGCTCTTGCTGATCTCATATTAACAATTGATCATATATGGAAGAAGTCTTTAAACATAGAAATCTATTTAAAACTGAAAAACTTAAAAATCTGATCTATTGATATTATTAGAAATAATATTATAATCAAACATAGCACCTTGCCTATTGCTTTCTCTGCTTTCATTTACATTTAGTCTTCCATTCTGTCAGAATCTAAGAGCTTCAACAGAAAAATATTTTAATTTATAATGCAACAAAAACCATATATGAAAAGTATTGAAATTTTGTAAATACACAATAATCCTAATACCTTCGTACAATGCATATGGGCAACTAATTTCCTTTTGATCCGATGGTGTCTTTTTCAGCTTTTTGGAGAATGAAGTAATCCAGTTAGGAAATTATGTAGTAATATATACAATTACCCTCAAATGTAAAATTGAATATTATCACATTTTGTTCTAACTGAAATCTGAAGCATGATGTCTGCACATCAGCATAGTGTTAACTCTTTTAGGGCATGCTGGAATTAGCTCAGATCATAAAAATATTTAACATTTTACATTGTTAATAAAATATTTTTAGTTAAGCTAAGCTTGTCTCATTTTAGATGACTATGCAGATATGACTTTTCCAATGTGTACTTGGTGTCTTATCTTATGCTTAGATTCTTGAAAGCAGGACACATGAAGCAATACTATATTTTAGAAAGGAGGAAGCCACTGCTTTGTTTTTCTGCTCACAGCTTTGTTGTGATCTTCCTCCACTAAACCTGTACCATGGTCCAAATTTTGGAATATTTTCTCCTGTTCTTCCTTTGGCCCATTTCCCAGACAGAATTTCCCATGGGTGGAGAGATCAGGCCTTTGGACTTCTTTTCTTGTTTTCCACAGTCTGATAAATCCTAAAGTCAGACAAGAGGCACCTCTGTCTAGTGCAATAAAAGAATGAGTTAGACGCCTAGAAGTGGTTTATCCAAGACGCGTCTTTAATCCCAACCCTGTAATTTTTCTGTACTTATGTACACAGGCTTTTGTATGTCCACCAATATTTGACCTGAAACCTATATTAAAGCCTTTAGCTTTAGTGTAGATGAAAACAGGTACAGGCAAATTACTGGAATAATTATTGTATTAGGTTGAATTTTATGAAATTGCTGATATTTGACTGTTTTGTCCTAAAAAATGGTAATTTTATATACTTCAACCTAATATCTGAAGTTGTAGAAATTATCCTTGGAATTGTCTTTTAGATTTTTTGATTGAAAGCAAAAGGATTAAAGGGTTGGAAGAGATCTCAAAAGGCTATGCAGGTCTCTATTTGGATTGCACTAGCTGGCTATTGGCCTTATTCTTAGAGTTTAGAGTTGTATTCCAATGAACTGGTAATTGATGCATAATTTTAGATATATCTGGCTTCATATAAAGAAGTACCCTTGAAAATTATATGAAAAAATCACAATTTTCAAAATCAAACTTGTAAAACAGTTGTGAGAATATGCTATTTAAAGACTCCTCAGGTGAATACTCCCAGGCAAAACCGTAAAGCCGTAACCAGTCCCTGATTTACCTGGCATTCAAACCCTGATTTTCATAAATCAGGTTTGATTAAAGCTTAATATCCTTTTCTGAATGCAGTTCACTTTCACTTTCTGAGGTTAATTAACTTCAGGTCCTTTGTTTTAGAAATTATGAGGTAGCCCAGTTTGGCACGTTCCCAGCTCCTGCCTCTGCCCAATCCCATCTTTATACTATATTAAACCTCTAGCTTCATTCTAGTTCCTACTAATCCATGCAGAGTTATTAACTGATAATTCCAACCTTGGTGTCCAGCACGTTCTTTTAAACGCCTGGCCTAAGTCACTTCTGCTTGG
This sequence comes from Cynopterus sphinx, assembly GCA_030015415.1. Lineage (NCBI taxonomy): Eukaryota > Metazoa > Chordata > Mammalia > Chiroptera > Pteropodidae > Cynopterus > Cynopterus sphinx. The sequence continues at coordinate 34,827,032 of CM057379.1, forward strand.
TTAATTTGTGCTCACTTGAGCCTTAGTCTTGGCGTGAAAGCAACCCTTACCTTCCATGCAACTGTCCTTTGCACAACTGAAGACTGTTAATAAATTCAGGTCTCGCCTCCATGTTTGGGAGGGCTATAGTAGCATTTCATGGAGATGGAGATTTGTCTAATTCCCTAGCTAGGCTTTCCATATGTAAGGGAAATAAATTCAGCTACTTTATCTTTTATTCATAGTGCCTGTTTCCCAGCCTTTGATCAGTTTTGTAGTTCCCGTAGACACACTCCAAGATTTATAGATCTTTTTTCACTAGCAGATCCTAAAATTAAATTTAGTGCTCAAAGTCCTGATAACCTATGCTGGCACATAGTTGCAATAGGTAATTCACTATCTCCTGTTAGATAGGCCACTGCGTCCCTGTAGGAGCTGACTCTACCCTCCTTTCACCTACCAAAGGACTTTCTCAGGTGTTGTTCCTTGAGATAGAGCTCTCCTGTCTCGGCTTCTCGCTGGTACTTTGATTTTAGATGAGCAATAACACTGAGCTGATCTCTAGAGATAAGGAGAGAACACTGAACCCACTTTGTTGCATGTACTCACATGCTTGAAACAGGAAAGGACGTGAACTTTTTCTGGCACACAATCATCCACTTTACCACTCTATTTTTAATAACCCCATGTTAATTTTTTCCCCTTCAGATTACAGAGACAATGCATGTTCTTTGTGGGAAATCTGAAAAAATACCACCAAGTACAAAGAAAATAAAAGTCACCAGAATCTCACCACAATCACATTGTTTAAAACCACATTTCCAAGCTTTTAAAGCAGTCATTGGTGGGGCCCAAAGGCACTTTTTGGATAAGGTTATAAAAAAGTGTCCACAAGGTCAAGGCATCACTTTAAAAATTCTGTCCACTAATGTTTTACACACATCTAGGAACAGATTCATGGCACACCTCTAATTATGCCACTCTCCAAGGATACAAAGAAGAGTCTAGAAGTCGCGCAGCCCTGATGCCTCCTCTAATGAAAGCTCTTGGAGGAAATTATAAAACCCTGCCAGATCATTTTGTTGCTTGGTGCTCCTTGTAACGTTGGGATACTTACTGTTTGGCAATACTGCCACCTACAGAGAAAGCTGAGCTTCAGCGTGAGAGTAAAAACCAATACAGAGTATTAAAAACATCTAATTTATTTTACACAGCAAACAAATCGGCCAGATTGACAAAGATCCCAATGGAATTTCAGACTCTAGAAGTCTCAGAGTTGAAAGGATTAAGGATCATCCAGACTAACTTCCCACCCCACATGCATCCCTAAGCAAAGTCTGTCTTTTCTTTCTGTTCTAGAATGTCACCAAATGCAAAATGCTCAACTTTCAGGTAACTATAGATAGGATGAGAAAAAACAGTGATGCTATTGCTCCAAAACAAATCATTAGAATTAAATATAAAGTCCAGAAATAACATAGAAGAATTGAGGACATTTCAAACCCATGAGAAAAGATTGGATTATTAAGCAAATTATATTGAGATAATGGGTTAGCCATTTCTTGGGAGAAACATTAGATTTATGCCTCATGATTTTCACCAAAGTAAATTCTAGGTGCAGTAAAGATTTAAATGTTAAGGCACATAAATAAACATAAAAAAGGACTAGCAGGCATTATTAGTGAATATTTATGTAATTTTAGTGTGAAAAAAAGCCTTTCTATGCATGACAGTAAAGGAAAAGAACACAAAGGAAAAGATAGATTTGACCATTTAAAAATGCAAAACTCCTATACAGTAAAAAAATAAACCAAATTAAAACAAAATTTGCAATATATGCAGCAGAGTGTAGATCTCTAATTTATATCAAGAGCTTAAACTGCGCTACTCTGAGAAGTTTTCATGATCCACAACCCCCCGCCCAACCAAATGTTCCCATTTCATTCTTCTTATTGCACTTTTTTCATTATAGCTTATTTAACTGTCTATATTCACTAAACTGGAAGTTCAAGAAGGCAGCAATCATGTCTACTTTGTTTACTGTTATATCTTCAACACCTAACAGTGCTAGACACAAAGCAAATACTGAAAACATCTATTGAATGAGTGAATAATGAATGCATGAATAAATAACATTCTATGACACAAAAACAATCAAACTTTCCAGTAGAAAACTGAGCCAAGGACACAAACTGGCAATGTATCATAAATTTAAATAATGCACTAATATTGTGAAAATATTTGAATACACTGGTAATCAAAACTGCAAATTGTTACAATCTACTCCTTTGTATGTATCAAAAAGGCAAATGGTACAAAAAATTAAAGTGCCCAGAGACAGAAGGAAGTGTGGAAATGAGCGTTCACTTAGAGTCAACAAGAGTATAAATTGAGTCAACTTTTCTGGAAAATATTTTGGCGATATATTTTACATGTATGCCAAGTAATACCACTTAGAAAGATTCTCCTTAAAAAGGTCAGAAAAAATGAACTAAGATACATTCATTCATTATTCAAAAAATATCTGCGAGAAAGGATGTTTATGGTAGCATTATTCGGAGGAATGGGAAAAATGTAAATAAGTCTATGGTATAAGGTTGGTTAAATATGATATATCCTGTCAATGGAATACTGTACACGAATTAAAAATAAACACCATATGTATATTTATGGAAATGAATAAGCTATGTTGTTAAATGAAAAAAAGTTTACAGAAGAAATCTATAGTGTGATTCCATTTTTAAGATATGCATATACATGTGTGCATTACAGAGTCTGAAAGGATATTTGTTAAAACATTAACAGCATTTATCTCTGGGAGGTGAGACTTGGAGTAATTATATTTTCTTTTTGCATATCTGTAATTTCTGAATTTTCCACAATGAGCATGTAGTATCTGTATAATTTTTCAGGGAATAAACAGTAATGTTCACAATATATATTAAATAAAAAACACGTTACAAAACAGTATGTATAGTATGATACAATATTTGTAAAAAAGAAAATTATATATAAATATATCTATGTATGTATATATATGCATAAGAAAGCTAGAAAGACATACATTAAATGTTAGTAGTTATTCATGGGTAGTGGGATTATGGGTGATTATTTTTCTTTTTGCTTTTCTGTGTTTTCTAATTTTTCTACAATGAATATGTATTACTTGTGTAATAAAAACTAATAATAAAAATTTTTAAAAATGAAAAGGTGACAGAGACATTGTGACTCACTACTTGCCTTTATCCTTCCCCTCACCCCACTACACCCTTGACTTATTCCCTGTCACTGTGGACAGTGGAGATATGGAGAGGAAACACCACACACCATAACTTTTAAAGATAGGGGACAGAGGTATAATTCTAAGGGTCTGTGCCATGACTCTTTTATTGAAGTTTGCCAGAGTCTCCCTAGCATCTTTTATACCCCAAATACCTCTAATACATGGCCTCTGCCAGAAGATATGGCCCAAGTGACAGGACTCCGGCTGAAACCTGAACCTGCTGCAGGGCCTCTTCTTGTTCTGGGACCACTTAATACTAACACTCCTAGCACTACCCAACAATAAGTCAGAGCTCTACCCCAAGTGTGAAATATGCTGCCTTCGAAACCTTCAACATAGTACTTTGTTTTTGCTTAGAAGAGGATGACCCAGCATCCTCCAGACCATGGGACTCCTAAAAACTTCACTGATGGAACCAGACTCTTAATTTTTGTAAGGTTTATCTCCCAATCCTCTGGAGTCTGTATCTTACCAAGGCACGTGGAGTACTCACCACTTCATGCCCACTAAGTCCAGGTAACATGAAGTTATTAACATAGTGGACAAATGTGATATCTCCTAGAAAGAATACTTAGACCAATAGAATCTGACTATGCTGCTGTGAAGCATGGTGAGGTCTTTTAGAGACAGAGAAGCTGAGTTCCAAAAGGTCGTCTGAAGACATGGAGTTATGTTAAACCCCAGGTACCCAATCACTCAACGATTCAAACCAATATTATACAGTGAGAATATAAAGTGCTGTAGACATGTGAGATCTTCTAGAGGTAGAACTGGCTTGGTTCCCAAAGGTCATCTGAGGACATGGAGTTGGACTATACCACAAGCACATGGCTGCTAAGTAGTAATATTGCACAATGAGTACATAGAGTTCTACTTCCTATGTTCTCATTGTTAGATAAAAGCCCAATCTGGCATAATTTGTACCAGCGCCCATGCACTTGCTGGTTGTTAAAACTTATCCAGGGCTTGCAGGGATTTCCTCTCCACCTGTCCTTAGTAAAACCTCTGCTGGGGACACTTCAGGATAGTGAATCTGTTGCATGGAAGCTAAAAGTAGCAACCATCTTTAGGGATCCACAGCATCTCTAGAATCCTGATCCTCTTCAAATTTCTTGTATCTTTTTCTGTCTAATAAAGAATAATTAGTAGAGATCTTTGAAATTGTGTTAAAGTCTCATAACACATACCTGAGGCTGTATTAATCTGATTTAGTAAAAATACCACATTGGGACTTCTTAGATAAGTTTGTGGCAGTACACTTCAATTGCCACAATCCATTCAGTTTTTGAAGGAGCCAAACTGGTGAATTACATGAGAAATATAATAAGAACCACCACCCCTGAATCTCTTTCCTTATCCTTGATTTATAATGATTTTTTGATTAACTGCCTTGGTGAGGATGGAAGAAATTTTCAGGAACTTCCACTTAGCCTTTTTTTTTTTTTTTTTTTTTTACCACAATAACTCCCCCTTCACATGTCAGGAAATCAATATGATGGTACTGCCAACTGCTAGGTATGTCCATAAACTCATGTTTGGGAACTAGAGAAATGATTACCAAGGGCGTCCATAGACACAGCTGATCCACTGGGAGGCAGATCTGGGCCAGGACTGCATTGATGATCTTACCCCCATTTGTTCTACCCTTGATAGATGCTGGGTCCCCAGGTATCACTGTCAATTCAGACCCTATATCTAAAGACCTTGAAATATCTAGATATTCTTCTTTCTGCATATTTTGGTTACATAATGGCCAGAGACCCTTTTAAGGAAGGACTGGAGGAATCACTACCATATAAACTTTGTGTCTTGCAGGGATCATCTTAATGTCCATGCAGCTTCTCTTTTGGTAGACAGGTTCAGGTTCAGATAACTGTCTCAGTTCTGAAAATTGGGTAAAAAATTGTTGCTTTCCTTTGATGAAGCCGATGTCAGCCTCATGCTCATTCATGTTTAATCTCTTCAAATTCTGTATATTGAACAATATCCTGCCCACTTGTCTTACCCCTGGGGATATCGTGAACACCGTATTAGCCATCTCCAAATATCCCTGGAGGTCAGCCTCTCCTGCTGCTATTCTGACTTTCTACCTATTACAGTAACTAGGCCCACCTTGCTCCTGATGATTAGGAGCTCTCCTCTGGCCTTTGCTAATCTAGGATCCCATCATCCTCATTGCCACTAGGAGGCTAGTTCTATTATAGCATCTACAATGAGCCCTGGCCTATAGAGGATGGATACCACCATTTCCTTATTGATGCTGCTGTTCTCATTAGCATATTCCTTATTGCCCTGGAAAATAAAGTGTCCTATGGGTCCTCCCAAGGAACAGAGTCAGCTGATGAGTTTTCTAGTCTCATAATGGATTCTTTCCAGCAAATTTCTTCCTCTACACTTTGCCATGAGAGTGGTATCTTGACTTTAACATGACCCATTATTTTTCTTTCAAGCTCCAAGTACCATATTAAAACCATTGTCCATGGCCCTCACTAAAGTCTTAAACACTGTGTTATGAAAAAGTGTCTTCATATCTATCAGTTATACTTTGTCACCCCTTGATCCAGCAGCCTTTCATTCCACTTCTAGGCATGCTCTATCAGTTTCTGCTGTCCACGTGAGTCAGCTCCTTTGGTGTGTCACCTGCCTTCCTAAGACCAGCACTTAAACATTGTATACCTGACTCTAGTTACTGATTTATAGCCAGAAAGTGAAATGGAGGCAGATCTTAAAGAAGACTGGTGTTGTTTCGTAAGGCCCCTGTCTCATCTTAAAAAGGGTGGATGGGGACTCTATATCCCAAAAGGTGGAGTATCTGCAGTTCCAGAGGGTTCAGAACAATCTGGGGATTGAATATGCTCACATGAAAATACTCAGAAGTACTCTTTCCAGATTTCAAGAAAGATCTCTGGGTATTGAGAATTCAGTCTGCTCTGAAATTCTGCCACTCTTACATTTAAGTCTAGTATCTGGTTTTCAGGTACAGGAAATGAGAGCTTTAAGTTCTTCCCAAAAGGCCCACTGATGCTCATACTTTGCTTTAATTATTGACTGATTGCCCTGAGCCTGTCATTTCTCTCATCCATGACCACCCAATTCCAGAGCCCTCCAGATTGCTAGTTTTTTTATGCCAGAGATATCACAGAAGTCAGTGCATCCCCTCCTACCTATAACCCATCTAAATTCACCAGAGGTGGCTGCCTTAGCACTTATACCGCTACAACATACCAGGGCTCAGTGCTCTATCTGCCATCATGATAAGGATAGGTTTCTTTGAAACAGATCCTATCATAAGGATTTGTATACATGTAATTTTTTTTTTTTTTGAAGAAATGCTCCTGGGGGGGTTAGGGGGGACTGAGCAGGAGAGAAGGAAGCAGAATAGAAAATGGGAAAGGGCTGACTGTCTCAAGTAAGATCTAGGCTGTCAAGGGTGGAAGACAGATGGTCTGGAGCATAAATCACATTGCTTAATTGTGCCCCCTTGAGACAAGAAGGCCAGCCTTTTTACTCTAGTATTCATCAGTCAATGGTGTGTACCATTGGCAAGGGAATATGTAGAATAATCTCGTACAGACAAGGTGACTGAAACATAGTGACTCAGGTCACATAGGATGAGACAGGTGTCTCACAGTCAAGGAAAGTGCTCTGTGAACCATCGGCGGCAACTAGAAAAATGTGCACTGTCCCAGGAAAGGGAATTTGGGCCATATACCAACAGTATCTTCTAGAGTTACCCTTCACTGAGGTCTTACATGATAACCCTATTTAAAATAGAGGGCCTAGCTCTCCCCAGCTTTCTTTCCTGATTTAATTTCCTCCAGAGAGCTTATCAGATTCTAACATATGACAGAATTTACTTATTTTTACTCAAATCTCCCTCAACCTCAATGTAATCTTAAAGAGAAGATTTATACTCAAAAAAATGAACTTTGACCCATACCTTTCACCATACTCAAAACTAACTCATAATTTAAAATTCAAATGTAAAATTTAAAACTGTAAAATCTAAAACCATAAAACTTCTAAAAAAAAAAGAAGAAAATATTTGGGTTAGGCAAAGATTTCTTAGATATAACATAAAAATCACAAACCATGGAAGAAACATTGCTGCTTTGAAGCTCATCAACATTAAAAACCTCTGCTCTTTGAAAGACCAAAGGGGAAAAAAAAATTAAGTAACAGACTAGGAGAAAGAGTTAGGAAAATATATCTGATGAAATGTTGATATCCAGAATATATACGAAAAAAATACCTCTTGAAATGTAAAACAAAACAAAATAAAAACAAATAAAAAGGTATGCAAAAGATTTAATCCAAGAAGATATACAGATAGTTAATAAAAACACAAAAATAAATGCCCGATATCATCAGTTATTGGGAAAATGTAAATAAAACCACAATAAGATAATACTACATACCTATTAGAAATTGGGGGAAAATAACCCTGACAATATAACTTGCTTCCAAGGGTATGGAGCACCTAGAACTCCATGACACTTGGGTGAATAGCGTGGCAGTTTTGTATCAAGTTAAACTATACACTTATCATCCCCCATTAATCCCATTCCAAAGTATTTACCCAAAAGAAGTGAAAACATGTCCACTCAAAAACTTGTACGTGAATGTTTGTAGTGTCTCTATTCTATAATTGCCAAACACTGGTAATAGTTTAAATGTCCATCAACTGGTGAATTGACAAACTGTCAAGCATCCATCTAGTGGAATATTTATTATGATAAAAAGGAAAAATGACTAATACATGCAGCAACACAGATGATGAATGTCAAACATATTATGCTAAGTGAAAGAAGCCAGACTCAAATGGCTATGTGCTGAAGGACTGTACTTAACATGACATTCTGGAGAAGGCAAAATTATAGAGATAAAAAAGAGGTCAGTGTTGCCAGGAACTGGGGGAAAAGGGAGGCAATTGACTTGAAAGGGCATGAAGGCACTTTTCAGGGTGACGGAAACACTGTATATCCTAATTCTGGTAGTTACCTGACTATGTATTGTTTGCCAAAATTCAGGAATATTCTCTAAAAATAAGTGTATTTTACTACAGGTATATTATATTCAATACTGTAGCTTTAGAAAGTTATCTAAAGTGTCAACTCATTTTCTGGCCTAATTTAGCTCAACCTGGGGTTCTAGGACTCAACCTTAAAACCTGATTTGTCAGCAATCTCAGGAGAATCACACTAACATATTAAGAATCACATTAAATTTACAAAAATTGATGCATAAACCAGAATGCCAATTAATTAATTTGTAATAAGAAATGGAATTGCCAACGTTAATAGATATTTATGTTTTCAGGCCAAGTTGTTCTCTTCCTGTAATCATACTTCATGGAAAACTAAATTATAATCAGATATTTATGTTGTGATTATAGAGTCAGAGTACAGAACGTTACCTGAACATTCGAAAACATCAGGCTAAAACAGACTGATCTACCCATATCCAGAAAAAAAAAAATCTGTAACCAGAGGTTTAGGCACCCTTTCTGCAGCACAGGTGTGGCTGGGCTCTGCAAACCCACAGCTTCTGGGACTCACTTTCTTAAGCATAAAGGGATGACCACCTCACCCTGACTGATACATCCTCTTTCATCAAAAGTATTTTTCCACTGAGTCTGGCAAACTCAGGGACAATTCTGCCTCCTTAAGGACATTGTATTCTGCGCTCTGATATATTGTGAGCTAATACTGCAGTTTAATTCGTAGAGGGCAACTTCATTTCTGAGCAACTAAGGGACTTCATTTCCTTGTACCATCTACAAATTGGTAATAAATTAATATGCCATCATTCCCTAAATTGTTTTATAAAATGTAATCTTGAAGACGACTTGTCATAACACACAGAAACAACCCCATGAGGGAGGCAGTGTGTTACATTAGAGAGCACTCAACTCGAAGTCAAAAGTACTGGGTTCCATCCTTAGCTCCACCTGCTACGTAGCAGTAACAAGTTGGCAACCTCTGTCTCTAACTTATCAGAGGTGATATCTGTCCTGCTGATGATATGTCTTGCTGATATTCAGAACTATTATAAAAGTTCTATAAATTGTAAAATTCTATACAAGTTTAGCAGACCAAAATAGGAGAATTTCATTAAGCAGTTGGGGAAGGTATCACCATTCGGAAGTATATTTTAATAACTTCACCGCGAACTCTGTGCACACCACCCTGCTTTCACTCAGCTCACTATGCAAGAGGCAGACAAGCCCTGAGAAGCATAATGTGCTGTTAGCAATAAGAAAGCATTTAAATAATTCAAATCTACCTGCCTAATTAGGGGAAGAAGCTACTTTGCAGCCCTAAGCATGAGTGCTGGATTTTCTCCTTTTGCCCCTTCAGATCCATGTCCATTCTTCTCCAACCTGCTCTGTGCTCTAGGACAATAACCCATGTGAATTCTATTCATGGTCTCCCCTAGACATGTTTGTATGCTGATGAGACTTATCTAGCAGATACAAATTAAACATGTAAAAAAGAGGGGGAAGGTAAGCGAAGGAACAAGGTGTTGAGGAGATGAAAGTGAATAAGATCCACTTTATAAGAGGAGCTACCCACTTACAGAGAGCTCAGATAGCCTAAATTTTTGGTTCTAAATTCCAGCCATATATTAGAATACCTTAAAATTAAAAAAAAAAAATCCCGCATTAAATTAGTTAAATAATTTAGACTCTCTAGGAGTGAGATTTGGGAATCAGTATTTTTTAAATTCTACATATAGCCTCTGTTGATAACCACTGATGCATTGAAACAGAAGTACAGAGAAAGTACAAATGAAAGTAGTTTGATTGAACTGCTGGCTGAAAGATGAAGCAGTTTTCCTCTGATTGCTTCTATTTTCTCAGTGAAATACGAAGCAAGGCCTGAGCTGAGAGGGTCTGGTTGGTTTAAAGAGAGAGAGGGTTAGAGTATAAAATAACTTAGGAAGAAGGAAAGCAAATCTACTCATGAAATATAATAGGATTGCAAGGATTTGCAGAGATAGAACTTGAGATTTGTGGTGGTAAATGTAATGTGAGACTAAATTAGCACAGCTGTGTTTCTTCTCCAGCTACATCCATCCGGGTACAGGCAAGGAGTAGGTGGAGATGTTCTTTCTTGACATTTAAAACAGTTGCCACTACTTGACTCCTGAGTGGAGTTACAGAGTGGAGGCAAGTTGTCCTTGAAAATTTTCTACCTCCTTCCTGCTTCCTAAACTAAGATATTCCAGGCTGACCTAACGAACCCCTATCACTACCCCACTGGAATGTTATAAAAAAGAAGCTAGTAAACCCAAATAGAATTGTAATTGGTGGAAAGGTTGAGGGAGAGGAAAGGAGATTTTAACAGTACCTTATTTAGCCACAATTACATGAAGTAAAAACGTACAAACCTCATGTGTACTGCTTGACAACTTCGCCTATTTATATGCACCAATAAGTGATCACCGCTAGATCAAGATAAAAAACGTTCCCATCACCCCCACAAAGTTCCCTTCATGCCATCACTCATATTCCTGGGATGAGAGGCTCTAAGGCTGATTCTCTGATTCCCACCCTCAACCCAGAGTTCAGGGTCAGAAAGGAATAGGCCCTGATACAAGAGTTTCATTCATTTGTTAATTCATTCATCTGTGTAGAGATGCATGGATGATACATACATGTAGAGCATAGGGGTCCGTTCTCTCTCCCTGTGCCAGAGATTGCCTGTCCCCTCTTCCTGGGCACCTCCTGGAGCTGAAATCTACTGCTCTCCTTCCTGGTTGCTAAATCCCCAAGTTGAGCTCGGGGGCAGCAGATAGGAAGCCAACTGCAAGGACTGACTTCTAATGTTCCTTCCAGCTTTACCAGCTAATCATTCCAGGAGACCAGCCTCATCAATATTCATAGCTCTGCTACAGGTGTTAGTCATTGTTGACTCAACTCCTTATGATCGATCTAGTATCTAAAAAGCCTTTAGGCTCTGCACAGGTGACCGTAATCACTGTTGCTGATACATTTAAAATGTAACTACATTGCTCTCGGAAAAAAAATGTATTTGAACAAGAGTGTGGTTCAAAATATGTCCTAAAGATGGCAGTACAATAATACTTTGTGATCCACTGTATCCTGGAATATTTTTAACTGGTAAATTTTAAAACATCCTGAGGGGAAAACTTCATTATGAGAGAATGGAAAAAAAATAGAATTTTTATTTTCTATTATTCTATTACTGCTACAGGAACATGTCTGCAAATAATATTACACATCTGCATAGTACTTTAAAATATGCAAAACATGATTTCACTTAATCCTCACAACAAACCTTTATGATGATTATTTTCATTTATATCCTGAAGTTCAGAAATCAAGTATGATTAGTTTAATGTCACTTAGCTAGTAAAGAAGCAGGACCAGTTTCCAAAGACCAGAACTCTTTTCCAAACATCTCTGCTTAGCAAAAAAGCAAAGATGTAAAGGTCCATACATTACTTCAAATATCAGGGATTATTACAACTGAGCAGAAATTTGGAGTTAAAATCATAGAATTTGGAGCCGAGGTTGTCTAATAAGAACGGTGACCAACTCATTCTGGTTTGCTCGGGACTTCTCTACTTTTAGCACTGAATCAGATCCCACCTCCTGGGAACCTCATGAGTCCCAAGCATATTGGAACAGTCAATGATGAGCCCCCTGAATCACCTTGTCCACTGGTTTCCTGATGGCAGTCCATCAATTCTGTGAAAGCTCTGCCAAGCGGTGCCCAGCACACTGCCTTGCACTTAATACTATTCAATAAATGTGTATGAAATTATAATTCAGTGTTGTGTTTTGTTCTAGAAAAATAAGTAAATAAAAAATCATTTCTGCTGTTACCTAGATAGGATCTGATCTTTGGAGTTATTCTTGTTGATTCCAGACTCATCAGCTCAACTCATTTGGCATCATTTTCCACTCTGGTCCCATCTAGCTTTGGCTTGGTTCAAACTTCCTTTGAAGTTTTCTATTTGGGAGCAGCTTTTTGAGAGAGGGCAGCAAAGTACAAGAGACGAAAGATACTGTGAGTGAAAGGAAGAACGTTTACTTACCTCTACTCTAACACAACGTAAAGCAAAACCAAGTTCTGCCAGACTTCACATGCTTACGCGCTTCATCAATGTCAGTCTTTCATTACCCTTTAAACTGTAGACATGTGAAGATTAGCATGCCCTCTGGAGATATAAAAACAAAGTCCAGACTCTCAAGAGTTAGAGTTTTCTTTCTTCTCCCCAGTAAATTCAGTTCTCAGGCAGGAAGCCATTACAGCCCCCCAAAAGGAGGAAGGGAGTGAAAAAGCCCCCTCAGGAAGGAAGTAATGGAAGGGAAGTTGTAATATGACAGGAAGTAGTGATTTGGACCCTTCCAGGCTCCAGGAGATTATAGTTAACGAAAGGAGATAGACATAGAGAAAACAAGATCTGAGAAATTTGCTACCTGATTTTTGATTTCTGGGCTGATATCACAGAGAAGACAGGGTGAGAATAAAGATGCAGACTTCACAGAGTACATAAGGACCCTCGCATCACACAGTCTGAGGGCACAACTATGTGAGCAGCCCTTTAAAATTCGAGGCAGTTGCTTTCAAGTAAAACTGAAAGGGTTATGAGATTCCATGGTCTTGGGGGGCTGCTGATACTTCTTCAGCTCTTGGTGATATTAAAAGTTGCTAGTAGTTCCCATGTGGCCTGTGGTAAAGCACATAGGAGCTGATGCTGCTGGCTGGTAAGCTTTTTGGGGTCGGTGAGAGCCACGTCTCCAGGACCATGACCCAGGGTAAGAACCAAATAGGATTTACAGTAAGAAATTAGGTGGCATATTCAGCATCACCAAGAGCTGAGGTGGGTCTGAGTCAACAGATTAGACTACTCCAAGAAAAACTAGACCACAAATTCTTCAGCAATTTCAGCAGACTTCAGCAATGGGAGCCAGCAGGGAGATCAGGAACAAGATGGGACAGGCTTCTACAGAAGCACAAGGATCCACTCACAGATCAGGGCACCCTCCCCTACCCTTGTCATTGCCACAAGAACACATAAGCCATGACCCCAGAAGCCACCTTTGTCAGGAACAAGGTGGAGAGTGAGAAACTGTGAAAGAATAAACATTTACTGAAAGGGCATAGACTAAAAGGAAACATTTGAAATCAGAATATAATGATAAATCCTTAATTTAAGATTAACAAGTAGGGTAGGCATTTGGCAGTGGAGTAGGGTTACTTATAAGGAAGATTAAGTTAATTGTTGAAAAATAAAATAGCCACATTTTCTTTGCATTTTTGTGGATAGAATGAGTAAACACGCCATTCTGTTAATGGAATGAAGTTGTTAGTGTATTGATAATTCAGCAAATGGGTCTTTTGATGAATTACTCAATCAGCTAATTGCTAGTCCATAAACCATGATCTGGTGAACTGGTACTCAGCAAATTAGTTTTTCAGCAAACTGATCTTTTGGTAAACTGCCGTGAATTGATCTGTTTCAGCCTCCTGGTAAGAAAATAGAATCCCCACTTCCATGATGTTTATTTTGACTCTGTGTTGTCTTAGCAACTCCAACTTTGCACTAGTTAAAAACACCTTAAGATACATTTATATTGCTTTCTTATTAGCAACTGCAGCTTCATCATTTTGGCATAAACACAAAACCTCATGAACCATGCATGACTAAGTCACAAATCTGTTGGCTCTCCAAATGCAGCTCTAGCCTTTCCAGAACCCTTCCAGACTTGATCAGAATGCAAAAGAGGAAAGAAGGAAAATGGGCTGTGGGAGGAGAGTGAAAAGGTCGAATGATACAAATAACCCTGAAGTAACCTGCACGGATGTCATGAAAAACCACAGAAAGGGTACAATGCTTTCTTGGCTGGAGCTTGCATGCCTCATGCTCACTTTGAGAAAATCTTCCTGACCTCACACCACTTTTAGTTCCACACCACATAGAATTCTTTCTGATGTCTAAACTTTATTGGTGCAAGGTATGCCACATTTTTTCTAAGGTCTTCTTTGTATTGGTTGAGACTTTAGTGTCCCCACCACATCTGTAGTGAGACATTCTTGCAATAAGAATCATCCCAATGTCATATTCTGCAATGTGGGAGGAAAGCTCTCCCTGCCTGGTTGGTCCCATTCTAGCTTTCTCGGCTCCAACTCAATGCAAACAAGTCGGTGTCTTCAACATCTCCCAGACACCGCAGGTCATTCACTCCTGCCCTGCCTACTCCCTGCTCAATTACCATTTTTTTCCAGCCTCTCTGATCTCAACAACCAGATAAAACCTTCCATCAGCTACTTCAGCCCATGCTGATCTCTCCATTTTCTGAAGACCCTATAACTGCTTGCTTGCATCACTTACTTTGGCTCTCAAACTCCATACACCTCATACTTTACTCCTTTCATATATGCATCACTCCAAACCCACAAACTTCCTGAATTGCAGTGTTGTGTCTGATATTTCAGCATCTTGTTCTGTGATGAGAACATCCACATCCACTCTAATAAAGGCTTATGAAATCGAATGGAATTTTTTTTCAGCTGTAACTTAAACCCTTTGCTCTGATTTAAAAATAATTTTGCTTTCTCATATGCTCAAAATAAACACCATATCGAACCATTTAGTAGAAAGAATGCTTTCAGAAAGATTTTTATAATGACAGGGAAAGATGGTATTCGGAAATGGAACTGAATTGGTTCTTTGAAAAACAACTTTGGAACACAATAATATTCTTACAATTTTGTTGAACAAAGTGTACAGATCTAGCATACACAGATATTTCACAGGTAAGGGATAAATTTATGATCCAAATAGAGACAGAGATCAAGTAATTCACTTAATAGGGAAGAACCTTACAAAAGGAAAGACAAGAAAATAAATTATCTTCATGTCACAATAGGTCATAAATTAATGTAAGGATACTTTTAGAGTGAATATTGGGGTAGAATGAATAAGACGTATACTACTAATAAATAGGGATCTGAAAATAAAATAATTTTTGACGAAGGGCTCATACACAGGTTTATTTTTAAATAGTAAATTCTTAAAGTTTCCTTAAATAAACTTAAAATCAATTTGTTAATGTAGTTTACACATTTCTCATGAATATATCTATTAAATTCTTGTAGGCATTAAGATACATTTTTTATGTCCTATTGCAATTGGTTAATCTTTAAGGTACTGAATTTTCACTTGGGAACCTCACCCAGAGGTGTGGAGAAATTTGAGTTAAAAAACAAGCAAAATAAAGACTAAGTAAAATAGAGCAAAGCTTAAAGATTTCGTAAGCATGATTTTATCTCTAGTACTACTATAAATATTTTTGATATATATGTGTCAAAATGTTACCATTATTTTCTTAGAAATAGTCACCAGAAGAAAGAACTTAAAGGTTTGAAAATAGTAGCTCTGTAAACAGAGATGGAATAGGATAGAGAAAATGGGTCTATTTTTTTTTTCATTATAAGCTTTGTAATACTAGTAGTTTTTAAAACTATTTATGTATTACTTTGAAAAAATTAAAATGAAATGTTTTCAACAGCACGAGATGCTGAGGAGATGCTTAGAGGTGCAGCAGACCTGGGCGGAGCTTCTCAGCTGGTGACTTTCACTCTGGGACCCTTGGAGGTTCCGTGAGGTCTTTTCTCTGGGGCTATTTTCTTGACTTAAGTTAATAGTGTCGACCGCTGAGCAATCAAAATTTTGGTATATGGGTAATTTTAGATATATGGAGATTATCATCAGAATTAAACAGTCTTTTCCTCTAAGAAGGAGTGATAGTGAGGAGGACAGAGAGCCAAATGTCACTTTCATTTCATGCCCATTTTAACCATATTCATATACCTCTGGGAACAATTTAAAAACTTAAAGCTTGGTGTATGCCCCGTGGAGGCTCCCCACAAGGAATGTGGGGAGGGAGTTGGGGGCTGGCAGTCCCAACCATGCCCCCACCCCACCCCTGAGCACCAGAACCTCCCATGTTTAAAAAACTTAAAAGTAAAAGCTATTTTTTGCTGCAATCCATTATGAATGATTTCTGAAATCTAAATAACCTTTCCCCATAGCAATTGTGCCATTGCAATACTTGTTTCTTTCACATTACCGAGTTCAGTGCTTTTCACATATTAAGTAATCAATAAGTGCTGAATGAATAAATGAACCTTGCTTTATATATCGTGGCTTTATATCCTCCATTTGCCACACCAGATTAGTCTCGAACTGTACCACTCGTTGTCTGTTGGCTTCCAATTGGCTCAGCTATCGGGAGGCCCTTCTAGGAGATCTGATTATGAGAAGAGAAAGAGGCCCTGGTATTTGCTCCATCAGCTGGTTTTCTTTTTCTCTCTCTTTGCTAGGTCACAATTTGGCAGTGGCTGTGTTCTCCCACCCAAGTTCACAGCAGCCTTTCTCCTACAGCTTTAGCTCTCACCAGATGCTAGAAGCCACACTCCTTATCCCTTCAGACCAAGCGGAGGTGACAGCTTCCTGCTCTTTCTTCACTACTTTCCCTTAACTCACGACTTTGTAAACAGTCGTTTCTTTAAATTTCTTCTATTTCTCTTTTGATTCTTTTTCTTCTTGATTCCTCTCCTATTTCCTGCTCAAACCTTGACAGATTCAACATTTACCTAACATAATGAGTTTAATTTAATGAACCTTTAGGGTACGAGGCATCGTGCCAAATAATGCAGGGCACACAGTCTTATCATTTAGATGTTAAGATTCAGTGTTGTTCAGCCCAGTAAGGAAAATGAGAAGACATGCAAATCATTGTATATTCAACATACAGATCAATTTCATTCATCACAGAAAGATAAAATATTAAAATAGACTAATTGGTAAACTCAGAGAAGGTGGAGAGCTTTCAAATTTGCTGTTCCGCATTTGTTGCTAAAGTTGCTCTTCAAAGAGAAAGTGACTGAGTGGGCCTATGCTTGCCTTATCCTTTGTTATAACCAGGCTAGAATAATTACCTTAACATACATGTTTCTTGACCTGGGACTCACTCCAGCACCTGCCTGATATACATTTATGAGCTTTGAAGGGTGATGTTACTGAAGGAAAGGGGTCCGCTTTCCTGCGCACATCTAAGTTATCCAATGAGACATGTGCAGGTTTTGCAGAAAAGAAAGTGAAGGTTTATTTTAGAGAGCTTCAAGCCCAGAAGCACATGAGAGTTGCTGCTCAAAGACTTGGCGCCCCAAGTGTCTGAGGGGATAGATTATATAGTGGGAGAATCATTAGTCATGGAAGCTAAGGGAGTTGGGGTCAGGGGTGCTACTGATTGGATGGGGCTGGAATAATAGATCGAGTCCCGTTCTAGAGTCAGCCATGGTGTCATTCTGTCTGGTCCCATGGAAAAGTAGTCAGCTGCTCTGCCTGGATGGGTCTGGGGCTGAATTACACCTGAAGCCAAGATGTTATCCTTAGTTTAACCGAAACTCATTGTTCTCATGATCAATAGATTGAGGCTTTAATCTTTAGAAATTTAACATTGGTCAGGAACCTTATGTTTTAAGGCTTAATAATTAAGGAAGTAAGCATACAAAGGTGAAAGAACAAGGGCAGAAAAAAGCAAGCGAGTCATAATGCCATTATACTCGGCAAAGCCTACTTGAATTAGAGAAAAGGCTATCTTAAGTAAAATCTACAAGCGGTTAGCGGTTACAACGTGGGGCAACAAGATGTATAGCAAAGGCTCAGATCCTTTAGTATTTATGAATGCATATTTTTGTGGTTGTTGTTTTGTAAAAAGGGGAGAATACCAAGAGTTCAAGGATTTAAGTCAGAGATTTCCTGAAAGAAATCACCAGAACGCGCGGTAGTCCGAGAGGAATTCCAATTTATTAAATGAAGTAGCAAGCTTATATAGGGGGAGGATCCGGTTGGGGACGGCTAGTAGTTGTGTCGGATGTTGATTGAATAGTGGTAGGGTGGCGAGTGTTGATAGGTCTCTTGGACCGTCACTGGGGTGGAGGGGACTTTTGGCGCCGGTGGGTTCTTTTGGCGCCGGCGGGCTTTTTTGGCGCTAGTGGGGTTGCTAAGCATCATGGGATAGGGGATTTCGTCAGCTTCACTTCAGGTAAATGGAAAGTTACAGGGTTTGAAGAGGTGAAAAGGGTCATTATGTTCCAACATTCCCCCCTCTTTGTTTTTGGGGAGAGGGGCGATGACCGTCTTAAGCTACTTCCTGCTGAAAGGGGGCATAGTTTTAGGGTTGTCTGGGGAGGGGAGGGGAGCTGTTGCGGAAGGGAAAGTTGGAACAAAAGGCCTGTATATAGTCCCATGTTAGGTGGGAGAAGATAATTTCTGTTGGCGTGAAGTCCTGGAGGGTTCCCTGCAGCCAGAAATCGTTGATCTGTTCAAGAAAATCTTCCCAGGAATCCTCGGGGTGGAGGGTCCACAGGTCGGAGTCGAGAGCCTCCAGGAACTGTATCCAGGTAGCCATCAGCATTCAGTGAGTTGTTCTCTAAAAGAAACGGGATCCTGGGCCAAAGGACGGTAGTTATAATTCCTGAGGAGAAGCTGATTAAAGGTTTGGTTAAATTTTTCCAACCTGTGTCTGAAGAAATTTAATTAAGCAGGGAAGGAAGAGACAGCCGAGAAGGATTATAGTGAGCGGCCCTAGAATGGGCCAGAGCCAGGTGAGGAGGGGGTTTTGAAAAAGAGATGTTCAGGTGGCGGGTTGGGCATTAGTTTTGTAGAATGAAGTGGCTAGGTCTTCAAGTTTTTTTATGTTGGTTTCAATAATACCTGATTCATTAACATAGTAACAGCATTCTTCTTTTAAGAATAAGCAAGTTCCACCTTTTTCTGCAGTTAGTAAGTCCAGAGCCCTCCTGTTTTGTAAGGTAACCTTTGCGAGTGATGTTATTTGTCGTTGGAGAGAGCCTAAGGACTCAGCAGTAGATGTAAGAGCACCCTCGAGTTTAGAATTAAGATCGTGTACGGCCCATAGAGTGCGTCCGAGGCTCCCGCCTCCCAATCCAATTCCGGCTACCGATGTTGTAAGAGAGATTCCAACTAAGACTGGGAGGAAGGCCGCTCTCTTATGTCTAGAGGGCAGGTTAAGGAGGAAGAGTAGTTCAGAGTTAGAATAGAGGGTGAGCTGGGGAACAATGGTGACAGGGAGGCAGGGAGTAGTAATGTTGGGAAAGATGACAGTGTAGAGAGTACCGTTGCACCAGAAAAAAGAACCCGGGGACGCTGCGGTGAGATTAGAAATGGTGATGTTATAGTCACAGTGGAAGGGCGATGATAGAGAGGGGGCAGAGTTTCCTAGGAGGCAAAGTCTGGGGATAAGGGTGTGATTGGACTGATCCTCGGGTTCCCATAAGGGAACATTAGGGAGATGGGAGGGGAGTGTATGTTTCGAGGTTTTAGAAGGAAATGAAGTTAAGTTTAGGGGGACAGCGGCCAAGAGTGGTCGTTTGAGAGACGCACAAAGAAAACAGTTTTTGGGAGATGTGGAAGGGAGAGTGTGATTAAGAGAGATAAGCGTTTCGGAAAGGATTTGTAGCCAGGTGTAGGTGGGTAAGGTAGTTGACTTGTCGGAGTCAGTGGACCTTAGGGCCGAAATGAGTTGAGTCTCTTGATGTTTGATGTCAGTAGATACTAGAGAGACCGAGTGATTGATGGGAATGTATTGGCGGGTGATAGTAAGGCGTCCGCAAGGGTGAGAAGCATAGCCATTACAGTAAAAGGCACCAAGAACTACCCCCGCCCATCTAGAGTCCCAAGAATCTTCGATGTGGAGTTTGAAGGAGCCACCTGAGACCTGTAAAATATTACCACCTACCTTGACCTGTTGGAGATAGGGGTCATGGATTTTACAGGCCCAGTAGGGACAGCCACCATAAGTTTCCGGCCATCGTTTGCAATAATCCTGTTTTTGGTCAAATAGAAAGCAGACATAGGGACGGGTGGCATGGGAGATAAGCTTACTGTCTGTCAGGGGTATAGTGATTGGCCCGGAACATCCCGCGAGGGGGCAGTCAGCAGTGGCAATAAGGCGAGTGAGTTGGACTTGTTTTTCAGTGTAAGTTTCCTGAACCTTGAACCTCCAGACAAATTGACTGGAGGAGAGCCCAGGGTAAGGAAGAGAGACTAAGATAGAAAAGATAAGAAAAAGGGTCATAGTTTACTCTGGGATAGGTGAAAGGCGTTCGGCGCGAGTGATTTTGAGTTTAAGGGGATTGGACGGGTGTGGGGAGCAGGCGTAGGTATCGCAGTGGCTGGTGTTTTCTGCCGTCTGACTGGAGGAGAGGCTTTTCGAGGTGTATGCCTTCAACCTGGAAATGTGAATCCAAGAGGTTAGATTTTTGTCCGGAAGGAGTAGTTTGGCCGCTGTTGGAGTGGTTAGGACAACTGGGTAAGGACCCTCCCATTTTGGTTGGAGGTCCTTTTTTCCGTCAGGAGGGGTGTAGAGGACCTGATCGCCAGGTTGTAAGGGGTTAGTATTTCTGACTTAGGGGGTGCGGGCAATAGCCAGTCCTTTTATTTCCATTTTTCACCTCTTATGTATGACTGGTGGGGAATGGTGAGGGAGGGGGGAATGGCAGAGTTGGAGGGAACTATGCCAGGGGGTAAAGGGCTATGCCCATACATAATTTCAAAGGGAGAAAGGTTGGTAGGTTTTTTTGGAAAGAGCCTAATCTTTAGAAGAGCCAGTGGTAGTAACTGAGTCCAGTTGAGATGTAATTCAAGCGTTAATTTGGTAAGGAGTTCCTTTAGGGTCCTGTTAGATCTCTCAACTTTTCCTGATGCCTGGGGTCTATATGGGCAGTGAAGATGCCAGGGTAGAGAGAGAGACGAGGCAAGATTTTGAGTGATCTGAGCAGTGAATTTGGGGCCGTTGTCAGATTGAAGGGAAGAAGGCATCCCAAACCGAGGTATTATATCAGTCAGCAGGTGTTTGGCGACCGTGGACGCCTGTTTATTGGTACATGGGAACGCCTCGACCCATCCTGAGAAGATGTCCACGAAGACTAACAGATATCTGAGGTGCTTTACCGGAGGCATATGGGTGAAGTCAATCTGCCAATCAGTGGCAGGGGTAGTGCCCCGCGCCTGGTGTGTTGGGTATGGTGAGGGTTTGAGATTAGAAGCAGGGTTGACCCTTTGACATATGGGGCAGGTGCGGGAGAGGTCTGCTAGTTGCTGTTTTTCTGTTGTGGTTATGGGAAAGAAGGTCTGGATGAATTGGGTGAGGTTGTGAGGACTGGGATGGAAGAGGTCATGCAGCATTTGAAAGAGAGTGTGTTTGTCAGGAGGCTGTGCATCGTGGTCCATTGGCGAGAGGTATAAAAGGGTGGGTAGAGTGGAAGGTGGGGGGTGAGAAAGGGCCGCCTGTTTAGCTGCTGCATCAGCCAGATTATTGCCTTCAGAGTGGGGTGAGGTGTTATCCGATTGATGTGCCTTACAGTGTATGACCCCGAGGTGGGTGGGTAGGTGTAAGGCTTGGAGGAGTTGACTAATGAGATCTGAGTTGGTTATTGAGTTTCCACGAGTTGTAAGGAGTCCCCGTTCTTTCCATATTTGAGCATGAGAAAGGAGAATATGGAAGACATATTTGGAATCGGTATATAAATTGAGAGTCTTGTCACGGGAGAGGACACAAGCCCTAATAGCTGCTACGAGCTCCGCCTGTTGGTTGGTTGTGTTGGGGGGAAGTGCATGAGCCTCTATGGTGTTTTGAAGAGAGACTATGGCATATCCAGCTTTAGGAGTATTATAGTGTCTAAAGGAGGAACTGTCCGTATACCAATTGTGGTGTGCCGAGGGTATGGGGTAGGGTTGAATATTGGAAGGATGTGATGTAAAGGCATGTAGAGTTTCTAAGCAGCTGTGAAGGGGTTGGGGGACATTAGTCTGGACGGGAAGGAGGGAGGCTGGGTTTAGAGGCGAACAGGGCTGAAAGGAGATTGAGGGATTTTCTAAAAAGGCTGTGAGTAAGGAGAGTACTCGAGATGGAGGGAGACTTTGGAAGGCCTTGTAAGTGAGCAGGTCTTTGAGGCGATGGGGAGAGAGAACAGTTATGGGAGCACCGAAAGTGAGTTTGGAAGCTTCTTGTTGAAGTTTCTGTGCTGCAGCCAGGGCACGTAGACAAGGAGCCCAGCCCCTAATGGTTGGATCCAGTTGTTTAGAGAGATAAGCGACCGGGGCTAGCAGGGAGTCCCGCTTTTGTGCCAAGAGGCCTAAGGCCTGTCCTTGGTTTTCATGAGAATACAGTAGGAAGGGTTGTGTCAAATTGGGTAGGTGGAGAGCAGGAGCAGAGAGGAGCTTGTCACGTAAAGAGCAAAAGGGAGCAGCAGGAGATGTGGACAGAGGTTCTTGGGGGTCTCCCTTGGCTAGTTCATAGAGGGGTTTGGCCAAGAGAGAGAAGTTTGGGATCCAAGCCCTAAAATACCCAGCCAGTCCTAGGAAGGATAGGATTTCGGACTTGGTTTTAGGAATGGGCCAGGAGGAAAGGGCCTGTTTTCTGTCTAAGGTGATGGACTTGTGGTGAGGGGTCAGGGTGAAGCCGAGGTAGGTGACAGAAGTGGTAGAGACCTGTGCTTTGGACGGAGACACACGGTATCCATGATCTGCGAGAAAGTTGAGGAGTGTAGCGGTGTCCTCTTGGGAATCCTTTTCGGACGGGCTACAGAGAAGGAGATCATCTACATATTGTAGAAGTGTGGATTGAGGACAAAGAGGACGGAAGGATTTTAAGTCGGAGGCTAGGAATTGGCCAAAGATGTGTGGGCTATCCCTGAATCCTTGAGGAAGGACTGTCCAAGTATATTGTTCAGAGTGCCGGGTGTGTGGATCGGTCCAGGTAAAGGCAAAGATATCTTGGGAGTCAGGATGTAAGGGAATAGAAAAGAAAGCATCCTTAAGATCCAAAACGGAGAAATGGGTGGTGTCTGAGGGGATAAGGGAGAGGAGGGTATAGGGATTAGGTACTAAGGGATGTATAGGAACTACAGCCGAGTTGATTGATCGTAAGTCTTGTACAAGTCTATAGGTCCCATTAGGTTTTTTTACTGCCAGGATAGGGGTATTAAAGGGGGAGTGTGTGGGGCGTATATATTGTTTGTGGAGTAGGTCTTTAATGATGGGAGTGAGGCCGAGGAGGGCTGTTGTGGTGAGGGGGTATTGGGTCTGATGGATGTAGCTGGAGGGGTCCTTTAACACAATTTTGACGGGGGAACAATGTGCTGAGGAGGGGTTATGGACATCCCACACTACAGGGTTTACAGGGTATGGCAGGGTAGGGTGTGGGGGAGGATTATTAGATTCTTGAGAGTCAGATAAGGTCAGGGCCAGGATGAAGGAACTGGAGGGATCTGAGGAGGGGATTGAGATGGAAGCTCCAAGCTTGGAAAGTATATCTCTTCCTAGCAGAGGAACTGGGCATTGTGGGATTACTAAAAAGGAGTGTGAAAAGGAGTGGGGAGCGTTTTGTAATTGGCAAAATAGGAGGGGGGTTCTATGAGGGAGTATGCGTGTTCCCCCTACCCCGACAATAGGGGTTGAACTGGGTGTGGTAGGGCCTCGGAACTCCCTCAAGAGTGAAAAGGTGGCTCCAGTGTCCACTAAAAATGAGATAGGCTGACCGTCTACCACCAGACTAACCCTGGGCTCTGCTTTAGTGATAGTAAGAGTCGGGACAGGCCCAGGGCCCCGTCAGTCATCGGCTAAGGCGATCATAGGAGGGGATTGTAGAGAGTGGAGATTCGTTGGTCCATCTCCCCTTCGGGTGGTGGGACAATCGGATCCCCAATGTCCCATCTGTTTGCATTTAGGACACGGCCGGGTGGGGGCCCGGGGCTGTGGACACGCACGCGACCAGTGGCCCTCCTTGCCGCATTTAAAGCACGCTCCGGGAGGGGTCTTTGTGGTAGGGTTGGCCTTTGTCTGTTTGGACACTAGTTGAGCCACCATCTGAAAGTCAGCCTGGCGTGCCTTATTATGGAGTTTTTCTTTTTCCTCCTCACAGCCACGAAAGACCTTGAAGGCAGTGGAAAGGATTTCGCTCTGAGGGGTTGCCGGGCCATGTTCTAGTTTTTTTAATTTTGTTTTTATGTCGGGGTAGGACTGGGCTAGAAAGAGGGTCATTAAGATATGTTTTCCTTCGTCCGTGTCTGGATCTAAGCTGGTATACTGTGAGACGGCTTGTGTTAATCTGTCCAGAAAATCAGAGGGAGTTTCTTCCTTTTTTTGTATAATGTCTTGGACCTTCTGGAAATTAACTACTTTCCGGGCAGCCTTTTTTAGACCCACTACCAGACAAGAGGCGAATCGGTCTCGGGCTTGGACACCTTGAACAGTGTTATAGTCCCAATTAGGATCTCTATCCGGGACTGCCTCAGGTCCAATGGGAAAGGTAGGGTCAGTTCGTCTAGTCTCGTTGGTATGTGTTTGGGCAGCATCCCATACCCTATGGCGTTCCTCTGATAGGAGAGTATTAGCCAGGAGCATAAAAATGTCCTGATAGGTAAGGCTGTATGCTTGGAGCACCCATTGGAATTCCTAAATATAGGTGGTGGGGTCAGAGCTTGTTGGGAGCCGAAAGGCCTTCATCCTGACCGCCCAGCCCCCCGGCATGAGAACATGCCTTTTTGCCCTGTTTGTTCTGAGAACTAGCTGATCATAAATTGTTACAGAGAGCTGCCCTCGTGCTGGAAGGTTATCACCATCTGCAGCTGCCCACCGCCTCCTCCCTAGTTCCCCTTTCCTTACACTCCCCCATTTCACACTCCATGTCCTCTAAACTTTTACAGCCCCTCACCCCAGCAACCAGGATCCAATGACATTGTAACAAGTATCTCCCTGCCTAGTCAGTCCTGCCCCCCTTTGTTCTTCCTGTATAAATATACCTGCTCTGAAATAAAAAATTTGAGGCTTGATCAGAATACTGTCTTGCCTCCGCTCCTTTTTCCACCCATTTCTCTCCAGGTTAGGTCCTCCTCGAGCCCGCGAATAACTAGGTCCCGCAGGTCGGGACAAGAGCTAAAGGAGCCTAGCTTTTTTTTCAATTTGGGAGAGATCAGAAAGAGAAAAGGGCACATGGACACGGACTACCCCTTCTGCCCCTGCCACTTCCCGAAGTGGGGCCATTAAGGTGGGGGAATTGGAAGGGGTAGAAAGGGAGGGGGCCGGATGTGGGGGAGGGCCACGAATCGTGTGTGTGGCGGGCTGAATGGAGGAGTGGAAGAGATGTGAATTGGGGGATGTGTGTTAGAGGCAGGTAGTGGTAGGGGTACAGCCGGATTTTGGGGTGGAGATCGATACGGAGGAGGCTCATCTGCGGGATCGAAGGTTTCATTGGTAGCAGGCGGGGAGGAGGAGGAGGAAGGGGTGGGCAGAGATGGCTTTGGAGTGACGGCCAAGAGGAGTTGGGAGGGAGAGCATGAGGAGCAGAGAGCAGGGTGTTGAGATAGGAGACGGAAAGCTTGAACGTATGGGATTTCTGTCCATTTGCCCAGGCGCTGGCAGTAATTGAAAAGATCATGGATGAGGTTAGAGTCAAGAGACCCCTCAGAAGGCCAAACGGACTGATTATCTAAGGGTATTATGCCAATTTTGAGTACAGAATCTGGTGAGGAGTTTAGGTTTGATGTCTCCCTTTAAAGAGAGTGTGGAAAGGTTTCGTAAAAGACATTGGAGAGGAGAGTCTGCGGCGGGGGAGGAAGAGGAGGCTCCCATAATGTTGGAGATACGAGGCAGGAAAAGAAGTCTCCGAACGGCGGGAGAACCTCCGCACAAATATATAGGGCGTCCCCTATGCAATGTGGGGGGTTCCGGAGGGTTCAGTAGAACCGGTTAGGAGACCTCCCAGAGGTCGTCACCCGTGGGAGGTTCCTAATTTGAGTCCAGGACTCAGGATTCGGAGAGTGCCGGTACCGGGCTTTTAGGAGGAAGGCAAGGAACGTGGAGGAAAAGTATAGGAGAAGAAGGGAGCCAGCCCCTTTCTACCCCGCGCAGGTGTTGTCCCTATAAATTGGTGTAGGGTAGGACGAGGGTCCACCGTAGTCTTGAAGACCGTGGTGGGGTGTATTCCCTCTCTCCTCGGTAACGTCAGGAGGCCACCAGATGGTCACGGCTAGTTCTCCTGCTGTAGTCACCGGGGAGCGTCCGTCCCTAGAGGGGATACTCACGGAATAGCCGGTTGGTCGGTGGTGACTGTGACGAGCCGGAGCCGGGTCAAATGGGCAGGAGAATTCCGGACTGAGTCGTTCTAGGTGGCAGACGGGAGACAAGGGGCCTAATGAAGGCACTCCTTGTCCCGGGTTTCGGCACCAATGAAAGAAATCACCAGAACGCGCGGTAGTCCGAGAGGAATTCCAATTTATTAAATGGAGGAGCGAGCTTATATAGGGGGAGGATCCGGTTGGGGACGGCTAGTAGTTGTGTCGGATGTTGATTGGATAGTGGTAGGGTGGCGAGTGCTGATAGGTCTCTTGGACCGTCACTGGGGTGGAGGGGACTTTTGGCGCCGGCGGGTTCTTTTGGCGCTAGTGGGGTTGCTAAGCATCATGGGATAGGGGATTTCGTCAGCTTCACTTCAGGTAAATGGAAAGTTACAGGGTTTGAAGAGGTGAAAAGTTAAGGGTCATTATGTTCCAACATTTCCCAGGACAGAAAGAAAGAAAATCCCTCTTACTCATCCTGTCCCCTTTTGTCTAACCTTGTTTTTGTCCTGTAAGTGGTTATGGTGTTTTGCTGGAAGGGGAATGGAATCTGTAGACTAGGATCTTTTAAATTACGCAACAGGCTGGATGACTTACCAGTTAAAGGCAGACTGCTGGGGTCAATCTTGGCTCTGCTACTTCCTTAGACAATCTATTTAGTATCTCTGTTCTCAATTATCATACCTGTAAAATGAGAATAGGCACAGAACTTAACTCATAGGGTCACAATAAAAATTAGGGGAGACAATATGAGCCAATTATTTGCACAGAGTACATGACATAGAAGTATTAACTGTTATTTTTGTAATTTTGGAGCTTATAAAGTCATTATAAAATCCTTTTTCTGAATTAATTGTCCCAGCACATGGATTGACTTTCTTTAAGGAAAGATTTCCCCGTGGCCAGTAAAACTCTTAAATTCTGCCAGGTATAAGTGTTTCAGTCTTAATTTATATTTCCCAAGATGAATCCTGATTGGATATAACACTAAGAAACACAGCAAAATTTAATATCAACTTAAGCACTTCTTGAACTGTAAGTTACAGAGGGCTCAAAGCAGGAGGAAATCGTTGTTGATTGGGAACAAGTCAGGAGACACTTTACAAAGGCGAGTCTTTGAGGTGGGACATGGAAACAATCACTGGGACTTAGAGGAGGAGGAAAGGAAATGCACTCTAGCCTCTTAGGAAACTATTTTTAGTTCCCATATTGTGTTTGTGTTTGTTTATTCCAGGGTACACTTTCTAAAAGCACTTAATCTTCCCAAGGACAGCACTAATAGTCTCTGATATTGTCTATTCTGGAATAAAAAGAAAAAGAAACACAAATAAAGGTTATGTAACCATGTCAATTTAAAGTCTTTGTGTTCCACTTTGCCAGAATTTCATTAAAGACTGAATTTACAATAGTTAGGTGCCGAGTGTGTGCATGTGTGCATGTGTAATCCATATTCCAACCCTTCTTTTCCCACTTCTGTTATTTTCTCCTAGGTTTGTTTGTTTGTTTGTTTGTTTGTTTGTTTTTTGAGGTGGGGATGAGTAAAGGATTTGTCACATACCTGTCCTGAGTCGGTTTCATGGCGCAGCTGCTCCTCTCTGCCTCTGTTAGTGTCCCCACATCATTCACTTTACTGCTGGCTGCTGCCAGGACACTTGAAAGTGGGTCACTACCTATTCACTGTAGGCGTCAGCAATGGGGTGATTATGAGGCTGGCATTGTTACTGCACTGACTTTATTTCCCCCATCACTAGCCCACAAGGTTGTTCTGACAAATTAAATTTTAACTGAAGATTCAGGGTCATAGGGAGTTTACTTACTAACAACACAACTTATAATTGTGTATTAGATGTCTTTAGTCTTAAATGTCTTTTGGCTACTCCATCATTAGGAATCTTCTTCCTTCTGTCTTATTGTCAAACCTCATTCCTCCCTGAATCCTCTACCCTTCTGGATTCACACCATATAAAAAATCTGTGTTTATTCTTATGCAGACCAATTTATCTATTTTGTTTGTTTATCATTTTCTCTTAATACTTGTCTTCAGGGTCTCTCTTTCTACCCAGACACAGCTCATCAAGGCATTTTCCTAAACAAAGACATTAAGACGACTCTGAAGACAATTCTGGCACCAAGTGCTAAATGGTAAATATATTTGATGAAATAAAGAGGAATTCTGACAGGAAAACTATACAGGCAGACCTCAAAGATACTGTGGGTTCCATTCCAGACAATGCCAATAAAGCAAGTACCACAACAGAACAAGTCCTAGTTATTTTGCTGGTGGAAGGCCTTGCCTTAAAGCAAAGTGCAATAAAGCAAAGTGCAATAAAGTGGGATATGCTATAATTGAATATGAAAGGATTGGCCCGGATAGTTACCCCTCCACTAATGTGCTAGCAATTCTACAGACAGTAGCAAAGTGGAAGACCATTTTTGCTTAGTAAGGTAAATGTTAGATTACTGTCTTAAGTTGAATTCCCTAGAAATAGAACTGAGATGGAAATTACTGAGCAATTATTTAATTGAGAGAATGTCCTTAGGGGAAACCCATAGAGGAATAGGGAAAGCAGCATAGGGTCAGGACAAAAGCCAGGTAAAGATGTGAGTTCAATTAAAATCTAGGCCTAGCTTGAGCCCATAGGAGACTCTGAAGCAGGAATAATACCACAGACAAGAGGGCCAGGCTGTTACAACCACCACTTATCAGTCAGACATTGGCTGTAGGCCATTCTTAAAGGGAAGACACACACACACACACACACACACACACACACACACACACACCTAGGTGAGATATCTTTTGTTGCCCAAGGGCTGTCTTAAAAGATGGGCATGACTGTGAGCTATTAACATGGACGTCACTTCTTAATGGCCCTCTCCCTCAAATCTCCATAATTGACCTGAAACTGGTGACTCAAATCCTCTGGATATTGATAAGGATCATGGGCCAATTGTAAGCAGAAATGCCTTTAGGCCAGGCAGGACTCTTAGGGAGGGGACTTTAGGCAGAAGGTCTCTCTATTTTTTAAAAAATACATTAACCAAGCCTGTATTTCTTTACTCACTTAATAGGCAAATCAATAATAGAAAATTAAAAGATATATAATTTAAATAACAAGTTTATGTCTCCTTTTTCTTGTCTAGGGACTGAGGCGGCACTTCAGTAGGAAACCCAGGACCCCACCCTGATGAAGGCAGAAAGGGAAAGAGCTCCATGAAACCCCAGTAGGCAGGGACTATGGCCATTCTCAGCAGGAAGCAGATACAGAAGAGACCTTCCTTCCCTCAACATCCATACTAATAAGGGGGTTCATGGCTCTTAGGAAAAAGTTAGGCATGAAAATTAGTTAGGTCGTTTCGGGTCTGTTTGCAAAGACACTGAAGTCATCTTATTCCAGAAAGAGTCCGCCCTAATCTGCCCACAATTAAGCCAGCCAGAAGTCATTTGGGGGCTAAAAGTAACTCATAGAAACAAGTGAGCAGAAAATTGGGTACTAGTTTCAGCCAGTCACTCGTAACTGTGCAATAAAGACCCCAACAACCTTCAACTCACCTGAGCCGCATTATACCATCATTGTAACATGATGCATATGCCCAGAAGTTCATTAATATCATTATAACAGACTGAATTCTAGAAAGAACACGTGCAGAAAGCAAATGATGAATCGTGGAGTCCTGTCAATCTTAATTGTCAATCAAGGAAGCCCACCCCTCTAAGAAAAGTAACTACCCACAGCAAATAATGATAAAAAACCCCAAAGGCTTTGTTACCAGACCTTTGAGCCATGCTTCTCCTGCTCAGGCCTGCTTCCATGTCTGGGAGTGTACTATCACTTCTAATAAAGCTTTCTATTCTGCTGTATTTTGGTGTCTTGCTCAGTTCTTTGAAACATCAAGAACCTGGACAACACACCAAGAAGGGAGCTCCACTCTCCAGTAACACTATTACCAACTAACATGTAGAGCAGAAAATGGTTACACCAGCCTGATGAGGAGGCTAGGGGCAGAGGCAATAATAGTATCCACCACAAGGAGCATCACCGCCCATCGAGATAGCAACACAGACAGGAATGCTTAGAGCTAAAGACTAACCTTCTGCCCTTCATAGCCTCTGGCCTAGGACAACCAGTGAACAGAGCTTGCGTAGGAGATGCTAAGAACTTTCAACCCTTCATGCTGTTCAGTAAGTCTATATACTTCCCCTCTTCATTTGTTATGTGTAAACCTGTGTGGGTACCTGATTGGCTTATCCGAGAAGGTTCTACTCAATAAGCTTGCATTGTGGAAATACACAAATGCTTTCAAGGGTGTTACTTAAGTAGCTGCTTTTTTTTGCTCGTGACACTTCTGATTGGTTGGATTACTTGTACAGGTGACTCTTGAACAAAGTAGGGGTTTGAGGTTCCAACCCCCCACAGTTGAAATCCCATATATAATTTTTGACTCTTCGAAAACTTAACTACTGATAGTCTTCTGTTGACTGGAAACCTTACCGATAACATAAACAGTCAATTAACACATATTTGTTGTATGTTATATATAATATGCACTGTATTCTTAAAATAGTAAATTAAAAAAATGTCAAAAAATCATAAAAGAAAATATATTTATAGTACTGTACTATATTTATTGATACCATAAGTTTATGTCGTCTATTTACAAAATGAAAAAAAATCCACTTATAAGCGAACCCATGCAGTTTAAACATGCTGTTTAAGGATCAACTGTACATTGATTGACCCAAATCTTAGCTAGAGAGGCACAGATTCACAAAAATTTGATTGCTCTTGCAAAAGAAGTAGATATATTCATTTAATGTTTTATATAGCAGTTTTTTTCTAAGCAAATATTTGACAATGTCCTATTCATCTGATAACTATAGACAAACATAATCCAAAACACAATGTCACAAAAAGAATGGAAAAACAGATGTGCACAATTGTATAGTATAGTATTAAAGCCAAGATTTTTCAGTTGCAAAGAAAAATCAAAATAATTCTAGTAAAGAATGAAGTTAATGTCAAGGACACAGAAACTTCACAGACTCCAAGGACAGACAATACAGAGGGCTGGAATATCAGAAGCTCTTTCTTAGTGGTGTGTGGTCTCCTTCATCTCTGATCCTTTCTACAGTCTAGCCCAATTGTCACAGTCTCTCAATTATCTCTCTTTACTTCCTCACGCACTCCACGTTAGACCTCTAATGATTGAAATCTCCCTGTAGGCCTCTTGATTCAAATCTTTGAGATAAGGAATCTGATTGAATGAGATGACTATTCCTAGACTAGTGAACTCTGGACAGGATCACCCACTGTCCACTCAGCACGCGTGTAGCAAAAAATTTAAACTAGAAAATTAAATTGGGTATGAGAGATACACTGATTGGTATTTTGAGACAGAATTTACACAACACCCATTCACATTCAGTAACTGAGTCTTTCACATTTTCCTAGTTAGGCTAGAGGAAAGTTTTTTCTAGTAGAGCCTAAGGCCTGGAGACTAATAATGCCTTGAACAAACAAACCTGTCGTGTACTACTCAGTTTACCTTTGAATAGAGTGGATTCTTTGGGTTCAGTAAATCAGAAAAGAGAGGACATCTGGAAAAAGTTTTAGCTTTGGACTATGTCTCTCTATTCAGGGACCCAGATGAGGTAGAAAAGTCAGAGACAAAAAAGGTCCCTAATTTTTTTCCTAGTCATTTTTGTTTCAACTGAAGTTGAAACTAAGATGGTAGATTCTGCTCTAATCACCACTTCTCCATCTTGTCCACCTTTCTGAAGCTCCAGGAAGATGTCTGGCTCACAGGCCAGCCTTAAGCTTTTGAGAAACAATGATACACAGTGTTACATATAGTGTGATTGGAGACGCTTTCAAAAGGCCACGTGCAAAAAAATTGATCACAATGCCTGAAATTTCATCATGAGCTTCTAAATACATTCCCCACCTAAAGACACAGCACATCTTGGAAAATGGATGATTCCAGGTCAGAGGCAGGGAAAGTTCAAAATAAGCCTGGGACATCTAATCACATAAACCAAAGAAGTGCTTGAAAACTACCTGGATTATGTCAGAGGGACATAAAATCTGACTTGCAGGCATTTTCACTGGTTAAATTGGAAACAATTTGAGAACTGAAAAAAGTAATAATGACAATTGATTATAACCTCTTAAATATAACAGTTATATTTAAGAAAGAGGAAAGCTCTTCTTTATTAAAGAATGCAGCTAATAAATGTAGATGAAATGATAAGAGGAGGAAATCAAGTTTTTATAACCCTTGATATAATAATTGACAGAGATAAGAATTCTCAGTGGATTTTTCAATTATTATTATTGGTGTTGGTGTTGGTTCTTGGAATCCATACCTTCCTCTTGCTTCTCCAGTTATTCCAGAGTTGCTTTTGAGCATAGGAACTTGCAACCCAGGCCAGTCTGCCATTTCAGCAGAAAGCAGAAACTGAGATATTTTAATAGCTCTTGGTCTATAGTGGTTCCAACATTTTGGAGCCAATATAAACTTCAAAAATACTAAAGCGATTTACATAACCTACTATTTTGTCCTCTCACAAGCAATGTGTATACTTATATACTTTTCTAGTTCAGTGGGGAGAAAAGTGCACCTCATTGATTGACTTGCATTCTTTTGTTCATTAATGAAGTTAAAATTTTTTCCAATGTTTACTGACTTCATAGATTATTTTCTCATGAGAATTTAAGATTTATGTCATTTACTTATTTAGCTGTCAAGGCATAGTATTCTTTTTACATTTATTCATTCGTCTATGATTTATTTGGGGTTTTGATTTATCATGATTTATTTTGACTGATGTTGAAGATTCTTAAAAGCATAGTATAAAAGGTCTTTAGAGTATAATAAAAGCAATAAAAGGATATCTGATGATACTACGGAAATAGGATTCTCCTTCAAGAATTCTCTATGAAATAAAAACGGTAACTCTTTTTTTGTTTCTTGTGTGATGTTATTATGTGTATGTCCTCAAAATTATCAATATTTTCTTTAATATTTTATCTATTGTTTCTAAGCTTATAATTATAAAAATCTCTCTTCACAATCTTCATAGATCTTAAATTACATTTTATTCTAATTTCTAAACCTTAGAATTTTATTAGCCAATCTTTCAAATCCAACTGAAATAGATTTGGGAGATGAGAAAAAATAGTTTAAAATGCAAAAATTACAAATTGACTTTTGAAATGGACTTTCTCTTTACCTTTTACACAGCTAAATTATTACTACAGCGGGTGTGAGCAGACCATGAATCCAGGCATTGCAAAGAAGATAAATACTGTGTTGTCAAAAAAAAGATTGCTCAGCCAAAAGAGAATAATGATAGAGAAGAAACTCATAAAATGTTCTTACTGAGAGACTATTTTGGTTTTATTTTGTTGTTCTGATAGCTTGATTGTTGGGGGGAAGGGCTGCTAAGAGAAATGGAAATGGCTAGCTGATTTTAACTCTTTTTCTTACTGCAAAATTGTCTGAATAATACAAGAGCAAGCTTGAATTGCTACAGCTGGTGCAGGCTAGCCTAGACCACATAGAGTTTCCAGGGATAAGCTGAACAGTGACTATTACACTTTGCCAAGCTGATAATCCTTTTATTTCCTGAATAAACTCTGTAGCCATGAATCATTTCTTTATTTTTCTTCTGTTTTCCTCTGATGAAAATATTAATAAATTTATATTGTAACTTATGTTCTTTGATGAACATATTGTTTATAGATTACATACACTCAGCTCTTTTCCCCTCACTGAGACTGTCTTCAAAGATGCTTATCTTTGGCTTTCAGGCAGTCTTTGTAAACCAAGGAAAAATCATGTGGTCACCTTTTTGCTAATTTCCTGGAAAAATAAGATACCCAGATGACAGAAATGTTCTCAGTACCCTTCCTGTGTGCTTTCTCTCTCTGGAAATAATTTGGTTTATTAAATTTATACAGTTTTTACCTTCAGCCTCATGGAAGGTATTTATCAAGCTGCTTTCAGACTTCACGCCTGGGTAATTCTGTTGCTTGAGCTCATTTTCACATTGGTTGTCAAATAACTTGAAGTAAGTCTGTTTTTCTTAGTACCTTAATGTTTTCATTTCCAATTGCACACAGCTCCTATCTATTGAGGATTAAATTATTCAAAATAGATTTGTACAAATGCTTGAGGCTCGTAGTTGAAAGATGTTTCATATTTGCAAAGGAGACGTAAGAAAAGGAATGAGGAAATTTTTGGTTAATTTTAGCCTAACAACCTTAACAGGCAATAGTGGATGCTAATTCCTAAAGTGATATTATGTTTCCTTTGCTTTAAATGTACTTTTTATTGTTGTTAAAACCACAGTGTCTAACATTTATAAGTATTTCTTAAATAAATGAATGAATGAAATCCAGTAATCCAAATTCTATACTCTAGAATTAACTAGACTATATAGCAGCCTAAAATCAACCCATTACAGTGACTCATTTGAAGAAAGTACAGTAAATTTTAGACAGCTAGGTCCATGCCTCATTTGGAAAAATTTAATTCTATTTTACAACTTTAAAAGCTAATAACACAAGACAGCAATTATGAACAGCTCTGTGGTGCTTTGATTTATTCTGGCCTCTTCTTATTCTTTTTGAAACAGCTGATTAATATTCCTGCTGGATGTGTATAATTCAGATTAAATAAAGAAAAAAAACACATTTTCATATTTCAGAAGGTGTTTGTTTGTTTGTTTGTTTGTTTATTAAAATATTTTTGTATTGTGAGATCTGGCTCCTACTAGCCTTTACTACCCAGTCTTAAATAAGAAATTTTTCTTGGGTGGATTTTACCCATTAAAAGCCTCTGTGAAATGCTATTTCTCAAACTGATGTTCTCTTATTAGATTAGCGATCCTGTTCCTATTCCCCTGGCCTTCCTGAGGAATAGATTTAATGCGGGTAAATTGTGCAGCAGGTGAGGGGTGAAGAGAGGATGGGAAATGCTGAGGTAGTTAGAAGGTAGCAGGAGGGCACTAGGCATCTGTCTCTGTTTAGAGGGGAGGGGAGGGAAGGAAGAATGATAAGGGAAACGGGAAGACAAAAAGAATAAGAAATATAAAGAATAAAGATAATTTCACCCTTAACGGTCCTTTAGATAATCAGTCATTTATTGAGTGCCTGCTGTATGCTGGCATTGTGTCAGGTTCCACAGCAGCTGTGCAATTGTCATAGATAGCTTCCTATCTTTAAGGAATTTTATAATCTAGAAGAGACAAGATGAAGACATGATGATGTTAACAGAAGGTCGAATGAGAGAAAGGCCACACATGCATTCATTCATCCTTGAATTCTTCTCCTCCCATTTTCTCTTAAATCTACTCTAAACAGGTTCTTAGCCCCATCACTCCAAAACTACCTCCATAAAGGTCACCAAGGACCAGTTCTCAGTCCTTTTTGACATTAGTAGCATTTCAAAATTCATCATTCTCCCTGAAATACTGTCTTCCCTTGGCTTCCAGAGCTTTTGGTTTTCATCCTCTCTTTTTGAATCCTTTGTTAGTGCATCACTTTTCTTAGATTGCATTATGCTGAAGTGTCTTAGAACTTAGCTATTGGTCCTCTTCACTTTTCTGTCTATACTTACTCCCTCATTGACCTCACTATCTCACTAGTCTTATGACTCTAAATACCTCCTTCTTGCTGACAATTCTCATATTTATATCTCTAACCTAGATTTCCTTTCTGACCTTGAAATTCATATATCCACTGGGTTCTTGATACCTCTACTTGAATACCTAATAAACGTCTTATATTCAACCTGTCCAAAACTGAAATCCTGAACCCCCCACCAGCCTTTCAAAACCTACTAAACCTACAACTTTCCCCTTCCCAGTTTATGACAAATCTATACTGGCTCAGGCTAAAACCTTGGAGTCATCTGTGGTTTCTTTTTCTCAAACAAAATGTCAGGAGATCCTGTTAGCTCTGTTTTAAAAAAATCCAAATTTTGATTATTTCTCACCATCTACAAAGCTACTATTCTGGTCTAAGCAACTTGGTCCTATCCATTTCTTTTACCTTTTAAATGATCTACTGCTTCAACCTTTGCCCTCCTCCCATGTATTCTGTTATTAACCTGTCAGAGTAATTCTCGCAAAACATAAGTCAGATCAGTGACATCATGCTCACAGAGCTACAACAGCTTCCTTTTTTACTCAGCACAGAAAGCAAAGTCTATATAAATGTCCAAAAGGATCGATCCCCAGTAGGCTATCTCGCCTACTCTTTGCTCACTTGCTCTAGACACATTACATCCTGCTATTTCCCAACACACCAGGAATTCTTAGGGCCTTTGTATTGATCATCCCTCCTGAAACACTTTGCCCACTATGTCTGCATGACTAGCTCCCTCAGCTTCTCCAAGTCTTTGCTCAAATGCCACAACCGCAATGGGACCCACCCTTATTAAAGGCGCACCCCTATTTTTCTTCATACTTTACTTTTTCATCATTACTATACTTTTTCATTTTTATTTTACTGTACCTTGTCATTTTTTCATAGCACTTAGCACTTTCTAACATACTATAGAATTTCCTTATTTGTCATGTCTGTTGTCTGTTTTCTTTTTTGCCAGAATCCAAGTTCCGTGAAAGAAGTGATCTTTATTCACTGACATGCCTCAAGCACCAAGAACTCTGTCTACAATGTTGTAGGTGCTTAGTAAAATTCGTTGAATTGAAATTGAATTCATTCAACATCCATTTGGCAAATATATATTTAGCATCTATTATGTGCCAGGCACTGTGCTAGAAGCTTAACATTCAGCAATGAATAAAATAGATTTGTCTTTATGTCATGGAACTCACAGATCAGCAGTAATCACAGACTAAGCAAGTAACTGAAATGTGATGATGGTTGCAACAGAGTAGAGAGCATTATGGCAACAGATACTGGGAATCTCACTGAGGCTTAGAGGTCAGAAAAAGCCTCCCAAGGAAAAGACGGCAGTCCAGACCTGAATAAAATGTGAGGGGGAAATGGCTAGTGGGAAGGGCAAGCAGAGAGTTCTAGACTGAGAAAACATATTGGGATGGTTTCAGTAAAGGCATGTCTAGAAGGAATAGCTTGCTTATAACCAGGGGATGGGGAAAGGCAGCATGAATAAGATCATATTTTAAAGTAAATTGAATTAACCAGGTAAGATGATAAGGATTGGTAACTTGTGGAGATGAGAGTGTGTCAGATGAAGGAAGAAGTTTAAGCTTCAAATTAATAGGCAGGAAACTTACATGATTCCATTTGCCTGCATAGGGTTGGGTTCTCCAGGAAAGACAGCATTGAGAGAAGAAAGCACTGAGATTCAGACCAGAAAGCACTGGGAAAGATTTTTAAACAGAACTGAAACGCGACCGGAACTGCACTTCAGAGGAATTTAATTTAGCTGCCAGATGTAGATACGAGGAGCAGGTGAAAGGGTAGCAGAGGCATGGGGAACTCCCGGGAAATCTTACCTTCTACTCTGAAGGCTCCAGGCTCCTATTTGCACTAAAGGGTAAAAAATAAAACCATGATAATTAAAACCCACTGAAGATTAGAATGATCACAGGAATTACAATTCATTTATCTACTGTGAGAAATATCACTGTCAAATGAACTGAAAATTCTCATGGTATTTTTCCATGAAGGGAATAGGAAACCATAAGGAAATGTTCTTTTAGAATATGCACAAGAAGCTTCGCAAGGACTTGAAATTTAGTTTGACGGATGAGTGTGAACTCTTCCTATAGCTAAACTCTAGGCAATCAGGGGATTGCTCCGTAAACATGGAATCAGGATGATTCGTCAACTGTCTTTGGGCTAACGGCAGACATAAACCCAGGTAGCCTGCTAAGCCTGTCTCACAATTGGAACCTAGAGTTTATCAGAGGTTTCAAGTTTGGATTACAATATCCTGGGAAGTATTTAGATGATACCAAGGCTAACACACACACACACACACACACACACACACACACACGCACACACGCACACACACACACACACAATGGTAACTATGTAGAGGTGGTAGATGTTAATTAGCTCAATTGTGATGATCTTTTCACATCTACATACATCAAACATCTAGTTGTACACCCTAAATATATGTAATTTTTATATGTCAAAGATATCTCAATAAAGCTCTCTCTCAAAAAAAAAAAAAATTCCAAACCTGAGCACCACCCCAGGTGAGCTGAGTCAGAATCCCTGTGGGTGGAGTCCAGGCATTGGTATGACAGGGGTCATTTTACTTTACCTTCTCTCAACTATCATTTCAGATGGGTCCAACCACAGGCCTTGGAACAGCACTTCTTCAACTGCCTCTAGAACCTCCCTTGATGCCTCCAGAGATAACCAGCCTGATCAATTTGACACAGTCTGGTTCCATACACTCTTTCTTTGATATGATAATTAATATCTTAATTATGGTAGCTTACGTTTGGATGTGCTTAATAAATACGTTAGTTATGTTTGGATATGGTAATTCATCCTGTGAGGAGGTTCCAGAGGTGAGGCTTCCTGCAGGCCTTGAAGGAATCCTCTTAACTCCTGTGTCTGTCTGCTTCTCCTCATGCAGTGTTCATATGCCTTTTCCTGATGGGCCAAGTTTCCCTCATTTTCAAGGTCTTGGAGTGAGGGAGGTACTTACTCAGTGATTAGAGGAACTGAAGGGAAACAGGCCTGGAATGGAAGGCTAGCTTGGAATCTATGCAGTAGTCCAGACCCTCGGTTGAAACTGGGATGACAACAGTGGAACAGAAAGAGAATGAAAAGGACAGGGGAGGAGCTGGAAAAAGAATGGAAGATTAAATTAATTGTATTCGATCCCAATCATTCTCTTTGTATTAAATTTGTTTTAAATAGAGGAATAATTGAATTGGGAGAGGTGATTCACAAAGCACCATGAAAGAAAATTATGTGGAAATTGATCTTCATTATGTTGATGTAGTGACAAGCTAACCACAGTTTTTAATTAACCATTTGAATATTTTTTTCTAACGTAACTTGAACACTTCACCTTTTTCTGTTCCTAAATTACATATTGTATAGCAATTAGACAATTTTTTTAGGTCACAGAATAGAAAGCTGAGCTATCAAAAATGAGTTTTAGAAAAGCTAGTAATCACTCCATGTATGCGGGTTTAGACCACACACACCCACACCCACACATACACAAACACACATTCCATATATATAACCAAATTGCTATGTTCAAGATGATTTCTGGGAGTATTAAATAATTTTGCCATCCTTGGCTTTTCTTTGAATATGCAGGCAAAAAACTAAAAAACAAAAAACAAAAAACAAAAAAAATTAAATTAACCTCTATAATGAACGTCTCCTATACTGTTCAGTGTTTCAGATAAGAAACATAATTGCTTGATTTACATCAGTGTTCCCAAAGATGTTTAAAGGCAACATGTTGTTTTCCAAATCTCTTTCGAGTATTTTCCTCTGTGTACAGGGATGCAGCACAATCAAATAACCATCTAAACAGCTATCCTACTGAGTTAATACTAGTCAGCACACTATTTCATTTTAAAAGTTTCCTTTTTCACTATTTGGTTTCAATGGCAGCCATCTCAACTACAAAGTAAATCAAATTGAAACGTTTTCAATAGAGGTAATATAATATCTGCAATTTGAGAAAATCAAATATTTGCTGAGTTTTAAACACAATAGCTTGACATCAGTGGTTTAAAATATATACATATATCCTTTTGTGTTAAAAACTTTACTGATAGCACTGAGAATTTTCCGAAAGTCATACAGTAGGTCCTGGGGACTACATGCTCTTGAAATACAGAATCTTCCAACATAATTGTGACCATGCAAATCTTCACTTCTTTAAAATGACTTTTTCTCTTCTCTCTCCTCGATTCAAACGGGCCTTGGGCTCGCTTGCTTCTTGCCTTCCTTTATCCATTTCTATACTGTTCAACCACTCTCTTAATCATTAAGCCCTTAGGTGAGCATCAGACAGCCTTAGGAACAAAGACTCCGGTCTGTTGACCACAAAAATAATTTTGGTTCAACTAAAGGTAACACCTTGCAGCTCTAGTCCCATGAAAGCAGAAGGACCCTACTAGCATCCCTTTGAAACCAGATAGTATGATGTCATGACTGACATTAGGACCTGATGCAATGACCAACTGCCCTCAACCCTAGCCCCCACCAATCAGTGGAGCCGGCCACTCCAACTCTCTTAGTTACTAGTGTAACCTCTGCAGCCTGTCCCTTGGAGGCCCTCAGGGAAACAGGTCTTTGAGTGCTAGCTCACCTGTGTCTCTGGGCTCCGGACCATTTCCTTAAATAAACCTCTACTTTTTTTTTGCTGCAAACTTCTGTCTGTGTCTCTTTTGGCTGTGATGGTGTGCAGGCAAAACAAACCCTTTGAGTTCGGTAACATAATCACCAGTGGGATTTGGAAACAATACTGACAGAAGTAGATACGCTTGGGAAGTTTACTCTATCCCTGCTGCAACAATAACATACCTCGAAACTCTCAAGGCTTGCAACGGCAAATATCTATTTCTTTTTTTCAAGTTTGCAGGTTGACTGTGGCTCAGCTGGCTTAGGTTTGGGTCTCATTTCTCTCATTCTCTCTCTCTCTCTCTTTTTTTTTTATTCTGGGAGGCAGGAGTACAAGAGGGTAAGAGGGAACACACAATGCCTCTTAAAGCTTCTGCTCAGAAATGGTACAGTGTTCCTAGTGTTCCTTCACCCATGTACCACTGGCTAGAACAAATCACATGGCCAAACTTAGAAGTATCACAAGGGTAAGGAGGGGAGGACACGTGTGAAAAATGGTACGATCTACCATTCCATTTATATCAAAGCTAATGCTCTATCTCCCCAGAGCTAGGGCTCTGGCAGAAATGTTTATCAGGGCTGTTGGAACATAAAATCCAATTCTAAAAACCACTATCACCATCATGATACGGTGCAGCCTTACCTTACCATTTGAAAACGTAAATAGTAAAGCCGACTTACTTTACCTTATATGGTAGGCAGCCTCTAAAACGTCTTCAGTAATCCCTGCCTTCAAGTATTTATACCCTGTGAAATTCTCTCTCCTTGCGTGTGGACTGACCCTGTTGACTGTCTAGGTAAAATACTCCTGTGTTTTTCTTTTCTCACAAAACCACAGTACTTCTGACACTAGATGTGTAGGTTTTTCACACATCACGCACTTCTCTGCAACATCAGCTTGGTGTCCTACAATTCAATTAAATTCTGACACTATCTACTTGGAGTTAGCACTGATCCCACAAGTTAACTGCCTCCACTTCAGATGGCAATTGCAAGTCCCAGGTTGTCATCTGTACTTTTGACAATCAGCTGCAAACTGGGGTGCCCACACACTCTCCTTGGGTTCAACAATTTACCGGAATGGCTCACAGACTCACGGAAACACTTGCATTCACTGATCTATTGTAAAGAATACAATGAAGGATGTTAATGAACAGACCTATGAAGAGACAATAGGGCAAGATGTGTGGGATAGGGCGAGAAGCTTCCATGTCTCGTCAGGTACACAGTCTCCCAGCACCTCATGTGTTCACCAGCCTGAAAGCTCTCTGAACCCCATATTTTGGGAACTTTTATGGAGGTTTCATCATCTAGACATGACTGATAATTAACTCAGTCTCCAGTCCCGCTCCCCTTCCCGGAGCATGAAGGGTGGGGTGGAAAGTTCCAAACTTCTAATCGTGGTTTGGTCTTTCTATTGGCCAGCCCCCACCCTGACTATCAAGTTAGCCACCAAGAGTTGCCTCATTAGAACAAAAGATGCTTCTGTCACCCAACAAATCCCAAGGGATTTAGGAGCTCCATGTCAGGAGCGAGGGTCACATTAGAATAAAAGCTGTTCCTTATGTTCTCATCACTTACAAAATTATAAGGATTTTAGTGATTCTGTGCCAGAAACTGGGGACAGAGACCAATATTTATTTTTTCTATTATTTCTCAGACTTCTTTCTAATAAATAAAAGATGGCAAAAGTAATGGGATGTCACTTCTGAGATTAAATTGCAAAAAATACTGTTTTTCTGTCTCTGTCTTTCTCTGTCTTCTCATTATGGGGAAAGCAAGTTGTCATGTTGTGAGTGGCTGATGTGACAAAAACTAATGTGTTCATCCAACAGCCAATAAAGCCTGCCAACAGTCAAGTGAGTAAGCTTGGAAGCACACGAGATCCCTGAGACGT
The DNA here is from genome assembly GCA_030015415.1 of Cynopterus sphinx. NCBI lineage: Eukaryota > Metazoa > Chordata > Mammalia > Chiroptera > Pteropodidae > Cynopterus > Cynopterus sphinx. The sequence continues at coordinate 34,869,704 of CM057379.1, forward strand.
TGACTGCAGCCTTTCCAGAGACCCCAAAGCAGAGGCACCCAGCTACACTGCACCAAGATTCTGACCCACAGAAACCGTGAGATAATGAATGTTTATTGCTTAAGCTGCTAAGGCAGTTTTGAAATAATTTGTTATGCAGTAATAACTAGTACCCTTATGGAAATATAAATATTTAAATTAACTAGCCTTCTTGGTAATTTTCTGACTTACTAAGATAAATGTTATTATTAAAAAGTGACACATGAATCTAAGGAAATTACTAAGAATGACATCATTCTACCCCTTATTTGGATGGACATACCTGGAATAAATTTTGTTTTGTAATGAGATAATAGTAGCTATTTCATAAGGGATAAGAGAATGAGAATTATTAAAGACATAGAGAGAATGAGGATTATTGATGCCATGGTCAGCATAAAGAAAACTGCAAACTTTCTTATACTTTAGCTAGAATGCATCACTTCTGAACTTTCATTTAAATTCATTTTTATTTATTTAAAGCTCATTAAATTCTCCTGAGAATGGGTACACAGGGTTTCAAACCTTTCAGTCATTTTTCAGTTTGAAAACTTATATATATTACAATTCTGGAGAATTTGTTTTAGGATTTCAGATATCACTTATCTAACAATCAAACTCTTCATCAAAAGTTTTTAGGTGCACTTTGCTTTTAGAAGTCACAGGGTACTTCTGTCTTGAAAAACATTTTTTCAAGGCTCAAACTAATTATCCACAGTAACAATGTTAATAGGACATTGTATGTAGTTTTCTTGTGTCCCAGCAAGATATTTTAGTTCAGTTGACTTATTTAATTAAAAAAAAAAAGCCTATACCAGTTCAGATAAAAGTGTTTTCAAGGGTAGATGGTGCCAAGTATATGGGAGCGAGCTGCATAAATATCCTATCCATAATAGGAACTCATATTAGAAACTTCTACAGCTTTAGCCACACAGTTCAAACCTTGGCCCTAAAAAAGATCAGGCTAACCATATAGACGACCCATGCAAAGAAGACAATGGGCCAATCAGGCCAAAGACCAGATTTTGTTTGGATCTCTATACTACTTCAGGTTCGGTCATTTGCATAAGTAGAAAACCTATCCTTCTTCATTTTTCCTTATTCATTCCTTTAGCTCTCCCCTTTCTATCCTGGGTGACGGCTGTGACTGGCATATTGTTAGTGTTTGATAAATGCTTACTGAATGAATAAATGAAAGTTTATTCTTTCATTTGAAAGAAAGAATGGAGGAGTTGAAATTCAGAGACTAGTAGAGTACATTGATGGGGGATATAAGTAATTATTTTTTCTTTTTAGAAACATACTCCTCAGGTTCTCTAAGTTTTATTCAACATGCTACAGTGTATCTGAGATCTTAGTGTGTTCACTTTCAGTTCTGAAATCATGTGTACAGTAGGAAGTGCATTTAGTTAGCCTCCTCTGGAAATGCAAATCAAAACCGCAAAGAGATACCATCTCACACCTGTTAGAATAGCTAAAATCAATAGGACAAGTAGTAACAAAAGTTGGAGAGGATGTGGAGAAATAGGAGCCCTCATACACTGCTAGTGGGACTGCAAATCGGTATAGCCACCATGGAAAACAGTATGGAGGTTCCTCAAAAAACTAAGAATTGATCTACCATATGATCCAGCAATCCCTCTACTGGGTATTTACCCCAAAGACTTGAAGACCCATATCCAAAAAGATATTTGTACACCAATGTTCATAGCAGCATTATTCGCAGTGGCCAGGACATGGGAGCAACTGAAGTCTTCTACAATAAATGATTGGCTAAAGAAGCTGTGGTACATGCATACAATGGAATATTATTCAGCCACAGGAATGATAAAATACTGCCATTTGCAACAACATGGTTGGACCTCGAAATAATCATGCTAAGCGAAATAAGCCAGACAGAAAAAGTTGAAAATCACATGATATCACTTATATACAGGATATAAAAAGCAACAAATGAACAAGACAAACAAACAGAGACATGGATTGTAGACTAGTGGTTACCAGAGGATAGGGGTTGGGGGGAGAGGAGAGGTAGACAGAGTAAATAAAGGGGATCAAATATGTGGTGACAGAAAGAAATCTAACTATGAGAGGTGAACACACAGTGTGTGTGTGTGTGTGTGTGTGTGTGTATGCCTTATTGTTAAAGTGTACAGCTGAAACTTAATTGTATTTCATTAACCATTGTCACCATTGAAAATTAATTAATTAGCCTCCTCTGATAAGTTTCTTCTTTATTTCTTTACCTAATGGCAATTTCTTATTAGAATTGCCCTGGGTGAAAGTCATTCTTATAAAAAAGTTAGTTTTCTCTAAAAAACAAAAACGGTTAATAATGTTCTCAGCAATCAAATGACCAGTAAAAGCAATGGAAGATGCAATTTCTATACAAGGTCTGTAAGTTAAATATACAACAGGTCCTTAAATTGTACAGAGCATTGCTATTAACTAGCTACTGTAAAAGTAAAAAAAAAAAAAAGTCTGCCATGTTAGATTTGTGAGATACTTTATTTTCTGGTCTCTTTTATAAAGTTACTTTCCATTTCCTTAACATATCAATATCTGTCAGACTCCATACCAAGGAAAGAATTCCCTTTGCCTGGAATTCTTTCCCTTATCCCCATTTACCCTGCAGACTTCTGCTCCTTTTTCTAGGTCCAACTTAAGGGATAGCTTCTCTCAGATGCTCACTCATTTCATCTTCCACCACCCAGGGAGAGCTGGAACCCTCAACCCCATAGTATATATGTCTCTATCAGAGCATTACTAGTGTTTACTGACATGGCTTTCTCCTCACAAGATCAAAAATTTCTTAAGGATAAAGACTGAGTCTTATTCAATTTTGTATCCCCAGTGACAGGTGTTACTCAATATAAAGGTGTTAGAAAAATGATAAACTAACTTCCTCAATATTGTTAGGAGTTCAGAATCTTTCACCAAATATTCTCATTGAGAGAAACTCATTATTATATAAATAGTCAAATAAGAAGGAAATAGTCATTATTAAAGCATTTTTTAAATGTTTAAAGGCTGGTTAGGCTCCTTTTAACTTACCAAGTCATTCGAGTAAAAGCTAAAGCAGTTACATGGCTTTGCAAAGGAGGCCTAAATGAGTCCTCTCTCATCCTCTCTCCCAGTTCTGTCATCTTTGATGTTTTATTCTTCCTCTCCTCTCAAAGCCAAAATTGGAGCATTGCCACTACAGTGAAAAGAAAAGTCAATTTCAATTCTCCCTAATCCCCCAACCCCAGGTCTCCCTAGCTTGTGACTGGGGCATCAGCCTGGAGAAGGATGCAACTGGGAGGAAAGCAAGCAGAAAGAACAACCGGGCTGCATCTCAGCTTGTCCTGGTGGAAAGAGGCTTTGCCCTTTTTAATTGCCAGTGGCATGGATCCAGAAAATAGAACATAGAGAAGACATGTCACCCCTAAACACCAATCTGTGACATAAAGTTATCTTGCCCACTAGCAAAAAATGGCCCCAGTAAATGTCAGAGCTGATTATTCAGGTTATTGACTTTCTCCCACAGTCAGGAGCCAATGAGAGCTTTAAAAAAAGAAAAAGAGGGCTTCAAGTGTTTATTCCCAAATTCATTCCTGATGGTGTGTAAGTCCTTCAGGAAGCATGCTGAGGAAGAGTTAGGAGTATAACAGGAGAAGGGACAGACAGTGCAATACCTTAGAAAGATACAGTAGGAAGTAGAAATGGGCAGGAGGAGCTTTGGACCACAATGCTAACCTGACATTTGAAAAAAAAAAGGGAGGAAGAATCAGAATTGTTAGGAAGACTCTCAGATTGCAGTGCAGACCCAACAATCTCAGCCAACCCAATGAGAAACTCTGAAACAAAGATCACTGTGATGGTTAATTTCAAGTGTCAATTTAGCTAGACCACAGTACCCAGATATTTGACCAAACAGTATTCTATATATTTTGTGAAGGTATTTTTTAGATGAGATCAACATTCAAATCAAGACTTTTAATGAAACAGATGACTTTCCATAATGTGGGTAGGCCTCATCAAATCAGTTGAAGGCCTTAAAAGAAAAAGACTGACTTTCCCGAAAGAAGAGAGAATTCTTCCAGCAAAATGCTTTTAGACTTGAAACTGATTTTGGTATATGTAAAATAATAGAAAATTTATATATTGGTCTCTGCTTCAGTTTCTGGCCTAGAACTTCTAAAATCCTTACAATTTCCTAAATGATAAGAACGCAAAGGGGAATCTCTTATTCTATTATTTGATCTGACACCTTGGATTCAGCCCACTATGAGAGAATAAATTTTTGTGAATTAAGATAATCAATTCTTGGGAATTTGTCACAGCAGCCACAAGAAACTGCTATAGCTCTCCATTATTTCCCCCAAACTGAAAAAACAATGAGTATTTTGGTTGGGGAACCTAATCTGCCTTGCATCGAGGTGATATGCTTTAGGTATTCTGGAAGAAGATAGAGCTATTATCTCTGAAAGTGCAAAGACAAGAAGAGCATAGGTTTCCATCTGCTTATTCTTAAAATTGTAAGATTAACCATTTCTATCTTTAGTATCTACAATTAGTCTTTAACAGTAAATAAGTCCTTAATGTATAATATATACACACTGAGGTTACCATTTCACATATGAAATGCTATGGTTTTGTCCACTGAGGTGTATAAGTTCCTCTTATTTTAGTATCCTTTAGCTATTTATCTTTTTGGATCTTTCTGTTCTACTAATTAATGTTTTTGAGGATAGAAAAAGTCCCTGTTATTGATTTTTTCATTTACTTGTAGTGTGAGATAGAAGATTTTTCTAAACTTTATTTTAATCATATATTTATGAGATGGACTTTTTTAAACCATGTTTCTCAGCCTACAATTTTCATTATACTGTATCCAAGATTTCATTTCTTAATACATTTTCTTATGTATTGTTTCTTATTACAATGTATTTTCTAGAGTTATTTAAAGCCATGGTTTATTAAATCAGGAATGTAAATGTGGCAGTGTCTTTTATTTCCAGTGTGTATGTATGCCACAAACACCATTTATTATAAATGTTGCCTTTTATGTTTTTTAATTTTTATTTTTTGGGTGTATTATTTGTTTGTTTTTTATCCTTAAGTTCTTTGGGAATTATTCCTATGAGAGTAACTTCTGTAGAAATGTAATGTTTAGAGAAAATGGTTTTCATTGCTGCATACTCTATATTACCTCTCAAATTTTCATACATATTACATATCAAATTGGAAGTAAGTTCAAATTTGACAATTTCTATTACTTACATTACTTTATATATTGCTACCAAGTTGATTGTTCTCTGCATCCTTTTTACTGTTTTATTTTCCATCTCCAATATGAAAGGTAAATTTAAATTATTTTGTACACAAATATAGGCCTACTCAATTTATTCCATTAGAAAAGTAATGTTCACTTGTTTTGCACAGTGTTTTGATGTGAGGATCATTTTTTTTTACAGTTTTATTGACATATAATTTACATACCATAAAATTCACCCATTTAGAGTATATATTTCAATGGCTTTGGGTTGTAATTTTCATTAATGATTAATTCTTTACAGAGGACTCCCTGTGAAACATGGTCATTCAAATGGAAAATGCATGGAGGGCTAGAGAAGAAGCAAAGAAGCTATAACCTAAGGTTTACAGACAGACTACCACCAGAAGTGAGGGAGACACTCTCCTCTCAGACCACGCAGCTACTCACTGAAGGCACAGGTACTGGGGAGACTGACCCACTTGGCGGAGAGGTATGGATTTAAAACCAGGGTAATTTAGTGACAATCTGCACATCAAATGGTAAGATATCTAGCCTCCTTCACTCAACCCACCCCCTGAATGCTAGCAGCCAGTATTACACACACACACACACACACACACACACACACACACAACATCTGACACTTGCAGAAAATGGAAGAGATGTACAATGAGGAACAAAAGAACTTCAAGGAGAACAAAACATTGTACAAGAAAGGAAGCATAATCATATTATATAATTAGCCTCCATAGTAAGCAATTATAATTATTATTAATTATAACATAATTATATAAAATATTATTACAATGTCAAGGCAGATTAAGAAGGTGATATAACTATATTGGCAAGGGAAAAAGGAATGGAGGAATATATTTGAAAAGAGCTAAATCATCTATGTCATAAAGTAAATCAATAGATAATGTCTAAAATGGCTAAATCAATAAATAGCAAGTATACTATATTAAAATATGGAGAAAAGTATCAAAATTAACAGCTAAGCCAATTGTCAGTGACTGTCTCTAGGAAGTAAGATTGTATTATAGTGGGGGTGGGGGCACATAGGAAAATCCATTAAAGGACTACTGTTTTTCATAAGCCTTTTAGTACTATTTGAGTTTTTAACTATCCATATGTATTACTTTGATAAAGAAGAAAAATTAATTTAACAGAAAAAAATCCATACATAGTATTTAGTTGGCATTGCTTGGTTTGTTTTCTGAATTACAGTTTTTAAGGGGAGAGAGTAAAACCTTTTTTGCTGGTAGCTATGTAAATTGACCTATCTTTCGAATATTTTTAAGTAAACTGGTTGCATCTTTACATGATCCCTCTGTAGGAAGGGAGTTGGAATCTTAATTTCTTGAGAAAATAAACTTTTAAGTTTAAAAAAGAAACCATGCAATAATTTCTACTGCAAGAAGGAAATGAAAACTCCCAAGAATGGTAACAATAATAATTTTCTGTGGCCTTGATGGCCTGAGGAGTGAGAGCCAGGCTTCCTCTGCCCCTTTCACTCCTAGTCACTTACCTCCTTCACCTATTTTGCCTTCTTTTCCTTCCCTTCCTTCTTCCTTTCTGTCCCATCTTCCATGCTGCAAACTTTTACCAGCAATAGCCATAATATGAGCTGAAAGATTTCTTCTTTTTAGGTATACCTCATTGAAAAATAAGAGATGAGTGAAATAGTAAAAATTTCTCTATTTAAACAAAAATCATTTTTTAAAAGCCTACAAAGCCCGGAAGAGCTATGTACATTTTTGACTTGCCTGAGAATGTTGATTTGTGTGGAAGTGTCAGTGATACCTAATGCTAAAAGAAGATACCACATCCTTGACTTAAAAGAAGAAAAATGCATGGATGTGTTTCCCATCAGATTATAGCTTGTGACAGCCTGCTGGAATGTGATAGGGGTAAAAGTTAATTAAAAGCCCTGAAACTAGACAAAGGAAGTCTTTACCTTAGCATTTTTAACTAGGACAAGAATGCCTAGTTCCTGGGACCCTTAACAGCATCCTGTCTGTTGTGAAACTTGTGGCAATGAGCTCCTATGCTAAGAGCACAACATTCCAGGAAACAGTTAACAAGACCATCTGCAAGGACATTTATCTTTGTAATGACTAACTTCTGTTAACTTTGTGAAGGACTAACTTCTGTTGTTTTAACTTACTTTGTTCCGGAATGCAGTCGTGGGGGAGGCTTTATAAACTGCCTCCCCTAAGAACCCAGGACTGGTCCCTTCCAACCCTGTGTGGTAGAGTGTCAGTCACCAGCCAGCTAATAAAGGCTCATAATTAATCTCAAATGGTTTCGTGGGTTTTGGTCATGCCACAACAAGCTGATGAATACATAGTGTAAGGGCTTTAAAGGACAGACACAGCCGCTCTTTCAACTCGCTGTTCTTCCCCTAGCAGTGGCTCCGGGTTCAAACTGGATGATGGAAGATAGAATGTTTTCCATCTGATGATCTTTCAGGTGGGAATAAAACATTCAGATCTCTACTCTCGACTTTTCAAAACTGTCTGTGGCATTATGTCATCTGATTGATGAGCTGGTCCTTGTTATACTTTGCAGAGAACAGAATTGCCCAACAATTTTAAATGTTAGCATTTAATTTCTGCAGTTCTTGAGAACCACTTATGACCATTTTAATCTGGGAAGTTTTAAGCTTTTTGAATGGTAAGGTACATGCTTTTCTCTGTGTTTGACAGAATTAAATAATCTCCATATTAGAAAGACAATGATAAGGGAAATTTATTTTAATACACATTTAAAACATATCTTCTAATATTTAACATAACTTTATCTGACATTTTATTCATTTTTCTCTCCATTTCTGATAATTCTGGGATTTACAGAATCATTAGGATTTCTCTCTTTCCTCCCTACTCTCTTCCACTCCCTATTTGGGTTTAGCATGAAATCAGTCTTGTTGCTCCCACTCTGAGTTTGTATTGAGAGTGCACTTGCTGGTACTTTCAAGTGAGCTTGTATTTGTTTAAACAAGGATGCCTTTGCCTTCTTCCTTGTAGGCCACATGTACCCAGTCTCAGAGTAGATAGCTACAGAAAAACTATGATAACTCTGATAATCAAGGAGGTGGCTGTTGCTAGGCAACAGAAAGGCAAGCAGGATGCCTTGTGCTTAGGTCTTGGCAGTATACTAGGAATAAAGAAGACCTGCCAATCATTCCTTGTCCTCAGGGAACCAGTTTAATGTGCAGGTGCATGGTATGTCCAGAATGTGGAGATTCAGCACTAGTATCTGGACCAAGATTATGAAGAAGAGAGATATAAAGAGTGGTAAAAACCTATGGGAATTTCTGCCCAGAACCGTTTTTGAAGAAATTGTCCCCCTACTCTCAACCCCTATGCCCAGCCTGAGACAACCATGGGAATTCAGTGACTCTAACTGAAGCAAATGGATTAGACAAATGACAGGCCTTTCACCCTTCCAGAAATTTGATTTTAAGATTGGCAGAACTGCGATATTCTCAGTAGACCTGCACGGAAAATACAAAACTTCAGGGATTATGTATGGGCATGTTCTGCCATGTGGCCATGGAACAGAGGAAACTGGCAGAACAGAATTAATTAATTTGTTTATTTATTCATTCAGTGTAGGGAAAAGGAAAGAAAGAGGAAGAGAACTAATATTTTATAAAACTTATTATGCACCAAACACCAATTACACAGACACTAAAGAGAAAACCAGGATTGGGTGGTGTGGTCAATAGGGAGAAAAATTTGGTTGTGATGATTAATTAGGTACAATCTAGATTCAGAGCCTAAAGACATACCTCGGCTGTTTGGGGCCACCCACAGCTCCCAGCCCTACCAATAAAGGGAGCTTTTCTTCTCTTGCTGAGTGCAGCAGACTTATAAGAATCTCCATGGATAACTTCTTAGGATTAGTAACTTGTCTTCTGTGGGCACATTGAATAGCCACAGCATTCTGAAGGAAAATAGAGGGCCGTGTTGAGAAGAGAATATCCTAAGACAGAATCCCCAATACTCTGTAGAGTGAGTGAAGCACCTTGAATAACACTAATCACAATTGGGTGCTCAGTTAATACTTCATGGTTTAATTGATGAATTCTGTCTTACAAAAATGTGATCTTTTTGTCATCTTCAAAGAAACACTATCACCCACATTATACACAATAACACATTATACTTACAAGACTACAGGACAATAATATCATCAGCAATGAGCATTGCCATGTCCCACAAAAATGATGCCAAATTATAATTAACAAATGCAGTGACTCAAGTGGAATAAAATATTTCTAAGCTTATGTGATTTAAGAGTACTACAAATTTAATCAGTTTTACTTCTTTGAATTGATAGCACTCACAAGAATTGTTGCTTAAATGTAATTTCACAGTACCCTTGACTATTGTGGCAAGATGACCCAAGAGAAAATTTCACTGTAACACATTTATACATTCTTAAGACAAAACAATGAGATGTGTTACTCCAGATTCTCTGTCCCCATCCTGACCTAGCTCCTTCTAGTGATGCATACAAAAAGGAAAGTTTCCCTTTCTGCATCAGGGCTGTGTTATGAGAATTTTATTTTAAAACCCAAGCAGCAAGCAGCAGAGTCCAGGAAGGGTCGGTTACTTAAGGCTAAGGAGGAAGGGGCAAGGCCTGCCCCAACACTGGAATGAGGAGCCGATGGCAGTTACTCAAGGCCGCACGTTGCCTACAGCAAAGCAGAAAGTGTCAATTTTATTGATGGGCAGTACATGAGCACCCAGGAGCCACAGAAATTGTCGCAGTGACTGCGGTGGGAAAACCAGCACCTTTAAACAGACCCTACTGCCCAGAGCAGTGGCACCTTTAATGGACTGAACACAGGAGCAGGGGCAGAGCTAGCAAATTTGCCAACAGGAGTAGATCATTATTTGGACAACCTTATCTCCATCAGCCAAATTGTTTAAAAAATTAATTACATAATAACTTTTTTAGTGAATAATTTCTTAGTTTTAAAGTGTTAGCAATATAAAATATAAATATTCAATTTAAATGTTATTATGCAAACTTAGTAGGATATTTCATGCAAGAACTAAAAGGCACCAAATGAAAATATCATGCACTGCAATTTGCACTCTGATTCACTGTTTTAAATTTTAAACACTAATAAAAAATTTAAATTGTCATATAGAATGGGAGAATTGAAGTAACTGAAGTTCTCTTTCTTTATCTATATAATGAATGTGTTATCTTTACTTTTTTTGAATTGAATCTATTGTTTAAATGCAGGAATGTGTAGCACATAAGGATTCACTCAAATGATTTCTAATCTTTAGAAATTTATAATTAGATAAATACATATGACTGATGGATCGAAGGCAGAACTGATAACTGAAGGTTCTTCTAATTGAAATTCATGTAGAATAAAATATTAAAGGCTAAGAAATAAAAAAGTGCTAATTGGCAGTTTACATAAATATTATTAAAACCTCAACAGTATTCACAGCAATTGTTTAAAACATATACCCACAACTTTTTTTTCACAGTGGAGTGTTTTTTCACTGACTGTTTAAAATTACCAGTGTGTGATGATAATAAAAAGCAAGCAACTTTCTAATCAGCATTATTATTGTTGTTAATTACCTACAAAAAGGCACCCCCTATTGCCTGCACCTGGGCAAACTGTTCTGCCAGCCTACTCTTGGTACTCACAAATTGTTTGAAATTGCATAATTTCTCCAGGACATTTGCACTACTAGGGGAAGAGGAAAAGGCCTCCCAAAACATAACTGAGATTAAATTTCCCACTAGTTAGACTGGCGTTTGCATCAGATTTTTGATTTTAAGATTTGATTTTAAGAAACAATTTTTTCCTGAGTATTGTGAGGCACATTTGTATCAGCTATAATAATGTAGTATAATAATGTTGTCATAGTATAGCTAACATAAGCGATATATTATATGCTTAACCATTTGATTTTCCTAAATAAAAATTCTAAGCATTCTTGTTCCTGCCTCCTTCCCCCTCATATCCCCTGCCCCCCCCGTAAAATATAGAAAGAGGTGGTCAAATTTTTAAAAGCATAAAATAAATTAATCATAGAATTTAGTAACAATTTTTTTCTAGATAATTCTTCTACCAGAAAACCTTATACAGGTATGGTAACACACACACACACACACACACACACACACACACACACACACACACACGTTTTCCCTCTCCAAGTTGGTAGTCATTAAAAGAGTTCCAGGCTTGAAAATTTCTCAGACTGTTTTCACAGGTCGCACCATTCTAGAAGTAAAATGATGCCGTATATATTGTCATTAAAAGCATTCCTTTCCTTCAGCTCCACCCACTATTTCAGCACTTCCAGTCACTTTCCACTTCCAAATTACCTGCATTTATCTGTAGGTAAATGAGAGGGGTAGCTAATTTTTGCAAATAAGCCCTGTTGGCCTTCATCAACTCAGTGATCTCTACTGCCCCCAAAAGCTTTGGAGCCTTCTAAGGCCACCCATCCTGCCATAATCTCCCTCTGCTTCCACAGAGCTCACTCGTGTCACCTCCACAAAGCTGTTGCTGTCATTGCTGTTGCCATAGCCAGTACTGGTGCAGTGGCCTGGCTTATACTTGGCCTGTGAGACACCTACAGATATTTAAATATTGGAAGCAGCACTTGAAATTACAAAAATTACAACCAAAGTCAAGAGCACGGACAGGAGTAGAACAAAGAGAGAATGTGACCCAGGAGGAATGAAGAATCTGAGATGGCCAAGAAGCAGCCTCAGTTCACAGTGTATAGAAAACAAGGTCACTTCTCCTGGTAGGCACATCCCTCCCCCAGGTCTCCAGACTTTCGGACTAGCAGAGCCCATCCCCAGTCCTGGATCCCCAGACCTATGTAACCTAGCAGAGAGTGAGGCAGAATTTTTGAGTAAATACCGGTTTAGACCAGTTTCTCCAGCTGTACATGTCAAACGGAATCTTGGTAAATTGATTGTCGATTTTGTCCTTGGAAACTACGGTTTCCATAGACCAAAGCTAACGATCTAGATGCATCAGGCTACCCTTTCTCTGACACGCTCTGGGGTTCACCTGCCCCTGGACCACTTGTTCTCACCATGCCTAGCCCCAACCAGGGCAGTGCCTCTGCCATCTCTATACCCATCCTCAAGAATACAAATGACAAGTTTCATTGCAATCTGGGAGAAGGGGGAAGGATGAGTTAGTTACTCTTTATAACAATGCTGGATTCATAGGAAATGCTAAATGAATGAGAGCCTTTTTCTCTTTCTTAGAGTGGAGAGAGCAGCTTAAACAGTGACTCTTAAAAAGTAGGTTACTAATGAGTAAGTGCAGGTTACTGCGGTAAGAGAAAATCCTTTAAAGATTAATAACATACTGACAAATGAAATTTTAATTAAACTGCTTGCTCAAATAACAAAGAGACTCTTTTTCTTGTCCCCACACACTGAGAGTTTCAGGGAAAGGAGAGGGTCAGAAATCAGTCATTGGGCTGTGTCATGAAACAGTAACCATGTCTCATTTCTGTCCCAGCCCAGGGACCAAAGAAGAACGAGCCTCTTACGAGTTAGGAAAGACTCTTCTCTCAGCTCACGTCGTGTGTCTTACACACTGAGCGGTGCTTTTGATGGAACATTTGAATCACTGGTTGGTGACAGCTACCACTTCCCGATGAAGTGCTATTTGTCTTCAAAGTCACAGACTTTGTTCTGTTCAGTCACGTTGTCATGTGAGGGCACAAACTCTTTGAGCATCTTGACATGTGATGCTCATCCCAAAGCAGAGTGTTAGCCATGTCCTGGGCAATAAGCATGAGCCCTTTTAGCTTATTCACGGGCCAGACTGTCCACCAGGTATGTGCAGGTCTTGAATGAAATCTCACACTTCTTTCTACATCAGGCTATGGATTCTAAGTTTGCCTGCTGCATCTACCCTGCAGCTTCTTCAGGAGGGGAGCCTATTCTCGGCCAGGTATACTTTCTCCACCAGCAGCCAAGGCTGAGGGTCCCAAGTGGATCCCGGCAAATCCATCCTTTTAGGTGGGGGGATACTCTGGGGACTCTTTTGACCTTTAAAAACAATAACATAAATATAAAAAGTAAATAATAGGTAGTTTTACACATATAAACTATACACACATACAAAATACATAATTTAAAAATATAAAGATGAGTATCCTTTCACCAATCATTGAAGAAGTCCGGGAGCAGAAGGGGAAGCTTGGCGTAGAAGGTAAGGCTGTGTCACAAAGGGATGAAGAAAGCAGAGCCACATTGCAGGAGTTCAGTTCCTACTCTGTCTCTTACTAGCCATCAGACCTTAGCCTCTCTGTGCCAGTTCCCTAATCTCTGAAGAGGAGATTTTCATAGTTTCTTCCTCCAAGGACATCATGAAAATTAAGTGAGACAATACATGGGAAGCATTCATGACAGCACCTGGTACATAAAGAATGGTCAATAAATGGTAACCGTTAGCGTTCGTTTTTGTCTGTATGTGTTTGGAATGCTGTGATGTGAAGAAAAGGAGAGCCACTCTGTTTTTCTCTGGTATTGAGGGGGTATTGTTAGGTCGCACATGGAAATAAAGACAGTAAGTGCTGGGTAAGTTCCTAAACTGTTGCTGATCTCTCCCCAGTGTATTTGGTATTCGCAGGCATCCCCACTGTCACAATGCATATTAATGATGCTCCACAGCCCGCTATCTGATAATGCTGCTGTCACTGACTTCCATGTGCCAGTTATAAAATTAGTCACATGGCTTTTAATCTAATGTGTGGTTTATTAAACACGCTGCTGTTCCCTGTAATCATTTTCAGTGGAAGCTTCTCTGTAACTTAAGTGGTTAAAGCTCCTGAATCGAGCCTTACAGCACAGCAATCAGCCTTGGCACAGTACTTCCTTCTGCTACCCTTTAAATCACCCTATGGCTAGAGGGCAGGGTACCCACCAATCACTCCAAATGGTATAATTAATATTCTTCTTCTTCCTGTAGCTTATCCATGAAGAAAGGCAAATGTGTGCAGTGTGTTAGGATACTTTTGGTTACAATAAAAAAACCCAACTCCAAGAGGTTTAAAGAATAAAAGGAATTGATTGGCTCGTATAACAAAAACCTCCTGGGCTTAGCTGACCTAGCGACTTCATGTGGGAAAAGAATCCAGTTTCTTTCTGCCTCTCAGCCCTGCCATCTGCAGTGTCCTCTTTATCCCAAGGCAGACGACCAACATGGTTCTAGGATGGCAGATGGCCAGCTGCATCAGGCCTGCGCTCTCCTCCACAGCCAGGAGGCGACAGACAGCTGTCCTAGCATTTCGAGCAAGAGTATGAAATTCACCTTGATTTGACATGCTTAGGGCCTATGCGTAATTCTTGGACCAATGATTACAGCTAATCAATCAGGGGCTCTCCCTGATGCTGGGGCAAGGTCAGCTACCTCTGAAGCTCAGGGGCTGTGTGGAGAAATTAATATATGGAAAACCTTAAAAAGCAGGAAGGGAGGGATGGATGAAGGTAGACAGCAACAAATATCCATTGTAGGCTTGATGTGGTTTGGAAATTGTGGAGAGATGTGCATCTTGAGGTTCTCTGACCTTAGTTATGTGTTCCCAGAGAGTAAATGACAGCTGTGATGTAAAATATATTAAGGAGGACTTCCGCCCCAACCATGGGCCACTCACAGGAATCCAGGAATAGCCAGCTCCTCTGGAGGTGCTACCTGAGGGATACAGCACAGCTCTAGAGACAGTCTGTTATTAACCCTTTCGGAAGCAAGAGCTCATCAACACCCCAACCATTACTGCCACAATTATGCTCACTCAGTAACCCTCCTCTCTGCTACTAGCCTTTTATTGCTAACAAGTCATTTCACTCCTTCGGTCTTCTATATGCTTATGCATATGTTCTGCTGCCTTATAGCTTGTAAACCACAATTTCAGCTTTCTTATGACCCCTCTTTCCTCGTGGCCTCTTCATGTGTATCTTTTCAGATTCTCCTCTGCTTAGGAATTACTCAATTTGATCAGTTGCAGGAAGTTACAAGGTGAGAAAATCCTGTAGGTGGGCTTTGAAAACTGACAAAGATTTGGAAAGAAAGAAGGGAGTCATGGTATTTCTTGGACAGGAACACATAGTGTGAAGATGTCTCTGGGATAGGAAGAAGACTGATTTCCCAGATTCCCAGGGGAATGTGCTAGAGATGATCAAGAGAGTAATAAAGTTGGGAAAGTCGAGCGGCACCGATTATAGAAAGTTTGGAAATAAGAATCTATTGAAGGTTTTTGAGCAAAGCACTCTTCTGGCCTAATCATTATTTCTTCAGCCGAGTTAGCTTTGTTTGAACCCTTCTCTTGATTTTGATCCAATAGCCCAATATTTCTTGTTCCTAGTCTCTCTCCTAGTGTTCTGTCATGCCAGTTTCTGGGTGAACCCTGTTGGGGCTAGTGATTACAAGTAAGGAGCAGCACTCACCTACGAGGCACATCATTTGCCATTGTCCTACTGATAAGTTATACCAGTCGTTCTCAAACCTATCAGACTCAATGTTTCCCATTTTATAAGAAATATTCCTGTAATTCTTCTTTTACCGTCTTGAAATAAATTAATATGTAATATGATGGATCTATATACCTAATTGTATAGGATTTGTTGCATCCCCTCAAATTCATACAATGAAGTCCTAACTTCCAGTACCTCAGAATGGGACTGTATTTGGAGACAGGATCTTTAAAGAGGTAATTAAGTTAAAATGAGGGCATCTGAGTGGGCCTCAGTCCGTTATGACTTGTCCTTGCAAGAAGAGGAAATCTGTACACAAGCACAATGGGAGGAAAGACAATGTAAAGACAGGGAAAAGACAGCCATTGATAAGCCAAGATTAGAGGACTGAAACAGATTCTTCCTTCACAGCCTTCAGAAAAAAAACCAGTCTTGCCAACACCTTGATCCCAGACTTCTAGCTTCCATACTGTGAGAAAATAAATCTCTGTTTAAGCTTCCCAGTCGGTGGTAATTTGTTATGACAGCTCTAGCAAGCTAGAATGCTAATTATAAATAATGGCTTTATTTTAATGCAAAGAATAAATAGAATGTAATCTACAATTAAATAACGTATTTCCATGTGTAAATGCTCAAGCACAACTATACTGAAAGATATAATACTGTCGCCAATACTGCGCATGCAACCAGCTAGAAATCACTATGGAGTGACACAGATGGTGGGCAGTACTGGCAACTCAAACACAAAATCTCGAACAGCATTACCATTGGTACATCATTATCTAAAAGAGTGAAAAACTCTTGGTAAAGTGCCAAACAAAACAAAGAACAATCTTCCCTCAATTTACATGATGGTTACATTCCTGGAAAATTCAAGAATTACGTTGTATTTATTTGTAACACAGAAACAGGTGCTAGGCACAGATAATTATAAATAGGTTTTTCATTTACATGAAAGTCCTGTGGAACATTTAGAATTCACAGACAGTTCTTCATTTTTCTGTACATATTGCAGGATGTCAGGATGTCTACATCCCTGGCCCACGTTCCTCTTTGTCACATCATCGTGACAACCAAAAATGTCTGCTTATTCCCAAAATATTCCGTAACTATTCCCTGAAGTGGAGTAGCACCTTTATTGAGAACCAGGAAGATACAAGAAAATAAAAGATGTAATTTATTTTTTGGTATCGTTCCAGCCCCACCCTCACTTCCTGCCAGAACAGCTCCTGCAAGGAAGAAGAGACCCGGGCACTGGGTGACGTGGGACCACACAGCAGGCAAGGCAAGCAAGTGATGTGCATCTTCTGCACTGGTATTTTTGAAAGCCACGGTCTTGATACTGTCCTTAAGCCTCATGTATTAAAAGGCTTCTTTTTTTGCTTAAACTTCAGAGGCCTCAAAGTACTGGAAGCTTGGTAGCGCCTAGCAGCTATAATCCTGACTTTCTGTGTGTTTTTGTGTGTATTTGGGATTTTGAAAGAGCTAAGGTGCTGCTGTGATTACAGAGGCAGTAGTGGGCCAGAGCACAGTCCCAATCATCCTGACAAATCCTACTGTCCATTTCTCTGCCTCTGTTCCTGAACTACTGAACATTCATTGTTGAGAAAATCACATGAAGCAACAAGTTAGTTCTACGGGGAAGCTATGATTTCTAACCACAACAGTACCCTCAATGATGCACCCAATCCCTTGTCCTACTCTGCCTGACACCCATGCATGTTCCCTACAGTGCTTGCTCTCAACCTCTCAACCTTTCCAGTCCCTTCAAGCACTCAAATTCTACTTTGTTGACTCATGCTCTTCAGAACACTTCTGCATACCTTATCGAGACATCCAATACCATCCTCCAAAAGAACTTCCCTTCTTTTTTATCTTAAAATTTATTTTCCTCTTGCACAACAGGAAAGAGTCAACTTGTGCTTCTTGTTCCTCTTCTTTCCAAGGGAACCTGCTCCACTGATTAAAAAGTGTCAGTTTCCCCCTTTCAACTGCCTTCCCCCCTCACCTTTGCCTGAAAGCATGCTGTCTGAGTCAGGACTTTTTTTGTTGAAAGTAGTAGAATCCAATTTGAATACACTTTAACCAGAAAAGGGGATTTTACTCTCAGGCATCATAGATGTCTCAAGAAATGCAATGGCAGAAATGCCATAATCTCAGGAAAGGACTTGAACGAGAACTGCAAAGTCCTTGGCCTTCTTTCCACCCTTCTTTCCTCCTCCTCTCAGTTTCTTCATTTTTCTCTTGTATACTCGCATCTTGTGGCTTCAATGTTTGCATGGCAGAATCCCAATTTAGAGAGAGAGAACCTTAAATTTCTAGCTTGGATTAGATCCAGTTCCCTGGTCAAGTCCAGCTAAAATGGCTTAGCAGGGACCAGATTGATCATCCAGCCTGAAACAAGTAAATACACAAAATATAGAAACAATTTTTTCCTCCATGGATATCAGGAAGTGCAGAACAGTGATCCCTGAAAGAGGAAACAGATGAGGTGAATCTATGGTTGCCCCATCTTACTGCCTGGAGAGAGTCTCCAGGTTACAGCACAGTGTGAGGAAACCCAAGTGGAGGCCACTGGTGTCCCTGAGTTGAGAAGACACAGCTGGGAGTCTAGAGAAGACACTGAGGTTAGAGGTAGCAGGACAGAGTACCAGAGAGAAGACAGCTGGAGAGCAAGAGAGTGAAAGAAGAAGAGAGATGGGGGCTGGGGGTGATGGTATTCACAATAGATAGAAAGATAGAGAGAAATCTGGATCACTAGAGGATTTCCTTGAGTTTCAGCTGAGTCCCGATCAGTGCATTCCTAGAAGGAAGTCACTGGCAGCCAGGAAAAGAGCCCCTAAAAAGAGCGGAGGGAACACTCCTTGGAGCTCTCACAAAGGGTGGAACAGTTTGTTTATGCCAGTCAGAAAAAAAAGCCTCTTAATTCACAAGGCATCCAGTGCAATACTCAGAAGGGTATCACCTCAGTAGTGGGGAAAAACACTAGTCCTCAAGCACACCTTGGTCCTGCCTAACAGTGCTTCAAAAGCAAACCTGAAACAATCCAACTGTTTTCAAGTATCTTAACTGCACTCCAGAAGAGCTCAAAAATCTTTATAGGAACACAAAATTACCCAGCACCCAACAAGGTACAATTCATGATTCTGGCATCCAGTCAACCCTCTGGCCAAGGGAAAGAAGCAAAAAATGAAGAGGAAGGAACAATGTTCAATCTGAGAAATTCTGAAAATGTTATGGTTCCCTCCTCTCCCATCATAGGACAATTACTATTTCCTTTACACACCAAAGTATTGTTTGACTTATTACAATGGGCCTCCATTACTGTTGTTATTTTAAAAAACTTTTGTGAACAAATGAATCATGAAAATAAGAAAACCAAACAAAAAGGGGACAGAAGAAGTTTCCGCAGCTCTGTCAAACTGATGATGGTCTCTTTCTCTATTTCCTCTGCCTCCTCTTTTTGCCTGCCTCTGAAGAAAGTCCTTACTTCCTTAACTGAATCTCTTGCCTTTCTTTTTCCAGATCAACTGAACACAATAAATGAGAAATTTTGGGTTTTTTTTTTTTTTGTCTTTGACTTTTACATTGGCAGGTTTCAATGGTTCATGTGCACTTCTCAAAGAAGGGATACTTCTCGACCCCCCTCGCCCGCATTCAGTGCCTTTTGTTGTGTCCACTACCCCACTCCTGGGGTAAAAGGCTCGTGGTGGGTAAAGCCTCCTTCAGCCCACCTGTTGGCGTGAACCCCACCTGCCAGGCCTTGGGCAAGCACAACTGCAACTTCGGCTGCACCTGTGCACACGGCAAACGGGTCCTACAACCTCCACTCTTCCCTCGGGCGAGATTTCTTCCTGGCACGGAGTGGGGACAGCGACAGTCCCCAGGCTGCCGATGAAGTAAGGGCAAGTGGAGGGGCGTCAGGAAGGGCGCGAAGAAAGCCGACGGAGGGGGAGATCGAAGAGGTGCACAGGGCCAGACCCCAGCGCCGAAAAAGGACCGACCACTCAGTCGCGAGAAGGAGCCGCGCGAGGAAGGCGACCAGACACCATGTGGCTAGGGGGAGGAGAGAGCGCAGAGGGGGCGCGCGAAGGCTGAGCGCCCAGGCGGCCAGACCCCACTTCGCTCAAGAGGGGAGGCGGGTGCGGTGCGGGGGGCGCGGCGGGCGCCGGCGCTGCGCTCCCGGGAGAGATCGCGGAGGCAGCGGGGCTCGCGCCGCCCTGCCCAGCGCCGCCCGCGATGGGCGAGGCGAGCCGCGTGTGCTCCGGCTACTACGGCCTCAACCACAGCTTCGTGGAGCCCTTCCAGTGCCCGCGGCGCGGCGAGGCGGCCGCGCTGCTCTACTGCTGCGGCTTCGCCGACCTCAAGTACTGCTGCGGCGAGCCGGGCAGCTACTTCCCCTACAAGCACAGCTACATGTGGAGCCTCAGGTGGGCAGGGCGCGAGGCCGGCGGACGGGACGAGGGTCTGGGGAGGGGATCAGCAGCGCCGCAGGGCGAGGAGGGAAGACACCCGCGTCCCCGCGACCCGCTCCGGTCCGGCCCCTCCGGAGGATGCAGAGCCTCGGAGGGTGGGCGAGAGCCCTACGCGGACACCCCAGTCGGCTCGGAGCGGTCCCGGAAGGCGGGACTCGTCCGGCTAGGGTCAGGGGTGGCCGCCAGAGGGGTGTGAATCAGCCGCCGAGGGAGCGCAGACGCGGCGCGCGCGGCAGCAGCGCGGGCTTTGCGCCCCGGGCGCACCCAGCCCTCTCCGCCGGCCTGTCTCGGCTCCCCGCCCGCCGCCCCCGGGGGCAGCGCTCCTCACACTCGCCAGGGACCCAGTCCCAAGCAGGCAGCTCTGCAGGCGGAGAGACAATACACACAACTAACTTGAGGAGGCTTTAATTCTCTCTCTCTCTTTTTTGATTTCTTTGGGCATTTGGTGGATTTGAATAGTAGGGGCTCCTCTGGGACCCATTTTAAGGCATTCACCAAGGATCAGAGTATTTTAAGTCTCGGGCAGGTGAAAAGGAATTGGCTGTATTCTTTAAAAAAGAAAACAAAACAAAAAGGTAGGGAGGTAGGGTTTGTGTGTGTTTGTGTGCGTGCAAGAGACTGGGCTTTATAATTTGCCCTTTTCATGTGATCTGACATTGACCTCGAACCGAATTGGAGATCACAGAGTTATAAATGCTATGGTTATCAATCTGTAGAAGCTTTCCAGGATACCCCTTCCTTTCCCGATGCCTGAGCCTTTTGGCCACTCCTGAAAAGCGAAGAGACTTTCTGAGGTGGGGTCTTTCTTGCCTCTTTTTCCTATGATGGGAATTTTACTTATTCCAACTAGTATTTATGCAGATATTTTTCCTTACGAAGTTCCCCCCCCCCTTACACTCCAAAGGATTGGAAACTTTGAAGTTGATTCTTTCATTTTTGCCTGGAGAACGAATGGGATGTCTGGATTATAGGGAAGAACTCCCATTCCACCTTAAATTGTTTCTTACGAATGAGATAGCTTATGTTTAGGAGTGGAGAGAAAGAGGGAGAGAGAGAGAGAAATATGGAGAGAGAGGGAGAGAAAGAGAGGGAGAGAGAGAGAGAAGACTGCTACTAAGACCATGAACAATTTTTATCCCAATCTCCTTGGATGATCCAGAATTTGGCGTACATACCAAGTCTACAGCAAATTACTTTAACTGTTATTTCCAAAAGCAATAAAATATATATTTTTTTTATGTATTGCAAGCTTCAAAAAAATCTCAGGAGTGCCCGCTTACCAAGGAGTTTAACTAAGAAAGCTGAATTGTGTCAGTTCAGAGTAGGGCAAAATCCCCCCAAATAATGACTTATCTTTAAGCTTATCTTTATTATTTAGGGAAGCAATCTATATGGCACTAGCATATTATTTGGCCTTTTTGAAAATAACATAGCAACCCAGCTCTGAGTCTTTGGAGGTGTTAACAATGGTGGCTATGCCTCCAACAGAGACTGGCAACCCTTAAGTCAAACTCAATTGAAAAAATGCCTTAGATTCTCAGATTTCTGACTCATTGCAAAGTGACAAGCAACGAGGTTATTAACCCTAAGGCTTCTGAGCAGCTTGCCAGGGTCTTCATTCAGCACTGACAAATTGGACAGTGCATCTTAGCTCCTGGGAAGTATAAAAATCATTTCAACTGATGGAATCAGTTGGCAATATTAAACCTGGGGTTCTTTTAGTTTGGGCTCTGAGAACACCTGGGGTTCTTTTAGTTTGGGCTCTGAGAACACACTGGGGAGGTAAAAATTTAGAGCCATGTTTCCCTCATATTCTTTACTCTCAAACCCCTAATTTAAAATAATCCAACTGAGAAAAATATTCCAGAAGTCACTAGCATTTGTTCTGAAATTCTGCAGCTGCTGGAGAAAGGCACAGGTATAGCTACTACCTGTAAGTGAAGTTGCTAAGTAGGAGAATTGGTGCATTAATGTGATGACAGCTTCAGATTCTTTGTCACCTGAAGGAGAATTTCCTTTCCTTAGCACTGTATGGCAGTTTGCTTTCCATACAGTGGATAATTTTCCTTTTTTTTGCATTTGACTCACTCCCATCTCTTCCTCTTACAGATTCCTGACTTCTTAGGACTCTGGACCTATTGTACAGAACAACACATAAGTTCAATATGTGTTTGTTGAAATGAATATTTTAGGAGATTCCTAGACCTCCATCTTTATCTAGAGGTTCACATGCATAAAGGAACATTTCTATAAAGTAGAACTGTCACATTGAAACAGTTTTTCAACGTTATGAAGAACCTCCTTTCATAACAGAAAGCATAAAAAAAGCATACTTTATTTTTTGTTTTTCCTTCAAATAGTGTGGACCGGTTTTTAAATTGTGTACATTAAAAGCCCACAACATGTATATTGAATTAAAATGACAATTTTACTTTTAAGTTGGCTAAATTGCTCTCTTACTTTGCAGATGTTTAAAAAATAACCAGGTTCTCGTTTCAGGAATCTTTCTGGTTGTCTGGCCTCCTAGCTGCCTTGTGTAGCAGATAATATTAATTAAGTAGGTTACGTTCCCATGTGTCTTGTGTAGAGGCCTAACCATCCTTGACGCTTATGACCTACCAAGTCATCTTTGGTGCAAACAAGCAAGAAAGAGGAGTTGCCAACAGCAGGAGTCTACCCCTTGGGGAGAGTGCACCAAGTGAGGGTAAACTCCAATTTAAATATATAACTATATTCTGACTCTAGTCACAACATTACCTAGTCTTCACCTTGAAGGGGAACAGGGCTGACATTTATGAACCAAGCCCAAGCATCTCGGGAAGTTAAGCTCTATATGTCTGTGGCTCAGGAGGCAATCTCTAAGTTGCAGGGGTGTTTTATCTGCTAAAAACAAGGATAAACTGGATGAGCTTAGCCTCTCACTGTTAACTCTGTTCTCCTTACTGCCAAAGCGGTGACACACCTGGCCTCCCTGCTCAAATTCTCTCTCCCCTCCCTTTTGGTACGTGTCAAATTTGTCAGGGCCCTCCCTAATCTCCGAGAAACAGTGGAAGTCTACAGGCAAGCCAGGGAGATAATGAAAGAAAAGATCATTACTTTTTAATGATGATGATGACTTTTCAATTACTACAAGTGGATCAATCACCAATAAATTATTATTCATTTTCATTTATGGAACATTTACTACATGATAAGTACTCTACCAAACACTTAAAAAGTGTACACAACACTATGGGAAAGTCAACAGAAGTATCTGCTCTTGAATAGCTCAAAATCTAATTATGTATTATATACATATGTATATATACATATATATATACATGTATATTTTACACATCCACACATACATATGGTTTGTGAAAGTAATGTACATATATTTGCATATTAGTCTTTCAAGATAATTCTTTCAAGCTCCATTTCCCATTTAAAAGTATTAAATTCACAGATTTATGTAAACTATGTTATTTCTCAATTGATCAACCTTATAGATAACTGATCAGAAGGAATTACAAATTCAGTGAAGAGAAAATAATGAGATATACACTTTATTTTTAGAGAAAAGTACAAGGGTTTCTTCCTTAATGCTAGAAGCCATTGGTGTTATGCTCTTTTAAAAAGGAAAAACTCAGACTGAACAGACTTTATATAAATTTCTGTAACCGTTGCTTTCCTTTAATTAAACCTTCTTCTCTTTTATAATAGTTGTGGTTTCATATATTAGTAAATGCTATCTCCCACACATGTCTCCAAATGAAAAGTTCTACATTTCTGGTACACATTTGCTTCACTACATTTGCAAAGGCAAATATTTTTCTACTCATCTTTTATTGGGGAACCTGATCTTACCTCCTACTATGTATTAATAAGAGGTTTATTTGGTTGAGATGTTTTTGAACTATCCCTACTGAATTGTTACCTTTAACTATACTAATATTAACATATACATGTATAGAGAAAATATGATAAGAATTTGATGGTAGAAAAAGGTGAGCTGTAGATTTTAATTACATACTGTATGCACTAAAACACAATTTGGTTACAAATTCCTGAAGCAAGAAATTTAAACCTTCTCTTTAGTTCCTATGTAAACCTATCTGCGTAACCGTCACAATGTTTTCTGTTTTCCTCAGCATTGGTGCCCTGACTGGACTGGGAATCGCTGCCCTTGTTTTACTTGCCTTTGTCATCAGCGTCTGTGTCCTTTGCTATTTATTTCTGTATACGAAGCCTCAAAGATTTGACACTGGCCTTAAACTTCAACACCTAGAGGTTTCTTCCACTCAAGAAGGTAATTAGTATCCATTATTTGTAGCCAATTACCTGCACTCTGTTCAAAAGAATAACCTGTACCTGGGTCACAGATCATACTGTTAATGAATCCTTTCTAAAAATTCATTATGGGCCTTTATAAAAATACACGAGAAATTAGGCCTTAATGATGAAAAATACCTTAGAGAAATTGTGCCCAAGGAAAAATAGCGGCAGGATGTAAATGTTCTCATGAAAAAATAATACATTGATCCAGTAAGTCCACTTTAATGTACTTATGTCTCTTTCAGTTATAAAGGTTTTATTCTCTTGGAATTTGTAAATTTTATTTTTGATAGAGCCAAAAAAGTCAAATAAATAGAGGAATAAAATATCTGATGATTAATTCTCCATATTGCATTACTTAGATGGGTTAGTAAATGGTCAGTTAAACAGTTACCTGCATACCTATAGTGTGCGGAATTCGGAGGAGGCATATAAAATAACTCAGAGGCATATAAAAGAGATAGAAAAATAAATAGAAGACAGTATCTGTTCCTGAATAGATTATCAACTAGTTAAGGTATAGTAGTGTATGTAGCATCACTATAAAGTAGGAAGAATTTTTATGTATGGTTTGTGGAACTGGGTCTCCTTGTTATCTCACTATAAAGTGCTACACAAATACTAATTATTATTATTAAGCAACTCAGAAAAAATTGTTAAAATTTTGTGAATAAAAATTTCTATTAATGTATCTAAAAAGTAATAACCATGAATTTTATTTTGATATGTATTTAAAATATATTTTAATAAATTTAGAATTGTATGACATTAGAATATATATTAGGATATATAAAGAATATGTATATAGAATATATATATTTTTAGAAGAAGACACAAATGTTCACTGTCACTTAAAAAGTAAATGAAAAATGTTCCTTTTAAAAAAATTAGAAAATTCTCTGCCCATATGTTCTATTTTAGCTGAATCCTGAAACATATTTATGGAACACGTGTTCTGTGACTTTATCAAATACACAAACTGCATGATTGCATGAGCACTAGTTTCCTTCTCTGGAGGAAACTAGGAGATGTCTCTTAGTAAGGCCAAGATCCTTTCAGAGTTCTCTTTCCCAAGTCTGAAGATTCCGTGGCCAAATTGACAGGTCATTAGCAGAATTTAGTCCAATGGCTTAGGCCCGATTTCTCCATAGGCAAAATAAAGCAGTGGATTAGTAATTGTGAAATAATTAATCATAAAATCAATTTTTGTCTCAATTAGTTAATTTAAGCAGTTCAGTTCTTAAATTTTACTATGAACAAGATTCACCGAGAGAGCTTGTTAAAACTATAAATTCCAGACTCTGCCTTTTAAAACAAGTAGCTCCTCTTCCTGCTCAATCCTTGCTCCCCTCTGTCTACCCGCCACAGAACAGCCAGAGTGAGCCAGTTAAAACCAAAGTCAGGTCATGTCCCTTCTCTGCTGAAAACCCTAATAATTTCTCATCTCTCAATAGATATAGCATCTTAACTGTGACCTACTAGGGCTTTTGTGTCCTGCCCTCTCCACCCTTATTTTTCTCATCCCCTTATACTAGGTCACATTGGCCTTTTTGCTGTTCCTGGAATCTCCTGCCTCAGGACCTTGGTAAATGCTGCCACCATTGTCTAGAATGCATTTCCTTTAGATACCTGCATGACTTGCACTTTCTTTAGACCTTTACCAAAAGGCACCCTCTTGGGTTGTTCTTCCCTGTCTCTCTACCTGCATTTTTAACTTCCCTTCAATATTTCATACCCACTTCCTGCTTCCACTTTTTCTTAAGCATTTACCACTAATATATATTTTAGTTATCTGTTATCTAACTTTTCTCCACGCCAACTAGAAAGTAAGTTCCAAGAAAGTAATTTTTGTCTCATTTGCTCACCATGGATTCCTAGTATCTTAGAATACCTAACTGAATGTTTGCTGGATGAATTGAAGGGAATAGCTCTGCACATCTACTGTAGGTGATCGAAGGATCAGATTTATTGTCACCATTATAGTCATTAAACATCCATTGAGTGGCTCCTCTCTGCAATGCACTGCATTAAATAAAGAATTGGTTATTTTTTTGGTTTGTCTCAGGAACTGATCCAAATGTTATTGCATGTTGGCTCTGAGAACCCAGAAACAGAATTAGTTGGCTGTTGATTGGTCTTGTAGTCTTATTGCTGTTTAGCTGTCGAGATCAATTAACACTTGCCCTATGTAGTTAAATGAGACTGCTTTCTTGCAACAAAATGTCCCCACTCTGCCCATCTCGAAAACATATTTATCAAGTCAGCAAATTAATTCAACACATTTTTCCTGAGGACTTGCATTGGCAAGGCAGGGTTCTATATGACCTGCTGTCTTCCAGCTGCTTTCAAATGAGGTGATTCTGGTCCCTTGGGTTGAATTTAAACAAATCATAGTGGAGAGCCCAAAACAAAATAAGTAATCCAAATGTCACTGGAATAAGAAAATGGTTTGTATTTGAAAGCGCCCCTTTGAAGTGATAATTAACCACGGCTGTACCATTGTTAAATATGCATGCTTCCACTACAGTGATTCTCCCACCTAGGAATGGATGCTGGTGTGATAGAAATTAAGAAAAGT
The DNA here is from genome assembly GCA_030015415.1 of Cynopterus sphinx. Taxonomy (NCBI): domain Eukaryota; kingdom Metazoa; phylum Chordata; class Mammalia; order Chiroptera; family Pteropodidae; genus Cynopterus; species Cynopterus sphinx. The sequence continues at coordinate 34,896,846 of CM057379.1, forward strand.
CTTTACTCCATTTAAGGGATGTCTTAAAGGTTAGGAATGTGATAAATGTTTGCATAATAAGCAAGTAAACATATAGAGGAAGGTTGGTTTCACCAGCTACCAGTCTTTTCTTTCAAAATTTTCTATACATAAGAGTCAACCTCTCATTTAAATTAATTTTTATAATTAAGACTTTTCATTACAGGCAATTTGAATGGTCTCGAGGGAAATTGTGGGCATTTTTTTGTGTGTGCACATACTAAAACTGGCTTAGGGCACTGGACTTGTTTTACAAATGACAATAAGTTTAAAAGTCTAATCTTAAAGAATTTTGCCAAGAATTTTTGTTCATGTGTCTTTATTCTATTGGGTTTCATTCTTTTCAATGCGTACAATTGAAGGCTTTATACATTTTGAATTGATCCTGAAAGAAGCAAGTGACTGATAGTGACTGTAAAATTTAATTGGGCTACCTCCAAGGCTCATTTTGTAGAGAGGTCCAATTGCTAAGCAATTGATTTGCCTTTAAATTGTGTGCCATAATCACTTTCTTCCTTTTTAACTTTTGTGTTTTGAGTTATGCATGTTTCAAATGCTAATGTTTAGAAGACCACAGCTTGTAAAGTGTGCTCTATAGGACGGACATACAGTTTTGAACAGAAGATGGCTGTGTGAAGAGCGTCTTTCTGAGGGTGAGAGCTCATTTCATAAGATGTGGAAGGATTAATGCCTAAAAGAGGAGAAATGAAAGGGGCGAATGAAAGCTGATCCCTACTTCTCACACTTTTCCACTGGGGAATCCTTAAAAGTAGACAAGAAAGGAACTTGTGACTCTAGAATTCCAAGGTCTCCAGCGATAAGAACTGCCTTAAGTCTTATGAGCTTTAAATTATTTGAAGTTGCCCATTTTATTTTTTAAGTTTATGGGAATTGTCAATTTGACTGCATACTATGACTATTTTACTCTAATTTTATCTTTTTTCCCCATATCTGAGTAAAATAGATGCTCTAGGAAGATAAAACCTAATCACCCTGTGGTTTTGAGTATTCACTGACACCCTGCACTTGTAGATATGGCTGGAGAATTGAGGAGAGGGATTCTTAGAAGCAGAATTTGTGATGAAAATTAGAGGGGTGGATATTAGCAGAGCTGCCTGACACACATAAATAGTACAGTTGTATTCTTTTAAAATGGCCAGTGATATAAATGAAAAAAGGGCAAGCTAATCAGCAGTAATACACAGTTGTCTAGGAGAAAAACATAAATTAAATATGGAATACTGAGAGAAAAGCAAATTGTAGATCATATCATTTATTCTGCCTGTGAGCAAACAAGGACTTAGACTAGCTCAGAATAGTCCTATAGTTCTTAGAGGACACCCTCACACCCCGTTAAAAACAAAACAAATACTTGTTCAATTCACTTTCATTGTAGGAAAATGAGGAACAAACAAACAAACATCATCCATGATCCCACCACTCAGAATAATAGATATTAACACCATGGTGAATATCCATGGATTTTTTTCTGTGTCTTTAGATACATTTACATAACAAAATGAGTGGAAAATGAGTCTTTTAATGACTTTTTTTTTCCACTGAGCAATATTGATATCTTTGTTTGCCATTAAATAAATACCTTTGTCGTCATTTTTAGTGGTTCTATTTTATTACCTTGATGGATTCCTGTTTTATTCTTATTTTGATGTAATTTCATACTTCTAGAAGTACATGTATAGAGAAGGCTGTATACCTTTTCTCAGATTTACAAATAGTTAATATTTAGCCTCATTTTTTTCATCACTGATTTTCTCTCGATATGTTTTCTGAACTATTTGGAAATAATTTGCAGCTATCATGACTTTTAATCATAAATGTTTCAGTACGTATTTCCTAAGAACAAGGCTTTCTTACATAATTATGGTATATTTATCAAAGTCAGGAAGTATAATGTTGATACAGTAATATTATCCAATCTTCAGTTTATATTCAAATTTTCCCAATATCCTTACAAACTATTTTTTTCTTATATAGGAACTAGTCCAGAATTATTATCTTGTACTTAGCTATTGTATTTCTTTAGTGTCCTTTAATCCTAAACCTTTCTTTGTCTTTTTAATGATCTTGGCATTTTTGAAAAGTAAAAGCCAATTATTTTATATGGTGTCCCTTAATTTGTTTGTTTGATGTTTTCTCATGATTGGAAGGAGATTATACATGTTGACAGGAATACCACAGAAGTTATATCCTCAGGGCATCGTATCAGGAAATACATAATATTGGTTTGTCTCATTATTGGTGATGTTAACTTGGATTCTCTGGTGAAAGTATTTGCCAGGTTAATTCATTTAAAAGTCACTATTATTTCCCTTTGTCATTACTAAGTAATTTGAGGGGAGAGGGGTACTTTGAAACTATGAAGACATCCTGTTCTTCCTTAAACTTATACTAACTATACTACCCATGAATGGCTAACTGAATTTTTTCATTCAAAATTTCAAAATAATTTCAGATTATTCTACTTGCAAAATGCTGATTTCAAACTCGTCATTCCTCCTATATTTATTAGTTGTTATTCAACTCTAGGAAAAGCTTTCCCCTTCTCCCCTACTTATTTACCTATTGATTTATTAATTTCAGTATGAACTCAGATTCTTCATTCTAAAATATTCTCTTACCAGCATTTACCTTAGTCCTTGAGTTATCTCAAATTTAGCTTGTGGGAGCCACTTTAAATTGGGTCCTGTGTCCTTTTGAAATGTGTCCATCATTTTTTGAGCACTTCATTGCTTTCTGTCACAAGATGTTCCAGGGCACTCTGTACTCTCTTTGTTCCAGCCCTGGAATCTGCCATTTTCCCATGAAGCTCGGTTAATTTTAGTTGTAAATGGTATTTAGCAACCAAAGTCTGGGTTTACCAAATTTTATTAAATTAACAACTTTGAACTAGCTCCATTTTCCTCTCTTATGCACAAATGTTGAACATTTAAGTATTTCCTTAACATAAATCCCTGGGAGTGAAATTGCTGACCAAAGGATGGGCACATTACTAAAGGCTTTGGATATAAGTTGCTAACTGCCTTCCAGAAAAATACTCCTTTATGGGTATTATTATTTCAAAAAATGTAGATTTTACTTACTTCATTGAGAGAAATAACGTGGTATTTTATTTAATTCGGAGTGAGAGTGGACATTTCATGGCTTTGTATCAATTTTCCGTACAGCATCCAAACTCTTTTCACATGTATTGTTAATGTTTTTCATAGTCATTTCCTTTTTAATTTTGTATATGTCCACTTTTCAATTTCAGTTCTCCTTTTGTGATTTCCTTTATTTTCATACTTACAAAGTTTTCACCTCAGTATAAGATATAAAGATATTCACTTATCTTCTAATACATCTATTCATTTCTTTTTAATATTTAAATCTTAAAATCCTGGAATTTTAATTTTGGTGAAAAGTATGAGGTAGGGATCTGCCTTTATTTTTATTTTGCAAATAATGAGCCAATTGTCCAAATATTCATTGGATAATTCATCTTTCTTGTCAATTTAAAATGTCACCTGTGTCATAAACTAAATTCTTATGTATACTAGAATGTTTTTAGATTTTCTGTTGTATTATCAGTCTGTTAAGCTAGTAATATACTTTTTATATTATTGTAGCTGTGTAGCGTATTTTAATATCACATTAGGCAAGACTTTTTCCTCCTCCCATTATGATGATTTTTTTCCAGTTTCTTGTATGGATCAGGCTTCCAAATAAATTTATGAATCACACTATCAAATTTTTTAAAATCAAGTGGTATTTTGATCGTTTTTGCACTCAATGTATGAATAACTTTGGGAGATATTCTTAGTAGGCGTTAACACTCCTTCAACAAAATCTGCTTAAAATTAATCAATTAGGCTGCCAAATTATTTCATAATATCGTTCTTCATTTCAGAAAGGCTTTAAGAATTCACTGAGATCTTAGAAGACCAGGTGATTTGAATTCAATGGCATAAAAGGCCACTTTTTTCTCCTAAAGGGACTTCCTAGTTAAAATAATGAGCCTGGAATTTCCTACAACTGTTTTTGTTCCTGGAATGTAGATAATCAAATTGTTCAGCAGGGTATCCAAGCTGATGTTGGAACCAAATTGAAAACTAGAACTATCTCATTGTGAAAACTCACTTAAAGGACTTAAAATATTAGGTAAATTCCTTTGTGACTTAACTCAGTCATCAATATAAAAGTTTAGCACTGCAGAAAAAGACAGGAAAAAAGGCCAATTGTGGAAAAAACAGAGTAGGAAAAACATTTCTGGATAGAACTTACCTTTACTCATTCATAGGTGGGCAAAGCAACAGGGCGAGACTAAGACTCGAACTTCACAATGAACTTTTAGCTATATTTACATGAGATACCTATATGTATCCTTGAAGGCACTGAAGGGAGAGGTCAATAATCAGCAGGTTACTTACAAGTTTTGCTCACTTTATGAGTTACCTCAGCCAGTCCTGTGCATCATGTTAAATTTAAAGGGAAAACAACCTCTTGCAAAACCAACAAACAAAAAGCCCTTTTAGGGTGTAAATTTAAGATTGCTTGTTTCTACTAGAAGGAACTGTGGGATGAGTAAAATGCATTTATTATTTTCTACTAAATAATAAAGTAAGCCAGCCGATTAGTAATTAGAAGCTGCTGTAGGACTGTATAACAGTAACACAGCACCCAGGATATAGGCAGACAGTGGCAGTAAAGTTTAATTACAATTCTGTCAGATAGCAAGGAGCTGAAGACCTGCACAGGTCCCGAGCATTTTTTGTTGTTTTGAAATGGCAGGTAAGAGCAGAATTCATATAACAGCTATAGAATAAATGGATCTCTGGGGAATGGGTTCTGAAAATGAATACAAAATTTATCGGAAAAAATATATCGTCCTAGTTTGTGATGAGGATAAATGGAAAGATTTTATTTGATGAATGATTTGAATGATGGCAAAGGCTAAAGCTTTAATTTAAATGCCAGTCTGAGAGATATAGGATTAAAATGGAAAGCAAGCTGCAGAAAGAAAAACTGTCAAGCTAGGAAAGCATAGAGAGAGATGTTGGGTCTTTGCAATCTGCACTCACATAAAGAAAAGGAGGAATTAAATAAGAAAAACCCTTTGTGTGTAACAAATCCCTTGGGAGCTCAATGAAATTCCAGATTTGTTTAAAATCAAATTCATATTGTAATCTATTGACAGGGAAGAGGCAGCTGGTTTTATCCCTACTTTGTTAGTTAAGAAATTAGTTTCTACTTATTAAAGCAAAACTTAAAAATCTGAGCTTGCTGGGACTTTTCCTTCTTTCTCTTTTCAAATCCTTCCAAAAGGATGCAGTTAGCTCGACTCTGTTACCACTACAGCCCAATTCATTGCAGTTATTTTTCTGTATGTCCAACTTACCAGAGGAATACACACTGATTTTTATAACTGCAGGAAAAAAAAAAAAGCGAACATCAGGGATATTAACTTGCTATTCAACGTTCCTGCTTCAAATGATGTTTATAGCAAATCTTTTCCTGTTCATGTAGCAAATTGGTTTTGTTAGAACTGCTTTGTCTCATTGGTCAGTCTGAGAAACAATTTTGCACCTACACTGGTTAGAAGGTTCCAGCAGCCAAGAAACAAGTCAGGGCTGGAGAATGGGGGTCTTCACATGTCTCAGATGAAGGAAAATCTGTAATACTGGCCTGTACTTTGCAATACTTTAAGTCTCTGAGGGAGGTAGGTTAGTGAACTCTTTCAGTTTTTGCCAGGAAAATACATAATGGACACTAGAGCTATTGGAATGGAGATGACAAAGAGAACCGCAAAGTAAGTTTAGAAATAATTTCCCGAGTTTATTTACCATAAAAAAATACAAAAATGGAAACTGAATGTGACAAGGTAGATAAAAACACCTTTAAAATTTGAGTAAAATATTGTGAATTTAAGTACGTAAAAAGTTTTAGGAAACACATTAAGGACTTAAGTTTAACGTTAGTTTTCAGACTTTCAAGAATTTTAATAAAATATTTAAAGAAATGATCATATAAGATACAAATGCTACACAGATAATATGAAACGAATGTACATCTTATATCCTTGATCTTTTATACTTTACTTGCTATGATACTGAAGAGTATAAACACATTTTCCAAATATTACATGAGGAAAATAGTGTATGTAGTAATTACATTTGAATCAAATGTTTTTTGAAGTCTACTTTGCAAATAACAGTTAAGACCTGATCAGTTTATCAAATTTTCATGCCCGCTTTCTCTACTATATCTTTAACAGTTTTGCTTGCTGATTGGGCAAAGGAATACTTTCTGGGCTAGAAAATGGTGTGCCTTCAACAAATGAACTTTTAAAAAATCAAATTATATGGTGGAAACATCATGATGGATATTTGGAAGTAGAATATTATTTTACCACTGAATAAGTTCTCTACCCTTGTGCACTCTGGACTTATATTTATATATGAGTGAATGAGATTGTAGTACAAATATCTTCTTTTTTTAAATTTTGTCTACATTGATTATGATGGCAAAGCCTTAAAGAATGTTGCAAATTATAATGATTGGGATTAGTATAGTTTTGTTGACTTTATGCATAGGGACAGTCACACTTTTATTATGCAACCCATAAAACTGGTGCCTTCTTAACAGATGTGTGGTTCCCCCATGGAAGCATGGTGAAAGAAAGATTAGCAAAGAAATAATATTTGTATTTCTGCTACTCAATATTTCACTCATTTGACTTTCAGGAAGAAATGCTAAAAATCAAGTTTGAAATAATTCAATCATTCACATCACGTTCTCAAGGCACATTTTCAATATTGCTACAAAGTTTATTTAAGTCAAATTTTATGTTATAATTTCACATAATTATTTCATTTTGTTCTGTGTATTTGCAGGCAACTCAAATAGGAAAACTAAAGCCCCCAATTCAAATGCAGCATCAAATTCAACAAATGAAACATCCTATGAAGCTGATGATGTAATTCAAGAAAAAACGATGGATACAACACAAATCAACATTGTGTATTATTAAAAATCCTGTGTTGTAAAAGCTCATTGGAGAGATGAAACAATAAAGAGTGCATTTCAAATAATTTGTAATAATAGTTTTCAAAAATTTGCCACTCACAAAGCAAGACACAGCTGTATTTTTTTATCATTCAATTAATTTACTGAAGGTTTAATAGCTTTTTATGTGTGTAAGTTTACATTAATTTACTAATTAAGATCTTTGTACATTATATGAAATTATCCTAATACTTCAGGAAACATTTTTAAAAATTTGGTATTCTTATTTATTTTTCAATTACAGTTGAAATTTAATATTATTTTATATTAGTTTCAGATGCACAGCATAGTGGTTAGACATTTACATAATTTACGAAGTGATCCCCCTGATTAGTCAAAGGATTTATCCATAACACAGACAAATAAACCTATCTCAGTGAGGAACAATATATTTATGTCACATTACCAGCATTTCACAACTTTTTGGTACTTAGAGGCAGTTACTATTATAAGAGATGGTACCAGAAAGGTAGATTTCAGGGAGAATGGTCTTATAAACTAGAGGTGGCATGTCAGTCTTTTGGATATCAACCCACGCCTTTTGTAAAGGATGTGCTGGGCACACAAACAACATATTGCCTTTATAAAAGCTAACATTCAGTAACAAAATGTATCACAGAGGATAATCTGCCTAATAAATTTTCTGCATGCCAAGGGATAACCATAACAAAAACGCTTCACTGATAAAGTTCCTAAGGAATTTCTATAATGAAAGTTATAAAACAAACAAGTTATCCGATACCACCTAAGGTTTTTGCAGTAATACCACCTATACAAATTACAATTGTCTTAAAAGATTTTTTCTTAAGTGCGATTGCTATTATAAGAACACAGACCTGTTTTTATAATGGAAATCAATAGGAAAAAAGGATTAATTTTAACCTGGCTGTACTGAACACATCTACTATGTTGTATAGTTTCTGTAGTTGAAAGATTAGCCTTTCAAAGTGTGATGAATATAGCTTCTTGTCTGACAGAAAAAAAAAAAAAAAAAGGAATGCCTATTGGTCTCAGGCATGTAAAGCTCAGGGTTAGAAAATTTTAATAATTAGCTTGTCAACATTTCTACCAAGAACTGAGGATATCTTTTAAACCAGACCTGTCCAGTATGAGTTTCTGAGAAGATGGAAATGTTTTTTCTACATTTACACTGTCTGGCATGATAGCCACCAGCCACTTGTGGCTACTGGGGACTTGAAATGTGACCACTGCAACTGAAGACATGCATTTTGATTTTATTTAATTTAAATAGCCACATATGTCTATATTGATATCATAGTTCCAGATTATCATTGCAACACCCTACTACTGGTTTAGATTTCATGTTTAAAAAGAACACAATTTTGCCAATGTTTAAATACTAAAATTGCTTAGAGTATATTCACAGTTTGAAAGTTGAAACATTACCATTATAAAAATGACATTTTATGTGGTCATTAAAGCAAAGATTTCTCATTTTTTTTCTGTGAAAGTACATAAAGCATTTGTGGTATTTCTTGATCTTTTATCCAGCTTGACTATAAAAATAAAAGAAAAATCCCAGAAAATTAGCTATCTTAATACACAGATATTACCAATTATATTATTAATTAGATGTTACCTCATGAAAATCTGGGCTGAGAAAGTCTAGTTAAGGCACTAGCACACTTCCACTTTTGTTGCTCACGGGCAAGGGCAGATACCATGAATGACACAAGCAGCAGGAGACTGGAAACTCAGGGCCAACAAAATGCTCACAGTCCCTCAGATTCCTCCTAGCCTGTGGGACAGGCATGGGGTCAGGCATGGCTGGACCCACTATGGGTGTGCTCTGGGAGAGGCATCCCAGTTCTCTGGAACACTGCATATTTTAGAGGAGTTGGGAGAAGACAAATGAGGTCAGAAGACCCTGGGCTCTGTAAGTGGGATTATTTGCAAGTGGCATAAGAAATCTACTGTTCTTGAATGCCAACTGCCCAAGAAGACTGAATCCCAGAACTAGTATCAGTCAGAGTACTTGAAGCACTTCCAGCTAAGCCAGGTTAGCCACAGAATGAAGGAGAGCCACAGAATGTCAGTCAAAAATAATCTAAAATAAAATTAAAAACATCTTCAAAGTATGTGTATATTCATGTAATTCTGGGAATAAGTCTGATAATACAGTAGATATATGTTTTTAAAAGACTTAAGTCACTAATTTTTGGTAATAATCACATCTTAGAAAAGTGGGTCTAGAAGAAGAGTACAAATAAGGACATATTCAAATTATCTTCTATGTGGGCTAATGAGAGCAATTTCAAGTTTAATTTCATCTTTTATAACTTGTGGAACTGAATTATGAAATGGATGAAACCAAACTCCAACAGAAGTTATTTGTTTCCTTTAAACTCTCTATTGGTGTCTCATTGCTTATAAATTAGAGTCCAAGTTCACTAACATGGAACATAAGACCTCCTTCTTTTGTTCCTGAGAATGTAGAATGTTAGTCTCAATTCTTACCACTTCCTGCCTCATATATTCCTTGTAATTCTTGACACACATTTCTACTGTGGTCTTTGTTCACAGTACCTACTTGGTCAGGAAATGTCATAACTACTACCTTCTTCTTCAGTCAAAATGCACTTCAGGCATTACAAAGTAGCCTCTTCTAACTTCTCCTGACTAGGTTAAGTACCCCTCTGTGTTTCTGTAAACCCACGTTCAAGTCAATTACTGACTGCATTTGTACACAATGGTTCTGCTGTTTTCTCTGTTTCTCCTACCAACTAAACTGTGAACCTCTTCATGGAAGCGAATGAATATTTTTAATCTCTGTATCCCCAGTACTTAGCGGAGTGTTTGCTATGCTAGGCCCTCAACAAATGTTTGTTGAAGGAAGAACTCAATGGCATTTTTGTCAGCACTAGTAATAACTCTTCAATCTAGTTTAATTGAAAGTGACATAGGGTTATATAATTTTAGAGTAGTAAATATAGACATACAGTTGTTTTACTTCTTATTTGCTAACATCTTGGCCTCAGAGAACCAAAGATGCAAATAGATCTCTATTAAGTATGAAGAACTGGGAATACCTCTGACAGATTTTAGCCAACAGATGGTATGGAAAAAAGAAACAGGGAATTGTGTGGGGGGTAGGTCCATCAACTCAAAAGCAATAGCCCCAAAGTGTTCAGATAATCTGGTTATAGATACAAACCTAAACACAAACTCTGCCTGCATCTAGTGAAAATAACATACATTGGGTGGTAAGGATCCCCCTCAAATATCAATTATCTGCTTAAAAAAGTTGATTATGTTTGACAGATGTATTAAAAAGTTCAACCTTTACCATCACAGAATGCTACCTACTTATCTGTAGTAATTTCTAAAGTGGACACTACTACTTGAATTTAGTAAAATAACAATAGTCATATATATTAAGGACTGGAAGGGATCTCAAAGATAATTTGGTATGATATAGATGAAAGAGACCAAGGACAGAGAAGCTAAAATGACTTTGCTGAAGTTCACAGAGGTAGTTAGAAAGTGCATGATTTTTTGGATTTTAACTATTAAATTCAGTTTTCCTTTTGCTACTTACTGCCTGAGAGGAAACTTTACTATTTTTCCCCTAAAATATATCAGTGAGATTTGTATCCAATCCCAATAATAACAAGATTGCTTTAGAAGAAAATTACTTAGGAAAAATAATGAAGGTTATTTAGATGTGATATTCCATAAATTAATCTCAAATGATGAAAAATTTACTCAAGAATATTTCTAAGATTGTGAAAAATAATTACTGAGCATTAAAACCTTTTAATATGCATACAATATTAGTTAATGAAGGCTGAATTTGATATAACTCTTCGGAACCATATTGTGTCACATTCAGAAAATAAATATATTGAGCCAAATCATAACTTATTAACAGAAATAAAATTTACAAATTAAACATAAATTTAAATAAATATTAAATTAACTCTGTTCACTACAATTACTATCAATTTTAACCATGTTATACACTAAATGGAATTAGGCCATCCTTTTACATACAGCATTTTCCAATCATTTAAAAATATTTTACTTATTATTTTTTATCTTGATAGCCAAAGAACTATATTTTTCTAAGTTTCCAAAAAAATAAAATAAAGCAAAAGAAAAATAAACGTAATAGCTCCATGTTTCTCTCCAAATAACTGACTGAACTATTTAGAAAAAAATTCTTTTTGAGGAGACCATATGACTACATTAGGTTATGGAAAAGCTGGCCATGTGAGAGCTTCCTGTAATGCTAGAATAGGGATGTGGGTGTAGCATCATCCCTAGAATTAGAGCATGGTAAGCAAACGTAAGAGGAGTTATGAGGCCTCCCCCAGTCTTACTGAGGTCGTGTCAGGCAGATAAAGAAAGAACCAGTACACCTTTCCAGCCTGTGAGGTTATGTGTACTTACCTGACTTCGCCATAATAAATTCATCTGCAGCCATGTCTGTGGGTTACAAATTTGAAAATTTATAATTGAACCACAGTGTGGTACTTGCGATCTTTGGTGTTGTGCCATGATGACTGACTGACTTTGGATGCTGCTATAATAATAAGTATTTAACTTACTGGGCATAGGGGATACCCGAGTGTTAAGCATAGTAACTAACACTAATCATTGTTGAAATTAAAACTGTAAGAAACATTTACATGTACTAATATGCATTTGAAAATGCTTAGGTATATAAAATTTCCACTGTCATAGAAAGACTTTCATGACGCAACTCCCTGGTTTTTAAATTTTAAAAAGTACAGAATAAAGTTCTTAATCCTAAATTTTTGTCACTGCTCCTGAGGTTTATGACTGAAGGAAGAGTGAAACACCTCAAACCGGTCATTTATGAAACCATAAATTCAGTGTGAAACCTGCTTCAAAACTACAAATTATTTCAGAAAATTAAATATATATGTTCATATTTATAAAAATTATCCACATTACTCATAGAAACAAGCTTCATAAAATTTACATACTGAATACAATAACAATTAATGCTAATGAAGATTTAGTTGTCATTCTCCTAAATAAAAAGTGCTGTGTTTGAGGTATCACTTTACGACATGCCAATATGGCACATTTGTAAAACAACCCAGGAGTCGATCTTAAAAACCCTGTCAAACACAGCATCATCAATATTGGACGAACAGGCTGAACTAGAAGAAATATTTTAATTGTTATAAAAACAAAAGAGGTGGGTATTAGAAACTCTGCATGTCATAAAACAGTGAAACTTTGTTATAAATATTTTCATTATCATCTTCCTGACAACACCATTCATTCATTTAAAAAGTCCTGGTCAAGACCAATAAAGCAGCTTCATCTCCTATGACATCCAAAAAAAGGCTAGAGATTTAAAAATTACAGTGAAGAATTTCACTATCTTCATAGGCTATAAAAAGCTATTAAATTTATCAGTGTCAAGAGCAAAGCATTATCCCCTACCTCATTGTGTCACTGGCAGGTGAACACTTGATTTAGCTATACTCATTAACTACTAGGTAGATTAACTGTGTTGACTTTAGTAAAGCCATTTACAATAATTTATGAAGCAATAACAATAGTCAGACATACAAACAAATACCAACAAGAATGTGTTTTGTGTATAGATATACATACTTGGGGTATGGTTACCAAGTAATAACACTGATTCAATACTTTATAGTCATAACACATTAAAAATATATTTCCAGAGGATAATGGTCCCATATACATAAAAAAAAAAATGTCTATATAGAAAAGGTTGTGATTTATTGCAAAGCATAATTATGTAGCAAATTCCAAGAAAGGGCAAATGATTTTCAAAACAAATTTTAAAATTTAATGGCTTAAGCCACAGTCTGTTACTTTTTGGAGACTTCAGAACTATTAGGGGTGGAAGAATGCTTTTCCTTTTTTCTTTTCTTTTTTTCCTTTTTGTGATGTTTTGTCTTTTTTGACTTATTCTTTTTCTCTTTTTTCTTTTCTTTCTTCTGATATTTTTGTTTCTTTTGTTTTGAAGTGTCCTCTTCAGTGGAACTGGATGAATAAGACCTATGGGTAATAACATATACTGACTGATAATTGCATTAATAGCTGATAGGTAAATTTAAATGGGATTTGAACTGCCTTAAATACTTCCTGGAGCAAAGTGGAGGTATAAACAGAGAAACTCAAAATGTGCTTTATATATTTGTATTCTCCTAAAATGCCGAATTTAGAATTTTTGCCACTTGGTGACAGAAACTAAACTGACAAAAAAAAAAAATTTATTCTACTCAACTCTAGTAATAAATTTTAGATTCAGTAAGGATGAAATAGTTTTTCTGATTTTCAGTTTTTCGTCCTGTTGTACCCTTCAAAATCTTGTAAGAAAAGTGGCATTTACAAAGTTTTGTTATGTACACAATTCACTTGTGTATGTAATGACTTGTTAGCATATTAAAAGAGCCACAAAAGAATGCAATTATATAAAAGGGCTATAATTATATATCTGTATAAATAGATGGAAGATGGAAATTAGCAAAATAAACACTTATGTTAATTCTTCAAAAATTTTTAAAGTTAAAGTACCTGATTCCTCTAGATGCAGAGTGATACAGATGAACACTTGCATTCCAAAATAATTTCACTAGGTACAGAAAGGATGCTTTTAAATGAATATTCTATATAAATGAATGAAGACGATTTACCACTATACTTTATTTTTCTGTTATTATAATACAGAAATTATACATTAGAAAAGAACTGTAGAATTCCTTCTTCTAATATTAAAAAAAAGAATACCTAAAACAGAAGCCATTTGTTAAACACTTATATGAAGAGGTGTCCAAAAATTCACCCACACCCAAACCCCAAATGAGTGACAAGACAGAAACTGAGTTAATTTGAAATAAAAAAGGCATCTCAAGGGAAAACTCAGTAATCTAGACATGAAAAGGTAAAATCCAAACTAAGAAAACCTGAGAGACATACAGAAGGAGAAAAAGGAAACCCATGTGACTACAAGACTGCGTCCACAAAGTAACATGAGTGAAACTCCTTGACTGTCTTGTTTAGAGACTCTGAGTTTCCCCCCTCCCGGTTCTCTGATATTGTGTTTCTTTCTTCTCCTTGTCTATTTACTGAGACTTCTGGCCATTTCCCAAGGTCATTTTCTCAAGTACTCTCTTCCTGCCTCCACAACTCTGTTATTCTCAACTCTTTCCTGTTTTCCTGCTTTCAACACCGTGCTTGACCTCTGGATTCTGATTTAGATTCTTCTTCACAACTTGTACACTGCTTTACCTTTTAGGTCCTGCATTCTCATTTTTAAGGCAAAATGTTAGACTGTGGCACAGCAACTCTATTAGGTGGCAACAACTCTGCTAAATGTGCCTAGAAAAGTTCATGTAATTTCAGGCCCTGTCTGAGGTCTTTGAGGCCTGAGAAAGAGAGGACTGAATAATGTTACTATAAAACAAATATATTATAATTTGGACAAAAATAGATACTCACTTCTCCTATAAGCAATCCCCCTTGGTGTGCTTATGCAAATGATTTAATAATATAGTAGTCAGACTACAAAATATACTGAACTTTATCTTCCTATTAGTTTTTATATTAAAAATTGTTATTTAACTCTAAGCACTTGTAAATAAGCTAACTATTTCAACTTATAAAATAGCAGAGGTATTAAAATGCATATATTAAATGCTCTACAAAAATTACAAAGTGACAACACCTGATTTGCAGAATCTATTGCCAAGATCCTTTAAAAAAAAGTCTGTGGGTATGTTTGTTCTAGTTAAATGAAATTGCACTCATTAACCATAGAAAAAATTGCTTATTAATTCTTTCGATCAATTTCTTTAGTTAGTTGTTAAAAGAATTGATATAAAAATTCCTAGGTGGCTGATGAAGTTTCTGAAAGACCGAAAGGAATTTTTAGCAAAACGAGTACATAAATTCTATTAATAAATTAATTTCTTAGACATAGCAATGATATTTTGAGAATACAAATATTTAGGCTCCAACTTCACATAAATGAGGACAAAAATATATGTAAAGAATTTAGACTATGTTCCATTAATAGATTAAATAATGTTCTAAAAGTTAAAATAGAATATATGAAACATGGGGAGGCATGTTATTTATTTATACCTTAATTTGCTCCAAAAAGAAAATTTAAGGTGGCTGTGTTTTGACTTTATTTTTGATTCCTGACATAAAGGTCTTTGTTATTTTACTGAAACAACAGAGCATCTAATTCCCATTAGGAAAAAAATTAATGTTAAATAAACTGTAAATAAATATACATGAAAATATTTTATAATCCATCCTGGATTCACAAGTCCTGATTTTATAAAAATGATGTTAAAAAAATACCTTTTCCTTTTTTTTTTCAACTTGATTTTCTCTTTGCTTTTTGCTTTTTTCTTCTCCTCTTCTTCATTTATTCCTGTGTGTTGAGGGGAAAGAATCAGGTCACCATGGATTTATACACTAAAATGGTATGTATATATTTTTTGATTTTGGTCGTTGGTTGGTGAATTTCACTCATTAGAATATTGCATTTTTCTTGGAACAATTTCCCCTTTCTTGATTTTTTTTTTTAAATTGAGGTATAATTGACATGTAACATTGGATTAGTTTCAGGTGTACAACATACTGGTTCAATAGCTGTATAACGAAACGCTCAGATGACCATAATAAGTCTAGTTAACATCTATCACTGTAACAGTTGCAAAAACTTTTTTTTCTTGTGATAAGAACATTTAAGATCTACTCTTTTAGCAGCTTTCATATATACAATGCAGTATTTTAACTATAGTCACCATGCTATACATTATCTCCATGACTTATTATTTTATAACTGTAAGTTGGTGTCTTTTGACCCCCTTTACCCATTTTGCCTCATCCTCAACCCCTCCCCCATCTCTGGCAACCATCAATCTGTTGTTCTCTGTTATCTATGAGCTTAGTTTTTTCTTTTTTTTTCTTTAGATTCCACATAAGAGTGAGGTCAGAGAGCATGTGTTTTTCTCTCTGACTTATTTCATTCAGCGTAATGCCCTCAAGTCCCATTAGTTATTTTTATTCATTAAAAATCTATAAAAGTATTATATGCTTTTTATAAAAATGTCAAATACTAAGTATGTTAGGTAAAAGTAGTCAAGTACTCCACTTCTAATTCCTATAGCAAATCAACGTCAACAGTTTGGTGGGTACCACTTCAGATCTTAAAAAAACAAAACAATACAATCAAATATAGTTTTTTTTTTAATTAAAAAAATTTTTTTTTCAAACAAAATTGGGATCATGAGATCCTAGGACTATGGGACAATAACAACAGATCTAATATTCATGTCATCAGTGTCCTGAAAAAGAGGATACATACTGTTTTCTACTTTGTTTTTTAAATACATGATTTGGTGTGCATTCTTCTAGGCATTCCTCTGTATAACCAAATACATATAATCACTTTTACAAATATTGTTACATATAAGTGACAAGTTTTTTTTCTCTTTGGAAAATGAATTGTGGCATATGTAACATTTTGCAACTTATTTCTTTCATTTAACACTTTCTTTGATATTCAATTATTCTAACACCATGTGTTGAAAAGACTATTCTTTCTACATAGAATTGCCTTTTCACCTTTGTCGAAAATCAGTTGAACTTCTGCTTCTAAGAAGATGGAATAAATGTACTTTTCCTACTCCTCTTATTAAGTGCAACTAAAAACTCCAGAAATTACAAAAACAAAAACAAAAAAACATAAAAAGACTCTGAAAGTTAGAAAGAAGGTATACCTGCTAGAAATTTCAAAATCCAGAGAACGACACAGTAGTGAGTTCTCTGGAATTTCTTTTTATATCAAAATAAAAAGTTTAGATAATAAAATCAATTGGCCGTATATGATGGGTCTATTCTGTTCCACTGGATCTGTCTTTACATCAATACCACACTATTTGATTATCTGTAGTTTTACACTCAGTCCGGAATTAAGGTTGTTATTAGTTCTCCAACTTCATTATTCTTTTTCAAAGCACTTTTGCTATCCTAGGTCCTTTACATTTCCACAAAAACCTTTGAACTGACTTGTCAATTTCCAAAAAACAGACTGATGCTGAATAGTTTCAATCTATAAATCAAGTTGAGAACTAATTCCTTAAAAAGATTGAATCCTCTATTCCATGAATATGGTACATCTTTTGATTCAGTTTTCTTTAATTGGCTCAGCAATGTTTTATACGTTTCAGTCTTGCACATCTGTCAGATTTCTACCTATTTTATTTTTTTATGCTGTTATAAAAGGTACTTTTAAAATTTCAATTTCTGATTGTTCATTGCCAACCCTCAGAAATACAACTGATTTTTTTTCCTTGACCATTAATTGATCTTGTACTCTACAACTTTACTATTATTAGTAGTAGAAGTTTTTTTTGGTAGCATCCATAGGATTTATACATAAATGATCAAGTCAACTGTAAATACAGTTTTTCCTCTTTCCTTTCCAATCTGGATAACTTGGATTTCTTTTTTACTTATGGCATGACTAAAATCTCTACTACAATATTGAACAGAAGTGGTAGGAGTTAACATCTTTGCTTTGTTCCTTATGTATGAAAATAGTCAGTCTTTTATCATTAAGTATGACATAATCATTCAGTTTTTATAGATATCATCCTTGTCAAATTGAAAAAGTTCCCTTCTTTTCCTAGTTTGCTGAAAATTTTTAACAGAAATGGACAATGTACTTCCTCAAATAATTTCTTGAAATACTGTAATTATCATATTGCTGCTCTTTTTTAGTGAATTACACCGACTGATCTTCAAATATAAAACAAATCTTATATTCCTGAGATGAACTACACTGGTCATAATATATTATCGTTTTTACATATTGTTGGGTTCAATTTGCTAAAATTATTTTAATGGCTTAAAATTCTCTTTGTGTCTGTATTTATGGAGTCTACTTTACTTGTAGTATCTTTATCTGGTTTTGTTATCAGGGTAATGCTGGTCTTATAAATTGAATTGCAAAGTATCCCCACTTTGATTTTTAAAAGATTTTATTTAGAAATGGTATTATTTTTCCTTTAAATGTTTAGTAGAATTCATGAAAGAAGCCATTCAGCTATGGAGTTTTCTTTGTTAAAGGTTTTAAAAGTAAAGATATAACTTCTTTAACAGATATAGGCCATTCTGTTTACCTTTTTCCTTTTGAAAGTTTTGGTAGTTTGTATTGTTTAAGTAATTTGTCCATTTAATCTAAGTTGTCCAATTTACTGGCATGAGGTTGTTCACAATATTCCCTTATTTTAGTATCTGTAAAATAAGTAGTATTGCCATTATTTCATTCCTGATACTGGTAATTTATTACTTTTTTTTAAACCAGATCAGTTTGGATAGCAATTTTTCAATTTTATAAATCTCAAAGAACCAGCTTTTGGTTTCACTGATTTTCCCTGTTTTCTATTTTCCATTTTCTATATTTCATCTCTGATCTCTAATATTTCCTTTTTTTCTGCTTGCTTTGGGTTTCATTTGCTCTTCTTTTTCTAGTGTGTTATGTTAGAAGCTGAAGTTATAAATTTGGGACATTTTTTCTCTAATATAGGCATTTAGTGATGTAAATTTGCCACTAAGTATTACTTTAGGGGCATCCTATAACGTTACGTTGTGTTTTTATTTTCATTCAGTTCAAAATACTAATTTCCTTTGAATTTTTTCTTTAACCCAATGGGTTATTTAGAAGTATGTTAGATTACAAATATTTGAGAATTTTCCTGGAAGCTATCTGCTACTAATTTCTAGTTTAATTTCTTTGTGGCAAAAGAACATGCTTTGCATAACTTGAATCTTTTAAAATTTATTGAGACTTGTTTTATAGCATAGAATAAGGTCCATCTTGGTAGATGTCTGTGTGCACTTAAAAAACTGTATATTCTGCTGTTGTTGGGTGTTATATAAATTTTAACTAAGTTAAGTTGATTGACAGTGTTGTTCAAGTCTTCTATATCCTTTCTAATTTACTGTTTACTTGTTTTATCAATTATTGAGAGATATGTGTTGAAATATCCAACTATAACTGTTGATTTGTTTAATCCACAAAAATTATCCCTGATATTTTTATCAAGGTTTGCTTCATATATTTTGAATTTTGTTATTAAGCACATAAACACTTAGTACTTTTATGTGCTCATGACTAAGTGACCTTTTTATCATTATGAAAAAACCCTCTTTATTTCTAGTAATGTTCTTTGTTTTGAAATCGACTTGATCTCACATTACAATAGTCACTTTAGCTCTCTCGGGTAACTGTCCTTTTTTGTAGCTACAATAAGTTCAGAATGACTATTGTAAATATGTCCAAAAAAAAAAAAAGTCATAAGAAATGAAGTAAATAAAACAGTAGCTATGAGAATAATTTCCTCTTCCACTGACTAGATTACATAGAGAAATTAGTTCTAATAAAACAAAATAATCTTAGAATTCAAGAAATATTTTTTCCTAGCCATGTACCCTTAAGAACTACCAGTACTGACAATAGGAAATGAGACATCAAGCACTGAAGATAAAATTTATTTTAGATAATTCAGTATTTCTATACTACAACTCATAGAACCATTACACCTCTATTTATTGAGGTTCCTTCTGAGAGATGATGTTGAATGTATACAGGCATAGGAGGAAAAAGAATTTGAGTTTTTGCAAAATAATATTTTCTTGGAAAATAATACAACCAACCTTTGGAGTTTGAAATATAAGGCGAGAGAAGGCAAGGTCTTTACATACTTTAACATTTAAATTTTGTGATGATCTCTAATGTAACATACAGGAGTCAGAGGTCACAATCCACTGTTTACATGCTGCTTTGGGATAGGACGGAAGACCCTTCTTAGCAGCACCAGCAGTCTCAGCTACTAGGTCTTTGTTTGCATACCTATCACTGGGTTTGTAGCTCCTCCAGCTGCTCTTAAATACCTGGCTAAGCAGCTCTGAACCTAGACCCATTCATCTAAATTTTCATTCTCTCTTGGGTCTTCCTGTCAACTGGTTAGCAAATATCTTTTATAGCTGTCTCATAAAAAGTACATTTTGAGCCAAATATAAGCTTTACTCCAATAACTATCTGAATTCATTTAAGCCTTATATTTATGAAGCTTGAAATTACCATAAGTCATTCTATTGAATAAGATTCTAGCAGTTACTCAAGGGAAGGAGAACAATTATGGCAGTATGTAAATATCTGATTTGGGCAATTTATTCTATGCAGCACTCAGTGTCAATCATCTTTAGATGAAATCACGTATAAATTTAACATAAAATTGTCTTAAATAAAATAAAACCAAAAGACCCCCAAAAACCGAAGTCAAAACTCCACTAATTTGTCAAAATAGAACATTTCTGGATTAAACTAAAAATATCATAAAATATTAAGGGATGAGATATGAAGACATGACTATCTTCTAATATCAAGCAAATTACTGATTGATATTAAGTAATGCTAAGTAAAATGGAGTATGAAAAAAATATCCATACACTTGAATTTCTTAGGTTCTTTGTAAATAGTGAAATATTTTTTACCTTGACTTTATACTTTTATATACACTGTAATATAAATAAGTCTTCAGTGTAAGAAGACTTATTACCACCACTTACAATTCTAAAATTTCCTCAGGAAGTTCGAAACACAGCATTAAACCTCAAAAAGCTTCCTGAAACACTGTAATGCCATCACACAGTAAGTATATTCATACACATGCACAGACACATACATACAGATACACACCACAGAGTGAGTCAGTAAGAACTTATGGTCTTTGCTATGCGTTAATTGTTTGATCTTTCCCTGTTCATCGCACTGGTGATATAATTTCCTAAGGGGGCATGGATTACAGGTTGTCGCAGCATAATGACAATAATGCTTGTTTTCTCCACGTCAACTTCTGCTCTCACATTTTCTAATTTGCAACAAAAATTGATATTTGTCATTTAGACTTTGTTTTAAAGATATTAAATCTTAACTACTTTCTTTTTAGAGTGGTCATACTTCCCAGAGATGAATCTTCAAATCTTCTTCCCATATGATAAGTGTCTGGGAACCAAATAGGTTACAATTGCAACCAAGTTCTCACTATTTTGTATCTAACCATCATCTGTGTTTGGTATGTCCCAGTTTGAAGATGCTTTGTCTTACCCTGTCTAGAAAATAGACCTATGGTAGTTTACTAAGGTGATGGAGTGAAGCCATCTGGCTTTACAGAAGAGGAGAAGGGAACTGAGCATCTGACTACTTCATATTTTTAACCAATCCCTCTGATTTTAGACTTATGTACATCTTCACCGACAAAGGTACCTAAGAATACTCATTATCAAGTCTTTAGGAAGTTTTAAAATATCTATTAGGATACTTCTCAGCTTTCCACAGTGTTAAAGGACTTAGCTTTCTCAAGTGTACAGTCCATTATCACTAACCCATTGACTTTTCAGCAAAATTCTGTTATTATTGTTTCCTGTGGGTTTATGTCTTTAAAAAATATTCTTCTACTATCATTTCAGTGATATTTCAGTAGGGAGCAAAAGTAAATGTTTACATTCAAGCAGCTGTCTTTACCTGAAGCTGTATATGTTCATCTGTAATGTCACTTTTGTTTGCCCTCTTTGGGACACTCTCTCTCTTCTGCCTTCTCACTTGTCCTAGTACCTTGGCATTTGACTTCTTCACTTATTTTCACTGGATATAACATGGAAAGCTTAAAAAATGTGAAGTGTTTATTGTTATCTGATGATCTAAAATTTGTATTTGTATTTCTCTCATCCCACACCTAAACCCTATATTCAAATAACTTGCATTTTGCTTCTGTGTGACATCTACTATGTGGCATTCTGTAGTTTACAATGTATTTTCACAAACAGCATCACATTTTATCCCTAAAAACACCATTGTAAAGATAGATCATTTTATACATAAGACATGAAAGAAATGCTTGAACAATATGTCTGCAATTTCTCTTCTCTTTGAGGAAAAAGGAGGATGCCGCAGGAAATAAATCACTTTGTAAATAAGCTAATGAAAGACTTCCAGAAAACAAATGGATTGGCTGGCTAGAGAATCCTTTCTTCATTGGGAGTGACTTAAATAGCAGAAATTTATTTTCTAATAAATCCTAAAAGCTAATAAATTCTAATAAGTTCTAAAAGCTAGAAATCCATAATCATGTTGTTGGCTAGAGAATCCTTATTTACAGGCTGCTTATAGCAGGATGTACCTGGTTTCTCTAAGATTGTTTATGGTAAATAATCCTTGAATCTATGGATTTATGGGGCATGGCTCCTTGGAAAATGTAACTACCTAGACATAAAATTGAGATGTTTCATGATTAAAATGACTTCCTTTTGTATAAGTAATGTAGAAACCTGTTATGTTAATCCTGGACAAAGTGGGTTCTGAAGCAGAAAGAGAGTACCTCAGAAGGCATATTGGCAGGGCTAGAACTCTGGCTGCTTTGATTCTGCCTCCTGACACTTATATACTTAACCTACTATTAAAGCTTAATACTAAGAGCTCTGATGTGAATGAGTGTGATCTGACTACCCAATCTTTTGTGTTACCCCACAAGGAAATTGAGGGTCAAGGTGGTTGACTTGCTGAAAGTCCCATGCTAAAAAATGGCCGAGTAGGGCTAGAAACCAAGTCTTAAACTGGACTCTGTACCATGAGACACATCCTAGT
This sequence comes from Cynopterus sphinx, assembly GCA_030015415.1. Lineage (NCBI taxonomy): Eukaryota > Metazoa > Chordata > Mammalia > Chiroptera > Pteropodidae > Cynopterus > Cynopterus sphinx. The sequence goes on from CM057379.1 coordinate 34,919,626, forward strand.
GTGATGGAAAAACAACAACAAAACCTGGGTTGTAAAAACAATAACAGATTCGCCTTCTGGTTCTATAACTGATAAGCAGTTTGATTTGGGGCAAATTACTTAGAATGTTTAAAGCCCATTATCTTAGCTATGTAGTACCTCCTACATACAATAGAAAAACTATCTTAATGATAAATACCACAGAACAATAGATAAACATGACATTAAAAGTAGAACATTTAAAAACATTTTTCAAGAATGGAGAGATAAAAGGTATTACTTACTTTTTTCTTGTAATGCCTGCAATTTATTCAGTTCTTCATTCTCCTCATCACTCTCTTCACTGCTTGTGCTGCTCACATCCAAAACTATGTCCCTTTTGGGGTCTACTCGAAGAAAATTTCGGCATTCAAAAGTCAGGTGACCAGCTAGGTAAAATTTTTAAATGTGAATGACAAAACAATAAATATATTATATATATTTTTGTTTTGTTGCCTCATGGTAAGCAACAACTTACAATTCTAGTAATATAATGTTTAGTTTTAACTTATATTCAATGGGTGGTAGTTTGGTTTCTCTGAATACAAGGCCCAGAGAGAGAAATTTTTCCTTTCTTCATTAGGGCTTCTAATTCAACAAGCATTTTTTTCAGGGTATTGAATTACTATATTTTCCCTTTCTATGCACTAAAGAAAAAATTCTCATACGTGGGATTTTGTATTTAATTCCTTTCCTATACTTTTCCTTCTCAACTTGACTACTAATAAAATTACAGGTATTATATTAAGACAACTGAATGTGCTCTTCCGGAGAACATCTAAAAATTTAATTCAACATCATTCACCCTCTAAAGATTCTCCCTGTAAGAAAATTAAGCTATCTACTTACACGTAATATAATTGAAAAAAAAATTATACACCAGAAAAGTATAGGAAAGAATATAATCAGCACCCAAGTGCCTATTATCCACATGTTAACATTTTGTCATATTCACTTACAATTTTTTAAAGGAAATGCTTGTATGTGTATGTACACACACACACAAAGTTGGAGAGCTTGCCACATGCTTTAGAACCCTGTCCTATTCCCATTCTACTCCACAAATGATTCACTACAACTCTGCGCTGGGGTTTATTTCTAGTTCTCTCTTACTTTGAAGGTCCTCTAGAAGTTCAAGATTTATACAAGGGTGTCTGCTATTAGAGTCTCAATCTTGGGAGGGCCCTGAACCCTGCCAACTCATGAAAATAGAAGTTCAATAACCCTGACTTCGACAAGTATCCTCAAGACTTTACCTTTTCAACTTTCCTTTGGTTTTGGGCCTCTGAGTATTCTTTAATTTTTATTTACTTCCTAAAACACTAATATATCTAAAATACCACAGATTTTATGTCATTTTCTTAGTTGTTTACAAGACGGTCCAGTCTACCATAGTGCTGTAAACAAGTTTCTTCTGTTGTGATTTGCTTCCAAATGGATCAATGGTGTTATCTTTAGTTTCCAAACATATGGAGTTTTCAGACTATGCTTTTGCTGATTTCTAAATTTATTACACTGTTATCAGAGAATGGGGTCTATATGACATCAGTTCTGAGATGTCTTCTGTGGCCTAGCACATACTAAACTTAGGAGGAGATTTCATATGTATTTTGAAAGAATATATATCACTATTTGTTGAATAGAGTTCTGTCTACTTTGTTGTTCAAATCTTCACCTCGTTTTCTCTAATAACTTGATAGTGCAATTTTTAAGTACCTCTATCATTACAGATTCATCAATTTCTCCTTGTGATACAGATTTTGCTATACATCTTTTGAGATTAATAAGTATGTTCAAGATCATTATTAATTTATCTTCTTGGTTGATTGTTCTTGAATCTTTCTTTGTCCCTAGTACTGTTCTTGCCTCAAAAGTCTGATATGAAAATTGCTCTACTATTGCTTTGTTATTAATTGCTGAATCATATGAAGCTGCCATTTTTATAAGTAAACAGCTAAATATCAACAGTATTCAACCTTTTATCTGCTCTTTTCTCCCATTCCTTTATTTTGAAATTTTCTGTAGTTTTTACTTTTCCATATAGTATTATTAATAACGTTTAAGTTTCTTAATCTAATTTGATACCAGAACAATATTAATGTTAATTTCTTAGCTTGAAAAAATAGTTCCTGCCTTACTAGAGGCTGTGTAAATTTATTCCTCATACACATGGTGTAAGCTAGGGTTGCCAATTCTTGATTATTCCTTTTCTTTTAATTATAATTTTATAGGAACTCAAACATATTGTTAAGTTTTTTCCCCCTAGACAATGAGTGCAATTTTTCTAATTACGTGTCACAACCTTTTAGAGCAGTCTTGCTCCATGTGAAAGCCTTTACTCCAGCCGTGCTGCCATCCCACAGGGCTCTAAGGCTTCACTCTAGTAGCCCATAAAAGTCTATCCGGTTGGCCTGTGGACCGTGTTTGTTTTCAGCTATCATTCTCTGCTCCAGCTGTGAACTTCTTTTCATTCCCAATACCTGGGGATTTCCTGTTCATTCTTTTGAACTGGATTATTTTTTTTTACTGATACTAACATTTTTCTCTAGAATCTATTTGTTTGGAGCAGAACGGAGAACTTTCTATGTTGCTATTTTGATCAGAATGCCTGATGATTCAATTTTTCCTTTACTTAAGCTAGCTTTGAACCTAAACACCTCATATTGTAATGAATATTAAAAATGAATAAAATACTCAAATAATCACATTGACAGCAGGCTCTGTCTCATATCTATTTTACTTATATGAAACTGATCCTAAATTGATTATAAGACTAGTTACTTGTGAAGCTACAAATAGTTTCCTATTTTTCTTCTATTGGGGAATACATGAACAGGCTTGGAAAATAACTGTATTCCAAATTATAGTTTTTGTGACTTCTTTTCTAAATAAACTCTAAATAGATATTAAGCAGAAAATTCTTAGTTGACCAAAGGCTTAAATTTTTGACCACAGATATGTAGACACTTTAAATTCTAACAAAATGTGCTAGCTGATTATAAAAAGTGATGTGGCTTTTTCATTTCTGAATCCTTAAGTTCATACAGAAATTCAAGGAACCCCAGAATAGCCAAATCTTGAAAACTAACAAAGGTGGAAGACTTACACTTACTGATTTCAAAACTCAATACAAAGCTATCGTAATCAAAACAGGGTGATATGACCATAATTTAATAATAATAATAATAATAATACACACACACACACACACACACACACACACATATACTAATAGTGTAGAATTGAGAGTCCAAAAATAAACTCATACATATATGGCCAACTGATTTTTGACAAGAATATCAAGTCCATTCAGTGGGGAAAGAACAGTTTTTCAACAGATGGTGCTGGGCAACTGGATTTTCACATGCTAAGGAATAAAGTTGAACTTCTCACCACACAGCATATGCAAAAACTGACTAAAAATTATCAAAGACCATGGCCATAATAATATAAGAGCTAAAACCATAAAATTCTTAGTATAAAGTATAGGGATAAATCTTCATGACCTTGAATTTGGCAATGGATTAGATATAAAAGACCAATAGCACAAGCAGCAATTGATAAATTAGACTTAATCAAAATTTAAAACTTTTGCGCAAAGAAATTATTACGAAAGTGAAGAGACAACCTATAGAATGGAAGAAAATATTTGTAAATACTACTGAGAACTTCAGTCTCTCAATCCCTTCATTTTTTCCTAGTCTATCAAACCTCTCATTCCTGACTAACACTTTTTTTAAGCCTCAATCTTTGACTCTTTCACATTCTTGTTTTTCTACTGTACCTCACTGTAAAACAACTAATCTGACTCAAAGCTACCCTTTCTTTGGGTTGTGCCTACTCCAGGACAGCCAGAGAACACTTGAGCACAACTACTGCAAACTAATTATTTCATTTTTTATTAATTCTTGGTCAACTTCCTCTCTTATTTCCCCCACAGACTTTTCCAAATTTACACCTGACTTAAATCATTCTTCAACTGCTTTCCTGCCCCATTCAATGCCCCCTTCTCAGAGAGACAATCCTGCTTCCCAGGTTACAATGAAAATTAAGATTATCGGGCAATGTCCCCTTCCACTTTGTCTCCATACCTGAAAACACCATACTTATCTTCACCTATATTTCTTCCAAACTTAGCCATGTCATATCTCTTAAAGGAAGTTGTTTAATCTTCTCCTGGCTCTAATATCTACAACATCTCCTCTAACATCCCCCTAGCTTATATAAATTTGTTATACAGTAGTCTCCCCATCTGCGGTTCCCTTCTGTGGTTTCAGTTATCCACAGTCAACCATGGTCTAAATATTTCAGATGGAAAATTCTAGAAGTATATGTATATACATGTGTATATATGTGTACATATATAGCATAGTGTATGTGTGTGTATATATACATGTGTGTATATGTGCGTGTGTACATGACATGATTATATATGATATAATCACACATACATGCGTATATATACATATATACACATATATGTATATACACACACATATGATTCGGTACTACTTGCAATTTCAGGTGTCTACTGGGGATCTTGGACTGTATCCCCTGCAAATAAAGGGGGAACTGCTGTTTTTTAAATATAACATTACCCATTTATCCCACATTCCCTTCTGGAAATTATTCAGTATGTTCCTGCTATGCTCTGAACATTTTTGTCTCTTTCCAAATTTATATGTTGAAATTCTAATCCCCAAAGGTGATGATATAGTAAGTGGGGACTTTCAGAGGTAATTATTTATGAATAGTATTAGTGCCTTGTAAAAGAGACTCAAAAGAGATCTCTAGCCCTCTCCCCCATGTGAGGATAAAATAAAATCTGTGACCTAGTAGAGGGCCCTGACTCAACCATGCTGGCAATGAAGTGACTGGATCAACAAATAGTCTTTTTCCAAAAATTATTTTAATTGTTTTCCTACAAGTCGTAAGTTAAAAGAAGTTCAGACAGATAAGCTGATATTAGTTAAACTGGGATATCCATTCTGAATTTTGAAGTAAATTCAGCATTAATATGTAGATGCTTAAGTCTTGAATAAAGAAATAAAACATAGAAATTAGCAAGGTTTGAAAGTAAACATAGCAGAAATAAACATATACAAATTTAAACAACTAAAAAGATTTCATTGCTTGCAGACAAATGTATCCTTCAGGAGTTTTTATTTATATGAAAACTATGAGTAATTATGTGCACACTTTGCTAACTGATCGAGTTTCCTTTGAGCCAGGTGTTGACCTTTGCTTGGAGGCCTGTGACTTACTTCACCCAGTATGCTTTTATTTGGAGCCCTTCTAATGAAGATCTGTGGCCAGAGAGCTTTTTTCTCCTTTTTTAAAATCATACATTCTGGCATTGAAATCATTTTTCTTTTAATTATCTTCATTTTGTTAAAAAATAACTCTTCTATGAATTGGAGTATTAACAAGAATCCAGGCTCACCTGCATGGTCTCCAAAACAACTTAGGAAATGTGAATATGACTGTTATAGCTGTTATCAAAACTTTGGGAATTTTTACATTTAACTAAAGAAATATTTGTTTATAGTACATAATTACAAATTTAGAACATGTAATTGCACATGCCGAAGTTTACGTTTCCATTCCATTAATCATAATGGAGATTAATGATTGTTTAAATCAAGTTTTTGTCAGTGAGCAGAAATTCTGGGACTAAATTCCTTACCTTTGTAAAGAGTAAATACAGTAAATGAGAAAACCCTTCATAAAGAGTTTTCATTGCTTTTCCTACTTCACCTAGTATTTAGAAGGATAAAGAGTAAAAGAATAAGTATATGTGTACTTTTGGAGGGAATATATTTTCTCTAGACTCCTAAATTTATTACTCTACTTGTACCTTGTGATATCTTTGCTAGCCATCTGTTAATGAGTTTATAGCAGGAAAAAAAAGTGAATATTTAAGGCTGACAGAGGAATTTCTGAATCATCTGCAAACCTGAGCTAAATAACAGGGCTAAGGGACTATGCCCAGGGCCCTGAAATCAGGATGTGGAATCACAATGTCAGTGAGGCAATGATTCACTGTACAAATGTTACTTTTTAATATACTTACGGTAGCCACATTTTTTACAGCCTGCTCGAACACTATCCTTGTTGCAACCTAAAATACAATTGGATAACATTTTAGGAGACATATAAATAAGTAAAAACATAAAAATTTCATCACATAATAATAAAAAAAATCATCCTGACCTCACTTAGTAACACTAGTCAATTATGATTATTAGAAATTACTGGAAAAGCCAATTTACTCAAATTATTTCCTTTGACAAATACTTTAAGAAAATATTTTCTCTAAGTCAAGAAATATGATTTTATAATCAATAGCTTAAACATTCTAGGAATTGTATAACACTGAGAAAGAAATTCCAGGGTACTTTAGCTTATCTTTCATTTGAAAGATAATTAATTTACTGGATAGATATGTGAACATTCAGGTTAATGTTTTTCTGCTTTCCCTTAGAAGAAAAAAAAATGACTCCTTAAAGAAATTGGTAAAATTCCAGAAAAAAATAATTGCTAGGTACTGTAAAAAAACAAAACAAAACTCAACCCAACCCTCAAATTTTGATAAAATAAGATAGTCACATATCTAGGATAATCAATATTTATAACATCTCTGCAGAATTAAAGATATAAATAACAGATGAAATAAATTAAACCCGATTTTATTGTGATAAAATATACATAACATAAAATTCACCATCTTAACCATTTTTAAATGTACAACTCAGTGGCAGTAAGTACATCCACATGATATACAACCATCACCGCTATTTCCAAAGCTTCTTCATCATCTCAGACAGTAACTGTACTCATTAAAAATAACTGCCTATTCCCCCTTCTTTCTGGCACCTGATAATCCCTATTCTATTTTCTGTCTCTACAAATTTACCTATTCTAGGGATCTCATATAAATGGAATCATGCAATATTAGTCCTTTTGTGTCTGGCTTATTTTACTTAGCATGTTTTCAACATTCATCCATTCCGCAGTGCATATCAGAATATCATTCCTTATGGCTGAATAATATTCCATTATGTGTGTATGTAGTTAAAACTGATTTTAACCTTCAGTTAGGGCTGTCATCAATCAATTACTGGCCAGCATAGTATTACTCTATTTCATTAATAAAGAGCATCAAACTCTTAAATCTTTCAAATGGAGAAATTATCCCAATTTAATAATTTTATTATTAAAAAAATTTATTATTAAATACATATAGTATAAATATAAAACAGTGCTGATTTTAAAAAGAAAGATAATTTTCAAACTATTTCTTTATTGTTATGAAGCCAAAACATTGCTCATTTCCCCCAATTCCAATTTTGCTTTAAAATATACTTTATTGAGTTGTTCTAGTACAATCAGTCTTGCTATAATACTTGTTTAAAAAACATAAATTTGTTTCAATGCAACTGATATAAGAAAATGATTTGAGCATAACATGACTTTTGTCCATGAAAAACACTAGGTGAATGCTGAAAACTTCAAGCTGCTCTGAGCCTCACAGGGGTATATAATACACACATGCACAGAGATACGTCTCAAAACATTTCTAACAGCTTGAGCTCACCATGTGTTGTGAGCAGTGCCCATTCACATCTGATATGACAACTTTACCTCTGATTTCAACCATCACCTTCCTACCATCACTTCAGAACAAATCACAGGCACAATTCTTCTGAACTACACTTACACAGAAAACTTTGGGTCTTTTAAAAGATACAGTGCCCTGTTTATTGTAGTATTTATGTACTTTTTAACCAATTAACATTTGTAAAATTATACTACTGTTTTTATCAGGTTCCTACTATTTTTTATGTATCACTGATTAAGTTTTTGAGTGTTGTGCTCAATCTCATTTTTTCTCATAAATGTGGTTTCTATTGCATAAAGTAGACACACGTACACTACACTGTAGTAGATCTATGAAATAAAATTGGATTAATCATAAAATTTGAGGCTTTTTCAATATAAATAATTGCATGTTGAAAAAAAGCTCAGAGAATCCAGGTCAATGTTAAGTCTGTTTCCATAGAAACCGTAGATGCTGAAAAACACTAAATAAAACTCTGCTATAAATGCACCATTACCATTCCTACAACAAACTAAAAATGTAATGGACAGATTCAAAATGATCTAATGTCAGCATGTATTAAAATTAACTCATTTGTGACTAAAGACACTGATGAAACTCATCATTCAACTATCTCATATTTTTAGAGTGAACAAAATATGCAACTTTTTCAGAGCAGGTCATCTTTAACAAAGTTATAACTTTTACAAAAAAAAGGGGGAATATAACAATAACTCTAAATAAAGTAACTCTGTATTAGCTATTTTCTCACTAGCCTTTGGTTAAATTAAGATTTCAAGTTCTATTTGTCTATAATTTTCATAACTGCCTGGCCAACTAAATGCTCTGCCTGGGACTTTGAATCTGATGCAACTGACACAAAAAATCTGAAACAAGTGACACAATGAAGTGGGGACAATGAATTCATTCTGCTGTCAAGATCCAGTTTCTAGTGGCAGTGGTGGCACTGGTGGCAGCAGTCTTAACCAGGTCTGGGCCTGTGCAGGATCTTGACTATGGGTTCCCCTCCCTTGGTCTTATCTATTTTCTGAGCCTTATTATCAAGGCTTTGCTTAAATTCTGTAAGCTCCCCTGATATCTTTCCTTTTCTGCTTAAATTAACTAGTCAGTTTTTGTCACTTGGAATAAGAACTCTGCCAATCCAATTGTACATACTCAAAATTCATGTCAAACTGAACAATAAGACTACATTGTGAGGCCCTTACTCCTATAAAAAGTTATCCATTTCCCCATCTTATGCCCCCATACTGTACTTTGTTCCACTTTTCTTTAAAGTTGGCTAGGTCTGTTCAGAATAATAGAGCCAAACTCCCTCAAAATGTTCCTTTATTATTAAGCCCTATAATCTAAAAGCTATTGAATAAAAATGTATAAATTTGACTACATAAAAAAATCTGAATGACAAAGACCACCAAAAGCAAACTCAAAAGACATATGAAAACTTCAAAAAAGTATCTGCAACTCACAGCACCAACAAAAGAGATTTATCCCTACCATATAAAACCCAGCATATCACTAAGATAAGTAACGAATAGGAAAAAAAAAATGAGCAAAGGAGCTGAATGGAAAGTTCATAGAAAAGGAAACAGAAACACCTTTGAAACATATGGAAAGGGTCTCAGTTGTATTTATAAGTGCAATGTACATTAAAATCTATACTGGAATTCCACATTCACTTATCAAAATTGTAAAGATTGAAAGGTAAAAGAGGGTGTGGGCGGGATATACTCAGTACATTGCTGGCAGGAGATGGCTAGTACCATCTCTATGAAAAGCAAGCTGACAAAATCTATCAGAACTATGAAGGTACATACTCCCCTGACCCAGCACTTGCATACCCGAGAATTCATCCTCTCGATTTACTTGCACAAATGCATATGACTTATGTACAAAGTTATTTACTGCAGCATTGTTTGTAATAGTAAAACGGTAAAAATAATTTATGTAAATTATGGTATTAAACAATGAAAATGACTTTAAAGATAGGAGACGATTTCTAAGGTATAAAGAAAAAAAAGCAAGGTGTAGAAGTGCTTATAGTATGTTGCCATTTGAATAAAAGGAGATTTAATATATATAATACAGATTCTATACAGATTTTATTTAAAGATAGAGATATGTAAAAATAAATATCTCTATAAGAATATACATTAGTTATCTGAAGAAAAGGAGAGCTGGGTTCACGGAAAGAAAGGGTGAGAGACATGTCATTCACTACACACCTTTTTATACCTTTAAAATTTGAAACATGTGAATAAATTGCCTTCTCAAAAACTAAACCAAAAAAACCTCAATCAACCCAAACTCCAATACTGAGAAGAGTTGCTGTCATGTAAGAATTCTCTATCAAAAGGCAATGAAAATGATTGCACTTGTCAAGTGCTTCAGGGAAGTTACATTACAGATTTTCAATAAAATTGTATTAACTGGTGAATTTAGGAACAAATTTTAGAGACTTTATTTCTTGTATTTGTTAAATATGTGGAGGACTTACTCTGCATCCAGAATTCTGTTAAATAACTTGAGAAGTAGGGATGGAAATAGGTTAAGGGGCTGGTTCTTTACCTCCTAGTAACTTAAAGGAGTAGAGAATGTCAGTTTCTCTAGATTTGGAACCATGCCAGACAATTTTGCATATAACTCAGTGCTTGGTGTAATGTAAAGTTGTTAGGAGGTTCTCAACAAATATTTGTTGCTTTGAGGTTTAAACTTAAGAATAAACTTCAGCAGTGGTGAATCAGTAACTTCTGTAGCTCCCAGTAGCCAGCTATGCAACTGGATCTGTAGCCAAATATAAAACTAGATAGTGTCTGCAGTATCAATGGTCTATCTGAGGCATGATAGGCACTACAAGAAAAAGAATAAAGAAGGATAATGAAATTAAAGAAGGATAGTGGTGGGGCAGGGGACGGGAGAAATGACAGAGGTACAAAGGAACTTTCTTGGGTGATAGAAATATTCAAAATCTTGATCAGGATGATAGGAAGATATGTACATAATTCTTTAAGCTGTACATTTGTGATTTATGCATTATAACATATGCAAATTATACCTTAATAAAGTAGTTAGCATAAAAGGGGAAGAAAAGGTAACAGTTGGGCAAAGAAGGAAGAGAAAAGAGAGCAGTTAGAGAAGACCAAAAAGTGGGGACAAAGATTCAAGGAATGAAAGAATGAGAAAATGTGAGAGAAAGGAATAGTATCGCCGACAGTCGCCTCAGATTGTCCAGTGACTGTCAAAGGTATGGCCAGCCATCCTATTGACCTAAATTGATTTTCTTGAAATTTCACATCACTTAATGTTTCCAAAGTCAACAATTTAGTCATTATAAAGTTTATTATATTAGTTTCAGTTATTATTTCAGTTATTATTATATTAGTTTCAGTTATCACTGAATACTTTTCTCTTACTGTCTACTTTAGACTTTGGAGAAGGCTGTCAAAGTTATAATCATTTATAAAAGTAAACAGCTTAAGTAACTAAGTTTTCTTTGTGTTAAGTAATTCGAAATTGCAATCACCTCTGTCCATTCTTCTCATTTTTATTTGATGAGATTCAATTAGAGTCCTTTTCTGTTTGTAACACTTTTGGTTTTTCACTTTGTTATTCCATTATAGGTTTAGTTATCATAATTTGGGGACCCTTAAATATAACTTCAATTTATTCTGCTTTTAACATTTAAACTGTGGCCAGATTTTATATGATACAGATGTTAATATCTACATAACATGTATATATTCTGATTAAGTTGAATGCACAGTAAAACTCGAAGTATGTAACCTTCTTACTGCTTTATATTAAGAATTTATAGATATAAACCTTTCTTTGGGATCCCCAAAGGGCAAGTAGAAAGAAGGGCAGAGATGAAATTAAAAATTCTTAGAGAATTAAAAAAAAAAACAAAAAAACAGGCTAAATGAGTTCCTTGATGTAAACATTTTGAAAGAGAAGGTTCCTCACCTTGAGTTAAAAATGCCTTCATAATCATTTAATTCCCAAAAGGTGAGATAAAAGTAAATCAGTGTTATTCAAATTACTGTTGTGGAAGAGCTACCATTTAAGCAAATGTATAAAATGCTTTCATCCACTTGCCTCAGAAAAATACATATAACCTGTGAATAAAAAGCAATAAGTATTACCAGTTTACGATAAGAAGAGACATGGAGAAATTTAACTTACTATCTAATGGAACATAAACAAGATTGCTGCCTAGTTTACCTGTTTACTTGAGTAACAGATTCTATTCAGCAGCAATTCAAGTAATCAAACCTCTAAATATTTACCTATTATGGGCATAACTCTGAAATGATGTTAGAGAAGCCATAAAGTGAATAAAGTTCCAATGTTAGAGGAAACTACAACACACTAGGTTATCTAGGATAATGTACCTACAGCGGCAATACATGCTAGAATGCCCCAATCAATATACAAGACATGTAGCTCTATTAATAAACAGAAAGAACTGGCTGGCAAGACTTTCAGCTGAGAGACCATGCAAGCTTGTCATAGGTAGATATGAACAGTAGAGAGGGGACAGTGATAACAAAAGTGTGTAGGTAGAAAGGCACATGAGAGGTTCTGGGAATGGCTGGTCGAGTCAGAAGATTGTAGAGTGCCTGAGAGGAGTGGTGAGATGAGAGGGTAGCAAGAGTGATTTGGCCATACTTTGGAGTGTGCACTTCGTTTTTGCAGAGATGGAGAGCTCTGGCGTTACAACAGTTTAGATGTGAAAGAAGGCTTAATTATCAACTCTCTCTTTATAGAGACAAGGAAACAGCTTCAGAAAGGTTAAGTCACTTAACGGAAATACAAAATTCATAGATCCTGCATCCTAGGAATGACAGGATTAGATATATGTTCAGGAAAATCGTTTTAGCAGCAGTGATGTGCAGCACAGACTAGAGAGAAAAGAAATTACGTATAGTATGGCTTAAAAGTGAGAAGAAAATGGATGTAGTGTAATTTAGAATGCCTCTATTACTAAGATGCTACAGTAATGTGTTTTTAGAATCTGATTCATTTTTATATGCCAGGTATAAGGTTAATTTGGCAACACAAAAACCCTACCTTGGCTATACAGATTTCCCTGAAGGAGAGAAAAAAAAAATAGAGTTTTTGTGCCAACCACATAAGTAGCATATACTGCTACTTGTGCCAGGTCAACTTTTTATGGGGAATGGAGAATCATTAAAATAAATGTCAGAACTAATTTCAACAACTGTGAATGGGAAAAACTGTTTTTAAAAGAAAGTAAACTTCACTGAAACCTGTGTTTAAATGTAATTTCTTTAATAACAACTAAGTCTATTATTTCTCTTACTAAGAGAGTACATATTTCATTGTTATCTACATAATGGTGCAAGCTTATATACAATGCTGTGGAAAAATAGCTGAAGTAGATGACCATTAAATAACGAGGCTGATTTTCATTTGCAGAAAGCAGCCTCATTACTTTAGTCATACCTTGTAATAATCACTAGCACAACAACTCAAAAAATGTCAGGCTGAATCCATATGAACATTATACCTAAAAATAAAAGAGCATAACATAATACTTGTCTTTCTTGATGATTATCTCAAAATGTTTCTGATGGAGCCCTATTTTCCTTTAATACACTACCTGGATCGATCATCCAAGAAATTATCTTAACATTTTCTGTATCTACATTTTCTAATAGCACTTGCATTATACTTTTACAGTGCTGTCATGCCTATTATCTCAATTTTTTGCTGGGTTTAAAGAGTTTATCTATGTCTTGTCATCTTCCTTAATGGCACAATTTAAGATTATTACATGTTGAAGCATTATTTTGAATTGAAAGAAATTTAACACATTGATAATACTGGTCTAAGTTTAAGGGAATTTCAATAAGGACAAAAGAAATCACTTCTGAATGCTTGCTTAAATAATGAAACTAACAGTGAAAGCAGGTCAACTTTAGATGCAGCTGTTTGAAGCAAAGATCACCAGGGCTGACTTGACCTATCAGGATACCTAGGCAATCCACTGTGTAGATTGGCTGTTGTCTGATGGCTCCATACATGTTGATATTCTCCAGGCTTCAACCACAGACCGTCCCTTCATACTCTACACACTCCTCCTGAGCAAAGGCACCCATTCACATGGCCTTAACTGCTATTTCATGTGCGGATGGCATTAAATTGTTGTCTTTGACTCTGTTTTCTTTCCTAAGCTACAAATTTTTCTCTATTGTCTATTAGATATCTCCATTCCTATGTCTGACTATGCCTTCATGCAAGCCCCAAACTGAAATCATCATCATCCCCCTAAAACCTGCTCCTTCTCAGGTTTAATTAATAGCCTGTACTAATAAAGAGCCCTCACCCAATTGCCTAATGATGAAACCGCTATATACATACCTCATTTAGTCTCTTAGCCCTTACACCGAATCAATCACTGATTCCTAGTACTTCTATAGCTAAGAATGTATCTCCAATCCATTTCCTTCTCTTCTTTCCTACTCAGACCATCCCTGAGTCATCCTCATAACATACCAGACTAACTGGGTGCCTTTGCCTCCAAACTAGCTCCCCTCCAATCTACTGAGCAGCCAGAATAACCTTTCCAAAGTGTGAACCTATTTAAAAATCCTTAAATGGCTTCCTATGGCCTTTAGGAAAATGTCCAAACCCTTTGTCATGCTTACAAGGTCCTTCAAGAGCTGGAAACTACCTTGTAAATTATACAATAACGCGGCAAAATAGATACGCACATAGGGTCTAGATGAGCCAGATCGACTTACTAGCTGTTTTATAACAGTAAATTACTTAAATGTTACTTAATTTCTCTGTCCTTCAGCATCATTTGTAAAATGGAAATATTAATAACTATGGGTATGTTAAATAGATGAAATACAATGTGTGACACAGTGTCTGACACATCTGACACATAGTAAACGCTTAGTGAATATTAGCCACTGCTATTACCTCTCTAGTGAATTTCTAACTTCTCTCCCTTTTATAGTCTTGGTTCCATTTATAGCAAACATCTTTCATTTCCTCTTCTCACACATTTCTTCTTCCATTTGACATTCCCAATACCTCTGGCTGCGACTGTCCCTTCCACCACTCCAACCTTCCTGCAGTTCTTCAGGTCTCCAAATGCCACATTCTCTGCAAAGTCTTTCTAGCCCCTCCTGTCTCCTGTTAGGTGCTCTTATTAATTATGTGCTCCTGAAGTTTTTGTATCTTCCCTGCCATACACTTGTCTGACTTTCTGGTACTTTTCCACTCTTCACTGCTAAATTGAAAGTTCTGTGTGAAGAGCAACTGTCTGTCTGCTCGGCACTGTATTCCCAATGCCTGGCACAGTGCCTAGAACGCAGCAGGCACTTACAAAAGATTGTTATGTGTATGAATGAATGTATCTTTCCTCACTCACAATCCACCCCGTGCACCTCCCATAACCGCAGTTGGTGGAGAAGCACAATCTCCCCATCACAGCTATCTGTAAAACACGGTTTCGAAAAGGCTGGGAGGGTAGGTTAAAACAAAGTTGAGGCTTCTGAACCCCTGGCAGTCTTTGAAATGCTTAAGCGCATTGTGAATATCCAAGTTGCGTGTGTGTGTGTGTGTGGGGGGGTATATTTCTCAAAATATCTCCTTCAACCAGTGTTCTGCAGGACACACTGGGCAAGGGTGGTGTAAGGGGATGCCCTCCCCTACGAGAGCTGCCAAGTTAAGTTGCTAGTTGTGAACGGGAAATCTCTGAAGCACCTATTTCACAGGGCCCACCGTTTTTAGGTCCGTGCCCACCGTACACAGAATCCATACGGGCTGTTAGGAACCATACACACAATAAACAAACGGATGTCTTACAGAAACTGGCACCGAGAAGGGCAAAAGCGACCGGCGCACGGCCACACCACAGGAAGGGAGAGACTCCCTCCCGTCCCCGCGATTTCCACTTACACATAATGCCTCTGGCTAGTTGAGTACGCCAAGTGTTCCCACCTCAAATTTGATTTTCAAGTCATTTCAAAGTAAGGTCAGTTTTCCCCGGCCCCCGCCCTGCAGGCCTCCAGGCCCCTACTTTCTCTGTGATCCCTCCTCAGTGCAGTTGGAGCTTGGCCGGGGCGGCGGGAGATACTGTCTTCCTTTCCTTCAGAGTTTATTTTGAAGTGTACACCTTTTTTTTGGTTTGTTTCACGTAAACCAAACGAACCTATGCATTTTAACGCTTCCGCCTAAACCCCCTCGGGCGCCACGCCGTAGCCCAGCGCCCCCACACCTGCCCCAACCGCTCCCTTCCTCGTTCAGACCCACGGGCCCTGCCGTTGGTCTTCACCTGGGACTGCCATGGCGCTGGCAAGAGAGGTCGCAGGAGCCCTAGGTGTTCGAGAGTACCCTCGCCTGGCGCCGGCCGCGAGGACAACACACAGCGAAGGGGGGGGGGTCTCCGCCTTCCCCCCGCGCCGCCGCACCGGGGTGGCAGATAGTCCGGGAAGGCCCTCTCACGCTCTAGCGAGTGCGGAACCAAGGAGCCGCTGATGCTGTTTCCGGGGGAGCGGGGAGTCATATGGCAGAGCACACATGGCCGGAACCATTACTGCTAGTTTCGGGGGGGGGCGAACGAGACCTGCACGCGCATGTAGTGAAGTAAACACCACCAAGTCTCAGGAATCGTTCCTTTGAAAGATGCAATAGAAATTTAAATTATCTATAGAAACTTAATAATTTTTTCTCGTGTCCTAAATGCCGTTGGGATTCCCCTCTTCGGGGTTAGCGGTGCTTGGGTCCAAGAGCAGTATGGCGGCGTCCGCGAGGGGCTAGTTTTGGGGAAAGGTAGTGTTCGGTGTCGCCGTCTTGCAGGATATTAACAGGCTAGAGCTTTCCGCGACCACCCGCCTTAAGAAATCGTGTACTGATAGGTGGATAGCTTTAGTGATCGGCTGTCCGTTCTCATCCCCAATTAGGAGCAGAGTCCTGAGCACTGATCGGCATGAGCAACATCTACATCCAGGAGCCTCCCACCAACGGGAAGGTGAGAACCTTATGTAGGATACCTGGGTTCTCCAAAGTGTTACCTCACCAATCAGGGAGTTCTGGGGCCTTAGATTTGGAAAACGTTACAAGAAGTCTTGTCCTTACCCCAGTCTCTGGTCAGAAGTGCGTCGAAAAACAAATATTAGCACATCTTAGCATATATTTGAAAAAGTCCTCAAGTGGAGATTTCTTCACCTACCATCCTTGAGGCCCTGTTTCTTTTGCTTCATCTAACACATGCAGGCGTTTCCTAGGGTCTTAGGTAAAAAACTAAGTACATTTTAAAATTTGACTAATTATTATTATTATTATTATTATTATTATTATTATTATTTTAGTTTTGCTTTTCTTGGAGATCACTCTTTCTCTATTCGTTCAACAATCATTTATTGAACGCCTGCCTGGCGCGGGGCACTGTATTAGGTGCTGGGACTACAAAGGCGGATAAAAAAGGTCTAGTTGTTGCCCTAGAAGAGTTTATGGTTTAGTTTGGGAGGTAGGTAGGTAAAGAGCTATCTTATGTCTGGTAGGCGTGCTTATGGAGAGAGGAGCATATTGTTATGGTAGTAATCAGAACAGAGCTCCTCAGGAAGTAGGAAAAAGCTTCATGGAGGGGGTATCTTTTATGGTAATCTTAAAGCAGGAGATGATTGTCAGTCAGACAAAGTAGAGAATGGGAAATGTTCCCACATTGGAATGGTAGAATGATTTACTCATCGATTTGATAGTAAAGGTCAGTTTTCTTCTAAGGTGTTTGTGTGCACTATGAAGCAGAGTAGTCGGTGCTGGAACAACTATCACCTGAATTGAACTGAGACCTAGTCTATATCATGCACTAAACATGATAAACCAGCATAATGGACTGAAACTATATAGTTGAAATATGGTAAAGTAAATTCACATCAGATATAATTCTGTAGCGTGATTGAGTGTATCACAAATTGTGCCATCTTTGTTGACTGACATTATATAATAAAGGCGATTTGAAATAAAAACCAAACATGTTATAATTTATATCCCAGCAAAAATTTTAGAAGATATGTTTGGCAAAGCAGTTCTTTGAATTCTTTGTTGTTTGAACTTTTCCTCACTCCCCACACCTATTCCATATCATTGTGAAAACTCAGTATCCCTACCTCTTTATATTTCCAAATGTTTTTTTGATGGTTGTAGTAACCTTAGTTGATAAACAGTGGGAGAGATTTAATACATTACCTATCATGTTGGGCAGAGCCTTTACACTTGTTCCTTTCTCTAGTAATTTTGGCCTGCTCAAATGTCACCTTAGTAGAGAGGTCTGACCTATCTACTGTTTATAAAATAGAAAAACTCATTTATGTCCTGCATCCCAGCATTCCCTGGCCCTTTAAACCTCTTTAGTTTCTTCTACAGTACTTATTATTTATTGCTTATTGTTTCCTCCTTCTTCCCTTCTCCACCCCCATAAAATGCAAGCTCTGTGAAGGTAGAGATAAGTATCCAAAATGGTGTTGACACATTGTAGGAGAAGTTCTGAATGAATGAGTGAATACTATTTTTCTCTGAACTTCTGAGAAGTATTAAGCATCAGTGAGTTTGAGGTCATACTGCTACTGGTCAAGGACAGACTTTGCTGTTTTACTCTGCAGGAAGATTTGGTCTGACATGGTCACAAAGATAAAAACTTAACAGTGATACATGTGGGAACAAGAGATCTTTCATTCAACAAATATTTATTGAGCACCTACCACATGCCAGGCTCTATGCTAGGTTTTAGGGATACAATAGAAAGAAACAGCATTGTCCATGGATTGAAATATACATTGGCCAAGTAATTATGCAAATAAATGTATGCAAACTGATAAATACTGTCTTTTTGAGCAAGTTTGGGCCGAGGGAGGTCATCAGGTATTGGCTCAGGTCTTCAAAAATAATTTGGGACTTTTTCTAGGATAAGGATGATTGAAGATAGTGAAATGTTCAAGTTCTGTACCACAGAGAGCATGGCAAGAAGTTGAGTCTGGAAAGAATTTAAAGCAGATATAATAACAAATTTTGCCCAGTGAATGTTTGTTTAGTGCTTATACTTATACTCCATTAAGTACTGAAAGATATATTCAGAATAAATGGGACAAAATTTCTTCCTTCAAAGAGTATAATATAATATCACCTTGGGAAAGAGTTGACACATTATATCACTGGTTGACCATTGTCCATAAATGTGCTGTGTTTTGCTGTGTTATGTTATACCACTGGCTTCTGAAGATGAGGCACAGAAGTGTACTACTTGATAGAAATTTCCTTTTCCACAGAGGGTTAAGTTTCTACATATTATAATCATTTACTCTAAATTGTATATTAACATATATTTATTTCTAAGAAACATTTTATTTTTAAAGTATTGTCTTATTTGGGAGCTTCAAGAAAAGGAGATACTGACAGCTGACAAAGCAGTGATGCCCAATAGGAATGTATGGCTAAAGGAGGAGGGAGCCATGTGTTTTCTTTTTTCATTCAGAAGTTTATCAGATTAAATTTATCCGATTAAGAAACCTTGGTCTGCAAGGTGGCTCATGTGGTCCAACCAAATATGCAATTTTTAAAACCAGGTTTTAGTGGCTTGTGGCTGAAAAATTGTATAAGAATGATAATTACAACAATAATAACTATCATTTTTTGAGCATTTACTATTTGTCAGGGACTGTTCTAAGCAGTCTATAATAACTAATTTTGCAATCACAACAAACCTATGAGGTTATTATTATTCCTGTTTGTAGATAAGGAAATCGAATCACAGAAATGTTAGACATTGTACCCCAGGTAATGAAGCTACCTTACTGGTACTTCATAACTCTAAGGGTCAGTATTTGAATTTGAGCATCCTGACTCCAGAGTCTGTAGAAGGTAGATTGATGTACATTAGTTTGTTATTTAGAGTAGTGGTTTCTAAACCAGTGAGTACACACTTGAGGGTGTGTGTAAAACCACCCATAGGGTGCAGGAAGAAAATCTATATTTTTCTATTTGTATTTGTTTTCTCCTTTATTGGTTTAAATGCAATATTTTTATATAAAAAAGAACAGATTCAGTTACTCATTCAGTCACTTTTTACATATGATATAATTTTTCTTAATGCTTTGCTAAATGTATTTACATTGCATGGTATGTAGATTAACTAAACCAGCCCTCACAAGTTTTATATTGAAGATAATATTAAAAATGTAAACATAAGGAAACCATAAGAAAATGGTAGAGCTGAAGCTTCAGTATGAAAGTCTGTCAAAAATTAGATATTATTATGAAAATCATTTGAAACATGGGTTTCTGTTTATTATTATTAATAGTGAACTTTGTCTTAAATGTATATGTACCTTGACATATTTATCAGTGAGGATATAATGCCATTTTGATTTTCAAGACACTTAAAAACTAAGTATATAATGTTGAAAGCAACTTTATGCTAAGTGAAAGAAGCCAGACATAAAAGACAACATGTTGTATGATTTCGTTTATATGAAACGTTCAGTAGGCAAATCTATAGAGACAGAAAGTAGATTAGTGGTTTGCCAAAGGATAGGGGTAGGAGGAAATGGGGAGTGATTGCTAATGGATGCAAGATTTCTTTTTGGAGTGATGAAATGTATAGGTAGATAGTGGTGTGGTTGCATAACTGAATTTTACTACAAACCACTTTAAAAGGGTGAATTATTTGGTATCTCAATAAAGCTGTTATTAAAAAAGTTTCATCGTGCCATTAGTAAAGAAAATGAAGTTAAAAATTGTTTACTTAAATGTTTTTGTGTAATCCTTTAAATTTTTTTATTCTGTATGACTCTTATAATACCAAAGTAGTATAGTACTACATGTATTTTAATACACATATTTTCATTGTGTGTACTCTCAGTTATTACCTCCATTCCCACTCCCCTTTTCTTCTTTGCTAATAGTGATGCACACTTACAAAAAGTTTGAAGATCACTGCTTTAGAATTGCAAGGAACAGAAGACATGTCTAGGTTCCTTTTAACAATCATGCTTCATTTCAATTGTACAAGGGGATAATTAGGTAGGACAAGACATTGTCTTTTTAGGTGTATTGTACTTTTAAGATTGGGATATACATCAGGCTTCATGGAAAATCAGAAGGTGTTACACAGTACTGTTCTAGATATAATCTGAGGTAGAGGGAGTATACTTCTCAGGAGAATGAGAATCCAGTTCGGTTGATTTGTCACCAACCATCAGAGATATGGAATATCTCTTGGGCATTGTCTCATGCCAAGTCTAATTGTAAGGCCTTGCTCATGTCCCACCAGTACATGATTGCTTTTGATTTAGGCACTGTTCTCTATTCAAATCAGTTGTGACCAGGGTAACCTGAAGATTTCTTCTGAGACATGTGGCAGGACCCTAGAGCCTGATGGACTATTTTTTCCAGTATAGTATGAAATTTATGGAGAACTTTTTGGAGGCAGTATGGTGGTATAAAAAAAGTATGGGTTTTGGAGCCAAACAGCCTTTGGCTTAGGTCATTCACTGTGAGACCTTGGACAAAGTTACTTTATCTGGGTCTCTGTTTCTGAGTAAAATGGAAGTAATGATAACTACTTTACAGTTGAGGATTAAATGATATAAAATATGTAAAGTGTTTGGCATAGAAGCTGACACATGGGAGGCACTCAACAAATTTTCCCTTTTGGTAGAGGAAATATAATGGATTGAAAAAATTATGCAAACTTGCATTTCTAGTTCTTTTATATTTCTTTAAGGGTTAAGAAAGCTATTTTAAAAGTTACTATAATATAGATATTTTCACCTCCTCCACCTTCATGGACATTGAAGATTAGTTGTAAAGGAACTATGTAGCTAGTTAAAGCCCAAAAAAGATACACTAGATTCATCAATGTTATATAAATTATGGCAGTGTAATTTGCATTTCTGAAACAGATTGAAAGGCAGTTGTAGCAAAGTAACCTGGAAGAGGAGGAAGCAGAGGAAAATGCTATTCCTGCTTTGCTATTAACAAGCTTCCTGACCCCAGGCAATTTACCACTTCTTTGGGGGCATCTGTATAAAGTGAGGACATAACTAAATGATTTAA
Source organism: Cynopterus sphinx (assembly GCA_030015415.1). Lineage (NCBI taxonomy): Eukaryota > Metazoa > Chordata > Mammalia > Chiroptera > Pteropodidae > Cynopterus > Cynopterus sphinx. The sequence goes on from CM057379.1 coordinate 34,941,350, forward strand.
AATATCTTTTTAATTTCAAAAAATTTGTGGAAGTTAGGTGAATGAATTTTGGGACATAAAATGTGTGACTTATCTCAATGATACTGCTTCTCATGAGAATTAGTCTCATGTTTTTAAATATGTAGTAACTGCATGCTTTTTATATGTAGGAACATTCTAAATGATTGTGATGGTCGCAAATCATTAACCATTGATCATTGATTGACACTGATCTACTTTGGTACACTGCAAGAGAAAAAGTGATACTAGAGAAGTTGGACTCCCACAGTGTTCAAATTTATAGTATAACATTCTTTTTATTTGTGGTTGTTATTAAGACATTTCCTCCTGTGAGCTCAGTAGCAGTTCTGGTTGTTGAAAGATAGCTTATTGTTCCAAGTAGTAACCACCTTCATGACAGAAGGGAGGCCATCAAAGGATTCTATTTACTGTAGATAATGATTTTAAGACATAGCATTTTGGTAATTTAAAACCAGAATTAGACTAAGCATGTTCCTTTGTAAATTAAGAATGGCGTGATTTTGAATGAGAAATTAATGTTTGTATGTGAAAAGATAATGGTAAAATTGTCTTGCAGTGTCACAGTTTCATGGGTTCATTCTTTAATTTCTTAATGTGTCATGCACCGTTTTTATTGGAAGAAAGTTTCTTGACTAAAACAAGTTTAGATTATTTATTTTTAGGTGAATGAGTTTTTTCCTTGTGATTAAAAAAGATGTGCTATTTTTCTTAAATCTTTAATGATATCTGAAAATGATATTTTAAGATATAAATATACAGCTTGTACTGAATATTTGAAATTTTTTGAGTATAAAAACAAAAGCTAAGCAAAGTTTCTAATTTTATTTTAAAATTGAAAACTCATTAGTAAATGCTTCAAATGGACAAGATATTCAACCGATTATCAAGCAAAACGATAATTTGATATATTGACGTTATATTCTTTCTACAGGTTTTATTGAAAACTACAGCTGGAGATATTGACATAGAGTTGTGGTCAAAAGAAGCTCCTAAAGCTTGCAGAAATTTCATTCAACTTTGTTTGGAAGGTAATCTTAACTCTTGAGTCTTTTCTATAGGAGGAAATTTTATTAATTTAAAAATAAACCATGTGTATTTTTCTACAAATTTGGAGACTATTAAATAGTGGTAATGAATGCTAGGAGTTGATATGAGTGATGTGGAGTTGAGCTGTGTGTAAGGAAATGGAGAGGAGATAAAAACTTCCTTCCAAATCTGTATATTTTTAACAGAGAAATTTATCTCACCATAATACTTTGATCTTTTTGGGTCTCCTTGGCTATTTTCTACTTCTTTCTTTCATCATCTGAAAATGGGTATTCCCTAAGATTGCCATTATCGTCTTTACTCTTCAGTTGTTACTTCATTCCAAATGATTATCAAATTTAAAATTCCAGCTATTTCTTTTCTTCTTAACTCTAATTTACATATCTAATTGCTTAGTGGACTTTTCTACTGGAATCTTCCACTGTCAGCTTAAACTAAACCAGGATAAAACCAAATTTACCATTTTTTTCTACAGACTACCTTGACTTTCACCTACATGATTGTAATTGCCTTCGACCTGGTTTTCTCTCTCGTCTTTAATCTTTTTACTCTATTATCTATTCATTTAATAGTTGAATATTCAGATAGATTGGCTTGCTAACTATCCAATTTTATTTTTTTATTGCACTAAATAACCACATAGTTTTAGTTGATGATTACCTTAATTTCCTGAGCAGTTCCTTTCCATTTTAACTTTCACATATATCCTCATATTCTCAATCTCCTCATATCCTCAGTTTCCTTTTTGGAATACTTTCTCTTCCATTTTTTACTTTTCAAGTCTACCCACCCTTGAATGTTCAAAATTCCACTTTCACCGCAAAGCCTTCCATCCAGTATTCAGTGATGTTATTAGTATTTTTCAGCTTTGAGTCATTAAGCGACTCAAATTTTTCTCTTTAAGAGACTTTTCAGAATTATACACCTACTTGAGTGTTTTTCCTTTCAGAGTATTCCTTTATAGAACTAAACATTCCAAACATTTTTGTAGCTTGGTTTTTAGAATGCATGGCATGTGGTTCAGATATCTCCAGTAGTGGCAATTCATTGTCCTTCTAAATTAAATCTGATTTCTAGAGACAGACAAGGTTAATCAAGATATCAGAAAAAAAAAACTATTTTGAGTCAAAAGCAAGGTATGAAAGAGAGTTCAAAATAACCAGTAGTAGGGAACAGGGAGAGCTCTATAAATAGATAATTGATAAATAGATAATTACCAGGGGAAGATTGAAGGAACACATATACCCAGACCAAAAAAAAAAAAAAAAAGAAAAAAGACATCTGCAAAGACCATTGTTAACAATTACTATGGCAGGCAGGAAGGAAATTGAGTCAGACAGGTAGTTCAGTCAGAGAACCCTCAAATAATTGTCGACAGAATCAATAAACACAGTAGACACTGAAAAGTCAGATTTGTGTCTGGAAAGAAGTTTTGAAGAATCAAAAGCTCAAATTTTATAGTAGAAGAGTGAAACTACAGAAACATTAAAAAGAATGAGTGGTACATTATAATCCATGACCAGGTAAATGGAAGAAACAGAAAACATCTGGATATGATATGACAATAAAGAAGAATTACAGTTCTTAAGTTAGGTGATGATGAAACTTACTTATAACAACAAAAAATTGCTCCCCTATTTATAAGAATACAAGAATAAAGAAAAAAGAATAGGAAAATAATAAGACAAATAACTCAATTCTCTTAATTGAATATGTGAGAGATAGAATTATTATTGCAAAGGCTAACAAGAATTAAATTAGCAGACTAATTTACATAAAGATACTCCTAAATGAATAAAGTCAACATTTTAAAGATGTAACTCAGAACCCCATTTTAATTCTCTGGCACTGTGACTCATTTATGATTTATTTAGCAAGTCGTGGTAATCTAGATCTTATAATATTCATATCAATATTAAAATTTAAAAAGGCATGGTTTCCAGTATTAAAAAGTAAATGAATGAAAATGAGAAAGTGGGAGAACAGCTTCATATATAGCTCTCAATTAAAATGGTGTTCACAATTAGAAGGAAGTTCTTAGTCTTTTTTTTCCAGATTATGGAGGTATGATTAACAAATAAAAATTGTATATATCTGGATTGTACAACATGATTTTTAAAAGGTGTACAATGTGAACACTTAATATACATATGCATTTTGAAGTGATTACCATGTCAAGTTCAGTAATGTATCCATCATCTCACATAGCTAGCTACCTTTTTGTTTTTAATTATTTATTTTTTTTGTGGTGAGAACCCTCTTAAGCAAATTTCAGGTATATAATACAGTATTATTAACTGTATTCACCATGCTGTATATTGGATTCCTAGAATTTACTTATTTTATAATTGAAAATTTATACCTTTTGACCAACATCTCCCCACCCTCCAGCCCCTGGAAGCCACCATTCTACTATGTGGTTCAATGAGTTCAACTTTTTAGATTCTACATATCTGTGAGATCATACAGTATTTGTCTTTATGTTTCTAGGGGAAGTTTTTAGTTTTTATGAAAATGAGAGATCTTCAATTACACAGACTTAATCTTGGGTTATAGGTCTTTGTAGGATGGTTAAATGAACATATAAAAATGAAAATTTTAAATAATTGAAAGTAAAAAAGGTAGATTAAAAAGATGTAAGAGAAGTAAAAAGCTTGTGAGGTTTGATAATTTTTTTAGTTCCTCTGAAGTATTAGGAAGAAGTAAAATTTGAGGTCTGCAAAACAAAGTGGGAGTAAAAAGAGAATAGATAAGCAAAGCAAATTTTTTACATTTTATGTAACTATTAATCTCTTTACTTCGATTTTACCTCAGCCTATCTCTTTAAGGTCTATGCTTCATCAGTTACCTTTTATCCCATCTCCTTTAACAATAGTTTAATATTTCTTTAGAGTGACAAACAAGGATATGTTAAGTAAATCTTTACAAAACTAAAATATTTGTTTAAAAAACAGGCTGAAATAAATAGGGCAGACAGATCACAAAAGTTTTCAGATAAAGAGTTATTCATGATGATATTTACAAAATTAAACACAAAACATGATTCTAGAAGAAAACATATGACTTAAAAATGCAAACATAAATTTCTATATGTACTTGGTCAGAAATATAATTAGTCAGAATATATCATGACATCCATTTATTAGACAGCCAGAAATAAAAACTATCATGACTTATACCAGAATCAGAAGAGCCAAATAGAAACTTTATTTCATATTTGAGATATATATAAATTCTTTTTCCAATAGTAGAGAAAATTCAGGAGGAAATTATGAACATGCATAATGAAATAATAAAATCTTTCTATAAAAATACTTATGAGAATGGTACGTAACAATTTAAGAAGAAAGTCAAACATTGCAAGCAGCAAACTCTATTATAGCGCATAGTAAGCTATAAAGACAACTGTAAACGCATAATTCAACAGTAATAATAAATGACAAGGAAATAGGAAACTATAAATGCATAGTTCAACAGTGATTATTAATAAATTGCAAGGAAGTAAAAAAAGCAGATATGGAAATTTTGTGGACATTTGACATTCTAGCCTTAATATATAAAATTATGGTGTAATTAAAAAAAATTCCTACTCAATATAAATGATATTATAATAATTTTATTTATTCAACAAGAATATAATTAGGAAAATAAAAAGGAAAAAAATTCAAAATAAAAAACCAACATCACCTAAAGACTTAATAAGAAATAGGAAAACGGAATGGATAATTTTAAAATTTAAAAGCACAAGTAATATAGACTTCTTTCATGTGCCCCTTCCCTCACATCTAATAAATCTCTAAGTCTCATAAATCCTGCTTTCTAGAGAATTCTTGAGTCTCAAGTAAGGCATAGTCATGTTTTAACTTTTGGGACAACTGTTATTTCTCTCTGTCCTGCCCCTTCTCTCCACCCGGCCCCTCTCTATCTTTCTCTAGTCTTGTTGCTTTCCATTTGTTCTTCATACTTGGAATTTGAATGATCATTTGAAAAAGCACATCTGATCTGTGTTCAAAAGATGTTGATTGGTTGCATATTATAGGCCTGAGGGATTATTTTCAATTTCTGATATAGACTGGGGTATGTTTTATATTCATATTTGAATATGAGTTTCTAGAATTTAAGTAAAAATTTTACAGTTTGCCCTCAAAATTGTAATGAACTTTGAAAATTCATAAATTGCCTCCACATTATCTGATTTAATCTTTAGGACAACTCTGACTTAATTTATATTTAGTTAGAATTAGAAAATTACATGTACAGAATGGTGGTTATAATTAATACTGTATTGCAAGTTTAGAAGTTGCTAAGAGAGTAGATCCTAAAAGTTCTCATCACAAGAAAAAAAATTTTTTGTGACTATGTATGCCGATGGATGTTAACTAGGCTTATTGTGGTCATCATTTTACAAAGTCAAATAAGTATCTAATGATTAGGTTTTACACTTGAAACTAATATAATGTCATATGTCAATTATATCAGTGAAAAAAAAGAAAAACAAAGAAAAAAGGAAATTGACTTTATGGTTGCACCACTAACAAGAGACAAAACTCAGAACTCCTGATTACTATATATATATACAGTGTTAATCTTAGTATATGGTTACTTAGAGATACAGGAGAGATACTTTTATACGGTTTTTATTGTTTCTATTTGTAGCCAAGGAGAACTTGTCTGCATTGGGGAGCTCTTGTGAATATTGTTCAACAGCTTTTCACTGGGAGAAAGGATTGAAAAAATTCAGTCAGTCTTTCTACTTTTTTTAGTCTATCCTATGTACTGGATACAGTTATTAGATTACAGAATACATTTTTTAAAATATGAATTTTATATCCAGTTATATCTTGCAAGTGTTAATAATGATGAGGATGCCTACAAGTCTTTATGTTATAGTACTTTATGACTTGCGATAAACCATAGTCATGTCTTATGAAGTGAATTATGTCAGTAATTGTATCAGTGCAATTTTTTCATAGTGACTGTACCATTTAACAATCCAATTAGCAATGTAGGAGTGTTCCAGTTTTTCCACCTCCTCACTAACATTTGTTATTTTCATTTTTTATGATAGCCATACTAGTGGGTGTGAAATGATATTTCATTATAGCTTTGATTTGCATTTCTCTAATAACTAACGATGTTGAGAATCTTTTCTTGTGTGTATTGACCATTGTTGCTACTTTTAATATTAATTCTCTGGTTCAGTCAAACCTTAATTCTTGCCCTTCCATTCCCCCCATTCCCACCAAATTCTTTGCTTATGCTTTACCTCACTGAGATGCCATGCTTCTGCCATATCCAACTTCTTTCTCATCTGAGAAATCTCCCTAATAATTCTAGGTTCTAGATAAAAAGTACTATCAGGAAATCATATGTGATCTCTCTTGGATGTTTATGGCTTCCAAATAACATATTTATATGTAAATATAAAGAATTTCTTTCATTTAGTCTGTGGACTCAATTGCATATTGCATTGATTATTTGTTTTATATATTCAGAATTTCTTGGGAGGGTGCATCGATGGTACTGTATGTATAACTAATGTGTGATTTTGATATATTTTGGGTCTGTATATTGTTTGTATAAATTAATTTCCTATAGGAAGAAGAGGAAGAATTAGGAAATAGGACATTCACCTCTACCAGGGTTTCTCAACCTCGATTCTGGTGACATTTTGGGCCAGTAATTCTTTGTGGTGGATGTCCTGTGCTTTCTTTGTAGAATATTTAATAGTATCCCTAGCTTCTACCCACTAGGTGCCAGTAGCATCAACCATGTGTGACAACCATATATTTCTATACATTGACAAGTAACCCCTAGAGAACACAATTGTTGCTTCTTCCTTCAGTTGAGATCTCCTGATCTATACCAACATTCTCTAAATTTTATTTTGAAACTGAATGAATCCTGGAAATAAATTTTAAAAATCACCACCACCATAGTGTCTGTAGAAATTGTACTGTATTGAGAGGATATTTTATAGTAAGTGGGGAAGAAGAGGTTTTATGTTAGGAGCCTATTTAACATCTTGGAGTGGGGAGGGGGGAATCTTATGACTCTGGTTGTATTAACTCATAACTATACTTTGTTTTAGACTTTAACAATTTACTTTAACTTTTTCAGCATATTATGACAACACCATTTTTCATAGAGTTGTGCCTGGTTTTATAGTCCAAGGGGGAGATCCTACTGGCACAGGGACTGGTGGAGAATCTATCTATGGAACCCCTTTCAAGGTGAGATCAAATTGTTATTATTATTTATATGCAAGTCAGCTGTGATTGCTTAATTGAAAATGATTATGCCCACAAGAAGAAAATACACTTACATCAGTGCGCAAAATCACATATCACATATTTAGAATTACATGGATATAAAAGCAGCACTTGCTCTATCGAGCATTCTAAGTTGTCTTATTGCAAACTTTTATGCTAAATTGGATTTAGGTGGAGCTAAAGGTAGTCGTGAGGAAAATGTGAGTCAAAAAAAAATACTATAGAACATATTTCCTGATATCTGACTATATCTAATCTTTGCACCTCTGTAAATATAAAACATTTTAAAAACATTGTATATGCCATATTATTTTAAAACATTTTATTTAACACTATTTAGACTTTGTATTAATCTGCTTGAACCATTATAACAAAATACCAATGACGGTGGCTTAAACAACAGGAATCTATTTCTTACAATTCTGGAATCCAGGAATTCCAAGGTCTAGGTGCTGGCATTCAGTTCCTGGTGAAGATTCTCTCCCTGGCTCACAGATGGCTGCCTTCTTGCTGTGTTTTCACATGGTAGAAGAGAGATCTCTGGTGTCTTCCTCTTATAAGGGCACCAGCTCTGTGCGATTAGGGCTTCATCCTTCTGACTTCATTTAACCCTTATCATCTTCTTACAGGTCCTATTTTCAATACTGTCAGAATTGGGTTTAGACCTTCAACATATGAATGGGCGGGGGGAGGAGTACAATTCAGTCCATAACAGATATCATTTAAAAAAAAATTTACACAGTAGACCTCTGTAACAAAATTTATCGTAATGGGAAATCACAAGGTGAAAAGAAGAAAGAAGCAACATAAAAATTGTTAGAAAAAGTGTGACTATTAATCAAGAATAGGGCAGCGATTTAACTGCCAACAGATCTAAAAAGAAAAAAGATTAATGTCATAGTTAAGATATTAAGAATAACAGTAGGTTCAAGTAAATGCTCATTTGTTTATTGATAAAACTGATGGTACAAATATGTTCTTTGAATGAGTAAACACGAACAGCTTTTAAAATGTGGGCATTTTTGGAGACTTTGTATTTGTACGCATGAGATGAAGTGTCTGGCGTTTCCTTTGATTTTTTACTGGATTACTGTATGTTTCTTGAGAAAAATACTTGAACTGTTTGCTTTAATTTTCAGTTGATAATGGCCTTAGAAAATGTGGAATGGTTATATATAAAAAAGTCTCAAATGTCACAGACTTTTTTATATTTTACCAAATTGAGATGCCTCATGATTTTAGAGCCTCCATCTAGTAGAAGCATTCCTTAATTTTATTATTTGGTGTTACAGAATATCTCTATTTGACCATTCTTTTCTAAGTTGAGATTATTTGCTTATTTTGTTAAGCAATATAGTTGTTAAGTTTTTCGATTGTGTCCTTTTTTATACTGTGTACAGTTACGATCCTTGAAGTTCTAATCTCTTAAGAATTATTTATTAAGGGAAAGTAACTTCTTTTCTGAAAATTATTGATTACATATCGTGGCTATCAGGTTTGGGTAGAAATTCTGTTAACAAAGAGACTAATGTGTATGTCACGTGGCCCTACTATAGCTAGAAAACCACTTTATGAAGGTTTGCTACTGCTCTTTTGAAAACTGGCAAATGGGACCAGTTATTACAGTTTAGAGAAGATTCAGCTTAAGACTCAAATAAACTCAACAAAGCACATAACACAATCATAGTAGATGCTTTAAATTAAAAAAAAAAGAAGGAGGAGAAGGTGGAGGAGGAGAGAAGAAGAAGAAGGAGGAGGAGAGAAGGAGGAGGAGGAGGAGGAGAAGAAGAAGAAGCAGAAGCAGAAGAAGAAAAGAAGAAAGTAATTGTTTTGTGACATTTAGAATGTGGTGGGGAGGGACAATAGTTGAAGACTCCAGAATGATTCAAAGATAGTTTTCTTGGAATAAAAATAAAAGGTTCTAAAAGCTTAGATGAGTTTGAAGGATGGGAAGAATAGGGGAATAACTCTTAAGAAATCCATTCCATTTTGAGTACCGTTTCTCTATGTAAGTAGACAGCTTTCCACAAAATAGGCTAAATTTGTTACTGAGTATTTTTAGAAGATACAGGCTAGTGACGTCAAGTTTAATAGCATTGAAAGAATAGTAAATACTGCATTTGATTGTACTTTAAAATCAGCTAAATAAAAACTCAGCTTTTTTGATTAGAAGTTATATTGGACCTTGCTGTTTAGCTGAATATGAAGGGCCTTATAACTGAGGTCATTCACCTAATCTTTTCTTTTTTATGCTTCAGGATGAATTCCACTCACGGTTGCGTTTTAATAGGAGAGGACTGGTTGCCATGGCAAATGCTGGTCCTCATGATAATGGTAGCCAGTTTTTCTTTACACTGGGTCGAGCCGACGAACTTAACAATAAGCACACCATCTTTGGAAAGGTTTGTGTTCGTTATCTTAGGCTTCTGTGATATGATCAACTTCTCTAAGAGCTGCCTTCATAAAAATATTCCCTAGGATATTTATTTATTTCCAGAAATGATGGAATATATTTCTATTATAATGAACTGTGAGGGATCTCCTGAATTTTATTGTGTGTGTATATTTCAAACAAGTCATTGGTTATGATTTAAATATTTTTTTTCTAAAATCGTACTAATGATATTAGCTTCTGTGTCACTCAGCTGGTATTGTTCTTATGTTTTTAGAAAGACACATAGGTAATGAAATTTAGTAGTTTAAAATTTATTTGTTAGTAATAAATTTTCTTAAGTTTAAAGTAGAAGTTATAGTTGCATTAAAACTTTTTACCTGAAATGTTACTGTGAATAGTAACTATTTAATCCTGCTCACATTTAACATCATATCAAGTAATATCATTTCCATAAAATTTTCACCAGTTTTTTTTAAAAAGGGATTTAGAAGGTTTTCTTTTTTCACTCTTTTCTCTTATAAATGTCCTCCCATATGTTTTGTCTTAGGCATGTTAGGCATCGCTAGTGTTTCAGCTCCCTCTGCTGGTTTAGTAAGAATAGCTTCCCTGTATCCTAGGTAAAACTGGATTTTGTGATGAGAGAGAACAAGCAGCACAACTGTAAAATTGGTATCATTTTAAAACTCCTTAAGAAATATTGAATGAATGGAGTCATGCTCAACACATGAAATACTTAACAACATGGGTTAAGAAATATGCATTAACATATTTAAGCCTCTCTGACACAGGTCGTCTGATGTTTATAGATTTTTCTTGCTTTATTTAAAAAAAATTAAAGTATAATAAAATGAGATTTAGGTTGCTATTCTGCACCACTGTTTATAGTTGATGTTATATAACTTATACCTTAGAGATAGCATAACATGATGGTTAGAATTCTGAAAGGCCATCACTGCTCTATAACTTCTTTGAACCTCAATTTTCTTATCTGGAGAAGAAAGATGATAGTACCTACATTTAGGATGTTTGTGAAGATTAAATGAGATAATGTCTGCAAGGCACCCCAGTGTTGTTGCTATTTGCATGTTCTAAAGTCTAGATTTGTTTAGCATGTTTGAATGAAAAGTTGTCTATCAGTTGGAGGTTATGGCATTATATTTTAATTTTTAATAAAAAGTGATATTAAATATATATTGAACATTTTCCAAAAATTTTATTGAGGGATTGAACTACATTCATGCTTTTTCCTCTTAAGATGAAATTGCTTTATTTGCATTCTGTAATGCATATACTCTTATGTAACAATATGAAATTTTCTTTTAATTATTTTAAAAATATTTTCAGAAGTGTTCCCTATTTCACAGAATGAATGTAATAATTTACAATTAAATTTTTATTTTTATTTGATAGATTACAGGGGATACAATATATAACATGTTGCGACTGACAGAAGTAGACATTGATAACGAAGAAAGACCACGTAATCCACACAAAATTAAAAGTTGTGAGGTAGGAGCATGATTATTATGAGATATAGCACTTAAATTGTCACTTAAGAGAAATTGATTATTAGTATTTTTAAACCGTTGGATGAAGGCTTTATACTAAATTAACATCACATCTCAGATTTTATCTTTGTAATTTAGGCACAGTTTGTGATTAAGAATTATTTTTAAATTGAAGGTTTTGAATTCAAAGATGAAACTTTAGCTGATAATCCATTGAATAAAAAGCGTGACTCATAATGAAAAGTTAGAGGGATTAGGTTTATTTAACTCAGTGAAGTGACTTCCGAGGTAATTTCAGAGGGATCTTTCATTGAGGAAGCCATTGTGGATGGTCCTTAAAAATATTTGCTTTGGAATCAAAACATCAGATTTTATCTCTCTTATTATGTATTAAGTTTTCTTGAATATTTTTCCCTTTTGTAAAATAATAATAAAGTATCTTTTAATTAATTAATAGCACATAGTTATTGGAAGAATCCAGTGAGGCCATGTAAGTGGAAGTACTTTATATAGTATGTGCATCACTATACTTACAATGGTTACATGAGGAAAAAATATAGACACTAATGTCAATGCAATTAAATATTGGTTTTAATTTTTTATGACATCTATAAAATGGAATAATGTTTTCAAAATATTTCTTTACATAGGTGTTGTATAATCCTTTTGATGACATCATTCCAAGAGAAATAAAAAAGCCAAAAAAAGAGAAACCAGAGGAGGAAGTAAAGAAATTGAAACCCAAAGGCACAAAGTAATCATAGCAGAAAGATTTTTTTTTTTAGCTTGAAAAGCAACACTGATTCATTTAGTTCATTTAATTTTCTTTTGTAAAAATTGTTTACTAGCAAGAGGGAGGCCAGTGTGGACCAGGGAGATATCTGACTTATGAGTGTTTTATTTTCCTAATTTTTGTATTCAAATAGAGTGTATAATTTAAACTTAAGATAAAGAAGCATTGTCTGAGATGTTCATAGAAAAATCTATATTAATAAATGTTGCTCTAGTAATTTATATAAATGAGTTATTGAGAAATTTTTTTGTTTTTTGTTTTTTTTTACTTTTTTTCAATTATTTTATGCTTAGTATTAGGAACTTGCAAATTAAAGTATCAAGAATATAATGATTGCATGTTTATATAACTTCACTATTTTTGGTGCTATTAAAATATAAATATTTTTATTTTTATTTTTTAAAATTTATTTAATTGAATAAATGATTTAAAAATTTTTAAATAAAATTTTTAAATATAAAGATTTTTCTATATTTTGTATATTTCTTAAGTATAGTTTTCAAAAAAATAGAAATTTCTTTTTTAAATAAGTTCCAGTATTTTGTGAGCAATGTTCTTTACCTTATTAATTTGTCTGTTTTATTAAAAAAGATATCAAAGAGTTAGATTTCAACTTATTCTTTTATTGAATTATAGCACCCATATTAGGAATTTTATTATATTTATAAGCAGTAAGTATTAGATTCAGACAGTTCTTAGTATAATCCTGCCTAGCCCAGTTAATAAGAAGCAAAGGTTATTAATTTTTTAGGACTTTAGTTTCCTCATCTTATAAATTGGAAATTGTAGTAAATACAACACCTAGTCATTACAAAGTTTAAATGAAAAAGAATTTGAAAACACCCAATAGTGTAGGTATTCAATACATACCCTACAATATTAAAGTAAGTTAAGCTGCTTTTATACACTGTCAGATAGTAGGCAGACATTTTAATAAGCAGTTGGTGTCTTGTGCCAAAATAACTTCTCACTTATCTATATATTTGATTCTGTTTTATTTTTTGATCATATATTTTGAATAATTTATCTCTGGGTGAAAAGTCACTCACTATGTTCAGATATAATATTTCATCACTATGATTTACCTTGACAATAAGCCCAAAAGTTGGATGTATTTATTTTTGTTTTTAAGTCACTATATTAGGGATGATGTGCTTATTATGGATTACATCTAGATTTTGATGTAAAAATTCCTCTTTTATTGTCAAATCTCTTATTTTTCTAATATTTGAGAGAATTTTAATAACTTCTTACTTATCTTTCTTGGGATATCAAAGAAGAGAGATTTAGTATTTTTCTCTCTGTGGGCTATTTTTTAAGTTAAGTTTATTGCTCATTTGTTTGTCAATTTTGTGTAACTTATTAATTTTAAAATATTAAGCCATATTTTGGCAAACACTAAATTGTTTCCCATTTGTAGTACTCTTGGGGCTATATATTAGTTTTTCAGAATTCTCCATTTTGCAAACCAGTTTTGATAAAAATAAAAAGCTTAATTATTTCTGTCATGCTTGACTTAGTATATTTAACATTAGTACTCTGAATGGATTTTTGGTCATTAGTTTAGTCTAATATATGAAATCTCTGTGATCTGAGGCCAAAACTTTAACATCATGCTGAAAATACAGATCCTTAGTATATTTCTACTGAATACTAAGTAATATTAACTATTGTTAGGTAGAATGTATTTCTTCTTGTAAGTTCTATTATTTGAAAATAGTATATTTATAAGTGTTGCTTAACTTTTCTTCCTAATTCTTTTATTTTTTTTTCTTTTTTTTTGTTAGAAATTTTAGTTTACTTTCATTTGGAGAGGAAGCTGAGGAGGAAGAGGAAGAAGTAAACAGAGTTAGTCAGGTAAAACTTTAATTTGCCCTTTGTTCTGAATTATAAAAGAAATTAGGGTCTGTATCTTACTTGTTTTTGTATCTCCTGCTGTACGTGGCATAGTACATTTACATAATATATATTCAGTAAATGGTCATTGAACTAATTTGTAAAATAATTTTGGTCAGTAGTATTTGTAACTTCTGAGATGATTTTCCCTCTTAAAATTGTAGATTTTTTTTAAAAACCTGGCATTTTTTTTAGTCAGTGAAAACTAGAGTTAAAGAATAATTCAACTTTATGATTCATCTTTTAATTGCTGTTTGTTTAATTGGTTTGCTAGATGATAATTATTATTGTTGTTATTATTATTATTAAGTGATAGACCAAAGCTCTTATATTCATTTTAATATTTATATATTTATTCATTTAATTAATTCTCATCATGGCCCTTTAAAATAAGTATTACTATTACCCCCATTTTACTATGAATAAATTAAGGTATAGATAAGTTATAATTTGCTCAAAGTCACAAAACCATTAAGTAGCTAGAGCTGGGATTTGAAACCTACATCTGTCTCACTATAAAATCCATGTTTTTGGACTATACATTTCCTCCTGGCCTTTTACCCCACGAATGCTTCCCATAGGACTTTAAGTGTGGTTTTCCTCAATGTCACTTTCATCATGATACTCATTGCTGAGAAACCTAGTGTCCTGCCATTGTTTAGAGCAGTAATTCTGAGAAGTACATTCCAAGAAAATCATCTGAAGGGTTTTTACTCCCAAAGATTCTGATATGTCTTTCTGTTTTGAAAATTAGTGAACACTGAGATTTAAAGGATTGGGTTTAAAGTCTTTATTGTAATAATTAAAACTGTATAACCCAGCACTCCTTAGTTGCTTAACATAATAACCTATTTCTTACCGACACTAACAATGGCATTGACTTAGCACATTACTGTTACCCTCTACTTTATTTCCCATGTGCTCTGTCACCATCACCACTGAGCAGCGTTTTGGTAGGCAGATGGTAAGCACTCTACTTACACCCCTTGCATTGAAACTGAATTAAAATGGGCATGTGCAAGAAATATTTTGGTCATAATTTTTCTCACTGATTTTGGTATTCTTGAGTGAATTATTTGATATCCCGATTCAATTATCACCTATATACTAATATTCTGAACAAGGAAACAGGGCCAAATATTTTTTCTGGACTCAAACACTCAGTATGAGTTGCCTTTAGGAAACATCTCTACTTTAGATGTCAAAATTAAATTCAATTTTATATGAAAACTTTCCTTCTTATTCCATATCAGCATCACCAATATCTCTGTCACCCCAACAAAATAATCTCCTTTAGATGTCAATGTACTAGTCAAGCGTCATTCATGTTTCAAATTTGTGCCTCATTAAAATGAAAGATATAGTATATATTATGATTCTGTGGGTATATTTGTAAATGGACAAAAACACAAATTTTAGATCTGGGAATTGTTAGGATTCCTTTTCATTGATGTTTTCTAAAGATGTCAGGTTTCTTTGCCTATTCATGCCTTCCCCACAGTTGTCCTACCCCCATTTTTTCTTTTGCTTTAAGTGCACTCTCTTATATTTGGCTAACTTTTGTTTGTTTTTCTTTTAAGATTTAACTTCACCATCAGCTCCTGACTACCTCTCCTCCCTCCCCCACCCATCTCCCACCCATGCAGAGCTTAATTCCTTTCAGTGGTAATCTATGTTCTTCGAAGTCTTTATACTATATTGTGATGCTTTATTTTCTTATCCCACTACCTGTGCTTAATATTTATTTTGTCTCCATAACAGCCATGAGTTGTGGGTATTATTATTCCTTTTTTCTTAAACTAAGAAACCAATACTCAGAGTGGTCTTGCTTGTCCAAGACCCTGTAATTAGGAGATGGTGGAATCAGAAATTTGAACATAGGTTGCTATAACTACTTATATGATTTTGAATGCTGCAGAAGCTACCTACTTTGAACTGAAGCCATCTAAAAAACATGAGAAATTTCACTGGTAGCACAGCATTCTGGGTGGAAGGCAGCTGAGTACAGTTGGCCCACTGCCCTTCCTAACTCCCATGGGGCCCTGAATCTAGGTTAAATAGCCTTGGCGAGCAAGGGTAGAAGAGAGGAATTTCTCTGCCAGTCTTTTTGTTGAATTAAATATCTGGTCTCAAGTAAGTTTTATTCACAATTACTTTGAGATTGACTTTACTAGGAAATTAGTTTGAATTTTTTTCTATTTGTGACAATAGCATGTGTTAAATGTTTAAAGCTTATCTTCCTTCTGCTGCTTACTGTTGCATAATAAAAAATAGATATATTTAACTTATACTGAATATAGTGAACTTGATACTCCAAAGCAATTTGTATTTGCTCTTAGGCTGAAAGGATACCACCATAGATAATGCTACCCTACTCTTTATATTTGCTGTTAAACCTGAAAAACACTTCCAACAGTAGAAAGGCCAAGTAAATCCTTTTCTCTTTGCCAAGAAAATTACAGCCCGTAGTTCATTAGCAAATGAGTAGTATAGCCCCAGTATTATGTCATCATATTTCTCTCATCTGACTCTTTAATGGGGAATGCTGTGTGATAAAATTGTCAAGTGTTTGTTTCTGACTCTCAAATCTATAATCTCTAAGCTGGCTTACTCTCCTTTTCTCCAGCTGCCTACTGGACATCTCTCTATTTCAGTATCCCACTGGTTATCCAAGCTCTGGCCAAGGCTTAATTCATTATCTTTCCTTCTCACACTTCTTCCTGTTCTGTGACTTCTTTTTCTGTTCACTTGATTCAGTATTCACTAATCTATTTCCCATTTGCCCCAAAATAACTCACCCGCAAAATAACCTTACCCGCAAAGTTTACCATGAAATATCTTGCTTTTATTATTATTTTCTCATCGCTCATCGCTCTAGTAGATAGATAGTCTTGGTGACAAATGACATCATTCTATTTATAGCATTCTGTTTTTAGAAGTGGTGTTTCCATTTACAAAATACAGTAATTCTCAAACCCTGAAAATGTCAAATCCTAGAAAACGTAACATTCCTATGCATGATGTTAAATTAACATTGGCAGCAAGCCACATTTTTTTTTTTCTAAAGGGGAAAAGGGCTAAAGAAGAATTTCAGATTCAGTTCTGACTTTTTTCTTATTTTTTCTCCATATAACCAGTTAGTTGCACTGTCTACCCATTTTTCAACCATGATGTATTTCAAATCTATTATTTTCCCCTTAACTTATTTTGCTACTACCCTTGTTCAGGCCTTTATTAACTCTAGCCTAGACTGCTACCATGATCTATAAACTGGTCTACCTTTCTTCTCTTCTTTCCCTTCCACTCAGAATAGTCATTCTGAAGCTTCATTAAGATATTACAATTGCTTTCTGCTGACTATAGAAATAAGGCCAAATTCTTTGGATTATTTCAAGCCTCTGCTTTCATGACTCCCCTTCACCAATTCTGTCTTTTAGCCTAATACTTCTTAAACTTCTCTGCTGATAAAAATCACTTCCAGTACTTTTTTAAAAATTGAATTTCTAGGCTCCATCTCAGACCTACTGAATCAGAATTTCCAAATGAGGGAGCTTGGGAAGATATAATTTTGACAAATTCCCTAGAATTCTTATCAGGGAAATGTAGGAAACACTGTTAGCAGTTCTGAACTATTTGCTATTCTACATACATGTCTTGTATTGTTCTTTTTGTATGTCTTTATTTATGTTCTTTTCACTGCCTAAAGTGTTCTATTTCTGAATGTCAAAGTCATATTTAACGCCTGAAAGACTATCTTTTCTAAATGTCTTTTCCACTTTGCTTCATCTTTTTTTCTGATCTAACCTTTGCCTTTTGTGTGATGATACTTTCATTTTCTTTTCAAAAACATCCTTTTTGCTTTATTACATAATCATATGAGTGTGTTATCATTGTATATTACTGAAACATTATACCCTCTTCTTTCTGACTTATTGTGTAGAATTTTAGGCCATGAGCTCCTTGATGATAAACTTTGTGTCATCATCTTTGAGTGAACAGTGTGTTGGAGCAGAAATAGCATGAATTTGGGATCATACAGACTTACATTAGCTCTTTGCTTGCCACCAATTTTCTGTGATATTGGATAACTTAGTCTCTCTGAGCCTCAATTTTCCTCTTTGTAACATGGAAGTAATATGTATCATTTAGAATTGTGAATTTAGGATATGGATATTTCTTACTTTGATATGTTATACAGTCCTGCAAACGTTTCTGAAAGTCAGATGTCTTAAAGTAAATACATACTCTGTGTTGGAATTTGTATTTATTCTCAGAGAACTAAAGAATGTCAAACAATCTCTAATATGGTCATAACTATTAAGCAGAAGTTGCCACCCTCATGTTCAAGCAGTCTAGAGGATGGGTGAGAAGTTTCCCAGCAGCTTTGTGGGGTAAGAGGCATAAGCTCAGCACAGTCAGCCTAGTGCCCTTCCTGAGCACACCTGTGGCATCCTGGGTAGTAGCTTGAGCATCTTTGGAGAGCATGGGTGTACACCTGTACATCATAGCCCAGCAACAACCCATTCTCTGCAGTCTTGGTACAGTACGTACAATCTTTGGCCTACAGAATTTAGCTGTTTTGTCTTTTTATATAATGGAGCCATGCATAAATTTATCTTGAGAAACTAGAACAACAACAAAAACTCATTGAAATTTACTGGCTTAGAGGAAAAAAAGTTTCTGTAGAGGGCATGAGATAAGTTCTAGACAGAATCGGAATGGAGGTATATGCTGTTTATTTTGCTTTTGTACTGCTCTCTTCAGACTATAAACACCCTTTGAATACATTTTACTTTATGGATAAAATGAAACCTTGGTAAGAAAAAGGAGGCTAGCCTGAATATTAGAAAAGATGACTAAAAGAATATATATATATTCTTTAAATATATGTAATAAGCAGAGCCAGAGTAAAGTGTCTTTTACAATGACTAAGAACAATTTGCAGTTTCAGTGGTTGCGTGAAATTAAACATTTCTAGAGGACTTGAAAATAATTGTTTCATTATTCATTTCCTTATCGAGTTTCTTTTTTCAGTGACTCCACAGTGTTAAGCTTTATTCCAGAACCAGTCTAACATCACAAGTTAATAATTGGTGAAGTCTGAATTGAGGTTTTACTTTATGTGAAAGGAGAAACAAGATAGAGTTCACTCTGGTTTATGGATTATCAGTGTGGGATTACAGACACTGCTTCACCCCACTCATTTATTCACTAAAAGGTGCCTCTCCCACGTGGGTTAGCTTTCCTTCATTCTTTAGTTCAGTATCTTTCTACTACCTGATAAAAATCTCTTTTAGAATAATAGAATTTTATAGCTCAAAGGGATCTAGTCCAACTTCCTCTCTTTATAGATGAGGAAACTGAGACTCTGGGTAAGTGACTTGCCAGACTGACTTCATTTCCTTTTTGATAGGATTGCATGATAGGAGGATGCCATACTATGAGTTCAGGAAAGCACATTGTCAGAGTCTCTCATGATATTCTTGTGGACAACATGAGGAAATGTGATCTGGGAGATAGTACAGTCAGATGGATTTATAGCTGACTGGATATGTCTGTCCAAAGAGTTCTTTGTTACCAGTGTGTGCCTGATTGTTTGAATGAGTAAGTTGAAATGTAATAAGAGCACATGTAAATTCTGTACTTTAGTTTAATAAAATCAGCTGAATAAGTACTTAAAAGCCTGTAAACCATAGTTGAATTATTAAGAGTAAGGTCTCTAGAATAAGGAATTTAATATTCTTTGCATTTTGGAAGATCATATTTGCAGCGTTTTATTCAGATCTGAACACATTTAAGAAGGACGCTGACAAACTAGATGCATCTGGAGGCTGAGAGGGCCATGAGGAGGATGGGGATGATGCCAGAAACCATCTCACATGGGGGCTGCTTGAGGAACTGGATATGCCTTGGAGAAGTAAAACCTAAGTGAAACTGTGATCCTAGGTTTTGAATATTTGAAAGGTTTTTATCTGGAAGATACCCCTTTCTCGCCTTTATATTGCTTTCTTAAGTAATAGTTTCATTCAAATGTCTGTATTGGTTTAAAATTTACTTGTGAACCTTTGTGTATAACTTAAATACAAATGTCAAAATATTTTTCAAGTGAAAGCTTACAATCAGATGAGTAGTTTTGATGGGGCAAGTTAAATGGTAGGTCCATTATAAATGTTCCTCGACAGCTAGATTTTAAAATAGTGTTTAAATTGTGCCACATTCATAATTGTGCTACACATAGTATTTCTCTTACTTCAAGATATGTTCACATTTTTACCTCAAATCCAAAATTATAAAAAGGCTTTTTTTCTCACCCAGAAAAAATCATGTTGATAGACAAATATGCCACTTTTGAAAATAAAGTAAGAATGTTTTATCCTATTCTTGTTTATCTTATAAAATTAAAGTTTCCCAGAAGTTGGGACACAGGGATGGGGATGGCATGGAGAGTGTTGCTAGGCCATTTGCACAGAGGTTGTCAGAAGTGTTAAGCAGTTTAATTTATAAAATGTTTTTGCCGCATTAAATTGCATTAAACTTTAATTTACTATCTTTCAAGTTGTTTAATTTTAAAAAGATCTTAATGTGTTTGTATTAATTTCATATTTCAGTGTAACAAATTACCATAATTTTAGTGGCTTGAAGCAAAATGAATTTAATATTTTACAGTTCTGAAGGTCAAGTCTAAAATTGCTTTCACTGGGGTAGGTATGGAAGTATTCACAGAGCTGCCTTCCTTCTAGAGGCTCTAGGGAGAAGAATGTTACCTTACATTTTTCGGCTTCTGGGGACTACTTCTATTCCTTGGCTTGTAGACCCTTTCCCCATTTTCAAAGCCAGCAATAGCTGGTCGAATCTTTCTCATACTTCATCATTCTGAAACTAATTTTTCTGCTTTCCTATTTTACTTGTGTGATTACATTGGACCTTCCCTTATAATCTAGAATAAGCTCTCCATCTCAAATACCTTAATTTATCTGCAGAGTACCTTTTACCATGTAAAATAACATTTACAGGTTTTGAGGATTAGGATGTGAACATCTTTAGGGAGCCATTATTTTGTCTGCCAGTCTTTTTGTATCTAAACTAAACTCTGTGGTGTACCTAATGACGAGAATTGTTTGTGGTTCTTTTTTTTTTTTTTTTTTTAACTATTCAGTTTTTCTGGTTTTCTGCTAAAGGTCACAGAATTTAATAGGGTTCTTCAGCAAAACAGAAAAATGTGAGTGTGTATGTGGGGGGAGGAGAGAGAGAGAGAGCACTTTAGATTGATAGATCTTTTAGAAATTGTGCCATATATTTGTGGGGGCTGGCTAGTCTAAAATGTTCAGAGTAGGCCAACAAGCTATAGATTCAAAGAAGAGTTGATGTCATGGTCTTGAGTTCAAAATCTTCAGGCTGAAAAGTCAGGCAGGATTTCTGTGTTGCAGTCTTGAGGCTTAATTGCTTTTTGTTGGGAAATAGCAGTCTTAGCTCTTAATGTCTTCAACTGAGTAGATGAGGCCCACCAACATTTTGGCAGATAATGTGCCTTATTCAAACTCTACTGATTTAAGTATTAATCATAGCTAAAAAATACTTTGTAGCAACATATAGACTGGTGTTTGACCAAACAACCAGGCATCATAGCATACAAATTAGCTGTCGCTCAGAGCTAGTTAGAGATTTAGACCCAGACCTTCCAACCTCTTGACTTATTTTGTACCACTATGTCTTTCTTCTTTTTCCTACTGTTTCTTTTCCTCTCCTCCCCTCCCCTCTCCTCCCCTCCCCTCTCCTCTCCTCCCCTCCCCTTCTCTCCCCTCTCCTCTCTTTTTCTTCCCTCCCCTCCCCTTCTGCTTGTATTCTATTTAATTTCCCACTGTTTCATTGCCTCTTTGCCCTTGTGAATGAAGTGCTAGAAGATAGTGTAATTTTCCTATATTTCCTTTGATGTTCATCTTCTAAAAAACTATTTTAAAATATATTAGGTATTTGTTTTTCTTCTAAAGTTATTGCTACCTGTTGGTATAAATCAGAATTTTAAAATAGGTCATTCAGAAAGAATGGTCGTTAAAAAGAAATATATGAATTCATTTTTATCCTCTTCTTGATTATCTCTGAATTTCTCCAGTTCTTCCACAATTTGTTTTGTCTGCCTGCTGGATGCAAAGTCTACTATAGTTGATTAGTCGAGGGGTGGGGTTGGTGAGAAGATTCCTATCTTAAGATACAAGGTATAAATTTGAAGTTTTCTCACCCTGTGGTACGGAAGTCTGTAGGATAGTTTGCATCTCTGAAACCAGGCCAGTGTTCTGGGTCCACAGGGGACTTTCAGCAGAGGGTAGTGGGGGAAGGATATATTTGGATTTTTGGTATATTATTGTGAGATAGACCCAGATTTAAATCTAGATCCCTACCACTGATTAGCATTGTGACCTTTAGTACATTTTAATCTTTCTAAGTCTTTATCTTCCATATGTAAATATACTTTCATCTGGGGAGGGAAGGAGGTAGAGTTAGGCATACTGTATCATAACTCAGTGCCTGTCACAAAATATATATGTAATAAATTGGAATAATAGTGACAATGGTAGTTACTTCATAGTTCTAATTTTTTTTACTATGTCTTGTTTCTCTATTAAAATATAAATTTTAGAACATGAACTTTGAAATTAAAGCATTTAATAAATGTTTAGTCATCAGCGAATGTTGTCATAATTGAGAGGCTCTTCTACATTTATCTTTTCTGTTTGTTAAATGGTACCTCATAGACACAGTTATGTGGTTCCTTGGGTACATTTTTAAAGTGGTTCTGTGAAGTATAAACAATATATTTGAAGAATAATAGTTTGCATTTATTTCAAATTCTATGATTTATCTTCTAAGTTTTTATATATAGGTCAAAAATTAAATAGGTTAGTTGTATGTAAATCAAAATGAGGATTTAGAGTTTAGAAATAGTAATCAATAAACTTATTTTTAAGGCTATATCCCCTTTTGAAAGATAAGATGTTTCTAAAATATTTTCAATCAGTAAAATTTTTATTTATAAAACTTTATAGTGAAATTTTCAAGAACACATTTCTTTTGCTAACCATATTATTTTAGTACTAGATTTTATGTAAATTTGTTAACTTGGCCTTTTTTCCCCCTCCACTCATGATTATATTATGCATTTTTTTCTAGAGCATGAAAGGAAAAAGCAAGAGTAGTCATGACTTGCTTAAGGATGATCCACATCTCAGTTCTGTCCCAGTTGTTGAAAGGTAATGTGGTGTATTGTGATTTTAAGTTTTTATTTTCTGGTTCAGATCATTTTCTTGCTTCCTTGTGAGTAAACAGTCAGTTCTCATAAGTCAGAATTTTCCAACCCAGCCAAAAAACTAAAGCATCTTGATTAATGGAGAGTAGAGCTTCCAGCATAATGGAGAGAAGCGCTGTGGTCACCTTCACTCTTCTTGCTATTTATCTCTGTTGAACTAATTAAGTTTAAAATTAATGTTAAACTTTTAAGTTTGGGGATACTTTGAATACTAGGAAACTATCTACTTTAACAGCTTAGTGTTTAATTCAGATTTGTTTTGCTAACTTTTTCCTTGAAGCATTTTAGTCTCAGTTGGTATCATGGGTAAAGAAATCAGAGTTAAAGTGTTTTGTGCAGAAGTTGCCACATTTTGGACCAATCCCCTGAATATTGATTCTTATATATTTCAGAAGGTAATAGAAAATTATCTTGCTATCTTTGTTGCTTCTCTTTGAGAAAGGAAGATGTCTTACTGTTGTATATAATTGCACATGATATATTGGATAAGTGTCTTCTCAAAAGGGGACTAAAATACTAATATACTGAGTTTAGCTCATTTTCAAAAATTCTATTTCAAAACAATCTTTTCTTAATATCCTTGTATTTGAAAGATTTGGTATCTTCAGCCAGAATACATCAAGCTAGTGAAAGAAATTGTTTTCTGCAGCCCTTTATTGATAAAAATAGCATTGTTGATTATTGTTTGTATTTTTTCTTTTAATTCTATTGATTTCACTTATTTGCTAATGGAGAATACCTCTTACTCTATTTATAAAAATGGCTCCTTTTTGGAATGTTTCTATGTGTTCTAGAATGCCATTCTGAGATTTCTATGTTGAAATAAGTTTCTGAAGTATTAAACAAAACAGTCTAAATTTTTGGATTATTGAATAATTTTATTAGTTTCATTCTGAAACTAAAATTTACTTGTTTTTCTTATTTTTTGTAGTGAAAAAGGAGATTCAGATGATGTGAGTATTTTAGTATATAATTTGAACAATTTATAGAAAATTCAAAATTTTATACAAAATTCAATTACATTTTTTAAAAGGTAATATGTATTACTTTTATAATTATACATATAACATTTTGAAAAAATTTGGAAGATTTGAAAAATATATTATTTGATATCATTATGTTTTCTTAGAACTATATGTCTACGTGTGTGTTTCCCTACAAAATGGAATCTTATAGATGAATTTCTAGCCTGTTTTTTCTTCCTCTGATATAACATTACTTGCATACTCAAAATTCAGATGTCATTGATTTTATTTTATGTTGAAAGTTTGAGTGTTGATGAATGGTCATGTTCCATGGTATATAGGAAATGCTTGGGTCAGTTCTTTGTAGTAGTATTCCTTCTTTATACACACATTTCAGAAGATTCTCTTTCATGACCATAGTGATTTTTTTTTATTAGTTGTACTGGCTATTGAAGCTGTTAAACTAGAAGGCAAAGTTTTCTTTATGTATAAGAAATAAGTTTTCAAGTCATCCATTTGCCACTCTATGTAAAAACCCATTAATCTGTACATGGTATAATTCAGTAGGAAGTACATAACTTTCTGTGCATGAACACAGCTTCATCTATTACCATACTCAAAAGAGATGTAACTTGTTCAAGAAAATCTTCTTGGAAGAGAAGATTGTGTTGTGTCTTATAGGAGAATTAAAAGTTAGCTAGATCAAAGAAGAATGTGGTGAAGGGCACAGTTCCTCTAACTCTTAGGACAGCATATGCTAAAGAATGGTAACAAGGAGAGATTATATCTTATCTAGGAAGTACAAGCTGAGATTAAAGTTTGAGAAGGAACCTGCTTTATGTGAAGAGCAGGGAGGAAGAGTGTTAAAGGTAGAGAGAGCTACATATGCAAAAGGCTCTGAAGCAGTAGAGTTTGGTATGTCCAGGAGCCAAACTCAGACCAGTGAGATTAGAGTGCAGTGAGACAGGAGTGCGAGTAGGATGAGGTTGAAGTGGGAGGGGGAATCCAGATGTTAGCATCATGGGCCTTGTGAAGAGTTTGATTTTCATCCTAAAAGTAATAAGGAACAGTTAAAGGCTATTGGTTTAAAAAAAGAGTGCTGTGATCAACTTTGCAATCTAGGAAGATCACGGTTGGCAGTATTATAGAAGACAAATTAGAAGAAACAAATTGGAGTCAAGGAGACCCATCAGGAAGCTGTGACAAGAGGAGAGAGTTTGACATAAGACCACAGCTGTGAGATGAGAAAGAGATAGACTTCAAAGAGGTCTGAGAGGTGACTGATTTCCATACTATGAGGTGAGGGTGAAAGAGGAATCTAGGACAGCTGCCAGGTTTCTGATTTGGGCAATTTATTAGATGGGTACAAACGAGAGAGTAGGCTTGATGTAGGGAGAAAAATGAAAAATTGCAGTTAATTTTCTACATTTTGAGATTCAGAGTACTTGTAGACATCCATGTAGCAATAATGTGGATATAGAAGATAAGATCAAGGCCTGATATAAAAGTATAGATATATGCTTATGGTTTTGAAGTGGGATGAGGTCATCTAAGGATAGTGTATGGGCTCTAACCTATTTTTGAATTAATCCCTGTTGAGGTCAGTATGCTGGCCAGCTGCTTCCAGAAGTCACATTTTCTTTTGGGAAAGAATGGGAATATAAGTTTACACAATAGACGGGGTGACACAGAGGGAGTCCAGTCTATGCAGCACAGTGGGGCTAGGTGTGAATTGAGCTAATAAGTGTCATATACTTACTTACTTCACCTAGAGCAGACCCCAGGGGTACTTCCACCTGTAGCAGATTCTTCAGGCCTTTACTAATTCAGACAAATAAAATAGAAAACAAAACTGGCCTAGAATGCAATGAGGAGGGTTTGAGATGGATCTCTAGAAGTGAAAAGGGAAATGGAGCTCCTGCAAATAGTTCATTTCAATTTCCACAGGATGGAGAATTTGAAAGTGCAGAGCATGATGAAAATATTGATGGTGATGAGAAGAACCTGAGGAGAGAAAGAATTGTGAAAAAGCTAAAAAAGGAACCAAGTACAAATGTTAAATCAGCTGGAGAGGGAGAAGTGGAGAAGAAGTCAGTTAGCCGCAGGTAAGTCAAGTGTTGTGCTTTTAGGTATCAGCGTATTTATCTTTTTATACTTCATTTTGAATTAAGATTAAGTCCTCTATTCAATTTATTTTTTAAAATACAATTTTCATTTTGTTTGATACATATACCAGTTGTACTAAAGTAGCTCATTTTGAGGCCTAAAATAATAGATTAATTTTCAAGTAATTATATCAGTGATTCTATGAGTCAGATTCTACTTTATTTTTATCTGATCTCTTCTATAAATTTTTATATATGGGACAAGCAGTATATTCAATAGATATGGAAGGTTGTGTTTGTTTAATATCAATATGAGCAGTAGAATAATTGTATAGAACAAAAAGATGGCTTCAGATTAGGTGAGTAAAATTTGTCAAAACTGTTAAGAAAGTGTGGGCCTGAAGTCATTCCTTTAAAAAAAATTTTTTTTAAAAATATTTTAGGCGAGGCAACCCTTGGTTGCCCTCACAGATTACAAGGATCTTGGCAGTTTATAATCCCTTGTTTTTTATTTTTTATGCCTGCAGCACCTGGTCTTCCTAGGTGGTCTCCCATCCAAGTACAAACCCTGCTTAGCTTCTAAGATCAGCCAGGATAGGGCTTGTTCAGGGTAGCATGGCCATAGACTAAAACCATTCTTAAATATCTTTTCAAGTCCGATTTGTACTATATGCCCCTCCTAATCTCAATGATATCATAAAAGAAACTTTAGCAGATGTCTTATGATATTCACGTCTTCTCTCCCTCCTTAATCCTGTCTTTCTACCTACAAAGAGAAATAAAAGAAAAATGAGGTCAGGAGGACATAGAGAATTTCTAAGGAAAAATAGTTTTTCACCCTTATTTAATAATTTCCACAATTGTCTCATGACCATTTAAGTACAAATATTTCCAAAATCGTTAGTGTTTTTGGTCACCTACACCAGCTTTACTATAGTTTAAGTCTCAAGTTAGTTTTATATAAAAAAAAAAAAGAAAGAAAAAAGAAAGAAAAAGAAAGAAAAAGTCTGAGTCTTAAACAAATTGTAATGTGGTGAAAAAGATAATTATATTTAAAGGAAAAATCTCTGCTTAGCCTAAGTCGAATTATAATTATACTGAATAGGATGTCAGTGTGAAATCATTTTCTATTATAAAAAAAAAGTAGTCTTGTTATATACAGACTTTTCTTCTGATGTGCTTGAAGTACTCTATCCTTCCACGTTTTTTTATTTGAGCAGTAGGGATCAGGGACTAGACTAGCCTACCAGCCCTTTAGGCAAGGAGCCATTCAAAGTATAATGTTACTGAAAATTTTTGGTATTTTATTGGTAAAGAAACATTTAGAATCTGTTTAAGCTGTTTTTCACTTTGGATGTTAAGCCTACAAGCAGTTTTGTTGATTATTTAATGTTTAAGCTGAGCATGATGTTTAACTATATATCTGCAAAAAATTTACATTGAGTATAATCTTTCTCTAATAACATATTCTCAGCAATGTGCCTAGTCTGTCTTTGCACTGAAAAGTACTTAGGAGTTCAGGGGGAAAAAAATCCAAAGCTCTTCCTACTCCCTCTCCTTTCAATGTACTTATTGTGATTTCTTTAGGATTTCTGTTCCTTGGCTCCTCCATTTTCTAAATGCATCAGTCTCACTCTTATTCAGCCCACCTTCTCTGAGCCTGTTCCTTGACTGCTGGATGTGATGAGCAAAATCACACAGCCATGTGTAAGCTTAGCCTTAGCTGTGCCTCCAGTGCCTCTTCATTTTCAACTCTCCATGGTGCTTATTTCAGACTTCAAACTCACTCACTCATACCAGATTACCTGGCTTCCTGTTCTCTGAAATAAGAGTAACCTTTTCAACTCTTATTCTTTTTTCTTTTCACCCTGAAGCTTTCAGACCAATTCTTAACTTTCTCCTGTGCTTTAAAGTAGGGGTCCCCAACCCCTGAGTGGCAGACAGGTACTGGTTCTTGGCCTGTTAGGAACTAGGCGCACAGCAGGAGGTGAGTGGCCTGCCCAGGGAAGGCAGCTGCTTAGTCTGTATTTACAGCTGCTCCCCAGCACTACCATCACCCATCACCGCCTCGGCTCCACCTCAGATCATCAGGCATTAGATTCTCATAGGAGGACTGGTCCCTGGTGCTAAAAAGGTTGGGGACTGCTGCTTTAAAAGGAGAGGAATCCCTCTGCCCTTTCAAAATAATTCCATCATTTTTCTTTTGTCTTCAGTTTTCTGTCTTCACTGGTTCCTTGCCTTCAATTTGTAAAGAGACTTAAGCCTCTCCCAGCATTCAAGAGTTAAAATAAACAAAACCACTCCACTTTATTTCCTGTCCCCACCTCCTTCCCATTTCTTTTTAAATGTATATCATTAACTTTTCCCTCACCACTCCACTGAAACAACTCTCACTCAGGCCATCTAATTGACAAATCTAATGGCTGCTTTCCAATTTTTGTTTCTCTTGGTGTCTGTGCTGTGGATTTGGCATTTTTTATTTGTTCTTGCTTTAAACCCATCTCCCTTGAGAACCTGCTTAATTGTGATTTGTGGACCAACAATATTGGGATTACTTGAGAACTTTTTAGAAATGTGGCCTCAGACCCCACACCACAGTTTCCTAATCAGAATGTACATTTTAATCCCCAGGTGATTTGTATGTATATTCAAGTTTGAGAAGCACTCCTCTAAAATACTAATTTTTATCCTCACTGCTACTGGACTAGTCAAGTTTATATAATCTTAACTCCAAGGCCAGCAACTTGTTAGTACTTTCACTGACTCCCCTGGGCATTTCTATTGGACCTTTCTCACACTTCTTTGCTAGTTAGTATGCCATTAGGTTATACTTACCATTTTCTCCTCCATATCTTGTAACTTGCTTGTGTTTATCACAGGGGATTTATCAGTTTCCCTATCCCTTGCCTAGACTGAGCTCCTTCAGAGACTGTCTTATTTATCTTTCATTCTCTGAGTGTAGTATAGTATGCATATGGTAATTGGTTATTAAAGTGTGTGTAATGAGTGAATAAATAAATGAATGAATACTTTGTGATTTGTTAGAGGAATGGTTTTTACTCCTGACTGCACATTAGATTCACTGGGGGAATGTTTTTTAAAAATACTGGTGCCTGGGCCTTACTCCCGCTAATTCTGAATCAGTTGAAGCCTGGGCACATTCATTTTTTTTTTACTTTTTAAATTTTAATTGAAGTATAATATATATACAGGATACATCTGTGTGAATTATATTTCATAGAACATATATCATAAGTATACAGCTTGTTGAAATTTTACAAACCAAATGTACCCATATACCCATTCCAGATCAAGAAACAGCAGATTGCTATTACCTAGAAATCTCCCTCTTGCCTTATTCTGGTCATTTCCCTGCTCACTTCCTAACAGTAACCACTTTTCTGACTTCTAAGAACACACATTAATTTAGGGCAATAATACTTTGTAAAATAATACTTTGTAAAACCTCTCTAGATAGTCTAATGTGCATCCAGGATTAAGAACTCTACTCCCCACCAAACACATACTCCCTTGATTACTTCTGAGGTGTAGAATAGCATAAAATGGATTTTAAAAAATTGTCAAGTCATCTTTTTTGCATTCTAATAGGGATAAGACATTTATATCAACTAAACTTAGTTTTAATTTTTTAAAAAGATAAGGGTCACTTTAGTGGAAACCAAGTAATTTTAGAAGAAAGAAAATATGATATTTGAGTATTCCTAATGTTTTTAGAAGATATGTGCTGGTAAGCATTTAAATCAGTGTCTCTCAACCTTTTCTGTACATCTGAATTACCTGAGAACAGGCCCCTGTCATTCAGAATTTTTAGTATGGAACTATAGGAGCTTTAAAAATCGCCCATGTTATTCTAATTTGCACTCAAGGTTAATTGAAAGTTTGGGGGTAGTTGGAGTTTCTCCTTTGAAAAGTCCTATTTTAAAGCTTTTTGTAAAGAATCCCTTTTTTTGGCCTGTAGGTGGAGCTCAGCTGCTGCAAGTTAATCATGTGAACCAATTAAGTTGTCTGCTCCACTTGTTTTTAGTATCTATGTATTGATAGCACAAACAGTAAAATCAGTTGTAACAAGTAGACCAAATATAAAAAAAATCAGTGATATTTTGTGATGATTACAATCATAGAAATTCTCTTTTATTTATGATTATTCATCTAAATTATCTTTATCAAATTGAAATATAAGTAAATGAAATCTTGACACACACCATCAATTGGCAATCATTAAAGATTTGATAGTAATCGTTTAAGATTAACTAGAACGTTATTAGTTTTCATGTTCAAACAGGTTCTGTTTTGATCAGCTGTGTTCTCTTCGTCATGTTTAGTTGACTGGTGGCACTATTTCTTTTTTGGAAAACAACTCTCATTTGGTAAGGTTAAGTAGAATTTGTGTTTTACTCATGAGCTATTTATATTAGGTTGACTAAATATGAAATATCTTACTATAATGTTAGCATCAGAAATTTAGATATAAATATTGTAGCCGACATTGAAGATCTAATGAGTTAAATTGAAATTTAAATTATGAAGCAAAAGATAATAGTCTTAAATACCTCCTGAGGTCTTTGTGAACACTCAGATGAGCTGCTTCTAATTTTAGTCTCTCGCATCTCCCTTTGTTGGATTAGAAATATGTGACTAGGATTTCTTATGAAACTTTGAATAATTTTTCTCCCAGTACTTCTAGCCTTTTCAAAAACATAATCTTTCTCTCACTCTTTGGGAATTTTTGAGTCTTAATGTTTTCTGGTTTCTCTTTCTTCATGGTTAGACTTAGGAAGTACAGAGCTATCTTTGTACATAAACTTAGTTTGCTTTAACAATTTAAAAAGATAATACACAAAAATTTTAAAAATTTAAGAGAAATTTTAAACGATGGTACAAATTTTAAGAGTACCATAGTAAACATTGAAATCCACAGACATTCTAACAATCGTATTAAAACTGTTCAAATCATCGTCTCTACTCAGAACATTTTACAAGCAAGGAATGAAATTAACCAGTTAGAACAATTCTGCTTTCTTTCACCTTCTTTGCCTCAAAATGTTGTGCTGAAGCAAACAGTAAAAGAGAGAAAAAGAAATGGAAGATCTATATACTGGGTATTTGGCCTCTGAAGAAAGAAAATTTACAATTATTACTTCTTTGGTATGGAGTAGTGCTTGTCCAAATAATGTATTTTCAAGAAATATTTGGGTTTAACAGCAGATATGAAGCTTTGGAGCAGTCCTGATTTCAGTTGCATTTACTGGAACTTGACTTTTATTTTTTATATGTTCTTTCCTAATCAATCATACTAATTCTCAAATATATGTTACTCTTGTAAGTCACCCTGCAGAAACTGGTACTTGCCAGACAGTGCTGGGCTCCAGGACATGAAAATAAGGAGAAATAGTTTCTACTTGCAAACTTTCGTGATATAATGTAAGAGTAAGAGTTACAAATAACTCTTATAATTCAATATGGTAGGTGCTCTTATAGAAGTACATGCAAAGAATTAACAGATATTAAGCAGGCAATATATATTTTAGAAAAAGTTCAAAATACCAGGTTAAAATACAGTTGAATATAAAATTGCAATATTTGTAGGTCAAGAATATTCAAATAGCAATTTCGTAAGTTTCACCCTCATCTAGTAAGATAAATTATTTTTAGAGCCAGTATTTAAAAGAAATAAGATTTTGACATTAAGTTCAACCCTTTAAATTAATGTTACATAATATCCAATGTAGACTAGTTTATTGCCTTTACCTGTTATGTGTAACACTTTGGGATAATAACATTTATAATATAAATCGTACTATCATTTGCCATTTCTGGCAAGCTTCCATTTGTCTTCTGTTTGGATCTTTATAGGAATTAATTTGGTTATTCTGGACAAAAGAGTTTCTTGGGCTGTTTAAAACAGAATACCACTTTAAAAATGTCATGTTGGTTCACTAAGAACCTTAATCCATATCCAAGGAATCACCTTCTAAATAAAACAAAAAAAATCCTTGAATTTCAGTTACTTCAGAAATATGACAACCCTACTGTTTTTACAATTAGATTTTGTATGGCAGACAGGAAGCAATGAAATGCACATGTGGGGGAGATTCTGTCAAAATAGGGAAGAGGTATTTGCATCTCTTTAGAATGTATTGACTTGTATTACCCTTGAGAGAGCTACATTCTATTGATCTTGCAGTATCAGTTGTTTATAGGGAATGGAATTGTATACTTGAAATGTAGTATTGAGATTATGTGCAGAAAAACATTCTTTAAGTTATTCATTTGAGGAAGTGTTCTCTACCCTGGAACAGAGTCACGTTGAAAAGTTTTGAATTGTTTGTTGCTTTCCTACCTTCTTAGTCTTCCTAATGAATTCACCTATAAATTAAATTGGCAAGCGCTGTTTGGGTAAAATGAGGAGGTGAAGGTTCACCCAAGTTGCAGAGTTCTCTGTTTAACAAGAAGTTAAAAGCACATGAAATTACACAAAGACCTGACAGAAAATTATAGTTAGTGGTTTCATTTTTTTCTATCTCGTCTTTTTTTTCTGCCCCCTTCTCCTCTGTTTTACTACTTTTCAGATATCATTCATTTTTGCACATTTTGAGTTCTTTGTACTGGGCACTGTGCTAGGTCCGAGGATACTCACATTAGTAAGTCTTAGTGTCTTCTTAAGTTGCTTAGTGTCTAGTAAAGACACTAAGAGAGAGAGTCATATAAGCAAATAAGGACTGTAAAGTGTTCGTAGGTACCCTAGCTAGAGAATTGTTCTGTTATTCAACAAATATTTATTGTTTTTCTACAGTGTGACTCAACATTTTGCTAAATCAAATTATTTTTTTAATTTAAATCCTATGACCAATCTTAATTCATATTATTATCATTTTACAGATGGAAAAAAATTAGATTTAATGAGGTTAAGTGACTTGTGGTTAGAAAGTGGCAAAGTCAGTGCTTGAACTTGTAATGGTCTGATACCTCTGCAGAAAGGGCCAGGGCCAAATCATATGAGTCCAACTAAACTTTGACTCATAAGGGATGCTTCTAGCAAAGGTGTAACATTATTTTAGAAATATTACTCTGTATTAGTGTAGGGGATGGATTAGAGGAAGGAGACAGAAGCAGAAGGACAAATTAATAGACTATTATCAGCCCAAAGAAGGAGACTAGCAAGGGTCTAGATAACTAAGGTAGTGTCTGTGGAGATGGATTTGAGAGATATTAAGGAGATAACAGACTGGATGTAGGAAATGTGAAGGGAAAGGATATAGACCAGTGACTCCTAGGTTTATGGTTTAGATGACT
Organism: Cynopterus sphinx; assembly: GCA_030015415.1. Taxonomy (NCBI): domain Eukaryota; kingdom Metazoa; phylum Chordata; class Mammalia; order Chiroptera; family Pteropodidae; genus Cynopterus; species Cynopterus sphinx. The sequence continues at coordinate 34,974,967 of CM057379.1, forward strand.
GCCTAAGTGGTGGTAATAAGCACTGAGTCAGGAACCCGACTTAGTGCTCCCCTCAGGCATTTTTGTCCTGGTAGTCCTTTCTGATGTGCCTCAATGTCTGTACACATAAGCATACATCTGAAGTGTTTCTTACTTAGTTGCTCTCTTTATCTGTCATCCTAAGTAAGGTCATGCTATGGTAACAAACAATCCCTAAATCTCAGTGGCTTAAAACAACTGAAGTTTGTTTTCTTGGATCTTACTTTATCCTAATAGGATCGTGAATCTGTCCCAAAGCATCTTCATTCAGGGACCCAGGATGAAGTAAATAGCCTCTTTCTGAGAGGCATGGCAGAGGTTAAAGAGCCATGATGGAATATATGCTAGCTCTTAAAGCTTTTACTTAGAGGTAGAATACATCACTTCACCATTTATTGGACAGAGCAAGTGATATGGCCAAGCCTGAAGTCCATATGGTGAAGTATAAACCTTTCACAGGGAGGAGCACTGTATTATTACAAACAATAATACAGTCTACTACAGTCTCTATGCTTTAACCATGAATTGCTATAGATACCTGTGACTATGTAATAAATGTAATCATTGTCTTCCTAGCAAACAGGTCAAAAAGAAATAAAGATTACACAATCACCATTACCTGAATTTTAAAAAGGATATCAATTCCTAATTATATCAAACTTTTCAACAGTACAAAATCCTAAAGAAAATTTTATCTTCTCAGAATTACCTTTACAAAAGAAGAACACAGTGAACATCTTCCACCAGTTTCACAGATAATGCAAAATACTTCATATGTATAAACTATTAAATTATAAGTTTTTTATTCGATATTTTAAGGATCCTTTGGTTGTGGGGAACAGAAACCTATTCAAATAACCTCACATAAAGGGAATTCTATATAAAGGGTTTGGGAAGTTACACAGAATCTAGATAAAAGAATTGCATATGGGCTTCACAGGGAAGGAAGTTGTCAGAAACTTCTATTTTCTCCCTTTCTCTGAAGCTTCAGACTTTCTGCTATTCTCTGTTCATTTGTTCCATTATCTTTTACAGTCTTGTTTTTTTCTCTGGAGGCATTTCTCTTGCACTTCAGTTCTTCAGAAGCAAATTAACTTGATTTCTGTGTCCCAAATATAAATTCTCAGGAGAGAGAATCTTACTGGCTTGGCTTGCATTAGGTATCCATTTTGTTATGTTATTGGAGAGGATAATGATAGTGGAGGGGAGTTAGAAAGCCATGAAGTATGTGGGTGTGACAAATATGGCTAGTTCTTTTGTCATCTTGCCTTCCCTTCTTAGTAATATGAACCCCAAGTTTTAGCTAGGCTCATGACTACCTAGCTAAAAGATATTCACGAGTTTTCTTTGTAGCTAAGTATGGCATTGTGACCAAATTCTGGTAATGACTGTGTCAGACTTTCAGGCAGCCTTTTTTAATGGAAAGAAGAAATTTTAGCCTTCCTTCATCCCTTTCTTCTGCAACCAACCAGCCACAGGCTAAAGTATGGATGGCAGAATGACAAGGCCGAAGGATCCTTGAAGACTTAATGGAACCACTATTCCAGCATGCATTGCCTATCTGGACTTTTTGTATGTGAAGTAAAATAACCTTTATATTTAAACCACATACATTATTTGGAATTTTTGTTAAGTGTAGCAGAATCTAAACCTATATGCTACAGTAAAGCTCTTTCTTCCGCGCTGTAGATGGATAGGCTAAGGTGGGAATATGGGCAGGGAGGAAATGAAGAGCTATTTCATTATTCCCAATGCTGTAGTTGACTTTCTTATTGTTCCTGGAAGAGAATCATGTTAATTAATAACACCCAACACTTTCACCTCCCTTCTCACCTGTGGCTGGCCACCTTGCTTCTTATTTCATTAGGAAAACAAGTAGCGAGAGAACTTCTCCCTTTTGCCACTGCTAGATCTACTCATCTGCATCTGAATTCATATTCTTCCAGCAAAGACAACCTCTTCACTCTGTGCTTTGGTCCTCACACCTTTTCACTCTCTTATAAACTTTGGCCAAGTATTATCTACCTTACTATTGTTCACCTCATATCAGACATGTTGTCTTTACTGTTCCACAGACACAAGCAGCTCATTTTTCTTTTAGGCCTTTGCACTTTGAGTTACCTCGGCTCGAAACTTTCTTCTCTGAGATATTATTCTTAGTAACTATTGCTTCTCTTCATTCAATTCCTTGCTCAAGTAACATCTCTTCAGAGAGATCTTTTCAAACTATTTAAAATATGCATTATCCAAATGACCTAGAGACAAATTAAAAAAATTTTTGGACTTTTACAAAATGCATATTGAAGATCTACTCCCCTCCAACAAACAAACAAAAAATCATTCAGTATGTCTACAATGTGATTTGCTCATAGTTTTTTCGACAATTAATTAGTTATGAAAATACGTGTTATTTAACCTTTCTCTGTATATTGGGAACATAGGTGAATAAAGGTAAATAAAGTTAAAAAGCAAGTTTGGATCCAGGTTATCTATTTTCTTCTGGGCTCAGAAATTTGTAGAAAACAATGGTCACTCTATTTTAGGGAGACAAAATGACAAGATTTCTTCTCTTAGCCCAAATCAGTTTTTCCACAGTTCTATAACTTTTTAAGAACAACTGCTATAGTGTTTCATCAACATTAATCTTTTGAATGAGTGGATTTTGTTCTATTTTGCTAGCGTTATTGAATTTTTGCCTTTAAGCTTATCTTTTAAAAAGTAGACACAACATAAACTATTCACTAATGACCTACTTTTAAAGCGTAATCTCACAGAATTCATTACAGTTCTTTTCTACTTTTTTGCCAGTTCTGATATGTTAGTAATAGTTGATCTCTCTCCTTAGTATTTATTAGGATATTACTATATTATGTATATTGCTTCATTAAATATATGTGCACATTTATATTGATTTCAATCTGTTTACTATTAATTGCACTTACTCAATTTATTTTTCTTTTACTCAGCTTTTTAAAAAAGATCCTTAAAACATTTTCCTGTTTTTGCTCATTGCTAATTTTGTGATGTCAGCTTAGTCTGATGTCTGTTTTAAAATTTATGGTGCTGATTTAACTGTTTCTTTTAAGAATTGTCTAGTTTAAATAGTCTCAAATTTATTATATGGTAATGGGTAGGTTTCTGTTCCTACTGAAAAGTCTTTTTTCATGGTCAAAGGCATAGATATTAATTGGCATATGAGGTTAAGTACTGAGTCATTTCTTTTTAATTTGTTTTTTCAGTTCTAGAAATTCATTAGATCAAGGTATATATGTACTCAACAGATAGGAAGTTAGAGTTGTTCTTTGCTGTATATTTGATTTTCTTGAGTCTATGAAAAAGAATGTTTTCTTAACTTTAAAAGTTATATAATGACTTCTTGCCATTTTCTTCTTTTAGATAAGGATTTACTTTTTTAGTTTTATTAATCATTACATATTAATAGAAAATTTCCGGATATGCTTATTTGTTCGCAATATTGACAGTAACTTGAAATACCTTAAGGATAGGCTTTGTTTAAGGGAGTTAAAAAGAAAACCCTTGGCTTCACTTCAAAGAATTATGAAAGATATGGTGTAGGCCTCAGACAAAGACTAGAGTGTTACAGTCCTTGTATTTTATATCCTGCAGATGTTTGGTAAAACTAAGTTAGTTTTAGGTACAGTTTGTATGTACTTGCCCAGACATCTAAAAAAAGATATTTTACTGACCTGTGAAAGTATGTTTAGTGAGATAGAAGGTGAGAATCTCACTTTGATGCTGCTGAGAGAAGCACAGAATTAGAGATCAGGATAACATTGCAGTGTTATTCACTAATCTGAATTATTTGGCTTTATGCTCATTATTATAGTCTAGGTAGGATTTATCAATATTCCAGTGAAGTTTTTAAAATTTTATTTCTTTTAGTTTTTAGCCTACAGTATATAGTATGTAAAGAATTTTGAAAAAATGTTTTTGCATTTTAGTAGATATTTAAAGGTCTTTGCAACAAATTAGTTTTTACAGCAAATTAGTGATGAAAATACACATTTTACTTAATCTTTTCCTACATGTTAGGAGCATATGCGAATAAAGGTAAATAAAGTTAAAAAGAAAGTTTGGATCTAGATTGTCTCTTGTTTTCAGTGCTATACTCAGACGTTTGCAGAAGAGAGTGGTCACTCTACTCTAGGGAGACCAAGTGAGAGGATTCCTAACCATACTAGCCTTGTGTCTAAGCTGTGCCAGTCAATAGCAATAATATTCGGTAGGAATAAAGGGATGTAACACCTATTATAGTACTTAAGCATAGCCTGTAATAAAATTTAAGCACTTGGGACCTTGAGTGGACCTTATAACCTAAGAATGGTTGAATTACAGCATCACTGCTTTGGGTCTTTAGTGTTATGGCCATAATATTGAAGGATGTTTGAATTACCTTAATTCATGGAATTTAAAGCAATAGAGAGCCTTTTGTGATATGTAAAAGGTCCTACTAAGTACTTTTTATAAAACACTGATTAAAATACTGTTTACTCCAACAAAAACATGAAAGATATATTTGTATGAAAAAATTAATTTCAGTTTATTCTTTTAAAAAGTTTTTAAAATAATATTTTAAGAATGTAAGTTCATACTATATGTATCTTTGAATATTTGTACTTTTTTAAAACACTGTAAGTGCTGAAGTGTAGTATAAGTGAATACCTGACACATAAACCAGATTAAAACAAAATGAAAAGATTAAAACCCCTACAGAGCATGGAAATAGATTATACCAATGAGATTTACTTCACCTGGGCTCTTTAAGGTGGGAAAACTCCCAGTTTCTAGGCAGAACCATTGTCTAACCTTGGTATATTATTGCATGCTACAACCTTCTTTTTCTGCTTTACATTAGTCAAGTTCTCCTTAAGCTAACTTTTTTTGGTTGTTGTTATATTTCTATTTCTGATTCTTAGAACAGAAAGAAATCCTTATATAGAGCTATGATGGCTTGAACTTGAGTGGCTACTTAAGTATATGCTATTTACCAAAATCTAGAGCATTACATACTTATTAAATCTTAAAGAGGAAAAAAAAATAGCTAAAGAATAGAGAGATAAATCAATAGAACAGAATACAAACCCCAGAAATAGACCCACACAAATATAGTCAAGTAATATTTGACAAAAGCACAAAGACAATTTGTTTGAGAAATGATAATCTTCTGAACAAATGATGCTAGAATAATTGGATATCTGTATGTAAAAAAATGAACCTAACATGTATCTCACACTTTATACAAAAATTAACTAAAAAACTATTAAGCTTCTGAAAGAAAACATAGGACAAAATCTGTATGAACTTGGGTTTGATAATGAGTTTTTAGACAAAAAACAATGAAGTCCACTGATAAATTGGACTTCATCAAAATTTTAGAACACTGGCTCTGCTAAAGATAATGTTAAAGGGATGAAAAGAAGCCATAGACTGAGAAGTATTATTTGAAATCGTATATCTGATAAAAAGACTCGTATCCAGAATATATAAATAACTCTCTTGTTTAAAACTCAAAACTAAGAAAACAAACCAATTTAAGAAATGGACAAAAGATCTGAATAGATATTTCACCAAAGATATGTGAGACAGACAATATATGAAAATATTTTATATGTTCATCCTTGCTGAGATAGATCATCATTGTAAGCAAAAAAAAGATTTAAAAATTTATTTGTATTATTACTTTACATTTTAGTATATAGTGAATAAGGAGATAGAAAAATAGAAAGTTTAAAGCTTATTTGTTTATAATCTGGAACTTCATTAATTACTTCTACCTACAGGGAACCTAGAACTCAGTTTCTAATGCTGGCTCTTAGTTTTGTATTTTACCTAAATGCTGAAATTGCCCACCAAAGCATAGGAGCAGAGTGATATTATTGCAGAAAGAGTAAGGGAAGAATGATGAAGCTAGAGAGCTTTCCAGTTTTCCTTGATTGCATTTGCAGAGTTTAACTTACTTAGGATTATTCTCTAAGTAATGGACAGTCTAGGATTTCAACACAGATATGTTTGACTTCACTGTCATATTATACCTCCCCTGAGATGAGGCATAAAAAATGAGATATTAGAAAGATGGACCAAGGATGTAGATAGTATATGCAAGGAGAAAGATGAGAGTTTGGTATCCTGATAACTATGGGAACTTGTGTACACATCTGTAGGAAGTGTAGTATAAAGTATTAGAAGAAATAGACTGGGTCCAGATCAAGATGGGCCTTGTATGACATGTTTAGAAACTGTAGTTTGTCTTTTAATTGGTGGAAAACAGTATAAAAGTTTAAAATTGGAAAGTGACGTGATTAGGTTTACATCTTAGAGGGATCACTGTGGCAGTGATATGGAAAATAAATAATAGGGAGCCAAAACTAGAGGTTGAGGAGACAGACTAGGAGACTGCTTTAATGGTCCAAGGCCAGGTGAGACATGACAAAAACCTGAATTAAGGCAGTGTTCTATTTGCTAGACAGTTTGCATTCAGCAAACATTTTTTTCAAACATCTACAATATTTATGTGCTAGATATAAAAACAAAAAAAGATACTACCCTTGTCCACAAAAAAGCTCTTAGCTGAGCCAGATAGATAGCCATCTGAACACAGTGAGCTCTATATAAAACAGAGGTTCAGAGAAAGTATAGTAGCTTCATGGAAGAGGGAGAAATTAATTTAGACTTTAGGAATCAGGAAGTCTGTATGTATGCAAAGTAGATAGCATTAATACCAGGCCTTGAAGAAGAGGGAGAGTTTGAATAAGAGGAAATGGGTGGGAAAGGGAATTTCCAGTAGAGGAAACTGAGAAAGGTACAGAGTGTATTTGAAGAACAATCTGTTGTGACTAGAAATGAGTTGGAAATAAAGCTGGAAAGATAGGTTGGGACCAGATCATGAGGTACCTTCCAGGATAGTAAAGCGCAAATATTATTGTTTGGCTTTATGTGTTAATTCAAGTGTACAAATAAACATAGATTAACTTCTTTTTTCAACTAGAATAAATCAGTTTGAAAAATTCAAGGTTGGTTGAATATTGGATTTCTACATTTTGGGGGAGAAGTAATTTGAGTAGGAAGGTTTGGTGAAATTACTATATTAGATAATTGTGTTTATTTTACTTTTTATAATTAAAAATGAACACCAAATCTCTATAGTAAATGAGGTGTTTAGGGAGAGGAATGCATCTACTTAGTGGCAAGATGAAAAATTTTATTTCTAGCACTATGCTAAAAATGTTATTTGTGTAATGAATCTTACTCAAATTTAATGACAACTGCGATCTATGAAGACTTAGGTTCTGATCTCAGTACCCTTTAGTCTAAATGAGATCTGAACAAATCAACATTTCTGAATCTGTTTCTTCATATGTAAAATATGTAAAATAATACATGCCCTTCCTATCTCTAGGGGTGTGGTCAGGTCAAATGAAATAATGTATATGAAACTGCTTTTAAAATGTGATGCCATTGATAGCCTATAATGATAGGGCTTAAAGTACCTCTGATGCTGCACAAAGCAACCCCTCTCATTTAACAACCACAGAAGAGTTCACTTTCTGATACCCCCTTCCAATGACAGCATACTTCAAAATAAAATAAAAAATTAATTTGTCAAGTAATGGACAGTAGTTATTACGTATGGCAACCAGCATAGTATTTAAGGGGATGCATGTATTTAAGGGGTATGATACCAATAAAGCAGAAGAGATGAACCCAGTCCATGGGGACAATCTGGAGAGACAAGCCAAGTCAACCAAGAAAGAAAGTCACTGCTGTCCTTCATTAGCCTCTTGGTTCTCCCACCTCCTATATCCTGTCCCTCTCTTGACTACAGAGAATGTACTCGGCATAGATGTGGTTAGTGCCTAAATCATGCTCTGTAAATTATGAGCACAGGAAATTACTTAAGAAAGTAATACATTAAAAAGTACCAAATGGCATAGACAGATTGAGTACTCTAAATACTTGGGAAATTCCAAGTAAAATATTGTTAAGTCAGATGAGGTTAATTGGTATTCCTGAAGGTGTGTGTTAAGGCAAGCTTATACTGCCAACAGGCAGAACTTAACTGGAATAAATATATTATAGGAGTAATTTTGCTAGTAAAAGAAATGGTCTCTTCTAAGATAATGGGTTTGCAAATTAGTTGTGTTTTACTTAAATTGTTAATTACTATTTTTATTTCATTTTGAATGTTTATAAAAATGGAACATTATTTTTGAGAACATCCTGTTTACAATAAAAACTTAATGACAACTTCATAAAACAAAAATAGCATGTGTCTACAGATGTGATTATGGACATGTTCACTTAAGGAAACAAATTTAAAAGATAAAATTCTAACTTTAGCTAGTGTATGCAACTGTTTTATTTTAGAAAGATAAATGTCCTGCTGAAAATTCAATGATGACATTTATTGCTTAGGAAAGCATGTTGCTTTAGTTTTTCCTTCTATGTTTTTTAATATAGCACTTTATTAAACAAAAAAACCCTAAAATGTCACTTTTTAAAATGAAATATTGGTGATTAAATTTTTTGTCTACTCTTAAATATTGTGATTCTGCTTGAATATTTACAATATTAGAACTTTGATATGCCAAGATTTTTAAGATACAGCTTGAGTTTTAAGATACGATTTTAAAGGATGTTTTCATATTTGACTCATTTGTGAATGGAATACTTTTATGGAATGGCATTACTTGATTTCTGCATTTGACTAAATGATTGATAATCAGGGCTACTAAAAACAGTATTGCAGATTGTGACCTGAAAAAGAGGCAAAGGGGCTTAGCTATGGGATGTGAGCCGGAGCTTCACTCCAAGCCTTGTGCACTGGTGAAGAGCTACATTAGTCCCAATGACTGGGTGTAGTTTTCTAATCTTTCAGCCAAGGAAAGGTATTTATTTACTAGGTAGTTTCCCTAGAAGGGGGTACCCTTTTCTAATGCACTTTAAGGTACTTCATATGCTAGCCTGTGGATAAATTTAAGTAAAAGATAATGAACAGATAGGCATGGTGGTATGCTTTCCCTGTGGTTGCTATAGCACTTTGGCAGATTTTTAGGGACATGTAAGGCAACTTGGAGACAATATATTGCAATTGGAGGAGCTCTGGAAAGGGGTTTTGGAAACTAGGAGGATTCAAATTCCTGCACGGTTTTTTTTCCAACTGTTCGACCATGGGTGTTCTTTTCTTGAAAATGAAGGTAGTGGACTACCTTCCACCTTTCAGGGTGCATCCAGCTCTCAACTTATATGAAAGTTTTATCTGGAGCATCATAGGCAAGGAGAAGTTGGAGCTGGGGATTTTCCAAACTGGCACATCATCTATGTCATTAAAAATCCTTGAGACATCTACTTACATGATCTATAATATAATAGTAAGTCTTGAAATCAAGTAGTCCTCCAACTTACTTCTGTTTACTTTTTCTATTTAATTTGCTCTCCCTTTTCTTCTTTTTTTCCTTTTCTGTTTTATTGTTTTTAAATTTAATTTAGTTTTTTAGCTTCTTATGCTGGAGCTTAGATACCTGATTTTGGACTTTCTTCTCTTCGAATGTAGGCATTTAAAGCTCTGAGTTTTCCTCTAAGCATTGCTTTCTGCACACTTCACTAATGTTAATATGTTGTTATGATAGTCAGTTTTATGTGTCAACATGTCTAGGCTATAGAGCCTTGTCGCTTAATCAAACACTAGTACAGGTGCTGCTGTGAAGGTATTCTATAGATGTGATTAAAGTTCGTAGTCAGTAACTTTAAGGTCAACAGATTATCCAAGATAATCAGGGGGCCTGACTGAATCAGTTGAAAGCAGTAGAGCTGAGACCACCCTGACAAGAAACTCCATTATGGAGAGCAGCTTTGGCTTATGCTGTGCAGAGAGTTCTAGCTGGCCCTGATGGCCTGCTTGCACACATGCTTGATCCAAATCTCTTGGATTTACTCGGACACACACACACACATATGTATATAATATAACATAATATAATAATATACAATTTTTTCATTCTACTGGTCCTGTTTTTTGGTTGAACTTGGATTGAAAGAAATGTGCTTTCAATTTTACTCCATGCAAAATATATCCTAATTTTTCTTGTGGCCTCTTTGACCTATGGGTCATTTAGAAGTATACTGTTTGTTTTCCAAATATCTGGGAATTTTCCAGATATTTTCTGTTACTGGTGTCTAAATTAGTTTTATTGTGGTCAGAGGACATATTCTATATGATTTCAGTTATTTTACACTTGAGTCTTGTTTTTGGGCCAGGATATGGCTTATCTTGGTGCATGTTCCATGTGCACTTGAAAAGAATTTGTATTCTGCTGTGGGTGTTTGGAATGTTCTGTCAATGTCCCCAGTATTTTTGATGGCACCTAAGACTTGTGTTTTAATGCTTAAGTTATACCTGGAAGCCTACTAATTCCTTTGATCAGATTTTTTGAAATGAACTTATTTCTGAAAAACTAAAAGACCAAGCGGTAAGTTCTGACTTTATACTTCATTAATTATTTTAATTAATAAGTTAATAGTTATTGTTAGTTTTGTTTCTTGCTACTTTATTATTTACAATAGATCATATTGTAAATATGTCTTTTGCTTTTAGTTTTATCCTGTGCAATACTTAGAAATCTTTCCATTTCCTCTTGATTATCTAAGAATAAATTTTTAGTTGGTAAATTTTCTTGGACTTGTCCTATTAATTTTCTTCAAAAGTTGTGTATGTGTGTTTGACTTTTGTTTTCTTACTCTAAGAACTGATAAAGTACATGTAAATGAAAAATGAATATATTATTCTTTGGAGTAATTTTTTCCCATCTTTAAGAAAGCATTATTAGCCAGGGTTAAAATGGCCTTTTGAATTTTCAGTGTGTTTTTCTTTTAAACAAACTCACTGAAAGAAAATACAAGGTTAAATAAAAGCAAGTCTTTGGATCCTTTCCTAAGAAGATTCTCTATATTACTTTCTTAAATGATATGCTTCTACTTATGATTAGTCTATAATTTTATGTAATATATGTTGTAAATTTCTGTAATGAGTGGAAGATAGATTAGATAACCTGTTAAGTTTCAGTGAATAGGGAATATTACTTAAATTTGAAACTTGGAAGATGCCTGAGAAGCCATCTGATATAGGATCTCACCCAGCCCCAGAACTCATTTTACTGGAATTTATTTCATGTCATAAAGCGTTATACCATGTTTGTGTGGGATTTATTTTTCCATGTTGTTCTTTTTCCCGTTACCATTAGTAATTGAAACCTGACTATAAAAAAGAGACTCGTTTGTAGGAATCAAAATGTATTATGATGTTGTAATGAAAAGAATATTGCTTCGAAGTCAAACAGGCTGAGGTTGGAATACCAGCTGTGCCATTTTTTAATTTAGTGTCTTTGAATTATTTAATCTATCTGAGCCTTGGTTTCTTCATTTTAAAATAGGAATAAAAATACCTGTTTTACTAGATTGTTGTATAAGGAGATGAGTTGAAAGGCATTTTATAAATTTTTAAGATACATATACTCATTATAATATACTCTAATATATTTTCAGAGCCTTTTAGGTGATTCTTTCTAAATAATGTTGATTTTACTGTTTGAATTTCTTAATTTAAGAAAAAATGATTAATATATAATACATATTTAAATAGCAAGGATGAGACATTTATACTACTTTTGTTTTCTCATTAAGTAGCATTTAATCATTTGTCCCACTTAATTTTCCTGTGCCTTATATAGTCATAGCACCTAAATAAAATTATGGAAGTATAAAGTTGAAAGACCCATATAAACTCTCATTTTACAGTAAAAATTTTAAAAGATAAGTGACCTGATCAAGATTATTTCTTTACTGTTAACCTAGGTAGTCTCAATGAGTCTGAATGTGAATCTGGTATACTTTTTCCTGTACTTCACTGAAAGTTTCCAAACCACTCACTAGTCTATAATAACATATTAAATTGTGTAAGCAGCTATTCAATTCACATTTTTCTTCCACTCAGTAGTTAATAGAAAAGGGTACGTGCAAGTGAAAGGCCTGGAAACATCTAGGGAAATGGTCATAGCTTCTGCCAGTGGTCATCTGGTATATGGTAAATATTCACCCATTGCTAAGGGAATGAGTGTATGTTGAATCTATGATCATGCAAATGACAGTACCAGTAATTATACAAAACAAAAGTGTGATTTTTTACTATTTTAATATTTAAGACAAATTTTATTACAAAAGAATAATTAGGATATTAATGTCATTTCTTATAAAATGATTTTTGTTGATTTGGATTTTCTAAAAACAGACCTCACCTATACCTTTTAAGACATGTATTTTATTTTTTTATTATGTTAGGTCCAGGAAATTTAGCCAGTTTCCAATTTTAGAATTATTGGCATAATGTCAGTGTGCTTACTGACTTATAAATGGATTATACTTGAATTTTATTTGTATGTTATGTAAAAATAAAGAAAAATTTCCTATGAAACAGGCTGTAATTGATACTTGGTTTTCTGCAGTTTGAGAAGTTTGATTTAGGATCTATTGGAATGTGACTATGGAAAATATGGTATCAAGAAATAAATTATGTAGCCTATATTTGGATACATGTACAAGGTGTGTGTGTGTGTGTGTGTGTGTGTGTGTGTGTGTGTGTGTGTGTGTAAAAATCTTTGAAATAACATTAGAACCACACACAAGGCCACACATTCAAGATTGCTGAAGATATCCTAACAGTAATTTCAAGGGCAGGTCTGGGGAAGGAGAATCATTTTAATTGTACATTCACTTAGTTTTTTAGTTAACAGTTAACATTTATTGAGCATCTACTATGTGATTAGGGTATATTTTAAGAAGCTTATATCTCAGCTGGGTCTCTTGTTTTCTTTTTAAGCTTTTAAAAAACATTTCATTTGGATAAAATCTTAACGTTACAGAAATTCTATAAGAATAATAACAGCACAAAGAATACACACATACCATTTACTCACATTCACCCATTATTAACATTTTATACCCTTTGCTTCAACATTTACATCATCTTTATATCCATCTGTATAATATTTTTGGATCATTTGGTATTAAGATTCAGCTGGATCTTTAAGGATAGGTAGGATTTGAATAGGTAGTATATTACATTATGTAGTGCTTATATTAATATTTGCCTTCCATTATAAATATGGCCTGTTAGTGAATCACACATTTAATTTTGTGTTCTTCAAACAGTTAGGAGTACTCAAAATAGGTTTACTGGTCATTTGACCCTATGGCTTTCTAATTTATTACTATTTTTCACTTAGCAAAATACTACTTTTTTAAATGATGGATAACAATTTCTTGAATTATAGAATTATAATTGCCAAGCTGATTTTCATGTTTGTGGTTAGTACACTCTTCCCATTAGGGAAATAGGGGTCTTACTTCAGAAGCAAAACAGAGCTCTGGAAGATTAGTGACTATGGAAGCAGTCAAGGGCTATTTCGTCACATAAAATATTGTGCTTATGGGTTGAAATTTCACAAAATTAATAATTTTTACTGCTTCATTAAGGATATTCTTAAGTGAAAAAAATTTTTTTCTTTACCACCTGGTGGTAACAAATACAATGACTTCTATCTAGCACAGTGTGTTTTCACTGTCTTGATTCATACTACACAGTTTTACTCATTGTTGCTTTTGTACAATCAATGCAAATGTCAAAACAGTATGAAGGACAAATCACACGTTAATATTACTATTATTAAAATAGTTTTTACCAGGTGGACTCTCTTGAAATGATTTCAGGCTCTTCCAGGATCCACAAACCATACTTTGGGTACTACTTGTATAGTGATTTAAGAGCATATAGGGTAGCCCCTAGAGGTCTGGGGCAAATAATTACCTCAGCTACCTGGCATAGAGTAAGCCTATGTGTTTGCCAATCATTATTTTGTATTATACAGATTAATTCTGGACATTTGAAAACTTTATTCAGGTTCATCTCACAGGTTTCAAATCAGCTCATACTGAAACCAGACCAAATAGATGGTACATATTTTAGTTCTGAAGACCCTTAGAGACAGTTTTTCGCGTACCTTGTTTATACTACTTCAGGTTTCAGAATGTTCTTTGAATTGCTTTGCTAGCAGTGATAGAGGACTTAATGCTTCCATCTGTATTTTATAACTAGATACTCTTAGTGATCAATACATACTTTTGAGATGATTCCTTCTATAGTTTAAATGGCCTTGGAGGTATTTTCATTGTTGGATTTTTCTGGTGTTAAATGATGGCACAACATGTCTAGTCTTAAAAGTTAAACAGCCATTAGTATGCTTTCTATAGGCTTTTGCTTTCAGTTCATATAATTTTTGCAACTTGGATTTATTTGAAAGTTGTTAGCTTTGTGACATACTTAAAGTTTTAATTCTCTTTTTCTTGTGGTCTTCACGCAGAGCTTTGTGCTAAGAGGATAGTTATTGTCTTGGCCAACACAGTCGAGGAGGAAACTGTTAAGTCTCTAAATATAGCCAAAATTAATCTTTTCTTAAGTTAAATCCATCATTTATTCAGAGCACACAGACTGTTGATTACATCTATCTTTATTGAACATATTTGCCAGAACTTCTGATTGAATGTAAAAGTAGCTTAACCATACTTAGGGGACCAACAGGAGCCTTTATGCTATTGATCAATCACACTGAATGAAATTATTGTTAGAATATTTAGTAACCTAAATTTGTATCATATCACTAAACATGAGATGGAGAAAAAACAACTGTGAATTTTTTTGGAAGCAACCTCAAATTTTGCTCCCCCTTTTAAAAAAAATCATGTTGCATCATTAATAACCAAATTGTACATTCTAAAGAAAATAGAACCAAATTAATTCTTTGAAAATTTTCAACATTCATTGAATTATATCTGTTTGCATAAAAGGATAATGAGTACAATTTTTTGTCATCTTTGTAACCAGCAACAAAACTCTGTTCTTTTCTGATTCGAACTTTAAATGAACTTTTCTATGATGCTCTGATATTATGTCTCCTTATACTAACTCAGTATTCTACATATCATAAACACAAAAGGAAATTTTTTTTTTTTTAACCAAGGGAACTTTGAAGTAATTTGCTAGGACCCTACAAAAGATCTGGAATAATTTCATATTTTGTTTTAGCCTCATGTTTATAATTTGGTTTTTGGAGTTCTATGAAACGCCTTTCACTCTAAGTTAGACTAGATGATAATCACTCTTCCCAGCCTGGCCAGAAGGTAATGCTCAGTTCAGTAACACAGTCAAAAGGAAAATGGAGAGATTTCCAAGCATTTATCTGAACTTTATTTTTACTGATGTATATCCTTTCTTGTATTTTCTGCTATTTATTTTGATTGAAACTAAAGTATTTCTTGTAAACGCCAAGGACACGTACGTATTCTATACCTAGGGCCCCAAAAGTTTCCCATTCAGATGCTTATATTATGGTGTTTCTTCAGACTTGTGTACACCTAAGCCCTTAATCCTTTCTCCTGAGCCATCTCCAAAAGCAAGCTTCATATTTGGTGAAGCAAGAATTGTTTCTAAAGATTGTCCTTGGATTCAGTTGTAGAGCAGGAAAAGAATTTGCAATTCTGGGAGTTCCCCTGGCTCCACTGCCAGAACAACTGAAGGTTTCTAGAGTCTGCACAGGTCCCCTCTTAATAGTACAGAGACACGTCTTTTAAAATCTCAGTTAAAAAAACAGAAATGGTGACATTATGATAAATGTGTATTTTCTTATGATTTTTAGATGTATAAGTATCATTTTATTTATCTCACCCTTTCAGGCACCTAATAGTAGTAGGCTGAAGGAACTTTTCTAACAATAGAATCTCTATAGTCAACTTTGTCAATATGTGTGAACATAGTGTGTTTAAATAGTAAACATCTTCCAACATTATAATTAGAAAATTTACTCTTGAAAAGTTACTGAATAAATAAACAATTATTTTCTATGTAAAGAGAAGTCTAAATCACATATTTAGAGGATAGTAGGCTAAATCTGTATTCCTACTTCCCCTTACATCCATGTTCATAAAACAGAAGTAATCTTGGCTATGGATATCTCATGCCTTCAAACTCTGTAGATTGCTGAACATTTGGCAAAGATAATTATATACTTTGGCTTGGGATGTGGAAACAGCACACTTTTCCACTTTCCATATGTAAATTAGCAGTGGAAATAGCTGTATATTTCTCTATGATGTTATCTTGCTAAATATAGGTAATGCAGATTCATTTCTATTAGAAGGAATAATTTTTCACAAATTCATGGTCAAGTTTTTGGTATAACTTAAATTTTATATTAATATTCTTTCATTGTCTGGAAGATCCAGTCTTTTCCAATAATCTAGTTTTTCCTCTAAACGTATATGGAATTATAGCCTCTAGCAAAATTAATCAGAGTTCTCTGATGACTTGTTTTATAGGATATCTTTATATTATGGGTGTTTGTTTTTATGAGGGAGACCACTGTTTTCTTGCCTAAGGAAAAAGGACTTGTTTTGTCATGACATATGTTGCTTCTATAGCTCGTTTCTTTGTGAGCCTATCTTAATTTTTAGGACTCTTGAAAAGCTCTAAGATTTAAAGCTTCCTAGTATAATTTTAATAATAGCCATTGACAGATAAAATCGGCAAAAAGAAACTATTTAGTGAAGAAGTAAACTAGTTTACAAATTTTATCCTACATCTAATTTAACCAATACTTAAAACCTGTATTTAGGTAAGCTTTTAATTATCATTTAAGATACTCGGTTGAGAGTATATTATTCATATTAACTTATACAAAATAATTGTATCTAGTGAACCTTCAGAAAATAGTTTGTAATTAAGTTTGAATATTACTGAGGTCCCACTTTTTTTTAAAGTGTTTATATAGGGGCTACACTTTTGAGGTGATCTAATGTTTATTGGTGGCTTTAGAAGACAATGGACAGGAAAGAGAAAAGAAGCGACTTTTAAACAGTCAAGCACAAATAGCACTGGTTATTTGCTGCGGCTTTACAGAGCTTTATATGATGTGTTCTATTTTTAGATTTCACTTAACTATTATGGTTTTGCTTTCATTCAATTGCTAATCAAGAGTTTCCTCTGTGAAGATGTTTTTGCCATTTTTGGAACCATGTGGAGTCTTCCTTTTAATAATAATACTTTTGCTATGGTCCCAGGCATGTGACCTTTTTTAAAAAAAAGGGGAAATCATTTTCCTACTGTTAGTATGTATGTAGTTAGGAGTAAGTTGGCCTATTCACATCAAGTTTAATTCAAAGTGAGTTAGTACTAAACTTTGACAAAATCCATGGTTTAAAATTTAGACTAGAAGTAGACAATAAATCTTAATGTTTAAATCAGCCAACAGGGTTACAGTACTATTTGTAGCACTCTCCAATGTTCATTCCTAAATCTGTTATCCTGTGATGTAAAGCCTTGGTTGCTTTTCAGTACTTTTAAATTTGTTTGCAGAAGGTGGAGTCCAGAAAATGTGTCCATCATTGAATGGTCTAAGTTTAGCTGAGGAAAAGCAAGGCTGCTGTAATGTTTCTATTCTAAAAAAGTTGTATTTATCTGAGTTACAGGACTGGTTTACATAAATGAGAAACTAAGATTTTCCATACACCAGGAAAAGTTTCAAAAGGATGGCTTTTGTGCTTGCCACTTCATACCCACCAAATGTTACAAACAAATACCTATGTCTGCAGCAGGCCATTTGTGGCTGTGTGTGTAATTGCAGTTCACAAGTCATTCGAGCTCAAGGTTTTTCCAGGTACACATGAGAAGCTCTCAGAAAATTAGTGCTCCATCTGCATTTCTGGAATGCAGGTTAGCTTTAAAGTTTACAAATCTAATTTTTGCACAAAAGTAGGTGTATTAGAGACTCCCTTTATTTTAAGAAAGAATTCTAACACCTTTGGTGTGAAATGGCACTATTGTAATCTTTATCATATGTAACTTACATTTTTGGTTTGGGGGATTGGGACCTCAATAGCTTACTTTGTTGGTTAACTTTTAAAAAACACTTTGTACACGGGTAAGTTTTTAATGTGACTCCATTGCTTACTTTGACTACTAAAGTGCCAAATTTGGTTTCAAAACTCTTGAGAAGATTTTAATGAGTCTCTTTGTCATAAGGAAACCAGAAAAGATTTCAGTGAAGTTGTGTTTAATATTTAGGATTAGTTTTATCTCTTATATAACAAATGACTTGTTCTTAAGCCAACAAGAAAGAAGTCCAGGCATAATGAAACCCATCTTACCACTTTTTTTTTCTTTCTCATGTTGGACTTAAAAAGAAAATAAACAAACAAATAAAACAAAAACAACTCATAGGGATCTTTCTTATGTAGAATACTACAACTTCACAACTTACTGAATTTAGTGTGTGCTTTTGTTGAACTTGTTCCAGAATATGGAATCTCAAGTAGCTGTTGCTGGTTTTAGAAACTCCTTCCTTTTCAAAGTAATTTTGAAATTGAAAACTTTTAATACTATTTCCTTTGGAAGGCATTTTTATAATTTTCTGTCTTTTGAGGTATCATTTCTAGAAAGTTGAGGTCTCTCTTAAATTAAAAGCACCTTACTAACACTGCATTTTTCCTTGAGATTCTTGAATTGTCTACATATTGTTTTCTAATCATGTGTTCTTTTAAGAGTGACTCTCTTCAACTAATCAAATGAGTATTCTCCACACATAATATTGATCACATAATTGATTTATTCTTCACTCATTAGCGTTACTTAATCTAAGTGTTTAGATTGCTTTTGCTATCTTAATTTTTCTCTAATTCCAGTACAGTGTTTTGGTTTGGTTATAGATTGACAAGAGGAGAACATATATAGACATACATACATACACACATCTGCTTTTTAGCTTTAGTTCCCAATTTCAATAATCAGAGATTCAGTATTTTATCAAAAGTAAAGTTAAGGTAGAAGCAGATGCAGTATAGCTCAGAAAAGCTTTTCTTAGTCACCCTGGCCCCTAACAGGGATCAGCAGTTGCTAAGAACAATTCACATACAAAATAGGATCCCTGAATTACAAAAGTTCATTTCTTGCCATGTCACTACTCTTTTATATTCGCTATTCTAAAAGAAGTAACAATCTGTGGGCCATTTCATTTTCATAACTATTCCAGAAGAACTTGAACTAACAATCTCTGGGCTTCCTTTTAAGGGAATGTTTATAATTACCAGACTTTCCTGGTTCTTGAACTAAACTCAGTGTTAACAAGGACACTTTCTCATCCAGAAGAAGAAAGGAGAATTAATACCCAGGTGTCTTCTGCCTCTTACAAGTGTTCTGGAAAGCCCATTTCCCCATAACTATTAAAGCTGAAATTTATAACTTTGAATCTTAAAATAACTCAGTAAGCTCTTGATTTTTTTTTTTTTTTTTTTTTTTGCTTCAAAGAAAAAAAACAGAAGGATGGTAATCTAAATTGACCAAATTTGTAAAATCATTTGCTTGGATTTAGAATGATTTTTACATTCAGGTTTGAACATGGTCACATGTGTTTAGGGTATTTATGAAAAATAATGAATCATGTTATGAAAACTTGACTCGGGAGGAACTTAGAAGTTACTAACAGGAGAAGAATCTTTCAAGACAATGCAAAGTTTTACCATTAAAAAATATATATTTTCTCTACTCACAACAATTCTCACACCAAATGTGTGGGTTTTTTGCACCAAGCTGTTCTTCACAGACACCAACTAGGTGTCATACAGTTTAATTCTGATACTTACTACCCAGAGTTAGCACAGACCCCATAGGTTTCATACATCTTACTCCCCTGCCCCATCCTGTTTTTCTTATACTGTAACTTTTTCACCCTCAAGTCCCACAAGACTGCCTCTCACTTCAGACATCAATTCTAGGTATGTGATGGGTTCCCAGGTACCCACACTTATATCTGACTTGGCTACAAATCTGGGATTCCTGCAACCTCCTTCTCAGTTTTGATAATTTGCCATAATGGCTCAAGAACTTAGGGAAACACTTTTGCATACTAGTTTATTATAAAGGATTTTTATAAAGGATACAAATGAACAACCAGATGAAGAGGTAGATAGCCTTATCTGGAAGGGTGCCAAGCACAGGACTTCTGTTCCCGTGGAGTTTAGGGTGTGCCACCCACCTAACACATGGATGTTTCACCAGCCCAGAAGCTCTCCAAACATCATAGTTTAGGGATATTTATGGAGGCTTCATTACTAAGTTATGAATGACTATTGACTCAGTCTCCAATTCCTCTCTTCTCTCCAGAGAATGGGGTGTAGGGCTGAAAGTTCCAAGCTTCTAATCATTGCTTGGTCTCTCTGGTGACCAGCCCACATCCTGAAGCTATTCAGTTAGCCCACTGAGAGTCACCTTATTAGAACAAAAGATGCTTCTATCACCCAGAAAAGTCTAAGGAATTTACTAGCTTTGGAGAACACACTCCTATCACCCCCATCACTCAGGAAATTACTATAGTTTTAGGAGCTGTATGTCAGGAACCAGTGGTATAGACCAAATATGTATATATATTTTTTATGTCACAGACCATTTTTATAATTTTAGTCAGTCCTCTTTGTGAATTCCTAACATCTGTGCCTCAGATATATTAGGTGTACAAGAAATGTTTACTGTATGAGTAAGTACTATTATCTATTAACTAATTTCATTAGGCCCTTAAATATTTTAGGTGCACAGAGGGTAGAGATGTGAGGACATAGTCTTGGTCCTTAAAATATTTGCTGAGAAGAAATGGATATTTTCAGTATTCATCTGCTGTACATTGGATTATGGTGTACATTGGATTAAGATTCTGAGAATGAAGAAGATGAAGGTAAGAAAGTTATAGTATAAGGAAGAATGACATGAGGCAGGGGAAAAAGTTGGGGAGCAAGTTTGTATGTTACAGGCAGTGTTAAAAGAGTTCAAGTGGACTTTTATGAACAAGGAAGGTTTAACAAATAAGGCAACATTTAAGCTAGGCCTTAAAAACTGAGTGGGTTAAAGACAGATAGAAGGTGATCATTGAGAAACTGGAAAGCACAGGCCCTAGTGAGGGAAGTAGGAGAGACCCGTCTTCATAGGCAAATACTGGGAAAAGAACTGGTGCATTGGAGTGTGAAGAACTTGAGGCTGCACTGTTCCAGCTTTCTTTTGAGGTCTGTTTAAGGTTTCTGAGCACTACATTAATAAGATGGATTATAGTGGTGGAAGACTGGAGGCTAAAAGATCAGTTAGAATCTGGTGCAGTTATATAAGGGAGAGATTAAAGCACTTGGGGAAAAAAAAGAGAAGATGGGAAAAGTTAGTTGTGAAAAAAGAAATGGCAACTAGATATGGCAACTGCCCAAGGTGGATATAATCAAAGAGGATTCTTAATGCTTCCTGTAAGTAGCATGGTAACTGCCTGAGCAAAGCCACTTGTGGCTAGAAGACTGCACATTATAAACTCCTTTAGACCTAATCTCTAAGGGCCGTCTTTGGGAGAAAACTACTGTAGATGAGCTCCCTGCCAGGGACATAGCCCTACAGGCTTGCCTTCTCCAGAGCCACATCTCCAAGTCTGTGTCTGGGAGTCATTTTGGTGGGAACAAATGACTAAGTATGTCAAGCAGAGAACTGAGCTCTGCAGGATGCTCAGGAGGACCAGTAGCAAGAGCCAGAGAGGGAAGGAGTGACGATGCACCCAAGAGGTATGTATTCTCAAGGGATGATAACTGTGAAGACAAAGGCTACTCAAGAACTGATCAGTAGTTGATAGAAAAGGAAGTTTGTTCTTTTTTGTGGGTGTTTTAAACTTTATTTCCCTTTTCATTAAGTAATATGTACTCATTAAGGACATTTTATTTATCTTTTATTTTTTTCATAAGATATTGTTCTACCTATTTATTATTTATTATTTATTTATTTAATTTTTATTATGGTGACATTGGTTAATGAAATCCAGTAAGTTTCAGGTATACAATTTAACAGTAGGGATATATATATTGCATTGTGTGTTTACCACCCATAGTTAGATTCCTTTCTGTCACCATATATTTGACCCTCTTATATTTGACTCCGTCTACCATCTACCTCCCCTCTTCCCCCATGCTCTGGTAACCACTAGTCTGTTGTTCATGTCCATGAGTCTCTGTCCAGTTCATTTCTTGCTTTTAGGTTTATATCCCACCTATAAGTTGTATTGTATGATTTTCAACTTTTTCTGTCTGGCTTATTTTACTTAGCATGATTATCTCAAGGTCCATTCATGTTTTTACAAATGGCAGTATTTCATCTCCTATGGCTGAGTAATATGTCATTGTATATATGTACCACAGCTTTCTTATCCAAATACCTATCATAGGACATTTCAGTAGCTTCCATGTCCTGGCCACCATGAATAATGCTGCCGTGAACATCGGTGTGCAAATAACTTTTTGGATAAATGTTTTCAAGTCTTTGGGGTAAATACCCAGTAGAATGGATTGCTAGATCACATGGTAGATCAATTCTTAGTTTTTTGAAGAACCTCTATACTGTTTACCATAGTGGCTGTACCCATTTGCAGTTCCATTAGCAGTGTATGAGAAAGGACATTTTAGAAAACAGGTAAAAAGGGAAAAAAATGTTTTCACTGCCTATATAGAGCTATTAGTATTTTGTTATAGTTTCTACCAGGTTTTCTCTAAAGCAGGCTTTTTTTTTTTTGGCTAAAGTTAACAGTATGCACCATAAAAAGGCAAAAGAGAGCTAATATGTTTGCTTGTTACAATTTGTCAACAGCAAATAGATAGAAGGCAGATCAAAAAAGGGCTTATTTGTTGTTGGGGAGCTGTTGAAGAGTTTTAAGCATAAGTGGAGGGCATGGTTCCTATATAAACAATATATAAGAGGGCCCAAGGCCTGATGCCAAGACACCAATTCGAAGGCCTTCTCAATAGCCGCAGTCATAGAGGGCTAACCAAGGCATTGGGAATAGAGTACAAAAGAAATTTGACAGTTTTATAAGGAAAAACTGACAGAATATGGTGATTGATAAGGTATCGAGGTGGAAAAGTATGCTATACTTTCTGTTCTGCTTTATTATATTCCCTCAATTTAAAACTGTCTCAATTAGATGTCCCACAGGAACTTGTCCAAAACAGAAAATATCACCATTCTTACTAAACTTATATCCCATCGTAGATTCCCGCTCATAGGGACTATGCACTTACCCACCTACTTGCCCAAGCTAGAAATTTAGAAGTCATCCTAGACTCTTATTTCTGTATGTCTCCTTCTGCCAGATCTTCCACTTGAATCTTTAACATCAGTTTCTTTAAATCTTTATTGCCAAGTTCTAGTGTTTATTTTCAACTTAGAATAGGGGTTGGCAAGCTACAGCCTGTAGACCAAATCCATCCTGCCCTTGTTTTTTGAATCACCTGTTTTGAAAGTTCCAATAGAACACAGCCAGGGTATTTGTTTACATTTTGTCTGTTTCTGCTTTTGCACCACAGTGGCAGAGTTGAGTAGTTGTGATCGTGACCATGTAGCCTACAAAGCTTAAATATTTACTGTCTGGTCCTCTACAGAAATACTCCTTATAATGTTGTTTGACTGGTTTCTCTCCTTTTAGTCTTCAATCTGGCCTTTACTGTGCTGATGGAGTCATTTCCCTAAAACACTGTTCTGTTCATGTCAGTGCCCCTTGATCATATTTCTTAATGGCTCCCAACAGCTAACAGAATTAAACCTACAATTCCTTAGCATTATTGGTGATGTGTTCTAGTATAGTTTTTCAAATTGCAGTTCTTTCACAAAATGACTTTGCCAGTAAACCCTAGATCTTAATTTTCAAGTCATTTGCAATAGTTCACTTTCAAGGGATCATTTCTATGAGAACAGTTATAAAGTTTAATCTTTCAAGGTGTTGTATAGAGATTCTCTAGTGAATCTGTATTTTTATGAGCTATTTCTTGAAAAACTCTGGCCCATTATTATCAGATGTGTATGTCAGTAAAAAGGTAGAGAGTAAATATTATTGCCAGACATTAGCTTTACTTGTTCAGCAGGAACTTTGAGGCTTGCTGAGATTTTAACACCTCTGCTGTTTTTCTTCATTTTGTGATTCAGGAAACTCAGAGAGCCATTTATAAACTTACACATTCTCCACAATGGAAAAAGCAAGCATAACTTTCTATTCGAGAGAGAATAGAATCAAAGTTTTGCTACATATATGAGAGAGTATTCATTTAGCATCTCTATTTTTTTAAGTGTTAAGGCATTTCATTTGCAAGTTTAGTCTCAGATTCCATTAATGATACAATTCCTGGGAAAGATTGGCAGCATCCAGATTAGTCCTCTTTTCATCCTCCATCCCAATAAAACTTGATGCTATGTAAAATTTTTGATGTATCTGCATGTAGTGGAAAGAATTCTAACAAAAAAGAAGAACCTTATTTTCTAGGCGGAAAATAAGAACTGGTAGATCAATTTGGGGAAGGTCACAGATGTTTCATATAGGAAATTACTTGATTATCTCTTTCTGAAAATTAACATTTTATAGTACTGGAAAATCAAAATGGAAATGTATCCATTTAAATGCCTATGTAGATTTTTCATTTTAAATAAAATATATTGAAATTTTTTGAGAAATATCAAACTAAGTTGTATGATTTTATTCAAAATCTTTATTAAACAAAAGATATAGAGTAAAAAAATCTGTGCTCATTTCAGTTCAAGATTTATTGAACACTTACTAAGTGCAAGGCACTTAGATGCTCATTTATTCTATACTTTATTGAAACTTGATCATATTTACTTTATCTTACTCATTTTCTTTTCCCATTTTAGATATATTTCAACCTTTTTAGAAACTAATAAAAATTTCAATTAAGCACTTGAAACCAGACTTTTCAAAAGAGTTTATAATTATTTCATAGCCTATCAATATAATTTAGAGAGCATAGCCTATTGGTATAATTTTAAAAACTAGATATTGTTACTAAATTACTAATTTCCTGAAATAAACTTTCACTAATTCTTAAGCACAAGAGATTTCCTTAGAGAGGAAAACATAATTGGAGTGCTTCAGTAATTTTATATCTGCTACTAATGCCTAGTATCAGTTCCATGTTTATATGTGTTTAAGTGAACGCAATGATCACAGTGACTAAAAACATTCTAATCACTTTAGATGTATAAGTGCAAAACAGCTAAAATCTCTCTAACACAATTGAAAATGAAGTAAATAGTTACTAATAAGATATACTTCTGTCATAACCTTCAGCCCAAAGCACTTTGCTAACTGCATTTATTAGATGTCTGAGAGCACTTGGGGAAAGGACAAAAGAGTCAAATGGAAGTTCAGGGTCTGGGTACAGTAATTCAAGAAGTAAAATCCCTTTCAGTTATTAAATTAGAGGCTTATATTTTCAAATAGAAAATGTAGAATGATAAATTATTTCAAATGAATTATCATTCCTTTGAAAACTTCTAATCAGAACATTATAAGCTGTATTTTAAGAGAAAATGACTCAAAATTATATGGGTCCTGTTGCCCTTCCTTCAGGACTAATGGACTTGCTGGCAAAAACAAAACAAAACAAAAAAAACTAATGACTGTGGTATTATTGCTTTGTCCCCTAACTCCTTTATATTGAAAGGTGTTCAAATGAAAGAATAGCTAAGTTATTTCTGTCTTCTCTAGAGCTCCTAAGGACAGAACCACAATCAATGAATGAAAGTTACTAGGAGGCAGATTTGGGTTCAGTGATGAGGAAAAGCTTTCTAACAGGTAGACCAGGCCCCAAATTGAATGAGGCTGTCATATCACAAAGAAGTACAAATTTTCAAATGAGAGCTAGATGCCCTTTGCAAGAGGTGCTAGGGGAGTGGACTTTTTATTTATAGGTATAAGAAATTAACTTTAAGGCCCCTTTTGACCTGAATAATGAAGCTCTGCTTTCCTTGGAGGGAGCCAAGTAAAATTCTAGACCTTATTTCAGCTTACCATCAAGGATTTAATTTACTTAATATGTGATGAATACTGTCGTATGCAAAGTATTGACATAATTTCTGCCCCCTCTCCCTGCCCCAAGAATTTACTTTTTAAATTTATTTCTATTTTCAGTTGTGGCAAAATACATATAACTCAAAATTTTATCACCCTAACCATTTTAATTATATATCACAGTAGCAATAGGTACATTTATGTTGTACAACCAATCTCCAGACTATTTCCTCTTGCAGAACTGACACTCTGTACCCATTAACAGATCCCCATTTTCCTTTCCTCCCTAGCTCCAAGCAACCACAATTATAGTGTGTTTCTATAAATTTGACTACTCTAGATATCTTGTAGAAGTAGAGACATACAATATTTGTCTTTTTGTGAATAGCCTATTTCACTTAGCATCATGTCCTTGAGGTTCATCCATCTTGTATATTATGTGTCAGAGTTTCCTTCTTTTTAAAGACTGAATAATATCCCATTATATTTCTGTACCACATTTTATTTATTCATTCATTCATTGATGGACCCTTAGGTTGCTTCTACCTTTCTTTAGCTGTTGTGAATAATGCTGCTATGAACATGAGGTGCAAGTATTTCTTTGAGACTCTGCTTTCAGTGCTTTGGGATACATACCCACGAGTGGGATTGCTAGGTCATAAGGTAATTCTACTTCTGATTTTCGGGGGAACTGCCATATTGTTTTTCACAGTGCTGCACCATTTTACATTCCCACCAATAGTTCACAAGGGTTCTGATTTCTCTACATCCTTGCCAATACTTGTTATTTCCATTTTTTTTTTTTTTTGGATACTAGCAGTTCAAGTGGGTATGAGGAATACTGACCTAATTTTGACTGCCATGTCTTGTGTAGTACCCTTTATATAGAAGCTGCTTTATAAAACATTATGGTTGAGATATACTAAAACTTTATGTTATGTTTTCATACAGTGTTAGCTTTAAAAAGTTGACCTTGGATGAAGATTCTTAAATAGAGTCAGTGTTCTGAGCTTGAGGATAAAATAAAGACACATCTTAGAAATAGCTCTTCTTATACATATTGCTTTATTAGTATTCCAATTTTTAGCACTAATGTTGACTTTTATGTGTTATTCTCATAAATACGCATCACTGTCGTAGCTTAGGGTCATAAACTATCCATGGCTTTTTTAGTGGTGTGCTTCTCTATTTCATTCCAGCAATTTTTTATAACATTTGTGAAAGACAAACATGCTGATTCCTCCACAAGAAAACTATTCAGTGTACCTAGAAATTAAGGTTTTTGGAGTTGTTTTCTTTTCTAAGAACCCTGTCAAGAAATAAGAATCTAGTTTACTACATTTAGAGTTGTGGTGTTTAGTTTTTCTCTTCTTTCCTTCCCTTCAGTGCCTATTGGCTGATATGAGATCACTGGTGCTCTGAGCCAAGTTTATAGTTAGTGTGGTCATGTTTAAATTTTTGCTATCTTGAATATATGTTTGGTAACCTCAATATTAATGGCCTAACAATTAGCAATTCTTGGCCTTTTGAAAAAAAGATTGTTGTTGTCATATTTGGAAAAAATAATTTGGGAATAAATAAGAAAGTAAGAGAGCAGAAACTTTTCACTCTTAAGTAATTATTGCAAAATTTTTTAAGTAGTATTTTGTTAGCAGTGTGTGAAATCAACATTCCGAGAGACTTAGTGTAGTGTTTGCAACTAGATATATATCTTTCTCTGAACATGTTGGTATAATGAACAGTCAGGTGCTTTGTCTCTATTTCACCTTGTATAGTGTTGATACAGAGCAAGGCTCCATTCTGTGTTTAAAACGAGATTTCAATTAATCTACTGCTTCTTTGAGAGCAATATAAGGTATAGTTGCTATGAGGCTCAAACAAGGAGAGCACCTTCTTTTAACCTTACAGAGATAAACGTTTATTGAATAATGACCAAGGATGCTCTGGGATAATCTGGCAACACTGCACCTACTTAAATTATATCCCATCATGGACATTTCACAAAAATATTTGGTTGAATACACATAAATTGTTCAGAAAACTTCTTCAGATTTTCCATTTTGCTTAATAGGACAAGGCAGATGAGGGTATAGAAATATGAATAACTATCAGATTGAACACACAGGAGTAACTTTTTTATTCAGACATTTTCCTAACTCTTTCTTTTATGGAATAAAATTCTTTCTTGATTTAATGCCATCTTATATTAGCCCTTCAAGCAATAAGCAAAAAAAATAAAATAAAATTGCTGTTTGTAAGAAATCTATAATGTGAACAGATCAAATGTAAATTCAGCTCTCAAGAGGAAACTTGGCTTAGGGGGGAATTATTATTAATGGCCTTAAAAATACCATCCTCTTTAATCTAAAAACTTATAGATCATTCTTTTTGGATGCAGATTTTATTTTTTAGATGACTGGAATCTTCAACTTTAATGACTTATTTTTAGAAAATATCTCACATTCTATTAAAAAAGCTAAAGGGGAAGCTCTTTCAATGAGCCAGTTACATTACTATCACTCACCACCTAATATCAATACTTATAGACACAATATTGATTTGCTCTAATTGTTTTAGTTTTTTAAGTGTTAATATATTTATGCTTCAATTAAAGTACTGGTAGAGTATATTTTAAAAAGCAAATGCACATAGTTTTTCTAATTAGAAGAAATATTATAAAGCATTTACTGTGAAAATGATAGTTTTTAAAAATTTTCTCAAAACTATTTCCTGTATTTATATTTTGAGAGCCATTATTCCATTTTCATATTTATCTTAAAGAAATTCATTATGTGTATTAGAGGTTCATAGATTTTAATCTGAACTTTTAATAGTTTAGCTTTTCAACAAGTTTTTGTTTTTGTTTTTTAGTGATGGCATTTAGGATAAGAAATTTGTGAGGTTCTCTTATGCTCTAGTGCAAAGAGTTATTCCAGAAAGAATTTAGGGACTTAGATTATTCAATGAGATTTCAATTAATTATGTTAATTAGAAGAAAAGATCATATTAAACAAATGGTAGTTTTAAGGGATAGAAATTGTTTGAGTTCAAGATAAGCATTTCTAAGACTATTTGGAGGCAATAGAAATTAAATTATTCTTAGTCATTTTCTCACACCCTTTCTGTATAATAAAACCCATTATTGATGATTTTGAAAGTCAAATCTGCATTAAATTTTATTTTTGATCTTTACACAATGACACTTTGTGATGAACCAGATATGGCTATCTAATGTAACTAGCCCAGTTTGAAAATATAAGTATGTTGATAAAAATCTATAAATGTATAAAAGCCTATAAAGAATAGTAATATTTTAGTAGCAAAGAGAAAAGTTTCAGTTGACAATGTATTTTCCAGTCCATTCTCCCCAAGAAGGTACCAGATTAGAGATGTCGTAAGCTGTTACTTGATTTAAAGTTTGAGTAAGTTAACAGCTGGGCAATATATATTGTATTAAATAATAAAGTCTAGGCAGCACCATTTATTACTAGTTTAAATTTCAGTATTCAGTTCATTCATCATTGCCTAATAAAGGCTGTACTTCCTTTTTCACCACATTTACTTACTTACTATTATTCTTCCATGGTCCAAAAAAAGACAAAGACAAATGTCTATGTGTGGGCAGGATATGCTCATTCAGGATTTCACCTGATGGCTACCAGGTTTAAGAAATCCAGAAATACAGGCCTATGAAAGTAGAACCCCTGATAGGGACCTACTTTTAGGTACTTTAAGAATCACACCCACAAAGAATCTGTTAAGAGCTTTGGGCAACCTGGGGGACAAATTGAGTGCCTGTTCCATATTAACACCCAATTTGTTGACTTTAAAAAAAGGAGTCAAGATAATACTCAATACAGTTGCTTAAATAAGGTAGCATTGCTAAAATAAGTCAAAGGGAAAAAAGGACTTAAAAATGGAAAGCCATTTAGTCAGGTCAGATGTACAGAATAGTGGAAGAAACCCTGGATCAATAGTCAGTGATAGATTTTGGTCTCTTATTGAACACTTTTGAGCCTCACTGTGTATTCTTTTGGATTTTATAAATGATTATTAGAATTGTGATTGCACTTTACATAATAGCAAGGACTTCCACAAAATTAAAATTTTCCACTTATCAAAAGATATTATTTTAAAAATGAATAGGTGGCCACAGGTTGGGAGAAAATATTTGATGAAGACATATCTAGAATATTACTATTCAAAAATAAGCCAATTTTTTCAACGGGGGAAGGACTGGAACAGACATTTCACAGGAAGACAAATGGATGACCAATATGCTAATGAAAAAAAAATCTTCCTCAAATTCAGAGAAATAAATAACTATGAGATAACAGCTACCAGATTGGCTAAAATTTTTTAAAAGACTGAGAAAACCTAATTTTAACAAGGATGTAACAAATCAGAACTATTCAGTACCTATCACTGATGGAGTGTAAAATGTGACAAGCCAATTGACCATTTTTTTAAAAATTTAAGCATTCATATACACAGTGACCCATCATGCTTAGGTATTTTTCATGCCCAGGTATTTATCAAAGAGAAATGAGAGCATTTATCCCCCAAAATACTTATAAATGCATGTTTATAAGAGCTGTATTTATAATAGCCAAAACTAGAAGCAACCCAGATTTATATCAACAAGATAATGAGCAAACAAACCACGTATATTCATATGATAGAATAGTATTCAGCAATTAAACAAACTACTGATAAATACTATAGTAGTTTCTGTGAATCTCAAAAACACTTTGTGCTGAACTAAAGAATCCTCTGACACTGAAGAGTTTACACTGTATAATTCCATATTTATGAATTGTTACAACATGCAGACCTTATATATGCAGTGATAGAAAACAGAACAATGGTTGTGGGCAGGAGGTGGGGAGATGGCAGGATGGCAGAGATTATGTGTAAAGGGGTCTAAGGGAACTGTCTGAGGTGGTGAAAACAATCTAGGGGTTAGGGTTACACAGGTGTATACATCTGTTAAAACTCATTGAACCTTATACATTTAAAATACAGTTCATTGCATTGTATTTAAATTTTACCTCAAAGAAAAGAAAATTTTATAAAGATAGGAAGACCTGATCAGAATTCAGAGTAGAATGACAAACATCTAAAGTGAATAGGAAGTAGGCCCATCAGGAATGGTAAAGTTATTTTGAGCAAAGGAAAAAGAAAAGATTATTGTTATAAAAGTTTGTCTAAGGAAGGTACTGTGTGTACAAGCAATAAGAAAGTTACATTCTAGAAGCTGAATCAGATGATTTCTTATGATCTTTTCTAATTAGGATTCTATTATTATTATTAATGCTGTTATGTCCACAGACTATACTGAGTCCTTTATGTTGATTTTCTCATTCTTAGACCTTTTCCAGAGAGTATAAAAGTTTAAATTTGATTGTTTATTTTATTTGACTTTTGAAATTTTAACATCAATACTTTGTCAGTAAAGTTAAAATGTAACAATAAATATTTGATACATCTTATCTATACACACTTCTATATTAATTTATTAAATGCTCTCAACAACCCTACAAGGTGGTTACTTTTATTAAGCTGAGAAGCCATGTCAAAGCTAAAAAGTACCACAGCATAATTTCAACCCACAGAGTCTCACTTCTGACAACCATGCATTTTTAATTGCCATGCCGTACTTACCCTACAGTTATATTCTTAACCATAACAGGCTGTCACTTATTAGCACTTTTATTATTTTGTCGATATTTAAATGAATTAAACTGTGATTAGTGGGATTAGAATATTTAATCTGATACTAAATTTTAAAATCTATTTAAACCCTCAATGTGAATAATATGTAGGAGTCATTAATATATGTAGTAAATAAAACATCAAAAATCTACATCTGTCTAAATAGAGCTTTTGCCTGCCTAGACTGTTGGGGAGAATACCTATATTATCCCATGAACTGCCCTGCATGTGATTTCAAAGCATACCACCATCTGTGATAGATAACATCAGATAAGGCTGAAGCTCTAACCCAGACTCCTGATTCTCAGGCTAGTTTTCAATTTCGTCTTTAGTTGTTTTGACTATGTTTATGATGGGTACCTGTTCAGCACAACTCATCAATGTATTACGGTTTTCAATGCTGTTGATACAGTAGCCTTAATCTTTCTAGCTTAAAATTTCCCATAAAATTTTTGAGTGGGTATTTTACACATATAACAGTATGTTTTATTTAAAAGTTTTTAAATTTATTTTTTAATTATAGTTGACATACAATACTATATTAGTTTCAGGTGTGTAACATAGTGATTAGACATTTATATACCTTACAAAGTGATCACCTCGAAAAAGTCTAGTACTCATCTAATATTATGCATAGTTATTACAATATTATTGACATTCTCTGTGCTGCACTTACATCCCTGTGATTATTTTAATAATTGGCAATTTGTACTTCTTAATCTTTTTCACCTTTTTCACCCATCTCCCCAAAACCCCTTCTATCTGGCAAGCACCAATTTGTTCTTTGAATCTATGGTTTGTTTTCATTTAGTATATTTATTTAATTTTTTAAAGATTTTACATGTAAGTGAAATTATATGGTATTTGTCTATCTCTGTCTGACTTATTTCATCTAGCATAATATTCTCTAGGTCCATCCATGTTGTCACAATGGTAAGATTGGATTCTTTTTTATGACTGAGTAATAATAGTCTGGGTGTGTGCGTGTGTGTGCGTGCACATGCGCGCGCTTGCCATATTTTCTTTATTCATTCATCTATTGATGGATGCTTAAGTTGCTTCCATATCTTGGCTATAGTAAGCAATGCTGCAATGAACATAAGGGTGCTTATATCTTTTAAAATTAGTGTGTTGGATGCAATCCACGGATTCAGTGCAATCACTATCAAAATACCAATGGCATTTTCCACAGAGCTAGAACAAATAATTCTAAAAGTTGAATGTAAGTACAAGAGACCCAGAATAGCCATAGCAATATTGATAAAGAACAAAGTTGGAGCTATCGCACTACCTGATATCCAACTATACTACAAGGATATAGTAATAAAACAGCATGATACTGGCATGAAAACAGACACATAGATCAAAGGAATAGAATAAAGAACGTAGAAATAAACCCACACCTATGTGGTCAACTAATCTTTGACAAAGGAGGCAAGAATGTACAATGAGGTAAAGACAGTCTCTTCAATAAATGGTGTTGGACTGGACAGATACATGTGGGAAAAAAAATGAAACTAGACCACTTTCTTACACCATATACAAAAATAAACTCAAGTCTACAGCCACCCTGAACACACCCGATCTCCTTTGATCTCAGAAGCTAAGCAGGGTCGAGCCTGGTTAGTTCTTGGATGGGAGACCACCTAGGAAGACGGGTGCTACAGGCAAAATAAAAATAAAAAATAAAATAAAATAAATAAAAATAAATAAACTTAAAATGGATTACAGACTTAAATGTAAGACCTGAAAGTATAAAACTTCTACAAGAAAACATAGGCAGTAAACTCTTAGCAATATTCTTTCACATTGCTCCTAGCAATATTTTTTGGATATGTCTCCCCAGGCATAGGAAACAAAAGAAAAAATAAACAGATGGGACTACGTCAAACTAAAAAGTTTTGCACAGCAGTGTTTTAACAAGCCCTCAGGTGATTCTGATCTGTGTTCAAGTTTTAGAACTACTGTTTAAACTATATTCCATTGAAAACACTTTCCACTTGCCCCCATTGTTTTCTTAAGCCATTTTTAAGCTCTTTTGTTTTGGCATTGAGGGTGTAGTATGTGCGAAATATATTGTTTTTATTCTCCCAGGTTTATACTTTACACTTCTAGTTATTGTACACTATTTTCCAGGCAAGCTAAAGTGTTACCTCATTTGCTTTGCTGTTATTTTTCTTCATTATCTTTTCACATACCATTTCCTCTGTCCAATTCCTCACGCCATTCCTTCAGGCCAGTACCCACATGTAAAAATAAAACCCCTTTAGAGTTTGATGTGAGAACTAAGTGAGATTGTATACATGGATGTGCATATTAGCAAAGTACCTGGAACATTGTTGGAATAGAGAAAAAGATAAAAGTAACCATGTGGAATTATAATCATATTACTTTATTGATTATATATATTTTTTTCAAATTTAACAACTTATTGAATTTGAAGACACATTTTATAGTAATACATTTAAAAATCACTTTATTATAATTTTTAATGAAATAGTAAAGGAAAATTATAGTTTATTGACAGAAGTAAGGACAAATATTGAATCTTGCCACATATCTCATATTTGTTTAACAAAAAGTAGTAGGCATACAAGAAGGCCAACTGTGTACCTTATTCTATGAAATGGTAGCTTTTATTCATGAAGCATGAATCAAGCCTAAATTAAGAACTCACATAAATATAAATAAAGCATCTTTTCCATTTGGACTGAACTAGTTTGGATTTCACATTAGCTAAATTAAAAATATGTTTTTATTAGGTGCAAGTAGTTTCCAAAGTGCTTTTCCTGGCTCACATCTTGTTCTTATTTTCTTGAACGGTTGGTCTAGCACAGTTCAAGCAAAATTTTTGGTCCTGCTTGTCTGCCAGGTGGTAACAGAGTAGGAAACCCACAGAGATGTTGTCTACATAGACTTATGGAAAAGAAAAACTGGCCTTTTCTGCATCAATAGCCTGGGAATTAGTCAGCTCTTGCATCTGTTCACTAATGCCTCTGAGGATGCAACTTGTTTTCAGCTGCCAGACAAGTTCTAGAAGTAGAGAATCTGCAGATTAATTTAGAGCAAATCTTTAAGCCACAATGTAGATGAGACTTTAGTCAGGAAGCACAAATTGATGGTCCTTGCTGCAGCTTAGTGCCTATTGTATTCTTATACTTGTATTGTTTCTGTTATGTAGCTAAAGAAAAAAAAACCTATTTTTTCCTCTAAATTTGGAGCTTTATTATTAACTGTTGAAAAAATTGTGAAACCTTTTTTCTCACTCTCTCGCTTCCTTGCTTCTTACCCCTACTCCCTGCCCCTATAACTCTTAGGATAGGAAAGAAGCTTTAAAAAATGTAAAAGTTTGTATTCATTCTCCAAAATACCTTCTTAGTGGTATAGTGGCCATAAAACAGAAGCATATATTTATATAGTTTCCAAAATGTTTAGTTATGAGTAAAAGTTTGTATTCATTCTCCAAAATACCTTCTTAGTGGTATAGTGGCCATAAAACAGAAGCATATATTTATATAGTTTCCAAAATGTTTAGTTATGATATGTGAGGTCAAATTTGAGCAAAATGTTTTTGAGTGGCTTGGGTTTGTAGTTTTATCAATTCATGCAATGAATTTAATTATCCATAGTGATGGGTAATTAAATTACAATGGAAATTTTAAGAAACCTTTACTTAAAATCCTAATGCTGTTATTATGGTAATAGACTTATTACTTAATACAAACTGGAATACACCTTGTGATGAAATTCATTTGTCTTGCAAACAAAAAAAAATAAGCATTTTATAAGCAGGCATTTAATTATGCCACATCCTCTTTTCTCTTCCTGATTTAATATACTCTATTAAAATACTCTAAAATATTTGAGATTATGTAATGAGACCATTGTGGGAATCAAACTCTTTTAACAACTGGATTTTGAAATCAGTAAAAATGATGTTTTAAGTGCCCTGGATATGAGTACTTTAGATTTAATTTAACTTCTTAGTTGTAAATTTTTTTTTTTTTTAATTTTAAAGAAGGGCACAGAAAGAACAATGAACTAACTATACTACCTATCAGCAATATTCAGGGAAAATCATTTGAAATATTCTACCTAAAAAAGAAAAATTTTTTTCTAAACAGAAATAGGATTGTCTTTATAGCCAGAATTATGACTCTATAAAATCATTAAGTCACATGGTATTGCACTATACAGAATTAATTATTGTTTTTATTTTGATAAACCTTTCGAATTTTTCTCTATTTTTTTGTATGTTGGCATGTACACACATTTGATTTTATATAAATCAAATAATACTTTGTCTTTATTATATAATCTATATTATGTGGTCTAATTATTTTAAGTAGACATTTTTTCATTATAAACAATGTTGTATGAATAGCCAGGACATTATTTTTTTTCATTTGTCCAGTTGCTTAAATACTTTTGGGTCCTTAGGATGAATACCTGGAATTGCTGAGTTGAAGGTTACACACAGAATTGATACTTGGTCATTGCTTAAGAGAAATGAATTATTTTTTAGTGTTAAATGTACTTTTTACCTACAAAATGTTGAAAATTGCTATACTAAGCAATCTTAAAGAAAAATTAGTGCTACCAAAAATTTAGTTTGATTTGACATATTTACTGAACACTGAATACTGCTTATGTGTCAGATTCTGTTAGTTATTAGGGTTGTAAAAATGAAATGACTCAGTTTTATTGGACTAATGGAGATTGCAAAGAAGTAACAGGCTATTAAAATATAATATGGTAAAGTATGACAGTAAGAGTAAATATAGAGAGCTTGTGTGCCAGTATCAGGAATTCAGAAGTTTTTGTAGAGAAAGTGGCATGGAAACTGAGATCTGAGGGATAAATGTGAGTTATAAGGAGAAGGGCAGTGGAAAGCACGAGTATTTTTAGCCACGAGGAGTAAATAATCAAAGATTATGATGCATTCTGAGAACTAACATGATTTTGGAATATGTGGAATGCATGCAACGGTGAGGCACCAGAGGTAGAGCTAAAGTGTAAAATTTTATGATTCTTCAGAAGCCAATTTGTACGATTCTAATCCATACTGATGAAAATTTAGCCGAATGCCAGAAAAACTTTTACTTTCCCCCCCATTTAATCCATACCATATATTCTATTTAAAAAACCACTTGTTCACGGTTTCATTCTTTTACATAATGTTGATATTGTTTTGATATCAGAAAAGCAGAGTTAGCAAAGTTAGAGCACTGTGGGAAATCTTTAATAAATAATTTACATAATGTTTATTTGTTACCAATCAAGTATGACCTTCACAAAAATAAACTTATCCTTTTTAGGTATGCATTATTTTATCTGATGCAGTTTCTTAGTGATTTTTATTCTATATGCATTTGAGATTTCTGTCCTCTCACAAAATTCATCATCCTTCTTGCTCAGCCCTAACTCTTCCCTCTGAAGGTTTCCAGGTTTGGTATTCTGATACCATTTCTCCTTTAGTTTATGACTGTATTTATTTAACATGTGTTGCATATTGAATCACAGGGTTAA
Organism: Cynopterus sphinx; assembly: GCA_030015415.1. NCBI lineage: Eukaryota > Metazoa > Chordata > Mammalia > Chiroptera > Pteropodidae > Cynopterus > Cynopterus sphinx. The sequence continues at coordinate 35,012,214 of CM057379.1, forward strand.
ATACTGTGATAAATGTAGGTCATTAAATATTTTTTTCTAAATTAGTTTTTTGTAAAAATGGCTACTCATAAAATAATTAAGGTGGGATTCAGAGAAAGAAGAAAATAAGAAATCCAAAACAACAATACATCTAAAAACATCCAGAAATAACTATCATTTAACAGTAAGTGAACATTATTCCAGATATCTCTTGAACTCAGGACTAGAGGTATTGGGATAGAAGAGATGGTGGTAAACAATGATCCATTTAAATATAAAACTAAGAATATACAACAGTGAAAATTACATAAATAAATCCTATGAACATTATAATGTAAAAACAATAATATAACAAACCCAAATTGGAAAATGAAGGGAAAAATAGAAAAAATGTTAAGTATACTAATTTCCTCAGCCTTTAGGGCAAGAAGTTAATCAGTATAGCCTAAAATTGAATCATGTAGTTTTTAAAAATTGACTCTAATGTCTTAATATTTTTGTGACATTTTTTTCTTAAAAGGGAAGAATTTCTTAGGAAATCTCTGACACAAAAAAACATTTACATATAATTTAGAAATTTATTTAATTTCACTTCTATTTAGTATTTTTATATTAAATACAAATAAAATAAAATATAACATTCTCTTTTAATAAAATGATCTATTTAACCTTGCAGTTTTCTCTTTTTGGATCCCTAAGAGAGTTGAGGACACAGGGCAAACCTCTGCCCCCAGGTTTGGTGAGAGACAGATGAATTCAGGGAGTTGCAGCTTGCCTGAACACAAGCAGAAACTGCCATGGGAACAGTGCTGGGATGAAAACTTGAATTGTAACTGATGAATGCTGGAGGCTCAATGCTATCAAGTCTGAGAGTTAAAAACTCCAGGGGGCCCAGTCATAGGGGGTCTCTACAATATTGAGATTTACCTCCCAGAGCTCAACTGGGTTCTCACAGTAAGTATCACAGAAAAATCCCCTAGTGCTTCCTCAGGGGGTTGGGAGTGTAGGAACCATTTTGAAATATACCATAATGTTCTGTTCTTCTTGCTTGCCCACAGTGAAAGCTAGTTAACCAGAGCCTAACCTAGAGTATTGTCAGAGCCTAACTGACCTGGGGGAATGAAATAGCCAACTTTAGCTAGCTCTAGCCTCTTTGTGGGAGAAGTGGAACACGCAGCTCCAGCCTGCTTCAGTCTTCCATGTGGAAGAAGGGAAATACAAACTCCAGCCCATTCTAGCCATCCTGCCTCACCTAAGGGAAGAGAAAAAACCTGAGAAACACTTGTGAGTTTCACAGTTTGGAAGCACAGGATCACTAAAAGACAGATCTAATCAGAGAACTGTAGGACACATCCCCTTTACCTGTACCTCACCACCGCATTGTTAAAGTTTTTTATTAGCAATTCCTTTATCCAGTACATCATGTCTATCAAGAAAAACTTAGAAGGCATGTCAAAAGGCAAAAAACAAAACAAAACAAAACAAAAAACATAATTTGAAGAGACAAAACAAGCCTCAGAAGCAGACATGGCAAGGATCTGGGAATTATCAGACTGAGAGTTTGAAACAACTATGATTAATATGCTAAGACCTCTAATGGGTAAAGTAGACAGCATGAAAGAACATATAGTCAATGTAAGCAGAGAGATGAAAATTTTAAGAAAGACCCAAAATGAAATGTTACAGATCCAAAACACTGTAAGAGAAGTAAAGAATGCTTTTGAAGGCTTCTGAGTAGACTGAACTCAAAGGAAGGAATCTCTGAGCTAGAGGATAGACCCAAAAAAGCCATGAGAACAAAGACTGACAAAACAGAATATCTAAGGACTGTGGAACAATTACAAAGGGTGTAACATATTCTTATTGGGATTACTACACTTCTCCTAATGAGACCTATGATCACACACACTTTCTTGACAGCTACATCACAGTGTTAACTCAGATTGTAATGTCAGCTAAATGCCCTTCGTCTTTTTTCACTCTTGATGTCGCTATTATGCCTCCCACCTCCCTGTCCCATCCATATGTCCTATACCTATCAATGATTTATCTTCTGTTTTATACTGTTTTAACACAGCATTATATTCCAGAAGATGCATAAGGACTCAGTCTATAGTACGCTAGTAGAAATTTATCTCAAGCTTAACTTTTCCTGTTATTTAGCATTCTTGGAATAGTTAGACTGGTTAGGACTAATCCATAATCATTTTCATTTAAGCATTCAGCCATTATTTATTCTTTGCTTTAATGGTTGTAATGAAAGGCATCATTTATGTCTTACATTATATAAGTCCATGACTGCTTTCTTTTCACGTGTCAGTCTACTTTCTCTGTCAAAGAAAAAAGTAAACTTAATTTTCAATAACTTATTTTATTAATTTATACTAGTCATTTTAAGATCACTTTGGTTATGGTGCTCTGCATTTTGACTATGATACGTCTACATTTGATTTTTTAAAATTTATCTTGCTTGAATTCATTGAGCTTCCTAAATCTGAAGGCTGATGTTTTTCATTAATTTAGGAAAATTCTCAGACATTACTGTCTCAATCTTAGTCTCTTTATTTTCTCTTTCTACAATTTCACTGATACATGTAGTAGACTTCTCACTCTGCCTTCCATGTCTTTTTAACCTCCCATAGTTGATTTTTTTCATTCTGTGTTTTACATCCTGTGTTGTTTGTGTTTTTACTATACCTCCTACTTTACTCTCTTTTTTAGCTATTCAACTTTTCATTGTTTAACTTTAGTTGTTCATTCATTCTTTCCCACTTATTGTTGTGGATCTTATATTAATTTTTTATTCTCTTTTATTCTCTTCAAAAATAATCACATTTGTTTTATTTTTGCTTTATCTGACATTTTAAGGTTTTGTTATTTGTTGTTCCCCTGATTCTCACCTGTGATGCCTTGTTTCTTTGTATATTATAAAAGTTTTTTTATGGGGAGTAATTTTTTTTTTTTAGACCTCTTCAGAGTTCTGTGAAATCTGGATCAAGGATTCTTTTCTTTAAATAGAATTTGCCTTTGGTGTGAACAAGTGAATTAGAGTACTGTAGATCACTGGCGATTTTAATTAAAAATACTCCTTAGGTACCCTGAGAATATTCATTAGCTTGAGAGCCAGACAAGCTTTTTGTGGTCTTCCTATATAGTTGTGGCTTTTTTTTTTTTTTTAACAGTTTATTCTCACCTTTCTAATGAGTGGAGAATCCTTAGCTTTATGTGTAAGAGTACCATTTCTATCCTCTTGATAAAAATCCCTTGTTTAAAACCCACATTCCTAGGTTACCCAGACCAGTAAATCAGAGTATCCTAATAATAGTTTCAGTACTTCTTGCTCTGATTTGCAGTCCCTGCCTTATTTTTCAACCTCTTAGTTTTTAGTGAGCTAAGCTATGCATTTAAAGGAAGTTATTTTTTGTTGTCGTTGTTTTTAAATGTACTTATTCAGCATCTCTATGTGTTCAATTGCAAGTTTTCAGGTTACCTGGTATACTGAATTACTGGAAATGGAAATCTCATTTGTTTTTCATAATTGAGTTAATATCATTTGTAAAGTTGGATTGAGGAATAGGCAAATGGCTAAAGACGGAATTTCTGCCACAACAAATTTGTTCCACTTCCCTCAAACATTGGTGAAGCCAAGTTCTTGCTGTGAAACAACATGTCTGATTCTGAACTTCTTACTTGGTGTTTAGACAGAATAGCAACATCACCTTCTGTTGTCATGACCATTTTATGATTTTATGCAGTATCTACTCTTGTTTAGTCTATTTTGGAAAAGACAATACCATTTTTTAAGATTTGAAAGAGATCTTACAAAGATTAATGACAATCTACATCAGATGTCTAAACTTTTAATTTAAAAATAAATGTGACCTTTCACATGAAAGTAGTAAGATTATAAGTCTACAGGTTATACATGGGTGCATTTAGATTTCTCCTTCTTTCCATATTGTATTCTACATTCCATCAAGGGAATATAGAATATTACCTCTCAGATTAAATTTTATCTTTTGATAGATGCCTTCCAGGGTCACTTAGATTAAAATAATGTAGCTTCTGTTAGCGTCTCATAGAATTTGTAGGTATATATATTCATTTCATTGTTAATGTGTTTTTTATCTTCTCAACCAGATGATAATGAAAGAATATAAGCATTCAGTTCCTAGTGTTACTGACCAGAATTAGGATATGATGATTTTGTAATTTTTAGTTTTTTAAAACTAAAACTGTTACATTTCTCATTTTCATAGCATATAGTCTTTAATCCAAACAGTGTGTCAAATGTAAAGATCTGTCAGTAAACCATTGAAATCTATGCATCCATGAGAAAATGGAAGGATTTGCCTTTTTAACCTCTTTAGTTAGCCAGAGGTCTCATTTTGTAAGTAACTGAATCTGTAAATATGGAAGTAGTGTTGGTGATGGAGATGAAAACAATAATGATAATAATAGAAGCAAAGTAATGTTGAGTACATATTCTAGGCCAAGCACCATATTAGGTAAGCTAAGTAATTTTCATGGAATCATGTATCTTTCTTACAACCTTTTTGTTATCTCATTCAAAATGAGGAAACAGACCTAGATGAGTTAACTTAGGTTCTTTAAAGGCATGCCGCTAGTAATAGGTAAAACAGTGCTTTGAATGTACAATGGATTTCCCTGATTTAATTTGATTAGATATTTCCTGGATGTATGTATATATTTTTCAAAATCCATGTATACACTACAACATATTCTGATACTTTATTTTGTATGGTAAATCTGCATCTCTGATACTGCTAATGATACCAAAGTCTAAAACTCATGTCATATATCTATAGTTTTAATACCTATGATGGGCTTTTATTACAGCTATTTTATGATTTTATCAATAGCCAAACTGTTGTTTCATTGCAAACAGATTTAGTATCTTTGTGATTAAAGCAATAGACTAAAAACCATGAAGGGTGTACTGTTTGGTTTTCAATCATTTCCATGTGTTATGAATTCCTATCAGATGTTGGCAAATAACAGGCTTATGCTAACTGCAAGCATTACATCCGTGGTCCAAGAAACAATGATCTGTAATGGACATGCGTTTACCTGTCAGCTTGCTTAACAAGGTTTCTAAGCAAATTCATTTACTGTCCTATATAAGAAATTTATACACATTTCATTCACCTTTGTAGATTAAGGTTCTCTCCAGAAACATATCAAATGCTTAGGTTTTGACAACTTTACCTTTGCTTTTTTTTTTTTTTGAAGTTAAATGTTAGAGAAGTTCAGTGTTCAAGTTCTAAGATAATATTTTTCATGCCATAGGAAAAAAGGAACAGATATAGCTCAAAATTTTCCTGAGGCACATTCCTGGAAAATGGAGGAAATTAGAGCATCTGGGAAAAAAATTAAAACTGACTGAAAATTATGCAAGAGACTTGTCATTGCCATTTTACTTATTTATATTTATTCTTTAGTGTCTATTCTCTCCCCCTTTTTAAAATTAAATTTATTGAGGTAACATTGGTTAATACAATTTTATAATTTTCAGGTGTACATTATAATTTGACATCTGTATTGTTGACATTTTAAATCTTCAATCTCAAGTTGAAAAGCTGCATGATTTTAGAAAATTGCAAGTTATTTACACTACTTTTACAAAGTAGTATAAGCAGTCTGATAAAAATGTAAACATACTGTAGTTCTAAAAACTTTCCCATGTAGTCACTTATTCATAGTGTCTTCTGTTGTATAAAAGTTCGATTAAAAATAAGGTATTCAACTCCAAATGTACTTTTTATTCATTGAGTAGTTATCAGATTAAGAGAGAAACTACATAAAGAATTAAGATATCTGTATCATATTTAGAGGGCAATATTGAAAAAAATCTCTTCCTCTATACTTCAACTTCTTTGTGTCTAAGATGAAGATGACTATATTTAGCACCTCATCATTTCCTTAGATAATGGACTCTAAGATCCTAAATCCAAAGGAAATGAAGTAATCTGTAGTGCATAATTGCTTTTACATTCATATTATGATTATGCAATTCAGAAATATTATTTCACACCTTCCTCAGACTATTCTTGGTTGATAATAAAACTGAGGCAAAGAAGGAGGATAAATTGCTTTTCTTGTGGCTCCATAATGATGTTTGGTCTAGGTCTTTTTTTTTTACCCAAATGTTTTGTTTAATCTTTTGGAGTGGATGCTAGTTTTGAAAAGAAAAATAATCCATCATTAGAGTAGATATCTTTACTAGTAATCCATATCATTTTATCAACAATTTTTACATAAAATTATTTATTTTTATATATCATTTTCTTTAAAATGATTATATAACTTAACAGTCATAAGTTGATTGTAGTACATTTTGTCATTAACCTACTTCCCATTTAGAAAAAAAGTGCAGCTCACTGCCAGCATTAATTTAATTTTACATAAACACGCTCTTTAAGACTAAAACAAATCTGACTGATTTTCAGTGTGAAAATAAAATATAAAAACTGTTCTTAGAGTTATTTCTAAACAGAACTTGTCTCTAATCCTAAGGTAACAAAAATGTATATGATGATCAATATTTAATAATTTTTTCTGTGTGGTAAATTTCAAAGCACAGAACTACATGAAGCAGAGCATCACATTTTGCATAAAAATATCATGTTTCTCTTCAGATCTTCTTGCCATCCTTGTTGCGAACAGCAAATTTGCAGCGACCAATTGGAATGTTTCCCTGATGTAGGTTTTATGCTCTTAGGGAAATATCTTCCAGACAGTCAAAGAGGCGTGGCATCATCAGAGCACAGACAGCCTTGAAGACATTGCTGCCCTGGCTTGTGATGCTTTTCCGGCATTCTTTCAGTCAACATCAGTCTGACGTTTATGTGGCTGATCATGTCCTGAGGACTGGCCCTCTTGAACAGGTTGTAGAAGTTCAGCACTGTAATGTTTAGAAGGTGGTAAAAGATTTTTTAATACCAAAACTGGTGCCTTTTGCGCTCAGTTGGGTAAAAAGTGAGCATCTGATCAGCCAAGTCCACTGCTCCCATATTCCTGTTATAATCTACGATGACACATTGCTTCTTGGTTTTCTTTCCATTTCTGTTGTCTACTTCAGTCACAATATCATTGTGGAATGTTGACAATGCTGTCACCTCCTTCATTTCAGTGTAATAAGTTCACCACAGAATCTGGCTACTATCGTCCTCTTTGCATTCCTTTTTTTCAGATAATTTGGTATCTGCTTTCTTTTCAAACAAGCTGTTCCAGTTGCATCAATCTTGTTTTGATGTAATTCCCTGAAAAACATGGGAGATGTTTGGCATACTTCGAGGGTAAGTTTAGGACTGTAATCTGTGAGCTGTCTTGGGGTAAATGCAACAGCCTCAAGTACTGCCATGAGTATTCTTGGGCAAGCTGGAAATGGGTTAAAAGACTTCCTTCTAAGCAACAGATAGTGTTCTTACTCATATTAATTCTTAAGTTTTACATTAGTATTTTTATAATACATACATTGAATATAGCCACAATTTACAGATGAGAAAATTGGGGCTCAGTGAGGCTGACAATCTTGCCCCAAGGCTGTGCTCAAGTCCTCCTTTCTCCATGAAGCCTTGAAAGATGAGGAAGATATTGGTAGACAAACAGGGAGGAAAGACCATTTTAGTTGGTGGAAATGGCATGAACAAAGAGGTATGTGTGCTGAAACTTAAAAGTATTTTTTGGCTGAAATTTAGAATAACTATAGAGGGTATAGGAGAGAGAAAGTTGAACAAGTAGTTTGAAGGTAGCTCATGAGAGGGTCTTTGATGCTTGGGAAATAAATTAGTGCACAATTCAATGGGATTTAGGAAGGTATGAAGATCAGGGGAGTAGAATTGGATTTGGTATAAGTGTGTAAAATGAATGAAAGAAACGTCAGAACAGAGGCATATAGACCAAGTAGGAGACTGTTATAATTGAGAAGTCATGAAAACCCAGACAGCTGTCACCACAGAAAGGAAGAGACTTTGTTAAAGAAGAAGGATGTGACTACTTAGCAGCTGTAGAAAAATAAGTAATACCAGAAGGTAGTAGGCCTGACAGCCAGCATTCTAGTGGCTTTATCCAAAATGGAAAGATGGAAGTAAGGTAGGGTTTTCTGAGGAGGCTAATGATCAATCTGACTTTTTAATTTTATTTTATTATTTGTTTCAAATATATAGTACATTGGTTAGACATTTATATAGTTTATGAAATAATCCCCTAATTGCTCTTTCTCTCTTCTGCTAACTGCATTCCCTATGCTGTGTTCCCCATCCCTGGGACCATCTATCAACTACTGATTTGTACTTTAATTCTTCACTTCTTTCTCCCAGCTCTCCACCCTTCTTCCCTCTGGCCATTACCAGATTGTCCTCTATGTTTGTGAGTCTATTTTTGATTAGTTCATTTCGTTCCTTAGATTCTTCATATAAGTGAAATCATATGGTATTTATCTTTCTCTGTCTGACTTATTTTAGTCAACATGATAACCTCTAGGTCAATCCATGTCATTGCAAATGGTAGGATTTCTTTTTTTTTTTTTAATGGCTGAGTAATATTTCATTGTGTACACGAACCATAATTTCTTTATCCAGTCATCTGTTGATGGGCATTTAGGTTGCTTCCTTATTTTGGCTACTGTAAATTGTGTTGCCATGAACATAGGGGTGCATAGGTCTTAGGAATTTTTATTTTGATTTTCTTTGGATAAATATCCAAAAATGCAATTTCTGGGTCAAAAGGTACATCCATTTTTAATTTTTGAGGAAACTACAGATTGTTTCCCATACTGGCTATACCAATTCGCAATCCCACCAACAGTGTATGAAGTTTTCCTTTTCTCCACATCCTTGCCAACACTTGTTGTTCTTTGATTTATTATTGATGATAGCCATTCTGACAGGTATGAGGTGATATCTCATTGTGGTTTTAATTTGCATTTCTCTGTTGTAATCAATTTGACTTTTAAAATGGCAGATCTGATGCATTTATGGTATATCTAATGGATGCATCCATCTGGCAGTTAGAAATGTGAATTTAAGCTTAGAAGTGAAAATGTCTGAAGAGCTTCAGGCTAATGATCTTGATTTTATATATTGACTGCATTTAGATTCAAAGTTCTGAATGTGGATGAAATTTCTAAACAGAGAGAAGTTTGAGACTAGGCTACTGAGAAGCACTTAATTGAGGAGCAGGAGGTGGAAGAGTAAAACCATGGAAATAGAGAAAGAATATCAAAAAAAAAAAGGAGGGGATCTGGTAAGGCAGTGCCAGAGATAGGAAAGGGTCAAAGGTAAAGTGGTCAACAAAGTCACATTCTCCTGAAGGTCTAAGTTTCAATCTAAAAGGAAACTGTCAAAGTTTTTATTTAGAAGATCATCAGTTACTTCTTAGAAGACAGCGATTTCATGAATGTACAGGTTACTAGTAAGATATTAAAATCGGTGGATAGTGAGTAAAATGAAGACAATAAAAGCAGTTAAGAAATTGATGGTAAAAAAATTTTGGGAAGCTCAAAGTGTGGAAAAATTGAAGGAAAATATTCTTACCTGGCCACTCATAGATGCTTGGCATTTACTTTGCCCCAGAATCTCTTTCTAGCTCTCTCTTTTATTACTAGCCCTGCCACCACTTTAAAACATTTACGCGTTAGCAAAATATTTTAACATGGACCTGTATTTTCTCACCTCTCTGTCTTGGTTTAGACGCACTACTTGGATGTTTCTTCACCATATCTGCCTACATGGCTACCTCTTACTCATCACTCGGGGTCCAGTTCACATGCCTCCTCTATGAAGCCATTCTTACTCAAGCCTATGGTTATCTTTCCTCTCTGAATTTCAAAATGCTCTAGTCATTTCTTTGTCAAGGCATTCCCTACTTTTTATTATGTACTGTTTTTGTTGTTGTTGTTGTTTTGTTTTGTTTTTGTTTTATGTACTTGACTTATGTCCCTCCTTGGAATTTAGTATTCCTGGGAAATTTTTCTCAAGGTATCAGTGTACTATAATGGAAAGAACATAGAATTCAGATGATCCCATTTTTAGTTTCTATCTCTATCACTTACAGTGTGTGACTTCAGGCTAAGTATTTAATCTCCGTAAGACTCAGCCTTCTTACCTGTAAAGTGCTTATATCAAAGCTTATTGAGAAGATTAAGTGATGAGGGGGGAAATGGATTTAAAGAATCTATGGAAGTTAGGTTCCTCTCTCTACTTATTCATCTTGATTTCTGTGCCTTCCTTCACTCAGAATAGTACCAAACAAATATTAGATGCTCTAGAAGTTGTTGAATGAATTAGTAATTTCTTTGCTATTACTAAATAATTTCTAGGCTACTGATATTTTATTGGGCTGATTTTTTTAAGGATTTTTTTTTTTTTTATTAGAACAGAGCATATTACAGATTTACCAGATTAAAACATATATACAATGCAGAATTATCTGGTGGATAACAGTGTTGTCATATAAAGCATATTAAAATTCAAATGAATTCAAATTAGAAGCATACTGTTAGGGAAAAAATTAATTAGCTTAGAGTTAATAGCAGCTTATAGAAGCCATTACTTTTACCATACAAGCAGAAACTAGGTTCTGAGGGAGCCAAAAAAATGCTGTGTGGACTCTAAAGTAAACCCATTGTTTATATGCTTGCTTTGTAAGCAATATACCTCAGGCTTACAATTTTTATTCTTATCATATCAGATTTAAATATATTTTAATTAATGTCAATAGATACGATTCTATTCCAGGGAATATAAGATTGGGAACCCTAACATTAGGCTATGATCTGAAGACTGTTCTGAAAACTTGCATTTTATTCCAAGAGTTACAGATTCCACAAGTACTAACAAATGGTGTTGTTTAAATAGTCTGAAAGATTTTGACAGTGTTGTAAACTCTTAATCACCTGAGCAATCTGATATAATGAAGCATGTCTTAATAATCTGAATAGACATCCTTCTCTGTCTCACTTAGTCTTTTTTGAGTCTTTATTCATCATTGTTTGGTTCGTATATTACTATGGCTACTTCGATAGTTTATCTAAATCTTTGACTGTCTAGGGATAGATTTTTAGATGGTACCATTATGCTTTCAATGCCTTTAACAATTTTTTTGAACAGAGTTGATCTCCGTATGTGGTAGAGTTAGCATTCGTCTGTAATAAATAACATAATAAATATCCCTACATGGCAAACATCCCATAAATGTACTCCTAATTTGAACATATGATCTAAACAATAATAGCTACCATTTGTTGACATGTATTGAGTACCCAATATTTTAAATATCTTACCTGATTTTGTAGTTAAGGAAACTTAGACTTTGAGAAATTAAGTAATTGTTTTTACGTCACCAGATAATAAGTGATGGACTTGGCTTTTATAGCAGGACTTTCTGAATCCAAAGTTAACACTTTTAATAACTCTATTCCACTACTTCTACAATAGTATGTACTTTTATTGCCTCTCATTCTTTGCATACTTCAAATTACTCTTTTAACAGTTTATTTAGCCATCACACAGCATTTCCTTTTCTTCTTTCAAAATAATCTTCCCCTCAAAGACCTTAGCCTTCTGAAAAACAGAATCTACATGTCTGAATTACTTACCAAAGTAAAAAAATTTTAAGCCAGTATATTAAAAAGGTACAGGTATTTAGTAGACAGAGCAAAGATGTGGTTGCTATTCCCTGTGTTCTTATAACTTCCAAGATATAGGAAGTAATTACTTTATCTGAGAAATACCTGAGAGCCTAAACTAGGCATTGATGGTGAAAGTCAAGAAGAGTAGTTATGTATGAAAGAGATTGGAAAATGACATACTTCAACAGTGATTTAGTGAAAGGAGGGGGAACAGTCTCAGAGGTTGCTTAAACTCTGGTCATTAGACAGAAAAGAGACTTCAGAAGAAGGAACAGATTTGGGCAGGAAGAAGATGACTTCAAGTCTGGACATAGAGCATTTGTGATTATTGTGACACCTAACCTCTGCTGTCCATCTAGATGTGGGCCCTTGAGATGTGGCTACTTTGAATTTAGAAATATAAAATACACACTGTATTTAGAAGACTAAATACAAAAAGAATGTAGAATACAATATTAATATTTTTACATTAATTGTACGTTGAAAAAATATCTTGGATATATTGAGTTAAATATGTTAAAATTAATTTAATCTGTTTCTTTACCATTTTTTAAAATGTGGCTGCTAGGAAACTTAAAATTGCATATGTGTCTTACCTTATATTTCTCTTGGACAGCACTAATGTACATGGAGATTTCTAACAGATATATCTGTTAGAAATGCAGTACCAAAATCACAACAAAAAATATAGATTTATAAATAACTTCTGTAGAGGTGATAGTTGATGTTATGAAATTAGATAAAAATGCCAGTGTACAGACTGTAGAAGTGAGAAAAATACCAACAATTATAAGATGAGAAGAGAAAGTAACTTAGAAGTGGAATCAGAAAATCAAGACTCTAAAGTGGTACATAAGTCTGATTAGGATAGAATTTCAAGAAGAAAGGAGTGGTTAACATCATTGAATGATAGAAAATCCAAAGAGAAGGACTGAGAAAAGGCCATTTGGTTGATACAGAAGCAATTTCAGTAGTCTAAGAAGGATAGATTGCAAGAGATTAAGCAGTTAGAGATTGATGAGGTAGGCTGTATATATAATCTATTCTTTCAGTTGAGGAGTCCCTGAGAAGATAATAATACTGATTGGAGCAGAGACTAGAGAAATTTGAGTTGGCTGAATAAAAGGGCCTTTAAAGTAGGAGTGCTCGACACTGTAAGGAAGAGAAGATAATTTCTGTAGCAAGGCCCTAAAGCATTGGGTCCCAAACCTACATAATGGTATCACTTCAAGAATTTGTCACAAGAGCAAATTCCCAGGCAATTCCAGCACCTAAAGAAATCATAGTCTCTGGAGGTTTGTCTTCTGGAATATGTTTTAACAAGTTCTTTTAGGTGATTATGATATATCCATAAAACAAACAAGTCAAGAAAATTAAGGATGCAATTGAGGACATCCTTAATTGAAATGGCTGACCATAGCATTCGGAATGGATAGAGAGCCAACTGGAGTTGGAATAGGGCTGGTGGACCATGAACTATGGTTAAAGAGTTGGCTTTCATTATTATATGTGTGAGCTCAGGTTCAGTAGAAATGAAAGACTGAGAAAGCTTAAAAGGTAGTAGATGTTGATTAGAGAGGAAAGTTTCAGAGTTCAGGATCTTGGAGGCCAAGCAGATACAAAATATAGCTAGCTCTGTGTGTTTGATGTGGAGAAGAGACAAAACTGAGTCATGCACATTGTTAAGACCTGCCAGTAGGTCAGTAGTAAAAAACATATGAGATTTGGAGATCAGTGGGAAACACTAGAACTATTTAGACTTTTGTTCGTAGAAGATTCCACTAATCCTTGGCATGGGTCTTTAGGAGCCATTTTCAGAATGATGTGCCTGCTTAGGCTATAGTGCTCTGTCTCTGTGATCCACTCTAGCTTTTGTTGAAAATAAAATGGATGCTTGACATTTACAGATATAAATTACATACTTTGAACTTTTCACGGTGACCCTAAGGGTTCATGACATGGGTAGTTAATAAGTTTTTCCAAGGCATAAATATGAATCTCCTGTCATAAAACCAGCTTGAAGAAACTAGTCACTTAACTAGTGACTTGCAGTGAGGTCAACATTTACATTTCAATTTGCTTTTAATATATGATTGAATTCACCATCTCAGCAACTCAGTCTGGTAGGTTTCTCAGAAGAGTACATTATTTGTCAAACTGGTATTAAATGGGTTAAAGTTTGAGTTTAAAAATTAAGTTTAAATAACTTAAATGCTTAATAAGTGGTAGTGACTTGTTTCATATGAGGAATTCAGCAAGTTTTAAAGCCAGATCTGCTTGTATATGCCCAGGTTTAGTGAATAGTATTTAACATTAAAATTTTGTTTTGATTTGAATCTCCATGAATTATTAAACTGAAACTAGAATGTTAAACTTTCAAGTACTATTCGAGGGAGAACAATGGGTCACTTATCTACTGTTTAATATACTTGAAAGGGGGATATTTTTAATTCATACTATATTACTATTATGAAAAATTAAAACTTAAAAAATAACCTTCAAGTATGTTTCCGTACCACATATACACATACGCATTCTTAGAGATTTAATGTACCTGAAAACCAAATTTAGTTGTTTTTGCTAAACAACTTTCTCTCAGTATAATATATGCTTATATGATATGGTTGTTTTTGCTTTATAGTGAAGAGCTCAGAAAAGAAGCAAGGCAATTAAAGCGGGAACTCTTAGCAGCAAAACAAAAAAAAATGGAAAATTCAACAAAACAAGCTGAAAAAAGAAGTGAAGGTAAGTGCTTTTATCAAGCTTATATTTTTATTTGGTACTTCTCCTTCTTCCCTCTCTCCCCTCTTACCTCCTTATCTCTTCCTCTTCTTTTCTTCCTGAGGTTTTTGTTGTTTTTGTTAATAAACAACATTAATGTCTTTGGACAGATAGCCAACAAAGTAAATTTCTAGTTAAGACTTGTGTCTGAGAAGTAAATTATAAAAACCACGATCATCTGTTGTTCCTAAATAAAAAAAGTACTTGACATCAGGCTAAGCTTAAATGTTGCCATGGAACACATCTAGAAGTGCACAGAAAGTAATGTTCATTTTTTTAATATTGTATACCCTTTAAAACATCTAAGAAAAGTACTTAGGCCCTGTGTTTGATACCTTTGTAAACATTTGTGCATTGATTTGAACAGCATTAGATGCAAACTCTTATTTTGTTTGTTTGTTTGTTTGTTATTGGACTCTCATTTAGATGCAGAAAATCTAAAATATGATAAAACAAATCAAAAGTTGGTCAAAATAATACCCTGCTTTTTATACAGGTTAAATATGTTCATAATTTTACTATGGTTTCTTAAAGCCCGAAGCTTCAATAAAGCTATTTTACTAAAGAACTCTAGTTTAAAACTATTTTAGCTATGAACCATGTAATATTCAATTTTCAAATCTCTTCTTTTTACAATCATAAATTGCATAGGAATTATATCAACTTGCAATTCTCTCATTACTGTAATAATGCTGTATGATTATGGCCTATATTAGAAATATACAGTGCTATATTTATTCCTATGCTTTTGAAATATTGAATGCAATTAGGTAAAGATAGATTTGAGCTTAAAGAATGATTTCTTAACTTGAAAGAGAAGATTCTTTATGGAGCTTATTTCAATCCATCTATATGAAAGTTAACCATGTTAAAATCTTTTTTTTGTGTGTCATAATTAGAGAATTATATAAGTAATTACTTCTTGAATTTAATTTTTTTATATCATCTAGAAATTCAGATTTTCTCTAAATATGAATGACAGTTAAAATTAGCTTCCAAAAAATTTGGGTCATTGTGGTTGCTGTCATTTTTCTTCTAGTTTCAGAATGAGCCATTTTATTTATTTTTGATAGTTTTATTTTAAAATAATTTGGATTTACAGAGAGGTTATAAAAATAATAAAGTGCTCTTATACCTTTGATGCTAAAGTCTTGTCTAACCATAATTTAATGATCAAAATCAAGCAATTAATGTTGATAGGATATTATTACTTAACTGCAGACCTTATTAGAATTTCACCAGTTTTCCTAATGCTGTCCTTTTTCTGTTCTATCTTTACATCCAGAATTCCATATTGCATTTAGTCATCATGTATTCTTATTCTCCTTTGATCTGTGACAATTCCTCACTGCATAGCACTATGAAAACAAAGTAGGATTTTAGGCATCCTTAAATGTATGTTAGAACTTAGCTGATCTTCAAGGGTAGAACTATATAAACTCTGGGAACAACAGATCAAAGGTTTTCTATGCATTTGCATAGTAAAATTATCACACGAAAAGAAGTTGGAAAGTGTTGTTAACCATGGCTCTGTAACTTTGTGCATCAGTTGATCCAAATACCCTCCTAAACCTCTTCAGGAAAGATATTTTGATTGGACTATATGGCTACATATCAAACTTTTATAAAGCGTTTTATTTTAGTCCAAGACTAAATTATCTGAGAATTATGGCAACTCTGGATGATTTGGTCTGTTCAATGTGATATGCTATATCTGACAGGAGCATAGTGATGTTTAGTTCTATATATTTTATGGTTTCAGATCCTACATTCAAATCTTTAATCCATTTTGAGTTTATTTTTGTGTATGGTATAAAGTAGTAGTCTATTTTCATTCTTTTGCATGTAGCTGTCTAGTTTTCCAAGCACCATTTATGAAGAGATTTTCCTTTCTCCATTGTATATTCTTGGAACCTTTGTTGTAAATTAGTTGTCCATATTTGCACAGGTTTATTTTTGGGCTTTCCATTTATTCCATTGGTCTATGCGTCCATTTTTCTGCCAATACCATACTGTTTTAATCACTATAACTTTGTAATATAGTTTAAAAACGAGTGCAATACCTCCAGCTTTACCGTTTTTTCTGAGGATTACTTTGGCTACACCCACTTTCTTTTGGATACCATTTGCTTGGAATATCATTTTCTACTCCTTCACTTTGAGTCTGTGTTTCTTTTTGGAGCTGAGATGTGTCTCTTAAAGGCAGCATATAGTTTGTGGCTTTTTTTTTTTTTCAATTCTCTGTTTTTTGATTGGTGAGTTAGGTTTAGGGTAATTATTGATATGTAAGGATGTACTGCTGCCACTTTATCATTCATTTTCTGATTGCTCTATTGCTCCATTTTTTTCTTTTTCTTTGTGTTTCTGTTTGTTTTTTTACTTTGGTAGTTTTTATGATATTTTCCTGTTTACTCTTTTTTCGTGTTTCATGTCTCTGCTCCAGATTTTTGTTTTGTGGTTACTTTGAGGTATATATAAAACATCCTAAAAAATTATCTTTTTTTTTCCTTCTGATAGCACCTTATATTCATTTGCCTATACAATTCCATCCTTTTCTTTATCCCCTTTTATGTTTTTGTTGTCACAAATTATCCCTTTTTATGTTGTATGTTTATTATCAAATTGAAGTAGCTGTAGTTATTTTTAATGCTTTTCCGCCTTTAACCTTTATGCTATAATCAAGAGTCTAATACTCTCTTCTGTAATAGAGTAACAATTTTCTGATTCTGTCTATCACTTTACTCAAGATTTTATGTACTTTGCCTTTTGGTTTCCAGTAGGAGATCTCCTTTCAACATTTCTTGTAAACAGGTTCTGTAGTGGTAAATTACCTCAGCTTTTGTTTGTCTTAGAAAGCCATTATTTCTTCTTCATGTCTGAAGGATAACTTTGCTGGATAGAATATTCTTGGCTAGCGGTTTTTATCTTTCAATATTTTGAATATGTCACTCAACTCCTGGCTTGTAGAGTTTCTGTTGAGAAATATGATGATAGCCTGATGGGGGTTCCTTTGTAAATTATAGTTTTTTCCCCCTGGCTGCATTTAGAAATCTTCCTTTATTGTTGACTATTGACAGTTTTAATATAATGTGTCTTGGAGATAATCTTTTTGCATTGAAATAATTAAGTGTTCCGTTAAATTCTTATACTTGTATGTCTAGCTGCTTCCCCAGGTATTTGAAGTTCTCACTTATTATTTATTCCTTCCTTCCTTCCTTCCTTCCTTCCTTCCTTCCTTCCTTCCTTCCTTCCTTTCATTTCTTTAAATAGGTATTCTCTTCCCTTCTCCCTCTATTCTCCTTCTGGGATACCCATTATCCTTATGTTTCCCTTTCTAAAGGAGTCAAAGGAGTCAGATAGTTCTCACAGAGTTCTTTTATTTATTATTTATTTATTTGTTTGTTTGTTTGTTTATTTATTATTTTTTTTTTAGTTCTCTCTTCTCTTCCACCTGATTTCTAGCTTTCTATCTTTATGTTCACTGATTCTCTCATCCAAGTAGATCATCCAATACCTACTCTATTTCCAGTGCTTTTTAGTGCATTCTTCATCTCATTTATTGAGTTCTTCAGCTCCATAATTTCTCTTTGTATCTTTTTTAGAGTTTCAGTCTCTTTGGTAAAGTATTCTGCTTATTAATTTTATTCCTGAGTTCATCAAACTGGCTTTCTGAGTTTTCTTGTCTCTCATTGAGTTTCTTCATAACAACTGTTTTAATTCTCTGTCATTTAGATCACAGTCATCTGCGACACTGAGTTTGGAGAAATGTCAGTTTATTTTTCTTATACCCTGTTATTGTGATGGGTTATTTCTCTATTGTGCATTTGAAGTAGGAACAGTTTTTTTGTTTAGGTATAGCTTTTTAAAAATTTTAACAACACAGCAGATGATTGGTAATTAGAGCCCTTTCTTTGTTGTTTTTTTTTTTTTCCTCAGTAGGTGGTACTTGCTATTGCACAAGCTTTTGGTTCCTTTTACCTGAGATGACTAGTTATATTTGAAAGCCAACACTTTACACCTTCCACTATCTCTGCTAATGGTGTCACAGGTGACCTCTTTATTGCTGCTTGTGCCTCCAGGGTCACTGGTACCTTGCTGCTGCTACCAGTGCCATCATGTTTGTGGGTTTTGCCATAGTCTCAAGTGTCACTGCCAGAGTCACAGTGACGTTGTGTGCCACTGTTGCGTCTGGGGCTGTCTTGGGCGACTTTGCTGTGGTCATGGGATAAAGCAGGTGATGCAGGGTAGGTAGAGCCTGGGTTACAAGCTCCAGAGCTACTGCTACCCATTTCCCAATGGCTACTGGTGCTGCTGTACCCAGGAGGTGGGAGTATCATACATCACTTCAGTTTCTACTACTAGGCTTTCTGGTAGTGTAGCACCTCTGCAGCTGGGAGAGGGAGTTGGAGTCACTGGCACTGATGTTGCTGCTTTCCTTCTTTTTCTTTTTCTTTGTTAGGACAGTAGTGTGTGTGTGGGGGGGGGGGGTAGAGTTGTGAGCCCTATCTCTCTCTGCTGTATCTACTGTGCCCACTAGAGCTACAGGCACAGCCACCACTGCCAGGGAACCAGGGTCATGGGCACTGTCCCTGCCATTCCTTCAGTTTCTCCTCCTCTATGCACTTCAGTCCACCCACCTTCAGATATACAGATGTTTGGATCTTTCAGGCATTGTGGTGTATTGAACAGAAGGATTTTTGTTAAGTTATACATGTCCCACTAGTTGTAGAGAATAGGGGAAAGACAAAGGAACTATCTCACTCAGCCATGATTCTGACATCACTCTCACATAGAAAAGCTTTTTTATATAGTAAAAATATTTATGGGACTGTGCATTTTCTCTTCAGTCTTAACAACAAAGCTCAAGATCTGATATTTTTTATATCACAATGGTATTGTCAGATAATGGATATAATCATACCTCTTTATAAACAGAAAAGCATTACCTAAATATAACCTCATAATTTTTACCATTGGTTTGCCATCTATTTACTTTTTAAAGGCTTCAGAGAATATATATAAGGAGGCTTCAGTAAATGAAGGAAAAGAATGTCAAGGAATAAAACCATTATTATAGTCATATAATTAGAATTCTTTGTAGTAGCATGAAATTTGGCTCTAAAATTCAACAGTTACATTTCTTTGTTTAATGCAGAGTCTGCAGTAGGCTCTAACACCGCAGTTTAGGTAAACAAGAAATGTGGTGTTTTACTTTAGATACCAGCAATGTCAAAAGAGATGTACTGCAGGACAATCCTGTTTATAGCCTAGGAGTCCCTTTAGTCCCACTGTAAATCATCCAGGCCTGTGCATAGGATTTTTGTGGGGAGGTAATAAATTTTGAATAAGATTGATAGTTAATTGGAGATAGTATTGGATCTGTCAAGTTCCTTAATAAACTGTATAATCCTTTTCATTAAATTATATCTCTAAGTCCTTTGCAGGTTTCTTTAAGTTTTATTACATCAAAACTAGTACTAAACTGAACATAGTCACAGAGAGATACAGGTTTGGACATATTCTCTAATCAGCTTTAGAGAGAGATGGTGTCATAACCTCTTTTCAAAGTTCTTAGCACACAATACCTGCTCTATATGGTTAATGCCAGAAATTAGAGGAAGGGCAATCTGAGCTTGTAAATTAAGAAAGAATTTAAAAACCTCTTCATGAAACACATCGCTTAGGTGCTTAGTACCTCTCAAATTGCATTGAGTCATTTCAGATTTCCTCAAACTATTATTTTAATGCTGATTAAGTCAGACTAGGGCCCCTCAGGCTTGATAGTTGTGAAAGTGTATAGTTTTTGACTACTTTTCATCTATCTAACAAATGATGTTAAACTAGCTTAATCTTGGTTTTTATAAGAAACAGAAACCCTTTTGGAATGTTAGCTCTGCATTGTGCCTGATACCATGTAGGATTCATTTCTCTCTGAGCAAAGTAAGCAAAATCCTTTTTTCTAAAGCAGTTTTCTTTCTTCAAATACTCTTGAATCATTCTACCCCTACCCCCACTTTGGAGGCTAGAAGTATCATACCTGCTTTTCCTATAGTCTACTTTTAAGCTATTTTATTTACATGGAAAAATGAAAGGATATATACCCTCAGTTCATAGAAAGCCTCTCAGACCAGCTATTAGTAATACTTTGGGCATGTTGCTAACAAATTGATTATCTGGTTCTAAGTTTATAATAAAGAATAATAAAAGGGAAGGAGAGTACCCTTTAAAAGGGCAAATCACAAAATTTGTGACTATTATATATATATATATATATATATATATATATATATATATATATATAATTTTTCAAGAATTAAAAAAATAAACAAAAGAAAAGCAAGGGCAGAGGCTGGCTTGTGGATCTGTATAGCTTAATATTTTATTGGGATAAAAAATTAAATATAATAAAAAGTGAGACAGGCACAGCTAGAGACATCTATACCAGCAGCAGCAGCAAGAGGTGATAGTCAGCCGCTTGACACTAGGTAAGGAAACACAGGAACGTAGGAGTGGAATATTATGGATACATTTGCTGTAGATGTACTTCATCATATTCCAAGAGAACGTGTCAGATGCTCATTAGAGTAACTCTGATTCATTAAGAAAAGCTTAGATGATATTTTTTATTGTTTAATAAGTCAGAATGGGCAATGATTCTAACCTAATTGGTAAAATTTATTTGTATTATTTTAATCAATTAAAGATAAGATTCTCTTATCCAAAATATTCAGTTGTGTGGAATACCTCCTCTCCTGGAAGTCCAGGAGAAATAAAGCTTCTCTCTGTAGCCAGAACAATCAGTCACTCAAGTGAAATTTTATTGAGTACATATTACTGCCTTCATGTATCAGAAAGCACACTATATATTTAACAATGTCTTTCAATAACATAATTTTGAAAATAGTAAAGACTTTTAAATGTATATAAGAAGCATAAAGATATATATACCTTCATCATTAGATGAAGAATTTAATCTTTTGGGAAGATAGATAAAGAGATGGTCATCTTTAATTTGAGAGTCCGTAAAGCACTTTGTTCTTTTTTTGGACAGTTCATTTCAAACTTTCTCACTAGTCATCAAGAACAAATCTTGTTGAACTTTATTTTAGAACCATACATTATGGGCATATTTAATTTTATATGCAATGAAAAATAAACTAACCAATTCATATATTTTCATATAGCTTAAATACTGTGCCATCTTGCAGGCTTTCTAATAGTAACTTAGGTCTCATCTACTGCTCCTTTTAAGAACCAATGTGCAGCACAATTTACAATAGCCAAGATGGAAGCAACCTAAATGCCCATCAACAGACGATTGGAAAAAGAAGTTATGGTTCATATGTACAATGGAATAGAACTCAGCCATAAAAAATGAAATCCTACCATTCACAATGACATGGATGGATCTAGAGGTTATTATGCTCAGCGAAATAAATCAGAAAGAGAAAGATAAATACCATATGATTTCACTTATATGCAGAATCTAAGGAACAAAAAAACAAATTAATCAAAAAGAAATTCACAAATATAGAAGACAGTCTGGTGATGGCCAGAGGAGAAGGGGCTGGGGAAGCTGGGAGAAAGCCATGAAGGGTTAAAGAAGTAAAAATTAGTACTTGATAGATGGTTATGGGGATAGGGAGCACAGCATAGGGAATGCAGTCAGCATTGATGTAATGGCTAGGTGGAGAGGCAAGAGAGAAAGAGCAATTAGGATCGTTTTATAAACTATATAAATGTCTAACCAATATATTGTGTACTTGAAACTAATAACAAAATAATATTTAAAATAAAAAAAAGAACTAATATATTAGGGATATCTCTTTTCAGCCTTCACTGTCTTTATGTAGTTTTTAAAGAAGCATTCTTTCTGCCTGCTGATTGATGTAATTCCAATGTAAGTTTGACAAGAACCTTTAGCTCTATTTGTCATACTTAATGTGTCTTCCTGTTATTAATATCAGTGCCATTTCTAACCCAGTAAAAATAGGTTTGTTAATTGATACAAGTAGGTATTAGTCTTTAGCTGTGACTGTTTGATTTTTAAAAAGCTTTATTATTTCTTTCAGTTATAAAAATAATATATGTACTTCGCAAAAATATCAGAAGTGTATAGAAAAGCATATAGATAAGAAGAAAGATCACCGCATAATACTTCTGCCAATGATAGCCATATTTTACTTTGTGAAATTTATTTTTCTGGGCTTTTTAATCTTCATGCCAGAAATACATGTGTTATTTTCTAATATGTTATTTTATTATCACCTTGTTTGTTATATGCTTTTTAAAAACTTTTCAAATGAAATTGAACAACAACTCTCTTCTTAAGTCTTTCATTTCAGATGGGGTAAGGTGTAGAAAACAATGGACTTAAAGATTATATAAATGTAGTAAGATGAAAAATTCGCACTGTTTTCATCTGTAGAGTTTAGAAGATGTTGAGGGCACTGACAGCCAGGAACTTCATCTCCATTGCTGATAGGAATTATTTATACCTCTCTTAACTTAAACAAAACAAAAAAAAGCCTGATTGACACTGCCTGGTAGCCTGCTACCTTTTCATTTCTCCAGTGGCCACTGATAAATCTGCAAGGAAACCTGATAAATTGCATTAGATATTTGGAGCCTGAATTGAACTAATTACCAATTTGGCCATTTTAGAAAGTAAAAGGGTGAAAGCTGTGTCTGTGGCGGTGTGCGTGCTAATGCACGTGCATGTGTGTGTGCTTATGCCCGTGCATCTGTGCATGCTCATGCATGTGCATATATTGTTTTTAATTTTGTTTTAGTATTTAGATCATCTCAAAGCAGGGAGACTAATATTGTCATGAGGGTCTGACGGTGACCAGTACCCCACTGGGAATGGAGTTGTTAACTTTCCCAAACTGCTGTCAGGATCTTGTTTTAAGTGCGGTGTTTTCCTTTCATGTGGCATTTTCTGAGGCTTTGCCAAAAATGACATCAAACATATAATTCATTTGAGTACTGAGTTTCTTCAACATCTTGCAGCACTTAATCAAATTTGAAAACGATATTCTTTTCCCAACTTTATAGTGTAAACCTGTGAATATGTTGCATTAAAACTTACTTGAAACAATTTAATCTGTGATTTTTTTAACAATAATGCAACATGCTGACAGTTTTAAGTGATCAGATTTTCAAAATTCTTCACATAAACTCCTGGTAAATGGTACAAATGCACTCTTGAGTATTAGTAATTTTTCATGCAAAAACTAGGTGATTCCTAATTGTATTAATAGCTACATTAAAGAACCTGAAATGCCAGCAAGAACAAAGAGAAAAATGAAGTTCTTAGAACTAAGATGATATCAAAATATTAAAAATCATTAAATATCCATTTTGAGGTACAAAAGTAGTTTATACTATTTTTTTTAATTGCCACACTAGACTGTTAGCTTATTTAAAACATTATGCTGCAGTATATTTAAAATGTGAAAGTGGGCTAGCTTTAAGAAATACCTTGTGTATCAGAAACTCTGATTTTGAGTGTGCTCTATTTATATTGCATACTTCCGTGCTGTTATCATAGAGTTTTGGTCCTGAAAGGAGCATCTGGCTCTATCCCTTTATTACAAACATTGGAAGCCAAAGTCCAGCCAATTAAGGTGCTTACTCAAAATCACACAGTGAAGTAGCAGGACTAGAACTCAGATCCCCAGGCTTCCAATCCAGTGTTCTTTCCATGACTCTATTTTACAATTTGATGTAGCCTCGAGTAGATATAGTCTATAAAGTTTTAATTGGTATTTATTAAAATCCACTTTGGTTCTGGTGAGAATAATTGTTTCTAAAACCCCATAGGCAGACCTAGTGCCCTTTAGAGACCACATTATCATATTTATGGTGCCTTTTCAAAGACTAAACATATAGTTTTGGAATGAGTGTCAAAAATTTAAATGTTATAGGAAATCAATTTCTGGCAACATAGCCTCTTTTCTTCAATGTCTAAATTTTTAAAAATAATTTGTTTATTTTTTAATTACAGTTGGCAAACAATATTGTATTAGTTTCAGCTTGTACTGGTGCTTCTTAAGGAGAGAAGATAGGGAATGGAATGGAGCCTGGGACCTGGAAAGGGGATGTTTGCGAATACCTCTTACTTTGTGTCTGGGTGCCTAAAACCTTTTATATCTTAGTAAAGGTTGACTGAAAATGGACAGACCTGTATAGGTCTGTATCAGTCTCTGAAATTAAGTTGAAGTGACCCTGAATTGCTAGTACCTTTAGGCACTGGCAGAAGCCAATGTAAATCATCACTGGAGGAAAATTACATCATCCTAGGGATTATAATTTTTTACAAACAATTCAGCAAATGCAATATCCAGCATACAATAAAACATAGCCAGGCATACAAAGAGACAAAATCAGTTGACTAAAATCCATCAGAAATAACAAATAGAAATAGCCCTAAAGGGACTCCAGGTATTGAAATGATCAGAAACAGTCTTTAAAATAAATATACTTACTTTATTCTTAAAGTTGAAAGACAAGACTGAGTGAGTATCCCTTTTAAGAAATTAGAAAAGAGAACCGTAAATTAAACCCAAAGAAAGAAGAAGGAAATAAAAAGTAAAAGCAGAAATTCATGTAGTAGAAAACATACATAATAGTACAGGGATGACAAAGACAAACACTAATTCTTTTAAAAGACTAATCACGTTGATAAACTCTTAATGAAATTAGATAAGAAAAAGATGTAAATAATCAAAAATTCATGCTACAACTTATGCTACTAAGAAATATTTCAACTTTCCAAGACTAATTTAGGAAGAAGTAGGATTCTGAGTATTACTCTTAGAGAAATCAAATCCTAATTTAAGACTTGCACAAACCACACCAACCTTATAGAAACTCTTTGGATGGAGACTAGAAGAAGAGGGATCACTTTACTCTTCAATTTATAAAGCTGTTATTACCTTGAAAAGAAAACCTGTTGAAGACATTGCAAGACCACTCCTTAAATTCTAAACAAAATGCTAGTATATCAAATGAGGCAATATTTTCAATGCATAATACATCCTGGCAGATATAGATTTATTCCAGGAATATGAGTTTGGCTTAACATTCAAAAGCAACCAATTTAATTTAACACATTAATATAATAATTTTATATCATTTTGGTAGGAGAAAAAGAGCATTGAATAAAATTCTGCATAATTTTAGTATTCATGATTTTAGTAAGACATCCTAGCACGCTAGATGTAGGACTGTAGTATTATAAAGGATATCTTTAAAAATATACAGCAGATATCATACAGAATTGGTATAGTGATATCTGGCATGAGAAAAGGATGTACACTATAATCTCTTTTATTTAACATTATAACATTTATAAAGATTTACTGGAAATCATAAGACAAGAATTAGAAATTAAAAGGTTTAGAAAGTAAGGAACTGTTCTTTTTCTCAGATACAATTATATGCATACAAGATTCAAAAGAGTAGGTAAATTATTAAAACTAATAAGTGTACAAGATAACTAGATGTAAATTCGGTATACGAAAATCAGCTTTTCATATACAAGCAACCAAGATTTAGAAAATGAAATTTTAAAAGGTCCATTTTATATTAGCATAGAAATGTCAAATACCTTGCTTAAGTATTACACAGACAATTTAAACACAGACACAAAAAACTTCAAAACCTTATAGAATGACAGTAAAGATGGTCCAAAGAAATTGAGAGATGTACCACATTTATAGATTGGATACTTAAGAACTTTACAGATGTCAATTTTCCACAAACTGTTCTTTAGTTTCAGTATAGTTTTAATCAAAATCTAACAAGTCTGTAGAACCTGATAAACAGATTCTAAAAATATGATCCCTATGGATCATCATAAGCTAAGATAATCATAAAAGAGATGAAGAAGGTGATAATTCTGTATCTGATAATTGTTTTATTTTAACATATGACAATATGGGACTAGTACAATGACGGGCAGATATATGAAATAAAATGGGGAGCCTAGAAAGGTGGCCTTGTGAAGCAATGAAGAAAGGAGAATCTTTTCAGTGATGGTGCTGGAACTGTTGAATTATTAGAGGACAGAAAAATATTTGACCACTAACTCATAACATACATAAAAATTAATTCCAGAGAGACTGTAGATCTTAAAATAGTATGAGACGCATAGCAATAAAACTTTTAGAAAATACATTAGGAGAATGTCATTATGACCTTGGTATACAAATTTGAAGATTAGGACATAAAAAGAACTAATCATAAAGGAAATGTTTTCTAAGTTATACTATTTTATAGTTAAAAACCTCTCTTCATCAAAAGATACCCTGAAGTAAGTAAAAAGGTACACTACATCGTAGGAGAAGATATTTACAACATAGCAAGAATATCTAAAGAACTATTATTAATGACAAAGATAAATAATTCAAAGAAAAATGGGCAAAAGATGTTAATAGCCACTTCTCAAAGGAAAATCCTAAGAAAATTTGCTCCACTTCATGTGTAATCAGGAAAATGCAAATTGAAGCCAATACTAAACACCTTGTGGAAGACAGAGAATATTACTGATTACTGAGAATGTGGGACAGTGGGACTCTCATCCTCTGGTGTTAGAAGTGTAGATTGATGCCACCACTTAGAAACAAGTGGTAAACCTACTGATTATATTCTTAGGTACACAGTCATCAGAAAGGTGTGCACATGTACAAGCACATCTATGACAGCTATATCTATAACAGCCAAAAACAAGAAATAGCACAAATATTCATTAACAGTGGAATGGTTAAAAATTGTGATAGACTCATATAATAGAATACTATATACCAATGAAAATTAGTGACCTGTAACTACACATAATATGGGTAAATCTCATAAATATAATGTTAAACAGAAGCTAGACACAGAAGAAATACATGATATGATTCCATTCACATAAAATGGGCTTAAAAGCAAATTTCATTCTGAAGTGGTAAAACTATAAAGAAAGAATGTGATTATCACAAAGCAGGATAATGATTTTTTTGTAGGGGAAGAGAAATTAGTTAGTAGCTGGGCTGGACAGCAGGGCTGCTTCTGCAAGGCCAGCAAGGTTTGATTTCCTGACTTGGGTGTTCACTTTGTGATAAAACATTGAGCTGTACATTTTAAATCATCACTTTTCAGTGTGTGTTTTGTTTCACAATAAATAAAAGTTATTCTCTCTCTCTCTCTCTCTCTCTCTCTCTCACACACACACACACACACACACACACACACACACAGGCAAGAGATCCTAACGAAGAATTAAAAATTCAGGTCCATTACATACTTTTATCCTTTTGGTTTCCAGCTGTGTGTTAGTTCCAGACTCTTCTCAGCAGCCCTCTCCTGTCAGCCCCCTAACCATTGTTACCTGACTCAATTTAATGACAGCTACAAAAATAATAGCAACTATCATTTTATAAATGCTTACTATGTGCCAGGCTCTATACTCTAAGCTTTATACATATTATTTACAATCATCCCTCAGCATCTGTGGAAGATTGGTTCTAAGATCCCACAGATACCAAAATCTGGGGATGCTTAAGTTCCTTATATAATGTCATAGTATTTGCATATAACCTTTATTTGCATGTAGGCTCCAGCCAGGTATGTCTACACAGCACTTCATTCACATGGATTCAGTGTAGTGCTCAGCACATGACAAATTCAAGTTTTTCTTTTTTAAACTTTCTGGGATTTTTTTACCCTGAATATCTTCAATTCGCAGTTAACTGAATCTGTGGATGCAAAACCCTTGGATGTGAAGGACCAACTATAATTTAATTCTATCACAGTGACCTTATATAGCTAAACATTTTACACATAAAAACTGAAGCTCAGAGAGATTAATTTACCCACTTTATATAATTGTAGAGCTAAAAGAATCTGAATGTTTGGGTCTTTCCATTACATTAACCTGCAACAGAAAGTCTGTGCTCTTTTCACTCTTCACCTGCTTCTCAGAAGGTTTTTGTTGTTATTTCTTCTCACTCATTGAGAAAGAGCCAAAGTTCAAGAACCATTTTCTTATACCTTTGGCTATCCTTTTTTTTACAATATCCAAATGCCCTTTCAATAATAAAATTATGTTTTATAGAGTAATTTTACAAGATTTTCCATGTTAGCTTAACTGCTTTCAAAAATTTTACTGAAGAAGCCAAGATACAAAATCAAGAGAATGCTATAATTTTTTCTGGTGGCAGATAACATTACAGGATCCCAAATATTCAAAAACCAGTGAGGTGTCATGGTTACAGCACAGCCTTTGAAGTCAGAAAACTCTAGGTTTGAGTCTTATCTTTTCTACTGATACCCATCTATCTGCTCATGGATAGATTATATAATGTATCTACATATTTCTTAAGACTCTTGGTTACAACCAACTACGTTTAA
Organism: Cynopterus sphinx; assembly: GCA_030015415.1. NCBI lineage: Eukaryota > Metazoa > Chordata > Mammalia > Chiroptera > Pteropodidae > Cynopterus > Cynopterus sphinx. Next base: position 35,041,027 of record CM057379.1, read on the forward strand.
GCTGCAGTTATGGGATACTGAATTAGCACACAAAATTGAACAAAGCACTGAATAACCAAGCTTCAGGAAGGGCAGAAAGACTAGGGGTCACTCCATAGCCTTGGATGCAGAAACTCTGGGACTTTTCCTAGGACGACTCATCCTACCTTCTTTCTAGCCTTCTTGAGCACCCAGCTCCCACTGTCTGTGATCATTCTGTCATCGGGCAGGATATGTCATCAGAAGAAGGGATCAAAAGCACCCTAGACAAACAAAAATATACCTACAACACTTGCCCTCTCTTTGCCTCAGTCTCCTCATCTGTGAAATGGGTGTATTTATTTGTTTATTGTAAGATTCAAGTATGTAAAGCATACAGTATTTTAGTAAATCACTTTCTACATATACATGCATCCTACTGGCTTTGTTTTTCTGGAGAACCCTGACTAATATGCCTGATAAATCAAAAACAAAAAGAACCAAACAAAATAAAACTTTTTAATTTTTCCAGTTGAGTGTTTGTTTTTCAGCATCCTAGTGTCAGTCCAGAAAGAGAAGGAAGGAAGAAGAGGGGAGAAGTGTGTGTATATGTGTGTGTGTGTAATTAGCATCGTGGATGTGGCTGACAGACAAAAGGCACAATGGAAAGTTGAGTTCTTACTTTAGCAGATGATACTCAATTTTTAAAAAATCTTGAATGTATCTATATATTATTCTAATAAAACACAAAAATGAGAGTAAGACCCATGGTATTAATATTTTTCTCAAATTTAACAAGTGTAATACAATCTTACCTTGGATCTTTTCTGCTTGTTTCTTCATGGTTTCAGTTTAATAATGTCTTTCACTTCCTTTCTTAAATGGTTGTATAATGTTACTGCTGTGTTCCACAGAATATCTACCACAGTCCTGTCCACTTCTTTACCCTCCCACACCACTTCCATCCCTCAGTGGTTGCATATTGAACATGAGCAAAGTCGTTCTTCCAGGTTTTGTAAAGCTCTTTGGGATTATTGAGAGTGAATGGTGTTATATAAATGTCAGATTGTTTCATAACAGTTCTTAAAACAATGAGATAATGTCTGTTAAAGAATGTTAAGTTCCATGGAGAAATGCAGGACATAAAACAAGTCCTTTTTTATGTGTTATAGCCATGTATTTTTGCTGTACAACTTAAAAGCATTATTATATCCTTTAAAGATATAAATGTTTGAAAGTGTGTGTGTTGCTCATTCCATAGAACTAAATAACTAGATTTTGTTGTTTTATTTTGTCGTTTGGGTCCAATAAACTTGTCACTATAAATACTGGCCAGAGTAAAATTAGAAATCTAAAGCAATCTCTTTTTAGGATCAAATATAGTGCTTTCTCTTAATTTAAAGCTTTGTACATGTGCAATACTGAACTTCTTTTCTGTATATTTAACGATTCACTGAGTTTTATAAAGACTTCGGTAAAATTACTTTTTAAAAATAATTCTGAAGTTCTTTTTTCTTCTTCTGAGCTTCAGGCTTACATTGCCAACTCTCTTTTAAAGAAGTTTACCTAAATCTAATAGTGACCAAAATTCAGTGTTTCCTTCCCCACAAAACAAGCCCCAGACCTAATGTTCATACTACTATTATTAATGGCACCACTGTTCCTCCAATCAGCCAAGTTAAAAAAAGTTCAGTATCACCTTTGGCTTTTTCCACTTCTTTACTCACCCCTCACCCCAAAGAAAAGTTAAGCTCTGATTTTCTTTCCCTCCCTCTCACATACACACATACATATGAAAACATACAAAATTAAAAAATTGTAGTTAGCAACATGGGCCTTCACTTAACATTGTTGATAGGTTCTGTGACTTTGAACAAAACAACATTGAATGAAACCATTTTTACCATAGACTGAGTAATAAGAACAAGAGTTAAATTCCTACACCATCTCATCAATGTTATAATTAAATGAAGTTGATCAAAACAACGTTGCTCAAGGACCTGCTGTATAACTTTAAGTAATAGCAATTCTGCTACTTTTAAGTTGCCAGAAGGTTGGTTGGTTGGTTGGTTTTTAAAATCTATGTGTTGTAAATTTAGTGATGGAAAGGAAATTATTAAGGGGTATACTTCAAATAAAGGGAGGGAAAGAGCAAATTATATGACTTCCCTCCCAGAATTATCTCAGAGAATGCCTTTGCAGCTTCTTTAACTTTTTTACTTTTTAATCTCTCTCTTTCTGCTGGGATTAGCACCATTTTATATTATGACTAGTTGGGTTCCTTTCATTTGCTCAAAAAATTAAATCATTTAAAAAACTGTTCTCAAAAAAAAATGGTGAATTTTACTACATAATAGCAATGTTTATTGAACATTAAACATTAATCACTTCATTCTGCTAAATACTATAATGTCTAGAATTCTTTAAATAGTTAATATTATTACTAGCTTAAAGTAACAAATACGTATGCATCATATAATCACAAATATATGTATTCCTAATGCAAATTTAGCAAAGGCTGTATTTTTTTTAATTCAGATTTTACTTGTTATATTGTTTGTGATTTTACAGGATAGCTTAAAATTTTTAGTTTAATAATAGAAGGATGACAACAGTTTCAGAACAGTTACATCATTTAGAAAATCTGGCAAGTATTTCACTAAAATAGGGAAAAATCAAAAGGGTTTACTTGTCATTGACATCATCAGTTTTAATGTAGGTAAGTGTAATTCACATTACTAAACTCTCAAAGCTGAAGAAATTCCAGTACAGAGATTGTCATGTTTATATTGTTTATTCTGTACTGAGTTCACCACATGGCCTCTCTGTGCCAAGTGTTTTCCATAGTTCTCGTATCTCCAGTGCCAACCCTGCCTCCCTGCCTCAGCTTTTCACAGATTACCTCATCTTTACTCCTTTGAAAAGACCATCTAATCTGAGCTTCTTCAGCTTTACTCCTCTCCACCACAGAATTTCTGTTTCCTCACACATTTTTCCAGCTGGTCTTTTTTCTCAGAACAAGGTGACTCTAGTTCTTTTCAAGGCTAACCATTCCCCCCACTCCTTCCCACAATCTTCAGAAAGTTTCTCTTCTCTTCTTATACAAAATTAACTTTTCCCCTCTTTGTCTCATATTTGTTCATTTCTCTTCTGACCTTAAAGGTGATGTTTTAACCTTGTTTCTTCTGTGTTTTGCCTTCCAAACTTGGTGTTCCACTGTTGACCTGCTTCTGAAAAGAGTAGTTTTAAATCACTGGCTCTCCTTGATCAGAATTCTTAATTATATCTTGGGATCTAGATTCTTAACTTCACAACTGTGCCAGAATTGTTCTTTTAAAAGTCAGCAGTTACCCAAACTTACTGCCTTTTCTCAGTCCTCATTCTCCTAATAAACTTAGTTCTTTTTCTTATCACTATTAACTCTTAAGGTTTACAACATAGGTATCCCAGTTGCTTTTCTGAAATACATTTTTCACTCTTGCATAGCAAAAATAAACATTTAAAAGTACAGATATGAAATATAACATTAAGTAATGACAACACTACTTGCGTTCAGTTGTCAGAAAGTTTCTTTGTTTTCTCCTTTTAGCAATTTCCATTTCATGACTAGTACTGGAAAGGGGATTATTAGGGGATGACTTCAAATAAAGGCAGGGAAAAAATAGTAATTTGCCTCTTCCTTCCCAGGAATATTCTAGAAAATTTCTTTTCAGGATCTTACATTTTTTTATCCTTTGAAAGTAAATGGAAAAAAAAATGGTGCAAATATGTTCTTCTATGTGAGAAAAATGAAGAAATAAGAATACACACATAACACACACACCCTTACTTTTGCTAACAATAAAACAAAAAATGTAGGACAGATAAGCCAAAAAGCAATGAAGCTGACAATTTTTAAGGAATAGGAGAGCGAGAATGGATTGAAGAGACAGGGAGGCAGGACATATCCTTTGATGGAATTTTAACCTGTAGAAATCTATTCATGTTTTATATATTTTAAAAATAAAATTAAATCAACAAATGTGGGAAGGAAAAAGAAATTAAAACAATGCAAACAGAAATAAATAAACCCAATTATATTTCAAATGAGGAATATTGCAGTGATGAGGGTAAAAGAATTAATTCAAATTTCAAACATAATATTTTGATTCTATATTTGGTTGAGGGCAGGGAAAATAATAAACTAATCTTGAACTCTTTTTAATAAAAGAGGTTTATTTTTGTAGTGCTAAGTGTTATTTTTATAGTGCTATAAACATGCTAATTATAAAATTATTTTATGTATATGATAACATTTAGTAAATGAACATATATGTTAATGGTGTAGGGAGCCAGGGTTCTTATTATAGAAGAAAGTAGATAAAAATATGGAATTAAGGATAATAAGGAAAAACTTGGGGAATGATTGGATATTCATGAAATAATGATTTCCTATACTTATGTGTGTATGTGTATGTGCACATATATGTATATGTGTGTGTGTATATTCATTCTACCTTTGACTGCTAAAAAAGTCTAAAAGCAAAAAATCAATAGCAGTGAGCATACCTGGCACCAATATCTTGCTTTCTAATATAATTTCCCACTGAAGGGAACCAGGGCTCTTTGGGAAAATGTCTGATTCCCAAGCCTGGAACACCTATTATACAAGAAAGTGGGAAGTGCTCTAAAAAATGATGGTCACTTCTTAAGAAGTCATAGAAGGCATCTTGAAAGTTTCCCACCCCTAACCCCCATCAGCCCCAGCTCATATGTGGAGTAATATGAACTTCAAATTATTGAAGACATACAATTCAAGAATACAAAGAAAAATAATCCAATTTTTTTTTTTACTTTATTTTTTTCAATTACAGTTCACATTCAATATTATATTGGTGTCAGGTATATAGCATAGTGGTTAGACACTCATATCACTTACAAAGTGATTCCCTCAATAGGTCTACTACCCTCTTAATACCATATATAGTTTTTACAATATTATTGCCTATATTCCCCATGCTGTACTTTTATCCTTGTGACTATTTTGTAACTGCCAATTTGTATTTCTTAATCTTCACTGAATGCCACCTAATCCCTCTCTCATCTGACAACCTTCATTTTATTCTTCGTATCTCTGAGTCTTTTTCTGTTTGTTTGTTTGTTTGTTTATAGATTCCTCATGTAAGTGAAATCATATGGTATTTGTCTTTCTCTTTCTGACTTATTTCACTTAGCATGATACCCTTTAGGTCCATCCATGTTATTGCAAGTGGTAAGATTTCATAATTTTTTTATGGCCAAGTAATATTTCATTGTGTATATGTACCACAACTTCTTTATTTAATTGTCTGTTGATGGGCACTTAGGTTGCTTCCTTATCTTCGCTGTTATAAAAATGCTGCAATGAACATAAGGATGCATATATCTTTTTGATGTTTGATTTAATGTTTTGGTTTTCTTCAGACAAATACCCAAAAGTGGAATTGATTTTTTTGGAGCACTTCTCATTTTCTTGTATAATAGGTGTATCAGCCTTGTGAATCAGCCATTTTCCCAAAGAGCCCTGGTTCCTTTCAGTGGGAAATCATAGTAAAAAGGTATTTTTATTTTTAATTTTTCAAGAAACCTCCATACTGTTTCCACAACGGCTGCACCAATTTACAATTCCATCAGCAGTGCACGAGGGTTCCCTTTTTTCTCACATCCTCAACAACCTTGTTGTTTTTTGAATTATTGATGATAGCCATTCTGACAGGTGTGAGGTGATATCTCATTGTTCTTCTTTCTCAACATTGCTTTGCCTATTCTGGGTCTCCTGTAGTTCTGTTTAACTTTTAGGATTATTTGTTCTAATTCTGTGAAAAATGCCTTTGGTATTTTGATAGGAATTGCATTGAGTTTGTAGATTGCTTTGGGTAGTATGGACATTTTTACAATGTTAATTCTTCCTATACATGAGCACAGTATATGCTTCTATTTTTTTATATCTTCTTCAGTTTCTTTCTTCAATGTCTTGTAAGTTTCTAAGTACATGCCTTTTACCTCCTTGGTTAAATTTACTCCTAGAATTTATAATGCCATTGTAGATGGGATTGTTTTCTTAATTTCTCTTTCTGATAGTTCATTATCGGTGTATAAAAATGCAACCAAATTCTGAACATTAATTTTATATCTTGCTTCTTTACCTAATTCATTTACCAATTCCAGTAATATTTTGGTGGAATCTTTAGGGTTTTCTATGTATACTATTAAACAATCCAATTTTAAAATGGTCAAAACATTTGAATAGGCATTTATTTGAAGAATATATTCAAATGACCAAAAAGCATTTGAAAAATGCTCAACGTTTTTAGCTATTAGGGAAATGCAAATCAAAATTACAATGAAATACTATTTCATTTCCACTAGGATAGCTATATTTAAAAAAAGAATTTAAAAGTGTTGGCAAGGATATGGAGAAATTGGAATCCTCATACATTGCTGATTAAATTAATCGAACCCAGGAAGGGTGTTCAGTTAGTCATATAATAGTATATAGCCACTTTGAAAAAGTTTAACAGTTCCCAGAAAGTTAATCATTATATTATCATGTGATCCAGCAATTCTATTCCTAGGTATATACCTAAGAGAAGTAAGAGCAAGTGTTCAAACAAAAACATGTACACAGATGTTCATAGCAGCATTATTCATAATAGCCAAAAAGGGGAAACAATTCAGATGTCTATCAACTGATGAATGGATAAATAAAAAGTGGTATGTCCATACAATGGAATATTATTTAGCCATGAAAAGCAATGAAGTACTGATTCATGCTACAATATGGATGAACCTTGTAAACATTATGTTAAATAAAGAAACTGGACACAAAAAGGACACATATTATATAATTCCATTTATATGGAATGTCCAGAATAGGCAGATCCATAAGGACAGAAAGAAGGTAGTGATTGCCATGGGCTGCAGGGAGATGACCATTGTGACTGAATTATTAATAGTATTTCCATTGACAGATACTGTTTTTCTTTTTGGGGGTGATAGAAATGTTCTAGAATTAATAATGGTGATGGTTGTACAACATTGTCATTATTCTTAAAACCACTGAATGATAGACTTTAAAATGATGAATTTTGTATTACATGAATTTTGTCTCAATTGAAAAATGCAAAAAAAAAAGTACTTTAGGACAGTAATAAAATTTAAACCATTGGGGAAAAAAATAGAAATTGCTGTGTCCATAGTGATATAAATGAATGAAGGACGACTTAGAAGAGAAGGGAAGCCTCCTCCTTATGGTATGATGCCAACCAGTATATGAAAGGAGCAGTAGAGTTGGAAAATTATTATTTTCATAGTGAAGATATTTTGGCCAAAAATCGTCAATGGAGTCTGAATCTGGGGGAAATGTTTGATGGAGAGCAGTATATTCACATGATCATACAGTTTCCCTTATTAGTTGCAATGTACAATATATACATTATTTCTCTACAATAGAGAAACTATACGACACCTTGACCGACATATCAGAATTAACATCAGCAATGAGGTACACCATGTATCTCCTAATAGTACCCTACGGAGGACACAGAATCACTTCTGTGGTATTCTAGCTAGGGGTCCATAACCGGAATCTAATTATTGTACTTTTAAATGTTTATTTTTGATCATCTGACAAACCCAAAGTTATTTTTAGAAAAACAACTGCTCTGCATTCTTCAAAAATGTCCATGTATGAAATACAAAGAAAGGCTGAGGAGACTAAAGAGACATCAAAACTAAATGCTGTATATGATTCTGAACTGGATTCGTTTTAAAACAAAGCAAAATATAATCCTAGAAAGGAAATTCTTGAAACTTGACAAAATTGGAATATGGATGGTACATTAAAATATAGCATTAGTATTTTCTGAAATTGATAACCGTGCTGTAGGTGCATAAGTAATTCTCCTTGTTCTTATTAATTACAAACTGAAGTATTTAAGAGTAAAGAGCCATGGTGTATGGCAAACTATTTTCAAGTGGTTGAGAAGAAAAATGTGTATATGCAAAGGAAGAGAAAATAATAAAATCTGTCAAAAATATGTAAATTTTCATATTACTCTTCAACCTTTCTGTAAGTTTAAAATTATTTCAAAATAAATAATTAAAATATTAAAATGTAGTACATTTAAAAAATTTATTTAAGTTAATGGACTCTTTTTTTCTTTTTTCTTTTTTTATGTCATATTTTAAACATACAGAAAGTACAGAGATTTAACCTATTTACCCAACTAGTCATAATTTTTTTCATATTTATTTTAGATTCTTTTTTCAAATGTGAACTTTATAGATGCCATTTAAGTTCTCTTTAAACACTTGTTTCATTTCTCTCCTCCCCCAAAGTACTCACTACTTAGAAGTAAGTGTGTTCTCTTCTCTTCCTGTGAGTGTTTTTATCTATTACTACATGTATTTATAGGTAGCCATTAATAATAATAATAATTAATAATAATAATGTTAGTATGCCACATATGTAAGTGGTATCAAATGGTATGCATCTAGTTGCACCCTGTTTTTTACCTAATGTTATACTTTACACACTTACCCATGTTTTTATGTGTAGCACATAGTTCATTTATTTTAAATGATGTATTTATTAACTGAATGCTTATGCCAGTTTATTTTTCTCCTATTCACAGACTTTAAGGTTATTTCCATATATTTTCTATTTTAAACATTTTGGGACAGCATTCTTAAGAGTACATTTTTCCTGTGCACATAAACAAGAGTTTCTCTAGGGTTTGTCTTGAAATGACATTGCTAGGTGTGAGTTATCATCATCATATTCATAATGTCAGGTATGTTTACCACTGCTGTGTGCCAGGAGCTGTCTAAGTGCCTTATATTAGTTTTTTAATCCTCAAAATATTAGATAGACACTATTACTTTTCACATTTTACAGATAAAGAAACTGAGTCACGGAGTAGTTGAGTAAATTGTCCAAAATCCTATAGGTAGGAAGCATCAGAGCCCTGATTCAACTGATGTCTGTTCTTAGCAAATGCACTATACACAAACCATATTCTGTGGGGTATGTATGTACACCTTTAGTTCCTCTAGATATTGCCATTTATTTTCCAGAGAGGTTTTAACCAATTTTTACTCTCAATAGAAGTATTTTTAAAAGTTCTTAATTTGTTAAATTAAAAAGCATTTCATCCATTAAAAGTTTGTTGGAATGTTTACAGATCTCTAAAATCTGCAAGTCTGAAAACCACTTCCTCACATGACCTCATTTAGGGAAACATGCTTTAGAGAGAATCATAAGGCCAAATGACTGCTTCCTTACTTGACACTGTTTAGAAGAATGTGCTTTTATAGGATTCTAAGGCTGGAATCCATATTCTTTAAAAGGCCCAACTATCAGAAGTTTTCTTGAATTCACCAGAATTCAAACTGTTCTATCAACTATCCAGGCTGAAAATCTCAGTAACCATTGATTACTTTTGTTTCTTCCTCACCAATTTTCCTGTCCTCACTCCTGATTCCTTACCATGTGCCTGTGGCACATTCAGCCAATTAATAGGATTTAGGTATTCACTCATTATGGAATCTCTTATCTGTCCTGTTCTAGTTCCCTAGGCTAGTTAGGATTCTTAACACATCCTTTTTTTTTTTTTTTTTTAAGAATTCTTATAAGCTTATTTGAGCCAAACTGACAACAGATGCCTGGGAGCAAGATCTTATTGCTCTTAACACATCTTTCATGGCACTACCATAAGGAAACTAAAACCATTTTTTTTTCTCTAGACTCTCCCAGAAGTGATCCATTCTATACACTGCTACTAGAGTGATCTTAATATAGTTAATATAGTGTCTTATTATATACCATATTAACTATAAAATCATTTACCTCTTTTAGCCATAATCTTGTTTTCAAATGGTTTACCATCTTATCCCCTATTACTGTGCTGTGTTCTATCAGTATAACATAGATAGGCCTGGGGTAGAGCTGAGGAATTTTCATTTCTGTCAAGTTTTCAGGTGAAGCTGATGCTGCAGGTCTAGTCTGGATACCCATTATCAGAAGCAGTGATCTAGCTAATCTGTAGGACCTGGCATGGCATCTTGAGCTGTTCATTGGATATATGTTAAATAGAATTAAATCTCTTTCTCAAAGCCTATAATACTGATTTTCCAAAGGTCCCAGGGACTAAGAATTCAAATTATAAGAGATGGTTTCTTATTTTGAAAATAGTTTTAAACTTACAGAAAAGTTACAAGAACAGTACAGTGGATGAACCTTTATGTATCTTTCACTGTGATTCACCAGTAGTTTGCATTTTATTAAATTTTCATGTGCTCTGTGTATGTATATATGTCTGTGTATCTGTATGATATTTTGCTATATTTGAGTGCATCTTAGTGATGTCAGGTCTTCTAAATACTTAAATGTATATTTTCTAAAAACAAGGACTTTTATATAACCAGTATTCAATTATCAAAGTCAGGAAATTTAACACTGATATAAAACTATTATCTAATTTACAGTCAAAATTCATAATTTGTGTTTGTCCTAATAATATCCTTTAGGCCCGTTTTTCCCCCAGTTCAGGAACTAATCCAAGATAATGCATCGAAATTTAGTTCTATTTAATTGTGGGGAGATATTTTTGAGATTATATAAATATCTCATTCCTCATCAAACTTTCACTCATTACGTTTAGTAGTCACTGATGACTTCCTATCATTTCTTTTATGTTTATAGTTTGCATTCCATTATTTAAAAAATTTTTTTTCTTCCTCATTTATTTTTGCATTTCAATATAAACTCATAGGCTCTAATTTCATGAGTTATAGTATGTTTTTATCATTATTTGTTTTGGTGTTCAAAGTAAATATTTTTATTCTATTTTTATTTGGCCCTTCAAGGTGGCTCTTTAGATATTTTCCCATTATTATTTGAGTACTTCTTTTTTTCTGATTTAACAAGAAGTTATAGACTCACATTATACTTTCCTTGCCCCAGCCTGAAATCATTTCTTTTTCTAAGGAGCTCTGGTTCAATGTAGCAGAGAATAGTATTTAGCAATCAAGATCTGGGTGCTAGATGTGCTCATTTCTATTGCTTCTAGGCTCTCTCAGCCAACAGGCCAGGGAGATATACTGATAGTTTGATTATAGTCCCACACCAAAGGCTATGTTCTTTCTTGTCTTCCCACCCATCCATATTTGTAGCTGTGTTCTTGTTCTTTTGCTAATTCTTTTATTCAAGCAAATATACTATTTAAAATTTAATACATTTTTATTGCAGAAAATTTTTATCGTGAAACAAAACAAAGTCACCTTTTTTCTCACACAGAAATAGCCACCGAAATATATATTTCTATTCTTTTTTCTCTGTATAAATATGTTTATAAATAGCAAAATAATGTATATTTATAACACAATTTTTAAAATAGGATTGAAAATTACTAAATACAAAATCTTATATTTGTAAAACAATTCAGCCCCTCTGCCACACTATCAAGAAAATGATTTTACAGAATCCCAGCTCAGACAGATGTGGGCTTCATTACTCACTGATTTGGGATGGGCAAGTCATTTCTGAGCCTCAGTTTTCTTATCTGTAAGATCAGAGTAATAATAAAAATAAGCGTGTTAAAAGATATTGAATAATATATGTAAATCACCAGTTACAGACTTCTTAGCATAGCAAGCATTCAGCCATTTATAACCATTTCACAGGTTATCAAAGCATGTGTATACAAATACTTAATAAGTTTGTTGGTATGCTTAATATATTACATTAGGTTACAGCACTTTTAAGGGCAAGAAGTACTGTATCTTATACTAGTGAAGAAAGTTTTCAATATTTTTTTAAATAAATGGACAATATGAATATATATCTATATGCATAATAGCATATGATATATTTAAGGCAAAGTTGGTTATACTTTCATTACATATACTTTCATTACATATAAATCCATAAATTAGGAATCACAGTTTTGTATATACCAAAAGATTGTTGAATACATGTGTTTTTTGTCAGCCTGTGCTTGGTTATCCTGCTTTTAGCTTTTATGCTTATAATGAGTAATGAAAACATTGGCTTTTCACAGTCAACCAAATGTTTGTTTTGCTGCTACTTCCTTGTTACTGTAGACTAAATAATTTTTCTTGCATTAAAAAGCATAAATATGGTTTTAGTGAAGGCTTTGGACTCTCAGCTTTAATTTTATTCCTGTGCACATAATGTCACATGTGTGCTCCTGTAATAAAACTATAAATACTTTATCTTCTGTTGTATAGTGAAGGAGCTCATTGTACTCAGGTATACAAAAATAATTCCAGAAAAAAAAAAAAGATAATGGTATCTGCTAAAATGAAAGAAAGAAAAAGCATGCTGGCATGGAACATAGAAATTTAACTCTTCTAAAGAAAAAAACAGACATCAAAACTCTTAAATGTTTAAAACAGGGCATCCTGTATGCTTTTCAATAAAAACTGGTGATAGCTGTGGTAAAATGCTTCATTAGTATGAGTGTGCTCCTCGGTGAAAAAAGGATGGAGACAAGGGGAAAAAATGAAGTCAATGAATAAAACAAATGTTACCCACGATCATGGTACTATTTATGTCTTACCAAGGAAAAATATAAGGATTATGTAAAATATAATTATTTTCAATTTATGTTTATAAAGATATTGAAGAAGTTATGGAAACAAAACATTTTATAATTAACATTCAAACAGTGGTGAGCAGATTTGCACATTCTGAGGAGAAGTTCATTGCATTTGTGAGTCAAGATTAACTAAACCTGACTCAGCTTCTTAGCACCCTATTTTTATCCCTTTCTTACCACTTAGAGCATGGGAATGTAATTACCTCTTTATTTGTTCATGGATATTACTATACTATGAGTTTCTGAAAAACATGACCCGTCTTGATCATAGTTAATTTATTCAACAAATACTAATTGAGTGTACTATGTGCCCGGCACTGAAGAGACATTTTGGAGACATCAGGTAACAAAATAAAGATCTCTGGACTCTTTTCATAGTGTGTATGTATATCAAGTCATTAGAGTGTACACTTTAAATATCTTACAGTTTTACTTGTTGATTGTACCTCGATAAAGCTGGGGGAAAAAAACCCACTTTTGTCTGAATGGACCTTACATTCCACCCATAGTTTGCAAAGTTACTAGAACATTGTAGATTTCGTCTCATGGTTGAAATATCCACAGCAGCTCTAAGCATCATGTCTTTGGAGAATAGCATCCAAAGCAGGAAGAAAAGGTAAGATAAACGCAGAAGACCTTTCTCTTCTTGGACTTTTCTCTTTATGGGAAAGAAAATCTTTCCCAGATCCCCCTACCATATAAGACTTCTCTTTATATCTCATTGGCCAAAACTGGGTCTATGAAAATGAACATGTGCCCTGGACCAATCTCTGGCAAAGAGAAGTTGCTTAACTATGAGCAACCAGAAAAAACTCTTCCACTTGTGCAATAGATCCTGCTGCCTCTCATCTATTTGAAGACACCACAGCAGTCCCCTTCTTTCTCTACTACATCTTCACATTTCCCTCTTTATGGAATCATTTACCATCAGCATGAAAACACTCAGTATTTTCTATTAAAAACAAATAAAACTTCTCTTGTCTCCACATTCTTCTCCAGCTACTGCCTTTTATCTTTGTCCTTGTTTCCAGAAAAACTTTTTAAAAGAATGTACATGCTTGCCATCTCCAATTCCCCTCCTCTCCTTCCTTCTTAAATATGCTCATTACGCTTCCATTCTCACAAGTCAACTGTTTAGCCTCCTTCTAAGTGATCTGTCACCAGCAGTTTGCACTGTGTTTGACCTCCAATATCTTCTCTCTTATACTACATTTACTTCTTTGCTCATGTCTTTTAATCTCATGGATTTAAATATCTATATGCTAATAATGTCCAAAGTGTTTAATAAGCTTCTTAACATGTCCCAAATTGAACTACTGATCTTACCTTTCAAATCTTCCCTATCTCAGCTAAGCTTACAGTCGCCTTTGACTCTCCTCTCTTTCTTTTATACCCCCAATTGAATTGATCAACAAATCCAGGATATAGAATCTGACCACTTCCACTGCTACCACCCTGGTGGGATCCACAGTCATCTCCCACCTAGACAGTGCAGTTGTCTTCATACTGATCTCTTTTTTCACCATGGCCTTTGAAAATCTATCCTCAACATACCAGCCAGGATGGTCCTTTAAAAATCCAAGTTAAATTTTGTCATCCTTTTTTTTTTTTTTTTTTAACCAACCAACCAGTGGGTTTCTTAAAAGCCAAAAAACTTATGTCTGTCTACAGAGGTCTACATAATCTGTGCCCCTCACTTTTTTTTTTACCTCTTTGATTTCTTCTCCTTATACTCTCCTGTCATCCACTTTGTCCTAAGCACAGCGACCTCTTTGCTCATCTACGTATATCTTTGTCATGCTTCCTGTCTCATAGATATTGCATATGCTGTTACCCTGTGTGAATTGAAGGTATCCACATGACTCATTATTCCCTTACCTCTCAGGTCTTTTTTTCTGTTGAGGCCTTCTTTGACTGTCTCTGCTTGCTACTCCCTAATTGCCCTTCCCTACTTCATTTTTCTCTTAATTATCTTATCACTTTCTGATATACTATATATTTTACTTATTTATTGTTTTCTGTCTTCTCCACTGGAATATTTATGTTTTCTTTATTATTGTTTTCCTAACACCTAGAATAGTGTTTGGCATATGATGGGCATTCAGAGAAATATTTAGAGAATCATTGAGTGAAATGAAAGATGAAAGATGAACCAAAACAGTCATGATTTGTCCTCCGATACTGAGCATTCTGTTGCCTAAACCAATCCTGGATTTTGTTAGCAAAAAAAGAAGATAGAGAAATTATTACTTGAGCAATTAGCTGTGTCTAACACAAGCTCAAACTTGTGAATAACATTATGCCTTTGTTTCCTCCTCCCCCTCATTTCTCTCTTACAAAAACTCATAAGGAAGGTAATACAGGTGGTATTTTACACACGGAAACTGTGGCTCAGATAACTTAATTGAGTTTTCCCCCAAGAGCACCAGCACAGCTGGTAGGACTGAAATTGCCTGATAGCAACTGCAGTCCTCCTTCTGTAGTGGTGACAGTCAATATTGAGTACAGTATTTAGTGTAATACTGTATAACCCTGCATGTGAGCTGAGAGAGCCTTTAGGTCCAGAAAAATGATTATGAATCTGCTTGGGGTGGGGCTTTTGTTTTTTGCCTGTCATCTCAAAATGAAAAAAGAAACACTGAATGGTTAATACAAAAATCAATTTTTTAATATCTTGTATTAGAATGCTTTTGTAATAATTGATCAATTAATTGTTGATATTTTATTTACTGCCAGTATATGCTTTTTACACAATGGAATGCAGGATATGTTGCTTTGCCATCAGATTCCTCCATATCATTCCCTCTCTTCCCAACCACAAATTATCTCTTCCAGCAACTATGCAAGCCAGAACCACAGTCAAAATTTTCCAAATGCTAAATAAAATTGTTATTTTTAATCAGTCAAGTAAGGTGAACGGGCACAATTGTCACCTTTTTTTTTTTTTAGGTGGTAGAGAAGAAGATATTTGTAAACTCTTTTACCTAGAAAAGATGAAAGTATTCAAGTATTCAAGCATGCTGAGATATTGGTATACAAGCTATTTATACATACATAGACATGTACCATAAATGTGTACATTTTATATAGTGCATATAACAAAATATCTAACACTAAAACTATCCTGAATGTAATTTATTCCCTTCAACATTTCAGTATGCATTTCTGAATTTTGTGGCTCCATTTGGTAAATGTCAGGAACATTAGTTATCATTTGCATTGTGGATAAACAGATGTCCCATTTCACAAAATTTGTGAATAGAGTGACAAACATTCAAGTTGACTGTTCATTGGAAAAGACATCGTGGCTGCCTTTATGTTCTATCGTGAGATGGGATGATGGAGCAGATGAGAGGTTGACTTGTATCGGTCTAGGACTTGAGAATGAATACATCTATGCTGAGTTTATGAAAGGCGTTTGTTAATGAAACTACTGTTACCTTTGCCCCTATAAGCTTTTATAGTTATAAAACTTAACTGTCTCAAGTTTTACTTCTTTCCTACAATTAGACATTTTCTTTTTCATCTCATTTTCATATTGGCATCATAGATTGTCTGTAGTTTTTGGTTGGCATGGTGAGTAATCAGGCCTCTCAGCTGACAAGAACTTACCATTCTTGTCTTTACTATTCTTCTCATGCTTAATCTTCTGATGTAAAAGGACCAAACATAATCTTATATCAACTAGAACTCAGTTCAGTTGCTCATATGTATATCTATGTGTATACTTTATATTTATTTATATTTATTTCAGTGTTTGAGTGCCTTCTTATATACATCGGCCATTTATTTGACTGTCTTTGATCCATTGTTTTTAAAAAAGTAAAAACGGTTCTTTATTCTTCTGTTAGCATTTTATTTTATTATTAGTTTCAAGTATACAGTACATTGGTTAGACATTTATATAGTTTATGAAATGATTCTCCTGATTACTCTATCTTCCCTCTGGCTCTCCACCTAGTCATTACATTACTGCTGACTGCATTCCCTAGGCAATGCTCCCCATCCCCATGACCATCTATCAACTACTAATTTGTACTTCTTTAACCTTTTACCACTTTCTCTCAGCCCTTCTCACCCTTCTCCCCTCTGGCCATCACCAGATTGTTCTCTACATTTGTGAGTCTGTTTTCAAATAGTATTGTTTTTTTCTTTGTTTGTTATTTAGATTGCTATATAAGTGAAATCATATGGTATTTATCTTTTTCTGTCTGACTTATTTTGCTCATCATAAACTCTACTTCTATCAATGTCATTGCAAATGGTAGGATTTCTTTTCTGTGTGTATGTGGTTGAGTAGTATTCCATTGTATATATGAACCATAACTTCTTTATCCAGTTGCCTCTCGATGGGTATCTAGGTTGCTTCTTATCTTGGCTATTGTAAATAGTGCTGCCATGAATATAAGGATGCATAGATCTTTACTAATTATTGTTTTGATTTTCTTTGATAAATACCCATAAGCACAATTGCTGGGTCAAAAAGTAAATCCGTTTAAAACCATTGCTTATATCAGGAACCTTTGACAGTCCATTCCAACTATGTTTTCATATTCATCTTACTGCTGCTTCCTAAAAAGGAAACATTCCCTCCAGCCAACAACTGTTCCACCTTGCTCCTCATCAGTAGGGCTGGCACCAGTTCAAGTTCTGTCAACACTGTTCCATCAGATAAGGCTGTTGGTAACATAAAGGATGAGAGAGGACCGTAGACACACAAAGGATTTAATCTTCTAGCGAACAGGCTAACAGCATTCTTACTGCTCCCGCGTTAGCTTATATGCCTGTAGCCTTGCTTGAAGTCTACTCTAATTTAGCTGTACCTTATTATATTAGCACTGCTAGTGACACTTGCCCGTGCATGTATCAGCATCTGTCTGATAATAGTTGAGTCACTTGAATAGGAACTCATGTTTTCTGTTTTTTATTGACAAAATGGTCAATAATTAAGCATCTGTACAAGATCTTTATATAAACATCATTTTTAATAAGTGAAAAGCCTAATCAGAATATAAGCAGTCTGCAGTCTGTTATTATCTGTACTGTTTCAGTAGTCGTTAACAGAACTGAATAAGCTTCACTTTTAGAAAATGTTATACAACATGGAAATGGTATACCATTCATTTAGCATAAAGATGATCTTCTAGAAAGCAAGAAAAGAACTGTCAGGCAGAAATATTCCCTAAGGGCTTTCCCTCTTTAATGAAAGAAATCAGGTAATAACATTTAAAGTTTTTTTGGATTCAGAAGGGACTTTGGAGAGAGCCTTATAAAACTTATCACTGTGTCCCAAGTGCTAACCCTTTTCTGAACATTACTAGAAAACACTGTTGAATCATATCCTATGTTTTGGTGATCAGTGATCAAATCAGAAAAGATTTAGTCAGAATCTCCAATCTCTGAATTCACTCCATTCAGTGTGATCCTTGCCACTTCTGCTAAGTGTACTAAGAGTTTCTAGGCAGTTGTACATCTGTATTACTTACTCTGGCCACTTGTGAGTCTCAGTCTTTTTATCATGTTTGATTAAGGTTTACACTAGAGGAAGGGCTTGTCTATAGGTTAGAAGTTAAAGTAGGGTTTTTTCATATTATAGGCAGTAATTCACTGGTAGATCATGAAATCAATATTGTATGATAATCAATATTTTTGTTTAATGGAATGGCAGACCAAAAAACAGTGCAGCACATGTAGTAAGGATAGTGTTTTAGGAAATTTTGAACTTTTTTCAGAACAATATGAAATTGCTATTTTGATGATAAAACAATAGAATGTCAGTAATTGTATATGGTTCAACATTATATATATGGTTGTATATATTAGCTATATACCAAACATATATGTGTGTAGAATCCAGATGAAAATATATATTTCCTATATTAGGTCATGGTTTAAAGGATTCAGAAACCACTGGGTTAGAATAAATGTCCAATAACACTGCACTAAGCTCAGGAAAACTCCACCTTTACTGGATAGAACAAGAATAACTCATGGAGACCTTTTATAATTAATAGTAAAGCAGTATTAATAATCAATAGTCATAATTAACCACTATTCATGATTAATAGACATTTTAAGTGCTTAATTTAGTGTACAGATGAACTATAAGACTTCATGATATTCAGAGCAGTGAGAACTACTCTAGCCACAAAAAGCTTCCTCACTGAGGGATGTGAAGTGAAGCGATGGGTCCGACTGCAGGAGTGGACACATTGCTGTAGCATGGTCATTTCTGTAACATGAGTTGGATAGTTCAATACTTTATAGAACCTTGATCCCACAGAATAAATAACCTACATAGGGGAGAAATCATGACTAGTACATACTTTTGATGAAATAGGATCAGAAAACAGTTTCATTTTGAAAACCACTATATAACATGGTCAGAGACCAAATATTTGGGAAGACTTTTAAAATCGCACTTTAGAGTTTATGGTACCTTACAAGATAATTTTAATTTTACTTAGTTGGTGTTTTTCTTTGGGGGGGAGAGTAGATTTGATTTTTAAGAACCTTGGGAAATGTGGAAATTATAATCTCAAGGAAATTTATTATTTTACTTAGGAAATAAAAACTTAAGATTTCTTCAAATGAATGTGAAATCAGAGACCTCAGGGATAATTATTTTGGAAATTTTCATTGTCTAGATACCTAGAGGTATTTTTAGAGAAAAACATCATTTATCATGTGTCAGTATGGGATCAGTGTTTGCCTGTTTTTCTGAATGAATGGAATTAGATTTAGATATCAAAGTACTGCAGTACCCTCAAAGTACTACGGTACCTCTGTCCATTTCTCTTATAAACTCCACCTCTTTCCTACAGGTTTCTAGTTTGTGACTTATGTACTACAGTGACCATTTTAGCCACAATTTTTTTCTGTTGGGTTATTTTAACAACTTGCTAACAGGCTGCCAACAGATCTCTTTGCCAATCTTAGATCCTGCCAATACATTCTGTGTGTGGCTTTTCTTAAACACAAATTTGATCATGTGTCAATCCCCTTCATAAAATTCTTTAATGGTGTCTCATTTCCTTCAGGATAAAATCCTTTGCATGCCATACAAGGCCCTACCAGACCTAAGCTTTGCCTGCCATACTAGTCTCATCTCTTGCTATGAATTCCCTGCTTCATTCACACAGGCTAAATTTTTCTACATACTAGCCCATTTCTAATCTCAGCCTTTGCTGTCACAGCTCTCTCTTCCTAGAATGCCTTCTATATGTAATGAGTATTGCTTCCATCTTCAGGTCATTTTTAAGGTCATTTCTCTAAGATTCCTTTCTCGATCACTGTTTCATCACTGGTCCAATGGTCCTCAAACTTTTTTGCATGTTAGAATCATGAGATTCCAAAGCTCAGGAAGTAAGATCTAGGTGTCAGTACTTTTTGAAGCTCCCCAGGTATCTGGTCAAAATGATTTAAACATTCATCCCTACCTTCCTTTAGTTACTTTACTATTGTACTTTTAATTGCTTAAGCTATCTGACAATTATTTTAATCCATGATGTAGGATGAGGATATAAGCTTTATGGTTCAGCAGATAAAAGAGACAAACTACAAGATATTAATACAGCATGGTATATATTCTCATGAAGGTTTGAGGGAGCAAAAGAAAGGCAGTTAATCTAGACGGCAACATATCTTCCTAGCTATACTAACCAAAGTAGAATCATCAATTATTGAAACAGGTAGTCTCCAAAAATGTTTATGCCTGTCGAATAAAGTTTTTGTTTTTTCATTTTTTCTTCTTAACAGTTTTATTGAGATATAGTTCATATACCATCTAATTCACCCATTTAAAGTATGTAGTTCAGTGTCTTTTTAGCATATTCATAGATATCTTCAACCAGACCACAGTCAGTTTTCACCGTCAGCTCAAAAAGAAACTATGCCATTAACTATCTCCTGCTATAGCCTCAGCCTCCCCTCCCCCATCCCTAGAAAACTACTAATCTAATTTTTGTCTCTCTAGATTTCTCTATTCTGGATATTTCATATGAATGGACTCATTTACTTTGTGGCCTTTTGTGACTGGCTTCTTTCACTTAGCATGTTTTTTAGGTTCTTCCTCTATGTTGTAGGATATATCAAGTACTTCATTACTCTTTATGGTTAATAATATTTCATTTTATGGCTAGACTACATTTTGTTTATCTGTCAGTTGGTGGACATTTAGTATAAAAGAATTTGTGAATACTTACATATCTCATACATAGGTATTACTGAACAAATGTATTGTGTACTACACATAACATACATACACCAAAAAAAAAAAAAGGTTTCATAGATACAACAAAATATAAATAGAATTCTAACATTTTCTTTTTACCTCTCAGTGGGTCATTTTGTACACTAGATACCTCTCACTTTCACAGATTTTTTGAGGCTACTGGTTCAGGTGAGTAAATCATTGAATGAAGATGTTCCAGACAGAAGATACATTTGCAAAATGCATGGGAATAAGAGAAAGCATGATACCTTTTCTTATCTTGTAATTTGTGTGTCTGGAACACAGAGTGGAAGGGGTATGGAATTTTTCATGTAGTCATTTTTATCCTCTCCCTCAGTCTGTAGTTTTGTTATTACTATTTGGCAGGCTCTTTTACACACTATATTACTGTACTTTCTCTCTAGAAGCGACCTCATTGTTTGGGCTTCTTTCAGATAATCCCAAGAATTAGCAGCATTAAATTCCTTTTTTACATCTCTTTTCTGGTTTACATCCAGTGACTTTAGGAGATTGACTGAGTCTGCTATAGAAAAACAACATCAAAAATAAGTCTTTTGTACTTTTCCTTCTACAAAACCTGTGGAGAAGTCCCTTGCACTTGATTCCATATTGTGCTGAGTTGCCTTATGAGGTATGGAGAAGAATAATTGTGTTCATTCTTACCAATTTGGTTGTAGTTAAAGAGACAGTAGTTGTAATATTTACTCTACCACAACCAAAGACTTTGCTAATATGTTGTATCTTGTGAAGATGCTGAGCAGACTCTTGGGATAAAATCCAATCAGTTTCTCAGAAATATTTCTCAATATTGGCTTTTTTTATTTTTCTGTTATTCACACTCTTGTTATTCTGGATATTTCTAACAGCGCATTACACTAATTAATTTATTATGTTACATACCTTTAAGGCAATAGTGAATAACACTGAGTTTACCATCTAAAAAAATAGAGACAAAGCATTTGTGGGGTTGACTTAAGCCTTTACTCCACAAGTGATTGAGATGGGAAAAGAATGTGAAGTTGCTAATTTGAAATATTGAACCCAGTCCATTCAATGTGTTGACTTTGTTTTGTAACTAAGCCAAAAATTTTTCAAAAATTAATCAGTGAGAATGTGTCTGTAATTATGTTCTAATCCAAAATAAGAGGGTGAGAAATTTTCCACTTCACCAAGAAAAAAGTGTAAGATTGCTTTGGTAACAATTTCAGTTGATGAAATTAATCAGACAAACAAACCAAAACAATTCTTCTTCATGAAAAGATTAATTAATGCCATTTCAAAACTGAGGCACTTAAAAAATAATTATCCTTTTTTCTTTTCCCCAGCAAATGTGTTTTTATAATATAGAGTTTAAGGACTTTAGCTTTAGTTGATAAATCACTTTGATGATTATTATATACCTATTGTTTCCTGATCATGTTTGGCTGTATACTGCATAAGAAACATTCAGAGATATTAAGCCTAAGATTTGGGACAAGGAAGTCCAATTATTCAGCCTACTCTGCTTTATCCCTACCATCTCCCCACTCTCTTTCTATTCCTTTCTCTAGGAATCCATTTTCCTCTGAAAAATCACTTTTCTTTAATTAAAAAAAAGTTAATTCATTTATATGTGAAAACTTATAGATACTATTCTAGGCTTTGGATGAAAAATGGCAGATAAACCAGAAAGTCCCTCAAGGAACACACATCCTTGGGTACAGCTTTGGCATCCCGTTCAGTCAAAGCTCACTCGCATTCACTCATCACATATTTTTTCCAGTTTTTAGCTTTTAAAAAAGAATAGGTTTCCTAATGTTATACCTTGGTCTTTTTAGCAGCACTTACTTTCCTATTATATTTATGAGAGTTACTATGCATAAGGCACTTAGAACACTGACTGGCATGTTGAAAGCACTGTTTGTACAAGTGTTGCCTATAGGTGGAAGATAGGAGTAGCAAAGCATTTTCCGTCCTATCAGTATGTCAGCAGATACTTTTTATTCTTAAGCAAATTCAGAATTATAGGTAAGCCTCATGATAAGATTGCTACATGTGAACATCCAGATTTATAGAAATATAAATTGAGCATTGAATATTCACTTCACAAAAGCATTCCAATTATGTTTTATTGGTTCCTTGAAATTTTGATTTAATATACAGAAATATTTTTCATTCAAACAAGTATGTTAATAAAATGAAAAATATTATATCTATTCCTTCAAATGAGATTTAATCATATAAAGGGAACCATAACTAATAAAGTAGCTTATAGGTACGGTGTCCTGTATTCACTGCCAGATAATACCTCATATTTATATAACATGAACAGTTTACAAAGTCCCGTCACATGCCTCATTACATTTGGTTCTATAACAGTCCTGAGAAGTAGATTAAACAAGTATTATAGTTTCCTTTTGCAAATGAAGAAACTAAAGCATGAAAGATATTTAGTACTCATGCTAACTTAAATAGTAGATTTGAAGTATCAGATCTGTCCAATGTTCTTTCCACTATAAAACTGCAAACCATTGTTTCCTTAAAAAATAAAATAAGCCACAAGCAATATAACCTGTTAGCTGGAAGCCAGAATCAGCAGACGGAAAGCTGGCCTACGATTCACAGCAATACCACCAAGACTGAGCAAGGTGACCCCCACCCAACTCACTCCCCAGATTATAGAAAACATGTTTGGATGCAGGCCACCTTTAATTGAAGCATGGTATGATGACCTTTTTCTTTTCTTCACATCATCTCAAAATTTAGCTTAATAGAGATATCAGTACAGATGGAGACTGAGGAAGAGGGGTGAAGTCTGAACCAGAATTTGTATACCTATAATAGGGAACATGGTCTAGGAAAGTAAAAAATTCTGAGACAGCGATTAGCTAGAAAGTGGGTGTGATGCTTTAAAATAATTACATATATTTTCACATTTCAATTAGAATATTGATAGATGTGGAAAAATAATATTACCCAGGACATTTTTCAAAGTTTATTCCTAAAGTAATCGTTGAAAATCTCAATGAGATTTTGGGAGTCAGACCCCCTCACTATCTTTCTCTCTTCCCTTACTCACCTGTGTTTTCTTGTTCACTGAACTACTGAGGAATGTATTGTTTTCATTAATTCAGAGAAGTATGAGCATCTTGAAACTTGAAACTTTACTCCCTGTTTTATCTACTAACTCATACTAGTACCATAAGAAAACACCCTTTTAGGAATGAGTTAAAACAACATAACAATTTAGTGTGGTTCAACAGACTTCATTTAGTTTTATAAAGGTTCACACAAACACTTGTGGATGATTTTCTTGTAGCTCAGACCCAAAAGGTATAAATTGTGGCTGCTTGTTGTTTTTCAAAATAAAGCTAAAATTCCTTGATCTGGCACTTAGGGACTTTCATGATTAGATTTTTTCTTATTTTCTGTATCCCCCATCTTATTCACCCATTCTTCATTTTCACAAAGTTTTTTTTCTTCTTCTTCTTCATGTGCATCCTGCAGTATGTTGCCTTCATGCTTTGGTTATGAGTGTCTCTCCTTCCTGCTATGGCTATATCGTCTTTCTCCTTCAAGGTCCAGTTACAGTGCCACTTCCTCTACCCAAATTTCCCTCTCCTTCCTCTGCATGAATGTCATAGTACTTTTTCAGGATCTCTTTTACATCACCTGTACCACCACACAGTAAAAAGTATATCTTATTCCTTTACCAGCTTTTAAGCTTCTTGACATGGGAACTGTCTTTGTTCTCCTCACTCCCATGCATAATAGTGCCCCTCTACCCCATGACTGTTTGCAGTATAATAAAATAGAAAAAACCATGGGCTTTGAAGTCTGACAGCTTGGTTTCAAATCCTTGCTCTATAATTTATTAGCCATATTAACCTTGGGCAAGGTATTTAGCCTATCTGAACCTCTGTTCCCTCATGCATAATATAAAAATGATAATACACTTTCGTTGTGAACAGAATTAAGTGAGAATGTCAGCACAGAGTTCTTAGTATTATATCTCAGATGTACTAGGTCCTGAAAAATGGTAATGGTGCTGGTAGTGGTGGCTGTACTTGTATTTCAGAAGCTTCTTTATTGCTTTGGTTTCCTGAGTCATGTTGGGGATATAAAGAATACTCTGCCATCTACGGCCATGTCACCCTGAACAAGCCCAATCCTGTCTGATCTCAGAAGCTAAGCAGGGTTGGATTTTTTACGCTGTAAGTGTAAAAATAAAAAATAAGGGATTGTAACTTGACAAGGTCCTTGCAATCTGTGAGGTCAACCAAAGGTTGCCTCGCCTAAAAAATAAAAATTAAAATAAAATAAAATAAAATAAAATAAAAAAGAATACTCTGCCATACCATACATACAAGTACTTAGGACTATTTTGAACCAATTTGTAAACTCTTAAAATTACTTGGAGAAAAGTGTCTCATGAGTTTACTGCAAAGTAATAGAACCCACCTTACAATTATTTCAAATGCAGATATTCTGCAGTGTTTAATTTGCTAGAGTAATCATAGTGATAGGCAGCTTTAGGTAGCAATTTTTTCTTTAGTATTTCCCCTTGTTGGTTTTATGAAATTTTTTTATCCTAAAGAATTTTATTCTTCTTATTGCTACAACACAGAGTATATAATTTGTAATTGCCACATCCAGAATGACAGGGCAACATAGGGGTATCATCAAAGTGGCCATCAAACTACTAAGAATTGTGAGTCACACCATCTTGAGAATTACAAATAGTCTTCCATTGAAGGACCTGGGAGAGATATCAGTCAATCTTTGTGCCAGTCCTGAGGTTCATGTGAGGGAGAATAAAGTAAACTTGAACAGGAGCAACACATTACAGCTGACAGGTAGAAAGCTGGAGCCCCGAAAGAAAAGCCATTTGTGTCCCTCAGTAATTCTCAGTAATCATTTACATATTATAATTGTTTTTATGAGTATTATTAAGACAAATGGAGAAATATCTGATAAAAATCTTTTCAGGTAGACTCTATTTAACTTATCAGTAAAAAAATACACCTAGTTTAAACCAATTTAATGTTTAATGTTCAGGATCTGTATTTATAGTTCACTTCATTTCTGTTTATTGGACTAGTTCACATAATTAAATTTATTTAAATTGATTTTTTATATAATACTTTGTGGTGACTATGTGCTATTATGACTGTAAGATATTATTAACATGGCTATTTGAATTATAAGCCAAACAAAACAATATACTCTAGAAAAAAGGTAAAATTTGTATTTGGATAGGAGTGGGACTTTAAGGACAAGTTTTTAAAAGTGTCTAATATCTTAAGGGAAAACAACAAAAGTTAAAAATTAAGAAAAGACCTAAATCTGTATTGGGGATTCGTGCCATTTTATAAATGGTCACACTGTACTGTAAGTATATAATTTCAAAGTGATTATTAGATTGTAATGAAATATGCCTGCAGTGATTATGCACTGCATACAGAAAGTACGTAACTAGTACATAGAGAGAAGAAACAATATTGGGTTGTCGGAAAATCTGATTCCCAATATTCCTAGATTAGCACAATCACTTAACCTCTCTAACCTCAGTTTTTTCATCTGTAAAATGTGTAGGTCATTGCTGCCTAAGAACATCCTAGGACTAGTATTTTTTGTTGTGATTCTGGACATACTCCTTTTAAACTGAATTTAAAAAATAAGATTAAGCAGTAGAATATAAATATATAAAATATATAGTACCCCTATATATGAACGCTCGTATAGTCACAAGCTACCCTTTCTGGAACTATCTAATAGAAAATACAACTAAAAATCAGTGAGTATATTTATAGTTTGTATTCCCAAATGGAATTAATTCAAAATCTGGATAAATGTAATTGTACTTTTCAAATCAGCTAGTAGAAAAAGACAGAAGAAAATATTCTGTGTTACTTTGAGAATTATTTTAAGACCCAAAATAACATGAAGCAATGAAGCTAGGATGAACAACAGAGAAAGAAAAATAAAAACTCTGTGTGAATATAGACCGAATTCTGTTTTATTAATGTCAGTGTTGAAGCATACTCCAATATTCAATGTTCAATGTTCAAGCACGCTTCAGAGCTTCCCTCATTTAACTACTTTTAACCAGTTTTCATGACTCTAGAGGCTTATTTTGTCCACCAGATGGAGCCAATATTGTTCAATTTGTAGAATAAAAAAAATACTAAAAATAAAAATTGATTAAATTGAATAAATTGTAGATTTCCTATTTTCATTCATAGTACAGAAAGAAACTAAATCTTTAGCCCAGTCTTTGCCTAAACTTTTGTGTAGTTTTTGTAAATTCACATATAGACACCACCATTAAATAATTTCTTTATTGTGGCTCTTTCACTGGATAAAGAGACCAATTTTTTTCTTATTCACTTTTTAAAGGTATCATCCAAGCAATTTTCAATTATTTTTAAAACAAAATTAGTACAAATTCAACCTCTAGTCACTCAATAAATATTATGGATTGTAATTATTAAAAAATGATTATTAATAAAGAATGTATTACATGTAGACCATCATTTTAATGTCACAGACTACCCCTATTATTATCATTTCTATAAATGATTCTCTTAATAAAACAAAACAAAAACAGGCATGCTAGCTGGGGAGAAGGATATGTGGTTTATTTATACCCAGTAGCTCCTCAAGGAGATGGTAAAGCCTCAATGAGTGGCTGCCACTCTCACAGGGATTCTACCCAGAAAGCTCATTGTGCAGGGCCTTTGATCAAGGGTAACTGCCTTAAAGTCAACTTCTCCTTCTCTTCTTACTTATTTAATAAATGTCGGAAATTATTTAATTCCTTACAAATCAACTTAATTAGGAAACTATATATTGAAAAAGTATTTGTGTGCTAGAGGCCCTAAACCCCTAAAAGCCCCTCAAGGAGCTACTCCATCTGACAAGGCACTGGGGACACTATTGTAACCTAAGACCTAAAAATGATCATTCCGTTCATTCATCCATTCAGCTACTATTTATTAAGTATATGCTATATATACAAGAGATACACAGGGCTACAAACAAGGCATAGTTCTTGCCATGTGAGTTTATAGCCTAGTGGGCAGTACAGGCAAGAAAGCAGTTATGGTATAGTGTGGTAAGGAGCTACAGAGTGTTTAAAAGTTCACATGAAGGGAAAATATGATTAAGGTGAACCAAGAAAAGGCCATAAAAGATTCTTCCTAGGTGGAAATTAGTTATGTAAACCCTCTCTTTGGCAAGCTGCACTTCTCATTTGTTAAGGTCTGGGAGGAATTTAGAACCTTTAGTAGAATTTTGTTTCATCAGGACACATCTGCTTGGTGACCTGATGCCTTTTTCTGTCAAATTCAAATATTTTCTCCTAAGTTTTCTTGTGTCTCGGACATACAGAAGGGAAATAAGCTACGCTGGTTAAGAGATTGTTCTTTAAAACAAGATTACATGGGTTTATATTTCTATGTTTATAATCCCTGAGATAAATTATTTAACCTCTACTCCCTTGGTTTCCTTATTGGGCTAATGATATGCCTTCCTCATAGGGTTATTGGTTATGAGGATTCAACAAGTAATTCAGGTACTATTATCTGACACATAGTGAGTACTTAAAATGTTAACTATCATGTTAGCTATTTTCAAGTCTGGTGCTTTTTCTAGAAATAATTTAAGATTTGGTATAAATAAAATTTTATAAAAACGTATTTTGTAGCTTCCAGAAAGTATGATGAGATATGAGATATCAGTAGCACTGATAGTTTTCTATATCCATTAAAGTCTACCCCTTTTGTTTTCAAAAAAGGGAAGGGAAGGGAAGGGAAGGGAAGGGAAGGGAAGGGAAGGGAAGGGAAGGGAAGGGAAGGGAAGGGAAGGGAAGGGAAGGGAAGGGAAGGGAAGGGAAGAGAAGAGAAGAGAAGAGAAGAGAAGAGAAGAGAAGAAAAAATAAATAAATTTCCAGGTATCAGAAACAAAAGGGAAGCATAACCAGAGCTTTAAGTGAGCAAGCTGTTACTGTAGTTGCCCAGAGAGATATTGGAACCAGATGCAGGCTCTAGCAGCTAGAAACTGGTGTTTTAGTCTTATACTTGGAGAGAGATATGGCCTTGGGTCAAGAGAGGTAGAAACTAGAAAAACTATCCATCTGGTCAGGAAGGCCACAAAGAAGCTTGTCATTTTTCAGAACTATGAATGGGAGGGGGGAAAAACAACTCTGTCATAAGAAATCAAAATGAAAACTCTAAACTTCTACCAAGCATGGCTGTAAAGTCTTAATGTACACTACCTTTATGGTACAGGAATCCTAAGCCAAGAAATTAACTTGGAAAATAAATGGTCTAAACCAATGGAACTCTTTAATTGCCTGGTAGAAACAAATGCAAAAGTTCTCTATAGAATTTCTCACACAGTACTGTGTGCCTAGGATTCCTGTGAAGCATGATGGAAATGAAGCTGTAGCTGAAGATAAACTCACAATTAGAAAATTATAAAACACATAGAGAAATGACCACTCTAGGGAGAGAGTCAGAAAACATAACAGAAGGATCCTAAAGTACAGTCTGAAAGAGACAACATAACAATTATGTTTTTAATATATTTTTAAAGGGGTGGAGATCATAATAAAAAGCTAACGCTATCAAAAAGCCAGGAGCAAATTTGAAAAAGAACCAAGGAGAATATCTAGAAATAGAAATAAAAATATATAATTATTAAAATCCATGACTCAATTTATCTCAAAAACTGATTAGATACAACTAAACAGAGAATTAGTGAACTGAAATATACGTCTGAGGAAATTAGCTCAGCCTACACTATTGAGAAATGAAAACATGAAAAATGAATGTGCCATGATCATTCATAGTTGATCACACTATAAACAGAAGTACTTTATACTAATATGATATACCCCTTAGGAATTAGAAGAGTTGAGCAAATTTTTCACACAGTTGAGTTTGTGCAGCAGATGTCATTGCATTTGGCTATATGTACCATGTAAAAGTGTTTGAGTTATAATTGCCCTTCAGTCCAGATGGAACCTTGGGAGGCTTAATCCAAGTATCACTGATGCATATAATAAAAGGTCAGCCAACCTCACCGCTGTTCTTAAGCTGTTTGCCTGTTCGTTTGGGCTAGAAATTAAAATAGGAGGAGGGGAAAGACATCCTTAAACCAGTCAATTAAAAACCTCAAGAGACTAAGAACTAGAGAAGGCATTGTAAAATGCTTACCACAGTTGAGCTAATTGAAATATCTTTCAGCTCCTATAGTTACTCTGTGTGTGTGTGTGTGTGTGTGTGTGTGTGTGTGTGTGTTTGTGTGTGTGTGTGGTGAGAACAGTGACATTCTTGATTACATCTAACTCATTTTGGTTTGCCAACCAAAAATGAGAAGAGATAGGTTTTCTTTTTTAAAGTCACAAATGTTTATTAATATGTATGTATGTAAGGCCTTGTAAAATGTTAGTACAGTCCTTTTTTTTTGAGGCAAGACTGTATTCTGTGAACCCAGATGTTAACCAATCTTCATATAGAATTATTGCAGAATCAAATCCCTACATTTGTTTTGAAATTTAGTAAAAATAATTATTTTTGTCTCCTGGAAACTGTCCTGACTTCTTAGATATATTTACATTTCATGATGCTATCAAATTGAAGTTGTTTGTTATTTCTGTTGCTTCAACTGGAAACAAAAGTGTCAGGTTTGAAAAAATTAACCAGTATTGAAAGATTGTGTCTTATAAGGCAGGAGAATAATATAAAATGATATTAGTGAATTTTAGGAAAAATCTAAATTGTAAAAGTGAGATAGGTGATTTTATACTCAATAGAAGTGGGAACAACTATAATAGTAGAGTATATAATAAAGATGTTTATAAAATTTATAAATTAACATCAGTTACTTTCTAATCTAGAAAATAGTTGTGTAGCTGGTGGAGTTTATTGATTTGATTTTTCAGTTAAATGGAGGAAAGAAAACCAATCCCAGGTTCTGACCTCCTCTTTGGTGGTATGAGCATAGACATTAATATGAATGCATAGAGCCTTTAACTATTTATTCTTAGAATATTTTTATTCTTCTTCAGAGGAAGAGGCTTCTTTAGATGGTGCTGTTGCAGAATACAGAAGAGAAAAACAAAAGTATGAAGCTTTGAGAAAGCAACAGCCAAAGAAGGGAACTTCCAGGGAAGACCAGGTAATTTTACAAAGTAAAATCCATTTGTAATTCATTGCCTTTTAATTGTCTTCAAGTGTTGTTAATGGACCCTAATGTGATTATACATTAGGAAAAGCACTACTTTTTTTAAATAAAAAGGGTTGTGTTTATATAGGGTGGGGTGACAAAGACCTTGGCCACTCATGCAAAGGTCCAGATGATAGAGTTCTTTCTAGACAATATTAGATGAAAAGACTAAAACTTTCAAGTTTAAAATTCGTACTTCCATATCAAACACAAGAACCTTATAAAGTTACATATTATCAGATTCTCAGGTAGAACCTTTGTCTAAATAACTCCTGTGAAACAGAAGTGGTGATTATAAAAGAAGGGATCTCTTCTGACCCTGAATCTCACATGCTGACTGCTCAGATCCACTTGAAATTGTATATTGCCTGTAAATAGGTATTTGTTCCACTAGTTGACTTCTACTGTAAATAATATCATAAAGTTCTTATTGCAAGTAATTTCTGTGTCTTTAAGTAGTAATATAAGAAAATTGTCAGAAATCAAGAATAATGAAATAACAATTTGGGAGTCAACCAAACACAACATGCAGCACTTGGCAATCAATAAAATAAATCTCAACAGCCCTTCATGATGAAAAACTAGGGAAGCAGACCCAAATCTTTTATTTTTGGTGCTGCTGTATATATATGAGAACATGCTGTTTTAAATAAAATAGGCAAAATAAAAGTAAATTAAAAAACCTAAGCCTGGAACTATCTATATTATAAATGACACCTAATTACTGATTGGGAAGGATTGTGTATCACATTGTAGCATGAAAATAATCATAGGGAATGTTCAACAAGAAATCAGGTATAGGAAATTATAAATACAGATAACTATACAGTATTCAAAAGAATTGGAACATCAAATGAAATTAAGAAAAAGTATGTTATTAACTTGTTTTTCCTAAGTCCTTTGAATAGCAAGTATAGTGACTATATTAGCAAAGATACTGAGGATCACTCTTATTCATACATTCCTCTTTTTTCCCTACCAGTTAGTAATTATTAAGAACCTACCATGTACCTATCACTATATTTGGTGGTAAACAGGTAGCTATATCCCTGCCCTTTCTGAGCTATCAGGGAAAAGAGTCAATTAAATACGCAAGTAATACTAATAAAATGGGCTGAGCATTACAACAGGTTAGGTATAGGGAACTGTGTCAATGTGTAATAGTAGGACCTACATGTCCTAGGAATCTGAGAAGGCCACTCTGAGAAAATTTGTCAGCTGTGCTTTGAAGGCTGAATAGGAGATATGTGGCTAGACACAAGGGGCAGTATATGAGAAGTCTTTGATTTCTGCAAAGAACTAGATGTTAAGTGTGACTGGAAAATAAAAGAGAGAAATGAAGCCATATCTCAGAGGTAAGCAGAAGCCAGCTCATGCAAGGTATTTTTGAGTCTTAATAATGAGTTTAGATTTTCCTTATGGGCAATGGGCAGCCATGAAAGGATTATTATGATTTCATTTGCAGTTTGGGAAGATCCCTCTAACCTGCCTGCAGTATGGAGAATAGACTGAGCCCAGGGCAAGCCTGGAGGCACAGAGGCCAGTTGAGAGACTTATGTGTAGATAAGCACAAAACAGCTTCTCCACTTTGGGAAGGCTTTCATGGTGCTGAAGAGCCATGCTATAAGTGGTTGACCATTCATTCCTTCAGAAAAAGCCAGGAGATGAATTCCCTTGTAGATGCCAATCAGAAATGCCTCCTTGCAGATTCTAGCTTCTCCACCCTATGTTGGTGCCCCATTATTTTTGTGCTATTGGTTTTTCTGCCTAGTGTCTTCTCTTTCCTTTAAAATAGAGCTAGAGATAGCCCAATCTTGAATATAGGAAAATTGAACAAAGCCAAGAGGATATTTTTTTTTTTGTCACAACCCCCCTTCTTTGAACAAATTACCAGTAGCATATTAACTGGCTCTAAAATCAGGCTGCCTTGCCACTTTAACTGAAGGAAAAAGATTCAGGTCTAGCGTAAATTGCTAAGTTTTAAAATTTCATTCCACTAAAAAGTCTACTTTGTTTTAATTTTTCTTTATGCCCTCAGAAAAGTCATTTCTAAGTATACAAATTGGTGGGGTTTACTTTTAAGCTAAAGAGAGAAAGAAAGAGATACAAAGGTGCATATGGAGACATATATAATGTAGATGTAGGTATATAATGTAGATATAGTTATATATTTTCTAATATTTCTACAATAAACTTTTTTCTTATTATAAAGCAAAAACAATAAACATTTATAAGCAATTAGGTTTATTTTAATGAATAAGGTTTAAAACCAAGGGATGCTTTCTTTATCTGTTAATACTTTGAAGAGTTTAGTCCTATAATTAGTACTGTAGAAATGGATAAAATATCTAAACCCAAACATGCTAGGCAGCCCTCAGAATGCCTATGAGGATATTCTATAGGGATTTATAGGTTTTCCCCAAAAATCATCTCATTCAGCAGCTATGGTATTATATATTTTTTTAGCTGTTGTCTATGCAGGCATTAAGTTTTGAAGAAACATGTAATGCACATTTCACTATCATTTTTTAACTGACTTTGTTTCTTGCTGTTATTTTGGCACTGCCTGTCTTTATTGAGCTTAGGTTCTAGACCACCAAAACTTAATCTTTTCATGGGCTGTGGTCTTAATGATATTTGCTAGATAACTTCTGGAACCTAACAATTTATTGCGACTCCTTATTATATCTGTTATTCTATTCAATTATCACGCAAGTCAAGTTTTTCTTATGAAATGTATTTTAGTACTGAATTCGGTGTATCAATATCTTAGATACTTGATTTTTATATATAGGCAGTACTTTATCCCACTTCATAATTATGTACTTCCTTAAACTCTAGAATAAAAACTTTTTTTTAGCTTCTGTTCTCCACTCAAATTCTAGAGTAGACTGTTAAAGTATAGCCAGGAGACAATGTGATTACTAAATTATAAGCATTTGTTGTTTCTTCTTACCCACAAAGGGCATGGGAGCCAAACAAGAATTAGAGGAATGGTCCCTTTAAAAAAAACTACTCAACATAGTTATATCCCACTTCTTTCAATTAATAATAGAATTTAATCCTTCATGTATATAATTTTTAATAACAGTGTAGTAGCATATTCATTGCTTTTTACAAAATTTATCTAGCTCTTTATTGCTATACATTTAACATATTTTCATTTTTTCACTTGTATGACTATTGCTGTAGTGCTCATCTTTTGCATTAGCCATTTTCTGTGTTTTAGATTATTTTTCTACATGTAGTCCCAGGATTTGAATCAAAGAGGATGATCATCTTAAAGTTTCTAATACATATTTATTTAGCCTTCACAGACATTGATATTTTTACATTTTTGAAAATTTGTTCAATGAAAAATACTGTTTGTTGGTGCTTTGTTTTAGATTTTATATATCTTAATGAAGTACCTTCCTGTCTTGTGGACATTAAAAAGTTTAATGAGCTATTTATAATAAGTATGCATTTTTAAATTTAAGTGTCTTCTTTATAAGCAAATTTATGTTCCCCAAATAAGAAAACAGTCATGTATCTCTGAGGTAAAATGTCAGTGCAAATGCAAACAAGGTAATGTCAAGGTTTGTGAATATCAATTACTGTTGCAGCTGGAAGACAGTTTTATTTCCCTTTGAAATTAAAAATATCCTGATAAGATATTTTTTTTTTATCAAAGTTAAGTGTCTTTTCTAAAATTATGTTTATCCTTACTAGAAATTTTAGCAGTCTCATTCTTATTTCAGACCCTTGCGCTGCTGAACCAGTTTAAATCTAAACTCACCCAAGCAATTGCTGAAACTCCTGAAAATAATGTTTCTGAACCAGAAGTAGAAGATGATGAAGGATGGTAAGGGCTTTGATTTCTTTATATTAACTATGAACAAATAGGCTCAGAACAGAGACACTGTTAGGTCATTTCTACTACATCATTCCTTTTTCCCCTCAGATGTTACCTTCAGTCATAACCTCATCATTATAGGGCTTCAGCTCCCTTTATTTTACTTTAAAAAGCATTTATTGAGTGCTTGGTATATACCAAGCATTGTGCTAGCCAGTGGAAAACACATTATCTCTACCCTAAATAAGTTTCAAATAACAACAAGCCACTAAAAACAGCCTTAAAAGATTCTAAATCATTAATCATTTATATTTTCCCACAAACATTTTAGAACTCAATAATCCCTTTCATAATCCTACCAAGTTCCTCTTCAGATTTATGACCTACAGGATCTTAGCAATACATGCATAGTTAACTTATTTTTATCTTGGATATTTTTCAGCTTTTTAAGACACTGATAAGAAATAAAGGAATTAATGACTTGTATGTGTCCTGTGTTTAACACTTTATCCTATACTGGCAAAAATGAATAAGAATTGTGTTTGTCCCTATCACACTCCTCTGTCCTCTAGTTGACTTCACATGTAGTATATTAGGCCTCCCCACACCTAACTGCCTCCATCTCCCACTGCACCCTGGCTCAGGCACATGGCTGCAAGCAGGCCAGTTGGTTACCCCCCACACATGACTCAGCCTGTGGAGCCTCTGGACTGTCACATGTACCATTACCCCAACCCAGAATCATAACCTCACTCCTCACTGCCAAACAGCATCTTTCCCTTATTTCAAAATTCTGTTCAAAACTCCCATCCTCCAGGAAACCAGTCAGCAAGATTTGTTGAGCACTCACAAATCCAGCTAGAGGGTGGAGGAAAGAGTGCTGGGACACACATAAAAAACAAGCAAACATAAAACGCTCATTAAGAAACGTTTAAGCAAGTAAGACTCTGCAACTGTGTACTTATAACAGCTATATAACTTTAATCAAAGAGGCTAAGGGGGTGAAGATTTGAATGGAGTGAATCCTACCTACCCTAGGACCCTGAAAGTATGTGTATATTTCTCTGTAGATGGTTTCTGTATGATCTGGGTTATAATGCCAAATTTTTTGTAAAGCCCTGTGGGGCCTTTTTAATAGGTTTCTATTGTTTATGTATGTTTGTTTATACTTATTCAAAGTTGCTTAAAGACAGAAGCTGGCTCCTCCCACAGTTCTATGCCAAAAGCAAAGGTTCAGTAAGTGTTGATTGACCCATAGAGATAAATGCACATTGCATAGAACTTTCTGTTTTTTATATGACTGGACAGGTTTAGTTCTATTTTGGATTCCTTGAATGTCTCAAAATATCTTTCAAATGTTTTGGGTTCAGTCACCACACAAAAAAATGTCTTGCCAAGTCCTCTTCCCCTTATTTTTGAATCCATATGCATTTTTTAAGGAAATATGACCCATGTGTTTCTGATTCATTTACACTTAACTCATCAAGAGGGTGTTTTGTAAGAGCAGTTCAATGCTCGATAAGTTTTTTTAACCTTTTAATAAGCCATTTAAGTCCTTTTTTATTGAACAGGAAAGTGACCAACAAATTTAAACCCAGAACTTCCATTTGAAACTCATAACCCACAGGATTCAAATTTACTTTCCCCTTGGCAAGAACATTTAACTTCCCAAGGTTCTTCCTAGCCCCTTGTATTTTCTCATTTTGAATTCTTCATTAGCTTCAGATATCAATTAGTGTTTCTAAAAGTGTGATTCTTTTTGTGATGTAATTTCACAATGTGATAATTGTTCTACCATTCTCATTAGAAAGTGAAACAAATGGGAAAACTTTACCAGATAGGGGAAAAAATCACTAGTCAGTGATGTGGGCTAGTTCTCCATCTGGGGAACAAAAATAGGTGGTAAAGGAAGGGGAACTATGTTAAAGGAACTACTACCAGGTCTTCAGGGGGCTCATTGCTGGTTTTACTTGCAGTCTCTTAAACGGAAAGTCTGAACCGTACTCTATGTACCTGCATATTGTTTTGTATTTGCTTAATCTAACATCTTATACTTTTTAGTGTTCAAGGCACTATACAGAGCCATATATAATCCCTGGGTCCTTATATAATGCCCTTTCATTGCAATTTTCTAACTGAAATTTTCTAACCTGATAAGCAACAGCACCATTTCTTTTCACATATATACCAGTTCAGCTTTATCAAGTCTGTTGATTTAGATCATCTCTCATAAAGTATATTTCACTCAGAAAAGAAGTCTTATATTCAAAATGATTTATAGCAAATATTATGACTGTATGGCATGTGCATGTGTGTTATGCATAAATTACATAGCTTCCAGACTATTCTGTAGGTCATGTTGCCGCTTTTCTAAAAAGTGAGAGTCAGCCAGTGCTGTCCTGTACTGTCAGGGTGTGTTATCTGAGGTAAAATGATTGCTTCTAAGACATTTTTATGTGTCCACATGAGTGACCACACATTGAGGGATCATTTTCATTTTCTGTCAAGATAGAAACCATTACCAATTTGTTATGTTTTCTTTTACTTGGCAAACTGTCCTATTCGCATTTTTGGCTGGGCTGCTGTATTGGCATGGTATACAACAGACATTTGGGTACCATTCAGCTGCATTCTATTTTTTATGCAAAAAAAAGTGGGAGGGGGAGAGAAAGAAAAGAAATATGATTCTATTATAAACACTATATATGGTGTTTGATAATTATTCCCAGCTTTCACTGTCTAACAAGGCATTTAAAGAAGTGTTATTAGTAGATCTAAGCTGAAATGCATGATAGAAATTTTTCACTCAGAATTATTAGTATTCTTCCCTTTGTTGGGATATATACTGCCAATACTTGGTGACAGTGTTAGGCACCAGATTCCAGTGTAGCAGCTCAGGTCTCTTTGCCACTACATTCCTGTACCCACAGCATTACACTCTCATATAGAATCCCTCTTCAAGCATGGATTTTATAAAAATGATTAGATACATGGCTGGAGTCATCAGCCAAAGGAATCATATGACCACGTGGATGAAGTCCATATGCCATTTTGGGTTTGTTTAGATAAAGCTTGGTTAGCTCCCAAAAAAGTTTTGAGAGAGCTGTGTCTGACAAGGCAATCGAGAGACTTATAAAAAAGAAAACCACCTGCTCCTTACACAACAAAATCAGCATTCCAAGAAGAGGAGAAAAATTAAATCTATGAGAATATATTGCAATCCTGTGAACCTTAACTATTCACTGCTATGTTCCATTAAAAATTCTTTCCAGATTGTTAAATATAAGGCTAACATAAAACTTCCCAGCAAATACATATGATAAAATGGTACACAGTATAAAGATCTGTCTGCCTCCTCCCTATTTCTCTTTCTCCCTTCCACCACTTTCCCATAGTACATACAATTTTCAGTATTATAAGAATTAGAAAAACACTAACAGTTGCATGGTTGCCTCAAGTAAATATTTAATAATTATTTTTATATTACATAAGGAAAAGATGTTTTCCGTAAAAAAACAAAAAATTACAGACTTCAAAAATACTAAATCATCTTTTATCCAAAACTCAGCAATAAATACTATTAACTTAAACATGTATATACCCCTCCAGTTATTTATATGCATATACATATGTTAAGTAGAAATGAGATCATGTAATGTTACCATTTTATAACTTGCTTTTTTTTCTCAGCAATATATAGTATATACTTTTCC
Organism: Cynopterus sphinx; assembly: GCA_030015415.1. NCBI lineage: Eukaryota > Metazoa > Chordata > Mammalia > Chiroptera > Pteropodidae > Cynopterus > Cynopterus sphinx. The sequence continues at coordinate 35,079,619 of CM057379.1, forward strand.
TTGGCATGAATAATTTTATGATATGATTTTTATTTGTATTATTGCCATGTAATAATTCATTATGTGATTAACCACATTTTACTTCATCAGCTTCATGTTAGATAATATTTAGGCTCTTTCTAGTTTTTTATTATCATTATAATATACAACATAGTAATGAACATCCTTGCATCTCTGTCATTGCCAATTTTGTCATGATAAATTTCTAAAACTGGATTTCTTAGCCAGTGGGTATGAATGTTAGGTTTCTGCTAAATGTTTTAAAATGGCCCTCCCAAATTATCATTCCAGTTTATACTCTCAAGTAAATATCATTTTTATGACTGACTTCTAGGGCTGTGAGAATCTCAAGACTTAATTAAGGTATTTTGCAGTGCTCAGTGAAAGAGAATAACATTTTAGAAGAATGCTTTGCCTTTGTAAACTTTTTAAAAGTATAGTCTGGTTTGCTTCTGTTGTTAATAAAACTGGAACAAATTTAATGTAACTCCTCAAGCTCCTCAGCTTTGATTAATCTTGTTCTTGATTCTAAAAGACTCTTCTTCTAAAATAATCCTATAGGTTTTTTGAAGATTCCTTTATTATGCTGAGGAAATTCCCTTCAACTTCTAGTTTGCTGAGAATTTTTAACATGAATAATGTTGAATTTTGTCAAATACTTTTTCTACATTATTGGTACAGTCATGTGGTTTTTTTTTTTTTCTTCGACTGCTACTAGGGTAAATTATACTAACTGATTTTCAAATCCTGAATAGCCTTGCAATCATATAATAAACCCCACCTGGTCATAGTGTATTTTCCTTTTTATTTTTGCAGAATTAAAATTGCTAATACTTTGTCAATGATGTCTGTGTCCGTGTTCTTGAGGACTACTGCTCTATAGTTTTCTGCTTTTGTGTGGTAGGGGTATTGGGGAAATGCTGGCTTCATAAAATGAGTAGAGAGATGATTCCTCTTATATTTTCTGAAAAAAAAAAGATTATGTAAAATTGGTGTTATTTCTTCCTTAAATATCTGATAGAATTTGCCTGTGAAACCAAATGAATCTGGAGATTTCTTTAAGAAATTTTTTAATAGACTTTTCCAGTACAGTTTTAGGTTCACAGCAAAATTGAACAGATAATACAGTTCCAGTATTCTCCCTGCCCCCGACTCCCACACACATCTATCCAACTGTCAACATCTCGCTCCAGAGTGGGACATTTGTTGCACATGAGCCTACATTTACACATCATTATCCTTCTCAAAGTCCATACATTAGGATTCACTCTTGGTGTTGAATGTTCTATGGGTTTTGAAAAATATATAATGATGTGTATCTACCATTACAGTACCATACAGAATAGTTTCACTGCCCTAAAAATTCTCTGTGCTCTATTATTCATCCCTTTCTCTCCCCCTAACCGTGACAACCACTGATCTTTTTTCTGTGTTCATAGTTTTGCCTTTTCCAGAAAGTCATATAGTTATAATCATACAAATGTAGCTTTTTCAGGTTGTCCTCTTTCATTTAGTAATATGCATTTAAATTTCCTTTTTGTTTTTTTCATGGCTTCATTGCTCATTTCTTTTTAGCGCTGAATAATATTCCACTTCTGGGTGCGACACAGTTTATCCATCTTTGTAGCTTTCAAATTTTGGCAATTATGAATAAAGATGCTGTGAACTTCCATGTATAAGTTTTTGTGTAAGCCTAAGCTTTTGGATAAATACAAAGGAGCATGATTGCTATATGAAAAAAATATGTATAGTTTGGTAAGAAACTGCCAAACTGTCTTCCAGAGTGGCTGTATTATTTTATATCTCTACTAGCAATGAGTGAGAGTTTCTGGTGCTCCACATCCTCACTGACATTCAGTGTTGTCAGTGTTTTGGATTTTGGCCATTCTGATAGGTGTGGAGTGGTATCTCATTGTTGTTTTATTTGCAACTTCCTAATGAGCTATGATGTTGATCATCTTTTCACATGCTATTTGCCATCTGTTTATCTACTTTGGTGAGGTATCTGCTAAGGTTTTTGCCCCCTTTTTAAATTGGGTGGTTTTTTTTTCTTTTAGTGTTGAATTTGAAGTGTTCTTTGTATATTTTGAATAACACTCCCTTATCAGATTTGTCTTTTGCAGATATTTTCTTCCATTTCATGACCTGTCTTTTCATTCTCTTGACATCGTTTTTTACAGAGCAGAGGTTTTTAATTTTACTGAAGTTCAGCTTACCTATTATTTCTTTAATGAATCATCCCTTTGGTATTATCTAAAACATTATCACCATACCCAAGGTCATGTCGGTTTTCTCCTGTGTAGTCTTCTAGGAATTTTATACTTTGTATTTTACATTTATGTCTATAACCCATTTTGACTTAATTTTTGTAAAGGGTTTAAGGTCTGTATTTAGATTTATTATTTTTGCTTGTGGAGCTTTTCTGTTTTCCCGGATTTTTTATTTTGGCATGTCTGCAGAGTTACTTTAATGTGAAATCTCATCATTTCTTTTAAAACCACTGGGTAAATTTTTAGCCAATTATCAGTGATTCAGGTTAATTAACAATATTATATAAAATAATCAACAGAATAGAAGTCAGTTATACTTGACTTTAAAGTAAATGTACTTTATGCTTTCTTTCTCTGACTCTTCTGTTAGTAGGAGGAGATGAAAGTAGTTCTGGATCCCACCATTTCATTCTCCAAGCAGTTATTTGCATGCACTACACAGTTGACCTTTGAACAGCAGGAGTTTGAACTGTGGGGGTCCACTTATATTCAGATTTTTTTTTTTCAATAAATACAGTTGGCACTTTTTATCTGTGGGATTCACATCCTTGGATTTCACAGCCCTGGATCAAAATCAGTATTTTTGCATTCCCAACCATAACCACAGATTCCTAACTGTGGATCGAATATACTGTTTTCAATCTGAGGTTGGTTGAATTCTTGGATGCAAAGGTTGGCCGTAGTTAAGTTTGGGGGGAGTCAGAAGTTATACACAGATTTTTGGCTGTACAAGGGGTTGGCATCCCTAACCACTTCCTCAGAATTGTTCAAGGATCAACTGTATTTCAGATACTCCGCTAGGACCTTTATGCTGTCTTCTGTCATTAACCTCCATAAGAGCCTCATGAGGCTTGTAGGTTAGGGACCTGTTGTGGCAGGTTTGTTTCTTACAACTCTATCAGGTAATTATTATTCTCATTCTACAAATGAGGATGATGAGGCTCGAAGAAATTAGGTTATTTGTCCAGAGTCACAGTAATAAATGGTGAGGCTGTCCATCACATTAAGCAGCCCATGCTGTTTCCAGAACACCAGCTTTTACCCAAATGATTTAATAATGAAGTAATAATCAGTAAGTTAAATTTCAATTTAACTTTCAGAGACCTTTGATTCTAAATACTATTTGTCTTCTGGAACTGGATACAGCATGTATCACCCACTCTCATCTTTGAAATATTTTCCACATTCCTTTAAAGAAATGCACCATCATGGAAGAAGCTATCTCTAATTCCACATATTGGATTAGCTCCTGATTATACAGTAGACTGCTAAACCTGAGTTCAAATCCCTCCTGACAATGACTCCTGAATGACCTGAGCAAGCAGCCTCTCTTGCAGTCCTCAGTTTCGTCACCTGTAAAGTGGAGACAACAATACCTACCTCAGAGTTATTATTAGAACCAAGTAAGATAATTCATGTAAAGTAGTCAACACAGTGGCTGACTCTTAGGAAATGCTCAGGAAATATTTGGTATGAGAGAGGGAGGAAGGTGCATGGTACTGGGGTAGCAGTGGTAAGGCTCCACAAAGTACTCAAGCAGCACAAAATAAACATCTAAATTAACTTGGCAGAATGTTAGTTATACAGTCCTCTTGTAATAACCACAAAGAAAAATAAAGGTGAATGTTAATTTACTTCAGTTATGTTATCTGCAACCTAGAAGGAATGTAGATATGTTCATTAAATTTGCTAGTAGTGCTTGATGGTTCTATGGTAATTCTGCTGAGAAAACGAGAAGAGTACAGTAAAGCATATTGTTAAACTGAATCCAGATTACAAAATGCTGAGGCTTATAGAGTTTTACTGACTATAAATTTAGCAATCATAGAGAAAGAGGGGAAGAGTAGACAAGATTACCTTTTCTATGCTAGGAATATTGTCAAATTGTAGACTGTCTCCAGACATTTTTTTTCTTTCTTTTTAACAGACAGCTTTTTGGAACAGATAAACGCATGCTATGTAGGCGAAAGTAGTTTATTTCTGTTGAAAAGAAAGTTTAAAGAGCAAGTATCCTTGGGATTAGCACAATGTAGTAGGTATCTCACAATAATTCCAGATGACAACAAAGCCAGTACAAAATAAAAGTTGCCATCATACACAAGCAATCAGGAAATTATCAACAAGCACTGATACTGTAACCATATCTGGAAGTTACATGAAGTTACAGGATGGAAAAACCCAACTAGTAAGATTTCAGGTGAAATTTGTATTCTTTAAAGGCAGTTTTAAGTAATATGTCATTTTCTTTCATAGAGTTATTAGGTAAAATTAATACTAATTATAGCAATTTTTCAAATAAACTAATTTATGTTTAATATATAAAAAACATTGAAAAAGGACACAAAAAATGACTAGTAATTTTATATTTCACAGATAATCATCATTAATGCTTTTATATATCCTCATGTGTATGTATATATATATATGTATATATGTATATATGTATATATGTATACACACACACACATACACCTTTTCCAAGACTGGAAAAACTCATCCAATTTTTTTACTATAAGCTTTCATTAGTTAATAATCCAGTAGTTAAACACTTTCCTCAGGCTAAAGGAAGTGAAACTACTGAGTCAAGTATGTTTAAAATTTTTTTAATTGAGCTATAATTTAAATATAAGAAAATACACAGTTTGTATCTGTTCACTTTGATGAGTTTTAACAATTGTATACTCCCATGTAAATACCACCAAGCCAAGATACAGAACATTTACCTCGCCCAGAAGGTTCTCTCGTGCCCCTTTCCAGACAGTTCCCTCCTCCCAGCCACTCTGCTTTCTGTCAGTTCAGGTATGCCTTTGATGACATTTTTGCTAGATTGCATTAAATAGATAAAAAGTTCAATCATTTATACATATCTCTACCAACAGTGTATGAAGTTGCTGGTTTCTCTTTACTCGAGGTATTACATGAGTAAGTATGTGTTGTAATATATCACAGATAACAGATATAGATATACTAATCTTTGCCACTTTCTACATTGTATTAGTTTGAATTTCTTTGTTTACTGGTAAAGTTGAACTTTTAAATATGTTAATTGACCATTTATATTTTATTGTTGTGATGGTTGTTAATTACATAGCCTAATGTGATTTTATATATTTCTTGTTAATTTAGAAAAGCTCTTACTTATTAAGAATATTGTTCTTTGTTTTAAATATTTTTACCAACTTTACATTGCATTACAATTTCTTTATGGAGGTTTTTGTTCATTTGTTTGTTTTTTTCACATGAAGTTTTAAATTTGCATTGCCAAATCTGGCATTCTTTATGTTTTCTGCCCAGTGTTGCTGCTCTTTAGGTCTTCATACTCCCAAGATTATATAAATACCTAGTTATAGCTTTGTCTCGTATTTTTACAGTTTTGTTTTTATTTTTAATTTACATCTTAAATCCACCTGGAATTGATCTGGTACATTACATTAGGTTAATGTTATAACTTTTCTTTTCTCAGTTACTAACCACCACAGTTGAGTATGTTTCCCCAATGGTATTAAAAATGTCCTTCTTCATCTAATAAGGTCTTACATATATTTTCTAGTCTGTTTCATTATCTTACATGGATTTTTCTGAATATTCCTGTTCAATACCTCAGTACTAAATTATTGTAGCAATATAATACTATATAATATCTGGTAAGCAAGTTGAGCCTTTATTCTTCAACATATTTTTTACTTAAAAAGCTTAAGCGTCTGGATAGTGTGCTATAATTATTTTCTGTTAGCTAACCACACCTGGGAAAAACTTAGACAATTGACCATGGAGTCAATAAAAAGGCCCCATTATTTAACAGGTGGCCGCTACCTGAATTGCAGCCCTAGTGCCAAAAAGGAAATAATCAGGCTTTAGACGACCCCCTACCTTCAAAGAGATGGAAAAGATCACATGTGGAAAATAAGTAGCATGAGGGAAAAAAAGAACAAAATGTAGGATATTTGATTGCCTTTTTTTGTATAGTCATATAAATGTTTTTATGAGAAGTTTGATCAGAATTTTTTCCATCTCTCTGGTACTGAACAAAAATGCAAAGGATTAACGAAGTTGCAGAGTAGATAACCTCTCACTTATTTTACATTATGTGAATCCCCCAGGGCATCTAGAATGGCCACATGTGAATACAAAGCACAAAATCCTTTTACAAAGACATTCATTAATAATCTTTTACTACCTGCCATTTTGAGTTATTAATATCCCCTTTTCTCTATGGTATTAATGCAGATAATCAAGTTAAATGTAATAACAATGTTCTGTTCCTTGTATGCAAATAATCCAATTGACCATGATAAGTAAAATGTTGGTCTTGAGCTGTCTTTAGTAGAAATAAAACGTATAGTAGGAAGCTAACTTTTACTGAACATTTAAAAAGCACCAATCAACCTTTTTTTCTAAACCTATACAGAAATACCATTCTTCTGCCCAAATTATATAAGAAGAATTTTAGGCACAGAAAGGTCAATGAGGAACTTAGGTCAAGATCTTAGAAATAGGCAATCATGCTTGGCTCAATAGTTGAATGCTATTTGTTTTTATTTCTTGTTTGTGATTTTGTATTGTAACAATTTCTCTGACTGAGCTAGTCTGTATATTTTTCATATTTTCAAAAAACGTAGTGCTGTTATTTTAAGCTATAGTAATAAGGTCAAACAAGTGACTTTAAGACTTTGTTAACTCTTGGTCAAAAATCATCTGTCCCCATTAAGTCATGAAAGATATTAAGTCTATATCCATAATATTATAATCTTGGTAGTATATAAAGAATTAAAAATTAGTAAGTTATTTTAAAATTTGCTTAACTTGAACAAGAAGTTTCTGCCACATTTACCCATAATTTTTCATAGGAATATAAATAGTAGAGTGGTGTGAGGATGGGATTTGGCATCAGATCTGAATTTAAATTTCAGCTTGGGAATTTACTAGCTGTGTGTTCTTGGGCAAATTATATATCCTTTCAAACCCTGGTCCTTAAAGTGTAAACTGGGAATAGTAATAGTACCTTCCTGATAGGTTAAATGAGATCCTATTCTTAAAGTATTCTTAAAGTATTTAGCAGGGTGTCTGGAATAATCAGTGCTCAATAAATGTTCTGGTGTTCTCATCTTCAGTACTCTCATTGATATTTTTAGGAATTGATTTCTCCAGATTTGACTGCTGTCGGTAGATCTATCAAGATAATGATTGGAATGTATGCCATTTTTATGTATGATAGTTCTTACAACCTTTTCTTAGTTAACTCATAATAAGTTGCAGTGGTTAATGTCATATTCTTAATACTCCGAAATAAAATAAATTTGAGATTTGAGATTTTTTACAGTGACCAGTAATGCCTCATTAATAAAATGTTGGCCTTTCCCCAAGGCTAGTACGAAAAAGAAAGAAGAAACATCAGTTGTAAATACAATTTAAATAGAAAGCAAAAGAATATCATCACTTTGGAGAACATAGAATTATAAGTTTAGCATAATGTAAATATTTTGCTTCCATTTTCTCTATTAACCAAATTCTAAGGTAGTGGTAAAACGAAGCAAGAAGGAATGTGATTATACACCAGGTTCCCTAGCTAGTGTGTTCGTTTTATTCAGAAGTGTAAATAGTGCTGCAGAAAACCAAAGTGACTCTTTCTTAAAGAGGTCTTGTCAGAGTTGCTGACCCTGGAAAGGTGATTATTTTAGTTCTAAGCCCTCTATTCAATCCCCAACTTCACCTCTCTTTCTGCCTTCTTTCTTCTGGATAAAGAAAACTCATTGGTATTGACTCTGTGCTTTCATACAGTTTGCTCTGAAATAAATTTCTATCACATTAGGGAAGTTTGCTCTGTGCATGGATTTGTTTTGAGAGACAGGCAGATAGCCATGTTCCCCAGCTGCTTACCGGGCCTTTTCGTTTGTGAACTCCATCTTCCATGTGTTGTTTTATTCGTTCACTTGTCATAGATTATCTTATTGGCTGAGAAGTTGGCTAAACCCAGGGCAAGTGTAAGAATTCATATTGCTGATTTATTCTGAAAAGGCTCTTAAATCTTTCAATCTGCATCCTGCTGACTATTATGCTTGTCAGGTAAACCCCACCCCCCACCCCCCAAAAAAGCCAAGAAACTGTTCATCCCCATGTTTCTGAAGATGTTTTGAATATTACATCTTTTACATTTGCTCCAACAATACTCAATATTTATTAAAGACACTCTATAATATAAGAATTTCTTTTTCACTGTTGGGAACAAGTTATTTTTAAGAGTTGGCTTTTTAAAACCCCAAACTATGAGGAAAATATTAGCATTCATTCAAAGTCAGAACAAAGGAGGTTTTTCCATGTTAACTGTGAACAGTAAAAGGAAATTCACAGGTTTTCATCTTCTTTTCCTTTTTTTCAAAGGCCGGTGTGCATTTTCCTCTCTGCTTGGTTTACCTAATGCTCTATTTTTCTATACTTATTTTCGCTTGTTTAAATATTTTTAAATTTTTTGTTTCTATTTTTCTTCTGCCATTTTTAAAACCCATCTTTTGAGTTTTGGCCATATCTGTCTACCTTTTTTTTTTTTTTTTTTTTTGCTTCCTATAAGTCACTCTTCCTATTCTTCGTTTTGAGTCTTATTTTATTTTTACTTTTCCTCCTTGATTTTTTTCTCCTCTTGAGCTTTTTCTTTTTCTCACGGTCATCTCTGCTGTGCTGCGTTGCTCTGATGGACACAAAGAATGCCAGTGACTTCATTTTCTTGGACTTTTTTTTATATATACTTTGATCTCTGGACTCATTCATGTTTGTCTCTTCATATGAATTAGTGTCACCTCTACTATCTACTTCATGTTGAAAAAAAGACTCACACTTCCTTTTTCATAGGTGCTGATACTTTCAACCTTTAACTTCTTAATTTCTAAAGAAGCATTTAACATTTGTGAAAAGAGAACCCTAAGTTACTTGTAATCAGTGATGGAGAAAGTCCTAAAATTAAAAATTCATAAAGTTTTTCTCTAAATATTACACTTTGATAGATAAAATACAGAGATGAAAGAATCATCCAATTGATGTTTATAAATATATTCTAGAAATCATAGAAAAATGGCAAAAGTTTTAAACAAAATTGTTTATATTTTAAACAGTATCAAAAGTGAACTAAGAATCACAGAAGGAAAACACAGTTGTGATATTTGGAGTTGATAATGTCATTATTTTTTAGTTTTGATGAATTTATTTGAAGTGACTCTAAAAGCTTGTGATTTATTATTATATGTACTTCAAAAGTACCTGTAGAAGTGTCAGTCATATTTAGGCTTCCAGATTTTCTAGACTATGAACCTAGGAATCAGACATCAGCATGGTTAAAAAAAAGAAAAAAGAAAAAAGAAAACAAAGTTCAATAGCTTCTCTGCAGTTGCTTATCTATAAAATAGAGGAAACCAAGTTATTTGCAAATTTAGATTTAAAACTATCTACAAAAAATTCTAAGAATTCAGTATTGTGGCCAGATAAAAAATATACAAAAATCAGTAATAGTTGCTTTGAAATGACCACTTAGAAAACATTTTTTTAAATTAAGAAACCTGCAGCCTATTAGAGAGATTGATAGGTATACTATATTCACAAAATGCCTAATTATTATCTCAAAATTATTTTTAAAACCTAATGTAATCAAAATAAAAATACTAGTAGAAGGAGGGAGAAAAACATGCAAGCAAAAATAGCCGTGAAAATTTTTGATAAAGAGTAGTGAAGCATAACTCCTCACTGTTTAGTTGTGGGCTTCACATAGTGACTTTCCTCCAAAGAATACAACATGGAAAGCAGGGAAAAAATTAGTTTACACTACCTCAGCAAGGTAATCAAGGTCAACATATCATAAATCACATTGACGGTATGTATGTACCTTTGACTTGATGTAGTGACAATTGTACTTTATATCATGGTCTTTATCCCAATAACCGATAAACCCAATCTTATCATGAGTAAAACATCAGAAAAATTCTAGTAGTGGGCATATGCTATAAATACCCAACCAGTACTCCTCAAAACTTTCAATGTGATTAAAAAAAAAAAAAAAAGGAAATTTTGAGAAATTGCCACAGTCATGAATAGCCTAAGGAGACATATCGACTAAATGTATTGTGGTGTCCTGAATGAGATCCTAAATTAGAAAAAGGACATTAGGTAAAAGTTAAGTGTATTAGTCTCCTAGGGCTGTTATAACAAAATACCATAGACTGGGTAGATTAACAACAGAAATTTATTTTCTCACAGTTCTGGAGGCTAGAAGTCAAAGGTCAAATTGCTATAGGTTTGATTTCTAGTGAGACCTCCTTTCTTGGCCCCCTTCTCTTGCTGTGTCCTCACATGACCTTTTCTCTAAGTGCATGTGCTCCTAGTATCTCTTCTTTTAAGGACATCAGTTCTACTGGATTAACTATTTATCTTCACAAAATAAAAGTTTGTTACTTCTGAAGACATTCAGAAAGTACCTGGCTAACTACTTACCAGCTATACATTTCTTGAATATGAATCTTGCAGGCTGCATGTGAAATGGGGGTGATAATAACATCTTTCCTGCCTATCCCATACAGTTATTATAGAGATAATACCAGACAGCATATTAAAGCCTTTTGTAGATTGCTATTTCAGTGGGCATTCTTATTATTGTTGCCTCACACTTTTCAGGCAGTTCCAAAATATGCATTTGTTCTGGTGTCTATGTGTTCATCTCTTTAATAGACTGTTCACTTCAAGAGAGCAGGGCTTGGGTCATATTTGGCTTTGTGTCCCTAGTGTGTCACACATAAACAGCACTCAGATGTTTGTTGAATAAATAATTGAATTTAGCTCCTTGCTTTATCGTCAAACCATATATAAGAAATAGATAGTACACTTGAGATTATTCTGTTAGAATAATAGGCTCAGAGATCACTTAAGCTTCTTCAAGTATGTGAGTATTTTGTCATTAGGAAGCATCTGTTCTTCATCTCTGAAGGAGCCAGAACAAATGGCTGATGAAATCAATCAATCTGAAAGTGTAAAGGTTTTTAAACATTAGTGCTTTGGTTTTAACTTTGGCTCTATTTTAAAAATCACCAGGAAAACATTTTCACTCCCTGATGCTGGGGCCCCATCCCAGGACAAACGAATCAGTACTTCTATAGGTTGAGATCTGGTGTGGGTAGTTTTCAAAACTACCCAGTTGATTCTAATTAACAGTCTGTGTTTGATGCAGGGTTCTAGAATTAGACTTTTAGAAACATTGCTTTAAAACATATCCTCTCTAGTTCTACACAGGTACCCTAGGAAATGGAAAAGAACATTCGGAGTGCTCCCACTTCAGTCTCCAAGGGATAAATACTAGCGGTCACTGATATGAGTCCAGTGGAAAAGCAGCAGTCAGTGTGTGCCGAGCTGTGAGAGGTCATGAAAAGGTGGGCTGTGCTGAGCATGAGACGTTCTGCAGGGCCTGTTAGACATTTTAGAAGTTTATCATAGAAACAAAAAGACAGTCCCTGCCCACAATAGGAGGGTCAAGTGTTAGTTTAGCTAACCAGCTGGTACTAGCCAGCAGGGCTGGCCAGCACAAAGGGTCTGAAGGCTTTGATTCACAAAATAAATCACCATTTGTGGCACTGAAAATATGGTTGTGAACAAGATTCACAGTGTCTGGAATAACTGACAATCTGCTCTCAATGAGGTAAACAGGCAGTTACAAACTGGTGAGAGTTGATGAAGGAAATGAAATAAGTTTGGTGAGATAGGAAGATCCAGTTGTTAGGATTTTAAGGGTCATACGGTAATAGCTAGTTGATAGTTCCTGTTCAAAGGAATGCTAGAAAAGAAATATGTAAGAAAGATTACTTGAGAACCTTTGGAGGATTAGAAGATGGAAAAATAATATAGAAGTGGAAGAGTTAGGACACCTTACAGCATCTAAGGTTTGGGTGATAAGTTCCTAAATTAGGGAGATTTGGAAATGGGAAGGAGTGGTTTATAGAATTCCTTGTGAAAAACATAGCTGCTTTCATTAAATAAATATAAATAATTTAAATGCATTTCAGTCAGAAATGAATTATTAATATTGGAATTTTATTTTGAGTACTATATGTCTGAGAATGAGTACCTCTCTTACGTTCCTCATTACTATTAATTGCTGTCATGTCTTAATCTATTTCACAATTGAGAACTTTAAAAACAACTGGATGTCAATTTAGTGAAGATATTCAAGGTCCAGGTTCTTTTCAAATAAACAATTATTTACTTTTGTTTATAATCCCACACAGTCACACACACACACAAAAACACTTACCGGTCAAACACCTCTGTGAAAATAAGCCTCCATATTTCTGTAGCACACTAAAGTCAATATTTTTATTTGAGAATCAGCTTATGTAAAGCTTTTTATTAATCAGAACTAAATTTTTGTCATTGCCTTTAAATAAATAAACTCTAAGATTTTTCATATGTAAATGAGCAATGTGTACTTAATTCCAAAAAAATCACCGCTCTTGTTGGTCCAGTTCCATGACCAGCTACCGAGTGGATAGTATTGAGTTATTGGTACATACGAGATTGTGAACTACCAGATCCTTATGTACTCGAATTAAGTCTATATTATAAGTCTGCATGTGTATTCTCACAGGAGACTGTAAAATGTGGGCATGCTTTCAAGTCATGCAGTCTGTGATTTATGGAGGCACACGGGTCAGGAGTTTATTATGCTGAAAATCATAATAACTGTTTTGTTTGCTTTTTAAAATGAAGTGATTGAAGCATGTTGAAAGATAAATGAGTGAAGCATTTTGAGTATACTTTTATTTCTATTAAAGATTAAATATTATTGCTGAGTAACCAGCCATGCTAAGTATTATGATATTAAAGCTGAAGTAGTTTGTAAGCTGATAGCCCCCTCTTTCCTCTGGGTTTAGGTTTGTTATTAATCAAAACGTTGGACTTGTTTAATGCAGTGGCGTATGAAACAAACAGTTGAAAAAGACAGCTACTTTAATTTATGGCTTTCTGTTTTTTCAAATTTGTAGGAAAATCTGTTCTTTCTGTGGACCTTGTGCTGTGGTTCACGTATCTAGCTGTCATTTCTTACACCAGAGCCAACTAAATCCAATACTTGCCAGATTGTCTCATGGCAGAGAAAGGAGGAAGGTGCCTTTTTATGGTTTTAATTGACAAATTCTGATAAAGTCATTTTGAAACATGGGCAGTCCTTACTGGAATGAATATTACACAAAACCCACCTGTATTTTGGGGCAGAAAAAAAAGGATACATTTTTAAATAGAAGAGTGGAAAGGTATTATAAGTTAACTGAAGTGAAGGTTTTTGTTTTTTAACATCAATATAGGAGTATTGAATAAAATTATTTTAGAGGGCACATGATTCCAGCTACTTCCTGGCTGGGGCTTAGGTGTCTGCCCAAGAGTCATTTGGAAAGATGCTGAGTATTTACTGAAATGCAGGGTAGGGGCCGGGTGCCCCATATTGTGTAGTAAAGGACCTTTCACAGGAAAGTCTTGCCAGTCTTCTAAACTTGGTCCTCAACAGTGGTAATACACGTGCAATTTCTAAAAAATAATGCACTTTGTGGGGAATGCAGCACAGACTGTAAGATGTGTCGAAGAGAAAGACCACCTCTTAGCATCTGAAACAAAAGGCTGAATTTATTACTTACTGAAATAAGAGAGAATTATGCTCTTAGGCACAGTCTCTCAGCGGGTTGCAAATCTTTATATAGATTTCGGGGTTAGAGTTTTTTTAGGGATTGACATCAGCCTCAGAAGCCTCATTATTCAAGAGAGACTGTTGGTGATTGGCTGGCTTTCAGAAGCGTGTTTGCTGGAGCGAGTCCGCCACTGATTGGCCAACTTTCAAAAGCGTAAGGCTGTCACTGATTAGTTGGCTTTCAGAGGTGTATTTACTGACATGAGTTGTCACTGATCATTTAGGCCGGGGCAAGTCATCATTAATTGATTAAATCTGGTTTAATTGTGTCTCAAACTGGTTCTAGTGGTCACTTGTTACCAAGGCTACAGAATAACCAGCCTTTTTTTTAAGAGTTGGGGGTTGTTTTATTCTCAGAAGCTAATACTCAAACTCTGTAGGAAATTGAAAACACAAGAGAATTCAGACTCTGAAGAACCTGTCTAAATAAACAATTATCCTATGATGCAGTTTCTAAATAATGGTGTTTACTAAAGCAACAGGGAGTGTAAAAAGTCAACAGTTCTCACATGTGAGATGGCATGTTTATATATTATTGACATCAGTTATAAATTTGATACAAATAATGTGTTATTGATAAAAAACTATGGAAATGTTTTTTAATATACTAAATGTTCCCTCATTTAATAAATTAAAGTAGACTTTATGTCATCCATATAATAATATCACTAGCACTCATTGCATTCCAATAAGCTTTTTCTGGGATAGAAGGGGTGGGGATTATAGGAAAACAGCTTGCCAGCCCTGGTGAATAGTAGCTATTGAACGCTTGTAATTATAGTATCACTAATATTGTAACATTTTATTTCCCTCCAAAAATCTTTTTTAGGATTCTTCCAAATCTGAGCATATCTGTGGGAGTTTGTCTCATAAGTAAACTTCACTCAGCATGTGTGCTACTGTGAGGGAAAAGGCACTAATGTAATATTTGGGTTTCATCTAAAAGTCACAACTGGTGTATGGGGAGTTTAATCCTATAGGCAAGTTAGCTCTATCTACTGTGATAAAAGTGCCGGGCATGCCTATTTTAAAAATTGCTTAAGTAACTAGTCATTTTGTTTATATATGAACACTGAACTCTTCTCTTTCCAAATTCATTCATTCAGTTCTATGAAACCTGGTCTTTTGACTTCCCTGTTTATTCCTGATACCTCCTAGTGGGGGCAGAGCTAATTACTTAGATATTTCCCTGCTGCTAAGGATAGCCAGCTTATGACCACTTATGATTCAAGCACATGTTGATACTTTAAGACCAGTAAGCATTTGATAAAATAGGAAAGCAGGGTGGTTAGATTTGTTGCAGTCAACAGTAAGAGGAGGAAATTAGTCCATGGAGCTGTGCCAAAAGCTGTTTCATTTTGTAAGAAAAAAAAAAAAACTCCCCAACAACTCCACAGAAAAAGGAGTCATAACACCATTTGAACAAGAATTTTCTTACCAAATGCCCTGCTCTTGACCCATATAACTACTGAAAACAACAAGAAGAAAACCAGATAGGGCTGGTTTATTGTCAGGAGTTTTGCTCTGTAACCTGGCTCACTCTGGCTGAGTGAGCATGCTCTTTTTAAGAAAGCCAGCAGAATGTTCTCTGAGTTTAGTTTAAGGAACACTTCTGGGGAGAACTCTTTTAACCTCCCATCAGGGAAGGAACTTCAAGTGAACACTGGGGCAAAAAGACTCACTAGTAGAAATACAAGCCAACAGAGCACACTCCAGACATACTTTTCAAATTTGAGTGTTTTTCTGAGAAGTTGGGTTTCCATGTGGTATAAGCACCAGTAAACATTACTCGCATCTTTGTGTATTGTGCCCTGACAGTTCATTATGCCAAGGGTATTGTAGTATAGAATTTCTACTTTCAGTTTTCATGCCAAAATCACTGTACCATCTTTCTCCCTCTTTAGGATGTCACATGTACTTCAGTTTGAGGATAAAAGCAGAAAAGTTAAAGATGCAAGCATGCAAGACTCAGACACTTTTGAAATCTATGATCCTCGGAATCCAGTGAATAAAAGAAGAAGGGAAGAAAGCAAAAAGCTGATGAGAGAGAAAAAAGAAAGAAGATAGAATGAGACTAATGATAACCAGAACTAACTGAAAGCGTGCCTGCAGTAAATGGCCTTGTAACAGTTGTTCCCAATAGCATCACTTAAAGGCGTGAAAAGAAGTATTTTTGAATCTGTTGTCTGGTTTTGAAAAACAGTTATCTTGTTATGTAAATTGTGGAATGGCATAAGCAAATGCTTTTGGTTATTGGTACATGCATTTTTTTCCTAACTAACTTTTTATATTGCTAAATATGAAATAAATCATTTTCCTTCCAATTTTCATGTTAACCATTTGCAGACTGTGCAAGCCTGTTTGTGTCTTTTTACCCTAAAATATGATTTTTTATAAGAAATTTTTGAAGAAAGACTATTTGAGGAAAACTTCCCTAACATTCTGTTACCATAGTACTAACTTGGGATTATAATTTTAAAAATAGTATAATACAAAGATTGATTTTTGTTGTTGTTGTTTTGTATATAAATACCTAAAAAGAGCCAAATCGGTAAAACTCAATAGCCCCTTGCCTTAAATCTTGAGGAGTCCCCAAGTGAATATGCATCTAAGCTAACACCTAGGTTTTATGGATGCAGTCGAGACTCTAACACACTAACGTCAGCCAAGCTCGTTGCGCGCCCTGGCCATGACAATGGGACACCTGCCCACTCCTCTGCCCTCAGCACAGTAATGGCAGGAGTCTGTGCAGAGGCCCCATTCTGGCAGTAGAACTCAATAAGAATTTAGCCTTTGATGACAAGTACTCATACTGGTTATTCACAATGTATTATCTATATTTAGCCAGTTTTTTTTCCTAGAATCTGAATGCTAAAATTACACCACAGGCTACCTAAAAAAAAAAAACGTCACCAGCCACATTTTTTCAGATAGTGTCTCATCAGCCCTCTTTTTCAAAGTGTAATCCAGTAGAGCATTAGTTTTCAAAGTGTAGTCTCAGATGTGACACCACAGTAGTGGCAGCATCACTTGAGGACTTGTTAGAAATGCAAATCCTTACCATACTGCCCACCACCACCACCCCCTTCCAGACTCACATTTCTGAAATTCTGAACCCCGAGGGCTTGTGAAATAGACTGCGGGCCTCACTGCTGGTGATTCAGTCTTTGGAGATTGGGAATATCAAGTGAAGCTAAAGATGTACATGTTTCTGCTTCAAAAATTCTTATCCTAGGTCTGTACCTTAAAGAAATTCTCACACATTGCTCAATTATTGTACTAAATATACAGTTAGACATCAACCAAAGAATTGATAAATAAGTTGTTCTGTATATCCATACTATTGAATACCTTGTGTTGGGGGAGATCAATAAACCTAAGCTATATATATATTAATTTATCCTAAAAATAATATGAAAAAAAAGAGACCATCTATATAAAATTTTGAAACACACAGCACACTATTATACATTGTTTGTGGATGTATACATATGTAGCAAAATATAAAGCATGTATGGAAATAGTGATTACCTCTGTGGAGACACAAGGAATACTCGGGGACTTTGGCTTGTATTTGTAATGTTTTATTTCTTAAAGTAGATGGTAGATAATTAATCCTCATAGTATTTTCTATACATTTGGGTATGCCTGAAATATTTCATAATTTTTTCTTTATGATCTTTTCTGTAACCTGGGGTGAGATGAGTTTCAATACAAGAATCCTTTGGTTTTGCTTTTAGGAAGCTCGAGAAAGTTTCAGAGGGGAGGAGAGGACAGGATAGGGATATTCTGGAGAAATGTCAACCCACTCAAATGAGGGGTGATCAGACTCAAAGCCACCAAAATATAAGCCAGTATTTGGAAGTGTGCTCCATCTTCCCCTCACCACAAAGTTGTAAAATCAGTACATCACAGATACAAGTAAAAATTTTGTTTGTACTGATGTATCCTATAGGTTTCTCCACCATTCTTCCTCAAATGTGTCCACCTTTACCAGTGTGATATTGGCCCAATAACAGAGGAAACCACAGGCCTCCAGAGCACAAGCCAGAAGAATAATATTTGTAGGTGTAAAAAGATAACCGAATGACAATTAAACCCTCAGGTTGGTTAAATGCTTCTTATTCTGCTTTATTCACAAGGAGCAGAAAAATCTGAAACTCCACAGAGATTAGAATCTTATCAGAAGAATTTCACCATGGTTATAAAATTTACTTTGAACTTAATAATAGCAACAACAATTTTTAAAGCTTAGGAATGTGTTTAAATTATGTTAAATATGGTATTAAATGTGCTTATAGTAAAGTCTTTGGAAATGTCTCAGGTACGTGTTTGAGCCATATGAATTGGAAAAACAAAAAGTCAGTTCAAAGACAGTAACAGTGAAAACATAAGAAAATTAGCCTTTTTAGTTCATTCTAATTTGATATTTCTTTGGATTTATTTTCCTTTTCTGTGTCTTGCCCTAGGGATGTTACACTGAAACAGTAAAGTCTGTTAGCATTCCTGTTCATTGTCTATGACAACGCTGGATGTTCTGGAAAGCAAAGAAAAAAGCAATTCCTGGCATTTTTTCCCCCATTTTTCTGACAAGCCAGTTTTTCACTGTGGTTGAAGCTTTCGGCAAGGTGAAAGTTAAAACTAACCCTAGACCTCTCCTTTCTCAATAGGTAACTGAAGTCAATGCAGATCTCTCTAGAATTTTTAAATTAATTTTTATTTTCAATCATAGTTGACATTAATATTACTTTCTATTAGTTTCAGGTGTACTCTCCAGAATTCTTAATAATGCCACATTGTCACAGCCCTTGGCTTCTGTATGCTCTGAAGCCACACAGTAATGCATTTGCTGCATCTAAAAATGGGGACACCATAGAACAAGGTCATTAAAAAGTGTGAGGAGATGAGTGGTTTGCTGCTGTCGTTTTTAGAACAAGTTCAATAAGCTATGGTGTCCTTTATCAAACTGTCACTACCAAGTTCCTTGATAGGATCTGACGTGTGAGGTACATAAACCTGTTCTGTTGTGTCAGTGTGGCCTGTATGGAAAAGGTTAGATAAATGCAGAATATTGCCCAAACATGCTGTTTAATCTCGGCGATAACAAGAAAGAAAATGGAGGTGTGAAGTGAGTTGCCACCGAGGGTTGTATAGTGTAAGCAATTTGTACGTACGGGGTGTAGAGAAGTTAAGAGGGGTTACATTCTTTAACACTGTCATTCACAAAAAAAAAAAAAAAAGTCTGGTTTCTCTATGGCTTTGACTTTGTTCCAATGACACTATACAGTTTATCGGTGGCACCACTTCTGCTTACTAGAAAGCAGGAAGTTTTCCTGTCCCATGTATATTCTATCTCCTTTCAGATTTTAATAGAGAAGGGAAACAGGAACAATTATTTTTAGAGAATTCCTTTCTACTAAGGACCTGATGATATTTGAATTCCAAGTGAAATAATAAAACACCAAATCTTACTAAGATGGGTGTTAGAAGCTACTTGCTTATAAAAAGGGTATTCATTTATTCCCCCAAAACCCTCCTTGCCAAAGTCATATGTGCATATCCACAGGTGCTAAGGGTTTCATTAACCCCTGTGGAGAGGTGTTTTCAGTGGTGTAAACTAACTGGCTTCCTAAAAAAACAACACAAAGCCCTGATTTTCTGCATTTGCTGATTTCCATTGTGTAAATACTCACCAGGGCTGATTTCAAGCCACCAAAGAATGCCCCAGGATACAACTGGTTATTTTTCCCTTTTTGTTTCACTGCTAACTAAAAGCTTATATAGTAACTTGAGCTGGCACTAAAGAACTCACAAAGGTTTTTAACCTTTTTCCAAGATCACAATCTTCATGCGTATTTCTATTTTATGTGATGACTAAACACAATTTGGTCAAGTTCTAAGTTCTGGCAACATCTGCACACTATGTTTTTATGACTAGTTTGTATCTTCAGATTCTCTGTTGATGGAGTTTTCAAAGCCACTTGGCTCACATTTATTTTTCCCTCTGCTTGTCTTTTTTGCCTCAGTCATATGTCCAACTCAAGAAACAACCGAATCTCACAGAAAAAAAAAATGGAAGGAGGAGGAAGGAAATGTAATTATGGTTCCTTGAATTATTCTCTATAAGTTAATGTACAAATTCATCATTTAAATTTCTAAAAATGGTATTTTGGCTTAGAGATGGAGAATCCTACCTGGAGAGAAGAAAAGACTGGCTTCTAAATAAAAGGCAGGCAGAAATCGGTCTCTTCCACATCTGCTGGGAATTATTCCATTAAGGTTAGATCATAGTATTAATTCATTTACTTGATCAGTAAAAACATCTTTGGAAGACTTTCTTCACAGCACCAGTCAAAAAGAAGGTGTTCTTAGTCTTTTAGAAAATTTCGTTCTCATTCTTATGATGCCAAAATATATCGTTGCTAAAATTCTGGCACTTTTTAATAATATGATTTTGAAAGCAGGAAACTCCTAAGTGACTTCTCCTTTTATTTTATGAACCAACCTAGTTGGAGCTTTATTATAATATTTAAATACTTGAAAACCAGTATATTTGAAATGAAGTGTATTATGTATGGAAAATAAATGACTACTTAGTAATATATATTCCATGGTTAGTTTTCAACTTAAAATTTGTGAGTTGCCTCTTGTTTTTGTGAGAAATATAAATCATTCTTTGATTTGCAATTTTTGAGATCTTTTGGGTAAGAAGAATATGATCATTTTATCTCTGTTCTAAAGTTATACTATATTGTCAGTATAAATTAATAGATTAAGGATGGGTATTATCTTCTCAATTAATCAAAGTTTTCAACAAGTGAGTTTTAAATTAATTTAGTAAAGTTAAACATGATATTATGTGAGGCCTAGATCCATTTCAGAGTGAAATTTCATAACGTCCACCATGTGGTTGTCACGTGCCATCAAACTTGGCATGTCATCTATACTTTCTATCACTGCCTCCACCAGACCTCCTTCATGTGCACTTTCCCCACCTCTATTATTGACAATGCCATTTTTCCAGTAGCTCAGTCCAAATAGTTTGGATTCCTGTCTTTATCTTGCACCCCACATCTAGTCTGATATTCTGTTGGCTCTACCTTCAAAATATATCTAGAATTTCACCATCATTTACCACTTCCTACTACTAGCACCCTGGCCAAAGGGACCATCAGCTTTCATGTGGACTAACATCATAACAAACCTTCCTGCTTTCACCCTGTTTCCCTATAATTTATTACTAACTTAGCAAGCCAAGCAAAACCTTTTAAAATTTAACTCACTTTGTTACACTTCTCTGTTCAAAACACTTAAATGGCAATAAAGAAGCTGTGGTACATATATACAATGGAATGTTACTCAGCCATAAGAAGAGATGAAATACTGCCATTTGCCACAACATGGATGGTTATGCTAAGTGAAATAAGCCCGACAGAAAAAGTTGAAAATCACATGATAGCACTTATATGTGGACTATAAATCTAAAAGCAACAAATGAACAGGACAAACAGAGACTCATGGACATGGGCCATAAACTAGTGGTTACCAGAGGGTAGCGGGTGGTAGAGGAGTGTGGAGGTAGATGGAGTAAAAGTGGTCAAATATAGAGAGATAGGGGGGAGGGTGAAGTGAGTAAAGGGGATCAAATACATGATGACTGAAGGAAATTGGACTTTGAGTGGTAAACACAATAGAAAATACAGATGTCGAATTACAATGTGCACTTGAAAATTATATATTGTATTAACCAATGTTACCCCAATAAACTTAAAACCCACTTCAATGGCTCCCCAATTCATTCAGAGTAAAAGCCCATGTCCTTACAATGGCCTAAAGGCTCTAACTAGAAAACCACCACGCCTTCCCCTCAAACTCTGACCTCCTCTCTTACCACCCTCCGCATACGGTATGCCAGCCACACCGTGTTCACTGTGCTTCACTAGGTGAGCTACGTGTGGTCCATCTCACATGTTTTGCAGCAGATTGTCCCTCTGCCTGGAACACTTGTCCCCCAGATCTCCAAATGTCCCACTCCCTCAGCTCTTTCATGGTTTGCTCAAATGGCACTTTCTTAGTGGGATTAATAGTAACCACTCTCTTTTACAATTGCAGCTCATACCCTCCCTATATGCTTAGTCTCTCTTAACTTTCCTCTTTGGTTATAGACAATAGCAGTGTAACACCTAGGCACTTTGCCTTATTAACTTATTTAACTCTTCCAAACAACCCTATGTAGGCAGGGCTCTTGTCATCATTTCACAGAGGTTAATTATTTATTGTTTATCATCCATCTCCTACCCTACAGTGCCCTCTATGAAGGCAAAGATTTTTGTCAGTTTGTTTATTATTGTTCCAGTGCCTAAACCATGCCTAACAAATAGCAGACACTTAGTAAATATTTGTTGAATATATAAATAAACCATCAAAAATAGTATCCCATATGGGGTTATTCTATATTTTATAATTCAGTATCACCATTGTTTCATAAAATTGGGACATCTTTACACTAAATGAAAGAAGGTTGCAAATTCAGTTTGGGGATAGCTCTAACATTTGAATAAATTTAGCTTCAGGAAAACCTCACTAAATCACTTTTTTTCTCACTTTAACATAAGAAGCTTTGCCACACATGGGCACAGACCCACAGACCAATTTTGGGGGATCACTGATGTGTTTGAAAACACATTTCTACCTGTATTGTTTCCTTTATAAGCAATATCCTAATTCTTGAGACTAGAAAGAACTCAGGGCCAATATGTAATGTGTAAAAAGCAAGGCTATCAGGATTTATACCTACAACTGATCTAACAGGCAAGTGATAGAACCTCTTAAAACCTGTTATCTCTTCTTTCACCTGGGAGCAATAACAGCTGCCTTACCTACCTAGCTGTCATAGTCAAAAGAAAGAATAAGCAAGAAAACTAAGCTTTTACAAAGCTTATAATGATAAGAGCTAACATTTAATGAATGCTTATTTTATGCCAGACACTTTTCTAAACACTTTATCTGTAGTCTCTTTTAATCTTTATAAACAACTCTATGAGGAAGACTCTATTATTATCATCTCTATTTTACAAATGAGGAGGAGACTTGAGGCTTAGAGAAGTTAAACAAGTTGTCCAAGTCACACAGTAAGTAGAAAAGTGGAATTTAAAACAAGACTGACTTTCAGAGTTTCTGCCCTTGATCACAAAGGCTACAATGCCTCTCACTCCACAAGCCAGACTCTTTATGGTACAACTTACATTTACCTATAGAGCTTATAATCTAGTGGGGTGGACGGAGGGGAATAATACCCAAAAATAAAAACACTAAACACAGTGATTTCTGTTGAAAAAAAATTATATATGTGAAAACTAAATGCATGCTAGTGTGAGCCAAGAGATCAATTTAGTGGGATTAATCTAGAACTGCTTCGTGGCAGAGGGAATTTTGACCATAATTTGGCAGAGGAAGGGAGAACATGGCATCGAGGAGACAGGTCATGTTCCAGGTCGAGAAAATGTTGTGCAGACAAGCTATTAAGAGAAATGCAGGATAGCAGTGTGTCTACATAATGCCAAAACATCTGGTCAATTCAGTTTTTAAAAAACCCTCCATCAATGTAGTGAATTTCTTCAGTCAATCCAGATGTTTGGCGTCTTGTAGACAAAACATCCAGATGATTAACTGAAGATTTGACATAGTCGACTGGATTAACCAGATGTTATAGCATTGTATAGACATAGCGTCAGGACGTTTGCTTGGCTGGAGTGGAGTCCAGCTGTAAAGGAGATAAAGGCTCAGGCAATGAGAGGGGGCTTTGGAGCAGAGGACCTAGAGCTTAGATTTGATGCAATTGGGAGCTGCTGGACAAGGGGAGTAATGAAAATGATGCTTAAGGAAGAGGACGCTAACAACTGTGTGAGGAAAAAAAATGGTGAGAGAAAAAGTTGTAGACAGGAAAGAGGGTGTTAGGAGAGTGCAGGTGTGTGTGAGGTAATTAGAGCCTGAACCAGAACCAGACTTGGGAAAGCAACAGGGAAGAGCAGATCCGAAAAACATTACAGAAAAAGAAGAGGAAGTCATGGTGGGCTAGACAAGGGAGTGAAACCTCATCACCCCAGACTGGAAGAGCCCAGGCCTGAGAAAGCAGCTGCCAGTCAGCCTCGCCACAGTAGTAAACCGAGAGGGGATCCCCTAGAGACCCCTTTTCTCAGCCTCCTATCCAAGGGCCACAGCCAGGTCCACAGGTGGAGGGAACTTGGAGACCACAAAATGCAACTCTCATACTAAGGTTCCCCGATCATTCTAGAGCCACCTAATTTAACTTCCCTTCAAGTCCAATTTCATGAAAGGATTGCAAATGCTAGATTCAGACTGTCAGGTAGATACAACTTCAGGGAAAAGTCTCAAAAGGCAATAAAT
Organism: Cynopterus sphinx; assembly: GCA_030015415.1. Lineage (NCBI taxonomy): Eukaryota > Metazoa > Chordata > Mammalia > Chiroptera > Pteropodidae > Cynopterus > Cynopterus sphinx. Next base: position 35,104,000 of record CM057379.1, read on the forward strand.
ATTTTAATGACATTTGCTTTTTATACAGCATAGAATGTAAACTAAGATGTATAGGGTGAATTAAATAAAATGATATTATGAGAAATTACACAGTTCCTATATTACTCGACAGATTAGCATTATAAAAACCTGTTAACAGGCAAAAATTGATGACCAAATTCAAGAATTTATGACATATTTTGAAAAATCTTTAATGTATGGAATGTTCAACTCTTGGTTTAGATATTTTACAGAATTTTAAAAATTTTTGTACATCTGATAAGAATCGAATTTATCTTTAAAAAGTCACAGATTCCAATCTATTTAGGATTCAAACTATGACAGTTGTATGAAAGTGTGCTCTGACTTATTTTTTAAAATATTCTAAATATCCATGCAATTCATGGTTTTGCACATTTACAGTTTCAATCATTTTCATCCCCAGGCTCATCAACCCATACAGCCAGTTGTGTGCCCTTTACAGATATAACCAGATTTTCTTCAATTACTTCCATGTTTATTTCAACAGAGAAAGAACCCTCAATAGAGATTAATTTCTCTCTGTTCATGGTTTGGTATAAAATTGAGACTCAATCTCTATCTCTTTCTCCCCTGTCACCCCATCAAGGGAATAACACTGAATGTGAGATCATAAATATATTAATTTGTTTCAAAATTGCCATAGAGGAAGTGGAAAGGTCAGGAAACTTGTCAAAATCAGTTTCCCAGCACTCAGAAATGACAAGTTCATTGATCTGGGGTGGGAGCCCAAGATTCTGTTAGTTTTGTTTGATTTTTAACAAACTCCTCCAACTAATTCTGATGCCCGTTTTCTGAAAATCAAATTCAGGCAGATGTTGCCCTAAAGCAGAATGCTAGAGAGTAAAAAACGTGTTGGAAACAGGAGTCTAAAACAGTAAGATAGCTTTAAGTTATTTTCTTAGCCAAGAACCACATTTCTTAATTATTCCTTTATGTACTAAGCTACTAGGCAAATTCACCATGATCTTTGAACTGCAGAATTTTTCACAGAAACTGCATAAAATCAAATATTCGTATGCAATCATGCTGAGTAGACAGACAAATAGGACAAGTAGGGCCACTTGCCTGTTCTCAACTTACAGCACTGCCCACAACAGCCCTTCCTGAATACAAAGTGTACATGATGGGGAAATGTAATTAATGATCTTGGTAAGTCTTTCTGGTTCTTCGAGTCTATGTGAGTCACTTATTTATCAAATAGAATAGAAACAGTTGGGTTCACTGAAACAATGGGTGATTTATCCAGGTGTTTGAAAACAACCTTCCCACAGCCATCATTTTGGAAGAAATACTTCAAAGTTAGTAGACAGCAAACTAGTTACTCAAAAAGTTAATCAGTGAAGTTTCCCCAGTCATAGGATCAAGATAAGAGTCTTTGTTCTTTACACATAATCCTTTAGGTGTCTCTCTTTTGGCAGTACTAACTATACTCAAGAAAGGTGAGTGGACCTTGTGGTTCCATTTGCCTTAAACTCAATTCATTCTCCTAAATCCTTTCCCAAGGATATAGGAAAGGAAATAACTTGGGAGAATTTTATTAGAGATCCTTCATTACCTAAGGTGTCACAACTGAAAGTCAGATTTACTTTAATAAGCTTTGAATGATACTTTTGAAACATATCAAGGATTTCATATGTAAGCCAAGTGGTTTTGGCGTGAGTAGTAATTCTTTCCCACTTATCCATTCTCCAGCCACTTTCAAATCCCATCTAGCAACCACAGGAAATTGTCTCTTGCCCTAGTGTGAATCAAGTAAGACAAGATAGAATTAGAGCAGAAAACTATTAGGAATTTGGGGCACATATAAAATGCTTGCATTATAATACAGGTTAAAGTAGAAAGATTCATTTCGAGTGATTTTCTAATCTCCTGTATAAAAATATTAACCTTCAATTCCTCTGCCTTAACCATGATATTGATAGGGGTAAGAATAAACACATTCTTTTTTAGAGTGCTCCATTGATCCTCCTGCTTTAATATCATTTATTGCATGGAATGACTTTTGAGTACTATATATTTTTTCTGCAAGGCCATTGCTGGCCCATGGGGTGCCTTTGCATGCATTAGAAAAAGTCACCCATTCCCCAACACGTTTTACTTCCATGTGTCAGAAAATCATGGTACTACACTAATGCTGTTTGAGCAAGACACTCTTCCCCATCTGTGAGAAAAATTGTCATAACAAATATCAAATCCATGTTGCTTCTCATATGAATCGTGTCCTCTTAGACATGGTGCAATACTCAACAGCACAGCTTTTGTGACAGCTCGTCCCTCTCTCTGCCTTCACCGTCACCCTGCTCCATTTGCTAGCCGGCCCACATGCTCCTTAGAGTTCTACTGAAACCCCATCACACTGATCTCTCAAAGATCACCCAAGATATTCTTTCTGACAAGACCAGATCTACCTTCTTGGAAGTCACTCTTTCCACGCTTAATTCTGATTCTCTTCCTCCCTTTCCTACCAGCAATTCATGTTCTGCTCCTGTTTTCTGTGGACTCTGTTTTTTGAGTCTAGTTCTGAGGAATCTGGTAAATACTCCCTGAGATGAAATGGCTTTTGAGGCCAAGGCATTTTGCAGGTGGAAGCTGAAAGTGCCGCCTGTTCTATTTGACCTGGCCTGTACCACTTCACTGTCTTCTCATGGCAAATATTTCAGTCAAATGCTTGCTTTTCTGTAAAAGATGGTACACAGGCCTCTAGAGTTAGTGACAAGATGAGAATTTGTAACTTGGGCCATCTCACCTACAGAAGCCCATAGCTTCTAGAAGTTCTAAAAGCTCTAGAAGTTTAAACTGTACAGTAATTAGAGAGGCTTCTGTGAGTCAACATCTAGGACCACAGATCTCTGCCTCCAGCTCCTGACCTTTTGCAACACTCTGAGGTAGATGGTTCTTCACCGAGCCGGCATTTCAACAGTTGTCTAGTAAGGTGAAGAACAAAGCATGTTTCTCAGCCCTGTGAGCCACATGAGCAGCTAAGGTGTCACTCCACAGTCTGGTGGCAGTCCCAAGTTTAAGAATGAGGTCGTCATGATCTCCTGGGCTAGGGGATGACTGTGTTCTTGGATGACATTCTGATATGGTCTGATATGGTGACTCCTATCTATGTGCATAACATGGGAAATGTATTTAGTGCCTCTTTTCGAAGAAAATCTCTCTGCTGACAGGGCTTACTACTATGCTAGAATGGAACACATAGCTCCCCCTCTCTCTCCTTTAAGATTCCTAGACACTCAGTGTCTCCTGAGACCTATTGGTTAACAATCAAGCTTTATTATGTATGTATGTATGCAGATATGTATGTATTTATTTTCTGACAATCTCATCAAGAACTACCTAAAAAAGAGGCAGCCATGTTAAAATCTGTGGTGGCCAGGACAAACAAACAGAGACTCATGGACATGGACAGTAGACTAGTGGTTACCAGAGAATGGGGGGAGGGAGGAGGTAAACAGGGTAAAATGGGTCAAATATGTGGTGACAGAAAGAAATATAACTATGGGAGGTGAACATACAATGCAATATATATATATATATCTTACTGTTAAATTGTACACCTGAAACTTACTGGATTTCAATAACCAATGTCCCTATAAAAAATAAAAATAAGAATATAAACAAACAAACAAACAAATGATTTCTAAAAGATCAACCCTGGTTGAAACAAGTCTTAACTCTATGTTGAAATAAAAAATTTTTAGATAAGAAGAAAGACGAGGAGGAGGAGGAGGAGAAAAGAATGAAGAAAAGAAAATAAACTTGTGGTGGCCAGAGAAGTCTTCCAGCATTTGAATGCCGGTTCCCTTTGCTTTCTAGCCCACATTATCCTTACTATTTGTGAATGAAACTTAGCCAAGAATTATTTTTCCCCAACAGACAGTCTGATAGAGGAGAGATTTGCCATTTTTGTCATCATTTAAAATTACTGTGGGGCTACAGAATAATCTCGGTGGCCACTGGCCTGACATGAGTCTTCAGATACAGGCGTACCTTACTTTACTGCACTTTGCAGGTATTATTTTTCTTTATAAATTGAAGGTTTGTGGCAACCCTGCATCAAGCAGGTCTATCAGCACCTTTTTTCCAACAGCATTTGCTCACTTCGTATTTCTGTGTAATTTTGGTAATTCTGGCAATATTTCACACTTTTTTATTGCTACTTCATTTGTTGTGGAGACCTGCAACCAGTGTTCTTTGATGTTACTATTGCCATTGTTCTGGGCCATCAGAAATGGCACCCATAAAAGATGGTGAACTTAACTGATAAATGTTGTATATGTTCTGACTGCTTCACCAACTAACCATTCTCCCATTTCTCTCCCTCTTCTCAGGTCTCCCTACTCCCTGGGACATAGCAATACTGAAATTAGGCCAGTTAATAACCTTAGAATGGCCTCTCAGTGTTCAAGTGAAAGGAAGAGCCACACATCTATTCCTGGTGAAGATGCTGTGAAGATTGTTGAAATGACAACAAAGAATTGAGAATATTACATAAAATTAGTAGATAAAGCAGTGGCAGGGTCTGAGAAAATGAATTCAAATTTTGAAAGAGTTTAGTAGTAGGTAAAACACATTGAACAGCATTGCATGCTACAGAGAAATCGTTCATAAAAAGAAGTGTCAATCAATGTGGCAAACTTCACTGTTGTCTCATTTTAAGAAATTGCCATATCCACCCCAACCTTCAGCAACCACCACCCTGATCAGTCAGCAGTCATCCACAGCGAGGCAAGACCCACCACCAGCAAAAAGATTACAACTCACTGAAGGTTCAGATGGTGCTGAACAGTTTTTAGCAATAAAGTATTTTTAAATTAAGTTATATGCATTGATTGTTTTGTTAGATGTAATCCCGTTGCACTTTAATAGATTATAGTGTAAACATAACTTTCATAGGTATTGGGAAACCCAAAAAGTCTGTGTGACCCACTTTATTGCAATATTTGCTTTATTAAGGTGGTCTGGAATCAAACCCGCAATATTTGTGAGCTATGCTCGTACAGGACTTAGAAGCTTCAGAATTTGTTGCAATGTGGTCAACAGAAAAATACAATTCCAAATCCTGTTTTATTTGCCTGAAGAACCTCCATGAGACAGACTCTATACAGGAAACAATTCCATCTTCCAGAGCGAATGTTTGCTTTTCAAGCCAGGAGTTTGGAAGAAGCCAGCAGGCAATGTAGTCATTTGGTAATGTCCTCCCCACTGCCAAGATGGATTAATGCTGGGAGATCTTACAACTGGTGAGTAATCTGTAGTGCTTGCAGACCCTCCATTATCCCCAAGGTATGATTTATTTTCATACATAGATTTCTGTCATCATCCTCCAAAGCGTGCTTTGTCATTTTCTTTACTCTTGCCTCCCCGTACTCACGAGTCCATGTTACAAGGATGACATGATTTCCAGGTCATTGCCAATCTCCTCCTCAACCAAGCTGGTAAGAGCTCTAGAGACACTGCTAAAATGTGAGGGCTATGTTAATACAATTATGCCAGCTTCCTTTTAAATAATTCTGGAAAGGTATGAATAGTTGTTTATTAAAATAAGATTTAGAACCTAATCATCCTCTAGCTCCTCCGATTTGATGATTATGCCCCTACCTAATCTGCAGATTGATTTTAAGGTGTCATGGACCTACTAACATCTCAGACTATGAATAACCACATTGAAACAACAACCTCAAATATGTAAGATGTGAGTTTTCAAATTAATTGTTCTTTGCATCTTGTAGCATTGACTGGCTGTCATTCCTTAATTATCCCTCACCACCACCATCCCAACTCTTCAACTCCTATGCAAACACATTCTGGGACTAAACAAGCCTAAGAAATAGGAAGTCTGATGTCAAAAGAGCTTACACTCTGCAGTCAAACAGCCTTAAGTTCAAGTTCTGTTTCTGCCACCAACTAGCTGGGAATGCTTAGATGATTCACCTAAACAATCTGAGCTTTGGTTTGCTCATCTGTAAACTGGATCATTGTGGGGGGTTAAATGGTCTTACACCTGTCAAGTGTTTAGCACAATGCTCAAGAAATACTAACCACGATAGCATTTGTTTTAGTAATGGTTATTATTAATGTTATCTCCTTCAGTCAAAGCTTAACTGGTTTAGAACCTTTGTCTAACCCTGAGTTCTAGACTACTGTAAGTTTTAAGTTGGCCAAGCTGGGAACTAAGTGGGTGGGTGCTAAGCAGATCCCTTCATCACCAACAACAAGGCTATAATTTCAGAAACTGGGCAAAATGTATTCCCAGAACCTCATAAGTTCTGATCAGCAACCCCACCCCCAGATACACTGTGTTGCCTAAGTTGAGCGCTGCCCCTGATTCACACCAGCCCGAGTCATAAGCCAGTGGGCCCTGCCTTGGCTGATGTCAGAATCACCCAAGAGCTTTGAAAAACACAGATGTCTGCCCCACTCCCAACCATGGAAGTCTGTATTTTTAAGTTTCCTGAGTGACTCTGATGAAAACCCCAGTTTGAGAAACTGATTTTCGCAGCTACCAAACATCCCTATCTGTTCCTCCCATGTCTTGGAACTGGATTATCTTTCCCAAGCTACATAAACCTGTTGCTATTTTTTCTAAACCCAATTAGTTGTTGACTCTAGTTACTATGAGCTCCAAACAAGTCATAGGGACTCAGGCCGCTGATTATGGCTTAGGAACAGTTCTCTGCATCTCTAGCCCTTTGGGCCCAAGAGACAGAAAAGACGTCATGTTTGAGCCAAAGAAATATATCAAGAGAGCACTGGAGTTGTAGAATCAGTAGCAGCTAGTGTAGAACGATGGAAGTGAGTTCAAAAGATTTAAAGGCCCGAGACTCCAACAGTGATCAAAAGCTGATAAAATGCCCTTTCCCTGCCAAAGCAATTTAACATGATGCAGCATTGACTTGTACTGGTGAAGTTCATAAAGCAATGCTAGTGAGACCTTTGTTTTGAAAGAGAAAAAGAAAGTGAGCAGAACAATTGTGAGAAGCCTTGATGTGATTAAAAGGAGCCAGCAGGGCAATTTGTGTGGGGGTGATTTTTGAGGGGTGACAGTTCTGCTCATCTGGACCCTACCTCCTCTTCTGTCTCCATTCATCTGCAGGTTCCAGGTATTCTCCTACACCCCGCCCACTTAACTACAGGCCTCTGTGGTTCACCGTTTAACATTTGCCTAATAAGCACAGGACGGGGAGCTGGGGCACTGAGGTGTAGGGACTCTGGTGGAAGCTCCTTCAAGACTGCCCACTAGGTCAAGTTCATGCAAAGAAAATGCTGTGAAGGCAAGATGGAGGTGTCCCTCATTCCATCCGCTCCTGGGCACTCTTCCCGGCTTTTCTGAGCAGATCCCATTAGCTTCCCACTTAAAATATTTCAAGTCCTCCTCCTGCTTAATGAGCCTAAAAACAGTGTCTGGCCTTGCCCAGAATTCTTCTTAGAAGATTTGACAAAGCTATTCATGAAAGCAACGCGTTTCCCTGTCAGCATCTTTACTGACATCTCAGACACCCCTGAGTCCTTTGATCACTTTTTTTTCTCCTCAAGGGCACAGACAGCTTCTATGCAAATGCTCTTTTAGACCAGCATGAGGACTTTCTCCAGGAAAAACTGGTGGCACCCAAGGTTCACTGTCCCGCAGCCTCTCGGGGGATCCGCACCCGAGGTCCGCGGCGCTGCTGGGGGCTCATTCTCTTGTTCCTGCTGGGAGTCCCGTGGGGGACGCAGGCCCGGAGCCCGGAGCCCAGCCGTCCCCTGGCATGGGGCCAACGGAGCCCCCTGGAGACTCCCCCAAAGCCGCAGTTCGCGGTGCGTTCACAAGAGGATGAAATCATGAAAACGATTGTGGTAAAAATGACACGCGGCTCGAACGCAGACCTTATTCAATCAGGTGGCTGGGAACCCCTGCTTTAAAAGGAAGAACGGCGTCCCCACAATAAATAAATAAAAGTAAAAATAAGAGTGCCCTCTCCCCCCTCTCCTCCTCTCTCTCCCTCTCTCTCTCTCTCCCCCCTCCCTATCCCTCTCCCTCTCTCCCTCTCTCTCTCTCTCTCTCTCTCTCTCTCTCTCTCTCTCTCTCTCTCTCTCTCTCTCTCTCTCTCTCTCTCTCTCTCTCTCTCTCTCTCTCTCTCCCCCCCCCCACCCCGGGGCGCCCCCTGCGCCGCTCCCCGGGGCGCAGGCGAACCAGCCTGCGGCGGGCCCCGCGGGCTCTGCGGTCGCGATCTCGTCGGGGCGCCCTCCCGTCTCACCCCAGCCCGAGTTCTTTTCAGGGCTTAGTCCCGACTTCTTGATTAATAAGCACGATCGGCTTTGCTCAGCGTGATGTCATGCCCCGCTCCGAGAGAGAGCAGGCTCCTCTGGAAGGCTCCTGCCCTCCCGGGGTCCTGGGGCCCCGAGTCCCGCCGGGTGCGGCAGCCGCAGCCCATCGCCCGGCCGCCCCGGGGCGCTGGGCACCGGCCACAGCGCCTCCGCCGTCCGGGGCTCAGGCTCACGGGCTAAAGGGCAAAGCTCAAGGTTTTCATCCTCTTGTTCTGTAATTATAAAAAGTAGAAAATGAACACACAATGTAAAAATATGTGTGCGTGTGTGTTTGTATAGATATACAATAAATATAGATATTAGATATTAGATATTATATTATTTATTATATATTATATATCATATATTATATATTACATATTATATATTATATGTTATATGCTATATATTATATGTTATATATCATATATCATATATTATATATTATATATTATATAATGTGTGTGTATAAAATATATATATATTATATATTATATAGATAGTATATATTACACACACACGCCTCACTGTTAAAATGTACAGCTGAAACTTACCGGATTTCGTTGACCAACGTCACCATTAAAAAATTAATTAATTACTTAACTAATTATTAGAAAAAAGTAGGACGTGCTCAATTAAAAGGTAGAAAATTATCAAGAATAAAGGAACCACTCAAAGCGTCACCCTCGGGGTTCAGTCTCTATTAATGGTGGTGCAGTCCCTTCCAGTCTTCTCTTTCTTTGCAACAGACTTTCAGGTTTTAAGCATTGCTCAGTTGCAGTCTTATTATAAATATATTATTTTGTGTCCTTCCTTTTACTTAATATTATAGAAAAAAATATTTTATGTACTTTTATCAAACATTGCTTTAAAGCTCATAAAGAGTCCCCTTAGTTGGTGTGCCATCAGTCACTTCAATATTATTTCAATTCATGAGCATCCAGATTATTTCCAATTTTTACTAGTACAGTTGACCCTTCAACAATTGTGTGTGTGTGGGGGGGGGGGGCGGTTACAGGTGCAGACCCTGAGCAGCAGAGACTCCAAGTAACTTTTGATTTCTCAAAAAGTGAACTAAAGTCATCCCTGGGTATCTTCACGGAATTGGTTTCAGGACCCCACAGATGCCAAAATTCTCAAATGCTCAAATGCCCCGTAAAAAATGGCATAGAACAATGTTAACAGGTAGGTAGGCCCCTGCATCCACAGATTCCCAGCCCCAGATGGAAAATACTGAGGTTAGTTGAATCCATGGATGTGAAATCTGGGGATACAAAGGGCTGACTGTATATTACTGAAAATAAAAAAGACCAGTGCAGTTCAAACCTGTGTTAAGGGTCAACTGTGGGTAGACTATGCCTACAACTTCCTCATGTTTGCTCTGGGGTTCAGCATACCAGCCCTAAATAAGAATTTCATCCAGTGTGTGTCCAAGAGTGTGTCCAAGAGTGACAGAAAGTTGAAAACTTTTTTCCACGTTGCTGATGGATAGAGGCAAGTAGAGGGCTGAGAGCGCAGAGCAGTAGGATGGCCTGTGAGGTGCTCACAGGCTTTGCAATAAAGATGGAGGCTGATGGCAGAAGAGGATGCATCTTCCACTCAGGTGAGAAAGAGAGGCCAGGAAAAGTCAGTAAGGTGGCACCTAAGGGGAAAACTCCCTATGAAGATAAGTGGCTGATAATTTTTAGAACAGTCATGTTGAACATTCAATCTTAGTTCTGTTATCCATGAGCTCCAATGTATTATTTGGGAAAATTCTTCTTGTCTCGTTCTCTTATTTAAAAAGTGTCAGAGAAATACAGGAGAAAGGATGGGCCTAGGTGGAGGAAGAGTAACAACGCTTCGTGAATTTTCTGCCTTTGTGATATGCCTCTCTGGAAAGTCCCCATCCCCGTTAATGAGAGACTGGTGTGTGCAATGTTTTTGTAAGATTCTGGGGATCCAGGATAAGCGAAGCCTGTGAGCCATCCACCACTCTCCATGAGCACCTGTGTAAGCCTCCTTCTATTTACTTCCTGAAAGTCACCTTGACTAAAGATGTGGTAGTAGAAGTGGGTGGTGAGTGAAAGGCTGATGGTTTGTGAATAAATTCAAGCTCCCAGGGCCTTTTGTTCTCAGATCTTACATACTATGTCATTTATTTGTTAGTCTGGTTAGTAAAGAACATGCATCTCTACTAGTTGTGCGATACCAAAACACTACAGGTCTTGCTTTGGTTGGAGTTGTGACTGTAACACAGGGATAAGCAGGAATAGCCAGCTCTGGGCATTTTTCTTTTGGCATCTCCCTCTTTGCTTGGCCTGGAGAAACTCTTCCTTTATAAGAGAAAGTGTGGCACAAACTCTGTCTCTAGCTGAGCCAGTTTCCTCAACACTATCCTTGTGAGGAAAACTAGACTGACCAACTGGCAACGTTTTCTGTCTTGATTTAAAGATGCACCTCAAGTGGGTACTTTGTGTAACTGGTCTATACTTTGCAAAGGAGCTGTCAGCTCTTGACCCATCTGAGAACTAGCAGTGAAGCAGTGATACTATTTCGGAAAGGCTGAGACAGGCCCCGGTAGCTTCCCTTCTCTTCTGAACCCAGAAATGGGGCCTGCCCTTCCCCCGCCTTCAGAGCAGCTCCCTCTACTGACAGTGCAGCCATCGCCTCCTAATCCACTTGCCTCACCTCTGTGGTCTCCATGCAGAAGACAGGTCACCATGGTGTCTCCACAGGATATGGTCTAAGAGTACAAGAGGCTACACGCCAGACCTGGCTGCCAACAACCAACCCACCAGGTCTTCAAATTTGTTCCTTTATTAGTACCCAGGGATTCTTTCAGCTCCCATTTTTGGAGAATGTCTTCCTTTTTACTGTCCAACTCTCGTAGGATTGGGGAAAAGCCAGCTCCATTCAGTGTCCAATGAGGTCAGACCTTCCCAGCCTGGGCTTTCAACATCTTTTTCTCCAAGTCACTACATTCTCCAGGCACTTGCTGACCCTGCTGTGTTCTGCCTGTTAAAAGGTCACCTGCTTTTCAAATTCTTTCCACTCTCCTCCCAGTTATTTGTGATAGCCTCTTAGAAGCTTAAAAATAACATTTATTTCCCCAGTGGTTTTGTATCTTTCCATTTGGCCAACTTTATTTTGTTCCATGTGTTTCTAAGGGAACAGAAATCAAAATGGCTTATGTCCTACTTCCTACACTGGCCTGACTGATGTTGTCAGAGAATTGTCCTTCAGTCCAGAATGGGTCCACTCAACCACAAGCTGGACCTTGATGCAGAAAATATATAAACTACAAAGACAATGGACAGTATTTGGCTGTTGGAAAATCTATGTCATTGTGCTTTTTTTTTTTCTAATGAAGCAGTGAATTTTTTCATAGATAGATTGGAACCACTTTGCTGGGATATGACAACATTGGTAATATTGATATTGATAACAATATATAAATGGGTTACATTATACATTGTTTACAATGACACAGACATTGATAATAGTGTAAAAGTGGATTACATTATAATCATGAACCATGAGAGCGTGTCCCATTATTAAAGTAAAACTGAGGACAATATAAGAAGTCAAATGGAAGGCAGTAGTTACTGGAAGGGGTGCATGGCAGGGGAGGCTTATGGGAAAAGGAAATACACAGGAAATGTTCTATTTGAAGAGCCGAGCAATAGTTACATGAGTGTGATCATTTTGTAAAAATTCATTGAGCTCTGTATTTAAGATCACAATTTTCTGCATATGTGTTTTACTTCAATAAAAAGTTGACTTACAATAAACAAACTTAGGGGTTTTGTGAGGTAGGCAATTAATGGAATAAAGGCAATTATTCCTTCATTCAAAAAATATTATTTTAGCGTTCACTCAGGGCCCAATGGTAAGCATAGGCTTCGTACATATTGCAGAAATGAATAAGTTAGTGCCCACAGGGCCTGGCTTAACAGAGTTTATAGTTGAGATTAGCTACAATATAAATTAAAAGTACTCAATGGATATATCAGCGCTGGAATCTTAGTTGTGACAAATGCATCATAGTAATGTAAGATGTGAACATTAGGGGAAACTGATTAAGGGGTTTGTGGGAATTCTCTATGTAACCTCTGTAATTTTTCTGTAAATCTAATTCAATTCTAAATTTAATTTTTTATTTAAAAAATTCACTAGCATGAAATGACTATAAGGGAGAGATTACTTTTCCACTGAGGGGATCGGAGATCACTGCAGAAGAAAAGATGTGTGAACTGAGCTTTAAAGGAAGAATGGAATCACATTAAAGGGAACTGGGGTAGAAGTCTTCTAGACAGGGAGAAAATGATGGAAACTGTGGAGTAAATAGACAACATATGAAAACAACCTAAGTGTCCATCAATGGATAAATGGATAAAGATGTGGTGCATATATATATATATATACAATGAAATATTATTCAGCACATGAAAGGATATCTTGTCATTTTTGATGGCATAGATGGAATTTGAAGGTATTATGTTAAGTGAGATAAGTCAGATAAAGACAAATACTGTATGATATCACTTATATGCATAATCTAAAAAAGTCAAACTGATAGAAATAGAGAGTAGCATAGTGGTTACCAGGAGCTGAGGGGTGGTAGGAAATAGGAAGATATTGGAACTTCCAGTTTCAAAATTAATGAATTCCAGGAATCTAAAGTATAACATGGGGGTTATAGTTAATAATACTGTATTATATACTTGAAAGTTCCTAAAGAAGTAAATCTCCAATGTTTTCACCACAAAAAAACAAATGGTGATTATGTGATGGAGGTGTTCACTAATGCTATGATTGTAATCATTTTGCAATGTATAAATATATCAAATCAACACGTTATACACCTTAAACTTAAATAATGTTAATGTCAGCTATATCTCAATAAAGCTGGAAAAGAAACTGCAGAGTGTATAACTGGACCAGTACACAGTTCTGTAGGACTAGTAAGTTGGGATGGGAGCCCGAAAGAAGTGGTGTGAAGTAGGACTGGAGAGGCAGCCGGCCCTAAAGCATATAGGGAAGAGCTGTAAATTGTAACATTTAACTAATGCACAGAAAATTAGCTCTGAATTGCTATTAACATCCATCATTTTTCAAGGAAAGATGAGTTATTTGAAAACCGATAGAAATTAATATATTTAAATTACCTCCCAAGTCTGTGTAGAGCTAAGTCATAAGGTTTGTTGAGCACTCACTTTGTTCCCCGTACCCAGTAAGCATTTTATGTCTACCACCTTCTTTGGTCATCCTAAGGTCCTTATGGAGCAGCTGTTATCATTTTATTTTACAGATAGAAAGTCAAGAACTTGTTTCCAGCAAATACGAGTCATAAATATAAAAAGTAGATGTAGCCACCTGAGATTGTGTTTGTTTCCAGCAAACATGAAAGTCATAAACATCAAAAAAAAAAAAAAAAGAATACTTGGTGCCAGAATGTGCTTCAGTGGTTGAAATATAACTCTGAGTTGAAAATATGTTTGCATTCACATTTTATTTAAATTTATTTTTTAACTAAGAAGAGAGTCATCTGGCACTAATTTAAGTTCTTCAAGACCTCATGGTCTTGATAAGTCCATTTATCAAGTGTGTTTTATCAAATAATTCAGACAAGAGAGGTTGGCAAGTGGTAATTATCACACAAAGTACCAAAAACTGATGAAGTCTGGCCTGCACAGGCTAGACTAGAAGTAGCACAGGAGAGCTGTTTTTCTGTATCACTGTAAATAAACTCTTGTTCTGTGGAGTCAACATAGCTATGCTACATGGACTACAGGACTGACAACCCAGCTCCAAGCTGTGAATGTTTCCAAATAGTTCCAAAAAAAAGCAAAGGAAAAAAAAAATTTTTTTTATCTTAGTGTTTCTAGAAGCATTGTGACTTGCCTGCAAAGTGAAGTTACTATGTCTTTGAGAGATGTATGGCTCAATATTTACTAATATCATACCCTCACCCCTCACCCCCTGTCACTTATAAAACATGGAAAGAAACAAAGCAGACTTTAGTCTGTCTTTTAATAATTCTCAAATCATGCAGAAATAAAAAGTTCATCAGAGATCCATAGTTTCCATTGAGAATTTCCTTCCTTTGTTTTTTTAATGTCTTCCTTTCCCCATGATAAACCACAAAACATTTCCCCCTCTTTATATTTATTGAAAGAGATTTAAAGTCCTGAATAGAAATTTTGTTTTCCTTTAATTCCTGACAAACTGTGCCCTATACCTGACAACCACAAGGTAGGGAGGCAGCTGAGTAACTCAAAGAAACATTTTGTTCTTGATCTTGCCATTCAATATCACAGGGTGTGATGAAAACTGGAACAAATATGGAAACCACAGAGGTGCCAGAACATTACATTTAAAAAATGGAATTATTTGAGTCAATCTGGAATGTCTGGTTCTTTTGGTTTAGGCCTCATGGGTAGCATTGTGCTTCAAAAACAACTTGAATTGGCTACCAAGATTCCAGAAGAGTAACATAATCTTGTACCTTTGTGGAAAGATGCTTATCTTTGTCTACTCTTAGCAGAAAAAGGCTGGATTTTTCTACCTTTTCATAGTTCAAAATGAAAGTTGTTCAAATAAGTTTCAAAGTTGAACAGAATTTGGAAACAAGAGTGAAAGGAGGTAATTTCTCAGGTCTTTTCAGTTTGTGTTTGTCTTTATTTAAAATAAACACCCTAGCATGAATCAAATCCTCCACAGCTACAGAAATATGGAGATTGAGGGAGATTCATTCTGACCACTTCCCCTTATGTGATTTGGCAATTAAAGGAAGGTCTCATAATTAGTAATCCTGAATATAAGACTCAGACCTGCGAAGGCGACAGACACTTATACGAGAACCTGAGCTGGCAGCAGTTCAACTTTCCTCTTGGAAAATGCAGTCTGGAACCCAGGGACCTCCACCCCCTGGGAGTGCTGCTGCTACCTCTGCAAAGGCCTCCACCAAGAGCTGTAAACACAGGGCAGGTCTCACTTCTCCCCTGTAACCGACACTCAAAGTTATAGGGGTGTGTCTGACCTCAGTACAGCATTGCGGAAAACCAAAGGGAATTACAACATATGAAGGAAGGAATTTTAAGCTGTGTCATCCAAAAGAGAAAAAAATTCCCCACCGAGTTAGGGAACATACCCGACTCCTAACCTTGTTGACTTGTTGTCCCATAGTGAGAATGAATCCCCACTGTGGAACTCTGGAGCTTCTTCCCAAGGGGGCTGGTCTAACTCCAGCCTTAAACCTCTTCTCCATGCCCTGTCAATCCTGCCTAGAAGATTCTAATGGCACGGGTGCACACACACATTCTCCCACCATACAGTTATCATATACAAGAAACGCAACATCGATGCAATAATTTCGTCTAATGTAACAAGCTCCCAGGTGACACAGCTGCTGCTGGTCCACAGTCCACACTCTGAATAGCAGGGGTCTAATTAATATACAATCTATAGTAAACCTCATTCAATTGTCCCAAAACATCTTTAATAGTTTTTATTCTTTTCCGAACTGGGATCCAGTCACGAATCATTGCATTATATTTGGCTATCATGTCCCTTTAGGCAGAAATTGTGAGCTTTTGTTGGCTGCTCACTTAGTTACATGAAGACTTAGTGATAGGGTTATTTTCCCTTGTAAGATATCATCCCCCCCATTAAATACTTGGTCAAGGACCACCCTCCTCACGGTCTCAGTGAGGGAGAGGCAGAGCAGAGAGTGATGTCTTGTCCAGTTACAACTGGAAGGAAGGCTCTGGAGATGACACTGTGATGACTAGGTTCTATTATGTGCTCTTTTATGCAAACATGTACAATGACCTGGACTTTCTGAGGCAAGCAAACCCCTATAACTTTGAGTGTCGGTTACAGGGGAGAAGTGAGACCTGGCCTGTGTTTACAGCTCTTGGTGGAGGCCTTTGCAGAGGTAGCAGCAGCACTCCCAGCGGGTGGAGGTCCCTGGGTTCCAGGTTGCGTTTTCCAAGAGGGGAGTCAAACTATCGCCAGCTCAGGATTTCATAAGTGTCCGTCCCCTTGGGATACGGTACCTTACTCAGAATAGCAGCACAACATTCAAACACAACTGCAAAGGAGTTTTGCTTTCCTTGTTCCCAGACTTAAAAATCTTATTCATTCTCTCCAGAGAAATTAGAGTCCAGTACTACATATAAACATGTTGATACCCAGTGGGTGTACAAATTTTGCTTCCTATTCTCCAGATCTTAGAGTTTAGATCAATTTAATTCCTCCTAGAATAATTCTCCCAAAGGGCTCCAGCAGGATGGGCCCCGAGAACCTGCATCTGTCCAAATCGCTCTGTCTAGGTGGGCTCTGCAGTCTCCCTTGCTTGGGGTGTGCGTCACCACTCACTTCTGCTACCTCTCCTACCTCTCCCGTGACCTCTGATAAAATGCACATATTGTCTAAAAGAAAGGATGGTAGATGAATTTGTATGGTCAGCTAGCTAGCAAAGACTCTCACTTGAAGAATCAATAATCAGGATAGGTTATTTTTCAAGTCGATGGAGAGGAGGGTTATGTGGCATAGGGACTCCTTAGAAAGGAGGAGCAGAGAGGCAGGAACCCTAGATAAACTGGAAGCACAGAAGATCATCTGGCACCTGGAATGAGAGTGAGCCCTTTGGGAAAGGTGGCATCTGAAGGAGCCTGAGGGGTTCCTCATGCACCAGCCTCGCACTTTGTCCTAACATCAACACATCACGCTCCCAGGCAGCACAGGAGTTATTTCATAGAATGAAAAAGAACCCAAGATTAAAACGTTTTAGATCCAGAACACCTCCTCCCCAATCTGGTACTCCTGTACATTTCTGTGGGATTATTTTAGTCTCTGCTTGGGCATTTCTTCTGTGAGACGCACAGTATGCCCATGTCCTTAGAGAACACATAATACTAACGGCCAGTGGTTATCGAGTATATTCAACATGAAGACCATTCTACAGGCTTTGCACAAATATAGTCATTTAATCTCCATAACGGTCCTAAAATGGTAGTTGTATTATAGTCCCAGTTCTACAGATGAGGATCTGGAAGCACTGAGAGGTTTGATAACTAGACCAAGATGACATACATCTTAATTGGATCCAAGAAGCCCAGTTCCAAGGCCAGCAGTGATCATAGTCATTTCTCTAAACCGTCTCCCAAGAAGATTCAAAACAGAACAATTGCTGCCCTGTGGAAGTTTAAAACCTAAAATGTATAGTACACACATATACTCATTTATCTTACAATGTTTAAATTCATAATGTACCACAATATACTTTTTAAAAATCTTTCTTTAGTTTTCTGCTTTTCTTGTTTTCTATACTTCATTCATGGTAGGTTCAACACAGACCTCCTGGGGAAAGACTTGTTCCAGAGAGGAAAGATAAAGATTCCCTCTATAACTCACCCCTGACAGGACACTTCCCAAGGCTGCAGGGGGGATTTGAGAAGGGATTTGTGGGAGGAGAGAGAAGGAAAATGGCTAAATATTGTCTCTGAGATACCTGATGACTTCCAACTTGATATATCTTTCCCCAGCCTTTTCTTTTTGGTGTCTCATAGGCATCTCCAACTTAAATCCAAACTAAAATACTTGATTTGCACCACCTCTCCTCAAACCTGCTCTCACTCTCCTCACTAAGTCATACCACTGGTCGCCTAGTTTCTTAGACCATACACGTGGGAGTTGTCCGAGATGTCTCTCTCCCGGACATTCACAGCAATTCCGCTGGCAGGTTCTGTTGGTTGTACTTTCTAAAGATACCCAGCATTCAATCATTTCTCACCATCCTGCCGTCATCATCTTCTGCCTGGATTCCTGTACTAGCCTCCTGTTTGGTCTCCCTTCTACTCTTGCTCCCCCAAAGACATTACTCCACGTGGCAGTACTGACTTTTAAAAATGTAAGTAACATCATTTCTCTCCCTGCTGAGAACCTTTGAATGGCTTCTCGTGAAACTTAGAATGGAATAAAAGTTCCTCATCTGGGTCAACAACGTGGACTCTGTGTGATCTGGTCCCTGACCACCTCTCCAAGATCATCTTCTACCATTTCACTCTAGCCACATAGGTCTCCTTGCTGTTCCTTTAACATCCTAAATTTATTTTCCTTTTGCATTTGTTGTTCCCTTTGCTTGAATTACTTTTCCTTGTTCCCAAACTTTTGTAGAACTCAGTCCTTAATTCTCTTCAAATGTCATCTCCTTAGAGACGACTTCCCTGAACATGCTTTCTAAAATAGCTGTTCCAACCTCACCTCCAACCGTCACTCTTTATCTCTTTATTCTGCTCTGTTTTTTTAAAGCACCCATCATTCCTAAAATCATGTTTTATATTCATCATTTACTTATTTCTGATTTATCCCACTAGATTATAGATTTATGAGAGCAGGGATCTTGTTGTATTCACAGTTGTTTCCCTAATGCCTGGCACATTGTAAGTGCTCATTTAATATTACTTTATGAATATGTTCTAACAAGTCCAAAATCCATTTTTAGACTTCCTTGCTAGTATCTTGCTTCATATTTCTCACTTTCTACGACCTTTATGTCCCAAAGGAAACTCAAACTCAGCATTTTGAAAGCTGAGCTTACTGTTACCTCCTGTTCTCTCCCCCAAGTTCTCATCCCTGTCATTCCCGAGCTTAATCAACGGCACTATTTTCCCAGGCCCCCAAGTCAAATCTGAGCATCACACTAGATTTTACCCTCTCCCTTACCCCAAATTTACCACCAAATCCTGTCATTTCTGCTTATACCAGATTTTGTTTTTAGTTACAAATGACGGAAGCCACTCAAGCTAGTGTAAGGAGAAAAAAAAATAATTTATTAAATCATTAGATAGCACATAGGATCTTCAGAAGGGCCTGAGAGCCCACTTGGAAGATCTGCAGACAAGAACAATGCCCAAATCTCCCTGCCAGGCTGTGCAGTGGAAATCCTACTGCTGCCACTGCTGGCACAGGTCCCGCGGATCACAGCACACTCCAGTGTGAAAAGTGACTACTAGGACTGCCGTTTCACAAGACTCAGCGTCTCACCACTATTCTTGTCAGAATGGATTCCCTGTGCTATCTCCTTCTTCACATCCCTCTAATGGACGTCTGGGCAGAGCCCAGATCACATTCCTGTGCCCTAGCTGACACAGAGGCTAGGAAAGTGAGTTTCTGGCTACTTCTTTGAGGAGGCAGACTCATACATTGGGAAATTCCCCACCATAGAGTGTTTAAGAAATGCAGGGCAGCCGCAAGGCAGCACAGACGTCAGTTAACTCTATCTCTTATTACCCAAGTGCACCCACCACCAGTGACTCAGCTCAAGTCTTCGTAGTTTGTGGTCTTGACTAATGTGATAACCTCTTAACTGGTTTCCTTCCTCTTTTCTCAACTCCACACTCATGCTAGAGCAATATATCTAAAAGTAAATCTTACCATGTCACTCACTCCTTTATTTACCATCCATTATTAAAAAATAAAAGTCCTTCCAAAGCTCTCATTGCCTAGAGTTGAAATCCAAATCCTCAGACTGACATATACAGCCTTTTGCAATGTGCTCTTTTTCAAGAACATCTCTTTCAGGACCCTGTGCTTCAGCTGGACTGAACTATTTGCCCTTCTCCAAACATCGCTATTTCTCTCCCTCTTCTGTTCCTTTGTACACATTCTCCTTAGAATGGCCCTCTTCTCTATGAACTCTTTCTCATCCTTTGAAACATCTCAATGTTGGATAAATAGTAATGCTGCTGCTAATTTCTCCATTTGTGGAACATTTACCATGTGTCAGGCACTGTACTAAGATGCATGTAAATGTATACATTACCACACATTAGGTTATTTAATACATATAATGATTCTGTGAGGTAGGTCTGATTGTCCTCATTTTATAGACGGGCAAAGGAGCCTTAATAAAGGTATTTAGCTTTCCCAATGTCACACAACTAGAAACCAATTAAGTTGAAATTTGAGCTTAGATTAATTTGATTTCAAAACCTATGCTCTTAACCAATATACTCTATAGCTCCTGTGAGTTGATAAATATATAGAAGAAAGAATAAAGTGGGAAGGGTTAGAACTTCATTTAGGGGACACAATTTAACCTATAATACCCTATGTCTAGCAAAGTGTCTTGCAGTTAGCAGATGTTCAGTTAAGGTTTGTCAAAACCATGAGGACCCCCAGTGAGGCCTGGCCTTTAGCTAGTGTGTCTGAGACCCTTCACCCATAGGCAGGGGTGAGGTAAATGTGCATTGTCTGGTGGCTACATTATTCTCTTCTAAATCTCTATAGGGCTGTTGCATGGAAGACGGGCCATAACGAATGCAGGGCATCTTCTCTGAGAAAACAGTATTTTCTCCCAAGAAGGGTATAATGTAACTGGGACTCATCTGTAGTTAAGATGAAAGGGATTTGGACTAGCTGTTTTTTTGGCACTGGTGTCAGGCCAAGACTTGTAAACATGCCATCCGTTGGAATGTGTCTGCCCACTTTGCTTGGCATAGTCCTCAAGGACTGGATGAGCTCCCACCCATGTCCAAGTGTCCGCCTCCTCACTTGGGGCCCATGAAAATCTGTCCCGCGGTCTGCAGTCCACTCCCCTGTGCCTTCTTGTTCCTCCCTCAGGGAAGAGTTATTTTATTCTAATTTTAAAATTTAGACACATGTCATATTGAGCGTCTCTTAGATGCCTGGCACTTTATGAGTCTCGTGTCATTTGACTTTTTCTGTAACACTACAAAGCAGAGTTTTCATTTAATTGCAAAATACATCATATATAAAAATGAATAAATTTTATCTGTAGAACTTTAAAAATAATGATGAAATTTGTAATCACTGTCCAGGATAAGAAACAGAAAACATTTTCAGTATCTTAGAGGCTTCTGTGGACCTTTCTCCAATTATATTGTTCTCTCTTCTCTGCAAGAGAAACATCTGAATTTTGTAATCATTACCCCTGCTTTTATTTATAGTTTATTAACTATGTATGCATCTCTTAGAGGATAATACTTAGTTTTGCCAATTTAGGTTTTTTATATAACTAGAATCATACTGCCTTAGTAGTTTATGCCTTTATATCATCATTATGTTTTTTGAGATTCGTAATGTTGATACATGTAATAATAATTCAATCATTTTCTTTGCTATGTAACTTTCTGTTGTATAACTATATCACGACCTATCTATTTTGTTCTTACGGGCATTAGGAGTGTTACCAGTCACAGCTACTATGAACAATGCTACTGGGGACATTCTTCTACATGTCCTTCAGCACATAGGCAGAGTTTCTCTAGGCCCTGTACTTCCAGGTATAATGGATGGGCTCAGAATACGCATATTTTAACTTTACTAGGTAATGCCCAAGTGTTTTTGAAGTGTTAATACCAAGTTACACTCCTGCTAGAAGTGGATTAGAGGTTTCATTATTTCACAGCTTTGCCAACATCTGGATTTATCAGAACTGAAATTTTTGCCCATTAGTGAGTATGAAATGACCATTTTAATATGTATTTCCTTGATTACTAAAAAGCATGAGGACTAACTAGGTTTAATTCTCTCATGAAGTGCTTGTTTTTGCCCGTTTACTAATGAGTTCTGTTGCCTTTTTCTTATTAATTTGTAGGAATTTTAAATATACAATGACTACTAGTTCTTGATTACTGATTTTAGATGTTAAAATATCTTCATCTTATGACTTCCTTTTTTTTTAACTCTCTATTCTGTGTCTTTTCAAGACAGACATTTAACAGATGTCTTTGTTTCTTGCTTAAAAAATCTTTTTATACCCTAAGATTATTATAAAAATATTCTACTAATTTATGTTATAAAATATTTATACCAGTGCCTTTCATATTACTTCATTATTTCAGTTGTACTTGACGTTTGGGTATGGCTATTAGTTGTTGCTGAGAAGAGTCAGTTGCCAATGTAACTGTTGGTCCAACTGAAGATAACCTATATTTTTTCCTCTGTTTTTTAATAACGGTTTTATTGAGATATAACTCGCATATGATAAATATATTTTTTAAAGAGTAAAATTTGAAGGTTTTCAGTATATTCAGTTATACAGCTATCACTCTTATCTAATTTTAGAACATTTTCGTCACTGCCACCCACATCCACTAGACGTCATTCCCTACTACTTCCTCCTTTTTGACCCTGACAACCACTAATCTACTTTCCATCTCTATAGACCTGCCTATTCTGGACAGCTCATATAAATGGAATTACACATTATGTGTGAGCTTTTGTGACTAATTTCTTTTACTTAAGCAAAATGCTTTTAAGGGTCATCCATGTTGTAGCATATATCAGTACTTCATCTTTTTATATAGCTGAATAATATTCCATTGTGTGGGTACACCATACTTTGTTTACTCATTCATCAACTGATGGACATTGGGTCATTTTCGTTATTACGAATTATATAATAAACATGCTTGCACAAGTTTTGTTTAGATTTATATATTGACTATATTTCTAGCAGTGGGACTGCTGTATTAATTCTGTGTTCAACATTTTGAGGACTTCCAAACAGTTTCTGAAAGTGGCCACACCATTCCCTGATGACGTTCCATAATTTCTTTTTTTTTTTTTTTTTTTTTTTTTTTTGGTATTCTGTAGTTTTACTATTATATGTTTTTATGAGATTTTTTTTGTAATTTTTAAGAGTCATTGGGTTTCCTGGAAGATTAGAGTCTTTGAATTATTCTGAAAAAAATCTCAGCTATTGTTTCTTCATATATTGTTTTCTATGCATTTATTCTATTATTTCTCTTTACTCTAATTAAAAGTATGCAAGACCTTCTCAGTCTATTTTCATTTGATCTCTCATATTGTCCATCCTTTATCTTTCTGTGCTGCATTCTGGGTGATTTCTTCACTCTTATCTTCCAATTTAGCAGTTTTCTTTCAGCTTTAATGCCTTATTTAGTTTATACATTGACTTTTAAATTTTGATTAATAATTTTTATTTCTAGAAGCTCTTTTATGGTTCGTTTTCAAATTCACTTATGTTCCCTGTATGTTGTCAAACTTTTTTTCCCCCAAAGCAATTAAACATAATCTTTTCATAGTATGTCTGATTATTTTGATATCTAAGAACTGTGGTTTTATTTCTGCCATTTTTTTCTTTCTAGTTTTCATTCATAGTATTTCATTTTCTTAGTGCGTTTTTTTGTTTTATTTTAGTGTGAATTGCTCATTTTCCTTGTAACTTTATATGAAAAAATTTATTTAAGACCTGGATCACAGTTATGTTTCTCTCACGAAGATTCAAATTGCTCCTGTCAATCTCCTGGCAGTACTCACCTGGTAGTACTTTAAGATAAATTTGTCATTCAAAGTCACACAGGTGGCATGAATTCAGACTGACAAAGCCTTATGAAGGCTCAGATTTGGTTATTATCTTGGAGAAGTTGTTTTTTCCCCTCCTTCCAGTAACAAGGTCAATAAGGTAAGTTTTCTAGCTCTTTCCTTCTCTGTGGCAGGGTTTTTATCTTGTACCTTTGAGATCTCAGTTTGTGCTAAGGTATCTTATTGAACCTCACCATATTGCCTACCTCTGAAGTCCAGTACGTACATCAAAGTGGAAGTTCCAGTTTCCTGGCTTAAGCAGGAAACCTCAGGGTGAAAGTCACCTTGTTCCTCAGTGACCTCGGGGTTCCCACTATTACTTCCCTTTTGGAATTCAGAATCTTTACTTTAAAGATCTTTTAACAATGTCCTTTTTTCATTTTAGGTGCTTTGTTTGAAAGGGTCATTCAGTGTTCCTAATTTTTTATACTGCCAGAAAGTGAAACCCAGGTGGTCTTATACAGATGAGTGAAATGAGGCTTAGTAAAGTTGCATCGAGATCCAAAAGCCAGTAAATGAGTAGTGCTGACACCTAAGGAGCCACAGGTAGCCTGACTTCTCACAGCACTCTGGCTTTAATTTAATTTAATTTAAAGCTAGAGACTCTCAAATAAAAGGTCCCAGAAAGGCTTCTCTATCCTCTGGGAATGGGAAGTTGATATTGTGTCAAGGGGAGAGTGGCAGCTTCCATTTATGGTCCCCTTTTCCTTATCATGTGCCCTTTATTGCTGTCATCATTCATGAATTTGGCAATTTTATATATTATATAAGGTAAGAAGTGGCAGGGATAGGGACCTTCATAGAATAAATAGCCAAGGGAAGAACTTTGATCTAGAGGTTATCCCTTTATTTCTTCACTTAATAGATGTTTGTTAAATAATGTGCTGTTTCTAGGGGATTCACTGAAAATGAGACCCACTATTTGCATTCATGGAGGTTATAGCTGCTAGAGGAGACACAGAAGTGAACCAGACTATGTAAACCTAGGATAGTTGCCTCAAAGAGTTGAGCCCTGGATGTCACGACAGCAGTAAGGAGTCAGGGGGTCAGGGAGAGTTTCTTGGAAGAAGTGACACCTAAGCTGAGACTCAAAGGCAAGCAGAAATTGGCCAAGTGAAGTGAGAAGGAGGCCACAGTATTTCACATGCAGAAAGTCCTGGGCCCAGGAGTTCAGTTGAAGAGAGGCTAGCGACAAGGCTGGGAACGGCAGATGGGAGAAAGGCCTTATCTGTTGCCTTAAGAAGTTTGGTCTGTGTCTGCAGGGAAATAGGAAACTATGGAAGGTTTTAAGGAGAGTTCATTTAGAAAAACTGCCCTGGCTGCATTGTGGGGAATAGACTGCAAGGGGAAATGAGATCAAGGTGGCCCGAGACTGAGATGTAGTATTTAAGAGTAGGCTTTGAAGCCAGACACCTGGGTTCCAATCCTGGATTCATCACTTTTTAGCTGTGGGACTTTAGGCACATTACTTAACCTCTTTTGCCTCAATTTCTTTATCTGTAAAGCAGTGGTGTGATCGGATTTACCATATAGAATTGTGAGGCTTAAATGACTTAACACATGTATAGTACTTTTGACAACACTTAACGTATAATAAGTGCTTAATCTTACTGTTATTTGAATGGACAGGACTTAGTAGGCGATTAAATAAAAGACGTGGGGTAAAGAGTCCAAGACGGTTGATGGGGTTTGAAGCGATAAGGAACAAAGACAAGTGAAAGTTAACTCAATAGGAGGAGCCAGTGGGACATTTAGGGACAGATGTTTTGTCTACATCCGAATGTCCTTACTTTCTTTTCTCTGCCTATCTCCGAAGCCTAAGACATGAAGTGTTGGGGAACAATGATAGTAAGATTCAGTTCCTGCCTTCCAGGAGCTGACCAAACTAATAAGTGTTTTGCTAGAAAAATCTACAGAGTGCACATGGGATGGCTCCCACCTAAGCTTAGGTGTGCAAGATGTCCCTGCAGGGAGATACTGAGCTGAGTTGTGAAGAACAAGTAGGAGCTGCTCAGGTGAGAGGGAGAAAGGAGAGAAGTAATGCAGGATTTATTTCAGGGAGAGAGTACAAACAGGCAAAAGCAGAGCAGCAAGAGAACAATGTGGCTGGAACAAAGGTTGAAGAGGGCAACCATGGGAGATAAAAAGGAGGAAATAGGAGGTTCTGATCCTATAAATGATATTGAGAGACATTACTCTCCTCAACACCTACAATGAGATGCTGACCTTCCTTTCTCTTTTACCTTTTCTAGAAAAACTGACTTCTTTAATGTGTCTTCAACACACAAATGCTCTTGCTCATTGCTTGCACTTAATGAAAATAGCTAATAGCAGGTCTGTTCTATCAATGTGGTAGGTTGGTACACATTGTCTTTTGTGGGAGTGGACTCTGCTGCAACCCTGCATCACAGGGATTTGCCCTGAGGGAGTGGGGCTGAGGCCTGGCTACCTTTCTCTCTGTGGGACGCCCAGGGCTGATGACAGGCTTTGATGGTAATGAGAAAGCTTCTCTGCTCCTCTTCACATGTCAAGTCTGTGGCAAGGAGCCAGCTAGCACCCTGGACCTAGCTCACTGTCAAACTCTTAACATAATTTGTTCTTTCCGCCTTTGAGGCTAGGTAAAGCCACCCAAAACTTAAGCCAAAAATGTAGCTGCAGGCCAACACTGACAGAACATTCTCATGATTTCTCAACATCAGGAGCCCAGGTGTGTTGGCCATGACTCTTCATGCCTTCCCCTCTCACTTTTCACAGACCTGAGTTAGTGTAATCTGCCTGCAGCAACCCCTTCAGAGCAACCCCCACCCCAAATTCAGCTGACGAGTCATGGGCTGCTGATTCCACATTCCCAGTGAAATTTCCTGAAAACCTGCACGTTGGTGCATCTGTACAGTTGGGTTACCTGGAGTAATGGTTAGTGCCATTCAGGGCACTTCCCAGAGTTTACAATGTTCTCGCAGGGAGTTACTCACTCCTGACTTCATGTGCTCATTCAAAATAGGGGAGGCAGCAGGTTTAGTAGAAAGCTCCGTGACTCTGTGAAAAGACAGATCTGGATTCAAATCCTGGCTCAGTCACTCACTAGTTGTGTGACCTCAGACAAGTTAAGCTTCTGTTTCCCTGCTAGTAAGATCTCTTGTGAAATGGGCATGATAATAACTATCTTAAAGGACTGTTGAAAGAATTAAGAACAATTATTTACAGAGCCTAGCATGTAGCCAAGTATTCAGAAATTGACAGCTACTATTAATAACAATTTGTAGAATTTGAGCCTTAGAGTATTGGACTGCACAATTTCGAAGTTTCTGAGAGCAGCGGTGGCCATCGGTGCTGACATGAGATAGGCTGATGGTGCCGATGATGGAGAGGCGATCACATTCCAGTGATTCTCCTGATTTTTAGCTCATTCCCCATAGTATATCAGCAAGGTTAAAGGGTACATCTTTTCCAATGGTTCACCCTTTCTTTGGGCAGAGACAATCCCCACCTTCAGTAAACCAGCCTTTTTTATGAACCATTTTTATAATTTCCCTGAGGCTAATATTTAATATATAATTTTATAATTGTCACTTCCCAGTCACCATCTCCAACTGGCCTACAACACCCTGGAGAACTTTGATGTGATGGAATACTTAACACTCCCCACCCTACCCCAGTTGGCCATGACCCCCTCCTCCAGCAGAGTTGGCTGAGAAAAAGAGTATGGGAGCAGTCCCCTCATTCCCGGTGGGTCATTTCCTCACTGCAGGTTGGTATCTCAGTGCAGCTGCAGTCTTTGTTCTGGAACGATTCTGGACAGAGAGGGTCAGATATAATGCACACACAACTTACCTTTCTAGCCTACAAGCTTAAAATCCCCTTTACAGTTACGCCTGAACTGTAGGAGTGCCAGGAGAAAACAGGATACTGCAAGGCTCCTCAAGGATAATCCTTTGGGATTTGAGCAATCTTCCCAGCCAGACGTTACAATGTGCTAACACCCTTGTGAGTCATGAACTAACTCATGGTCAACTCTGTTTGGAGAACAGGATGAATAATTGAGAGTAACTGGGTGTTTGCCTGAATCCGGGACTAACTCAGTATTTATCCTGTTTTCTTGTCTGTTTTTGCCTAAACAAACATGTCTAGTTTCCCCACTTCTTCTCCATTCCCTACCTAATCCTTCACTGGCTCTCAGAGGAAAGTCCAAAGTCTTTAGCACAATCTAAAGACCCCACTGTGTGGTCTTGCCTACTTCTCCTGGCATCTCTATGCTAAGCCAGAAAAACTGGACATGAGGTCAGCCACATCCTTAGGAGTAAATGCCCCAAAGCCATAATCTTCATTTTCTTTAACTTTTTATTTTGGAATAATGTTAGACTTACAGACAAGTTACAAAAATAAAACAAAAAATGTCTTTATTTCCTTAAACCAGCTTTCCTTAATGCCAACATCTTCTATAATCACAGTACAATGATCAAACCCAGGAAAATAACGTGGGTACAATACTATTCACTAAACAGCTTACTTAAGTTTCAACAGTTTCCCCACTAACAGCCTTTTCCTGTTGCAGGATTCTACATTGTATTCAGTCATCGGGCCTTTGGGGTTTTCTTCATCTGTGACCGTTTCTCGGCCATGTGCTGCCTTCATGACCTTGACACTTGTGAAGCGTACTGGTCAGTTATTTTGTAGAATGTCTCTCAATTTGGATTTGCCTGATTTCTTTTCATGGTTAGATTTTTGGCAAAATACCACCGAGGTGATGCTATACTCTTCTCAGCACAACATGTGATGTCAGTATGTCTGATGTCAACCTCGGTTACTGACTAGAATTATCTTCTTCATTATGTTTAGCTTCTGACCACACTGTTTCTCTTCTCTAATTCTCTATTTTCCTTTGGTGAACTTATCATTTATCATGGGGTTCACTATGGTCTGTCTATACCCCAAATATATCTAAATTTATGTGTTTATTCTGAATCTCTCCTTTTAACTTTAGCTCATATGTCTAACAGCCTACTTAATCTTTCTACTTGGATATCTAATAAATATTTCACTTCCAATATTTAAACCAAACTGCTGAATTTCCAGCAATCCCCTATATTTTAGTGAATGGCGATCTATCTTTCCAATAGGCCAAACCAAAAATCTTGGTGTCATCTTTTATTCCTCTTTTTCTCACTATATACAATTTATCAGAAAATGCTGCTGCTTCTATATTCAACATCTATTCAGTATCTAACCATTTCTCACCACCTTCTCAGCTACCACCCTGATCTAAGCCACCACCGTCTTCTAACTGGATTATTACAATTGTCCAACAACTAATCTCATTGTTGACTTTGTCCCCCAATGTCTTTCATACATATAGCAGCCACAAGTAATCTTTCAAAAATATAAATCAAATTATGTAATTATTCTGGTCAAAACTCTCCAATAGCTTTTCATTTCACTCAGTTAAAAGCCAAAATCTTTTTTCCAGTGCCCTAAGGCCCCACATGATTCAATCTGTCAACTGAACAAAATCACACCTCTGTGCCTTCATCTCCTACTGCTCTCTCTCTCTCTCGTATGCTATTCCTTGAAAATCAAGTGTGCTCCTGCTTCAGGGCCTTTGCTTGTGATTTCAGTCCTCTTTTTCAGTTTTCCCCCATTTAGTAAATGGCAGCTCAGCCAATGTAATTGCACAAATTGGAGCCTCACAGTCATCCTTGATAATTTCCTTTTCCTCATGTCCAATTCATCAGCAAACCCCATGAGATTTTTTCCCCACATAAGCAATGCTCAAATCTGTCTCCGTCTCATCTCCTCTGCTAAAATCTTGGTTTACAACATCTCTCCTTTCCAGTCTCTTTGGCCATTGTCTTTTTGAAATGCAGATCTGATCAAATCACAGCCTGCTTAAAAGCTCTTTAATGGCTTCCCACTCCTGGTAAATGTAGACCAAAATCCTACATAGGGCCCACATAGCCCTCTGGTGTGGCCCTCCCTTTCCATACGTCAGCCACGCTGGCCTCTTTATTCTTCAGTTGGCAGCATGCCTCACTTGCTATGGCCTACTGCTCTGGAAAATACTCCACCCACCCAATCTTGTCCCCACTCCTCAGGTTCCTACTTTGTCAAATTTAGACCTATACATACTCATACTGCAACTAAATTACCATTTCTTTAGAGGAGCCTCCCCAAGTACTCAGTCCATATGAGGTTCCTTTATTTTATATTATCAAAGAATCTTGCTTTTTCCTATAGAAAACTCACACTAGCTTATAACTATATGTCTGGCACTGGGATTATTTGTCAAATATCTCTATTAGATTTTCCTCTATTAGAATGTGAATCTTATGGCAAAAAAAAAACAAAAACAAAAACAAAGAACTTGACACATAGTTGACACTCAATAAATATTTATTGAATGAATGGATAAATCAATGGATTGATGAAAATAAAACCATACTTTTGAAAGACAGATCTGGCAAATCAACTAATAAAAGGAAGAGAAAGCTAAGGGGAGTTCCGTATAATTAGGAGGCCTCAGAGTTATACAGGTCAAGAAAGAGGAAATGAAATCCAAAACAAGAGTGTTGAAAGGGGAATGGAAAATAACTGTCTCTGGGGGACTGGTTATGCTACTGATACAACTGGTCACCCACAAACAGCCCAGCAATGCTGTGCTCAGTGCCAACTGCTCGTCTCATACATGGGTAGAGGGTTACCAAATTCCTGGCATGTTCAGAAGTCTCGACACTGAGGGAAGTTCTGTGGTAAAGACAAGAGGCACTTTCTAGGACATCTAGTCTGTTAAGAGGACAAAGTCATTTGAATGATAAAGAAATTCCAGCACCATTTTGCCATCCTCTGGACCCTGGGGGTTCGCAAATAAACCGGTTTCTGTGTTTTTTAATGGCCTCTGATGTAGTTGATTACATTTTCAATTCAAATGATTCCATTACTACAACAACTTCATTACAGGGAGGGCCCAAAGCCCAGACTATACTAGCTCCCTGTCATATAATTTAGCCTCAGTCATACCTCAGACAATATTTATACAAGGTCACTTCTTCAAACCATGTCTAGCCTTCCCAAATGACAATATTATTTATGCCAAATACTTCTCCTAAGGGATGGAAAACTGCCAACTCTGGTTTAATAGGCTATACGGACAGGCTACAAAAACATCATTTGTAGCACACACAGTTTATGCATTTAGTATATAACTAGGAGTACAGACTGATCATGGAATCATGGCCGAAAGCTGGCCCCAGGAAAAAAAAAAAAAGCCACAAAAGCACTAAGGTTTGGATCTTTCCTCTCTGATATTAGTTTTGGAAGCCCTAGATTTAGCCAGAATTATGAATGCACAAGAGAGAGCTGCTTCAGACTTCAGTGGCTACCTGCATATCCAAAATAGGGGGGAAACCTGCAAGAGGAAATTTAACTTGGGCGTATGTGCCCAGCAGCCATCCTCATGTGGTTGCAAATTAATGTGACCATCCAGTGGAACAGGCAGCCCAGGGGCCTTTAGTAACAGAGAACAGAATAACCCATTGATGTTAATTTACCAAATTATTCACATCCCACAATCTGGAATAGAAATCAGCGACCAAAAAAAAAAAAAGCCTCCTCTACACCTCAGTCAAAACACCTATAAAACTCTAGATACCAGGAGGCAAAGTCTGGAACATAAACTACTTCATCCTGTTGCCAATGAGTTATTAAAATATAGAATGTGGCGCTGCCAGGGCTGTCTGGGCTACTCTTATTTCCAAGCTCCATTCTTGGTGGTGCCTTTAATAAGACATTTGGTCAAAATATGTTGGTGACAACTCCTTTCTCTTAAAACCTAGTTAACGATGCAAGTCGTACGTTCTGCTTGTTCCCTCATGGACCACTGGGACTTTAAAATCTCTTTACTAGAGAATTAACAAACTTTAGGATTCTGAGCTTATAAATAAAGTGTCTGTCCAGACTTGCATGACTTCTTGATGATAAATATTACTCATAAACAATCTATTGGTTACTACCTTTTAAATAGATGTTTGCCACTTCTGCAGAAAAACTCTATATCTAATTTAATTTTAAAAAACAAAAATGTCAGATTATGAAGGGGTTTCAAAAAGTCAAAATTGTTACTTTGTATTGATAAATTTGGAATGGGTCTTCTACGAAATGCATTTTTTTAAAAGGCTATAAATGTTGTACTCTTGGTTCCAGAAGAACTGCCTCCCATCGGCCCAATATTCTGTAGTACTCATTATTATTATTTATTAATAAAAATAGCATTAACCCTTTATGATGAGCACATTCTTGGCCAACAATTTCATGCCCAGGAATTTTTTCAGTACAATAGCTAGAGATGTGTTCAAAGACATTCACCACAGAATTATTTATTATTGATAGTAAATACACAACAGTAGAGGACTGGTTAAACAAATTATCCATATGATGGATTACCACATAACTATAAAAAATCATGTTACAGAAAAATATCTAACCCACAAGAGAAAGTTCACAGTACACTAAGTAAAAAAGATTACAAAATAATGTATACCAAATATATCTCCAGGTGGAATGATATCAAAATATTAACCCATGCAAGACAGTCCTGGGAACTTCCTATGATGATGTAGGTAGGCTACACGAAGGAAGCTAAGGAAGTGTGACTTCTTTTATATACAGGTGGATGAGACTTAGGGACATTTGGACTACAGGAATTTTTTTCTTACACTTTTATTGTAGAACTAATTTGCTTCCTAGTCATTATCCAAGTGAGGAATGGATATCAGGGGCATTTTTGGCTGTTACTAGCCCGTTGATATTTTGGCTAGATCCTGTGTTAGATCATCTGGTACTCTGTTTGAATTGTTTTCCTTGAGTCAAGAGCGAGAAGCCTGATTTCATTCCCACACAGTGAAATCCCCATGTCCTTGACAGTAAAGCATTGCCATATGGTTTCTTACATTACAGTACTCACGGGTAACCTCTGAAACCATCTTTATGTCCACATGATCCTACGGCATAGAAATTTATTAGGGTATTGTAAATAAAACGTGATAAACAGAAGCATGAAATGGGAGGCCTCACAAGCTAAAAAAAAAAAAAAAGAAGAAGCTGGAAAAATAGACCTGTTTTATCAGCCTCTCTGGCAAACACATATGGCCCATAATTTATTAAAATAGAGGCTTTCCCAAGGCATGATTATAGGCAAGATAAAATTGAGTAAGGCTTTTGCTCAAGAGTGTCTCTGCATGCATCTGCTGGACTTTCCTATTTGAACATACTGTGAAACGTCTCCTCAAGCTCAATACATCTGAAGAAGGGATGATGCTCCTCTTGGTGTCACTATTTGAATGGCACCTGAAAAGACACAACAGGTAAAGCAATAGAGGTAACTAAGATCCCTGCAGACAGGAGCATCCGTAAGGTCAGGAGCATCGTAAGATTTTGGAAGAGGGCCAAAGACAGATCCTTGAGACAGGCCCACATTTGAGGGAGAGGAAGAAAGAAGTCAATACAAAAGAATCATCCAACTAGTCGGAGTATAAATGAGTCTCCTCAGTGTTAAACTGCATAAACATCATTTGCTTTAAGGTAGAAATTTAAGTCAAAAATATAATTTGAAGACAAATTATAGTTTTGTTTTGTTTGGTGCTAATGCCTCTTTGCTTAGGGCTAAAATATTCCGATGTACCAGATAAAGCAAAGCAAAATTAGTTAATTTTTCCAAGAGCTCAACTATTTCACTTTTAGGGGAAAAAAGGGAAAAAAAGAACTTTTTAAGAGATAAGTGAAGAATTACAGGCATGTAAAGGTGATCCAAATGTTCAATGAGTCAAGAAAAAATTGTAAATACATATACCTTGAAAGGGTCCTGCTGGCTGTATAGACCAAGGATTCATATTCTTCAAGGTTAAATTGACATTTTTGCTTGAACACATAATTAAATAGTGGGAGCTAATGAGGATTCACTTTTGTTTCCTAGGCCTAAGTGTTGTCTGGCTCCCTCTGCTTGGAAATAACCACAGAGCTCATTCACTGAGCAGCAAAGTGAGAGCATCATCCAACACAGGAAGGTAGAAAACTGTTGCCTCTGTGGTCCCACGGCAGTGATCAGACTAGAGCAATTGTGCAGTCAATTTGGCCCATCATGGGGACTTTGGCTCTCAAATGGCAGGGCTGTGCACACTAAACTAGAGGTTATTTTATAAGGACCATCAAAATCCTCATTTGCATGTGTGAAATTCCTGTGGAGAGGCTGTTTTTGAATTAAGCTAGTTGGACCAGATTACAAATTGAGTCCACCAGTGTGAATGTGAATAGCATGAGCTAAATCTGAGCCCCTCCCACTCAGACTTTCTCTTCTCTGGCCCAAATCACTAGCCAGTTTGTGTTTCAACACAAGCAACCGCAACATCTGTCTTTCACCTTCCAGCTAACAGAAAGATACAAAGTTTTCTTAGAACAAATGGTCGGCAGCAACAAGCACCACAGTCATGATGTTCACTGAGTACTTACACTGTGCTAGGTGCTTTACATGCACCATCCCTCAGAGCCTCACAATAACCCTATATAGTTTGCTATTACCATTTTTTTCAGGGGAGAAAGCTCAAGCTTAGAGAGATTAAGGCTAACTCATTCCAGGTCACACAGGTAGAAAGCAATGGATTTGAATTCAGATAGTTTAACTTACCCATCAATTCTTTGTATGTTTTTTGCCCGGTTCCCTAATACTTTCTTATTAGTAGGCTGGCTTCAATTAGCAATTAATAGCAGCAATGAACACAGGTGTCAAAACCAAAATGTTGTGCGATATAGAACAAATCACAAAGTTTGGTTACAACTCAGGTATCTGTTTCATTTTTGTCATATGATGGAGTTGTGTGAATCATTGAGAGCCCTCCCACTTATTGATGTTGATTCTAGTTCTTAAAAAATGTGGACATCATGGTTGAATATCTGCTCCATGCCTCTGTCTCCCAGTAACAGTTAACTGTGTGATTCTAGTTTTTCTCTCTGGGATTCAGAGCTGTCTCTAGAAACTTGGAAGAAAAGAAAGCAGCCTATAAACAAAGTCCTGAATTTGAGCTATGACGCGCAGGTACCCATAACATTGCAGCTACACAGACCACTTTCCAACTCCTCTTTCAGGGTACGCCCTAGGGAATGTGAGGAAAATGGGGCCACTTATTCTTTGAGTCATCAGGACACCAATGATCTTAGAGGTGTGTGACGCAGATGCTTAACATCTCTTCCAAGGAAGAATGCAGTACAGTAGTTACAAATTTCCCAGCTCTCAGTCCCTCTAAAACATCTTCCACATATGAAGGGGGGTGACCTGTACTTATCACCTGACAGCAGCCTGGCGAATGCCGGCCTAAGTGGTTTATAACATCTGAGTAACTGTTTCCAGATGTGGCCTTTTTCTGATACACTTGATTAAAAATTTCACACTCAACTGTTTGAAACAACTGACAAATGCACAGCAAGTTTCTATCATCTGTTTGGACCCAGAGTGAAAGCAGCAGGACCACTCCAAAGATGAGAGCAAAGAACAGCCCAAGAAAGCCATGAGCCTGAGTGTCTTGGGTTCCTCATTAAAGTCAAGAAAGTGGAATTGAGTCTGGAGGCAGTAAAGTGAACTGGACAGAGCAAGGGCTTTAGAATCAGAAGGTCCACAGCCAAACATGAACTCCACCAATCGCCAGCCAGATCATCACCTCTTGGAACCTCAGATTTCTCCTCTGTGAAATGGGAACACAACAATCTTCGAGGGAGGATCGTGATGTGCCTGGCACGTAACAGGCACTCAATAAATGGTTGTTTCTCTTTTTTAAAATTATTAGTTGAGTCTAGAAACACAATTCACTGTTATTACAAAACTGTTTGCAAAACATGCGTAGACCTAGAAATTCCTGTTTCACTCTTTGTACAGAATGTTAAGATTGTTAAAGCTCAGGCAAAAGCAGCAGATGTTTATAACGTGTCCTTTCGAGGAGAAGCTCAAACAAATTCTCATCCAATTTTTAAAATCTAAGAGTTTGACTTAAAAACTGACTCCGACCAATTCTGTCCCCCAGATTATCATCTTCTGGAACTAGACATCTTGCTGTTGCAGAGAAAAGGGGATCCAGCCATACCTAAGGTTAAGATTCGCCAACCCTGTGAAAGGATCAGACAAAATGATCCTCACTTAATAGGTCCAGGGAGGTTAGGTGACATTTTAAATGTTGGGCTGGAGATTTAGCCCAAACGAATAGGCTAGTTTCATTCACCCTACAGCATCTTCCCCTTTATTTAGAAAATTATTATCAACATAATAATTGCTGTCATTTATGCAGCATCTGCAATACTGCAGAGTGGTGATCAGCACTTTTTCTATACTATTTCCACATAATCTTCTTTGCAATGGCCTGTAAAGCAGACGTTATTATCATCGCCGTTTTTCAGGTAAGGAAATTGTAGCTCAAAGAAGTTAAATAGCTTGCCACAGATCATAAAGCCAACCAGCAGCAGACCTGGAATTTGAACCCGTCATACTAGCTCCGAAGACTTCTGCCAACAGCTTTAAAACAACAACTTCACCTTACCATGTGGTGAGCAAAAAATTAGTGAAAACAGTTTTTCCCACTCATCGCCTGAAATCACTATGACAGTTATTCTGTGGCATTCCTTGTTCATTGTGTCCACAGCCTGGGCTCTGTCCACTGCTGCTCATGGCCTCTAGAACACCTTTTTTTTTTTTTTTGTCTCAATGGCTAGACAGGTGTTCAGTACAATAGCTCCCTTTTCTCCCATCTGCTTCTCCTTGTACAGCGAGGCCTGGATCCATCATGGGCGGCTGCTTCCCACATGTGCTTGCAGCCCCACTGATGAGAAATGGCAGAAGCAGGTATTATAGGTGGAGGTTCTGGCTTATTGCTCTGAATGTATTAAAAACTATTCCCAGACTCCACATAAAGAGTTTTACACACACAGCACATATGATACAAGGGAGACAGAGAAGCAGACGTGGGGATAACCACAGTGAGACAAGTAACCACAACAGAAGTCTGGAGAGACGGGCCCAAGGAAAAGCTACTTTCACAGACTGGGTGATGGATTGTCTCCTCAGCAGACAGACAGACAGCTAGAGGTACTTATTTTTATAAAAAGTTGACAGAAAGAACTCCAGACATCCAGGCCTGCTCTCTTCTAATGCTTGTGTCCAGAGCTGACTCAGCCCTCTCTGTTTCCCTTTGCAGGATGGTGAGTTATTCCATGCACTCGTGCTAATTATCCACATCCCGCTCCTTTCTTTTCTCACAGGTCGTTTAAATGTCTACTTGTCTGAGTGGATGCTGAATTCCCTTCTGTAGTCCTCCGCAGTGATGAATTTCTCATGCCGAGGATATTGATTATGGGGAAAATTCTTTCTGTTTAAAGGTTCTTGAGATGGTTATCCCAAAGAATTTGTTTTACTAGGCTCTTGAAGATGATATTTACAATTTATTGAGTACACACGATAAGGGCCAGATAATTTCCATAAGCTATCTCTTTTAATCCTCATAATCATCGTATCAGGTAGGTATACAGATAAATAGCACATAAGACAAACACAATAAATGAAAAATAAGAGAAAACCACATTGCATACTGACTTCCTCCATGTTTCTTTAGCCTCTAAGAGGCAGAGTGATATAGTGAAAGGAGCTACTCCTGGGCCAGAAGACCTGAATTCTTGTCTTGGCTTTGATACCTAAAAGATCTGTGATCTGAGCAAGACATTACCTTTACATTACCTTTGCACACCTCTGTTTATCTAATCTAAAAAAAAAAGTGACTAAGCGATTACTGTACACATGACCCTCTCTCTAACTTTGTATGACTTTTGCTGACTTTTATATTGTAGTATATTTTATATTATATTGAATATTAACAATGTCACTCTCCAAGAATAAAGTCCTAGAACATAACTAGACCATCAGCACAGGGCTGATGTCCTTCATCACCCAGTTCTGGAGAATAACATGTCCAAGCCACATCTGGATAGCAAATTAAAGTAGCCATAACACTTTACCCTTTTCAGAGTAACTTAGCATGCCATATCTTTTAATGACAAGTTGAAGCAGCACTTCACACCCTGTGGCATAATCATAGATGCGGTTTTTTACTACCTGGAGTCTGAGAGGTTTTCTTACAAAAAATAATTACTTGGTTATTGCAGTTATCTATTGCTGACAGCAAACCACCCCCTAAAACTTAATGGTTGACAACAATTATTTACTATTATCTTTCATGGGTTTTAAGGGCTCAGCTGGATAGTTCTTTTTTGAGGGTCCCTCATATAATTCCAATTGCATGGAGGCAGAGGCTAGAGTCTTCTAAAGGATTCTTTATTCATATGTCTAGCATGTCGGCTAGGATGGCTGTAGGCTTATTGGTCATGTCTCTGCCTATGTAGCTTCTCTGTGTAACTAGCTACCTTGGGCTTCTCATAGCACAGTAGTCTTGGGGTGGTGAGGCAAAAACTGTAAGCCTTCTTATGACTTAGCCTCACTTCTGTATGCTATTAGTCACAACATTCACAGATCAGCCCAGACTGTGAACAGATTCTACTTCTTAATAGAAGAATGGTTTGTACATACAGAAAGGAAACATTGATAGCTGACAATTACTCCATTAGGCTTGTCTCAGAGGAAAACTAACTATAGATAAAGGTCAGTTAGACTCTCTCTCTCTCTCCCTCTCTCTCTCTCTCTCTCATACACACACATACACATTTTCTCTTACACAGTTTTCAATGATGCTTATAGCACCATGCTTGAACACAAAAGATGACTACATAATCATAAAGTGAGACTCGTTGGTTGACTACCACAAGAGGAGGTCATGGAAGGTACTCTTCCACTTCTCTGTGAGACAATGTTAAGTTCAGTCATTGATGAAGAGGGAAGAACAACTAAGTTGGGGCAAAGATCTCCAGAAGAAATAGTAAAGTCATGTTACTGATCTAGTTAAGTTTGTCAGGATGAATGTGGATATCCCGGTAATTTTGAGAGAAATCCAGATGTCCATTTGCAATCATCTTGAGTAAAGGTGGAACCAGCAGGATGAAGTTGCCAGACTCTATCCCAGACATCCACACAGATAAACAGACCTAATGTGTGGCAATTCTGACAGGCAGGCTTAAGAATACTTAGAAATAAACTGAGGATCTGGACAATATCACTATTAGGAAAGCATATCATAAAATTCAAAATGTGACATTGTCCCAAGAAAAACAGCAACTCAGAGGCTGACTAAAAAACTGGAAATGCTGGAATAGAAAAGCAAGTCAGATACAAAAGCAGTGGGGAGCAGAGAAAAGTTGAATTCCGTAAAAAAAAAAAAAAAAGTTGAATGGCATAAGCACTGGAATTACAGATTCTAAAAGGGCTGAGATTATCTGTAAAAGAAAATATCTGCAGCTCCTGGGGAAGAAACAAGACTTAAGGAGCCATCGAAGAAACAGCACAATGATCCTTTGAGTTATGGATGCCAGAATAAAGCTAGAATTACTGTGGCTTGGAAGGTGAATCTAAAGGCCCCCGAAAGGAGCATTTCTTTCTCTTCATGACTCAGAGAAAGTTAGAAATGAATTCCCTAGACATGAAATTTAAGGAGGTTTCTGGCCTGTATCTGGACTATTTAGGGATTGTCAGCCTTGCAATCTGATGGGCATTGCAAGAAGCTCTATGAGTCTGTGGTGAAGGGAGATGGGACAGAAAGTTATTTTTCTCTCTGGCTCTGCCTCCAGATAAGAATATGAGGTTTGTTCTTTACATTGGAAGACTTAACACCAGAGGGTCCTAACAGGTCAATCATAATCCACCAGGCAACAGAAGGCACACACTGGACCAATCTTCAGGCTGTAGCACTCCTTACATTCACCCGTCTGGCTCTGAAAGCACCCTCCTGCAGTTGTGGCCAGCATAAGAATCTGCTGAGTTCTTTGAACTCATAATCTCACATCTGGGAATTGAGTACAACTAATCTATCCACAAGCAGGAAAAATATATCTGCACGAAGATGTTCACAACAGCATTGTTTATAATCAGACTAACTCAGGACTTCTCAAACTTTGTGTTCATCACTTGGAGATCTTCTTTAAAGAGAGATCCAGTAAGTCCAGGTGGGGCTTGCAATTCTGCATTTATAGCAGGCTCTCAGTTGATACCCATGCTAGTAGTCTGCAAGCCACACCTAGTAAGTGGCAAGGACTTACTTTAAGTGAAGCTAAAAAATTCAAACACCGGCAAGACATGACTAAAATGGTAGGTATATCTCCATGGAATACTGAGATACATGTATTTTGAAATGATTATAAAAACTAGCAACATGAAAAAGTATATCTGACATAACACTAAGTGAAAAACACAGGGCTCAAAATCACATACGCATTTGAATTGCAATTATTAAAAAACATAGAAAATACTGAAAAAGAATTCAAAATTATTAACTGAGTGGTTGTTTTAGGATGGTGGCATTATGTTTTTTTTTCCTCTCAAGTTTTCAAACTTTTCGTTATGTTACTACATTACTTTCGTAATCTAAAAATGCTGGTGAACTATGTAATATTAGGTAGAGTGATTGTATATCTGGTTTTGCTGGACTAGTCCCAGGCTCATGGTTTCCTACACAAATATTATTGGTGGCTCCTTTGCTCTCAAAGTCCCTTATATTGTTAATAGAATCTATGGGCACGGATATAGGACATGTGTGGAGGCTACTGTGTGCTGTCTCTGTTACTCCAAAGCATTTGAAAGCTAAACTGAAATGCCTGCAGAAAATGGTCTAGGGAGGTGGGGAGGTCTCTGCTATGCACATTTTTTTAAAATAGATTTATTTTTAGAACATCTTAGGTTCACAGCAAAATGGAGAGGTAGGTAAAAATTTCCCATATACCCACAGATGCATGGCCTCTCCCATTAATGAGATCCTCCACCAAAGTAGTATGTTTGTTACAATTGATGAATGCACACTGACACATCATCATCACTCAAAGACCGTAGTTCACAGTTGTCTCTTGCTGTTGTACATCCTATGGGTTTCGAAAAATGTGTTATGATATATATCCACCATCGTAGTCACTGACCTAAAAATCCTCTTGCTTATTCTTGTTTAAAGGTATTCTTAGATTGCAATATAAGGCCTTGATGGTATACACATAGAAAACACCTGACACAATCATGAAAGCTAGAAATTCTGAAACAAGTGACAGAGAAGTCAAATAAGTTTGGTGTGCGTTTTTAAACTCTGGCTTCTTAGCCCTTTCTAACCTTTTCTCCTTACTGCATATCAGTAGTCACCTCATCAGATGGTGACCTACACATCTCAGGACAATGCATTTTTCTCCTGCTGCTGCTGATTCGCTTAGGGTAGTTAATGTTCGAAAATGATGGTGGTTTAGTTTGATTTCTTTCTGCTGCTTTGGCTAACATGTGAAATTTTTAGACCCAGACCTTTCCATTGCCGTCTTAAACCATATAACCTATTAGGCCTTTTACTTTATATCTTAAGACATACCTGAATCAAACCAATGTTACCACGTATCTCTTAAATTTTTAAAACAGTATTACTTAAGAAAAAAAACTTTAGAATAACAATTAACTAAATTCAAACCAAATTTGCTTAAAGCACAGTCTAAGGCACTTCTCTAATTTTATTAACTTGGAATTTCATTTTATTGAATATGTGAACTCTCATCAGCAACTTAGAAAATATCTTAAAAATATAACCTTTTCCATACTATTTATTCAAATTGAATTTAACTTGTCACATTATTTTGTCTTCAATGAAATCCATCAATTTTCTTTGTTATTCCAGAAATTAATCTGTATTTTACACACAAACCCTGGTATGAGACACTTAACACTTAGGCCTGCAGTGTGTCTTGTTGTGAGTCTTGTCTGCTAGTGATTAGGTAAGTGATAGCACAGAAAAGGATGGTCTTTGTTCTTTTGTTCCCTCTCCCATATATTCTATTTCACCTGAATAGAGAGCTAAGATTACACCCCAAAGGACAAATGACACTAGGTGGATTATAATAGGTGATTCTAATTTGAGAATAGCTATTCAGTATGGGTGTAAATTGTGAGTGGTGGTGCTTGTAGAAACAGGAAAAATAGGAGCCCTTGTGGTAAATATTGGACTTCAACTTTCTGGTTATTATAAATAATAGTTAAAGAAAGACTGGGGGAAGAGCGAGCAAGTGAGAAAGAGACAGACAGAGAGAAAGAGAGAGAGGGAGGGAGAGAGAGACAACAGTTTGCATTTCCAAGGAAATAAGGGAAAAAATTAAAAATAGATACAGCAATACCTTTTTAAAGTACAAATAAACAAAAGAAACGAAAATGAGACTAAAATGGAGTGTTGAACAAACTAAAAAAAAAGGCTTTTAATTTTTTATTGCTTAAGGGACAAAGTGTTACCAAAGAAAGGAAACAGTAGCTTGTGAGACTGAGTTTAAAACAAAAAGATAAAAATCCTTTATGCAATCAGCAAACAAAAGCAAGGAAATATAAATTCTTAAATCCCATGGGAAGAGCTGGAAGGGAAGCCAGTGGGACAATGCAGAGCATGCAGTTAAGAGGATAAACCCATTCTTTAACACTTTCTACACAAAAAGGAGATAACAGGCCAGGGTGAGATGGATTTTCCAGCAGAAGGGTAGGGAATTGTTGAAATGCTTTTCCCTTACCACAAAAAACTTGAGGAATACCTAATTCAAATGAACAGGATTCTCACAGAAAGACAAATTTCATTTCTATAGTTAAGGTGAGTGTACCTAATTGAATATATAAGAAAAAGAGGATGTCCAATTTGGCATCACATGAAATATTTGCTTACTCACTGATGAAGAGAGGTCAATAAAAATATTAAAATTACTGAAGCAGCTTCTCTGAGGGAAGACTTTGGGGTTTGCTGGGGGTGCAGTCTGAGTAACTGGAAAGTTGGCTCATTAGAACACTGAGACCATAAGTTTCTCACCCATAACCACAATTTTGAGAAGGAAGTTGAGATTGTTTAAAATAAGGAATCAAATTTACTTAAAAACATTTACTTAAATGTCTCAGCATTTACTTAAAAACAACACGCACACTCCAGGACCCTGGATTCCAAGAAGTAGACGTGCACCGAGATCTTAGAAACTTACAAAAAACAACAACAAAAATGTCTGGCATGATATTGAAGCCAAACATATTTTATCTTGGCCAAAAAACATTTAAAGTTCATTTCTCATAATAAAACACAAGACAGAGGAAGTGTTTAGCAAATACAATGTTTATTTTTTTTAATGGTTGGAAAAATAGGGAACCAAAGCGTGCAATGTCAATGAACCTTGTACATTAATTTTCTAGCATCAGAGATATGGAGTGTGTCAAAAACAGTCACATGAGTGACAGGAGTAATTGGACGGGACCATTCTCAAGGATGTATTTTAGAACTACTAGCAGCTCTTGTTTCTAAGATACTCTCTTCATAGTCCACCTGCAAAATGGACTCTGTAATAATAGCTTTTCTCTCTACTAGATTTTCTTTCAAAAATTCTGTTAACATCTATTGTTAAATGCTCCAGAAAAGACCTGAGCTTCTCTAAGAAGCAATTTTGAAAACACCTAGGAATTTAGTAATTCCGTGCAAATTAATTTGTATATACTCCTGAGCTTCAATGATATAACGAGAAGAGGGAATTTTAAAAAAGCAAATGTGTGGGTTTTTTCCCTGAGAAGTCTTTCCTAATTAGAAAGAAACCATCAAGAAGTTTTCACAAGCTATGGGGAGTCTTGCCAATATCTTGCTTTTTCTCTTTTTTCCCCCTTGGTTTCTGATTTAGAAGATTCCAACTTGGAAAAGAAAGATGCAGGAATTGTAGTTGTAGGCAAATACAATTTACATTTTCTCTAGTAGGATGCAGATTTCTCTCCTACAGTCATCAGGGAGCAGTCTAGATTCTTTTTGGAGCACATAAAAAAAGGAGGCCGACTTTCAGTTTGGGGGTGGGGGCAAGTAGAAAGCCTTTTGATGTTGGATGAGTAGAAAGCTTAAAGGAGATTATTGATAGAAACTATCCTGCTCTTTGAAGCACTGTGTGGAAATAGCCTTTTCCCTAAATCAAAATTAAAGAAAAATAAGTTTAGTAAAACTGGTAAAAACAACTAAAGTTTAGGAAAGTATTTAATTTGCATCTAGGTGGTTATATTTCCTTAAGAATTTGTTTAGTTAGTGTGAACATACATCATGTTAAAATGCCTGTTCTTTATCCCTTTTTTTTCTTTTTAAAATAGTACTATCATTGACAAAGAAATAGCCCGTAATTTTTCTGTATGGTCAACAGAAGCCAAAATTAACTCTTTATATTCATAATTATTTTATGAAGGCTCTTTGCCAAACAGATGTGGTTCTGGCTGGTAAGCTGTAAATTTCTTAAACTGCACATTTTGCCTTGTATGTTTAACTCTAAACTCCAACATTTCAACCTATTTAATTAATCATAAAAACTTCTTAAACAAGGAAAAAAGCCTACACTATTATTGCAAAAGGATGAAAGGTAAAAAAAAAAAGAGAGAGAGAGAGAGAGAGAGACATGTAAAGCATGGTTTCCACGTTTTTGCTACAGCACAATTATTTTGTTAAGGAGAGCTTTTGTTAAACCATGAAATCCTGTTAGAGCTCAAACTTGTTGCATTATCTGAGGTGAATGTGCATTTAGTTTGTAATGAATCACTTTACTCAAAACTATCTGGAATTAAAAACACAGTCGAGAAAATGATCCTTATGGTGTGTTTGTGTATTTAAAAGAACTAATATGCTGGTACTGATTTTTTCTTAGATAAATCACACCAACTTTTCAAATGGTGTTTTTTTAGATGAACCCAAGGGTCATTGGTCTGTGAGTAGCAATAAGGAATTGGCTGCCTCCAGGGGCTGTGCCTTCCATTCATTAC
The DNA here is from genome assembly GCA_030015415.1 of Cynopterus sphinx. NCBI lineage: Eukaryota > Metazoa > Chordata > Mammalia > Chiroptera > Pteropodidae > Cynopterus > Cynopterus sphinx. The sequence goes on from CM057379.1 coordinate 35,148,596, forward strand.
CCACCCGAACATTCCAGTCAGTCAGAGCAGGGCCTGTCTTCTGGCCCCCAACCTGCCTTACATATATCACATTTAATTTCAACCAATTACCCCTCTTCTCCATCAGTTCTTCCTCGGTTCTCTTCTCATTTTTCAAAATGAGAAGCTATAGAATATACTTTGATAAGTAGGTATAAATAAAACTAACTTTCAGCTTTAAAACTACTTTTCAAAGGTACAGGAAAACCTTAAATTGTGAAATGTCAAAAAGTCATTGAAATGACTCTTTAGCTGTTAAAATATATGTATAGTAAAGTTAGACCCTATTAATTAGAAATTTGAGATAATTCAACCTGCTCAAGACCAAAGTTTATCTTTTTACCATTTAGAAATGATTTTAAAGATGGTAGTACTGTAAATGATCATAGCATTAAGTTTAAATTACTCAAGACTATAAAGTGTTTGGACTCACTATTTAAAACCAAATGAATATTGTTATCTGAAAGAAATCACCAGAACGCGCGGCAGTCCGAGAGGAATTCCAATTTATTAAATGCAGTAGCAAGCTTATATAGGGGGAGGATCCGGTTGGGGACGGCTAGTAGTTGTGTTGGATGTTGATTGGATAGTGGTAGGGTGGCGAGTGCTGATAGGTCTCTTGGACCGTCACTGGGGTGGAGGGGACTTTTGGCGCCGGCGGGCTTTTTTGGCGCTAGTGGGGTTGCTAAGCATCATGGGATAGGGGATTTCGTCAGCTTCACTTCAGGTAAATGGAAAGTTACAGGGTTTGAAGAATTGAAAAGTTAAGGGTCATTATGTTCCAACATTATCTATTTAACAGAAGACATCCACCAGAAAGTCTTGGTAATATTTTCTTCTTAGACATCAATGTGGGTCACCTTTTTGAAAGCAAGAGACCCACATAACTTTTGAAGAATACTTTATATCAGATTTAAAGAAAAATAATCCAGAATGTTTTTTCCTTTTGTGTTGTTTCAAATCAGTAAAGGTTTTACTGGAATTAGCTGTTTCCTAAGCACCAGGGTATCTAAAGCTCATATAGTGTATCATTGCACCTTTATAGATATCATTTTTCAGACAACTTTAACTTCGAAACGTAACATGCAGAACCAGGAAATGAACAAAACAATTGTTTAAAACACTAAATCTTGTTAGCTGACTCAGAAGAAAAACACTTAGAAGTTCAATTTATACCTACTCAATTTACTTTGCATATATTTCTAACAAGCTTGCATATTACTTTTTCTCACTCTTAAGAATAGAATTAACAAATCAGAAACAAGACGTTAGAAGCAGATTCACCGACAGTAGCAAAAAGTAATAGCTAATAGTCTTCAGATTAAGGAAGGAATAGCAAAAAATCTATAAAAGCAGAAATATTATCCCAAAAAATATTAAGTCTAAGACCTTTTAAGGTAGGGGCAAACAAATATATTTCATTAACACCTAACAATATGAATAAATTTCAACATAATGCTGACGTGTTAACAATAGCCCTCAGGCATTAAGAAAAGCTATACCTGGAGCATTTGAGATCTTGCTTACAAAGCAATGTTGTCAGTTTGGCTCAAATGCTTATAAAATTAAAAAAAAAAAAAAGAAAGAAATACAAGGAAAAAAAAGAAAAGAAAGGATACATTTTATTTAAGGAGGAAAATAAATGTACTATATGTCAGAATTATTCTATCCAAAATTGTTAAAATAATTTTAAAAACTTGAAAGAAGGAATATTCTAAAGGAAGAAAAATCATGTTTCTTGGAGATGCCAAAAAAGTGAGCATCTCCGTAACTCTCAGAATTCTGGAAAGCAGTTACGTTATTGCCTCTGTGCTATAGAGGAATAACTCCTGCTTTTGATTTTCTACTGGGAGAAGATAAGGCAGCATAGATATCCCAACAGTATGGCTAGATAGAACATTTAGCTCTCTCTTTTACAGTTTGATAGAAAAGACACAGACTTTGAAGTTAAATTTGTTTGACCCTCGGTTTTTTGCTCACTAGTTGGATGAACTTCTGCAAGCCTCAATTTTCTATCTGTAAATAGGGAAAATAATGCCTACTCAGTGAGCTGCTTTAAGTATAGAGTGACAGATTCCTACTAAGAGCTTAGTTGTGTTCATTTAGTTACCTGTCCTCCAGTTCTTAGTGACCAGCTTCTGGGTAGTTACTCAAGGAATAGAATTTCAGGAGTATTAGAGTAAGGATTGCTCTTGCTAACTGGTGTCAAAGAGTTGACATATATAGTTGAAAGATTAGAGATACACCTCCCTATTATCACTGTAGCACTCCAGAATGTTTTTTCTCTAGCGTATGATTGAAGCTTCTTTTCCTCTCCAAGAATGAATTTCAAATAAATAAAAATGTAGAAGGGTGGGAAAGCTAGGAGACATTTGGCAGTACAATTATTATGTGCCCAACATATCTTGAGAATGACTATGAGCCTTTCAGTATCAAGGCTTGGTTCTAATGACAGATTCATTCATTCATCCATCAACCACTCAATCAACATTATTATGTGCCTGTCATATTCCCAGCACTGCATGGAGCACTGGGATTCAAAGGTAAAGTCTCTGCCCTCAGGCACATGATAGTATCATCAACAGACATTTAAATAAGGGCCCTAAAGCCTGGGTCCTCAAAATGTTGCCTGTGGACCAGCTGTATTGGCATTACCTGGGAATTTGTTAGAAATACAGACTCTGAGGCCCCAATCCAGGCCTAATGACTCAGAATCTGCATTTTAACAAAAATACTAGGCGATTCATGTGTACATTATGATTTGAAAAGCACTGCTTTATTGTGTTGTGACTGCTGAGATTGTGGGGCATACCTGGGGTAAGCTGAGGCACATGAGAGGCTAGTCATTTAGACTTTATGTAGATCAAGGAAGGCTCTACACTAAAGGTGACTTGTATGAGTTTGCTAGCACTGCCATAACAAAGTACCACAAACTGCATGGTTTAAACAACAGAAATGTGTTCTCTTACAGTTCTGGAGGCTAGAAATCCAAGATCAACGTGTCAGCAAGAAATGTTCCTTCCTAGGGCTGAGAAGGAGAATTGGTTCCATGCTTCCCTTGTCATTTCTGATAGCCTCAGTCATGCCTTGGCTTGTGGACAAAGCTGTCCCTGTGTCTTCAAACCGGGAAAAGTGCAAGGGAGGGATTTTCAGGTGGTAGAATGAGCACGAGTGTATGAAGTAATGTAAAGGGACTATATGCCTCTCAGTAACCATGGTTGACAGATAGATGTAAATGGGAAGTGAGATAAAGAAGCAGGCAGATCTACTAGAAAAAAAGGCAGATCCCGAAATGCTGTGAGAGTCAAACTTTTACTCTGTAGGCAATAGGGAATCAAAAGTAACATTCTGATCTTTGGTACTTGGCCAGGTTTTCAGCTCTCTGGAAGCAGGGTGTAGAGTAGCCTGAGTTGGCCTTTGAAGTTGAGTCAGCAGTGAAGGGGCCACCTCCCTTGTCTGAGAGAGATGACAAGGGCCTGAGCTAGGGCAACATCAAAGAGGATGAAGAAGAATGGAGGGAATGAGAGTTACAAAAAAATGATGATGGAGGCCAACCCTGGAACTTATTGAAATGATAGGGTTTTTACTCAGTCTGCTTAATGCAGGTTACTGATCTCAGGGGAGAGCACACAGCCTTGGGATTTGTGTTCCTTCAAGAACAGAAAGTTTAGCCCAAAGAGAAAACAAGACAAAGGATACTCCCTCTCTCCACCCTGCCCCCAGGAATCAACCTAGGGGCACATCCGAAGAACTTACTGGTAAAATTCAGACAAAGCTGCAACAGGAGAAACACTCGTGACTCTCCAGGGATTCAGATCAAAGAGCAAAGAGGAAGAACCTGGATTGAAAGGCAGTCTGTATCTAACCAGAAACTTTAGGAATTAATATGGAATCTTATCTTCCCAAATCTTGGAGGTGGGCCAGCTCTTAAAGAAGGGTATGGGAGGAAAAACACCCAAGTGTCAAATGGCTCACTCACTGAGAGGCTGAGCTGCTGTGGAAGCCCTGTCTTGGGCTGGATAGTTAGTGTTGTCCTAATCCATGTTCAATCTAACTTTTTTGTAAGCCCCTGGTTCTCCTTTCAATTACCTACCAAACATAAGGTGTGGCAGCTTTTGACTGTTGTAATGCCTAGCTGAAAGTGGTTTAGGAAACCTCCAAACTACAGGGGGTTCTCATAGAGTTGCTTAAGTCAAAGCTGAAGTCCTCTCCTGGGCCAACTGACTGACAGATAGAGACATTGAGAGGTAAAGAGAAGTGATGTGGCAGCTAGAAATGAGAAATTTCTCATTATCACATTCCCATGGCTTGAAGTTTTTTTCTGTGAAAGGCCAGATAGTGTACGTTTGAGGTTTCATTGGCCACAAACAGTCTCGAACCCATAATCCTTGCTTGTAGGTTTTGTTTGCTTGTTTGTTTAGAAGCCCCCTAAAAATGTAAAAATCCATTTTAGTTTGCGGGCCATACAAAATCAGGCTGAAGGCCTGTAGTGTGCTGAGCTGGCATAGAGCAGGGCCATACGGCTGGAGACAACAGATAAGCAATCTGTTTTGCTTAATCATTTGACGAGATTTGAGGTTTTCTTCACATTTCTTTTCACAATGGAGTCTGAGTAACTAGACTTTTATAGTTAGCTGATTTGTCTGAATACTCTCTGAGAATTCAGGAGCAAGGCTTGTGTGGTCACCTACTGATGAACATACCCTGAGGTTGTAGGCCCATAGTGATTGATGGGCAGGAAGCAAATGGCCTCTTGTATTCCACCCACTACAATACAGCCATGAGGAAACAGGGTCCCCACTGAGAAGCAAGAGAGAAAGGCCTGCCTCTGAGATGGCATGAGTTCACCTTCCCCAAACAGCCGTGGGTTATTCTTCCAGTTAGCTCCAACCTTAGCTCCAACCCACACAGCAACTCCTAGGGACACAACTGGCCAATTCACACATATCAGGTGTTTCATTAGTAACAAATATCAGAGTATCGATACAACAGGCCTAGTGTTTGTTTTCTGACCAATGGACATGATCTCCATGAAAGTGCAGCATGTATCCCCAACAATGCCCAGTCTGTTTAAGGTACAGACTCTTTTAGGAGTGTCTGGTCTAAAGCAGAATAGAAAAAAAGAAAATATACCTGAAACAAATTTAAATAAATAAAATTTTTAAAAAATGTAACTGCTGAAAAAGACTTAGCTAGGACATAAAGCATCTAGCAAGCCACTCAGACAAAGCACAACATTTATAGGTAAATCAAGTTTATTATTATTGTATAATAGACCCTGAAAAAACATACGAAAGAGAATATTAATCTATAATCCTGTCATCCAGGATGTTCACTATTAATATGCATATATATCTATGTGTATGCATGCATGGATATATCTTTTTTTTTAAACCAAATACTGAGCTAAACTGTAAACAGTGATTTGTAACCAAATGTTTTTTTTCAATTAATACATGATATTAAATAGCTCTCTTTAAAGAAAAAAAGGGAATAATCTGAGAAAGAAGATTTTTAAAAAATATCTCAATTCCATACATAAATCACCATAAGATGCAGATAGAACTATGTTTTTACAGTGACACACTGGAATGAATACAACTCATTAGACTCTGGCAGATAGGAAAGACAATATTATATGATGTATATCCGTAGCCCTGGATGCTAGTAATAGTTTATTCCAGAAAATAATTCATTGACAAAGAAGTTGATTAAAGGGTACATAAAGGTAAGTTGGTTATTTGCCTGGTGATTTACGGAGGAAACAGACACACATTGTGTACTTCTCATGCTGGAGAAAAAGAGGAAAAATTGCTTGGGGCAGACTGTTATCTTCTCCTTTCCTTCCTACCTTCCAACTCTGCTTAGCACCCAGACTGTTGTCAGTTTATTGCAAGCATCATGCCAACAAACAAGGAAAAAGATGTGTCTATCATTAGAGTGTGTGTGTGAGTTTTCCCAGACAAAGCCATTCTTGTCACATAAGTCAGTCTGCTCCTGGGCTGTTACACGCATGTTTTCCTGTGTGACTTGGAATTCCCTTGAAGTGAGTTCGCAGTCATGTTGCCCAGAAAAGCACTGGGTGAAAAATCAAGACCCACTTCTCACTTATTGTATTGCTGTATGTCAGAATTTTGTATTTAAATGAGGTATTTATAGAACCTAATATAACTTGAAAAACATTCACTAATGATTCTAAAATATCAACCTCCTGGCTTGAGATTGAAGTATACCCTGGAACTGTGACCAAACTGCACAAGTTGCAAATCATCTACAAAGAAATAAAACTGACATAGTAGGAATATACAACCCTATAGATAATGAAAATTAAAATTTTTTGGAAATTATGTTTATTTAATAACTGAAAACATTATACTACACATGAGGGACTTTACATAGCATTTGAACTGCGGTTCTCAGTACAGCCTTTTATCTGTTTATCTCCTTCTAAAATACCGTAACCCAAAGTCCTACAGTGTTAAGGACAGATTTGGGGGTTATAATACTGGGCTCTGCCATTGACACAGCTGCCTTCCTCCAATAGTACAACCCACAGCCAAAATAAATGAACAGCATCTTTTTGCGGGACTTACTGTCAGAAACGTTCTAGTCTCATGTCTACAAGTTTGATTGGTAACAGAAGCAACCCAAGGAAAAATATGTAATGCTTACACTCTGCTTAAGGGTGCTGTCTGTGCATTTGTTATTTCAGAGCCAGCTTTTTATAGCAACCATTGAATATGCAAAATGAATTTAGGGATGCCAGAGTTAATTAACACCAGCTCCATTTGACGGAGAAGCATTGTAAACAATCAGGATTCTAATTTCTCTAAGCTTAAATTTGGGGGTTTGACAATTTTTATGCCTTGGAGTTATGAATTTTGTGTAAAGTATAAGTAGACAGACGAATTTGGGTCACATTCACTTGCCAAAAGATGGAACACAGATTGGAAGGATGCTCGCACCCCTATTGGCTACTGGATATAGGAGGATTTTAATTTTATCATATTTCTTTAGCAGTAATATCTCACTTAAATGCAGAGCGATGCCCACACTTTCCCTCCACAAAGAGGCAGTAATCTAGCTTAGGTCTTGGGCAAGCTCTTCAGAAGGCCTAGGCTGTAATTTCCTTAGGCTAGATTTTCTTTTACACACTTCTTCAAGAATAACTGCCACTTCGTTGTTCTCAGTGTGACCACACGGTCAGTTGGATGCAACAGAAGAAAGTTAAATTTTTTCCATGCTGTACGCAGTTTCCTGGAGATACGTCAGTGGCTCAGCATCTTGCCAAAGACTGGTTTTCTCCATACTCTCCACTAAGCTACTTATTTCACAGCTCTATACGAATCATTCTCCCATACAACTTCATCTGCGTTGCCACCTATCTCCTGTTTAAAACCTGGCATGTGAGGCTCAACACTCAGAAGTTACAGAAACCAGGCAAGTTCTAAACTCTGAAATGAGTGGACTTCAGTGGATTTTCGTTTTTCCAGAGATTGAATGTCCAGGTTGCTGCTCTTCCTCTGGCCGCTTGCCTTTGGCACTGTGCTGCCCATTCACACTTCCACCAGAGGCTGGGCAAGAGAAGTAAATGAAGTTAGAATTTAAATCTGCCAATGCCGTTCCCTTTAGATACTGCCTGGTAAAGGACTTAGCCAAAAAGAAAGTTGAAATGTTTAAATCATTTTTAAAATAGAAATTATCTATGAATTGCAGGCATTCATGTGAAGGACTAAAATAATTTTTACACCTTTCGTAAATGAGAACCTTACTCCAACAACCTAGGAGGAATGTAGACAAGTCAGGATCCAAAGAAAATGAATCAAGAACCAGAACGTGGAGAAAGTTGAAAACTGTGTTGCTGCATCTGGAAAAGGAAAGGCTCAATGCTGCCTGTTTCCTGATCCGTAATATGAAGGAGTCATGTTGAACGACAACTGCAGTTTCTTTCAGGTGTAACTTTCTACAATTTTATGGCTTCGTATAAGATTGATTATTATTTGTTCCTCTATAGAGTGGTAATTACAAGGAAAGACCCAAGCAATGGGGGCAAAGCTATTTTGCTTTTCTCCTTCTGCCAAGAAACTGCTCTTTCTAAGGTTGCCAAAGATGCTCTAATAGTCACTGTGAATCCCCAGCGCTGCACAAGCACCTACTATGTGCCAGACACTATTCTAGGACACCAGCATACAGTCATGAATAAGGTCCTGACCCTGTCACCCAAGAGCCCAGGTTCTGGTGAGGGTGACAAATGTAACATCTGTCAACGTAAGAAACTTCCAAACCTGTAGAGAATTTTTATACGAGTTTATTTCAGCAAAACTGATAGCATATGTTGAGGAGTAAGATGGCAAATGCTCCAGAGAAACAGTTTTGTATGGAAAGCAAGAGGGAATTGGATTACAGGAGACTTAACAAGGTTATATAATTTCTCATGGGTGATTACAGTTTGTTTCAAAGGTGTGTTAGCCTAGATGCACAGAAACGATGGACATGGATTTTACCTAAGGAGAAGATCAGCTTTTTACTACAAAATTATAGGCCTGGGGTGTCACTACCCACCATGGTTTGCCTAGTTAGGAATTTATGATCAGATCACTCTGTGAAGTTACTTTCCATAGAACCTTTTTTTTTTTTTATCCACAAAACCATCCCAGTGTAATGTAGTAAGTGTTTCACTAGAAATGATACATGAAGTGTGGTGAGTTGCATGAAAGAGCAAATAACTCTAAGAGAAATCTAAAGTTTCTCCTGACATATTTATCAGGTCTTGAGGGATAAGGCAAGGGTGTTCCAGGGAAAAAAGAAGGAAGGAAAGGCAACATATGTTCAAAGTATCAAGGAAGCAGAGAGTTGGGAGAGAAGAGTATAAATAACAATTCAGCCTTCTAAGAAACTAGACTAGAAAGTATACCTCACTGGCTTTGCTCACTGACTCTGAGAAGGGGAATTCCTCTGCTCATGAAGATAGTGAAAGGGATGAAGGAACCACCATCCAGTCTGTTGACCAATACCAGCTCTGGATAGATCCAGAAACTGAAAAACAAAGATAAAATAATTTATGGGATTTGCTTATATAAAATTTTAATCCAAACAAAACATATGTTTTGCAGTTAGCATACGGCCACCTTCGAGAATGGTAAATGGGAGGGGATCAGAGAAGCACTTCTCTGATACTGGTGCTCGTATTGAGAAAACTCATGGAGCAGTTTGCTTATAATTGATGTACTTTTATGTGTGTAACTTATTAATCAACAAAACATTTTCAAAAATAAATACAAAAAAAGAAAATTACTAAAAAATGAGAGAAAGAGAGCTTCTACTGAAACAGACATCAAAAAAAAAAACTATCAGGATAATCATTTGAATATTTGATAAAGTTGTTTGACGTCTTTAATAAGACACAAGGACACATGCACTGTATGAAAAAAAGAGTAAGAAACTATGAATAGCAGCAGGCTGCAATGAAAAGAAAACTGCTTGAGATAAAAATAATAATTAATAGACGTAATAGCAGAAGTGAAATACTCAGCACAGCCTGAGAAGTACACAACTGACATAGTTGAAAACAGAGTAAAAGACATAGAAACAAGCTTTTTTTTTCTTCAATTTTGAGGAGGCAAACTAGACAAAGATCAACGTAATTTGTCATTTTTCGCCATTTTGCAAAACTACTTTAAACTACACACAAAAAAATGGACAAATAGATAAAAATTAATGATAGATATGAGGACTAAAGCCTGAGATCCAACTTCAAAATTAGTCATGCTTGTAAAAATGAATCCAGAATGACCATACAAAACAAATACATATCTGGACAGAACTTTTCTGAATTGAAAAAAAAAAGACTTAACATTTGTAGATGAGTGTCATTCTGTTCCAGGCAAAACCAGTGAAAAGAAACCAAAACATAGACATATCCTATCAAAATGTTTACATTCTAAATATAATAAGATTTAAAAATTAAGTGTTTTTTTTTTAAAGTGAGACATGAGACCATCATCAGGATCTAAAAGTAGATTTATCACAGAACAAAAATTTATGCTGGTCTCTGATTCTCTTCTATTATCCTACTAAACGATAATTCAGCACTGTTTATAGACTTTTGAGGAGAAAATTTATTTTAATTAAATTGTCATACATGAATAACAGAAAGGCATTCTATGATGTGCATAGGTTTAACACCCTTCATTCATTCACTTATTTCTTTATTCAGAAAATATTTATTGAGTACTAACTATAGGATAAACACTCAAAAATAGTTATTTGAAGGCATACTTCAGCTGTCTGAGGCATAAAAACTAAAAAATGGAAGTAACATCCATATAATAAAAACCCATAAGAAGAACTAAGATCAATTTAACAGTTAAGATTAAAAGATAACTGTAAAAATGATTTCAAAATTATGTGTGAAATAAAATTGGGACGTTAAAAATTTAAGAGTGGGCAATGATTTCTTTGGCAAATGCAGACACTAAAGCCAGGGGTGAAAATATTAATTTTAAATGAAATAGAGTTAAAGCAAAAAACATTTGAAAGGAAAAGGAGGATCACACTCCTTTACAAGTATCAACAATCATGAACTGTTATGCATCAAATAACATAGTATCAAAATACATAAGACAGAAACAATTTAAATACAAAAAGAAATCAACAGACACAACTATAGTGATCTTGATAAATGGAGTAGACTTTAAAAATAAATGCAACAAATTACAGAATTCAATAATTACATTAAAATGAAACTGTTTCAAAAATCTAGAAAAATATAGGTACAAAATGAACTAATCTGAGATGTGTAAGTTTAAAAACGATAAAAGAAATAACAGAGAAAAGGGATGATAGATTTGCCTATATACTTGATCTATGAACAACACAAGGTTGAACTGTGGGTCCACTTATACACAGATTTTTTTCAATAAACACATACAGTACTGTAAATATATTTTTTATTTTTATTTTAAGTGACTTTTTTTCTCTAGCTCATTTATTGTGAGAATACAGTATACAGTATATAATACACATAAATACAAAATATGTGCTAACTGTTTATGTTATTGGTAATCTTCTAGTCAACAGTAGGCTATTATTAGTGGTTAAGTTTCAGGGAAGTCAAAAATTACATGTGGATATTCCACTATGTGGTGCGTTGGTGCCCCTAACCCCTGTGCTCTTCAAGGGTCAATTGTGTTGTTAAAAAACACATAATTCCAAAGGATAGACAAAATAAAAAGGCAAATGGTATACTAGAAAAAGTTTCTGAGAATATGGAAGACAAAAGACTAACATTCTTAATATATAAAAGTCATTTATAAAAATGTATCAGTGATACTAACAGTCTAGGCCAGTTCTGTCCATCTGAACATTCTGTGATGACGGAAATGTTCTAGATCTACCCTGTCCAAAATGGTAGCCAGAAGCCACGAGAGCACTTGAAATGTGACTAGATCCAATGTTGAAATGATAATATTTTGGTATATTTGGCTAAATAAATTTTATTATTAAGATTTTTGTTACTAAAATGATTTTATCATTCGAATTTATTTTACTTGTTACTTTTTATTTGTTTAATGTGGCTGATAGAAAATTTAAATGTAGCTTGTATTAGGTCTTTATTAGATAGTGCCATTCTAGAATAATGGTCAAGAAAGAGAAAATTCACAAAAGAAGAAATGCAAATGGCCAATAAACTATGAAAAATATTGTCCCACATTACTTATAATCTAAGAAATACAAATTAAAACAAGATACTATTTTTTTTCTATGAAATTGATAAAGTTAAAAAGAAAAACTTATTGTTGGCAAGAGTTCCATAAAATGGGCATTCTTGTGCACTGCTGGTGGGAGTATTAAATTGATTCAACCTTTTTGGAAAGCCTTTTGGCAATCTGAACCAAAAGCCTTAAAAACTCTTATACTCTTTGACCTAGTGTCTCTATTTCTAGGAATGCAGCCTAAAGAAATAAAACATTGTAAATGCAGTTAAATTTTTTATATAAAGGTATTCATCATAGTGCTATTTCTGATAGTGAAAGATTAAAAACAACCTAAATAGCTGATAACAGAAAAACTGTTAAGTATATTATACAATATACTTATATAATAATATATGTAATATAATTACATAAAATGACTCTTCCTAATTAATATTCTATAGCCTTAAAATTTTTTTCAAATCTTATCTAGTGATGAGAAAAATGTCACAACAGAGTGAGAAAAGCAGTTTATTATAGAGTATAATCATATATTATAAGTTGTACATACATATGCACATATAAACACTTTATTTCACAAAGTTAAGATCATTATTTCATATTCTATAACACATTTCATAAAGTTGAGATAAAAGTTAGGCAATACAAAAAAGCTTATAAGTGTTTATCTCTGGGTGATGGAATTATTTCATTTTCATCTTTACATTGTTGTCCTGGGTTTTTCCCCCAAAATATTCATGAGTCTATACCACTTTTAAAATCCGAAAAGAACAATCACTTTTGTTAAAGTATCTAATGCCACATCAGTCCCCACCCCACAGTTTTAAGTTTTAAGGTCCTCTATAAAGCAGATCTATTTCCTTTCAAAATTCATTTCCCATGGCTCCCATTAGTCCTGTCACAATTCTCTCGATGTCTGTCCTCATTCCCCCTTCTCCCTAATGTGGTCTGACTTCCCCCTGAGCACAGGGCAGCTCTGAAGGCTCACGAATACATTCCTTTACCCTGCCTAACGATCTGAAAGGTAGGAACTATTATCTGTGTTTTAAAAAGAGGAGGGGAGACTCCTTTTCCATTTTACCACCCTTCCTACCTTCTCTACACATGTTTTCACCTCAACTTGCTGAGTGACCTGGGGCAAGTTACTTAACTGTATAGGGATCAGTTTTCTCATGTAGAAAATGGAGCAACAACAGTACGACTAGCACAAAGTTATCATGAGGATTACAGAAACCGTCTGTTCAGTCTGTTTAGCTCAGGGTCTGGCACGTTAATATTATCTCCCTTAGCTCAAGTACCTCCTCACCTTCCAACTCTTCAACTTCTAAGACCTGCGCCTTTCTCTGTCTTCACCACATCCCTTATCTTATAATGATACTCGACTGTTTTGTGTGTGTGTGTGTTAGCTTTGACTCCTCAGCCACATAAAGAGCTCCCAACAGGTAGAGACAACGCTGTCTCTCTCCATCTCCTGCCACATCAAGTACTGTGGAATGTTTCACATTCTAGACTCAATAAATACGTAATTGTTTGGAAAATATCTCATTGTTTGAATAGTAAGTAATATTTTTTCCTCTTGCCAACTCCTGGACAAACTTTTCCACAAAATTTCATGCAGGTGAGCAGCCAGCCATGTGGGTTTGAAGGGGGGTCTTGCAGATATATTTTTATGCACCAGCCAAAAACCAAGGAATGGCTGTCCACTTTACTCAAGGAAATTTAAACTTCCCCCATGTTGCCATGGTGTAGATACATATTTTCCAAAGGAATTCCAATTTTCTAACTGCTTTAGGTTCTTTCCCATCCTGACCCCAAACTTGACATGCTGGGTTCAGTGAGATACAGCATCTCAGCAAAGAAACTCACTTTAGGTATTCAGAAAAGCCAGACCTGTGCACACGCACCCCCTCCCCTAGAACACCTCTGCCTAAGGACTCACAACCAGGCAGTCACCATCCAAGATCAGAAGAAAGATCTGATGGGCTGCAAGTTTTAATCATCCAAGAAAAAAAAATCAGCTTTGTTTAGTACGCAATATTACTAAAGTAATATTGATGACAGATATTTAACGAGATGAAAAGGAGTTTGTTTAGGGATAACAAAGTTAATCACCCAGAATATCTCAACTTCAAATTGATTCAACAAATTTTTTTTGAGTATCTGCTTGGTGCCAGGCACAGTGCTAGACACTGGGCAGACAGCAGGGTTACTGTTATACACATCATCTTTCCTCGCCATCCCCCAGGCTTCATCACTCCCCACAATGACTCAGAAGCCCCATTCATCCACAAGCCTGCCTCCCTTGACAGCTTGGTGAAGAGTGATGTGGACACAGTATGAAATCAACAAATATTTGTTGAAGGAACGAAATGGAAAGGAATTCAAGTTTTCCCCAAGCCGTTAGCACATGACATAGAGTGGGAAACATTCCCTGGTACCCTGGGAGGCAGGATCCTCCCAAGTTGCTCACAGCATCACCTGGCTGTGGGGACCAACAATTCCTTATTGGATGAGCTGCACACACATGCACCAGGGGGCAGAGTGAGCAGCGCTTTTGGAATCGACTGAGAGCCTTTTCAAGAGTCCTCCTGGAGCTGTTTGAGACCTCCCAGTAGAACAACATGTTTTTTTGTGCTTCTCCGAGCATTTGTGTTTCTAGTCAAAGTGCTGTCTTTCTTTGTGGACACTGTGTCTCACTGAAATCTGGACCCTAATGTTGAGGTCAGGGTGAGAAGGAGATGAAAGCAGTTAGCTGGAAGTTGGTATCCCTCTGAAAATGTTGATAAACCATTGTACCCCCTCGGCTGGGGAAGCCAAAGGAAAGTGGCTGCTGGGAGACAGTGTAGCAGAATTCTACCTTCCGAGGGGCCTTCTGTCTAGAGTCAGAATGCCCAGCCCCATGAAGCCCCTGTAAGTGGATGGCATTCCGAGTTTTATATACCAGGAAGAATGTGTAGCATGTAGAGAGGACAATAACCCCCGGACCCACATTGTTCCAGTAGACTCTTCCTTACTAGGCACTAGGCCTCGCTCAGGCACTGGAAGCCTAGCATTATCAGCAACTCATCCAGAAACACAAACTGAAGGAATTCTGCTACAAGTGGTATTTATTACTTCAAAAGAAAGAATTGTTTTTCATTTTATGGTATCTAAGATATCCATTTTCTGAAAATGTTTTCCCAGCACATTACAGATTACTTCAGAGTTGGGAAATGCTCCTTGCTAGGAAGAGGCTGCATGTTCCGAAGACTGGTCCTGAGTCCTGCCTGAAAATGTTGTTTATTCGGGCAACCACATTCTCCTGTCAGTAAGGCCTGGGGAGTTTACTATTAATCCCAAATGTAAACCCCAGTTCGAGTTGCTGCTTACAAAAGGTGACTACTCTTAACTCATGTTCACAGCACAGCTTGTAGATGCCTCCAAAAGATGAGAGTACAGCACTTACTGGTAACGTCATCTCACACTGGAGATGAACTTGCTGCCTCAGGTGACCTAAATTGCTGCGTCCTTGGTCTCACCCCCATCTCAATCTTTCTCTACCAACTGCCTCGGAAAACATCTGAGGGTTTGGCCTAACGCTGAACTTGCACCAATTTTAGAGGGGCAAGGAGGAGGCAGGAAATCGTGGCTGGAGATAGGCATGGTGGGAGTGCTCCGTCTTCCTGCCTTGAAGAGTTGCTGTCTAGATAAGAATTGAATTAGAAGAACCATAAATACATACTGAATTAGGGTTGCCAGATTTAGGAAAACAAACAAACAGAAAATATTCTTTGGGAGATACTTATACTAAAAATTATTCCTTGTTTATCTGACATTCCAATGGAATGGTGTGTTCTATATTTTATCTGGTAACTCTGTGCTGAATGGGTATCCCAGACTTGGAAGAAACAGTGGCTTCAAAATCTCAAAGAGAGAGGTTCTCAAGATTTCTTTTATTGGGCATCCCTAAGTACCCAAGTGGAAGTGGAGAGTCTTAGACCACGTGGGGGTCGAGGGCTGGTCTATCCCATCAGCCTGACCTACAGTGAGAAAGAGATTCCTTGCTGAAAGGAGACAACAAGGTGGAAGAAACCAGATTTACATTCTCTTCCTCTTTCTACAGGTTCCCCTCTCTTGCTTTCTTCCTCTTCCCTCTCTCTTATGGCTCTCTTTTCTCTTCCTCCCTTGCTTCAACCCCCCAAAAGCCAAAATGACTTCTTTTCACTGCAGTTGTCATGTATCTAAGTGTAGCCACAACTGAAGCAATTAACCCTAAGGTGTGAGCAGGAGGCAAAGCTGGATTTGGATTTGCGGCCCACCGGTCAGGAGAGGGAGACAGGCTAGTCGCCTCCTACTGGCTCTTCACCACTGTCCTGCAGCCTTTTGGGGGTTGGGCCCCCATGAGGGCCAAGGGCCCTGAAGAAGAACGGTGCCCCCCCCCCCCCGCCAGAAACCTTCCTCCAGGCACCAGGATGCTGCCACTGCGTCTGCCATTGGTGTGGTCTCTCTGCCGGCTGCTGTTCCTGTTTGTTAAACTATTCATATAAAGGCCTTCAAATAAAAACACCAACTTTCCAGTTGCGGTGGCGCAGGCCCCTTGGCCCTGGAAAGTTCTAGGACGGCTGAGGCCTCCCAGGGCACCTGCACACACCCAACAGTCGAGCCCTTTCTGGATTGTAGTTTTCTCCAGATTGACTTCTCTTTTTCAGAGCTCCGAGGCAATTTCTTCCCCAAACCAAATCAGAGGTACCTGCCATCCCACCAAGCTGCTCTTCCTCCTGCAATGGGAACATCCATCTCGGGTTTTATTTCCTCCCCAGACACCAGAGGAAGCGTCAGGTGGGTTTCCATGTCAACCTTCACTGAAATCCAAACATTTGGCTTTCTCAAAGGCAGTTTAACCTCTGCCACCACATCCTTAGAGTGGCAGAGGATTTTTTTTCAAAGCTTAAAAAAAAAAAAAAGACTAGAGCTTTCAAAAGACTCAGGCTTCTGGGGGTTTCTTTTCAGAGTGATAACACATCTTGAAACGGGATATTTATAATTTGTTGGTTTCACGTTTATCCTTACAAAACTAAACAGTAATGCCTGAGAGCTATGAAAATGCTTAGGTAAGGAGAGGGGCCAGAGCTGAGATAAAAAGGATAATTGGAAACAGAGAAGCAGCCTCCAAGTTGCACCTTCTTGAATGCTCACAGCTCAGCAGGCCAGAGTGCTCATGGCAGGCTGCAGCATCCTTTAATTCTGGGCACTCCTCAGCCTCCCCTCTTCCAAGGTTTACTTATGCAAGCTTAACTGCAATTTTCCACAGATCCTCGGCCTGGTCCCAGGCCACCTTCCCAGTAAGAGACCTCCTGGGATGGAGTTTGCTGGAGAACATGTGGTGAACACAGGTTTCATGCTCCAGAACAGGCAACCTGGTAATGGGAAGATAACCTGTTGAGATAAGGGATTTACCAAGGCCAAGGTGCACTGTGAGGAGGGGGGAGGGCCCACATGTTCAGCCATCAGATGAGGAAACTGGGAGGTAATATATGGGTCTAGTGAGACCACACGTGGAATACTATGTCCTTCGTGGCCTCACAAGGAAGATGCACATCCCTAGTTGGCTGCCATTCAGAGAAGAGCAATTAGGATGATTAAGAGGCCAGAGGGAGTGACTTAGGGGGAGAGATTAAAAGAATTAAACATGTATACCTTGGCTAAGCTCAAAGCAGAGGGAATGTGGAAACTCTATCAACATCCTCAGAACATAAACACAAGGAGAACATGGAATTGTTTCACATGGTCCCTGAGGGATGTAACTGGAAGTAATAGGATAGAAGAAAAGAAAACTTAACTACCTGTTGGAGAAAACTTCTGAACAGTCCCAGATCAACTTTGACACTCCAGAAGTGTCAGAGTCGTACCTGATGTTCTTTAGAAGAAAGTCAACAGAGATACAACATGATAGGAAAGAAGTACGCTTATATAGCAGGGACTGGTCCAACAGGGATGCTTTAAAAAGGAAAAAAATAACACAAGACCATTTCATTAAGGGAGTATCCAAATCTTTGAAATTTCCCTGCTAACTAAAGTTTATAATCAAATATTTTAGCTTGGCAACCCAGAACCTTTCATCAGTCCTCAACATAAGCATGTTTCCTGAATGTTCCTGGTGAGATTCCTTCTTTGTTCATGAAATCCTCTGACCTGGAATTCCCTCCACCCCTACCACTCTCCGACTATTTAAATCACCTATTTCTTAAGGTCTATTTAAACCTTGTGTCCTCTAGCTACCCTTATCCATAGTACTTCCTCTCTCTCTGCCTCCTAGAACTCATTACCACATTATACTTGCTTTGTCAGCTGATGAGTCTTTATTTTGTTAGAGAGATTGAGAGCTTCTCAGAGACTGGGAGCATGTCTTCTCTCTTCCACATTGCTACCAGTTTTTTAATCTTTCTATGCCAGCTCTTCCAACTATTGTGAACCAGAATGCACATAATAGAATTCTCTTCTGGCTTCCTCTTCCCCATCTATTTAGGTCTTCCTTACTTTCACAATGTTTTGTGGGTTTCAATATACAAACATTGTACTTTCTTGGTTAAATTCATTCCTAAATATTTTATACTTTTCAATATTATAAATAGAATTATTTTCTTAATTTTATTTCTGGATTGTTCATTGCTACAAGTATAGAAATGCAAATAAGTACTTTGGGCTGGGAAGAACATAGGAGTTATATTGGCTTATGACTCTCCTAGCTCTAAGGAGTATGGAAGTAACCTTAGTTATGAGCTCTGTAACTGTATTTGGGCCCATTCACATCTGCTGACTTACATGGAGAGATCTGATATAGTCAGAAAAAGTGCTTCTAATGACAAAGATGCTGGGTAGGAGATGAAAGGATTTAGAAACACAAATTAAAAAAAAATGTTTCTGCTTCCTGGAGAAGTTAGTATCAGGAGTAGTTGGGGAGCACAGATGACAGGATCAGGTTTTGGAACTGATTCATTTATAGCCTATTTGGTAGTAGATGGAGAACAAACAGCCCCTGGCACGAGGTGGAAAGTCCAATCGTTAAAACTTTCACTATTAGTCACTTGGACCAGTGGAAGGGAATATCAAGCTGAAGCAAAGTGTTAGACTTTTGAGGTATATGAGGCAAGTAGTAACTGTAAAGCCAATGAAATTGAATGGCTATTGCTAAACTCCACGGACACTAGGAAAAGATACTAAAAGGCGGAGTGCAAATAACAGGCAATTGAAAGTGAGATGTGAAAGAAAAGAGCCTCCTGGGTGTCATACAAAAAGGCTCTCAGCTCTTGAGGGGAGAAAGCTGAGGACTAGAACTTAATCAGCAGTGCAGCCAACTCCAAACTTGGAAGAAGGCAGCTCCCAACACAGCAGGCATGCAATGCCGAGGCCCAGGTCCTGGTCAGGAAAGAATGTTTCCCTGAATTAGGTATTCTAAAAAACTTATTTCCTTCTACATGAGCAGCTACATTAATAGATTAGGGAAGACAGTGCAGAGCTTACCTTCCATTTAGCAAGATAATATGTAAAGTGTCTATTCTTGTGCTTTGAGCGAAGAAATATGGTAGACGTCATTCATTCATTCAACACATAATTAAGTTACGCTGTGCCAGGCACTGTGATAATTGTGTTTTATAAAGACAAATTAAATATGGTAGAAAGCAGATAAGAACAGAATCCAAAAATGCCACTCAGTGGATGGGTTCCCATCTGGAGGGAGGTCCTCAGTGCATGACATGATCTCAGGCATTGTCCATGTCTTATTCAGTGTTGTTATCCATGATTTCAATAAACTTTTTTGGAGACCTGTTTGTCACATTTGAGGATGATACGTAGGATAGCAAGTACACAAGCCATCAGAATCAAGATATAACCAATACTGGAAGCATCAAAAAAAATATAATATGAATAAGTATGAATTTTACATTTCAGATAAGTACAGGATAGGGGTGACATGGCTTGAAACCAGTTCATGAGGAAGACACTTGGTCTTGTGCTCCACAAGAGAGGAGACTCTGAGAGGAGAATTGTATTGTTTGGATCACAGAATGAGATCCACAGAACACCTAGAATATTGTGTTCACTTCTAGGCACCATATTTTTAAAACACTGATCCACTGGCAGTTAGAACATAAAAGACAGAGAAATCATACCACATGAAGAGAGGCTGAAGGAACAGAGACCAAAAGCCAGAGAAGAGAGGACTGAATGGAGAAACATGGTAGGTATCCTCAAATATTTAAGGCCTTTTAGGTGAGAGAGAGAGAGAGAGAGAGAGAGAATAACTTGTATTTTGCTCCAAACTACAGAATTAGGACCAATATCACTTGGTGACAGAATTCTAATGAACAGCCTTCCCACAGACCTTGTCCCATAGACTGACTGACTGGTTCAAGATCGCTTAGAAAATACAATGTAGGAATGGGAGGTTGGGTGTGATGTTGTCTAGAGATTCTTTGGACTCTAAAATGCTATAATTCTCTCCTATCAAAATCTGCTCTCAAATCATTCACTTAGACATAGGCATAATGGTGTATGATAAGTTTGTAGCTTCCTCAGTCCTCTGGTACCTAGACTTTAATAGAGGTAAAGACATATTAACGGGTTAATTTGCTAGCTCACAGGGCAAAGCCTTTTAGCCTACAGTTGGAGCCCTTTCCATCGCCTTGAATTCACATGAACAGAGCAGCTTTTCCCCATGAAGCTCACTCAGGTCACTTTGCTTTCCTGGCACAAGGAAAAATTTTGCAAGAATAATGTATTTGTTGTTAAATCCGCTCTTCCAGCAGCGGCTGTCAGTGCTTCCTGGGGAACATCTTTACATCACAAAAGCATCAGTCTCCTTTTAAAATAAATGAATGAGTGAACAAAAAATGTCAATGCTTTCATTTCCTTTAATCAAAAGCCATGCTTACAGTAATAAAAGACAAACCGGGGTAACTGAATATTATGGAAAGAGGGAGGAAGTACCTAGCAAAGCTTACATTATTAAAGCTCCTTTGGCTGAAACATTTGCCTGCCTGGATACAAAATAGGCATTTCAGAGCTATATAATTTATGTAAACGGTAGCCACTAAGATATTTTATCTTGGTCATGTGCATACTCTGAAAAGAAAAAAAACTGGAGATCATCCTCAAGAACAACTTTCTGCTGAGGCTTTCTGGATGATTTATCAAGAGACTGAGCATGAGGTCACCTCTTTAGGTGGTGGACACTTTAGATATAATTATTATTGCCATTATCTGAGTATGGTCTGCGTCTGGGCTCAAGGGACCTCCCCATCCTCTCCAGCCGGCTGCCTCCTCTGTAACCATGGCAGACAGCTGTCTACACGCAGTCTTGCAGCACCCAGCTTGACTGGGAATGATTAGCCTGTCTTGACGAAGCTCTTCCCCCACTGGCAATGCTTCCCTTCAGAGACAGCCGAGGGTGTGCCTGGCCCGCTGCATTTGCTATTCTCAGGGATGTCTGGGGAGCCCAGCTGGGGGTTGAAGGCAGTGCTTCAGAACAAACACGTTGTGTTTGGGGGTGTGCGGTGGGGTCTTTGTCTGTACTTAGTGTAATTCCATGCAAGAATGAGGAAGACGGTAGATGAAGTGAAAAGGCTAGTAGAAAAGTGGAATAAAGAAAAGTGAACCCCAAACAGCGAGAGAGCCCAGGGTCACCTGGGTTCCATTTCTTTGGTCCTGAGGCTCTCACAGGCCTTCAGAGGACCCACTTAAGGCTAGTTTCTTTTTAGTTTCCCAGTGGCTTCTTGACAGTCTAAGAACAAGCCGTAACGCAAAGGCTACCATGGAGAAAAGGCCCTGGGCAGTGTGCAGAGCGATGTCATTCAACTGGTGCTGGAACTGAGGGGAAGCTGTGGCACAGGCTTGAAACTCACCAAGGTTCAGATTCACAGACACTGCACATGCTTATAGATGGACAGATAGATGGGAGCTGTGGTGAGAGTCTCAAAGACACTAGCAAAACGATCATGGACATTTCTATTTGACAAATTATTACTTTTTTTTCTTAAAGGAAGCCTGGAAGTTTCAAGACTATTCTTGGCAATTCTGTATTTCCAGCAAGAGTTATCCAAACTACTGATCTGCCTGGAAATCAAGAGATTCTGTTTGTTGATTCTTTCTTTAGGTCTAACAACTCTGTTTCACACTACAGGAGGGCTTTCACAGTGCAGTTTCCAGATGGTATCTGAAAGAAAAAAAAAAGCAACAAACAAACAAACAAACAAAAAACAAAACGGGAGAGGAGAGAAGAATTTGGGAGTAACCTGAACTTGTCAGAAACTGATAAAATCCAAGCAACCTAAATCCCTAAAGACATGTGGGATGATTTGTAAATTTATTTACTAAATCTGAAATGGTCTCTGTCTTGTTAAACAATTTTTTCCTTTTTTCTTTTACATAAACTTCTTGACTGTTAGCAACTTGTTTTTAAATAACATTATAGTGCCCTCTTTTAATTGGTAAAAAACAATCTCTTGCATCATGAAAGATGAGTCATTACAGTACCCAGACATCCCCCTCAAGTATCCAGTTTCCTCCACAAACACTTAGGTAGGAAAGTGGGTCAGAAGAGCCCATCAACCAGTCAGATTATTTCTTGTATGTTTAATTCAGCATTGTTTTGTACTTATAAGGAATTGTTACACTAATCATCTTTTTGCCAAATTGGCCATAATATAATCCACCGACCACTGACCAACTACAGAAGAAAAATTAAACAAACGTTTTGCTGTTGTTATTCTTTTTTTCCTAGGGGTTGAGCTTCTGAAGCCAGGAGGTCACTTGGATTATGTATACAACGTTGGTAATTGCATTCCTAGATTCTACGAAATGCCATGGCACTCACTGGAGTCCAAAATAGCTGTTGCAAACAATGACAATTACTGCCCAGACATTTTCAAACACAGCAGGTTATTGGCTGAGGCCATGATGGAAACCCTAAAAAATATATAAATATTTTGAAATGCTCTGTAAATCAAATTGATGCCCCAGACAGAGGGGATTGTCTCGGAGCAGCTGAAGTCATTGGGAGGCGGAGAGGCTTTGTGGAAGGGTGTTGGAAAAACTTTTGAGCTTGTGAATATTAAGCCCAAATGTCATAATTAAACGATTTTTAAGTTTTCTCTCTCTCTCCAGGAATAGAGATTGAAGTTCTATCTGGACACTATCACCCTATAAAGGCCTCTACTCTATAAAAAAAAAAAAAAAAAAAGATGACAAACCTCAAATTCCCCCAAGGCTCCCATATGTTTAGTATTTTCAGCATCCAATGGATTCTATTGGATGGTGGCTGACAACTATTTATGAAAGGGAGATCTGGGGCCCTTGCCCTGCAGTGATCTGAGAGGCCTTGAGGATAGTCATTTGGAGTGAGAGAGCAACAGTAATGGCTGCCAAGGGGGCTGAAGCCACAAGAAATCTTCCTTAAACGTTCTAACAGTTTCTGCTTCCCTGGGTCAGCCTGAGGAGGTTCAGCTTGCAGAGTCATGGTGCTTTCTGTTTGGGGCTAATTTTACCATGGCTGATTTCTGCAGAGAAGCTTCCATGCCTTTTCAAGTCCAGAGCTAAGATAAGAAATTTGGCACTAACACAATCTCACGGCAGCAGGACAAACCTGTCAGGAGAGACAATCCCATCCTGGGATATGAAAGAGCCTGCTTCAAACATCTCTACATGGCAGGTTGCCCTCACTGCCCTCAGGGAAGTGGAAAATTAGAACTCCACCCAGTGCACAGCTTTAACAAGCACACTCTTTTTCCTTCAAAAGGGATAGTGGACCTGGGGTGAATGTGGCAGAGTTTCTTTTTCTAATGAGTGTATGTTATGGACTGAATGTTTGTGTTGCTCAACAATTCATATGTTGAAGGCCTAATCCCCAATGTGATAATATTTAGAGGTGAGGCCTTTAGGAGGTAATTAAGTTTAGATGAGCTCATGATGATGGGGACCCCATGATAGGATTAGTGTCCTTATACAGAGAGAAAGAGACATCAAACCTCTGTCCTTTTTTTTCTGTGCCATGTGAGCACACAGTGAGCAAGACATGATGGTCTCTTACAAGCCAGGAACAAGGCCCTCAGCAAGAAATGAATCTTCCAGCACCCTGATCTTGAACTTTCCAGCCTCCAGAACTGCGAGGAATAAATATCTGCTGTTTAAGTCATCCAGTATATGATATTTTGTTATGTTAGTTCAAGCTAAGACAGTGCATTTGACAATTGAGGTTAATCCCTGAATTCAAGTAAGTAATTTCCTTTAAATGTTGAAAACTACTTAAAACAAACAAATATCCACCTATATTTAAATTTCTTAAAAAATGTTTGTGTCAGACTCTGGGATCCAGAGAAAAACAAACAATAACAGCAACAGCACAACAACAAAAACTGAGAAAGACACGAACCCTGAACTTAAGGAACTTACAGTCTAGGAGGGGAGGTAGATATTAATAAAGTTAAGCTGAACAATTCATTTAAATTGTAATTGAATTTAGTATTTATTTACAGTATTTTTCTGTCTTTTTTTTTATGTGGTACATACCATGCTTGCCAATGAATAATTTGTAAAGGAAGAATATTACCATTATTCAATGATCACTGGAGGGATCATAGTCAGTGCAGAAGACATCTTGATTTTCACTTCCCCCAGTGTTCCCTTTAAACTCCTTCTTGCCCTTCTGCAAACATGGCTTCAAGTGGGACATGCTGCTGAGAGATAGCCAGCTTCTGTCTTGTCCTTTTATAGGTCTCGGCCAGGACTCTTCCAGTTGCTTGCAACATGAACCAAATTGTCATGGTCTGTATGTTTCTGTTCCTGCAAAATTCATCTGTTGAAATGCTAACTCCTGAGGATGTTGGTATTAGCAGGTGGGTTTTTGAGAAGTGCTTAGGTCCTCCCAAGGGTGGAGCCTTCACAAATGAGATTAGTGCTCTTATAAAAGAGGACACACAGAGCCCTCTTCCCCCTTCCACGATGTGAAGACACAGTGAGAAGGAACCAGCTGTGGACTCGGAAGAGGGCCCTCAACAAATAGGAACATGTTGACATCCTGATCTTGCAATTCCCACCTTCCAGAACTGTAAAAAGTAAATTTCTGTTGTTTATAAGCCACCCAGGGTAGGCTATTTTGTTATAGCAGGCCAAAAAGCCTAAGACGCCACAGAAAGGGAAACTTCTGATTCATATACAAACAATGGTGTGAATTCCATGACTGGCCCATTGTGAGGCCAAGTACAGTAGCTGTTCCCGGAAGAAGAAGTAGAAAAACCATACCAACTACATAATATCATTTTGTTTTATTTCATTTTATTTTTTTAAATTTTGCTTGTATTAGATGAAAAAGATGTTCCTGTTACAGTTTCCTCCTCTGGAACAGCTCATGACAAGTCTAATTTCTCTCCAACTTGAAAATCTTTAAAATGTTTCAAGACTGGTGTAAAGACTAAGAATTCATCTCCATGCCATATAGTCTCTGGTCTAAGATCTCATTCATTAATGGTAAGTCCCCTCATATGGTGATTTATGCCTTCATTCTCCAGTTTGTGTGTCCAGACTTCTCTGGCACCTAGTGCAGTCTGCCATGTAGCACGGGAAGAGTCTCAAAGTACAGCATCACTGAAAAGAAAATGTCTAGGCTTTCACCCCTTGCATTTGTCTAATATTTACATAGAAATTTATAACAGACCATATTTGAGAAACATTTTTACTTGAAAATACTTTGAAAGACACACTCATCTGTCGTTAATTACCATACATAACAAGAAGGCTCCATAACTATTGCCTTTCTTGTACCACCTTAATACTACTCGATGCCAGAATATACAGACATATTCTGAAAATAAACCTCCTAGAAGAGAGGGAGGCCCCAGGCACCATTTTCTAAATAACAGATCATTCGATTGTCATGAAGATTAGTAAGACCTATCGGCAATTTGTTCTCATTGTCTTCCTCTCCTTTACAGAACTATGTGTGTCCTACACATGACTTATGTTCTATCTTGACTTTGTAATTCAAGAGCCATTTCTTAAGTGCTAGTATGTGCAAGATATTGTGTCAGATACATTTCACCACTTTCTTTAAGTGATGGTTTGAGGAGTGACTGATTTACCGGCTATGTACTGTCCCCATGGCTTATGGAATAAATCGCAAATGTCTTCATTTGGCCTGTAAGTTTCTTGAGTTTCTTAAGGTTATTTAAATTGCAAATAATAAAAATGAACTCAATCTAGTTAAAGTGAAAAAATGAGAATGTGACATAAGAACTCAGAAGAGTTTCATGGCATAGCAGGGAAGGAGCTGTTTTTCACGAGAGACTGGAATCAGACCCTGGGACCCTGTCGGAAACTAATGCAGCCACTCTCTCCTTGGGGCCATATGGGCTCACAACTCTGGCTATCTCTATGGGGCTGCTTTCTCTCCTCTCTATTTAGGTCGGCTTTCGCTATACCTCTAAGCACATGGCAAAAGATGTCTGCTCCACAGAGCACAAGTTTACATATCCCTCAGGTCCAGCAATGCCCAGATTCTGGACGCATCCTTGAATCCAAATCCTCATTTCCAGGGAAACTCCAACAGCAACTCCTTGCAAAGGGTCCACCTGATTAGCTATAGCCAAAGAAATAGGGCCACATGACATTAACATGGCTGTGAGGCTCTCACCTCATAGACAAGGAGGCCCTTCTCAGAGAAAAGGCACTGAGCATATAAGCCCAAACGCATCAATTCTGGTACTTCACAATGCGACTTTGACTCATAGTTTCTACGTGTTTATTTGTTTTTATGCATTTGCTGTGATCACCTCAAACTTTTCATCTCATTAAGTGCTGTATTTCAGTATTCAGTCTTGGCTTCTCAGTTCTCTCCTCTAATATGGAAATAATATGCTGATTCTCAGGATTTGGCAAATGATTTTCTGTGGGGTTGATCCTTGAGGGAAGGTTAGAAGAAACTGTAAGCCTTGCCAGAATCTCCAGTATCTTTGCTTGGATTGGAGCCAACACTGGATTCCAGCAAACATGCTTCAAGAGCAGGGACGTACCTGAGGGGTCACTACAGTCACTAGTTGACGATCATCCAACAGGAATGACAATCCAGAGGAATATCCAACCAGGCAACACACTCACAACCCAAGAATCAAGGGAGGAGTGGCAGGTCAAGCCCTACATGTGAATAACATGGTGGGACAGGACCACTTTGAGATTTACCACAAACCGAGGCAATGGTAGAGCAGCCCTGGGACACCAACAGCTTTGTGTTTTATACCCAGGATGTCATTTGAGCCTCACATCAACACATAGGATAGGTAAATATGAGCTCCCCGTTACCTTGAAACAGAAGCCAGTGGTGTCAGACAGCAGACGAGAGAGGCAACAGTGGACTACAACTCTTCTGAGCCCTTGTTCGTGCTTTTTCTGCCACAGTGTCACCTTGTGCGCTCTAGTTGACCTGGGCTTGGAGGATTCTTCTCAAGACAGGGCTGTCTGTGCTTCCAAGGAGGCAGCAGCTAGGTTTCTAAGGCACAGGGCTTGGAGTACAATGCTGTTTTAGTATTCCAAGGAACAGATGTAAACAACCGTGATCGGGCCATGGCAACACCATCCAAAGCACTTCTCCCTGGAGGCTGTACCCATCAGCAACAATCCTGTCATCTTGGACAGCTGGTCCACTGCACTCAACATGCCAAGTCTCTACCGACTGGCAACTCCTGTTTTATATTTTACCCTCTTTGGTGATGTCTGGGTGAATTTTTTAAAAATAAGTACCTTACCTCTTTAGTTAAACTAATTGGTTTCCATTTCATTCTTTCAGGATAATTTAGTGTATTGATTTCTTTCCCCTTTGCTGATAAACAACATGGCAACCATGCCTGTGAGGACTTATTCAGTTTTTTTGTTGTTTTAAGTCGGTTCCAGGCATTTCAAAATGTCCCAGACTAGCTGAATGGAGGCAACAGCTCCTGTGGGCACTCAGGGCATTTTGAGCCATGTGCACATTTTCAGAGGTAGGTCTGAGCTGAGCCAGCCCAGGGTGGAGTTTGTTATTTGCCAACCATGTTATACAGTGTCTCGGATGGCACTGGAGGCAGGGCACTAGTCTTTCCTGTTTGTCGTCTGGGGGTGACGGACCCACATCAGGGACAGTAGAGGTGTCTGGTGCCTGTTTGCTTCCCTCCAGCAGAGGACTGACCTGGGCCACACTCATTTCTGCTCTATCCACTGTTCTGTCTCTCTGGGGACAGGTTTCCCTTTCATGTTGCCAACTATTTGCCAGCTTGAATTCAAAGCCAAGGCTGTGTTGGGCCGTAGAATATTTTGGATATTTGGGAGGTGACATTGTGTCAGGAGAGTCCTATGAAGAAGGCAAGAGGTCTGAAAAATACCTCCCTTGGCTGGGAGGCAGGAGACCTAACTGGAGCGGTTTATACCACGTGACCATCGAAAAGCTGACTAATATCTCCATAACTGAAGTTGATCTCCTTAGAAATGGGATAAAGCTGTCCCTCAGAGCTTCCTGAGGCCACTGGGCAGGGCTGGGAACTGTGTTCAAAAGTACCTGAACCCTGTGGTATAAAATCTCCCTGCTCATAAACAGACGTGATTATTTATCATTTTGTTACTATTTCTCAACGAGGCCAGACTTTGACTTCTGGCAAAATCCCATTTCTCTCCTCTTGGACTGAGTGCTTCAACTATTCGGAGAGCCAGTTTGTCTCTCCCTCCCTCCTGACAGACTTCCAGCTCATCAAATAATATTTATTGACCAGCCCTGTGCATAGGGCATACCACTGGCAGCTTAGACTGCAAACCCTCCGAGCACAGACTGTTTTTAACTCCTTGTTCAGTGTGGCAACTAGAAATTAGCAATCAAGAATAAGTTGGGAACATCATCTGGGGCTGTTTTCTGTCTGGCACGTCTGTGTTATGCATCCAGGCTCTGCCACAGGCCTTCTTAGTAAAAACCCTCTCTCTTTCCATTTGTCTGCTCCGCAGCCCAGTGGACAGCAGCCTGTACTCTGTGGGCAGTAGCAACTCTCATAACTGTACCTATTTTGGGCAGACACTGAGGGAACAGGCAAGAATTCCTGTGGAGTTACATCGGGAAAGAAAAGATCTGCCCTGGTTTAGCAACTTACACATCTCAAGTAGGAGCAGGAAAATTCTGAATACTGGAATAGGGAAGAAAAGCAAGAACAATGCAGTGTGTATTTATACGAACTAGGGAGGAAAGTTGAGGGATGGGGCTGTGGTGAAAAATATCTTCCCTTCACTCCAGGTTTAGACACTCCTGTCTGTCTGAAGCAACGACTTTTCCTTTCTGGTGCTCTGGCAAGACCTCCAGGATTTTCCCATGAGCTCAAAATGATGGGTTCTTGTCACTTCTCTTGATAAATTTGGAAGAAAACAGATTTCACAATAGACCTCAGAATAGTCACCAGGTTGAGAAGTCAGGGATGTGGCAGAAAAGAACGTTCTATCTAAGGCAATATTTTTAGGAAGCATTCTTCCTATTGGGAGTAGTAAGGGAGAGGGTTATGGAGAGAATAGAAGGTAGGGAAAGAGGCTCACTTCATTGCTATGTGGAATATGAATTAACATGTCAGCATTTTCTTCTTGTTCTCAGCGTGGATATATGCTTCTAACACACTGAAATGAACATCCAAAACCAAAACCACCCAAGCAGTGGCAGTTTTGGATAAGCCAATTTCATGGAAGAAGAAAAAAAAGTAAGAGCCAATCACCAATGGCCAGAATATAAAGTATAACACGTTTGCCCATGATCCACTGGCTAAACATAGTAAGTCATATGGCGAAGCCCAAAGTCAATGGGGCAGAGACAAAGACTCTTTTCCATAGCAAGGGCTGCTTCAAGTGGCAAAGGGCAAGGATAGGGGAAGGGAGAGCATCTGAGGGTGACAAAACATTCCACCACCACCCTGTATCATGACCATGTCGCTAGTATATCCCTTGTGGGATTGAGATCTTTAATCTAAACCATCACAGTGTTTAGGAGGTGGCAAGTCCTTGTGGACTTTCTTTTTTTAATTGTGATATACATAACAAAATTTACCATTTAACCATTTTAAGCACACAGTTCAGTAACATAAAGTGCATTCATATTGTTTACAATCATCACCATTATCCATCTCTAGAACATTTGCCAACTGTAATTCTGTGTCCATTAAATCAGTGGTCCCCAGTATTTTTGGCACCAGGGACCAATGCTCCTGTGAGAATCTAATGCCTGATGATCTGAGATGGAGCAGAGGTGGTGATGCTAGAGCTGGGCAACTGTTGCAAATACAGATAAAGCTTCTAGCAGGCTTGCCCACCACTCACCTCGTGCTGGGTGACCCATTTCTTAGCAGGTTCCTAACCAGTATTAGTCCATGGCCTGGGAGCTGGAAACCCTGATTTAATTGATAATGCCGCACTTACCCCACCCCAGCCCCTGCCTAACTTATTGGGAATGGATAGTAGAATTGCATATGTGAATAGGAAATATTCTGGCTTAATGTATGAAGGAGTGTTGAGGGGATTGGCTAGAGTATAATTGTCTGTCTCCTAGTAAGTCAGGTGAAAATAAGACTAAAAATTAATTGTACTTGAATTAAAAATAAAAATCCTAGAATATTTTTAAGTCTGTAGTAGGAGTGGAATGAAATTTTATCCATGTTAGATGAATTTTCTGATGGGTTATTTGGTCCTGTTTCATGAAGAAATAATAGAACAATTACTAGGGTTGAAATAATGAATTGGAGGATGAATTAGAAGGTGAAGAAATGAGTGAGTGCAGCTTTATCAACAGAGAATCCTCCTCAGATTCATTCAGCTCGGGTAGTATTAATACAAGAAATGGCTGAAAGAAGATTTGTAATAACTATTGTGTCTTAATGCTGTGGTTATCATTTGACCAAAAGGATGATACCAATGTTTCATGTTTCTATAAAGGTATAAGATCCATAGTATAGGCCTCATCCTACATGAATGAATAAACAGATGAAAAATATAGATGCTCCACTGGCATACAAATATCAGATAATTCAACCATAAATCACAGCTTGGCAGATGTGGCTTATGGAAGAAAAAGCAACTCTTGTGTCTGCTGTATAGTGTACGGCTAGGAATAGTCCTGCTAGGATTTGTAAAATTAAGCCGATTCCTAAGAAAGAGTCAAAATTTCCTGATCATGAAATAATTGATGAGGCTGGTATATCAATAAATTAATTGTTGATAATTTTTATTAGAGATTTTTGGTTGTAGAGTTGAAATGCAACAACGGTTTTCCATGTCATTGGTCATGATTCCATGTGAGGATAATGATAATGTATATTGTATGTATTTTAAGTACTGTTTTGTTATTATTTTTGTAGGTCTTTTTTTTTCTTCTTCAAAACCATGTATTTATGGTGAAGTAAGGTTGATTGTAAGTGCTGAAATTGGTTGCAATATTGTGATAAATTTTGGTGAATCTTTTTTAGGTTTAATCAATTTTTAAAATATGTTTGGGAGGGAATGTTGGTGGTTTTGTTATATAATGGCTATAGCTACTGAGAAATATTCTGAGGTTTGAGTTTCTAATTGAACTGTCTTAAGAATGTTTTTTTTAGGGCTGTTCATGGAGGTTATGGTATATTATGTCTTGAAAAATGATGAGGTAGAAACTGTATTTAAGATTAATAGATTAGGGGACTGGTAGTATGTATGGTTGCTTCTTGATTATTGATGTTCTGGTTATTCTGGAGACTACTAATAGAAAATAAACAGAATCAGGATTATAGTCAATGTGACCAGGAAAGAGAAAATTAATTTAATTAAGCCTTTTGGACAGAAATTAGTGTGAAAATTTTTATTTGGAAGTGAAAAATGGAATTTGGTAGTACACTTTCTAATCAAATTAAGTCTAATAGTAATGATGTTGATTTTTGGTTTGCTGATAAATTCATGAATGGTAGGAAGTCATGTCTAATATTTGGAAAATATCTAAAAAGTTTTGAGAATTTGAATAGCTTGAGAATTTGAAAGATGATCACATTTTAGATTTTGTGTTTCAAGGTTGAGTTCAATTGTCAGAATAAAATCTAAGTTCTGATCTAGATGGTGAAACAGGTAAACATTGCACATGCCTCCTCTCACAACCACATCAAAATTACAATTAAACTTCGAAACAACTATCCTCGAGAATCACTTGAAGTTTAGCTGAAAAGAAGCCCTACAGCTAAGGACCTGCAGAAGAAGCCGTGGCAAGACTGATAGAAGAGGCAGAGATAGAGCAAGCTGGTCCCAGACCCATGCGTCCTGTTAAAAAATTGGTAGAGACACCTCAGCTGTGGAGGTCCTTCCTGAGGAGTGAGGGGTCCCAGCCTCATAAATCTCCCCAGCCCAAGGTTCCAGTGCCAGGAAGAGAAGTCCCCACAACTTCTGGCTGTGAAAACAGTGGAGATTGTGGCTAAGTGAAAAGGAGGGAGGCTGGAGTGGCCGGGGCTCCCATGAAAGGCCCCAGGCATGGACTTACTTGCTGGTGGACTCGCTCGCTCTGAGCTCCAACACTTGGGCAGCAGTTCTAAAGGTGCCAGGGACATGCAGGAAGGACTGAATTTTCTGGCTTCAGGGAAAGAGTTGAAGCTTTCTCTCAGATAAGAAGCACTGGCAGAAGCCATTGTTTCTTTGTTGAGGCCTCCCCTTCCCAGCATGCAGACACAGGTGGCCATTATTTCTGAGTTTCTACCTGGCTAACACTGTTTACCCTGCCCTGGTGATTCCTCAACCACCTTTCTGGCCCACCCAAGACACTTCCAGTGGCTCTTACGTATAAATGACTTGTCTTGACTCATGCTGTGGACTTCTGTAAAATCTCTCATGTTCACAAACTCCTAACAAGCAGCATCTTGCTAAGGAGTCCTGGGTTTGGCACTAGAGGCAGCCAGACTCTATTCATGGCTTAGTCTCTCCTAGGCACCTCCAAGCCCAGCACAACTGACAGCCATTTGCAGGTCACTTTGTAGCTCATGTCAAGTGGCCCCAGGCAGGGCATGGGCAGTGACTGATCTTCGCCTGCACCAGAGCCCCTCCCAAGAGGTCCCAGAACCAACAAACCTGGTGGCCAGCTTCAGACTGCACCAGAGCAAAAAGAGAATCTTAAAAGCAGCAAGAGATAAGTAGTTAGTTACCCACAAGGAGTTCGCATAAGACTGCCAACTGATTTCTCAACAGAAACTGTAAACCAGAAGGGTTTGGCATAAAATATTCAAAATGATGAAAATTAAGGAAGGACCCATAACCAAGATTATTCTACCCAGCCAAGCTATCATTTAGAATAGGACAGATAAAGAGCTTCACAGACAAGAAAAAGCTAAAGGAGTTCATCACCACTAAACCAGTATCACAGAAAATGTTGGAGGAAGAAGAAAAAAAATAAAAAAATATGAATAATAAAATGGCAATAACGATATATCTATCAACGATTACTATAAATGTAAATAGGTTAAACATTCCAATCAAAAGACATAGGGTGGCTGAATGGATAAGAAAACAAGACTGTTACATATCTTGCCTCGAAGATACTCACTTCAGATTGAAAGACGCACAAAAACTGAATGCAAACTGATGGAAAAAGATTTTTCATGAAATTGAAAATAAAAAACAAGCTTTCATAGCAATACTTACACAAAATAGCCTTTAAAACAAAGGCCATACCAAGAGACAAAGAAGGACCCAGTAATTCCACTTCTGGGTATTTATTCAAAGAAACCAAAAACGTTAATTCAGAAAGACATGTGGACCTATATATTTATTGCAGCATTATTTACAATAGTCAAGATATGAAAAAAACCTAAGTTCCCATCAATAGATGAACGGATAAAGAAGTGGTACATATATACAATGGAATATTACTCAGCCATAAAAAGGAATGAGATCTGCAACAACATGGATGGACCTAGAGGGTATTATTCTAAGGGAAATAAAGCAGGCAGAGAAAGACAAATACCATAGATTTCATTTATATGTACAATTTTAAAAAGCAAAATAAACAAACAAAAGAGAGACAAGCTCATAGATATAGAGAACATTTTGATAGTCACCAGATAGGAGGGGACTGGAGGATGAGTAAAAAATGGGAAGGGATTAAAATGTACAAATCTGTAGTTACAACATAGTCAGAGGGATACAAAGTATAGCATAGGGAATATAGTCAATAATATTATAATAGCTATGTAAGGTGTCAAATGGGTACTAGACTTACTGAGATGATTATTTTCTAAGTTATATAAATGTCTAATCACTATGTTGTACACCTGAAACTAATATAATATTGTAGGTCAACTGTAATTAAAAAATAAGTAATTATTTTTTAAAAACAAAATTGTTACGAAGATAGCAAGGTATATATAGTTAGTTATCTGTGGATTAGCTGTTGGAGTAATATTGTTGAAAATAAAAAATCAGTGATTAAGAGAGGGTTGTTTTCATTAATCATAATTAAAGTAGAAAAGTGAGGCTGTCCTAGAAGTTCTAAGAAAAGAATTTAAGTGCTGTAGGTGGATGTTAGGAAAGTGGCAATGAAAGTGACAAGTAGGGCTCAGGTGTTGGTGTTAGTGGTTTCGATAAGTAAGTCTTTTCAGTAAAGGCCTGTGAGCAAAGGTATGCCTATTAATGCTAAGTTTCCAGTGACAAATGAAGTTGTGGTAAAAGGCAATACTTTAAATAAATCTTGTTTTTCATTTAGGTTATGAATAACAGACCCAGAAATTATAAACGGTACAGCTTGGAAGAAAGCATATTTGCTGCTGTGAAGAAAAATGCTAGGTATGGTTGGTTAATACCAATTGTTATTATGATTAAGCCTAATTGACTGGAGGTGAGCAAAGCAACAATTCTTTCAAAATATAATTTTGAGTGACAGCACAGATTGCTGTAAATAGTGTGGTACTAATCCTAGGCACAGCATTATTGTTTGAATAGTTTTATTTTTTTCTATAAGTGAGTAAAAGGAGATTAGTTAGAAGACACCTGCTGCAACTATTGTACTTGAATGAAGTAGAGCTGAGACGGGTGTGGGGCCCTCTATGGCTGAGGGAAGCTGTGGGCCAAGGCCAAAATGGGCAGATTTGCCAGTTACGGATAAGAATCTAATTAATGGAAGATTAGTGTGATTCAGGTTGAGTATAAAAATTTGCTGATATTCTCATAACTTTAAATTATATACCCAGACATTGAACTGCTGAAATAGATGGTAGTTCTATGTTTAATTTTTTGAGGAATGTCCCTTCGGTTTTTCACAGATCGTGGTTTCTTATCTCTAAATCGTGGTAAGCAGGGCCTTCTGCTCTTAAGTTTCCCTCTTTTTCCAGAACCACCTCTTTAGTCCCTGAGTCTGTTTCTTCCCATGTTTGAAAGTCTTAGTGAGAATTTTCAGGATTGTGTTCATTCACCTTCTTTTCTTAGTATTATTTATGATGGGTGGGGGCAAAGTTGGAAGCTATGTTCAACTGTGGGCCACACAAGACTTTTCTTTGGCTACCACTTTTCAGTATTGACAACAGAAAATTATTCTGCCTCTGTTAATCGTTTGTTGTTGGTGGTTTTCTTTTTTGTTTTATTTTATTTTTTGTTTGTTTTATTTCATTAGATTGGGGGAAGAGAGATTTTATATTATTGTTTCATTCTTTCACCCTGGAAACGATTCTTCAGTTTTTGTTTAAACTTATAATTTATCTTCTGTATAATTTTGGTGATGATATATATCATAAAAGAGACATTAGCTACAGGCTGAAATGTTGTTTTTAAATTATTTGTGGGTTATCACATTTTTCATAGTCTGTCAAGATACTAAAAAGTTCATTTTAATTACGCTCTCCCTAGAAGTTATTACATTTTCCTTTACGTAGCAAAAAAGGGCCAGTTCTGTGGGTTTGAATACCTTTGCTTTTTTGAATAATTCAATAAGTCAGTTAATAAAGAGGAGGAGTTGTTCCTATGTGATTGGGGGTGAAATGATGGGATATTATTCAAGCTTTTCTCAACAAAGCTATGATATCATTTGGCTAGGCAATACTTTGTTAGATATTTACACAAATCTCTTTGAAACTTGGATGAAGCTAAAGAAAGCATTTCTTAGACTGTGAGTATAGGCTCGGAAGGCACTGCAGGCTTCAGCATGGGAATCTCTAAGCGATTAGCTCCCAAATATTGGGCTTTGAACCCACACTAGCCCCAGATGAGGCTTTCAGAGATCCGAAATGATTCCTTGGTCGCTACAAACAGCTGATCCCTGCCCCCTTGTAGCAGAGGCACCGTCTAACAGAGGGCAAAAGTACTGCAGATTGTCTCAGCTTCCCTGGTGCCAGCGAATGGAGTGTGGCTCAGACCTGGCTGCTGTGTCCTGAGGGCAAATTTGCTGAGGTCTTCTGGGAATACTCTTCCTCCCTAATAGAAAGTGACACACCAGCAGAAACAGCCTCTGTTCTGTGCTAACTGCTGTCTCCTCTGCATGTGTCCCTGAAAATGTTGTAGCCATCTTGCTGATGAAGGGAGCCATGGACACAGGGACACACAGACACAGCGACAGGCAGAGGGAAAGACAGAGAAGGACCCCTGGGTCCTGCAGGACCTGTGGAACAGCAAACTTCATCCTGGAACTTCCCCGCCTTTAGTGTTAAATCACTGGTTCTTTAGTTTTGTACATTGCAGGTAAACACTTTCTTATTCAAAAGAGACAGACATTAAATGAAAAAAATAAGGACAATGTAGTAAATTCTACTAAAACAAAATGTATTCACCTTTCGGGCATTAAAACTGCTTTCTTTTAGAAAGGTATCTTTTATGGTAGTAGCAAAAGACAATTTTTTTGTTTTAATGTCCTAACTTGGCAAAGTAAAAAGTTAGCCTCTCTATCAGTCCATAAAGTAGTTTTGAAATTTTACTGGCCCATGAAATCTGAAAGTCTGGGAACCATTGCTCTCATTTGAGAAAAACTCATTCTTGGACTAGGATTCAGAATTGTGTTTTAGCCCAGTTGCTCTCCTGGCCACTCTTTGCTTGAAAGACCTGTGACTTCGACTCCAACCCTTCATTTGGTTTCCTGCTCAGAAATAAGAAAAGAGAAAAGAAAGAGTCATTCGCTAAGCTTTAACTTTTTTGACTGAGGTATCAATATACCATTGCTCTTTCTCTTTCTCTCCCCACCCTATCAAATACACACCCACACACCTACACACACGCACATGAACACACACTACACACATCTTCTATGGGAATAAACTCTTTTCTTCCTACATACCCTTCACTTATACCAGTTATTGACTTATGACATTTGTTTTATTGTTCACTCTCTACACTTCCTCCCCACTATTAAAAAAAAGTAGTCCTTTGAAAGCTATTTGTGGACATCATGGCACTTTCCTACAAAGATAACTTTTAATTACACACTTTATTCCACAGATGAGCCTGGTTACAGTTAATTATTTATCACTAATAGCTACAGATGGAAATTTTGCAATAGAGTTGGAGACCAAAGCGGAAATTTGAGAGAAGTTTCATTAGCTAGGGTTAGCTTTTAACATGCTGTTTGTAAAGAAAAGTAGCTAAAATCATTTGCAGCAAGAAGGCAGTTGTACCAAAGCAATACTGTCTTAAGTGATTAAGGCTCAAAGCAGCCATGGTCCAGATGTGCCAAAGAAGGAGCATTTGTTTTTGCCATGAGTTACTTGTTTTTATAACATTCTTTTGGGACCAAGGAGCAGAGATCAATGCTGAATGTTCCTCTTCCTGAATGTGATTTGCAACAAAGAAACGGGATAGTCACTGGTATTGGAAAAACTGTTTTCTCATAAATCCTTATCTTCTGCAACTCTGTCAGGCTTAACTTGCCAGTGGGCAAGTATTCAACCTCTCTCAGCTTCAGTTTTCTCTTCTATAAAGTCAATAATAATGATGATAAGATAGTGGACAGAAATCATCTATTTTACTGTCTGGACAGAGCACATAAAGATGCTCATTAACTGGTATATACAATTATTATTACTTCCTTCAAGTATGGTGACAGTATCAGAGCAAATTCAATTTTACGGTGAAAATACAAATACTTTATTAATAGTAGTATATTCTTTTTTTGCTAGGCCTATATCTTTTGGAGATATGTTTCAAAGTATTTAAGGATGAGATGATGTAATAGCTGCTTAAATAATCCACAGTAGAAGAGGATAGAGGAAAACAAGATTGGCTATGTGTCGATAATCACAGAAGCAGATGAAGAAGGAGGAGTCATTAAGCTAGTCTTTCTACTTCTGCATGTTTAAAATTTTCTAAAATAAATAAAAACAAAAATAAAACAATAGTTGATAATTCCTGCCTAAAGCAAAGGACTTCAAATTATTTTCAGCAGTCTGTAGAAACACTTCTCATTTCTCAGCATTTCTCATTCTTACAAAAAAACATTGCATTAAATACATACACAACCATTTTTTTCTTCATTAAAACTCCCTGAAGAGACCCCCACCTCCCTATCTTATCAAGGCTTTTCTCCTTGTCAATTATTGGCAATTGAATTATTGTAAAGTTGATGAAAAAACTCAATAGGGTTAGACTGCTTAAGGAGAAAAATGTAAGCACATTTAATATAAAGTTTCTTCTTCATTCAGAGCGACAATGGACTCAAAGAGTGTCGAGGACCATGGAAGTCATTGTTAATTTTGGGAAAAAATTTCTGACCACCCAAGAAGACTTTCTGAAACTTTTTAGAGAGAGTATGTGAATTAAGAATGGTTTAATTCTCTCAGGGTAAAAAAAAAAAAAAAAAAGGTATAAAAATTATGGTTTTCAAGACATGTTTGAACAAAAATGATGGAAAAAAATTTTTGATTTGTGTCTTGATATATGTATATATACATATATATATGCTATATATATATGTCTTGAAATATAGATCTATCATCTATCATCTGTCATCTATCTATCATCTATCTATCTATCTATCTATCTATCTAATCGTCTATCATCTATCGATCTAATGTTTTATTAAAAAACCATGGTGAAAATTCACACTTCAAAGTCAGATAAATAAAAAGAAAAAAAAATTCAGGTACATAAGGGAGTAACTATCCTCTTTAAAAAATGTACTTGGTGGAGTAAAGGGAGTTAAATATAGGGTTTAGGGGGAGGTAAAATAGTTGAAGGGAAGCAAATATATGGTACTGAAAAAACTGGACGTTGGTTGGTGAACACACAATAGAATATACAGTTGTCAAATTATAATGTACTCCTGAAAATTATATAATTGTATTAACCAATGTTATCCCAATAAACTTAATTATAATTAAAAAATAAATAAATAAAATAGGTACTTGGAATTTCTTACAATAGCAGACTCCCCATATGTTTAAGTGTCTGTTTATACATCATTAACAACTTCCTTGGAAATCCTAGGAGGAGCTCAGGTTAAGGGAGAAGACAGTCCATGCTGAAGGGCTAGTCTGACATACAGCCAATTAAGGATTAGTTGAAGGATAGGCTTATCTTGGAATTGTCATTAAGCAAAAGATAAATGACTCAAGCTACAGAAGCGAAACACCTATAATTGTGTAGATTGGTTCACATCCATATGGTTGCCATGCCTCAGCAGTGAAGAAGCAGGCCTCCTAGTCGTACACACTCAGCCATGGCTTCATTAATGTTGCTGATGGACCTGGGTTAATTAGCCCCTTGGGAAGTAGAGTTTTCACTCCAGAGACTCCAGGAGAGAGCATTCTGTGAGAACAGCTGTTTGCCCGTTTCCAGGGTCTAGAGAAGTGGTTTCGCTTCCTGGGTTGAAGAGTCATTCAATCCTCAGAGGTCAAAGATCTTTCTTCTCCCTAACAGATAATGCATCATTTAGGTGGTCCAAGTTCCAGCTAATTTTAGAACTAGAAATAGTAAAACATACAGTGAACTGTTGTATTCTATTAATTTTAAGTTGGCTTATAAAGTAATGCTAATACTTTTTAGACAAAACATCAACACTTCTGTACCCGAATGAGTAAAATCTTTCAAAGTAGTCACTTACTCAAAGCTTATTTGTGGTTGCTTTTCTCTTTTATCACTTGGGGTCAATTTGTGAGACACAGAAGGTATTTGTAGCCAAAATGATTATATGCAATTTACTCACCAGATTTGGTTTTAGACTTTTACGAAAATCAAATCCATCCCACCCGGGAAGATAGTCTAAACAAGCAATTTTAAAACTGTTTTGAGTGATGATTTTACTCTTAGAATGAGTACAGCATGATCTCTGGTGCTTTCAATAAAGGGGACAACTCCTTTTGAGAGTTAAGTTCTAATGTATCGGTTTAAAAAGTCAGACATATGAGATATTTGGCCATGTAGATTCTGCAGTTGAGATTAAATGTGGGGTGAAATAAAACATTGGGTCCTCTACACTTTCTCCAGCAGGAGCTCCTCACATGGATGGGGCGGACTTGGACGCTGAGTGCGATAACATCTTCCTGGCTCAGTCTACATTCAGAAAATCTTCAAAACTAAATCTGCCTCCAGGTTATTATCTTCTTTCATAATTTCAACATACACTTTTTCTTTTGTAATCTCAAAGTAAAATATTCAGTTTCTCAATTTTGCTTTTTTTTCTGCCTTAAAGTTTAGACTATGAACCAAACGATTTCTTATTGCAGTAAATTTGGCTGTGATAACATTTCTTTTTTTTGCTACCCACTTTAATTTGAATTCATATTTTAGCCACTTTCTGTGGGTGTTTCCTCAGAATATCAAATAATGCTGTATATAGTTACTATCTAGATACCTAGATGATTTTCCAGATACTGATGTCTTTTTGAAGTTGAGATGTCATCCTCCTTTGCTTTTATATTTCTGTAGCTACATGGCACTTGATTTTTATTCTAACAATAATACACCCCATAGACAGAAACTTAATGTCTATTTATTTGCATCAGGTTAGTTTGAATGATGGAAATAAAATACCAAAATTGATGATATTGAAGGAAAGAGAACAGTATGTTTTTTTTTTTATTGCATTTGACACACAAAAGCAATTCCTTATTATATTTAAGCTTTGGTTTTCCTTCTTCTCAGCCCCTTTAGTGACCTGGCTCAGGAAGGAGTTAGGGCAAAGGGACAGAGGGACATGAAGTCCATCTTGCCAGGCCGAGTCAAGTCAATGCAGCTGCTGGCCTGGGCACAAGCGTGGGCGGCCACCTGTGGCTCCCAGAACAGCTGTTTGGAAGAGGGCCAGCCAAAGCCCCGTCAGTGGAGTGGAGACAGGTGGCCAGTTGGGCGGCCAATACATTCTGGCATGGGCTGAAAGAACACCTGGTTCCACTCTGTGGACCCACCACAGAAGGTCAAAGAATATGCTTGCTGGCAGGAACCTGATGGGCCGAGTTTTCAAGACCTGATGGTCCTGCTCTGACTAAAACAAAGAAAAACCCACCTTTCTTTCTCAAAATTTAACCCAACACCAACACAGGAATAATTCTGCTCCTGTTGTGTTGAAATAGGTCAGTGAGGCCATCTGGCATGTTTGGAAATGGTGTGGGGAGCTGTCAGGCAGGGACAGGCCCTATGATCCAAAACAAGACATTTCAGGGGAGTGAGAGCCTTTATGTTGTGTTTGGCTGCTAGCTGCCATTACAGACACTGCCCATCCTTGAATGTCTCTGACCTTCCTTCTCCTCCTCTCCCCCAAAACTCTAACTACATGCTTGGAAACCACTTTGGGTTCCCGCTTGTAATTTTGTCACTGGGCATAGGAATTTTCATAGTGAACACCACCTACAGAGACAGAAGCCCAAAGTTCACCCTTCCCTGACACCCAAGGCCCTCCCAATGCCCTCTCAATGCCCTCAGGCCTACTCTTTCCCAGGAAGAAGGACCCCATTTCCTCTGGCCCAGTAAGTCAGTTTCTCTCTGACAGAGGAGCATCCTTCCAAACTTCCTCATCCCAGATGGACACCAGGCAGCTCCCTGTTATGTCCTGAAGCAATGACGCTCCCCTCACTAGTTCTGTGACCCTTGGTAACTTATCCTCCCTGAGCTTTAGTTTTGACACCTGGAAACGGGGATTGATAATATCGTCCTCACAGTTTCGTTAAAACCTATTCAATGAGAGAATATGTGTGTTAAGTATATACTCTCTCAGCAAATGTTGGTTATATAAATGAAAGACCATGGCTGATGCCACTCTCTAAACACAGAGGCCAAACCTGGCCTGGACTGACCCGGGACTAAAACTTCCTGCTGCCACCTTTGCTTGGAATTTCAGGAGCCTCATCTCACAATTATTGCTCTTAACTGCCTTTGCTGGGGGCACAGACCAGGCCCCTCCAATAATTGTATGTGCCTGGAGCTACCCTTTTGAGCCATTGACCAGAGAAAGGCATTTTGAGTTCTGGGAGGCCTGGAGCTGGTGGAATAACTTGCCCTTTCTCATGTCAAGTTCTCTGAAAGGTAAAGTATCCAAACCAAGATCCAAGAAACCTCTTGATTGAACTTCACAAACTGTAAGGTCTTGGGCAGTATAACCTGACTGGTCAGGTGTGATATTCTGTGCCCTGAGGTGAAGAGGAATACTCAGGATCCCCAGTCTCTAGAGTGGGGCTATCAGGAGCTATTGGACCGTTGTGTGACACCTTGTGAACAATGTGTTGTTCCAATGAAGATAGGATATTGCTCTGGAAATTTGCTTTCATTACCTATGCAGCTCAAGGCTTTCAGGGTGCTACGGGAACTATCGACTAAATGACAAATATAGGCACAACCTTGTTCCCCCACAGAGTGAAGCCGGCCCTCTAACCACTGTTCCATTTCTGGCCTCAGATATAGTCTGAGGATAAAATGAGGGACAAGGAATGCTAGAAATAACCCTCTGAGAAAGAGATGGGAGAAAAGTCTATTTTCCTTTTAAATTCCAGCTTGAAGTTTTGAAGTCTGAGGGACAAAACCATTGTGAACAGCTGTTCTATTTAAAAACATATGTTAGTTTATTCCACACATTCTGATGATATGAACGAGACAAAATTCCAAACACAGCTTATTTGTCACTTTTTTATTCAGTAAATGATCTTCCTATGACCACTTAGAAACTTCTAGTACTCTTGGGCTGTGATTTTTTTTCTACCCAAATTACATTTCTTTTCCCTTTTTTAAAAAGTAATTAATCTTATCCTAACCAAAGAAATGCACACATTTATTTCTTACTGAAATCAATAACCAACTTTCTTCCTAATTTACTTGAAAAAATGTCATCTGGCCTTTTTGAGCATACCTCTTAGGGATTATTTTAGTGGTCCCTGGAGAACTGCAGTCTCTAGGAAGGATCAGTGCCCTAAGGAGGCAGTGTCCTTTAGACATTTCAAAGGGAGATCATTTAACTGAAAGCTTGAAAACAACTGTTGATGAAAAGATAGACTTGATTCTAATGAATCAAAGCTAACGCAAACCTTGCTTTTTGGTATTCCCCGCTCCCAGACCCCCAGCAGAATTGCTCTTTGCAAATGTATTGGGAAGTTAAAGCAATGGGTTCCAGGGTCTCCTCATTAACTGAGCATTCATAATACTTAGGCTACTTTTGGCTTCTAGGATGACTTTGGGGGAAATAGTCCCCAAGACTATCTAATCATCTCACTTGATTTCTTCTAATGTAGAAGATTGAATATGTGTGCATGAGGCAGGGGTAAGTAAAGCGCAACAGTGCTTGGGCATTGCACCTCTTCTTATATAATCGATAAAGTTGTCATTATGAAAATACTCAAATAGCTAAGCATGCACATTAGCTGCTGAGTTTCATAAACGGCTGTTACCTTTGCATATGATAGTACCCCCCAGCTCGGCAAAGACTGAACGTCTGAAGGTGAAATAGTATAACAGTCATGTTTCACCCTCCCTGTTGACTCTGAGTAGAAAAATCTTTCAAGTACCAGTTGTTTTGTTCAGCCTCTTTTCCACAATAAAGTATCTTGCATCCCCTCCATGTGAGTTTACATGGAAAGCAAAAGAAGAAGGGGGTCAGAGCTGTGAGCTAAGTCATTGAAATTATGTGGCAAGGGCCAGTCTGGGCTTCCTTTCTAGCCTTGGAA
The DNA here is from genome assembly GCA_030015415.1 of Cynopterus sphinx. NCBI lineage: Eukaryota > Metazoa > Chordata > Mammalia > Chiroptera > Pteropodidae > Cynopterus > Cynopterus sphinx. The sequence continues at coordinate 35,192,409 of CM057379.1, forward strand.
TGATTGGCTGGTGGCATCTGAGGATGTAATCCCATTAGAAATATCCAACGCCCTTGCATTTAGACATTACACATAGAAGTACTCTCTGGAGAGGGTATTAAAGATGCAACAAGTTAACTCAATCCTGGGTCCTATTGAGACCATGTAGATAGGGTATTTCAAAGGACAATTTCCTCCTACTGCAAGTTTTACACTGGCTTTTCAGAGAATAGACAACTTCCACCCGAATCATTCTTACAAGCTAAATTTTTATTTTTACTGAATTATCTATATTAAAAAAATCTGTGCCTGGTGTGGATTTCACTCCATCAAGTGTTACAATGACTTTTCATTTTCATTACAAGCAGAATAAATGAAGAACAAGTGTTAGGAAACATGGCAATAAATTAGAATATAATTTACAAAAGCAAAACAGTGTACCACATTAATACTGAGTATAAAATAATAAGCAACAACTAATCACAATAATACAAAGGTAATTTCATTCTGTATTATTAAGGATACCTATGTGACATTCACTCAAATAAAAATATTTCCAATAAAGCAGACTGTTCGGGAAATTATATGTATTTCAAGGGGTTAAGTCAGTTGGGTACAAGTGCCTTTTGGTTTTTGGCAGGCCTTTATGCCAGTGGCAGATACTGCTCTCAGTCATGGGGTGCCAGATTTTTCAGGGGTTCCCTAAGTAGTCTAAATAGCTCACTACTTTGGAGGTCCTGCCATGGTGGCTCAGCCTCTGATGATGATCCTATTGCTACATTTAGGAAAAGGTCACGTAGCCACGTGGTTGACTACAGAGTAGCAGCGGTATTGTGATGGGCTGTGGAATGTGACTTTTTTCTCCCACTCAGGTTTAAATTCAGGGCCTGTCTGAAGGTGTTTAGTCCTGCTACATTCTGTGCTTGGTTCCTTCTGAAAAGGTGGTCTGACGGTGCCCCCAGGAGCTCTCTGGTGCTTGTGCACTCCCTAGGGGGAAAACTAACTGGCTGCCACACCCTCCTTTGCCAGCACCAGTTGGGCGGCTGCATGGTGCTCAGGTGGATGGCCCTCACGTTAGTGTCCAGGTGAGGTAAAAACAGCCTTTAGTCAGTGACATGAGAAATCTTTTTGAAATAAAAACATAAGCTGTTGGAGAAAACGTTGGAGAAAAGCAGATCCTGATAGCACGCTTGTGTCTAAAATGCCACAGAAACCAACCATCTTTTGTTTTTCACCAGGGCACATTAGCACCAAGTTAACTGCTCTTTGCAAAGCACCAATGGAATTCAGTGCTGGGGTTGTGCTGCTCATGAGCTGCCTTCCCTTCACTGAATGACTAAGATAAAATTCGGGCTGGTCTTCTAAGGACAGCATAGATGGGGGCCCTGGCAAAGAATCTCATGAATTGTCAATAGTTCTCTCTGGAGAGTTCAGGCACACGAGCTGTGGGATTGAGCGAAAGCAGGTGACGAGATATGGATGACCATGACTGAATATGCAGAATAACATCCCATGCTAACTCCAAAGCAAACCTGAAATTAGGCTGGTTTTTGAAGTCTATGAGTCTCCCTTCCTTTCCGAAAAATCCTAATCATCCATATTAGGTCATGATATAAGTGATGCACCTGACATGGAGTTTCAGAGCAGAGCAATGGATTTAAGCCAAACATACTCTAACTGCAAGTAGTATCTTCATAAAGTAGCCATTTGGTTTGAGTCTGAGGTGTTGGTGTAGCACGATGGACACACGTGCAGGATACAAAGCACATTCATTCAGAACCTGATGCAAGCTACAAGTGTTCAAGTACAAAATATTAATATAAACAAGTACCCTCTTTTTTTTCTTCCTTATTAAAATCTCATTGTCAAATCATTCGATGAGCGTGATGTGAAACTTGTGGATAGGAAAAAAATATGAGCTAGTCAATTAATTTAGGTGGATTTCATGCTAGAATTTGACTTGCCCAAGAAACTGGGTTTCACATTGAATTTGCCACTCAGAGTATCCATAAAAAAACATAAAATACTTGGTCGAGTGACTTAAAATTATGCTTTATGATTGCTAGTCTTCATGAGTTTTTATTCTTTGGTTGTTATCCTTTGCCTACTTCAAAACTCACAGAAATAGCACATTTATGTGCAAGCACACTCATCTACCCATACACTCAAAAGCACCTGCATACACACACACACTTGCTCTCATATAAATAAATGCCCTTCTGACATATCAAAGAAGGGACATCTGGAACCCATCGTAATTGTCAGCAAAAGGGTCTGCCTGGTTGTTACTGAGCCAGTCTATCCTTTGCATGGTATTGTCTCAGTAAGCCCAACACATGTGCAGCAAGCCAGTGGGGCAGAAGCCATTCTGTGGCTGGTGAGGATGTAAACGCAAGTGAGTTGGGGTGACTCAAATAAGAGCTGAGGCATCCTTATGATGGCAGTAAAGGGCCTGGTACTTAAGTCTCTACCACACCCTAGGTCTGGCTTCTGTATGAAATTGAAATGTTCTTCTCTTAAAGTTTAATTGAAAATCTCAGCTTCACTTGCACAATGGCAAGTTGGCCACAGTCTTTTAGCACTGAATTTATAGACTTGCACAGCTGCAGTAACTGATGCACTGCTTCAAACTAAGTCCTTCATTATTGTTCAGTTTAATATAGTTTATCTATGGCTCACAGCAGTGTTCAGAACAGGGGGATTATTCCTAAGGAAATTAAGTAGAAGGAAGAAAAATACAAACTTTCATTACTTTTGATTTATAATTGCTCCTTAAATTACAGTTCAAAGCTGATTTTAGAACTTAAATTGTGGTGCTGTTCTAGTGAGATAAAAGATAGTAAATATTTTTAAGCTATGATTTAAGATTTCTGAAACTTCTTTACTTCCATAGTTGACCAAGTCATAACAGCTACATTTTAAACAGTTTTAAATACAAACGGATTCAGTGTCATTGCTAAGTCTATAATAAAAATTATCTTAATGGTCCAAGGAGGTAAACAGGCTATTGGATTTACTCGAAAGAACACAAACGTTCCACAGTAAGCAAGTCTCCCTGTGTTGTTTGGATCTCTCCACTCTGGCATTCCCTCCTAATACTGTGTCCAGCACTTTGGATCAATAAATCCTACTTCATAGAAGTTAAAATAATATTGAAATCCTGTCAGCTAGGGCTGACCAGTGGTTACGTTTTCCACAGGGTAATGCATTTGCAAGGACATCAATCCTCTTCCTCTGGGTGGCTCTCTTTGATGGACGCATTTCCACGATGAAATGACAAGGCTCTCTCTGGCTTTCCGTGGGTCACTGTCCTTGGCAGGTCTTACAACACATCTGTCTGAAGTATGCTCGGCTGCAGAAATTGAACTTCTGCACCAGTGGGCAATAAGCCACTTTGTTCACATCTTTGCACTCTAATGAATGGGGGCAGAAAATGGAAAACAATTAGAGGCACAGAAACAAGGACGTAAACAAGCTGATGAGCCTGGATGTTCGGTAAGGCCCTCCCCCTTGCGCCAATCCACCTTGGCTTTCACATCCGTGTGGTTTTTGTTTTTGTTTCTAAGCATACCCTGTCTGGTACAGCCTACCAGAAACATTCTTTTGATATATTTTAATGCAAATTAAAAAAAAAAAAAGATTGTGAGGCTTTTCTCCCGCACTTTATAAGTATGGTGCATGCCCACCGTGTCTTGAAAGAATTACCATTTGTTGGGATAAGTGATCACTTTAGACAGCTTGGAAACATGAGTCATTTTTCTTACAGTGCTTTTATTGCTTCTTTCTCAAGGGTTATTTTATTCAGCAGTGCAAGGTTATCCAAAATCAAACATGAGTTGCATTGTTTGATACCGAAGTACACATGTCTCAAGAGAATCTGTGCATCTGTGAGGCTTGGGGATGGGCCTGGGTGAATGAAAAGGATTGCTGACAGTGGCCTAGATTCAGTAACTACACTAGACAAAGAGGAAAACTTGGAGGGGTTGGCCTCATATGGCAGTAGTCTGTGGGTTATGGAAACATGTAGAAATGTCTTTTTTTAATTTGGAAGTGAGACATGGCCTTCTTTTTTCCTATGTGTATTTTCATCTCAGTGCTAGAATTGCCACAGTTGAAGTCTGCAGTTCTTGCAGCCAGAAGGTGAACAAATGATTCTTTCTCCACCTTGCCTTAAGGCTGGTTGCAGAAGATGGGGCTGAGGGGCCAGTAGAGAAAGGGACACAGGCCTTTGATTTTCAGCAACCCTGACCACCCCTAGGTAACATGACTATTGCTGATAGTGATATTCTTCTCCAGTCCTCTGGTCACGTTTATCTGGGGATTTTTAAATACTTTGCGAACCTAGTGATTAAATTTCCATATGCCTCCCAGAATCAAAGTTCCACCCTCATTTTTCCAGGTGGTCACACCAAAGCATCCTGGGTAAATTGTTTAAGGTAATTAGAATCAGGCAAAGTTAGTCTAACAGAACGGTGCTGAGGCTGGTATTGTTGGCTTGTTTATTTGTTTATTTTTTCCTGGCTTCAAAAATCCGCTAATGTACTAAGAGATCATGTACATGGTACATTAGCCATATGATAAACTTGGAAAATTAAATGCAAAGAAATAGGAAAGTTCACAGTTCTTATTATTGAAAAGGGAGGTAACTAACAATCTTATTGGCCTCACTTTCAAGGCTCTTTCAGTGAAATGGTTAAAAATTTTAAACTGTGACCCTCAACCCTCTGAAAAATATAAGCTTTGCCACCATCAAACTCCCTTACTTAAGATTTGATTTACAAAGAGAATAATAGTTAGAAATTTGAATAGAAACTTTCCACACTAGAATTCTCAATAAATTAAAGTTTTGGCTAAAAGAAGGTAGGAGAGATGTAAAAATTTTCATTAAACTTTGCACTAAAATAAAGAAATCAGATACTATCTGGTCAATCAAATTTAAATTTGAGGTGAAAAGATCTCCACATATTTTAATTTGGAGGTCACTATTTTTTCCCCCTTTCCTCTGTCATAACCAATAAAATGTAACCAAAAGTTTAGACTAAGAATATTTCTGTGGAAAGAAAAAGTTTTATCATTGTAACCAAGAGAGATATATTGTCAAAGTAATGTAGTTATTAAAATGATGAGAAAAGCTGGCACCATTTCACTCATCTTTAATTCCAAACCACCACCCTAAAGGGCAGCCCGCCAATGGAGACTACTGCTCTCAGACTGCAACAGGGCTTGGTGGGGCTGCTTAAAGTACAAAATACACTTTAGCTTTGGCCTGCTTTGCCAAAATATAAAAATGATTTAGTTGATAAACAGATAGAAGAGGACTGGTTGTTTTAATAGTACAAGGAAATAAAATTAGAAGCCAGACTGCCTGGGTTTAATCCTAGCTTTATCATTTCCTAAGTTTACGACTCTGAACAAACCACTTAACCTCTCTGTGCCTAAGTTTCCTCATCTGTAAATATGGTTGATGAGAGTCTCCACCCCGATACGTAACAGGTATAGCCTATGTTATCACCTTAATAAGTATAGGATGTTGAATTACCATTATTAGGATCACTATTAGTTATTATTATCTCTTACCACCTGAGTCGTTCTCTGAACTTCTCAGTAAGAATGCAATATTCATATTACTGAGAAAATGCTGTCACATAGACACAAAGTCAGTTTGCAGACAAAACAAAGAAGAATATTTTCTGGGAATATATACAACTGATCAGGAGACTCATCATGCCATATTTGGAAGAGCTGCTGAACCAGGAAAACTCTGAGATGAGCAAAATTCAAGCAAATTCACCATTTTTTCTTTTTAGATTTAGACTCTGGAATCGGATTAAATAATAGATAATAAATAATAAATAAAATAAAATAATCATAAATTGTTTCTCCCTCCAACTATTCCTCCATCCACCCATTCAGGCCATTACAAATATAAATGTTCAGGGGTTCGGCTCATTAGGTGGGTGATGGAGATGAGAACACTCTCCCTTGCATACAGATGCTCAGAGCACTTCCCTAGGCCAGGAGCAGTGTCTAGCCTCAGGGTAGGCTGGAGGCCAGCTGCCAGGGTGTCTCTCTCTGAACTTCCCAATATCTCTGTTAATTCCCAACTAACTCAATTCTGACTAACTTGATTGAAAGCAGGAGGTTGTTTGGGTCCTGGGAGCAGGCTCAAGCCTAGGGAGGTAGGGACTACTTACAAGTGCCCAAGGACCTCACAACACAGTGGTGAGGAGTCCAGATCTGAAGTCAAATGGGCCTAGGATGAACATTGGCACTGTCTCCTCCCGTGTTTCTTTGTCCTAGCAAGTGACTTAGCCTCTCTATACCATAGCTTTTTCGTCTGTGAAATGGAGACAGTGATAAGACCTGCTCAAAGGATGCCATGAGGCTCAAGTGAGATAATGCTTAAACAGCACACGCCACAGCACCCAGCACAGAGGAAGCGCTCAGTTTCCTGGCTCACATGATTCTTCACATCTGCCTGTGAGAACAACTATTATGTATTGTTTCTCTGTGATCTAGATCAAAACGTACATAGGCTCTCAGGAAGGGTTACACAATGGAACACATTAGCAAATTAACAGAAAGATATCAAACAGAGAGCAGGTAAATTATGATGGGGTGGGGGTGGGAAGAGACCTAGCAGAAGATCCAGGGCTGGATACTGCCAATGTTCTGATAATGGGCCTCGATGAGATGCTAAAATGGCAACTCCTGGGCCATGTAAGGCCACTCAGCCTTGATAAAGTGCAGGGGGCTCCCACAAGGGAGCGGGGCATGAGGAATATCCCATTCCCATTTCTTGGTTTTGCCTTCTAGGGACTGCCCAATGGGAAGAATCAGTCTTTGGACTGATGAAAATCTACTCACCAAAGAAGGTCAGCTATGACTGGTCTTTCATTCTCTGTCTTTTAACTCCACAAGAGCTTAATCTAGTAACGATAACATTAAAAATAATTTACCAAATGCCTCTTTATGTGCCAGGCACTGTCTTAGGTGGCTTTACATACTTATATATCTAATCCTTTTAAATATATAAAACATCAGCTTTACACAGACCGCAAAACTGAAGCTCAAAAGGTTATAAAACTCATGCTGGGTCACACAGCTGGTTGGTCTGAGAACTGGGACCAGCACTAAGGTTTGTCTAACTCTAATACCACTCTATTTTGGCAGCATTCTTGGCATCTAACTGCAAAAAGGTTTTTGCCTGTTAATGCTTCTGTACTCTTGGCTGATGATAAGTCAACCTTTGGCTGCATCATTACCAGGAGGTTTGTTCTGCCACCTTAGAAAAGGGAAAATGTTTTTTAAAAACAGAGTTCTCTGTAACAAGCATTCAGAATAGCCTGAAAACTTTTCTTCAGCTACAACTTTCTCCTTAAATTTATAAAATTACAAGAGTGAACGGTAATTTTAGACACACCAAGAAGTTTTAAAGTCCCACTATTATAGAAAGCTAAACATAATCTTATAAATATGAGTAAAAGTTCTAAATTATATTGTTACTTTTAGCCCACCTGCCACCTTTTTAGTTTAGCTGGAGAGGACTGACTTGTTGAGCACTGGGACTGACTCATTGACATTTGGCTGATGAGAGGCCTTAACTATACAACTTATTATTCACTAGTCTGCCTCATCCTCAAAGCCCACTGAAAATACGTAATAGTCTTTTCACTCCCACCCTTGAGCCAATACACAGTACAGCTTAGATTGGTGAAAAAGTTATGAATAAATTAAATCCCATGTTCCCACTGAGATCAAAACAAAAATAGAAATGCTCTCTTTTAATTTCTGAATGATCTTCAGTTGGCATTGATTTCTAGTTAATAAAAATATCCAAAAATTAAAAGTTTCTTTATACCCAAGTTATCTGCAAATAAACAGTTATGTAGGAGATCTATTATTTTAGGTAGAATCTTTTTGTAATATAATCTCCCTGTAATTGATCTTGAAGATTTGGTCTTTACTATCATATTTTCTTCATACAGACACATTTATGTCTACTGTTTTTTAAGTAGTAGAGTCTGAGCCAGGAGGGTGAAGGATTTTAAGATGAAGGAGCCTGATTTTCTCTTCTATTATCATCATGTACCAGGCAAAGTACTCTCCTGGGAGGAGAATGACAAGACACTCTTTCAATCTTTTTTTCTTGTGAGGCTATTGGAAGGGTAAGAAGTCTTTATTGTTTGGTTTCTGGGAAATGTTTTGTAGACAGAACTTGTCTTTCCTTTTTTTATATCCCTTCTTCACCCTTGAAAATAAAATTTCGCTTTGCCCAAGGTCAGAGACTTCTGGTGGGAATGATAATTTATGAAGTACCCCTAAATTATTCTCAGGGAGACTTGGGAACATATTAAGGGCTAAAAGCCAGCCCTTAGGCCCTGTGATGTGAATTAGACCCATTCTCAGAATCGTAAGTAACTTTCCAGGTATGTTGGAGTGGGTCTCATTGGTAATCTGGGTTTTGGTAGAGCTGAATGATAAAATTAGACAACCTGTTTCATATGCAACACGTGACTCTACTTATCATTGATGTTCCAATGGGTTTTTCCCTAGGTGCTTTAATCTTTCAAGACCCAGACCTAAAAGACATGGTTTCAAAATACTCATACTGAACAGAGGCTTATGAATTTAGGATGCAGTTGGATTCAGAATCATTGTGATTTTGATGGCTTGACTTGGTCCAAGGAATATACCAGACACTCCTGAAATGCAGTGCTCTTGTATCTAATTCATAAAGCATCGCAAAACCTGCCTAAATTATATCCTTGGAGTGAGTTGGGGCACACAGGAACATATCCTTCCAAGACTAGCTTAGTCTGTTCAGCATCTTTCTTTGCAGAACGCATGCCCTCTGTGTCTGCAAGCTTTTTAAGAGATTCAGAGGAAGAACACAGTGTGTGGGAAGTTATGATTTAAGCACCTGAGTGTCTATCTTTTGGATTATAAAAGTACAACCAGCTGTGCCTCTGTCAAACTGCCCATGGAGATGCAGAAGCCAGTGAGAAGTGAGATGACAAAGGCTGTGGATGTGCATGTGTGGGTACAAGTAGGGGATGTGAACTCCGCGTACTTTTCCTAATAAAATTATACTTGAGCCCTGGTCGTTTTACATATTCAGATCAGAAAAGATGAAATAAGTTTCACTTGAGAACTTGACATTATTCGTTGCAATGGGAAGAGTACACTAACTTTTTATCCTAGAAGCAAGATGATATCAATTATGGAACTTTATTCAGATTTCATCTTACCATGCTTTCTATGCTCCTTCATACCCAGTCTTACTCCCTGGATGTCTCCCACTTTTAACCTTGAAGTGTTGTGACCTCAACACAAATCTAGAGTTCCCTTCAAACCAGACAGCCAGGGATGTGAACTTGAGTGCTAAGGGGAATTATGAGCTCTTTAAATGGCAAAGAAATCAAAGTCTTCACCTTCACCATTCCTTTCATTAATTTTAATACATCGGATGCCACTTTAAGAACCAAATTCAGGAGCTGTTTTGCTCCAGGCATTTTACAAGATTCCTGGTTTGCCCAGGTATCTCAGGCTTGTTTACTTGAGGGAGACTGAGACGCACTGAAGCCACCATTAGACAGTTGAGCTGGTAAACCAATGTACACCAACCACATCTTTCCTGAGTTGGTTACCAGCTCACGGCACATCATAAATCATTACCAGGAAGCAATAAATACTAGATGACAGGGGACCTTTTGCTATTGAGAAGCTTAAAAGACTCATCATATAAACTACAAGAGAACTTGAAATTGCATAAAAATGAATAAAATGGAGTTTGGGATAGAATTTCAGGTAAGCTTGAGTAAGCTAGTCCCAGCTGCCAGACGTACTTTAAAAAATTACTCTGAGTAGTATTTCAAATGCAGTGATACCCAGCGTGCCTATAATTCATCCTCAGCAGCAACATAGTGTTACCCTCATCAGTGGCAATCTGTCAAGATCAAGCCTATAATGCTTTAACTCATAGCTGAAGGTTTTCAGGAATAAAAACTGAAGCATGGAACATGGCAGGTTTTATCTTTCTTCTTCCTCCTCCTGTTTCCTTCCTACTATTTACTTTTACTTTTGTGATGTTCTACTTCCAATTTTCTGTCTCTTAGTATCTTTGTTGCCTTAACCTCCTTTCATTTCTGCAATCTCTCTCCATTATTTATATATATTTTTAAAAATTATATTCAAATTCCATTATTTTATTATGGGTTTTGGGGACAAATGTGCTTCATATCCCTATACATGCCAAAATTCCTTATCGTGATTAATGATTGAATCTAAAACCTGGGAGTCACATTGAACACCTCCATATCTCTCATCCTCATGTCTAAATGTGCATTAGGTTCTTTTCATTCTCCTTTCCATTTTATTCTCCTTTTTTTCCAATTTGTCACCCTCATTTTGATCGCTACTATATCTGCCTTCGTTCAAGACATCATCATTTTGAGCCTAGACTGTGAAAACAACTTTCTAACTCTTCTCCCACACTAAGCTGCCCTCCCTCTGCCCTTTACACCCCTGCCATCCAAAGCACGTCACTCCCCAATTTCCTTCACTTGTTTCCTAGAACTCGTAGGTAGACTGCTAATTTCCTTCCTTTGCATTCAGGACTCTACTAAACCAAGTCCCTGCTTCTCTCTTTGGAGCCTCTTCTTTACTGCCTGCTCATCTGTCAACCCAAGGCAGACAGACATATTGAACAGTGCCATGACTCACACATTTGTTCTCTGTGAGAAATGCCCAATATCTCCATGTCTTCTTGGCAAAACTGTTACTTTCTAGTGCCCCGTTAAAGCTTGCCTTCTCCATGATGCCTATAATTATACACTCCTCTGTGCACTCATGGTAGCTTCTTTCAACTCATTACACTACTGCCCGTACTGTGATAATTATTTGTGTATTATCACCCTCATTAAACTGTGTTCCATATCAGGACAGGGGCCTTCTCATATTCCTTTCATAGTCTCAGTGTTTGGAAAATAGTACATATTTATGCTAAGTAAATGAATTAATAATTTTATAAGTGGAACACATTATTTAAAAATCATCACCTTGAGGGATGGATCTATCTATCTATCTGTCTATCTATCTATCTATATCTATCTATCTATCTATCATCATCTATGAATGATAAAGCAAGTTCAGTAAATGTTAATGCTAGCATTCAGATGGCGAGTGTTCATTGTAAAATTCTTTCAATTGTGCTGTATGTTTAAAACTTTTTATTGTTTTCATAATAAAATATTAGGAGAGAAACTATTTTCTAAACTTTAGTAATGAAAACAACTCTCAGGATTCCAACAGTGTGGCCCATTTTACCCAGACCTTACTGAAAAACTGTATTTTAGGTTTCAAGAGTTCTTCCTTAGTCCTACTCTATTCTGCTTGGGGTAGAGCTGAACTAGTTTCTCAGTAGCCTGTCACTAAGAGTCAAGGGAATCCAATTCTGCTGGGGAAAAAGGAGGTCCTCTTCTACCTTCCATTAACCAGAACCTGCTCCTTCCTGGACTACTTCCTACCAAGTTACCCTTAGTAAGATGCATTTCTCTCTCCCTGATTAGATTCTCAGACTGTATCAGGTCACTCTCATAATACTTTCATGTAAGAGCCATGTAATCTGCCCATTTTGAAAATCCATGTAATCTGCCCATTTTTACCTCTATGAATGATAATTTATGATTCAACTGAACTCTTTCATCCACTTTTCTCAAGGTACACACTGGGTTTTCCCAACTACATATTATGGCTGTCTCCTGGACCACTTAGCCTATGAAGCTTGCCTTCATCCACAAGGTTAAAGTCATTAGTCCTTCATTTGAGTTCTCTTAGCACTTGTGTAAAGATGACACATTCTGCCTTCTTTATTTTCCCCCAAAGTATATTCTCTGTAAGACTATGAACTTATAAATGTATTTGAATTTTCCATAATGAATGACAGAGGCTGGCCACAGGAAGCATTAAATTATTAGCTGCTGATATAATGAACTGATAGTTTCATGTATTTAAATATATTCAGTATATGCTATTGAGAAGCTAAGAAGAACACAAAACAAGTTACAACAGACATTCTGTTTGTCCTTTAATCTAGTTTTGTAAAAAAGTGATCCCCTTTTAAATAAGTCAACAGCTTTAGGGGAATAATAATTCTAAGGTTAGTCATACTTTGTAGGATTAATAATTTCCTAAAAGTTTTCTCCTTTACTGAAAAGGCTAAAATTATTGTCTTAACTGCTTATTTCAGGTTAATATTAATAAAAGGTTATTTGGGTAGGCAGATTAAGTGACCATGAGGTGTTTTTCCAAATAATCCAAGAGACGTCAGATTAATGACTATGCATTTTAAGTGAATTTCTTTAAGGAAGAAATAAGTGCAGTTACAAATGATATTCTCCCCATTCTTAAAATAGTATTGCACCTTCACTGGCAAAGCTTATGTATAATTATCCACTACAGAGAAGCTTTTGGAGAAATTACTGAAATGGCTTGAAGTTAAAAACATAACTTCAACATATATTGCTATGTGCATATTAAAAGCCAATTCTTTTAGCAATGATTAAGCCTTAACCTGTTGAATCATGCTGATAGTCATGCCAGAAGTATCTCTACTTCATAATCTGAAGCTCTTCATGTTAAAATACTTGATTTTAAAGAATGAATTATAAATAGCATATAAATGCAGTTGAAACTGATATACCCTTGGGATCTGTCAAATCTGAGTTAAATCCTGACTACTATTTCCTAGTCTTGCAATTTGGGCAAATCACTATCTGTCTCTATTCCTCATTTTTCTCATCAGTAATACCGACTCTCAGAAAGTTATTGTCATGATTGTATAATACACATACAGATATTTATGTATATAATATATATAGGATGAATAATAAACATAATACCCCAAGTAAAGTAGTTTTATATGATACTTATATCCTCTCTTCCACCTTAACCTTTATCTTCCAGTAGAAGATATTTCTATCTTCTGATAGAAAAACAGATTTCCCAAACCCATGTGATTGATTACTAATAATTTACAAAAAGTTATTTGTCATAATCTTATAGAAGAGAGAGGTTTTTCTTTAGATCATTTAAAAGAATTGTATTTGCTTGAAAAATACTTCTGTTTGTCATGGATTTTGAGCTTTCCTCATGAGAAGGAAAGCTAGATTTCCAGAATATCTCTTAATAAAGGGATGAAAAAAAATATGGCATTAAAGCCGGATATTTTCCAAATAAAATTGTGATTTTAAATTAATGTAGGATAAGGCTTTACTTATTTGAAAGAGTAAATTACACAATAAGAATACTGTGTTGAGACTCAGATATAAAACCAGACCATTTCAAAGAGGCTGAGTTTTTATATCCCATCATACAAGATGTTGGTCTTTCTAAAATAAAATTCCAAAGGAAACATAAAAAAAATAGGATTTAAAGAAAATTCTTCAAACTGGATAGATCTGGTCAAAAGGAACTATATCATTTCCATTTGGAAAATATTAACAAATTAAATTATTCAGGATAGTTATTTTTTAATTTTATTTGCTTTTTAAGCAGAACCCTAGAACTAGGTTTCTTACATAATTTAAATTCGTAGCTTCAGACATTCATGTGCATGTATTTGATCATGCCTCTATTTTCATGTGAGAAGGCAGTCTGACCTTCCTGACTATGCCATATTTGTCTATATGCCCCAGAGTTTGTTATAGCTCCTGGCACATAGTAGCATTCAGGAAATTTCAAATACATTTCCTGAATTTTCAAATAAATGCCTCACTGAATAAATAAAGTAAATTTATTTAAAGACAATATAAGAAAATCGAGGATTTGGGTGGGACTCTGCCATTAATAAAGGAATTTCCAATATATAATGAAAAGAAATTTTAGAGTCCTCCTAAATGATTATCTTTTTCTAATTTTCTACAATAAGAAAATTAGCATTTAATACATAATAAATTCCAAACATAGCTTTCATTATATGTATAATAAGCATGATTTTTAATCTTCATGGTGGTATAGAAATCATCTCTATAGTTCTAGCACATGTCAAACATAGAATGCTAGGTTGGACATGACCTTAGATTATCCACTGCAATCTCTCATCGTAGTGGTAAGTAAACCTGATTCCAAAAGGTTAAGTGAAAAAACTTAGGTTTTATGATTACATTTCTAATGCATATGCTGCTTTCACAAACGCTCTATACAAACTAACCTACAACAGAGATTTTATGGGGCTCTTGAAACCCTGGGAACCAGTAGAGATGCGTCACCAGAGTCCTTGGGCCCCTCCTTCATGGGAAACTCACCTTCAGTATTGGAAGTGGGGGTACTGTCACATTTGCTTTCACACTGCTGCATTGATGGAGGCCGAACTGTTTCCAGGCAGTCACTAGATGCCTGCCCAGTGTAGGAGAGACATTGCACAGTCCGCATCTGCTGTCCAAGGCCACACTGAGCAGAGCACTAAACCCAAAGACAAAGGGAAACAACATATTAATTTCAACTGTTTTCAGTAGGTAAAAAAGATACTATGTCATTTCCAATATCCCATATATCAGCTTTTAAAGCCCATATGTAGTTCATCTTGGAGAGGTGTATGATTAGGTCATTCTAGTAGAGAATCAATTTTGGAACTCAAGGATTATGTTTTTACCCTAGAAAATGGAAACGATATAGTTCCTAAAAAATTACAATGAGGATTTCTTGGACTGTTATTCTAACCATTCCAAGCAGTGCTGGTGAACTCTAATTGTAGTGCAATAAGAAAATCCTCATGATGAAATAAATAGAGATTCCAGGGCTGGGACACTATTATTGCTTGCTGTTTCTTACAGGCTCATGGGCAAACAACCTGATGGTTTACTGTTGTGCTCTGAATCTGATCATAATATTAGTTGAATGTAATAGCAGTGACTGCTGTGGGGCCTAGTGATAAAAACAGTCAAAAAAAAAAAAAAAAAAAAGAGAGAGAGAGAGAGAGCTTAAATTAAGTACCTCCAGGTTCCTAAAGTATTGTCAGCCACACAATCCAGAGAACTGGTCTGCTATTAGCTAATTATCACATTTCCCTATCTTTTTTTTTTTTTCAATCTACTCAGGGATTTAGTTAATTCAGAATTGAAGTTACTCTGAGTGGCTTAGTTTTAGTTGCCCAGGCTGAAGAATGAAGCCAGGTCTATTCTTTGGGTCTGCCACCCAGAATACCAGAAAGCTTGTGAGATTTGAGATCAAAGGGATGTGGAGCTAACTGGTGCCAAGACAGGCCATGGTGATGTTTACAAGGTAAACAAACTAAGGCCCTGTTGGCTTTGTTTGCAAAAACTCTCAAAGCACATACAGGACTCGAAAGGATATTCATAGACACTTTTACTTTTAAGTTCCCAAAAACAGAATGAAAATGCACCATAAAAATGTATTAAAACATCTTTCCTTATTCACTGGTTGATTTCAATTTTAGGAAACTGAATTAGAACTGTAGATGAGGAAAAAGGATTTGACAACATTTAAAAGAATAATCTCAAACTGATAATTGTAAATTTGGTGAAATCACTAACATGCAAAAACTTTCAACTGACCTTTATATAAAAGTGTATTGAAATAAAGAACGTATAAAGGAGGAAATTCTTACCTGGTTTAAATAAAAATTTTGAGAGCATGTTTGTATTGATTCTTTAGTATTATAATATCAATTATATATTGTGAAACTGTCACAATATAGTGAAACACTTAATTTCATACAATGCTCATGTGTACTCCACTCAAGCACTTTGTAAAGAAAAATAAATACGGTTGTAATAAAAGCAAATTATTATGTTATACAAATGCAAATGTTAATTATGTTATGATAATAGTCCTTTTGTCTCCCTAAATGTGACAAAAGAAGTCTATAGAAGCTGCTATACTCTAGCAATATTGACTTTTGGCCAGAATTTTGATAATAATTTTTACAAAATGCCATTTTTAATAGGTAAGGAAGGCCCAGAGCACAAACAAAATTATACTGGTGGAATTACATGCCATTATGATTTATTTGAGTCTCAGATATTAGAAAGTGACTAACTACAAGGTTAATTAAAAAAACCACAGGAAAAGGGCATTGATGGTCTACAAATTTATTTTCTGGAGCATTATTTTTTAATGTAACTTAATAAATTTCATCTTTTGACATTCAAAAGAACAAAACTTTCCCTCTATACAAAAATACTAATTTGCCTTGAAAGGATTTAAGATGACCTTCAGCAAAATAACACAATTTAAAAGTAAGTGAGAAAAAAAAAAGAAAAAATAGAAATTGGAACATAAAATGAAAATGAGTCTATTATAAAAATACATCCCCAAAGCCCTATGTACTTGCTTCCCAATTCATAGTCTAGGCCAGAAAATTCATTGAAGAATAATGATATTTCAAAGGCTGTCACATTAGCAAGCTAATTAAAACCCCTGCAGCTTTTCTAAGAGATTAAAAGGAGTCATTTTGCAACCAGAAAAATTAACACACTGCTGTTAACTGATTTGTTCTTGAATTAGTTGAGAGACTAGGATCCAAATTTTGGTAAGTTGTTCAAATCTCTGGCCATTTAGACTATTTTGCTTTTAATTTTTAGTTAAGATGTTAGAATCCAAGGAGTAGGTAGAAGTGGAAAGTGTGTAGATGTGGGAGCAACATGGCTAAGTGTGTCCATGTGTGGCTGCTGTTGTTTGTGCAGTTTCATACTCATGTCTTATACCTAGTTTTCTTTGTGTTGTTACTCATCTCTTGACCCCTAACAATGACCCATTTGGGAACTTCAAGTGTCTCAAGATGCTGCTTCAATAGGAGCCCACAGTCTAACTGCCTTACCTGGCCCCAGTCGCCTGTCACCCAGCGAGGAGGAGGGCAGCGGCCCAAACTGCAGCGGATGCGGGTCGGGGGTCTGTTCTCCTCTGGACATTGTGCCGCTGGGAATGTTTTAGAAAGGTCGCTGCTCTTACACAGAATAATACGATGCTTGAATCCTGAACCACATTTGGGGGTGCACTGGAAAGAAAACAAATGTTAATGAATAAAAACCATCTAAAGATAGAGGAAGATCCCACGAAAGCCTCTCTTTAAGTAAATGTGTGGTTAGGTATACATCACACATGCTAAATTCTCGGACATGAAATGTCCGAGACATGAAAATGCCCTTCAGACATGAAAATCCCTTAAGTTTTTAAGCAGAAGTATTTTTATCTTTTTTCCTAAGGTTGTTAAGAGCTAAATACAAAGTTTCCTTTTCTTGGCTAACTTATTTTCTTCTTTTATTGTGTGTAGGTTTATTCCTTGATTCCTCACTATCCTTGGCCACATTCAGCTGTGATAAGATTCTCTAACTTTTGGAATGTGGAGTCTTTGGTTTCCTACTTGCTGGGTGTAGTCTTCTGAAGAGAATGCTTATGGTATTAGTAGACCATGAGAACCTGTCTTTTAAAGCAAGCTAGTGGTTGGTTTACATGTGTACTTTTACAGTGTAGTAGCTAAAAAGACATGGTTACAGATGATAGTTTATTGCACAGTCTCTGGCTCTTCTTTAGTTGGCCTACTCTGTTCTTCATACTAAGGAAACGGTGTTCTGCCTATGTCAACACAGGCTATTATTTACTTCTTCTCCAGGTTTATTGGAGTGCTTTGTTCTGGTGGCTGACTGAAGTCTTCCAGCTTTCTCTCCTCTACATCTGAATGCTTACCTAAAATCTGTACTTCCTCTCAGTCAGGTGAGAACCTTACCTACCATATTATGAAGCCCTGTTTCTATAAATTTCATTTAAAAAGCATTTTCAGGTGTCCTACAGGATCTACACTGGACTGAAGGAGAAAGGACCAAAAATGAGTAAGACAGGCTTTAAACTGCTAGGAGCTCATCACTTTATGTAGGAGGTAGACATGTGAACACAAGGTTAAGTACCAAAAAAGAGGATGCAGAATATATTAATTCCTGTACCACTAATCACCATCTTCCTATTTTATAATTATGAATTTAAATGTCTTCTCATCCCCACCAGATTATGATTCTTAAATTATTTCATGTTGTTTTATCTTGTACACCACACCACCCTTAACCCCAAGGATTCAGCAGATGGCTTATCTGGAAAGATAATAGTTTTGATTTATCATCAGGTAAATCAGGATGTACTAGTTGTGGGTTGGGCATGTCTTAATGAATACTACACAACACTGAGTGGCTTTGTCTGGGGCAATCCTGGAGCCTGGTACATGCCATAGAAAGAAAGAAAAATATTAACTTTTTTTCAGGTGAAAATCAAGGATCCCATGAATCCTCTTAATCACACTGACTGTAATAACAATACATTTTCTCTGACTTAGAACAAGTTTCATTAAGATGCATTTTGAAGGATACCATTTAGTTCTTTCCAATATGGTTCCAGAGGAGGCTTTAGTGAAGAGTTTAGAAATTGAGAGAAATTCCTGATTCTTGTTATTCCTTTTCACAGACATAATTACATCCTATTTCCAGCTGTTGTCTCACTCTTCTCATATAATCAATCACTATTAATCCAACTTGTAACCATCTCTTACATCTATTGATTTCTGTCTCCACTGCCATTGACCTTAATACAGACAACATCGTTACCTACATCTAGAATCACATGGCTTTCTAACAGGTCTCCTGTTTCTTGCTCTTGCCTCACTCCAACCCATTCTCTAAAGAACATGTCCATTTATATTTTCTTTTGATTAAAAAAGATCCTTCAATGAGTCACTATTGTCTTCAACATAAAAGTTCAACTCTTTAAATATGCTTATTATACCCTGATAGGAAGCTGCTTACCTCTTCAGATTCACCTCTCCATACTAAATAATTTGTGGTATTCCTTAACCAGGCACAAAGCTAATGCTGTTGCTGCAGGTGCTGCTACTATGACTATTAATGATAATAATAATAATAATAGCAGTTACCATTTAATAAACACTGTATATTCCAAGGGGTGTGTTAAATGCTATTATTTACACAGCCCTTACAAAAATCCTGTGAGATGGCAATTATTACTCTGGTTTTAAAATGAAGAAACAATATTCGAGTAAATGATAGGTAGAAATTCATGCAGCTACTAAATAGCAGACCTAATGCTAAGTCCCACTGAGTGTTTCCTGGATGTTTGCACTACACTATGTACTTTGCATATCTTATCTTATTTAATCTTCGCAACAATCCTTTTTTTATACTCAAGAAACCAAGATATGCAATCATATCTTGCAATCATGCATTCTGTAGAAGGAATAGAGCCCCGATTCAAGTCTCTTCAACTTGCTCCACTTGTGTCTAGGCCTCTTGACTTCACACCAATTCTCTTCTACCATCCACTAATGTTAGAAGCTAAAGGCTTAGAGGATTTCTGTCACTTCCTTATACTTAATACTTTCATTGATAATAGCACTATTACCTTACATTCCCTCAGAGCTTCACAGTTCACAAAATACTTTCAAATACATTATTCTTATACAAGTTTTTGAGAATTGTTACAAATGAGGAAAGTTTAAACAACTTAAAGCAAAACAGATAGCAAGTGGTGGAGTTAGAACTAAGTCCTAAGCCCTCTGATCCATACATTAGTTCTTATCATTTGTAGGAATGAAGTCATAAGAATATATAAGAAGTGTTAATTAATTATTTTAAAAAATTGAGGTAAAGTACAAGAGAATAGAAGGGCACTTCAGACTTTAGGGATATAGGCAGTAACACACAGGATGTATAGTGAATTCAGTTTTCATCTTTGAGGATATGATTAGTTTTCTATATTGGGAACATTTATTGAAAAATGGACTTGTGCCACTCCCCTCTCCTCCATCACATTTTAAAAGCATACATGTGAAAATTAAGCCTGGGACATATGTCCCTTGCTTATTCTGGTATCTTTTTCCAGGAGCAAGAAGCTTCTGTTGCTATTTAAAGGTCGTAGCAGTCTTTCCTAAGAGACTATACCAACGTCCCACTTACAATGAGGGGAGGCAGACAATGCAAGGACTGGCAACTCATCCACGTTTGAGAAGTTCCCAGGAAACCAAAGACAAAACAAAGCAAATAAGATCGATAGACATAGACAGAAGAATAAAAAAGAGAAAGCAACACGAATATGTGTAAGGCACTGTTCTAAATCCTTGGTGTGTCATAATCTACCTAATCCTCACAGAAACTTCAGGAAGTACTATTTTCACGTCTGTTTTTTAGGTTGGAAACTGAAGCATTGAGAGATGCAGATAAATCCAGATGGCAGGTTCCTACCAGAAGAAAATTCTGGGAGATAAATGTACAAAGACACGAACCCTCTGTGGGACAGTGTATATGCAAAACTGAACATATAATGACACTTACTACTGAAATAAGAAATAATTTTAGAAAATTACAGCTAAAACTCTACTACATAAGTAAAAGATATTCTATCCTGTAGCACTAGAAGTAGATAATTAATTAGATTCTCAAAATAGTGAATGATTAAAGACTAAATTTCTGCCACATTCTCATTCAATGAATAATACACTATCCCTTGAGCCCTGCAGATCTAGTCAAGAATATTACATGTCTATAGCCAGAATCTCAACTCTGGTCTCTGCAAATATTGTACTTCTCAAGGGCAATTATAAAGTAGTAAAGGCACAGGAAGGTTACTTAGATCAGCTTTGTTCTAAGTAGAACGCCATCCTGAAAATTTTTCTGATCTTATGTCAGAGATGTTCAAATAGAGAAATCAGCTTGTGTTTATTTTTACTTCTTCCTTCTGCTTTATTTGGCTTACATTTCATCTTTGCCTCTCTTTAGCATTATGATAAATATGTTTATCCATCTGAAAGCCTCTGTTTTATTAAGCTATCTAAAAAAAAAAAGAAATTCTAGAAAAGCAAGGAGTAGGCATGGTTATATATGATTAATATGTATTAACTTAATTATAAATGTTTTAGAGCATTCTTCAGAGATAGTAATCATTGGGCTATACCCATGTGAAAGGTAAATTTTTGCTTACTTTGAGTATACAGTAAAATTCATTAGTAATAACCAGAAATTAAATACTTAGTTCAGCAATAAAAAATTTTTTAGGTTAAAGTATAGTTATAAATATCAAAATCTTTTCCATTCTTTCTCATAATAAACCATTAGATAGCTGACTGAATGATGTAATTTCAGTGAACAATCCTTTTTTAGTAAAGTTATTTCTCACTCTTTCTCCTTATTGCAGGTAAGTATCTATTTTTCTCTTATTCGTATAATAAGAATTTCACAATTATTTAAAATTTGACCACACCATTTGTTTTGTTTTCAACTCAGTGGGATATAGGAGGCGATCTTTGTGAGAGATGTATTGTAGTTTTTCCTTAATGTTCATGATTAAGAAGCAAAAACATATTTTTCAGAAAAGAAATGTATTTGAAACCACACCAGGGAAAACAATTTGGCTCTCACTTGTAAAAGATAGAAATGTTAACAGATTGGGGTTAGATCTGAGTTCTCTCTGGAGAGGTGGGTTTCATTTACTTAGT
Source organism: Cynopterus sphinx (assembly GCA_030015415.1). Lineage (NCBI taxonomy): Eukaryota > Metazoa > Chordata > Mammalia > Chiroptera > Pteropodidae > Cynopterus > Cynopterus sphinx. The sequence goes on from CM057379.1 coordinate 35,213,899, forward strand.
TATAGTACCAGAAGAGAAACTAAGAGTAAATGAGGTGAAATCACAATTGTCTACTAAAACAAACTGTAATCCCATGTGGGTAGATATTTTCCTCATCCTTCTTAAATAATGCTACCTAAATATAAGTCCTACAAGGTCAAGTGAGTATGATGCCAGTCATCACTTTTCCAAGAGTTAAGTACAAGAAACAGACCTTTTCAATGGTACTCTGTGGGAGTCAAAAGAAACCATCCCAATACATCAAAAGAATGGTTTAGGATTGCTGGAGCCCATCCACAGTATGCAGCAATGCTTTTAAGAGTTACGTGCCAGGAGAGGGCAAAAACAGAAAGCCATTTAAGTCCAACATAGTATGGGTGATCCTGAGTGAGGCTAGGTTATAGGAAGTGGAAAAGTTGTGACTTCATTAGTTTTACAAAAACTAATGTTTTCCATCAAGATAATTTGGCTTTTTTTTTTTCTTTTGCCATAAGCACCGGGTGGGTTTCACTGATGGGGAAAACGAAAAATGGTTCCTGGCTTTGCAACAATGGAAATTTTATATTAGAGAAGCCGGCAAAGAAAAGAAAGAGGTCAAAGGGTACATTCCTCTTGCTGCAACGCATTTTCAGCAGTTGAACCTCGCCCCTGTGATTAGTGGAGCTCAGAAGGCTGATAGTTGAAAGAGGGAAGAGAGCAGAAAGAGGAGGGAGGTTTTCATGGGAGTGTCAAAAGAATATTGTGTGAAATATTTGTTAAAGTAAATGGAAGGAGATTGAACATTGCCTGCTCCTCTGTCTGCCAGGACCTCCTCTTTTCATTCGTGGGAGGTGTTCCATTCCTCTAGGAAGAAGAGGCTCCTTTTTCTCACTTTGTTCTCCTGAGCTACTCAGACATTTATTTCACTTAATGTATTTACTTTCACTTATTTTTATCCTGTTTAGGGAAGAAGTGGGCTTCTTGGTAAAGTAAAAAAATGGAAGTGTAAGTACACTTCTCCTGTGGACAATCAACAGGAAAGACCGTACGGTGCAAAAATTATCTCTTTCCTTTTGAATAAAGGATGAAGATAATGGTGTAGATGGTATCCAGCTAGAATCTTTGAGACGGCAATGGTAGCATTTCTTGATCTATGCTTACCCCAGACTTGCTTTTCCTGCATTGTGTGTGGCGAGATAACAGCAGCTACCAAGATTTATTCGAGGTGGCTGTCCCAACACATACCCTGCATGCCCTCAGAAGTTATTTTCCCTAAATTTTGACTCAGTTATCTTAAAGAAGAGAGCAGAAATGTGATTAAAAGCCCCTTTAGGCTTATGCATATTTTCTTAGGCAGCCTCCTCCAGGAGTCCCTAAGAGCCTGTTAGAGCCACTTGAGCAAGTCACTTCTAAGACTAGACAGATAAGAATCAAAATTCTAAAAGTAGGGTAACTACTTTTAGAATTATGAGGTTGAATTGGAGAAGAAAACCTTAAAATGGTATTTGGAATGGAAACGTACAATACACATAATCTATTTTCTCAAGGTGATTATATTTGGTTGTTTTATGTTAAAATAAAAATATAATGACACAGAAATATGTAGGTCAAGAGACCAATGTGAAATGAGTTTGCGCATGAGGAGGTTTTGGTGTTTTAGTGGTTGGCAGAAATTGTTTTCTAGTTTCTGCTTACAAACTTGTCCACTTTTTGTAGAAAGATGATGTGGTACAGAGTTCTGTATTCAAGCCTTCTTATTACCTGTCAATATTCAATCTTCTCTTCCATTCTTGATGATTCTTTTCTCCTACCCCACTTTCACCACATAGTCTTTGTGTTACTGGTCAGTTATTTTTCTTGTCAGAAATATCTTTTCCAGCTTCCTCATTCTCTTCCATACTTCAAATCCTACACTCCCTCAACATTGGGTTTCACTCCATTAACTAAAAAGCTTTCTGATCCTGCTCCAGGCCATTCTCACCTTCTCAGTTCTGAATTTCTATATCACTTATACATTCATACCACACAATTCACCATTTTATGAAACACTGTCATATTATTCCTTATTTGTTTCTTATTCCAAAGCTTATCAGATTCTTTTGTATATTCCATAGTGCCTATCTCAGTGTGTTTAGTAAGACTCATTTATACGTAATGACTTAAACTGAAACCCTAAAACTGTTGCAGCCAATCATCAGATCTCCCATTATGATTTTCCATAATAAATTTGTCATCATTTTCAAAGACTATTTATAGGTTTCTGTGAGAGTCTTGGGTGCTGAGTTGCATGTAAATGATTACAAACATGTGTACAACTCTAGAATATCTATTCTTTATCATAGATTTTATCTTTCAAATGAATTTAGGAGTTAACCCACCCATTGGTAGGGAAAAATTTATGCTACTTTCCATAACTGCTGAGTGAATATTACCAAGCACATTTCTACATTTGATTGAAACACAAATAAAAGTTAGGTGGGCAGAATGTAATTACTGAGGCTGGACTAGAGCCAGGAAACTTGGGAGAACACTCCTAATTCCTGCCAAAGATTCCAGGGATAACAATAACTGTTGAAAATCTCCATTTCCATGTACTATCTTAAACACAGTCTCTCTTTTAGCTCCGTATCTCTAGTGCAATAAGGTCACCAAGCAGCAAGGTTCGCAGGGGGAAAAGTTACATCTAGAGGTTCCTAAAGAGTGGTGTTTAGTTTGTTTTTTATTTTTTGACAAACTTATAAGGTCTAAAGCAAGTACCACAATATTTCCAGCCCAAAATGCATCCTGTTTTGCTAACTTGGAAGAATGACCATTAGTTATATAACTTGGAAGAATGACAGTTCTATAACCAGGTACTCCCACTTCTTTACATTAACCACTACTACGAAGGAGTCAGCTCTTCTTTGGGAAATGTAGAGAACAGTATAGTGCGTATGTGTGTATGTCTCATTCAGAATGAGGAATCAAAAATTAACTCTCTTTTACCTCATTTTTCATAAGACCGTTTTTCTGAGTACTCTGGATTATATTAGGCTCTTTTATATAAATGTATGCCTGAAAACATCATCTTAGTTGGAACTTCCTCATTGACCATATAAGTAGAGATAATGATAAAATCTGAATTTAACTTTTGATATGCTACAACCTCAACTCCATGTTTTTTCTCCTGATTCAACAGAAACAATTTAAAAAATAGATACATAACAAGTGATAATAAATTAACAAAGGTTCATATTTAAAAGTTATATAGTTAGGCTGAAACATTACTTGGGAAAAAAGATATACTATGTCACTAATTCTGAGTCTATGATGTAGTTCAAGAATAAAGAAAGAAAAAAACCCACTTATATGAATACTCACTATAATATTCTTTCAAATTTGCTTTAGGTATATTTTTAATCAGACTAGTTTCTTGTTGATTTTCTTGACCCCAAAAAACACTGACTTCCTGACGAGCAGCAGTAAAATACAACATGGCCAAATTCACTGCTATGTAGTCCTGACTGGCTGAGTTTTAAGAAGCTCACACACCCAGGTGTCCTTAATATTACATGCTTTGGTACTGACAGTTAAGACATCTCTAAAACACAATAGCCTCCAATTTCCTTACTTCTGACCAATCCAAAGCCACCCACTGAGGTGGACATGATTGGTTATTGCAGGATTCTTTCTCAATAGGCCGGTGTGTCAAACAACCACTGTAGTCCAGGGTCTCTTCCTCAGAAGGTCCAATCTTCCTGATGCAGAGCACAGCCCTTGTACGCATTCCACCATCACAAGTCTTGCTACACTGCAACCAATCCCCAATGAACCATCTGTAGCAAGAAGTGGAAGAAACACAGAAAAGCATTTCCTCAGTGTAACCAGAGATTTTCAGCCAAGCAAAGGCACTTTTATCAAAGGACTACATCCTTTTCCTAGAAAAGCTGACATTTCAGTATTGGTTGATGTGACAAATGACAAATGGGAGAACTGCTAAGGAAAAGGTAACTCACTGTCAGCTGCTTTCTAAAGTGTAAAGCATGGGCTTTGAAGCAGGCAATACCATGTTCAAACAAGTAATGCACTATTTTTAAACCTCTTTGAATTTCTCCTTTTTTTCTATGATGAGGATAACAATATCAAACATGAGATTGTCATGAGAATTAAGTAAGGTAACATATAAGCTGCCAGTCATGTGCTGGGAAGTGTTTAATGACTGGCTATTCATGGAAAGCAGAGAGTCCTGATTTATTCCCTTTGCCAGTTTTTGTGGTGTAGAGATCTCACTCTGACCAATTTCAAGCTACCACCTTTACATAATAAACGTGAACAAGAGAAGATAATGCTATTAATAGCACCTCAGAAGCCAGTACTAGCTGGTTTCAGCACACCGCTGAGAGCTGCTAACAGAGTGTTTGATATATAACAAACAGTAGCTATTTTATTATTACATTGAGATGTGTTCTCCCACAACTGAGGATTTTGTGCAAAAACCACACTACAGGAGCTAGGGATTTGTTTTCTGATTCCAAATGCAAATATTGGGCTCTACAAATGACAGAAGGGCTTTAGTGTCCTTATAGGAGCAGATGAAGACATGGGAATCTCAAAACTCCCGCAGCAAGAGCAAAGCCCTGAGCCAGCTCTTTACTCCTAAAAATGGCTTCTACACAGCTAATGTGGGAAGAAGCTGAAACGTCTTAAGGAAATGAACAAGTCTCACATTTACAGGTATTCCACTCCTGTTCCCTAAAGTAACCAATGAACTTTCATGTACATAATTTCAGCGTGTGTGTGTGTGTGTGTGTGTGTGTGTGAGAGAGAGAGAAAAACTTCTGCATAACTCACTCTTTTGGGAACATTAATTGGCCCAAGGAGTGCGGCTCATGATCCAAATCAGACCAATGAGAATTTGGCTTTAGAATTTTTATATCCCAACTAAAGCAAAGGGGACCCTTTCCATTCTGGATAAAAAGCTGGATAAAGATATAAGAAATGCTGCTGGCTACCTCACCTGTCAAGTGGAATTAGTTGATTTGAAAGAATGTAGAGGACATAGAAAGTCTCAGTGGTGCTTGAATCTTTGATTCTAGCCATTCCTCTAGCTAGGTCCACCCTCCAGTTTCCTCAGCTTTGTTATGTAAAAACAATAAATCCTTTTATAAGCAAAAGCTAGCTGAAATTGAAGTTGTGTTATTTTAAACCATGTCCTGGCTGACATATTATTGTATTTAATTTAATAAATATATGCTGAATGCTTACTATGTTTAAGGCATTGTGCTTTGTTTTACAGAAGAAGAAAGTAAAACCCAGTGTTGGGAAAATAGTTTTCCAAAATCGTGAAAAGAGCAATGATAAAACTAAGACTAGATCTCTCAATATTGCAATTTTCACTGAATTTCACTTTTAACGCTGCTAACCAGTATAATCTAGGTCACAAGCATGAGGTCACAAGACATTTTCTTCAATCCATGATCATAAATCACGCAACTATCCTCAGTGGATAAGTTCATGCTCTTGGGTGAGAGACTACACAGAGAGAAGACAATGAAATCTAAAGGACATATTTCTCACTATTTCTGTAAGCTTAGCTCCTTGTGCTGGTTTTGTATGTGGAAGATAGTACCTTTGTGAAATCAGAGTACTAGTAGCTTAAATTTGAGCCTGCATTTAGCCAAGTAAGCTACAAAGGCCTTTGTTCATTATTTGCATTATCTTTACTTATAGAAGAAAGCCAGCACTTAGAAATATTGTAATTAATCAGTTTCTCAAACTTAAAATATATCTTGTCGAAATCTAAAGCTTTTCAACCTAAAATCTATTCAAGGAATAACAATTTAATCATCAATTTTAAAAATCCAACATTAACAATTTTTCTAGTCATCTTCCAGAGGAGATTTAAAGGGATTTTCATATTCTTTCTGTTTTGTTTTCCACAGATGAACATAATCCTGAACTGTTAGTACCATTTTAGGTAAAGAGGAAAATGTGTACTGAGAATAATAACTTGCATGCCAGCCATAGTGAAACTCTGATTCAATTTGCAACAGTGATTTCATCACCAAGATCAGGGGATAAAATAGAAATGTGTATAACTCAGCCACAAAAAGTGCAGTCATACCACCTCCAGCCATGATCTCATTAGGTCTCATAATGTAAGAGGGACGGAGTCCTTCAAATTAAACACAGGTGCCCAGAATAACAGCAGTGATTCAGGAGGTGTTGCTGTTCTTTGCAGCACAAGGTCAGGGCCACCTCTGCCTTTTTATTCTTTGTCCTCTTTTTTATTGCCAACCATCTCTTAGCCTAGATGTATCACTCTAGCATTTAACTTGGAATGTATGAGAGTTAAAAGTATTAACCACCCTCTCAATTTCCATTCTGACTATAACTCTGACTTCAAGCTTCACAGCCAGTTCCTGTTGCATTGCTATTGCTCAGAAAATCATCCCTTCCCATGTCTCTCTAAAGGATTAAATCACACTTTAGTTATTTAAACAGTTTTGCAATTTTACCACTGCATCTATTTGTCTCAGTTTCTCCACTCCCCTGTCCAGTTGAAGACAGACTGCTTCCTTCACCTTCATTCTCCATGTATTTGACCCTTTGATGACATTCTCCTTATTTCTCTTTTCTTCCTCCTCTAGATTCAGTGGTAAAAATATGAACACAAAAATTCTCTCTGGGCATATCACTTGCTGAATCATAGTAGTCTGAACAACATCAGGGCTGTTTCTTTCTGTGCTGAAGACCCAGTGATCAAATTGTCTTCATCCTCACAAGTGCCTTCACATCCATTAGATGCTAACCATTAGTGGATTCGTGTTTGAATGTCTGAAATAAGAGCTGCTTGGTGCAGCCTGTGTAATTTGATTTGCAGTATCTACATTAATAGGACAAATAGTAATACTATTGGGAAGAGGGAATAAGAGAGATACTTTAAAAATGTTTGTCCAACCTATGTTAACCAGAATATTTTTGAAGAACTCATCATAAAACCAGAATATTATTTTTGCTTTTTAACTTAAAGGGAAATGGCAGAGCATATGAAAGTAAACTAATATTAGGATTATGACAGAAAGAGAGAGAGATACTGATTGAGAAATTGAGATAGATATTGATGTTATCAAGCCCTTGTCCTAGAGTCAAGGGTCTAATTATCAACCCTTTTAATAAATACTACATAGCAAAATAAAAAAATCTTTAGAATTTGACAATATCATCTTTACCCAAAGAGAGATTCAAGTATGTAACCTATTAACTATTTACCGAGATACTAAAACTTCCCAAGCTTTTAAAATAGTTTTTTAAAAATTTTCAAAACAAAAAGTTGGTTACAAGAAAACAAAATTTGCTCATTCCTCTGCTAACTGGAAAATAAAACTAATATTAAGTAGACGTCTCTATGCCCTAATCATTCCATATTCAAGATCTTTCTAAATTAAAAAAGAAATCAATGTAATAAACATCTCTGAAAGTGGCAATGGAGAATATGTTAATGAAACAAAACTGTAAATATTAGAGTACCACCAGACATCTGTCTTGTAACTTACAAAGTTAGTGATGTCTGGTATAATGGGAAAAACATCACTGGAGATCAGGATACCCTCATCCATAAAATGATGTGGGTCAGCTTACATGATTTCTATGTACCTTCCCAGGTCTTCAATTTTAGAGTTTTATAGAGGACTCCAATGGATCTTTTTTCTAAACTTAAAATAACAGATTATAGTTGTCCATGGGTGAGGTACAATTACTCAGAGTAGTTGTTAAACATTATATCATAAAAGGTACCATTAAATAAAACCTAGCTAGCCCTTAGGTAAAACTCTCTCCCCAGTATGAGCATCTTTTAGCACTTTTGCTTATAACTTTCTAATTGTAGTTTACATATTTTGCCAGGTACTAGTTATTTTTATGTGTATTTTCCCAATTAGATTGTCCTTAGGAAAAGAAACAAATTCTCTCAAAACTCAGTGCCTTTCTACATTTCAGTTGCTCAAAAAAATGTCTTGTAATTTTTGGTCACAGTATTAGTACAATGTATAGTGTGCTGTTTTCACCTTTCTGATTTTCACAAATTCAAAAACCACAGTATCATACAGGAATAATATTCAGTATTCAAGGATTCTTCACATGAGGTCATATATAGAAATACTCTTGTTATTAAAAGACATCATGGTGAAAACTCTCTTGGCCTTTCTCTTGGGATTCCATCTCAGCATCACTTCCTTTTCTTATGGTGGGGCTTCCTATCAGTCATGCTTCCTATCAGTCATGCTCTTTAATATCAACTCCTCCCTTTTTCTTTTTCTAATTATTTTAGACCATATCATGAATCCCACCATTTTCATTCCATGTCTCAAGAATTCTTGTTTTCCTCTTGCCCCCTAGTCACCTTACAATCTTGACTACTATATTCTTTCTTATAAAAGAGCTGCTGCCCAGAGCACATTAATTTTTCCCAGCACGGCTTCCTCTGGCTCTTTCTTTGAGATATTTAAAATAAATATTTTTATCATTATTATTTCTCTACAAATGCCTCTTTTGTCTATTTTTTCTAGTCCCCTGTCACTTTCTTTATAAAACACAAAGATAAATCTTATAGCCTTCTATTTTTCTAAACTCTACCTATAAAGTTTCCAATATGACTAAAAGACATTTGAAATATTTTATTATTTGAAAAGACACTTTCTGATAAAATATACCATTTAGGATTTTAAATTAATGGTATTGGAAAAACAATAATATTTGAAAATAAATATAGATCCTTTCCTCAAAGCAGATTTTAAATAGATTGAAATTTACATTAAAAAAGAAACTTCTTTGTAAGTACAATCTTAGAGTAAGGCCTTCCCAAACATTATACCAATGAAAAAACTAAAAGTTGGATAGTTTATATACATAATATTTTTAAACTCTTACAAGTAGAAATAGATATGACAAACTAGGAAAAAACATTTGAAACATAGATTAAAGAGTTAACATTCTCAATACATTAAAAGTTCATACAAATTAATAAAAAAATGATAAATACTTCAATAAAAAATGGGATAAGCAATGAAGAAGAAAAACAAAAAGAAGTAATATAAATGACAGCTGGACATGATTTTTACATGTCCAGCCTCATCAGCAATCCATGATATACTAAATAAAACGTATTTAGACATCATCTTTTTTGTTCCTATAAAATAGTCAAAGATTGTTTTTAAAGTAATAGTAGCCAGTGTTGTTTAGGGAAACAACATTCTTAAATACTGTTAGTGGGAGTATACATTCATATGTGTTTTCTGGGGGGCAATTTGACAATGTGTCTCAAAAACTAAAATTTATTCTATTTGAACGAGAAATTCTATTCCTATGCATTTAGCATAAGGGCGTAATTATAGAGAGCAAAGTTTTAGTAGCAAAAATGGTTAATGCTGTGGTATCATAAGGCATCAGAAATTAGGACACAACCAAAATTGTTTAACAGTAGAAAGCCAATTTATGTAAATAATGACATATCTACTAAATATTGTAGAATACATTTAATGTTCAAGATATGTTGAGAACTGATTGCAAAGCAGCATAACTAGTTAATACCCTTTTGTTATGTATATACATACCTATGTACACATAGAAAAAAGACTGAAAATGTATATCAAAATATTAATGGTATTCTAAGTATTATGGGTATTTATTTCTTTTTAATTTATCTGCATTTAAAAAAAATTTATGCTTTAAACAAATACGGTTATCACATCATCTGAAAAACCTACCTCCTTTCCTACCTTCCACACTCATTTAAAGTCTTATTGAATTCAGTAGTGTTTCTGTAATTTTTATCTCTATAGTATCAATGTCTACTGGGAATCTTATATATGATGGTGCATCTGAAGAATTAAGATTTCCTTTTTCATAGTCTGAATTCAAAGTAATAGAGAAGAAATTTGAAACAAACTAAGAAAAAATGGACTAAGAAAGTGTAATATTTTAAATATATCTTTAGCTCTCCCCCTGCAAAAAAACTGTCAGCTCAAATCTTCTTTCTCATATTCTCTTTATCTTTCTCTATCAAGTTTCATTCTTTCACCTGCAAAACTAAAATAAAGTTGATAACTTTTACTTCAGAATTACAAAAAAAGACAGGAAACCTAATTTTAATTATGTATGTTAATTCAAATATGTCAATTATCCTTAAAATGCTTTAAAAAACCCAAATTCCCATGTAATACCCAAGCCTACAATATACGGGATGAAATGACCAACCATTAAAATCTCAAAAGACATTCGAATCACATTTAAGATTAAACAAATGAAAAAGTTGAGGCCAAAATAGAACAGGTATGACTAGGCCCATTCAGACAGCTTAAATGACTCATCAAACAAAATACTTAAAATCCTGAGTGTCAGGGAATTATAGTTGATGGGCTAAGACTCATAATTATATGAAAATAAGTCAAAGTTACTGGAAACTTCAAAAGTTAGCCCATGGTTTCTGAGCATCACTTTATATAGTTTTCCAGTTTCTCTTGAGATAAACTTATAAAAATAATTGGCAATAAAAAAGAAAATAAAAAGAGAATTAAATATCTTGTCTTTGTAATATATATCATAGGTCATATTTCTATACTTTCTCATATCTAGATTTTAAGGAATAAGTTACATGGTGATAACATTTTGTTCAAAATATGTTGAGAATGACTTTAAAAAGTCTTAGAAAACAATTTCTGTCACTCTAAACTCACTGTGTTCCTATGTTGGTAGTCACTGCCCCGAAACTTTTCAAGAGACTAGTAGTGAAAATCTCCCTTTGAGATACAAATATTTGGGCAGACACTGAGTTTGGATAATGACAGTTTTTAAGACATGTCTGTTTTGAAACGAATATTAAGAAATTCATCTTGCAATAACTGTATTAGGGATCTGAAGTCGTTATCTATTGTAAGTCCCAGGTTTTGTGACTCCACTGTAGTCATTTTCAGGAAAAGAGATTACTTCCTTATAGAACTTTCCTCTCCAGATCTAGCAACCTTAGAGCATATAAATTCATTTGCTTACTCTTCTTTTATTTATCAATTTTATGTTGGGATAATTAGTTAACCAGGGGGATAATGGTTACTTTGAGACAAGAATGAAATTCACACATGTTCTAACTTGCAGTTGTCAAACAGCCAAAATCCCTACAAAGATCAGTATTTTCATGATCTACTCAGCATCCTTGTCTTTTTTCATGTAATCACTGCCTCATGCTCAACCAAGAAACCTTTCTTTTCTTACAGATTGTAAAGTGTGGCTCACTACCAGCAGGTCTCATATTTTTAAATTTTAATTCTTTAGAGATCATAATTAAGTTGAATGGATTCTCCTTCTGCCTTCCTTTACTGTGAGCTATATTTGCTACATGATCAACAGAAAGAGACTGAAGTATACTCCTCTGCCTCCATCTGACAATCAGAATGCAGGATGCCTTAGTATGATAGAACTCAGCAAATTAAAACACTGATATTCCACTGCAGAGTATTTCCAAACTGTTTCAAAAATCTTTAGGCCTTTAGGATAAATATCTGGAAAAGACAGGACTGCATACCAATGTACTGTATTTTATTGAATCTAAGATACTATTATTTTATGTATCATTAAAAAAAAATAATGCTGATTATTATTGTAAGATACCATCAGTTGCAAGATGAATCCCAATTTCAGAGATGTTAAAGTGTGAAAAGATGTATGCCTTAGAACTGGTGAAATGTGATCTGCAGCACTGTTCTAGGATCAACCTATTGAATTTCCTGCTTTAAAGGAGTTACCTGAAAGCTGTGAATAAATAAGAATCTTCGCTCAGTGAAAGGGACATCAGAATTCTACTCTCTGTGATGTTTGATCCCTTTTTAAGTTTAACTTATTCATATGTGATGTGAATATATGTTTCCATATATGAATATGTTTTTCTCTTTGCAGTTGGAGAAAATAATTCTCACTTCTTTCTCTTACTTACTCAGGTGGGCAGGGCTCAGTGTTGCAGGTTCTTTGATTTTCAGGTGGCTTACTGTCAGGGTCACAGTACTTGTTCTGGACAATGGAGTTGTCATCCAACCTTTTACAGACCACCTCCTGTCTTTGGGCACCTTGAGAAAAGGAAGACATCATTAACTGAAGAGCAGTTTACCTCACACTAAGTTAGGTATGCATAACTTTCCTCTGTGGCAATCAACCTCAATGGATCACTGCTGTCTTATCTGTTCCAGAAACACTCGACTGCTCTAAAAAGGAGAGAAGTCCTGGTCATTATACTGCAAATTTAGGCAAAATTATTGTTCTCATATTTAGAAACATAACTGTTTTCAAGTTCAGAAAAGAGACTATTGGTAATTTTAAACAATTAGTATTCCCATTAGTATAATCTTCTTCGTGCTTTCCTTAAAAAAAAAAAAAAAAACAACTTCATTTCCTCCAAATATCATTAGATAAAATTTGTTCATATACATTTCAATGCAAAACAATGGTTGTATATCTATTTAAAAACAAAACAATAGGGACAAATTTACTTTTTAATATTTTGCAGAACGAATTCCATTAACTTAGTCTTTGTTAAGAACACATCGTGCTCACACATTTCGTTTTTTCCTCCCATTTATAGATTTATTTCTCTAACAGCCCACATGTTTAGAATTTAAAGATTGCAATGAACCTCTTTTGAACTATAATCCATTAATTTATTTGGGTTGCCCCCTTGTTGGTTATACCATTGTCAAACAATTACATACTTATTCCATAAATCATTAACTTACAAAATAATTATCTCATTTAAAAAATTCTTTAAAACGTATGCCACAGCTAAAAGAATTCTCATAAAATTTGTTACATTCTAAATATATGTTTATTATCTATTGGCAAAGACATCCACCACAACTTGCTCACATTTCACAAAGTACAGAGACACACACAAACACATGTACTTGTAAAGATTCCTGGTGAAGAAACTTTATGCACTCATTTTCTCATTAGTGTCGAGCAATCAAAAGCAAAGATAAATATAACATGAAAAAGTTAAACTACTAGACAATGCTTTAGATCATATAGAAGTAGCAGGATACGCCTGGAATTGGAATAAGAGCACAGACTCAGCTGTCACCCTTATTCATCGCCCCATCTCAATAACCAAGTAGGCCACATTACCCAGAAAGAGCTGTAAAAGCAGCATCAGCAATACCTAAGAAACCAGAGCCTCACACCTGGCTGGCCCCACACAAACCTTCACTTTTGCTCCCCACCCTCCTCAGTTGCTCTTAATAGTACCCAAAAGAAAAGAGTTTGATTCCAAATTAGGAAAATTGACGCGAAACGGGGTCATTCAGTAAAGGAAACTACCACCTAAAGAGATGAACACCAAAAGCTTACCCCAAGGTCCCTAAAGAGTCATGGGAACTCTGGGCTGGGAGTGCCTCAGTTATCATGTTTGCACGCTTCCACCTAAGCCTGTCGAACTGAAAGTCAGGGAATCTATTCCCCTGACAGAGAAAACGGTTAAGTTCTGCAGCCGCCATGAAGGTGACAAACAGCTGAAGAAGATATGTTTTATGACTTGCAGTGACACAGGATTACACTGATGACCTTCAACAAGTGTTTAGGTTTTCCTAAATTTAGGGGCTTAAAACACAGCTAAATAACTTACTAGCAAAATGTCTTAGGGTATGTGTTATATTCACTCTCTCCCAACTCCTAGAATAGCCCAACATCTCAGTTTATGTGACAACAGTTTGGAATTTAACTATTAAACTTTAGATATTTGAGGGAAGAATGATTCACATCAGGCGTAGCTGTGATCCATTCACAGATGTTCCACAACATTCATCGGATATCTCCCACTGTGTCATTCCAGTGGGCAGATAACTAAGTCCGTGTGATCTACCTAGAGAAAAATCTCCACCATTAGTCATAGGATTCAACTATCAACTGCCACAATTGCTCAAGAGATCTACCCACCAAGGTTCAATATTTTGTTCCTATCAGGGAGAGCTGGGATTATTTTTATTGGTTAGCAAGACCCTTTTTATTTAAGTCATTCAAATATGAATTTACTTGGAGAGGGGAGACTCAAACCACCCACTTGCTTACATAAAAAACTTCACCCAACTTTTATAAATATGTTTAATAATAAAAACAATATGACTATACTTGCAACAAGAAAAGTTGGCATTCAATTTAGTATCTTGTTTGTTTTTCAGAAAAGAATAAACATTTCAACACTACAAAATGAAACTGATGTCGCTCTGTGTCAGTGGCAGAGACATTATTTCAGTTTCTACAGGTTAAGGTAAAATTCTACTTCCTTTAACCTTAGAAATGTTGTTTGGTTATAACTAAATTAGTTTTTAAAAGTAGCCTTTAATGTAAAAACAAGGCCTCTGTAATTTCTATGACAGATATTAGTTCTTAGAAGTGAGACTTATACTTCATTTTAAGATAAATTCTAGCCATGTATATTGAAAAAATTTAGCTATATAACATTTATTGTTAAAAATTTGAAAAATATACAAAACCACAAAGAACAAAATAAATATTATCCACAATCTTCTATTTTTGTTCTAGACCTTTATTTTTAAAGCTAGTTTGCTCTTTAGTGCGATCCAGATATTAGTTTAAAATTATGTCGCACATAAACCAAAAATGCCAACTATGAATGGCAGGTCATTCATTCATTCATGCCCTCATTCATTCATTCAGAAAATAATTACTAAATACAAAGCACTGTGCTTCTTATGAGATCCTGGACTAAGTACTAAGAATTACAAAATGACTTAATTTTGTTCATGCCTCTCAGACTTATTAAAAACTAGGAATTAGGGTATTTTGTGGTGCATTTCAGTTCTGTAATTTTGGCACACTATTTTTTATGAAGATGCATTTTTCTTCACATTCATCTTTTATTAATTTTCTTCTAAAACGTTATTTTAGACAGTGTGGTATTTCACACTCAAGAACTGACTATACCAGTAATCTATTCCAAATCTTCCTACAATAATGAACTTTCTCCCTTCAACAGAATACAAATCTTCTTCTAACTTTTACCCCCATATGTGGCAGGTTTGTAAATTTTTTCTTTCTTTTTAAGTCAGTAGCAAGAGGATAATTTTCTAAACTAATACACCTAATTGGATTGATTTTTAAATACATACTTTTGGATTAAGGAAAATGAGCTTTTAGCTTGAGAAAGTAGAAAATACAGATCAACTGGAAATAATCTAAACTAAGTCAACAAGAGAAATGATTAAGTTTAGAATCTTTATATGACCAAGCCTCTTGTACGTAACTTCTTTTAAAGTAATCTGTAAAACATTGCTAAGAAGTTGATGTAAATTCTGTTGGGAATAATTATATCCAGTTACACAAAACTACTATGCTTTCAAATATGAAGACTTATAGCTTACAACCAAAAACATAAAATGTCCACATGACCAGTCAGTATATGCCTAATTGAAAACAAAATTCTAGTGGCTTTTAGTGTCCATATCCCCTGGAGATAAGCAGATGTCCTGCAGAATTTAATTAGTCAGATTAAAAATTACACTAATTACATTTTATTCTTAAAACACGTAAAGTCACTGCTGTGCTGTGCACACTCTACCTATTCTTTTGTTAAATGCAGTCCCTCTTCTATGCTTAAAAAAATATTAATGGTTCCATATTACTAAATTTAAGTACAAATATGACATTACCAATACATATTTATTTTAAACTCTCTAAAATGGGCATATCCTGTTTAGAAACTTTAACTTTGCTTGAATCAAATATGATGGCTCTTAACATGAAAACCTAACTCTTACTTTTAGCTTGTACATTTAAATTTGTCAGACCTTAGATTTAATTTTATGCCAGTAGCTAAAAGATTAAGATAACCTATTTGTCCACCAAAGGTTTTCTTGTCCAATGGGAGAAAGAAGTACCCTGCTTGAAACACTACTCTAGCTACACATCAAGAAATGGCTTTTAATATTTCGAAATAGCATATACCACAGTAAAATGAGCAAGAAATTCGCCAAGCTATGAGTTCTAGATGAAACCTTTCGTCTTACTCTAAGAGATGGTGATGGTTCAAATGAAGAACACAGGGCCTTTTGCTCAGCAGCTACAGTCCTAGGGCTGATCCTGAGAGAACACTTCAGATGCCACAGTTCCTCTTCAGTTCTCACTTCCTCTACTCCCCTTGTAAGCTGCTTAACGTTCTCATGTCCCATCTCTCTCATTTCAGACAATAATTTTATAAATTCATGTGTAACAATATTTACAACATATTACTTTTCTCAGGACAGTTCACTGTTTTAAAAGGAGGAAGAAGTTTCTCAACGCATACAAATTATCACTTGTATTTCACTTGAAAGAGGGATTGTGTTAAACCAAGAAGGATGTGGGGGAGATTAAAGGGCAGAAAAATGCCATCTAGGTCTTCTCAAATGTGCTCATGAAATCTAGCATCTCAGTCCTAAACCATTGAAATAGTAAGGGAGCAGTCCGTAACCACATGCGAGTGAGTCAATAAGGGAAAGTAAGAGAGGTATAAATGCAACTTTGGGATTGATGAGCTAACCATCTAGATAACAACCTAGTGACACAGCACATCATATCATAGCACCAACAGTTTTCTGAAGAGGAAGAGTGGGGAAAGAAGTTAATAAGTCAGAGCTTATACTAAAAATACGGTTGGTGGCTAAGGCAACAATTTGCTTAACCACAGCATCCAAAGTAGCTAGCAACCAAGACAACACTACATAACCACAGTATACAAAGCATATGGCCAACAATATTAATTTAATCTAAATCTTCAGTGCAGATAGCATCCAAAGAGCAGCAAATGCCAGGAAAAAAAAATGTCTCTCTGTTCTGTCTTTCACTGCTGGAATCTGGCTGTTGTGCTGTGTGATTATTGGCCAGACACAAGCATTTATTTACAGGGCAGAGCAAAGTCCATCTGCCTTGGATCTAACAGCTGGCATCCAGGGTACCAATCAACTCCACCCATATGCTTCCTTCTTCTGATGGACTGTCTCCTGCTAGTTTTTATCTTTCAAACACTTTCTTTCTCTGCCTTTCCAGTGTCTTCCGTTCTGTCATAGCAAAACTAGATGTCCCGAGGAACAGAATTAAGAAAAGGAAAATGTGGCTCTAAAAATACTGTATTTTTCTAGAGCAAATGTGTTTAATGATGGTGAGATTGGGTAGAGCATACATATTGCATTTATTTGAAATCACACTATCCCTCGAGGAAACTCCTACTACTTATTAGATATTAACAGTAATCTTGTCTATGAAAAATGTCTAACTTAACTCACTGAATTCATACCATGTCCATGGCATTTTTTTTTTTTTTTTTTGTTACCATAAGGGGAAAATGAGTGAGATAGGCTTGACTTCAGTGAGATTCCATTAAAATGGAGGGGGATGGGGAGGAGAGGAAACAAGTACTGTTGACATTATATTCTAAAAACTACCTTATCTAATAAAATAATGCATTTTAAAGTCTAATATTTTAAATTTTACAGCCCCACTTCATTACATTGCTGTTTGATTTCTCTTTCCCTGATCTTCACTGATTCTAAGAATTCTTTTCCTGGCCAAATGTCTGTAATGTTATTCCCTTTCATTGATCTTATTACTATGTTTTTCCTCACTACAACTTCTGCCATGTTTAGAACTCTTTTGAGTTCTAGGCAGTTTAGGTAAATGACCAAAGGCAAGTTTTCATCCTCCTTTGTGAAATGATAATCAAATTGCATGATTTTTAATGTTTCTCCAGATTCAAAATTCTAAGAAAGTATCTCTTCTTTTCTTCCTCTGCAATTTGATTGTTCAGCATTTTTCCCCACTTCTATGTCTGCTTTTCCCCTTTACCCTACAGAATAATAAGTCTGGAAAACAGGCACTAGTTAGATTTTGATTTTATAGTCTTGTCTCAGTGCATGAGTTCTTATGTGTGAGGTACAGAGCAAAGGGGCTGGTTGTGTCAAGAAGCAGAATATTAACTAGAAACAGAAAAAAAAAGAGAGACAAATTTCCTAAATTGAAGAATCAACTCAACTTATACTAAAAAGAATCTCCATGATCTTTAGTAGAAGCATATTTGTTTCGGGTATTTTATCTTTAAAAATTTAGAGGAAGAATGCTGAGAGTACAAAGAAAGCCTTGAGCTTTTCTTTAATTAGATATAAAATACTTTTCTTGCGATAAACAAGAAAGTATTTCAGATTTGTGTTATAATAAGGACACAATTGCAAACAAGCAATATAATGTGTTTACTAAGTTTACACTAAACTCATTTTGCTCAAGTAAAAAAATGAGATTAGTAATATCATAATTCGTATAAAATCACGATGATGTTTATCATTATAAAAACTTTATTTTTTCCAAAAATATTTTATGCAAAATATCTTATAAAGACACATAATATTATGATTGCTAAAAACGGTGTTTTGGACAGAAGTTTTGTCAAGTGAAACACGACCTGTTATCTCACAGATCATTAATATGATAAGAAGGCACATAAACTTTAGATTCATTCTTATCCAAGCTTCTCAGTGAGTGAATACGTTACTAACCTCTAATCACGTTATGGACGAATATAATCGCTAGTGCAACAGAAATGAGATGAAGGAGGAAGGAAAACAGCACTAGTGTTTTGGTGTTACCAGAGAGTTTTTGCCTTGAGTTATAAATCTTAACATTAGAGAAATGCAAGCCACAACATGCAGGGGTAAACGGCAAAAAACAAAAAACAAACAAACAAACAAACAAACAAAAATTTAGGTTACCAAACTACACATTCATATGTAAGACTTTTTATAAGAAGTTAGAAGTCTTCAATTATATTGAAAATACACAGGAGAATTTAACAACTTTTTTAAAAAGTGTATTATACAGAGAAAGCTATATGTTTAAGGAAAAAGATAAACAAAAATAATTATTATGGACAAATAAATGAACAAGCATATTAACTTCCAGAAGTATGAATCACCTAAGAGCCTGAGTGTGCCTAGAGGTTACTCTTCTCAAGGGCATACTATATGAGAACCGAGCCAGATGATTTTGATGGCTATAGAGATTGGGAGCTGTGTTGTTTACAGGTGCCCTGCTGTGATGCCTGGTACCACTAATCCCATATGTTAAAGGGTACTCTTTCTTCTCAACACTGAAAATGACCTGAAGGAAGGGGATGATAGGAGAGAACAAACAGAAAAATGCCATGGTCGCTGCAATGAAAAACTACTGTCTAGTCATACAGAATTTCCTTTTCCAAAGACCAAAGATAAAATTAGAGTATAAGAAATGAAGCTGAATGTATACTTCTATTCTATGAAAACTCAAGTCACTTTTTACCAGATACCTGTATTATCAAAAATATCACAATAAATCTGTTTTATGCCTAATTTTGGTATATAAGAAATCAAGAGTAAAAGGAGGCTGATAGTTTCAAACAATAGTACATTACGAAACCTCACATGAAAATAACTTCCATAGGAAATTTTTCTTAAAAACTAATTACATAACTATGTTTCTTTAAAGGAAAATAAATGACAATGAGTAAAGGGCTTTAATTATTCAAACTAAAATTTCTGTCTGTTATCTTTTATTTAACACTGAAAGTAACTTTTGGATGTTAACTTAATTATAAGATTCAATGTTGAAATGCCTTTCACACTTAACTTCAATTGAATCTATTTTAAGTCTTAAAAAACAATTGTATTTTGTTTTCCTGTCTGCTCCATTTTGTAATTCTTCCACTTTGAGTTTTAAAGTTACAGTGTAGATATCCTGTATAAGCTGCAAAGTGTTAGTCATTATTATTGTTATTATGTCTATAAAAGCCTTTGAAGCACATTCTATCCTTTACTAATCATGTGAGTTGACCATTTTTAGTGATGTTAAATGTGTTAGGCACTTAGAACTAGTAAATTAAAAGGACATCTGTGAAAAATGTAAAGCATCTCCCTCTGTTTTACCTGTTACTTTGAGAACTGTTCTCTTTCAGTCAGGTATGAGTACTGGCCTAAAGATTACATTACATTTTTTTCTAATAACTGATTTTAAAAGGCAATTTTAAGTTTGTTATTTTATAATAGACTTACTTTACTTTCAAGTGTACATTATGTTTCCGTTGTATCATTTTTGAAAAAAAATATATTACATGAACATATAATGTTTCCATAGAAACAATGTAGAAATGTACAACTTTTGAAAGGGGCTAAATAATCTGCATAATAGATTCATTTAAAATAATTTGAAAAATATCAATAAGTGGAACAGCATGGATAATTACACACATTTGTTAAGTAGTAATTTGCAAAGAAGAATTTGCGATCAGGGGCTGTTTTAAATATAGTCTCCTTTTTTCTTTTTTTTTGCTTTAATCATTCACAAATCTTAAACTTTTACTTAAACTGAGCTAACAGACACAGAGGAAGGAAGATATACAGAGAGGCACATCAGAAAAAATATTTAATATAGATATGAAAGAGAAATTACTTAAGATCTCTAGTTCTTTAACTGACAGTGCAGAAGAGCCTCGAATTTTTAAATCTGAATGCCACCAGGACTCTGAATTAGAAGTTAATATGCATTTCTTCCTTTTATGAAATTCAATGTCTACTGAAAATCACTTTAATGACACTCATTTTATCATAAATGAAAAGTTATCAAACTTTCTTGGCACACAGCACCCTTAGTGTCTCAGTAATTTTTTTCACAGACCTACTCGGGAGAAAAAAAATTCTTAAAAATTTCATTTATTAATTATTTAGGCCCAAACAATCTAAGAGTAATAAGGTTTGTGTTATATGACTGATATCACTGTGTTTTTATTAAAAATGTACAATATTCTGCAGTGCCTCTGTAAGTCTGCTGCTGTGTCTTGGGGCCCCATTGTGCAGTTTGAAAATGTGGTCCTAAATCAGGAAAATACAAAATAGTAGTTGGAAACTATGTAAAGCACCTTAAAAATTTGAAAAAGTAGAGACTAGTTTCAATATGTAAGAGAATCCAAGTGAATAGGTGAATCACAAAAAGTAAAATAAAAAGAATTTGTCTTAGAAACACATCAAATACCTTTTAAGTTTATATGCTATTCACACACAGACACACACAGACACACACACACACACACACACACACACACACACGGCTTAAGATGACATCCAGGGAAGAAAAATAAATAAATAAATAAAAAAGCATTTAAATAAAATAAGTATCAAAATTCAAGAAAAATTAGTCTATGTAAATTTAAAAAAAAAAGTAATGATGACATTATAAATGGTCAATGACAAATGATCAAAAACATTCTTGGATAACACCATAGTACATTAAGAAAAATGTGTTCTCTTTGATCTTCAGACAAAATCAAAATTGTCTCTAAAATCTAAATTGTTTTCTTCCTCTTCAATCTAAGCATAGCTGTAGCTTATCTTTTTTTCCCCCTTGAGCTGCTGAGCAATGAATGTTTAGCAGAGAGATGCTTGCTTGTCAGCGGAAATCTGACCTAATTGTTTTTTTTAAAAAAATGTTCAATTACAGTCAACATTCGATATTATTCCATGTTAATTTCAAGTGTACAGCATAATAATAATTTATGAAGTGATCCCCCTGATAAGTCTAGTATCCATCCAACACCATACAGTTATTACAATATTAATGACTGTATCCCCTATGCTGTCTTTTACATCCCTGAGACTATTTCGTAACTACTAATTTGTACCTCTTAATCCCTTCACCTTTTTCACTCAGCTTCTCTACCCCCATTCTATCTGGCAACCATCATTTTGATCTCTGCATCTATGAGCCTGTTTCTGTTTTGTTTATTCATGTATTTTGTTCTTTCGATTCTACATATAATTGAGATCATATGGTATTTATCTTTCTCTGTCTGACTTATTTCACTTAGCATAATACCCTCTAGGTCTACTCATGTTGTTGCAAATGGTAAGATTTCATTCATTTTTATGGCTGAGTTCCATCATATGTATATACCACTTCTTCTTTATACAATTGTCTATTGATGGACACTTAGGTTGCTTCCATATCTTAGCTATTGTAAGTAATGTTGTAATGAACAAAGAGATGCATATATCTTTCTGAATTAGTGTCTTGGATTTCTTCAGATAAACACCAAGAAGTGGAATTGCTGAGTCATAAGGTATTTTTATTATTAATTTTTTTGAGGAACTTCAGACTTTTTTCCATAGTGGCTGCACCCATTTGCAAACCCACCAACAATGCACAAGGGTTCCCTTTTCTCCATATGCTCAACAACACTTGTTTGTTGATTTATTGATGATTGCCATTCTGACAGGTATAAAGTGATATTGTATATGGTTTTAATTTGCGTTTTTCTGATGATTAGGGACATTAAACATCTTTTCATATGCCTATTGGCCTCCTCTACATTCGAAATGTCTATTCGAATCCTCTGCCTGTTATTTAATTGGAGTATTTGTTTTTGTGGTGTTATGTTGTATAAGTTCTTTATAGATTTTGGATATTAACCCCTTATTAGATGTATCACTGGCAAATGTCTTTTCCTTTTCAATAAGTTGTCTTTTCATTTTGTTGATGATTTCTTTTGCTGTGCAAAAATTTTTAATTTGATGTAGTCTTATTTGTTTATTTTTTCTTTTGTTTCCCTTGCCCAAGGAGATATAGCAAAAAAAAAAAAAAAAAATGTTACTAAGGGCAATGTCCAAGATTGTTTGCCTATGTTTTCTTCTAGGAGTTTTATGATTTCAGGTCTTACATTTAAGCCTTTAATCCACTTAGAGTTTATTCTTGTATATGGTGTAAGAAGGTGGTCTAGTTTCATTTTTTTTGCATGTATCTGTCCAGTTTTCCCAACAGCATTTATTGAAGAGACTGTCTTTACCCAATTGTATATTCTTGCCTCCTTTGTCACAGATTAGTTGACCACATAGGCATGAGTTTATTTCTGAGCTATCTCTTCTGTTCCATTGATCTATATGTCTGTTTTTATGCCAGTACCATGCCATTGTGATTATTATAACCTTGTAGTATAGTTTAATATCAAGTAGTGTGATACTGCCAACTTTGTTCTTCTTTTTCAAGATTGCTGTGGCTGTTCAGTGTCTTTTATGGTTCCATATAAATTTTAGGATTATTTGTTCTAGTTCTGTGAAAAATGCCCTTGATATTTTGATAGGGATTGAAATGAATCTATAGATTGCTTTGGGTAGTATAAACATTTTAACAACATTAGTTCTTCCTATCCATGAGCATGGTATATGCTTCCATTTATTTGTATCTTCTGTAATTTCTTTCTTCAATGTTATAATTTTCCAAGTACAGGTCTTTTATCTCCTTGGTTAAAATTATTCTTAGGCATTTTACTTTGATGCAATTGTAAATGGAATTGTCTTCTTAATTTTTCTTTCTGATAGTTCATTATTGGAGTATAAAAGTTCAACCAATTATTGAATATTAATTTTGCATCCTGCTACTTTATTGAATTCATTTGTAAGTTCTAATAGTCTTTTTGTGCAGTCTTTAGGGTTCTCTCTCTATAGTATCATGTCATCTGCAAATAATGACAGTTTTACTTCTTCCTTTCCAATTTGGATGACTTTTATTTCTTTTTCTTGTTTGATTGCGGTGGCTAAGTCTTCCAATACTATGCTGAATAAAAGTGCTTAAAGTAGACATCTTTGTCTTCTTCCTTAAGTCTCTTCTATAAATACTGATAAATTGAAGTTAGCTACAGGTTCATTATATATGGCCTTTATTATGTTGAGGTAAGTTCCCTCTATTCCCACTTTGCTTAGAGTTTTCATCACAAATGGATGAGGGAATTTGTCAAATGCTTCTTCTGAATCTATTGATATAATCCCATGGTTTTTATCTCTCATTTTTGTTTATGTGGTGTATCACTTTAATTTATTCACAGATATTGAACCAACCTGGCATCCCAGGAATAAATCCAATTTGATCGTAGCATATGATCTTTTTAATGAACCGCTGAATTCAGTTTGCTAATGTTTTTGTTGAGGAGTTTTGCATCTATGTTTATCAGGGATACTGGCCTATAATTTTATTTTTTAAATGTCTTTGTCTGGTTTTGGAATCAGGGTGATGCTGGCCTTGTCAATGAGCATGAGAGCCTTTTCTCCTCTTGAATTTTTCTGGACTAGTTTGAGAAAATGGTGATAATTCTTTGAATGTTTGGTAAAATTCACCCATAAAGCCATCTGGTCTAGGATTCATTTGTTGGGAGTTTTCTGAATACTGATTCAATTTCATTAGTAGTTGTCAGTCTGTTCAGACTTCTTGACTCAGTCTTTGAAGATTATATGTTTCTAGAAATTTATCCATTTCTTCCAGATTGTCCAATTTGCTGCATATAATTGTTCGTAGCATTATTTTATAATCTGTGATGTTAGTTGTCACTTCTCTTCTTTCATTCCTGATTTTATTTATTTGGGTCCTCTCTCTTTTTTTCTTGATGACTTTGGCTAAAGGTTTATGAATTTCCTTTATCTTTTCAAAGAACCAGCTCTTGGTTTCATTGATCTTTTGCATTTTTTTTTTAGACTCTATTACATTTATTTCCTTTCTGATCTTTATTATTTCCTTCCTTCTACTCACTTTGGGCTTTGTTTGTTGTTCTTTTTCTAATTTTTTTAGATGAAAGGTTAGATCCTTTAAGATTTTCTTGTTTCTTGAGGTAAGCTCATATTGCTATGCTCTTCTCTCTTAGGACTACTTTTGCTATGCCCCAGATCTTGGGTTGTTGTGTTTTCATTTTCATTTCTCTCAAAGTATCTTTTGATTTCTTTCTGGATCTCGTTGTTAACCCATTCATTGTTTAGTAGCATGTTATTTAGCCTCCACGTATTTGTATGTTTTTCAGTTTTCAAATTGAGTTCTTTGGTATACAATTTTTGAACTTCTACACAAAGAGGAAGAAAGAAAACCCTAGAAAAAACAATTTGGAAAAAAGTAATCAGAAGTGTCAATAGAGTAGATTACAGGACAAAGATTGTATATATTTAAAATATAAATTTAAAACTAATACATGCAAAACAAATATATGTTTTTGACCTTTCTTTGCACCACAAATGAAGCATACTTAAGGTGGCTTTAGTAATAGAACAGATGCAACAATTTAACAAAAGTTAAATGCAACAATACAGCATCAATTCTCAGATAACTGTCTTTGAAAAGTTTTGCTTTAGCTGCCTACGGGTTGTATTAAATAAGAGAAGGGGTTAGGGAGGTTGTGGGGCACAAGGAAACAGTTTGAATAATGGGAAATGAGAGTACATTCATAAAGATGAGAAATTATTATGAATACAAAGATTCATCCCCTAATGAAAAATAATTTCTTAAAACAATAGAAGGGCTTTTTTGATTAGAACTATAAGTCACAAAGATAAAAATATTTCTCATCAGTTTTCATAAATATTGACTTAAAACAGGCCACACGCTTTTTATATTCTGACTTGTGGGTCTAAATTAAAGTTGGTTGAGTAAGTATATAACACTCACTTCAGCTCCCTAAGTACCACAAAACTTGAAATTAAAAGAGATTTTAAAGTTTGTTTAGCACCATTTCACTAGATTTCAGACAAAAAGGCCAAGAAATTATATTTAGCATAATTTCAGTCAGTTTTAAAAGTATTAATTAGACACTTATAAGGGATCTATCAGATAAAGCAGCATTTAAAATTGCTTTCTAAATGCATGTCCAAGGCCAATGCCCACAGTAAACAAAATTATGAAATTGGAATTCCCATACACTTATATCTAAATCTCATCAACCTTTGCATTCTACTGGTAGCTATTTAATAACAGAGATGTGAGTTAATAATGCTTCTAGAGGTTTTTATATCTGAATGTAAATCAATTTAAAGACTAAATAAACTTTCAATCAGCCTCAAATGCAGTACTTCTCAATCTTAGCTGTGTGTTAGAATTACCTGTGGAGCTTTAAAAAATCTGATGCCTAGGCCATACTCCAAAGAAATTATATCAGAATCTCTGGGAATGAGGCCCAAATATCAGAATTCCTTAAAGTTTTCCAGGTAATTCCAAAGTGCAGTCACAGTTGAGATCCATTGCTTTAGGAAAAGCATTTGAAAAAATGAAATTTCAAGATAGTGAAGAAGATATTTTTGAATGGGATATATCACGTTGTTCTGTTGAAGTTGTTGACTGCTGAAGAAGCTCTGTTCAAGGTAAAGAACCATTTTTATTTTTAAATGCTACATTTTAAAAGTCATCAGAGACTCGTTTCTACGTCTTGATTTTAGCAAGATACTTCATTTGAGTTTTATCTATAAAATAGAAATAATAACAACACCTATCTCATAATGATCAAATGAAACAGCAACAAAAAATGTTTTATAAATTGTAATATTTCATTTACAATTGAGCTGTAGAACAATTTCTCACTGAAAAGCCTAATTATAATGTGGATTACAACTATAATATGCATTATTACCAAGATTTGTCACTTTGTTTTAATAGACTTTAGGAAACTAACCCAATTACTCTCAAAGTATGGTTTCTGAACTAGTAGCACCAGCAGCACCTAGAAACTTGTTAGAAATGCAGATTCTTGGAATCTACACCAGACCTACCAAATCAGAAACTGGAGGCAGAACCTAGCAACCTTGTTTGAACAAGCCCTCCAGGTAATTCTGATGAATGGCAAAATTTGAGAATGGTATATCTAATCTAACCAAACACTAGTAAAAAGAGAGTATATATGACTAAAATCAAAGGATGAATATACAATATTTGTTATTTGAATCTTTAGAAGTAAGAATGCAAAGGCACAGTAGCATAAATTACTAGAACGTAAAAAAAAAACTCCTACAAAATCTTTGTATTTTAAAATAATACAATTCTCACTACACAGCCAGCCTTTATCAATTAACACAGTAATCATGAATACAATGGTAGTATACAAAATTGGGAGTCAGATAAATTACAGAATATACAATACTTTGGATAAGAAAAAAAAAACTCTAGTAGTAGTAACAATGGTTCAGAAAATAGCCAAGTTTGAATTTACTGGGCTTGGGTTTGTCTCAGAGGAAGTATCACAACTGTATCTTTAAAATCACATTTATCCTGAAGACTACACCCCACAGCATCTTGGTGTTCTTATTCAGGCAAAGGAAGTGTTTCATCATTGACTCAGAGAAAAGACCATTACTTGGACTGAATCACCAACAACGTTTCCTGTAGCATTAGATTTGTCACTGAGTCTTGCTAAGCAACAGAAAAACAGTCTCAAGACTTCTTATCTTAAAAGATCTCATAAGGAAAAGCTCTCGACATTGCTCCCAACACAAAGTCCAAAGGTCTTGCCATTAATAAAACATATACAGGATAGTAATAGGTAAGAACATTAAGGAATCTTGTGAGATTGCAACAGAAAGTTCTTTAGAGATCTTTCTGTTCTCTCTCTTTCCATTTTTAAAAGTTTTGGCAGCCTCAAGACAACTAGCACCACCCTGGAAAGATGAGAGTGAAGCATTCCAATTAAGAACTGACTTTAGTATTCATCCTTAGCTCCTTAGAGAAAACTATGTTGAATTGACTTTTTATTGAAAGATTCCTTAACTATAGATGAAGTTCCATTTCCCATTACCAAGCAGAAGACTAGCTCTCTCTTTGATCAAGATTCCTGAGTCCTAAGGGATTTTACTTGCCTCAATCATAAGCGTCCTGTATTGAAAGAACTTGGGGTTAAAAGTGGGAGTATGTGCAAGAAGAATAACTTCAATAATGGATATCTGTACTCTACATCCTAGGGAATATTTTCCTCCTATTCTCAGTAAAGAAAACAAGAGAGGAGCTTGGTTTCACTTATGCATGCTGATCAAAATTATACTGCCTCTCTCTGGCAATCCTTTTGCCCCACCTAATAAAAAAAAATAGAAATTCTAAGCTCTTCTTTTCCATACTAGAAAAGAACTAGCACAAATATATAATTGCCAAAATAATGAATTCCCCTTGCTCATTCACTCATCTGTGAATATTTATTGAGTGCCTAGTATGTTCCAGACATAGTTCTAGGTACAAAGTGAGTATAGAGAGATGCACAGACTTTAGTGATGAGGAGTAGACTCTATGTATCTAGAGTGCTCAGTTTCATTTTCTCTGTCAACCAAAATCAGCTGTACTCAAACTTGAGTGGGCATCAGAAGAAGACGAAGAGCTTGCTAAAGCGTAGACTGTTGGGTCCCACCTAGAGTTTCTATACAGTAGTTTTCAGACTTGGGGAAAAGTGAGGAAGGGGTTATAATTAGAATTTCTAATAAGTTCTCAAGAGATGTCAATGCTGTTCTTCTAGGGTCCACACTTTGAGAACCACTTACCAAGACAAATGGGAGATCTTCACACTATGCCTGCCAATCTCAAGCACTGTATATCTGTCTTCCAAAGAAGGCAATGGCCCAATGAATGCTGTCATAATCACTCAAAACCGAGCGCAATTCCAATCCCCAGAACCACCTCAAAAATCTAGGACCAGTAACTTTAGAAGAGAAGAAAGAAGTATAAATAACAAAGAAGAGAAAATTCTGCTTCCAGAGGCCTTTCTCCTTTTTCTATGTTTTAACCCCTATCACAAAAAATCATTTTGCTTTATGATTTCTCAATGCAAGTGTTATGGAAACAAATAAAGTTCATTTAGATTTTTCATATGTCTTTAATAAAATCATAGTTTTTTTTCTAAATTCGTGTCTCATGGCTTTTTTTTCTTATTTGTTGGACTATCTCCTTTTTGAACAAAAGAATTATAGTGTTAGAAGAAACACTGAGAATTCACTTAATCCTTTCTTGGCCTCGGACAAGACTACATCTACAGCATCCCCAATGTAGCAATTTTTAGTACAGAGACTAATAGGCACTAAGTATTTCTCATTCAACATTCTGTAATATACTTGAAGATACATTCTCTTCTCCAAGCTAATCGATCTCAACACTTAAGACCTTCTTCATTAGATTTCCTCAACTTTAAAGTATTTTGACTCTTCATTATTAAGTCTATCTCACCTTACCTTGGGGCCTGAGTTATGTATGTACTGTTATTAGTAAGACTTGTTTTTGTTATGTGAAAAAAGGGAAATTAACTTATAAGTTGAATTGAAAAATTTAATTGGAACAAAGAAATATATATGTGTAAATGTCACTAAAGAATAATACAATGACATTAACTTAAACAACTCATTTTTAATATCCTCTATTTTTTAATAGTAATAAATAGTAATGCCCTATAGTTTTTAAAATTTTACATTACAAACCACCAGCCATTTCACAAGTAAAACGGATGGGAATTAGTAATCTTTTAAAATATGCTAAAAATTTATACATAACCATTTTTCATAACACTTCACATAGGAGAAACATTTTATTTTTCATTTGCTTTTTAAAATTTTTATATAGCGTTTACTACAGAATTTGGAGTTGTAGTTAATCAATGATTTAATTCTGTGTTAGTCTAAAACTGCTGAATCTATTATACGATAATCATTTCTGTGAAAATAATTTCTCTGATTTTAGCCTTGAGAATGAGAGGTATTTAGAGATTCAGTGAGTATAGGAGAAGATAAGGTAAAGTCCATGTTAAATCATGTTATCAAAAGGTTTTGAAAGGAAAAATAGGTACTATATGGGAATGTAGGGTAAAATGGGATGACTCATTTTCTTTTGATTTCCCCATTCTAAATATCACTATTCAAAACTTAATCTTTGCTTTCAGAACTATGAGATGCTTTAGTCCAGCCTAGACCTGAGGGATAGGTTTGCTTCTTTGCCTACAGTGATCAAGGTGTACGGTGGAGGCGATGCATTTAGTCTCCAGAGAGAAGGAAGATGCTGCTTGCACAGCACTTCTACTCACCAGTCCATGTAGCAGCAAGGGTGTTGGCTTTGAAGGAAGCCAACTGTCCTGCTCTCCCAGCCAGAGGTAAAGAATTGCATTGGTGGCCACTAGAGGGAGGAGGATTAGGAATAGAGTAAATTGTGGGGAAAAGGCACCCATGAAAAACGCACATGGGACAACCAACACATCACCAACCACCGCCTAGCAGCTACCTCTCTGAGGGACTATAATGGGGATCAGCAAACACCATTAACCCAGAGACCCAGACACCAGTAATTATTGTAGTATCCCAGTATAAAGCCCCTTAACTTTGATGGCAGAAGGGAGTTTGAATAGGATTGTGGGAAACGCACAAGCATACAAACACAAACGCACAAGCACACAGACATACAGTCTCATCCCCCATTACAAGAAGTTGGATCTGTGCCGTCTGATTCTTGCTCATTTTCTTATTTAAAACTCTTGATGTTCTTTACCAAGAATTCGTTCACGAAAAGCAAACTGCCCACCTTCAAGATAGTCTTGGGAGAAGCACCAGCAGAGACACTCATTGTGCCAAGATGTATTTTACCAACAAATCTGTACAAATTACATGAGGTTAAAAACAAACGGAATATAATATAATTAAAGCAAAGTTTCTTTTGCTAAATTACAGCTTGAAGCAAACCTGCAAGAAATGTTTCCAATTAGCTTCTTTAGCAAACACAAAGCATAGCTCAGAATATGTTTTGCTTTCCATCCTGCCCTCTGGGTGGGCTGCCTAGTGGGTGTCTTACCTCCAGCACAAGTAGCTGAGCATTCTGACCAAGGCTGATGATTCCACGAAAAGCCAACTTCACTGTCTCCACTGCCAGTCCGAGTGATGGGAACGTTGAACTTATACCTAATGCCCAAATTCTGTTCTTGAAGCAGAACCTGCCATTGAAAACAACTGGTGAAGATAATTAAAATATAATGAGCCTTCATTCAGATATTTATTATTTCTTTTGAAGAAGAAAATGTCATAAAGCAACTCTTTTAGGAAATTTAAGATAACTTTTAGAACACATGCACTTATATTGAATTTTCTTCCAAATTCATGGGTAATTTAAGAGCCATTCTCGTCATCTACCTTGCTTGGTTAAAAAATGTTATTCAAGCTGGCATTGGAATGATCAAAAAGTCATATGGAAAGAGCACCAGGGCTTTAACTTTCTACAGATTTTATACCTTGGGTCAACTATTTTATATTTACTTATCTAATTTCATCACCTGTGAAACAGATAATAAAGCCTACCCCTTCCTACCTCACAGAACAGATGACACACAGTAGAAACAAAATGGCGAAGACACATTTACCATGACAATGAGATTTTCCGAGGTGGGACCTAGAGCTTCCAAGGACTCTGGTTCATCAGTTGGTCTCTTGTAGTGAAAGGCTGTCCCAGCAATATCGAACTTCCTAGGCCAGTCAATAGTCCAGGCACCATTAATATAGTAATCATCCCCTTCAGATTTTAAAGCTAAAAAAAAAATCACAATTCCTCTAAAAAATATGAAACTTCATTTACCACAATGTTACTGATTAATAACTACACTGAAGTATGTAATGAATATTCTTTTCTATTTAGAGATGAAATTCTTGACCATTTTTTAAAGCAAAAATTAAAATGGTAATTTCCAGGTGTATGTTAAGAAAATATTAAGTATTTACAATGTCATTGATAGAAAGAAAAATTATGACAAAAGAAATAAATGAGGGCAGGGAAGGTGAAGGAAGCAGACTTTCCTGTCCAAATATTAAAATAGTAATTATATGAATATGGGGTGGGAAAAACCTATGGTACTGGCACAAAGACAGACACATGACTGTGGAACCAAACGATAGCTAAGAAATAAACCCAGGTACATCTGGAAATTAGTACATGACAAAGGAAAAATCTTAAATTAGTAAATGAATGATGACAAGAAACAGAACTAAGACAAAAGACTAGCTTTTTGGCAAAAAAAGTGCTGAAATTATATCTCATTCTTTATAAACATCATAATTCCACTAAGATATATATGCAAAAGAAACAAAAATAGGTACTCAAATGAATATTTGTACATACATGTTTACAGAAGCACTATCCCTAATAACCAAAGGTGTAAAAAACCCAATGTCCGTTAATGGATGAATGGATAAACAAATTGTGGTATACACGATACAATGAAATATTATTCCGCAATAAAAAACAATAAAGTACTGATACATGCTTCAATGAAGATGAACCTCAAAAATATTATGCTAAGTAAAAAGGCTAGACAAAAAGTCATATATTATAAGCTTCCTTTTATATGAAATATCTGAAATAGGTAAAGGCATAGAGACAAAAAGCAGACTGGTGGTTGCCAGGGACTGGGGAATGAGGGGGAGTAACTGCTTAACAAACACAGGGTTCCTTTTGGGATGCTGAAAATATTTTGGAATGTATTAAATGCCACTAAATTCTTCACTTAAAAATGAATGAATTCTATGGCATGTGTGAAGTTCACCTCACTAAAAACACAGTTTAAAAAAGAATAAATGCCAGATGGGTAAATATTTAAAGGTAAATAGTTGAGTCATAAAATGCTTGAAGAAAATGTGGGTGAACTTTTTAAAAAATAATACTGGGATGTAAAAAGCTTTTATAAGCATGACAAAAACCTCATAAGTTATAAAAGAAAAGATCGACAAATATTCATGCATAATTTGTTAACCTCTATAGAAAAAAATAAAGTATATTAATAACATTTAAAACTATGTGACAGGAAAAGGTTATTAGCACTACTATACAAAACTCCTAAAAGTAAATAGTGATAATTTTGATAATGATTATCATGACTTCACAATGAAAAACACGTCAGTTTAATTTTTTTTTGTTATTATTCTAGCTTCTTCAAAAATATTAATTTATTAGGCCAGATGAACAAGCAGCCCAAAGGAACTAAAAAGGGTAATAATGTAGTATCTGACTCTCTGGACCTCTACCACTTGTCCTCAATAATACAGACTGTTTTCATTCCCCCAGCCCAATCTGCCCAGCATATAGATTTGTGTTTTCTTGACTTAAGATATGCTGTAAAGATTCATTTGTCAAAAATAAATCTAATTAACTTTCAATTCTCATAGTGGTTTTTTGTCTCATTTAAAATATCAAAATTACTTAGGTTATATAAGGACATCTGAGTTTGTATAAAATTAAATAGTAAAAACAAAATTAAAAACAACCCGGCCCCCTCCCACCCCACCTTCAACCTAGGAAGCTTTGTATTTTTCTTCAATTTAAGCTCTCACTTTCCATTTTCTCAATTACTCAAAGAAGGGATTCTAAAACACCTTTGCTGGTACTATAAAGTAGTTCAGAAAACACCAAGCATTTAAGAAGTACTGAATAATAAAATACTAAGAAGAGGAAAACATGGCATTATGAACAGAGAATTATCAAAGAGAAAATTTTGATGCTACAAATCTTTTTGTTTTGAATCTTGCTGTTGTAGTGAAGAATTCAAAATTATGATGATGAAAAATAAAGAGGTTTTCTTAAATAAAGAAGAAAGGATCTGATTATACTGGTATTCTATCTAAAGATGTATTTTAGATATAGTCTTATTTTTAACAACATAAGGAAAAAGGGATAATATTTTAAAGAAAATAAATACTCATCCAGGTCTCATTAGGGGTCTCTGGAAAGTCTAAATCTGTCTAAAGGATCAAGCATCAAAAATAGAATTTCCACTTCTTTCCTTGTTAAAATAACTGGTACTGGACTTGCCTTCAACTGTAAAAAGAAAATTCACAAAATACATGAATCAACTATTCCTAAACACTGGCCAGGGCTGTACAGGACTGTGATATATGCAAGAAGGGAAATAAGGGTGAGTCATATAATCTCCCATTTTCTGTCTAAAGGCACTTTCTATGAGTATAGAATGAGAGAACACAAGCAGAGCATGGTAATCTCACTAAGTTAAAAAGACAGAGATCAGAAATTGGGAAGGCTAAGACAGCTGAAATTTGCAAGACCAGAGAACTATAGTAGAAGTAGGGAATCTGTTGCTGAATAGTAATCT
Organism: Cynopterus sphinx; assembly: GCA_030015415.1. NCBI lineage: Eukaryota > Metazoa > Chordata > Mammalia > Chiroptera > Pteropodidae > Cynopterus > Cynopterus sphinx. The sequence goes on from CM057379.1 coordinate 35,247,785, forward strand.
GCGTGTATAGGATAAAATTCCATGAAGCCAGGCAAAACAAACAAACAAACAAACAAACCTACTAGGGAGCTATTAGAAAAATTTTCAGAGCAAGAATTCAGAGAGTTTCAACCACGAAGGCATTCAGTAGAGACACAAAAGGAATCATGCCTTTCATTAAGCCTGAGTGAATTCTAGCATAAAGGCTACTTAAAATTCAAAAACAAGCCTCAAAAGGATCAAGTTACTTAACACTCTTTAAAGGAAGAAGACAAAATCCAGACTCTCAATAAAAAAATTCATAATGTAGAACATTCAATAAAAATTAACACATAGGAAAGAAGCATGAAAATATGATCCAAACTGAAAAGAAAACCAAGTAAAAGAAGCATCCAGAAATGACAGAAATTATGAAATTAGAAGAAAACTTTCAAACAGCTATTAAAAACATATTAAAAAATTTTTAAACTGTGATATACACAAAGAAAGTTTGCCAGATATGGTAGGTATATAGGTAAATAAAAAATATTTTTTTCTTATTTTTTTAATTTTTAAAGAAGAAAATTGACTTTTTTAAAACAAAGTAATAAAAATGTATTGTGCATTTTATAACACATGGTGAAGTAAAATGTATTTTTAAAAATAGCACAAAGAATAGAAGTGGAAGTAACTGTTCTAAGAGCCTTGCATTAGACACAAAATAGTGTGCTGTTATTTAAGAGTATATTGTAAAAATTAAAGATGCATTTTGTAAACTGTAGAACCACTAAATAAATAAAACAAAAAAGTATAGTTAATAAGCCATTAGTAGAGATCAAAAGGAATACTATAAAACAGTTGATTAATCTAAAAGACATGAAAGGGCAATAAAAGGGAAAAGTCCACAGGGAACAAATAGAAAAAAAGCAAGATGGTAGATTTAAACTCAATGATATTGATAATTTATAAGTGATCCACAGAAGAGATTGGCAAACTATGGCCCACCATCTGTTTTGTAAACAAAATTTTATTGAAACGCAAATTAATTTATTTATGTATTATCTATGCAGCATGGCAGAACTAAATAGGTTATCCAGAGACTGTATGTTCTGTAAAGCTAAAAATATTTAATGTCTCACCCCTTATAGAAAAAACTGATCAACTCTCATCCCCAACTCCCATCTAGAGATTACAATGAAAAAAAGCAAAGATTGTTAGATATAAAAAGAAGTAAAAATCAAACTATATGCAGTCTATGAGAAACATTTTAAATTCAGAAACACCTTATTGGTTAAAAGTGGATGGTGGAAAAAAGATTTATCATGCAAATACTAATCAGAAAAAAACTGGGTGGTTAGATGAGTATCAGGCAAAATTGATTTTGGGTTCAAAAAATATCAGGAACAAAGTGGAACACTTGATAATGACATGTTCAATATATCAAAAAGATATAACAATGAAAAAAAAAAACTAAACCTTACAAATGAATGATAGAAATAAACTAATTCACAACTCTAGCTGGGAGATTTCAACATGTTTAGACATTGCTGAAACAAGAAGGCAGATATAAGTAAGACTATGAAAGACTTGAAAAAAACTAAAACAATTTAACCTAATTGACATTCATGGAATACTAAATCCAATAGCACAGAATATACATTCTTCTTAAGTGCACACAAATTGTTCACTAAGATGACTGTACACTGGGCCATAAAACAAACCTCAACAAAAGAACTAAAATTATACAAAATATGTTCTCTGCCCATAATTAAACTAGAAATCAGTAATGAAAAAGACCTGAGAAACCCTCAAATATTTACAAATCATAAAATACTTTCTAAGCCTTAAGTAAATAAAAAAATATTTCAAACTAAGTAATAAAAATATAACATATCAAAATATGCAGAACACAGTTAAAGCAGTACTCAGAGGGAAATTTATAGTGCAAAAATGCTTATTTTAGGGTAGAAAGAAGATTTTAAAAATCTGTACTCTAAATTTCTATCTTGAGAAGCTAGAAAAATTGTAAACACAAAGTGAAAAGAAAAAAGGAAAAGAAAAAAGGAAATAATAAAAAAAGAGTGGGAATAAATGTAGTAAAAAATGGAAAAATAATTTAAAAATTATTAAAACTAACAAATTCTTTTTTTAAAAGAACAAAAAAAATAATAAATCCTTCCATAAATGATCAAGAGGGAAAAAACACAAATTACCAATGTGAGGAGTCAAACAGAGCCATTGCTATAGACCCTACAGACATTAAAAGGATAACAAGTGAATATTATGCAGAACTTTACACCAATAAATTGAAAAACTTTATAACTATTACAGAAATTGAGCTTTTCATTAAAAACTTCCCACAAAAAAAACTATAGCCAAGATGGCTTAACAATTGAATTCTATCAAACATTAAGAAATAATATCAATTTTACCCAGACTCTTTCAGAAAGTAGATGAGAAAGGAACACTTCCCAACTCATTTTATTCTCACATCAAAACTAAGAGAAATAAGAGAAAGCAACAGCTCAATATCACTAGTGAACAAAGATGCAAATATTCTTCATAAAATAAATTGAGCAATATAAAAGAATGTTAATACATTCTTAATGAAAAAGTCGTGTTTATCCCAAGAATGTCAGATGGATCTAACGGTTGAAAATCAATTGATGAATTTACTAAGAAAGAAAACTCTCAGTAAACTAGAAATAGAATGAAACTTTCTCAGTATGCTGAAAGGTATTTACATAAATCTTATAGCTAAATCATATTTAATGGTAAAAAAAACAACAACAACAGCTGAACACTTTCCCCTTAAGATCAGTGACAATGAATGTCCAATGTCCTCACTTATAATCAACATTATATTGAAGGTCCTGACCACTATTAATAAGGCAGGAAAAAGAAATAATAGGCATAAAGATTGGAAATATAGACAAGAATAACATGATAGCCTATGATTAAAAGAAGATCTACAAAATAACGATTAGAACTGCTGTGGGTATGACCAAGTCACAGGACATGAGGTCAATACCAAAAGAAATCAATTATATTGCTCTATAATAACAACAAACAATTGAAAAATAAAATTAAAATATCAATACCATTTACAATAACATCAAATGCATAAAATATTTAGTAATAAAGAAAAATGTGGGCAAGACCTGTACCCTGAAAAATAAACATTGGTGAACAAATGTAAATATGTAAATTAAATATACAGGTAAATCTTTCCTGTATCGAAGATAATATTTTTAAGATGTTGATTCTTCAAAAATTTATCTATAGAGTCCACATAATCTCTTTTGTTAGATATTGAATAGATTCTAAAATGTATATAGTAATGTAAAGTACCTAAAAAAGCAAAAATAATCCAGAAAAAACAATTTGAGGACCTAATGCTTCCTATTTTCAAGATCTACTGGGAAGCTCTATTAATCAATACAGTATGGTTTTGGTTTAAGGATAGACATATAACAATGAGAGGGAACAGAAATAGATCCATTTCTGGAACTCTTTTACATTACTGGTGGGAATATAAATTATACAACCACTTTGAAAAAAAGTTTAGTAATTTCTTATAAAATTAAACATATACTTATCATATCTAGCCTAGGCTTTTATCCAGGAGAAATAAAAATATATGTCTAAATGAAGTTTGTCTTTAAGTGTTCAAAGAACTTTCATTTATAATGGTCAAAAATTGAAAATGACATGAATATCAATCAATAGGTAAATGGAGAAACAAATTATGATATATCCACATATTAGGATATTATTAGCAATAAAAAGGAGTGATCTTCAGATACACTCAGCAATATAGATGAATCTCAAAAACATTATGCTGAGTGAAAAAAAAGCCAGATGTAAGAATATATACTGTATTGTTCCATTTATGTGAAATTCCAGACAAATAAAATTAAAAACATAAGTCAGACAAGAGATTAATGTTTGTCTGAAGATAAGGCTGGAGGATTTGACTGAAAAGGCAAATAAGAGAATGTTTTAGAATCATAGCAATGTTCTAATTCTCGGTTGTGGTACATATACATACATGTAAATGATAATACTCTTTAAATGTTCTCTTAAAATTAGTGTGTTTTTATTATATGTAAATTATACCCCTATAAAATTGATTTTAAAAATCAAATAATCAACCTGGTGAAGAGTAAGCTATAAAACACTAACTCTTTTTAGTTTGTCCATGTAGTCCTATAAAACTTGGAACTTACTTCATTTTGACATGGAAGTGTTCACCCTAAAGCAGTATGTCTTTCCTTTCATGATGCTGTGCTGCCTCTCCTTGTAAATTTTAAAAATCTAGCAAGATATGCTACTTACCAATATAGTTCTTTGACATGGCCACTTCTCTGACTTCAATATGAACAGAGCCTCTGGGTATCTGTACGACTTCCATGTAGCCTGGAACATAGGAAATAGCCAATAATAAGTAGATTCTGCAGCCTCATCCAGAAAATGAGTATTCAGTCACCACTTGGTAACAACAGTTTCCTTATCCTTCCATCTAGGCTTTGACTTTTCACTTTGTAAATTATGAAATATGGGCAAATTCCCCTTTGGGTTCATGAATATCTCTAGTATTTTTCTTTTCCTCTAAAATTATTTCAAGATAGCATTAAAGCCTCACACATGTATAAATTAATTCTTATCTTTTTTTCTCCTCAACCATGGCTCTGTGGGAATTCCCATTTTAAAGAAATGTGGCTAAATGAAGCCAGGTAGAAAGGGAATAATATTTACTTAAAACATCTTACATGAAGCCACATTTAATACTTAAAAGAATGAAAGCAATTTGGAAAAAAACAAACAAACAAACAATGTCTGCCTAACTAAAGAAATTTAAAAATAAGGAGAGGGGAATCAAATGTTTGGTTATTTCAAGTACACCAGAGGTGTGAAGAAGAGTTTTCTCTACACGCTTACCTCCTCTGGGCAACGAATCATTGAAGAATCCTTCAATGGCATCACACGTGCTTCCATCCCCTCCACAGACTCGACATCTATCTTCCCTAGCATCAGATCCCAAAATATTATCACAACCTACATGCTGAAAACAGAGAAGAATATTCAGTGTGTCAAAAAGAGGAAATCTTACTAAATAAATATAACTTGTTTATTCACTTGTTTTTCCAGTAAAGGAAATCAGAACAGGACATACTTTCCTTTTTCTACTTTTACCTTCACTCTCCAGTAAGTTCTGGTTAACATTTCACAACACATAAGTTTAAAAAAAAAAATTCTGATTCTCCAGGAATGTATGCCTATATTTCTAATCAAGATTTCTTCTTTATTTATAGATATTTGCTCCAATTTTTAAAAAATTATAATTTGTTAGCAATGGACTCTTAAACTCTAAATCAAGAAATGTAAGAACTAAGAAAAATGGCATTTGGTATGATACAGGGTTATAACAGGAAAAGCATTATAGTCTTTTCTAAAGCACTAGCTCTTTTGGATATCCAATCGTTATTGTCAAGGATTAATTGTAGAATTTACGTCTGGGTAAATCTTTAAAAATGAATACCTGTATCCACTAGTTGAATAAAAATGCCATAAACAAAAAGGAGATGTAAGCATTAAATTCTACCTTTTGATTTTACATTTAATCATAGACGTGGATTTTTATATATTTTGGTACATATTTTGGTACTTGAATTTATATATTTGACATTTAGCCATTGACACCAGGCATGTAATTTGAATAAAACCTGTACCTCAGTCATTGTTACCTAAAAAAAATTTAAAACTGTCACAAAACCTCTTCCTCAGGTAAACACATCCACCAACATATCCCCTCCTACCCCACCCCACAGCTTTCCCCACACAAGAGTATCATATGCATCTGAAAGCCAGTAGTCAGAAGACAACATTTTGTAAGAAGTTATGAGACTAAATAAAATACACAGTGTTTTTATCTCTTCTTTCTCAGTTCCTGGGACATGGTTTTGTGCTTCTCTTTATACGTAAAAGAAAAACAAGAAAAAAATTGAGAAGAGTAGTTTTCGTGGCTTTTTCTTATTATGGTGACATTCATATACAGCTCTAGAAAAAGAGCATGAATTTTGTCCCACAACTCCCAACCAATCTGGCTAATTCTCCAGAGTAAATTCTTTAATAAGGTTAAGACTAACTCTATAACAAAAACCATTGTAAATGTTTTAAAAGGAGACAAAGTATGGGAAACATAGCTTTTTCACACTTTGAGGAAAATTATGCTATTAAATATATCAAATTATCTTCCATTGAGAACATAAGGTAGCCATATGAATAAGAACTGAATTCTCATCCTCTCTTTTTCTATCATCTTGTTTGTAAACAGAACAGAATCTGAGTAACAGAAATTAAAGTCCAAAATATTTTCATAGCTCAAGAAACCACTACAAATATAACTCGAACACGAGAATAAATCATATTTACATGGTACTTGAATATCAATGGAACATTCTACCTTTAAATATATATAGTCATCCCTATTAGAAAATGAATTTCTCTCAAACATTGCTCTATTATAATCGAGTATGATATTAATTAGGTGCTACTATCTAAAGAAAAAAACTCTCAAAAACCCCAACAAAAAGAAGTGACATTCATAATGTGAGCTACCTTGCATTCTCCATTGATACAGATATCCAGTGAATCCGCATTGCACTGAGTCCCATCAATCACCGCAGGGGCACGTTCAGTGTAGAAATTGTAACCTTCTGCCAAGCAGTTTAGTGCACAAGGTTTTACCCCACCTGGACAAATATAGTAGAAAAGAAATAAATGAAGTGGTTCTCCTAAGGAACAGTGACTCAATATTATCCACAGCAAATTTATAATTCATGTAGAAATCACTCCCTGACTATATACCTAGATCTGTGTGTTTCCTCCTCTGCTAAATGTTCATGTTTATTTTCATTAGTTGTGTAACCTGATGAAGGACCTGCTAAGCAATTGTAAAGTTTAAATTTGTAGGTATTTCTGATATATTTTCAGTCAAAAGGGATCACAGTGGAGGTACTGAATACTGGGGAAAAAATAAATGAAATAAGAACTATTTTTAAAAAAGAATTAAGGAAATAAAGTTTAAGGAGTCTTGAGACAATAACCTCACACTACAAATAGAAATTTTTGCAACATGTGTAACTTGTTACTGAAGCTGATACAAAAAGCAGGGGTATGGTAGGTGTGAAATAAAACTAAATTTGTACCTGTTTTAAACATATCATATTCCATGAACATGGATGGCTTTAGCATAGAGATATTATTACCAGATCAGCAAATAAAAGATAAAAATTACATAGCATTATATTTGAATAATTCTTATGAGATTAATAATTGAAGATAAATATTACATACAGCATTAAAATTAAACTGTTAAAATAATATCTAATTTTATTCTGTGAATAAATGCATATATAACTTGAACATTTGCAATTTGTCATTGAAATGTTTTTTTAAGGTTGACGTGAAAAATAGGCATAAATAGCAATTTAAAACAATTAACAGAGTACGTATCATAACCTCATACTATACTAGAAAAGTTGCAATAAATATAAATTTATTTTATTCAAAACAGTGCATGAAAAAGCTATTTATAAATATGTAAGTATTAATTAAAAATATGATTTAAGAATATTTATGTTAGATCTCTATCCCATTAAGTTTAAAACACTTTGGTCTCATTCTAATTATGCTGATAAAATAAAGCAGCCTACTTCAAATAAAAAAAATAGGGTAGAAAGATGCAATGACATGCCTAGGTCTCAGTGAAGGTAGAAACCAAGTTGCTGCAGAGTGAAGGTATGTTAAGTAAAAGTGGAAGCCAAGTGGGTAGTGAAGACATTGATAAGTTAGACAGCATTCCACTGAAGGAGAGATCACTGTTACAGCTCATTGTTGTCTTACAAGAAGATTGACCAATATTGTCTGACATCCTGTTTTTTCAAAATAAGAGGAAAACCTACAATTTAAAAATATAAACTCTTGGTGACTCAAAGTTTTCAAAAATATTGTGGAGGCTTAAACATGTATATAAGTGAAAATTGATTCCTGGACTGCCAGTTCACAACCTTGGGCCTAAGTTCATGTTTTCTTCCATTTTCTTTGTCTACGGTCTATAGAATTTCTATATAAATTATAATATTATTATTAGATTTAGATTAATGATACATTATGCTGTACTGAGCACAGAATAATGAATAACAAATAGAATAATTTCTTTCTGAACTGATAACCAAACTATATCTATTTTTGTAAGATTCTCATAAATAAAATTGCTCTAAATTTCCATGAATATTACTGGGATTTTTTTCATTACTTTTTCCATTTTTATTGTAATGCTTTGGAATTTAATATTGCTTTTTATGTATCAGGTTTTAAAAAGAGAATGTGAGTTTTTCATTTATTCAATTTTAATATTATGTAAGGTAGTATTTGATAGGCGAGAAATAGAAATGCTATGGTTGTATTCCTCGGCCCACACTACACTACATGATAATAATAGGAATAAATTTCCTTGTTTTTAACTGCTGAGGATATATTCAGGTTCCTCTGTTATGGCAAGTTTTCTAAAGAGGTATTGCTATTATTTCAAGAAGGGATTTAAGATTAAGTCACATTATCAATTACCTTTAGTTAAAGCTTATTTGAATTGAGGATTAATTCAATCAGTATGCAATTATCTAGATGCTAATTAAATCTGTGAATTATTTCAGACACTTACTTCTTCTCTTCATACAATAAGACAAAACAATCCCCAATGTATAAGCACCTAATAAAAGTGATTCAAAATACGTGAGACTAAAACTAAAAAAAAAGGATGCAAAGCCATGTAATAAAGATTTTAACGTACTTCTCTCAGAAGAACTAGAGCAGAAATAATGAGAAAGAACATAAAAGATTTGAACAACACTATCAGACTTCATTGATATCTATAGAACACTATTCAACAATTACAGAAAACACATACTTTTCAAGTATACATAGAACATTCACCAACATAGATAATGAGCTGTATTATAACAAATCTCAATTAATTTAAAAAGATTTAAATCATACGGGGTATTCTCTGACCAAAATAGAATTGAATTGAAAATCAATAACAAAATTCTAGAAAATATCAAATATTTGGAAATAAAAATTAATGAAAGAAGAAGATGATAGTAATAGAGAAAAGTACGAGAGCCAAAAGTGAATTCTTTGAAAGACTAATAAAATTGATAAATCTCAATTTTAAGTAATTTTAAATAAGATTGATGAAGAAAAAGAAAACACATATTATGAATATCAGAGATGAAAGACAACATGTCACTACAGATCCTACAGATATTAAACAGGATAATAAGATAATGTTATGATCGATTTTCTGTCAATGAATTAGATACCATAAAGTTAACAAATTACTTGAAAACAAATTCAAAATCTGACATAAGAATAAAAAAATCTGAATAGTTCTATATCTATTAAAGAAGTTGAATTTGTAATGAAAAAAATTTTTTCACAAATAAAATATCAAGCCTGTGTGATTTTACTAGTGAAACTTATTCTAAGGGATAAATAATACCAATTCTACAAACCATTTCAAAATAAATAAGGATTCTATTTCTGGAAGCAAGAGCAACTCTGATACCAAAAACTCATCAAAGATATGACAAAAATAAAATTTAAAAATTAGCATTCCTTATGAGTACAGATGCAAACATTCTTAATAAAATATTAGCAATTAAATCCCATAACATATAAAAAAATAAATCATGACTACATGGGGTTTACCCTGGGAATAAAATGTTTGTTTGACATTATAAAATCTACCAAGTAATTCACCATATTAAAAGAATAAGAAAGATCACATAATAATCAACACATACAAATTGTACCAAAGGGCCAAACCAGTGATTAAGGAAAAAAATAAAATAAAAGATGTAAAGACTGAAATAGTTTCTACTTCCAAATAACATAACTATTTACCAAGAAAATCCTAAGTAATCTACCGAACAGTGATTAGAACTAATAAGGGAATTTCGAAAGTTAATAGAATACAAAGTTAATATTCAAAAATCAACTTTATTTTTATGCACTAGAGCTAAAAGTTAAAAGTAAAAAATTTTACACTTTTATTTACGATAGTGTCAGACCACATAAATTACTCAGGAATAGATTTAACAAAAGTGGTACATCTAAAACTACAAAACATAACTGAGAAAAACTAAAAAAAACAAATACATGGAGATATGTACCATATTCACAAATTGGAAAATTTAATGTTTAAATTTATCAGTTCTCCCTCTATTGATCTATAGATTCAACACGACATCAGTCATATGCCTAGCATATTTTTCTGTAAAAAATTAACTGTGAATTCTAATGTTTATATGGAAATGCAAAGCCTTTAGAATATTTGAAGAATTCTCGGAAAAAAGATCAAAGTTGGAGAAACTTATACTACCTATGTCCAAGACTATAGAGTTATAGCAATTAAGGCTGACAAATAAATTGATTAAACAAAATAGAATACATGAGTACACTACAAACATACTCTATCCCCCCAAATTATTTTTAGGTCATGGATCTAAATGTGAAAATCAAAAACATGGCTGTTAGAAGAAAATAATACAAGAAAATATCTTCTTGAATTGATTTAGGCAAATGTTTATAAATAGGACATAGAACATAACCATAAGATAAAAAATTGAAAAATTAGAATTCATCAAAATTAAAATGCTTTACTCATATAAAATACCATTTAAAAAGTAACAGAAAAGCCAAAGGCTGTAAGAAAATATTCATAAAAGTTATTTGATAAATGACCACCACTGGAGAATAAAAAGATAGCGAATTAAAAAATAGGCAAAGGACTGAAACACTTTACAAAAGGAAATACATAAATGGTTGACAAGTGCATGAAAACATGCTGAGCATAATCAATAATCAGAAATGCACATTAAAATGACATTAGACATCATTATATACCTACCAGAAGAAGAATGAAAATACCAAATGTTGGCAAGGATGTAGAATAAATAGAACTCAAACGTTGGTGGGAATGTGATATTGTACAATGACTTTGGAAAAAAATCTGACAGCTTCTTTTAAAGCTAAACTCATATCTACCCAGTTGCCTAGCAATTCCACCCCTAAGCATTTATTCAAAAATGAAAACATATGCAGACTTACATGCAAAGACTTACATGCAAATGTTCATAGCAGTTTATTCCTAACAGCTGAAAACTAGGAATACCCCAGATGTCCATCAAAGCAGAATTAAAAAACAAACTGGTTATTACAAGAGAATACTGCTTAGCAATAAAAAGGAATGAGGCACTTATATATGTAATAATGTTGATGGGTCTCAAAAACATCAGGCTTAAAGTAGGCTTGCACAAAAGAGTAAATATGACATGATTTCATTTAAATGAATTTCTGGAACGGTCAAAACTAATCTATAGAAAATAATATATCAGAATAGCAGTTGCCTCTTGGGAGAAGTAGGTGGTGGCATATTGACTATAAGGAATATGAGAATTTTGGAGGTAATGGTAATATTCTATATTTCAATAGGGTTTTACAGATATATACATTTGTCAAAACTCAGGGAAAGTGCAGTTAAGTTTTATGCATTTCATTGTACATAATCTTACCTCAAAAGAAAAAAGTAAATAAATATTAAACTGGGGTTAATGTTATACATGATGAAGTAGTTAGAGGAAACAACTACTATTTATTTGAAATGCATAAAAAAAATAGAATAATGAGTAGACACATAATAAAAAAAATACCAAAATGTTAACGGTAGAATTGTGGTGAGTAAACAGTTGTCATTGTAAACTTCTTTTAATACTGTTCTATGTGGAAAAATTTTCAAGATGTTCATAAAACAAACAGAAATTTTAAGTGTACATTCAGTTTTCCCAATAAAAATTTTAATAAAATTTAGTTCATATTTTGGGAGTGTAAGAAAACTTCTTGTATTTACTAAACCATTAATGTTTGATGTGTGCCCAAATTAAAGACCAAAAAATAACATTCTAAAAAGTAAAATAGAAACCTATATAAAGATCTTTGGCTTTACTCCAAGAAAGAACAGATTTTCCTGGCTTCTTTTGAGTTGATTTATACTGTTATAAATTTGTTTTTAGAATGATAATTCCAAATATCCAATGATTATAAATAATTATAATATGATGCTCATATACCTCAAGGAAGTCTCAAGAATTCAAAAATATTATTTAGTTTTATATCCTTTCCAGGACCTTGGTACAGAATTAAGTTTTTAAAAATGATTTTTGCCATTTGTGCTAAAAAATAAGCTTTATTAGAGGGAAACTAAAACATAAGACCTTTATGATACTGTAAGAGCTGTCCTGCTTTGACTTGCAAGCACGAATTTTTACTAGTATGTGTAGAAATATGTGTGTGTATGTATTTATATATTTTTATGTTTTCAAAGCTCTCAAGCATGATGAATACTCTGCCAGGTTATACATTACCTCCAGTATAGGGTTTCCAGTTATAATACTTTCCACGGAAAGGCATATTGTCAAAGTCTGCACACTGTTTCTCTCGAAAATCTCGGGCCCCCAAAGGACATGGCTAAAATAAAATAAAATCATAAATGGTATGATTGTTGAAAAATTCCAAAACCAAGGGACAATGTCCCTAAAATTAAAATTGCCTAAACTCCATCACATTAGTTTACTGCCTTCCTTACTCTCTGACTATAATTTTGGCATTTGCTTTACTGTTTTACAACCAGTATTCAGACTGAAGTGTCTGAATTGTAATTTCAGTCAAAAATGAAATAACTGAAGTCATTTAAACAAAGTTAAGTATTAGACGGTTTCCATATAACTCAGATGCATGTCTTGGTCCACTTTGCAATCAATCCATCAGATATCTCTTTATAAATGCACATAAAAACTAGATGAAGAAACTAAACACAGAATCTTTTTTTGGTAGCTGTATTTCAGGTCCAGTTGCCACAGCTACTCCCAGCTCTTTATTTTAAGAAATCAAGAGGCAGGTTTGTAACATGACATTCAGCACTATTAATTGTGGTTTGGATCTCTACTACTATAGCTGTTTACTGTCTAGCCCTGACAAAAACCATATTTTAAGACATGGAATGAGCTGGGCAAAATGCTAGTTTAGGCCTCAAGTTTAAACACCTTCAAATTCAAGGAATTTGGACTTACGAAGATTTACATTTAATCTTTAATATCACAGAAAACAAAATAATAATTTGGTTCAAAACATGTACATGTGTTGGGTGGAGGTGAGAGAAGGATATTGAAAGAGTGAAGAGAAAATTGTTTGTTTTTAAAATTTTGGAATGTTTCTTCTACCTGAATTTTTTAGAGAGGAAAATCTTGCCAATCTACCTAGGTCTAGCTTACAATACCACAGGGCCATCCTAATTCAATATTTAAGTTCAGAGAGAATTAAAAGTGTAATATCTCATAGTGTTTAAGTAATATGACCTAATTTGACTTATCTTTTGGAGTTCTGTCGCTATAGCACCTAGAACACAAAGCTACTGCTTTTGAAACTACGACCAAGAAAAATCCCCCTTAAAGATGGAAGAACAGAACAAATCATTAGATAAAATTCTTAATTGTGACTAAATGATGAATATGTTACAGAAACTCTCATAAATCACTTTGAGGACTTTTTACAACCTTCCCTTGGACCTCTACATTTACTTTATACACTTTTCTGAGGACAGTGCATTGCAAACAGTCCCTTGAAGCATGTGCAAAAACAACAGACCACAATGCACAAATATTTGCATGGTCATCATTACTTCCTATGTACTGTGGTTCAAATTTCTATGAAATCAAGTCCAAAGTCTTAGATTCTAAAATAGGGTTAGAAGGTCTACATTCTGTTATAAGCTCTGCATTTAAAAATATTTTCCTGCACATTAAAATATGACACCACAGTGCCAAGCCTAATGATTCTGCTTGTTGGATTATCCCTCCTACTTTTTAAAAAATGTAAAGTAACTGTTAACCGAAGGCTACATACTGCATCATATAGAAAGATGGGTTTCCAGGATCTTTTGTTTTATGGCATGCTAATATTTCCCTTTTCTAGCCATTTTACATAAGGACTAAATTTGTCAGTAGCTTTGCCATGCAGCAAGACCAGCTTTTAAGGAAATATCATGAATTCTGAAAACTACAAGTGGTTTTTGACTCTAGTTTTCACATAAAGCTGACGTATCTGCCAAGCACCAACCACCTAAAAGTTCACCCAAACATGGCTTGCAATCTAGTTGGAGAAACAAGACACAAACACAACTACAGCATTGTTTCAGGCAATAAGTCTAAGATGGCATGCTACAGGTTGCTTATAGGCACTGTACACATCCATGTGGCATGAGGTTAAGGAAATATTTCCTGGGGAACAAATTCTTGAGTGTATTATAGTGATAACAAAAGTATTATAAATACTTATTCTTTATAACATTATAACATATTATAGGAATTGAGCTGATTCAGAAAGGAAAAGTACTTCTAGGAGTAAAAATTATTAAGAATAAAGCCAAATAAAACCTTGGAGGCAGGAAGGAAAAGGTCATATGCTGGGAATAGTTGGGAAAAGTCCATTCTAGAAAAGAAACTGTCTAGAAGCATAAGAGGAGATGACATTTCATAGAAAAGCACTGGTACATAAAAAAGCCCTGAATTAACAAATTAAGATGTTGTGAGGGCCATTCACTCACAAACAAAAATCCCATTCTTAACTATCTTGTAAGGATTCCCCTAAGAAGCAGTAAAAGGTCTATGGGAGGATATTACTATTTAATGAAGCGCTTGAATAACACCTTATAAAATTTCCAATCTACTCTTTTCCTGTGATAATCACGCCAAAGGTAAACACAGCAGAAATGGTAACAGCTACTTTGCATTAGTCAAGCATTTAGTAAGTACCTGCTCTGTGGCACACCGTGCAGAGATCTTTAGATATAATATCTATTTAATCTCTCTCAGCACTCCTGTTAGGTAGTTGTAATTAATAATCTCATTTTACAACAGAGTAAACAGAAAAGTGGCTTAGTACCAGTTTCAGGGGGCAAGGACACCTTCCTCATCTGAGTGGCAACTCCCCTGGACACTCTCTAAATGCTTCAATAACAGCATAAGGTTTTTGCTCTAAGATACACAAAAACCTGAAAGGAGTAACTTGGGCTGTCATTTCCAGCTGCAAGTTTCTTACTTTCTCCAAGCCACTTTTTTTTTTGCTTTTATAGAATGAAAGGGCCCAAAATAAGAATTTTAGAATTAAGACAGACCTGGATTCAATTCTAACTTTCTCATTTATTTAATTCATGGCCTTGAGCAATGTACTTAACTTTCCAAACCTCGTCTGTAAACTGGGGATAATGCTAGTATTTACCTCATAGGTGAGGATTTGTGTAAACTGTTTAGCTTTATACCTGGCATTTGCTTTCTCAGAATAACCATTAGCAGCTGTGCTGGTCTTGGGTCTAGTGCCACCTTAGACTTGTCCCTCACCTTCTCCCTGCTTTGCTCTGCATTTCGGGGGAACAAACTCTGCAAACTCCATTTTTCCAGGCTTCTGTGTCAGCTGACTTCTAGCTGTGTTCAGGCCATGGAAGATACTAGCGGGAGAAGCCACAGAATTTTCTCATTTCCTCTCTACCTCAGGCAGCATCTTAGGCAGAAATAGAATCTTTTTGTGGTTCCAACTTTAGGCAACAGAAGCTCCCACTCCCACCCCATCCTATGGCTCCAGCTTCTGCTATTGGATTCCCACCTCTGGACTCTGATAAAACTAACTCCTTCCTGGATGGAGTGGTGGGATTTTCATGCTGACGTTGATCTATTGGTTTGTCAGCTTCTTCCATCACCCATGTAATCAATCCTTTGCATTAAATCCCTCCTATTTAAATATTCAGAGTGGTTTATATTATCATGGTTGGATCTTTACTGATACAACCATCAATGATGATGATGATGATGATGATGATGATGATGACGACGACGATGACAACAGAGAAGAAAAAGAAATCAGTAGGCTGAATTAGCCCTCTTCAAACAAGGCACCAAGATCTTAAGTGTCTTTCTTTCATTCAGCAAATATATGTAAAATGCTTACTAAGTGTCACATCTAACCTAGGCTCTAGAGATAATGTAACAAGCAAAACAGATAATGTCCCTGTTTTTTTGGCACTCACTGTAGTGGAAGACAAGGAATAAAAATAAAGCGTGTGAGAGAGATTGATAGTACGGTGGAGGGACGCTGCTTTAACACATACAGTCAGAGAAATTCTCTTGAATAAGGTGGTGCTTGAACAGAGTTGGAAGAAATTGAGAAGTAACTTATGCATATATCTGTAAAAAGAGTATTCCAAGAAACAAAATGCAAAGGCCCTGAGGCAGGAGTCTGTTGAGGATGTTCATAGACTAGCATAGAAGATGGAAGGTCTTAAGGGAATTAAAGCAGACTTGGGGACTTGATCACATGCCTTTCTGTTACTGGACAAGCTAGTGTTCTGTTCTCCTGATTTCAATGTTTCCTTCAGTGAATGTTATGAATTTGTGTTGATTAGAAATGAGCTCAGTAGGAGTTGTATATGCTGTTTCCAAAGAATGACAGTAATCAAAGAAAAGGAGTCATTTCTTAAGAAAAAAATTACATGAAATATGCTTTTCTTTAAGAATAATAAAGAGTTTAAGGAGTAATTCTTTTAAATTACTTCGGGATTATAAATGCTGACACTATGCAGAAACCCTAACAGAAAACTGGGCATAAGCAACAAATTTTTTATGTAAAGTCTGACAGGTTTTCAGCCTCCTAGTGTTAACACTAATCAAGCATCCTCTCCTTTTAAAAAGCAACCAGCAGGGCCCCACATAAATCCAGAGAGCAAAGCTGCAGATCTCAGCATCTTTTGATCTTAGTATTATTTTCAGAGAAATAAAAAGAAATGAATACTATCATTTGTATCACCATTTTCCCCCAGAGATCTGTGTTGTTAGCAGATTCTATAGACTATCCTCTGTTGCCAATTTTACTGATAGTATAAAAGCATCTCCTCTTGACTAAACTTAATACTTTATTGGCTGATGAATCTAAAAAACAGAATAATTCACTGGGGCATAAAAACTGCTATAGAAAGAAATCTCACTTTCTGCTGACACACTTTCCAGTGGCATTTCTATTACTGGGGTTCTAATCCTGGTTTTGTCCCAAAGAATAGGGTGACCTTGTTCCAGAATCCCTTTGTGCCTTCTTTCTTTCATTTGCCAAATACACCCCAAATGTCCTTACCTTTAAGGAAAATACATCCTCAAATGTATTGCAAATGAGGAAAATTCTGAAAATACCGCAGTATGTCTAATGGGTAACAAAGAGTGCAGAGCAGACTGAATGAAAACTTTTTCTGCTTTCCTCTCCTCTCCTCTTTCTAAAGAAGGTGGGCATTGGAAAGATACTAGCATTTCTATGCCTCAAGAAAAACTGAAAATTGAAAAAAATTGGCATTTTGTTCTTCTACAGCCTTTATCTCTTTCCCACCTTCTGCTTCTTTTTCCTTTCCTGCATTTACATCAAATGTACTTTTACTTCTTCACTATTACACTAAACCAACCTTCTGCACTTCCAAAATTCAATTATCTTCTTCCTCTCCAGGACAGCTACATAATCTTAGTTCTACCCTGTTAGTTGAGGAAGGATATTTGGAGTTTGAACTCCATCTCCTGCTCTGCTTAGCAAGTTATACACTTGGCATGGGACTGTGACAAAGGGACATATTTCTGTATCTTCACCCAGACAGGTATCTTTTTCTAAATTACACAAAACATGCCACATGGGCTAACAAATGCCTTGCTTCTATCTCCTCTTTTATAAGTTGCAAACAAGATTGCTGACTTCTTAGTTATCAAATACTGTTTAATTATCTCATTAAAGTAATTCATAAGGACATTTCCAAAGTTAAACTCTGTGTTCAGTGCAAGCAGTGAATCTTTGCAACTCCAGTTTTGATTCAACCATACCTTTTCTTCCCTGACATGTTTTCTTATTTTTTTTTGTCTCATTGTACATTTTTAAAGAAAATGAAAACAAAAACCTGATAAATCTACATTGTCTACACAACCTTGATTCTAGCTGACATATTTGATATGATAATCTTCTATGCAAGCTTTCAAAATTAAAGTGATTTTTAATATGTTGTATATAGTCTGAATTTAATTAAAATGTCATCTATCCAAGCATAACCCTTTCCCCTACTCCAATAAAAATGTTAAGAAACAAACATTTACTTTAAAATTTTTTAAATATCCCTTTTAAGAACAAAAATAACAAGCAAGCTCTATTGTGTGCTTAAAAGCTAGTCCTTATTTCTCAAAACAGGGTGCAATAAATAAAATTCATGCTAACCTGAAAGGGTAATGACACTGCTCCTGTTATTTCTGCCAGATATATTACATTATATTATAGATAGAATAATAATAAAAGAATTGATACATATTTGTTTTCTAATTGTAACTTGGGACACAGTTATAACACTGTTAGTTAATGGATCAACCCTGTACCTTGTCATCACTTACCCCACACCTCTCGCTGGGGCAAGGTCTGTAGTTTCAGAATGTTCTCAGCTATCTGGTTCTGATGAAGTAAGGTCAGACTGGAAGGATGACAGTGTCAAAGGTGACCAACCTCTTTCAGAGAAGCTTACCTTGCCACACCCACCTCCCAAGGGCTATTATATCTGTTGTATGAGCTCTAGATCAGTACTCAGACATTCTGTATCTCACTGAATCCCTTCTGTGGTACTAGCCTGTTGCTGAGCTTTAGTGCCTCACTTGAAAAATATAAGACGATGTGAAGATATAATGAGGTTATTCATGAAAGTACTTTTTAATCTACAAAACATAAATGTATATAATAGCTACACTATATTAAATACAGATTAAGTATCAGGAGTCGCACTAGATGTTTTATATGCTACTTCTTATTAATTCTCAAAAAACTCTGCAAGTTTCATAGTCATACTTGATTTATACAGGAGTTCCCTGAAGTTTAGTGAGGTTAGGTATCTTGCAAGGATAAATAGCAACAAGTGTTACAATCAGGATAAACATAAATCAGTCTGAATCCAAAGCCCATATTTTATTCACTATGATCCTACTTCAAAATATAGGCTATACTTTTCCTGTGTACCACAATCAAGACAATCACTGTTTAATGACCTTAAACAATGGACTGAAGAAGAAAAACATTGCAAAACAGCATGTCCCTCTGGCAAAGCTGATTGAGAAAATACCCTAGTACTCTACAATCTATGCTTAAATTTTAGAATAGACCACAGATGACCTGGAAAACCCCTTTGACTCCATAATTTTTTTAGTTCTGATGCATAAAGTAAAGGAGGGAAATGAGATATTTAAGATGCAAAACTAGTATGACTTTCCACCTCAGCAAAAGTGGAGCTTAGGTTTTTCACCAGAAGTTCTATGCTTGTCACTTTATCAAATAGACACAAAAATCACAAGTAATATTAAACAGGAAAAATACAAGGATTTTCTCAGTTTGGGAAAACAACTAAGTACAGCAAAGTCTTTTTAGAAAGTAGAAAAGTCCTTTTCACAGTAGTTAACATTTCTTCTTTAGGCTTTGATATAAAATTAGGCTTATAAACTTAATAACTATATTTTTACTCTTTACAAAAATCAAGTTATTAAGTAAGGTATTCACAACACCGATAAATCCTGCTGTTTAAAATAGTTACACTATGTACTCCGATGTTTACTCACTTAGAAGATTTTGCATGACGGTTTTAAGTCACTGGAATGAAAATTGCTAAGGAGCAATGTCTGATTAATATTCAATATATTTTTTCTATCAATAAAAAGGAGTTTCCATACACATAATAATCGAAAGTATATTTTTTGAGCAGCTCTTGAGCAAACACTTTTTGGCTGGTTGAGCATTGATTTGGGGGCTTTACTTCTTATAATGAAACCATCAAACTATCATGTTACATCCTACCTTTGTATATTTAGAAAAATTGTCAGGACCTTATCAATCATTTATCTCTTGTCCTCAGCTAGTGAACTTTTAGCGTCATTACTTCCATAAAATTCTGCTCCCCAAACCCAAGTTCCACAGAGCCATGTCTATGAGATTAGCTTATGATCACAAATATTCTGTTGTAGTTCCTGGCTTAACAGGGAGACCAAACTTCATCCAATTCTCTTATGTGTCTTTAATCTACGGTCCTCTTTCTTAGTAATTTTAAGATGGAAAACATATTCAGTTTTTCCTGCCATAACTATTGTGTTTACCTATTCTGTTCTGGACACAATCATGCAGATGTCAAAGAAAAAGTCCTTGTCTAGATGCTTTTGAAGGCTTTTGAGTATATGACCAGTGGTGATGCCTCAGAATCTAGTGTGTAAATATTTTTGGCCTCTAGACTGGTTAAGCTGTTGTTGAGAGTGGTCAGGGGAATTTTATAGCCAGAGACCTTTTTCAGATCTTTTAAAAAATATTTAAATATTGAGATTTTTTTTTATAAGTTGCCTCTTCTATCTTTGTGGATCTCTTTGAAACTGGGGTAAGTGGGATAATAGTTAAAGGGAACTTTTTTTGTTCTACCATTGCTAAATTCTGCAAATGTCTGCGGTGGGAATAGAATCAGGGAGAAGCTGTGACTATCTTGTTTTTGTGCTAGCCACTTTTGTTTGACCTACATTAGTTCTAGGTTCTAATTTCTTCTCTAACCTAAGCAAAAAGAGCACTGTCAACCTTGTATGTTTAATCTGATTTACCACAGCATAGGTATCCACACAGGAGTTACTGAAACTTCAAAATAATAAAGTGTTCCTTTGTGGCTATGTCTTGTTTTGCAATCGCTACCAGGCATTATGAAGTGATAGTGTTTGCCTCTTTACTCAAGTCACAAGAAAACTGAGGGCAAAATCTGTGGCTCACCTTTAGTAAGTGGAAGGAACTTGTGGTACATATTTAAGGTATTGATCCCACTTGTCTATTATTTTCCTTTCCCTGTGATTTTCTAATTTATTTTATTTTTCAGTTGTGATTTTAATGACGCTAACTCAATTCTAATCAGAGAGTTAGAATAATGATAATTATTATTATATGTAAAAACATAAGATCTAAGAAGTAATCTATAGTACCAGCTGGTCAATTGCAGAAACAAGAGGGTCCAAGACTGCTATACTATCTGGAAAACTGATAGACTATGTGTAATGGGTTGCAAAACCTTAAAGAAATGCAAGTAGGATCGATCAAATACATGAGGGCATAAATGAGAAACACAGTACAAACCCCAAAGTTTCATGAGATTAAATAGAGAACCCTAATGTTCCTTCTGTTAGACTACCTGACGTGACCTCATCCTAGGCACTGATTTGAGAATCCTTCCAGTGTTATTTGAATTAATCTTTTATATTATCCCTTTTTAAGTCTCAAGAAAAACTCTTAAATCACAAATGGCCAAGCCAAAAATGCTTATGAATTATTTTCTAGTTCTTGACTGTCAAATTGTTCCTAACTGGAAAGCTTTCTTTCAGCTCTTATTTACAGAGTCACTATGATATGCATAGTATTAAACTGTATAAAATACACACAAAGGCAGGAGGCTGATTTGATAAAAGAGAAATATACTCTCTTGAATCCCTTAAATTATGGTAGCTCATAACGGACACCTGGAAATTACAGAATAAAAGAACTTTTAAAACATTATACCTCTAGAAAAAAGTACCAAGGTTAACCTAAAGAATACAAACACTATAGCCCTCTAATGTTCCTATAGTTAGCAAGTATTCTGTGCTAACTGAAAAATACTGAAGCCTTGCTTGCATTACTCAGTCTTAACTCCAATCAGTTCACTCTTCATGATTTATCATTAAATTCCCTATCCTATAATGTACTTTATGTAATAGAAACTTTTAGGATAGATTTTAAAATACAGGAGTTTCTGCTCTAATATGATACATTAATTCCTGAAAAATCCCTTACTGCAAAATTGCACACTAAAAATAATAGGTATATGGGGAAAATAGCACTAGAGGCAGAGAACTCAAAGACAGAACACTGACCATAACAATTCTAAGAAAATACTAGCACAATTTATGGCAAATTCACAACAAAGAAATACTGGAGTAAACACAAGACATTAATCTTCAAAAAAAAAAAGGCTGAAAAAGTTAATAAGGAAGAGTTGAGCCTTCTGGGTTATAAGAACAAGAGGCCAATGTACAAGTAACAGGTAGAAATGCAGAGAGAAGAATTTGGGGTAAATGGTCTTCATGTATAGTGCAATTTTCCTGTTGTTTAGCTGTATAATGAAGTTTGACTTCAGCTACTGTACTGCTTAGTGGCACAAAATATGCAACAAAATAGCTTTATCATTTATGAGTTAATTTGTGTTAAAGTGGCAAGGTTATAACAGAATAGACTATACTCAAACTTTAAATTATTACAGTTTTCTATATTTAAATGGAAATTAAAAATATCTTACCAAGCCAAGTCACTACTGAGAACTCTTAGTACAGTTACAAAATATGATTATAATAGGTCTGATATGTAGTCAAGTGTTCTCTAAATGTTAGCAACAGCTACTACTACTACTACTACTACTACTACTACTACTACTACTACTATACTGTGCTGCTACTTCTACCAGTTGAATAGCCTCGCTTTTCCACGGTTTCAGTGACCTGAGGTCAACTGTAGTCTAAAAATATTAAATGCAAAAAAATAATTCACAAGTTTTAAATTGCGTTTAAATTCCATTTAAATTTAATTTTGGTTTAAATTCGGCTCTGAGTAGTGTGGTGAAATCCTGCATCATCCCACTCCATCCTGCCCAAGACATGAATCATCCCTTTGTCCAGCATATCATCTCTCGTCATCACAAGAAGGGTGAGTACAGAACAATAAGATACTTTGAGAGACCACATTCATATAACTTTGATTATAGTATATTATAATCATTCTATTTTATTATTAGTTATGGTCATTAATCTCTTACTAAGCCTAATTTATAAATTAAACTTTATTATAGGTATATATGTATATAAAAAAAAAACAGAATATATAGGGTTTGGTACTATCCACAATTTCAGGCACCCACTGGAGGTCTTGGAACGTATCTTGCTCAACTAAGGGGGCACTACGTGAAGATGGAAGCTAAAAGAGCTCTCCAGACATCTGCGGCATGCCCAATATCTTCTACTCCCAACTTCCTTGCTAACAGAAATTTGATTTTTGCTCTTAGGGAAGGGGACATTAAACTCATTTTAGAGGCATATCTGAATTAGTCTAAACCAATTATAGTCCTCCCCATCTTTTTGCCCATGACTGGTTTATGGGTGGGCATGTGGCCTCCTGGTCAATAAAATGAGAAGAAAATTAGCTAAGGGAGCAGGGAGGGCAGGAGCTTTGGGAAAAACTTTCTTTATATAGTACTTAAGGTACTAGAGCAGTTCATTTCTTCTTTTTCTGAAAACTGTCAGGGCAAAAGCATCTTATGGGTGCTCCACTTATCTTTTTGAATTCCCTTTTCTCAAAGAATTTGACCTTTAGGTATTTCTCTCACTATCTTGCCAGTTCTTTGTTAATTTTAAAATAATAATAATAATAATAATAATAATAATAATAAACCTTATTCAGCAGTTAAAAAAAAGTCAGAATAAACAAACTTGTCATTATCAAAAAATGGAAGTCTCTTATATTTGTTTCTAAAATGAACAAAGATTAATTTATTTTGAGAATTTTTATATATAATATTTACAATCTTCTTTATAACAATTACTTTTCTACTGCATAGCTAGACTGTCTAGCTCTGTGCTGTCCAATACGGCTGCCCCTAGTACAGGTGGCTATTCAAATTTAAATTAAAGTTAAAAATTCTGTTCTTTAGTTGTACTAGCCACTTTTCAAGTGCTCAATAGCTAATCTGGCTAGTGGCTTCCATGCTGGACAGTGCACATATAGAATATTTTTGTTATTAGAGAAAGTTCTCTGGAAAGCGCTAGGTTAGATTATGTGTTTTGAAAGTTTTACTTTTCCACATACTAGAAAACATTTTAAAAGGCCCCAGCTTACATAACTTACACTTAACCTGGATAGAATGAAAATAAATTTTAGCATGATAATCGAATTGCCTCAAATTCTGAACTAGTAGAGTGAAGGTTAATGGGGGAAAAAATAATTATTTATATTCCCATCATACAGTCATGTTTACTGCATTTCCTTATCATTTGTTAAAAGCTGAAGTATAAAACAAAGGCAATAATAGAAATTTCAACCCACCAATAGCAAGCTCTACAATTTGAGCATCTAAAACATAGTCAATGGGTAAAATGCAACAAGCCTGAGGTACCTGGCACAATTTTTTTTTCTGTTACTTATCATAAATTATTCATATTATATAATATCTATGTTATTAAGGTCAAAGTGGGTGCCCACTTGTACAATTACGTAACAGTGGAAACTGAGACAGAAATTTAGAGGTAGGTTTGGCTTTTTCACTCCTACTTAACACAGTCTGTTGTATAGTAAGTATTTAACTGTTCTACCCTTGTATAAAACTTTCATTCTTCTGAGATCATGTTATTCATTCAAATCACTATCTGGCTTTACCATTGCTTCTTACTAACCTCATCATGGTCACTTCCCCTCGTTTATTAAAGAGTTTGATAGGTGGTTCACTCCCACTGCATACTCCAGGTTCTAACATCACCCTGAGTGACTTCAACATCCACATGAAACACCCCAAAAATACCTAGCCTTGATATTCCTTGAACTGCTTCACCTCCACTCAGGGTTAGACATGAACTCCATGACCACACTCAAGATTATTATTGAGAACAATCACACTTCTCACATATTAAATTCACACACATTTAGGGCTAAATCTTTCAATGGTTTCTTCATGCCTCAAGATAAACATCATGCTTTTAAACCTCCATGCCTTGTACTTAATTTTCCTTCTGCCTAGACTGCTCTCATCGTCATTTTCTTATTCTATTTCTAGTCAGCTCCTATTTGCCTTTCAGGTCTTTAGCTTCCTATGGGAAGTAATTCCTAAATACCAAATTATAATAATTCCATACTTATTCTATCATATACCATATATTATATCATATCATTTATCATATCAGTTATCACTCTGTATTGTAATTTTCTTTATGTGACTTCCCAGGAATTTATAATGTTCTTGGGGGCAGAGATTGTCTTTCTCACTGTAGCACAGTCTTATATTCATTAAGCACTCAATCGTTTGAGTGAAAGAAAAAATAATGAAAGTAACTTGAAATGACCATTGTAATTGAAGCTACATTTAATTACTTCAAGATTTAAATTTAACAGAATTAAATATGACAAATAAGCTGCAGAGTGTGTTATAAGGTAGTATGGGGAAAAACAGACCAGGATAAGGAAGATCAGGAGTCTCAGTGTTGTAAGGAGCAGAAAGAGTAGCAATTTTAAATACAGTATTCAGGCTAGACCTCATTGAGAAAATGACAGTTGAGTAAAGTTAAGGTAAGGGAATTAGCCATGTAGATATTTTGGGGAAGACTATACGAGGCAAAGAAAAGAGACAAGGTAGAATCTATAAGTTGGGAACATGCTTGGCATGTATGAAGAAAGAAGTCCGTGTAGCTGGAGAAGAGTAAAGAGGAGGAAATAGTTCAGAGATGAGTGCAGAGGAGTAATGGAAACCCAGATCATACCGGCCTTGCAAGACTTTGTAAGAACTTTGGATTTAAGTAAAAATAGGGAGCCATTGAAAAGTTTGAGTAAAGAACACAATATGATTCACCCTGTCTCTATATTAAGGACTATAGGGAGTCAGTGTAGTTAGAATGGGGAAATCCACTGAAAAAGCTGTTTAGAGTAATCTAGTGAAAGAGTGGCAGCAGTGGAGGCAGTGAGAATTAGCCAGATCCAGGATATATTTTGAAGGTAAAGCCAATGAATGAGATTTTCTGAGGGCTTAGATATAGGTTGTGAGACAGAGGAGGAAATCAAAAACACTTGAGGGTCTGGGGCTTGAGCCAGACAGAGCTGACATCTGAGATGGGAAACACTGCTGGGGGAATAGATTTGTACGAATGTTTTGGAAATAACATTTGGGTATGTTAGATATTAGATGTCTATTAAATGTCTAATCAATAACAAGATATTGTTATTGGAGTCTGGAATCCATGGAAGAAGTCTTAACTGAAAATATAAATTTGGGAGTCATGAATATTATCAAAAGCAATGAAAATTGATGAACTCGCCAAAGAAATGATCATTAGTAGGGCAGATAAAAATGCCAAGGACTAAGTCCTGGATACTCTAACATAAGACACCAGAGAAAAGAACAGGAATGAGTAAAGGAAAATGAGAAAGAATAAAAGTGAAATAAAAGGATAATCTCAAAATGTTGTAGTGTCATGGAAGCCTAGTGAATTTCAAGTTAGATAAATGCTCAGAATTAACTATTGGATCTAGCAATATGGAAATCACCCGTGAAGTGACAAGATCACTTTCAGTAGAATGATGGAGGTAAAAACCTGACAGGAGCAATTTTAAGAAAAAATGAGAAGAGGAATTAGATACAGTAAGTATACAGTAAGACAACTCTTTTGAGAAATTTTGCTTCAAAGGGAGGAATGACATGGGAAAATAACTGGCAGGCTTTTTTTGTTTTTCAGGATAGGAAAAATAACATGTTTGTATGATTATGGAAAAAGCCAGAAGGAAAGATGTTGAAAAAATCATCTACATGCTTATGAAATAATTAAGAATTAAGACAGGTATACAGTTGAAGAGCATGAGATGAAGATGGTAGGTAATAGTCTGATGACTTGAAATTAAGAGCTGTTTTTTAGACAGAAAGGAGGAAGAATGATCTGGAAGGAGTAATGTGATATAAAAAAGATAGCCAATCCATGTTTAGGCCCAGTCCTTCAAAAGCTAAGGAAGAAAACACAAGTCTCCAACTTTAAACAGCTACAGAGGAAGCATTATCTTCAGGGCAGAGCCAGATTCCATTAGAACAAGAAGGTGAAGAGAAGGAAAATTCAGAGACATCGGGATATAAGGGATTTCGCTGATGATAGATCGTGAATTCCTGAGGGCACAGAAGTATTTCAGCAGTTGGGCTGGGATAGGAAACAGAAAAGGGGACATGGAGAGCTTTATGGGATTAGATGGCAGAGATGAGGAACAATGGGGAGTCTGGGGCGTCTTGTAGTGGGCTAATGAGCATAATAAGATTAATCTAGGTAGACTCAAGAAAGATGATGATTGCAAAGTTGTGAGCGTTTCGAGGACCAGGGCAGTTCAAGAGGGTGTAGCTCTCTCCATTCCTACAGGGGGAGAGTGTATTTTCTCCCAGTGATGGAGCATACTCTTGGCTCTTGATAGGACTGATGGACCTGAAGCTGGTTCCCTTCGTTATTCACAATTTAAAAAATTCATATAAACATCGCACACATGAATTTCTGATCAAACAGCTTACAATTTAAAAAAATGTCCCTGCTCTGGGAAAATGTGAGTTAATTTTTCATGGCAGAGTTTGGTTTTACTTACATCTGTGTTACAGGAGCGATACCGTTTCCTTTCCCCAAGGCAATATTTTCCACCTCCTGAAGGTCTGAAAACATATTTTGTTTAACATGTGAATATAATATCTATCCATATCGACAGTACATATATTGCTTGATGAAAACATATTTACATTTACTTTAAGACAATATGAGATTTGACATTTTATTAGTTAATAAAATAATCATACTGGTGATTGTTAACAATAATGATTATAATTGCTGGATGTAAAACTTAAGGCAATTTACTGTATCTTTACAATTGTCAGGATTTACATTCTTAAGAAAATGCAATCAAATCAATGTATTTTCTAATTATCATAGTAAACAGGTGATCAGTTCAATGTAAGTTTTAAAATCACTTATTTATAATGAAAAGCCATTTGTATCAGATTCGACAAAAACCATAATCTGATGTTATATGTTCACCAAGTAGAAAATGGAAAGTTTGCTTTTTTTCCAGATTGCAAACAAGGAGAGGACACTAAATAACTCTCTGGAAATAGCTTCAGTTCAAAGTAAATAATGCAGAAATAAATTTCTATCTCATTTCAAATACATGTTTTTTAAAAATTAAATCTAAACATCAGATGGGTTTGCATCATATGAAATACTTTGTTACGTTCAAATTAATAAAAAAGTGAAATGTCAAATGTTTGACCTTCATAAATTAATTTTGAAGTACTTAACATTAGGAAAAGCCATATGTTATTCTTTGAATGTTGTTTTTGAATGGAGAAAACTAACTTGCTTTTTTAAAAAGAGGTCTGGTCATTCTCTTCAGTATCTATAATTCAGTTTTGGTTATTAATTTATAGTAGCCTGCAGTTGAATTTAGGTTATTCTGTATTCATTTTAAAAATATCAAGTCTAAATTATACTTTTGGCTAGCTGGTATTAATAGTTAAAGTTACAAGTTTGAATATATTTTGAATGCCAGTGAAAGCTGACTCTAAGCAAGGGAAAGAAATGACCCAGCATGAACCAGTTTGGGAGAAATGGTGGGTCAGACAAAAACAAGGTAATGGGGATGATAGTAGCATGACTGGTTTATGAGTGGGTGTCAGAGAGCTCTGTTTGGCCAGAGAGTAATAATAGATAGAAAGTAGCAGAATGTAAACAGAAAACTAATATAAAGGGAAACCATTTCAAGCTAAAAAGAGTAAAAGAGAGCTTTAGAGAGAAGAATCAAAGAAAGGGATCCTGAGTTCAAATGAGAAAAAAATAAAAACAGACCATCTTCTAACCCAGAAGAGGGAAAACGCAGAAGTGATATCAAAACATTCTGTACCAAAATATGTCAGGAAAGAAGACCCTCAACCCAAGCTTTAGACAAAAATGTGAGTATGTTTAGTCTTCAGAAGGACTGGAAAGACCAACTAGAGGAACAGTCCACCTGCAGTGGGCACTGGTGGAAGAGAAGCAATACAGCTAGCAAAGAATACTGATGGGACTAGCCTTACGCCAGGGGAACTCTGGCTGGAGGAAAAGAGGGGTGGGAGAGGAGCAGTCTGACCTGCATAAAACAGTCATGAGGAGAAAAGCGGTGGCAACTCTGGAAGATGATTAATGGGGGCATGTGAATGGAAACTATTTTAACACGTGGGCAGTATTCTTTTCATTGTGATTTGTGATGCGAATCAAGGCATTTCAACCCTTGAAGTGCTCTCATTGGTCCTTTTAATACTAATGTAGCAGTAATAATTTTATGTGACATGTGAAAAGACCTTAGGTTTCCTGGGAATAATGGTAATGTAGCTAAGACCAGACCTGGATTCATCCATAATTCAGCAGTTTGGGGAAGAGGAAATCTATCTGATTATTACTAGATTAAAAAATCTGGCTATACCTGGGATAGATACACATGTTTTTCTTTTTTTCCTTTTTCTTTTATTTTTAGCTACATAGTAAGGGAAGAGAAGAAAAATAAAGTCTAACAAGGCTCCTCCACTTTCCTGTGCCTATTGCTTGTTCTGAAGACAAGCACTTGGCTCACTGGTGAAACGTTTTTACAGATAACATGTGAAACCACAGCTTTGAATCATTTCCAACTGTGTCTTTTTGTTGGCTCCGGCTTACTTTAGCTACTTACGCTGGACTGTCACAGTGTCTTAGGGATGAGGAGACGCCTCCCCCGCAGGTCCTGCTGCACTCTCCCCACAGTGACCAGGCACCCCAGCCCCCATCTACGCTCTGCGGCCAAGTGCCGAAAGGAACACAATCTCCCTGATAACACCACTGCAAGATTTCACAGAAAACACAGAATTAGCTTTTTGGCAGATAGGGCTATCAGGATCGAAATACATAAGGGTCAGGCAATGACCAATTATAGGCATTAGCATTCTCCCAATAGATAACAGACTGAGAATTCTTTAACTGTGTTTAGACATTGATGAAGGTGCATGTGATTTGCAAATTATCTTTAGCTAAGCAATGATTTATAAATCTCTAATATGTACCAGGAGTCTAAAAAACTTGACTTCTTTTTCCTTATTTCCCTTATTCCAGACTTCTAGTGTTTCTCATTATAGAGACCTCAAAAAGTCTTTTTTAGATATTTTAGTATTAAAATTTTTTTTCTTTATATTCCACTATTATTAGACTCATGGAATGATAACGCAATATGGAAAGTTCCCCAGTAAGGAATTTTTATGATGGTAATTGCTTTTTCTTAAAAAAAAAAAAAAGAAAAAGAAAAAAGTCTGATTGAGGCTACAATAGTAAAAAGAATGTGCTGTAGCATTTCATCTACACAAGTACTGCAGACATAATAAAAGTAATGCCAAGACACTAGGGATTGGGTACAAAAAAACCCTTATGTACACTGACTAAGCCATGTGTATAGCGCCTGCATGAACATGTGTACTGGAATTCCTCTCAGCTTTACTCGCTGCAATAAACCACACATACTGCACATAAGTAGAAAGCCAGGAATAATTTATCGAGACGCAGACATCAAATAATCAGCTCATAACTCTAACATGATAAATCTTACAGAATATGGTAAAAAAGAAAGCCTTTTTTTTTTCAGACCGAGCATTTCTATGCTTTCATTGGTACATTTTTGTGAATGATCATCAAACCATACTGATGCTATGAAAGTCATTTGCTTATATGAATAACAATAGGCAACATTACTAGAGCTGAATAATTGTCAGCAATGTTAGATTATTAAATAAAAATGCAATCTTATATTAAAATGTAAAGGTGCTTAAAAAGTAAACGTAATCAGTTTATTATACTAATTCTATATATCCTGAATTTTTTCGATTTTCACCTTTTTCATTTCTACCACCCTATACCAAACTGGCAAATGAATTAGCTTCTTACTTTCTTACCTGCCTCCACCTTTTTGTACCTATAATCAACCTATTCCCCAGTAAGCATTCAGAAAGATCTTTTAAAAACATATTATCACGTCATGTCTCATTTTTTGCTTAAAAGATTGTGGTAGTTTCCTACTTCCCTTAACTCTGGTCAGCAGTGGCCTAGCTCCTGCCTCCTCCTGCCTTACCCTCTCTATCTTTCATAGATTGCTCCAGACACACTGGCCTTTCTTTTCCTCAATAAACTAAGCTTGTTCCTTCTATAGGGCACATGGCATTTGCTGGTCCTTCTGAAGACACTCTTCTCTCAATCCCTTATATTGTTGTCTTCTCGTCATTTAGTCTCAGGTCAAGTGTCGCTTCACCAGAGCGGTCTTTCCTTGACCACACTCATCTGAAGTAGTACACCTCCCCACCTCTTCCTTCCCCCCCTGCACTCCAGGATTTCACAGTGATCACATCCTCCTTTTAGTTCACACTACTTTAAATTGCCCTGTTTAGTTTATTTTTCAAATTACTTCATTGTTTGTCTCCTTTTGTTAGTATGTAAAAGCCTTGACAGCAGCATGTGGCTATTTGAATTTAAATTAATTAATATTAAAAATTGGGTTCCTCACACCCATTAGCCACACTGCTAGGGCTTCACAGCCACATGTAGCTTCTGGCTACTATGTTGGACAGAGCAGATCTGCACATTTCTATCACTGGAAATGCCAAGCAGTAGATAAGCAATAAAAATTTATTGAATGAATGAATACATTAGTTAAATTTTAGAATTCTGTGTTCTCTTTTCTTTGATACAGGTCAATAAGAAAATGGAAATACTGGAGGGTAAAGAAAGTCAAATTCACCTTGTTTTCCTGGTAGTTGGCACTCTGAATATTTGAGTAGTTGTAACAGCATTAAAGACTTTTTAGTTAAGTGCTGAGCAATTATATGTACATAAGAAAATTAGCAAGAGGAAGTCAAAATTTGGTTGGCTATATAAAGGAGAATATCTGACCCTTAACCTAATAAGTATTAAAATGGAACATTAAGAAAGATTATGAGTTTTGATAATGAAAATTGCCATGAAAAAATAATCATCTATCCAAAATTATAAAGCAGAGATAGTTGGCATACTGACAAGATAGCACTAACTCTGGGAGTAGGGCTGCTGATAATGTACACTTGAGAGGGAGAGAATGTTCCAGCTGTCAGCTCATGACTTACCTAATTGATCTGGAAGACCAACCATTTGTATATATCAATTATGGTAGACTTTCACCTACATAAAAGTCACAACTTTGGGCCAAATCATCTCCAGTTTTACATTTTTGTTATTAGAAGTAGCTATGCGTTTTATGCCTGAGTAATTATATTCAGAATATTTATGACTGTATCTATTTTCCTGTGAGAATGACTGAGTAATGTAGTTTTGGCCAACAATTACTTATGTTTTCCCCCATGATTTCAATTAATGACAACACTTAAAAAAATTTCAAATCTTAAAATTTGCTTATTTTTTCAAGTTAGAAATTTAGCATTATTGATTTCAAATAACATTAAAGCTTGATGTCACATTTTATAAAGTCACAGAACTACACCTAAAGGGACTTTAGTATTTACGTGGTCTAAACACTTCATTTTTCAGATGAGGAAACCAGAGCTTGAAGAAGGTTGACTTGCCCAGCGTCACTGAACTGGCATAAAATGCATCATCTGTCTAAAAATACACAAAACTCAGTGGGAAAAAAGTCAATTGGACGTGTAGAATTATATATTTGAAGACATTAAAAAACACTCTAACACACTTTACTGAACTTTTCTTACTACATAAAATACAAAAACACTAGAGAGTAAAAGAAAAATCCACTCAGCTACAAAGTGTACCTCCACATGTTGTTTTAGACCTTCTTGAGGACTCATAATTGGTAGAGAAAAAAAATTTCATCTTTTAAGTTTTTCAGGGGACAAAGGAATTGTGAAAACCATAAGAATACTGAAAAATACAGGTTCCAAAGTATTTGATAATACTGTTACACAGGTTTCCTGGAGGCTAACAGAGTATAGGACAGGGAAAGAAGGCACATAAATTCCCTTGTTTTCTTTTTAAAATTTACTCTTAGGACAAAAGATAAATAAAATATTCAGTTTGTAAATTGTTGCTCAGTTCTCATCATTATTTAATACTGACATGGAAGTAGTGTTGTGTAACTGGTTTGCTAGAACACTTTACTGCATAAATTCATTTTATTGATTATATTTATTCCATGGAAATATGACATAACAGACAATTATGTAGGAAAGTTAAGTAACAGAAATTAATGAGCAAAAATAATGAAAGAATTCATAGTAATAATATAAGTATTCACCTAGCAGTGTCTAGTGTAACAACTAATTAACAAATTAGTTAACTAGTTAACAAGTTAATAACTTCAATTCGTGTAGGGACTTCAGTCTGAGTTACAAACCGGAGTTCTCATTCTAACAGTATCTTTGGTCCAAGGCAGGTCATTTTTTTCTTTTCTTTAATTCCCTTAAGTATAAAATGGAGACTAACTTTAGTTTTTGATTTCCAACATGGTTAGAATTAGGACAACTTTAGAAATAATTTTTATGCAAACATACCTTTAAAGAAGTTAAAAATCTTTCAAAGGACTTGTTTGATTTTGATCTCTGGCAAAATGTTCTTTTGTGTTTTGTTTAGCTACCCCCCCACCTTATATTACAGGAAAGGATCTCTTTGGAATTCCTGCTACTTCCCTCCTCTGGTAGTGGGTAAGTATATTGATATATCACTTGATTTTAAGAGAAGAAACTTAACAATAAGTGCTTTAAGAAATCCAAAGGGGACTGCATGTGGATCAAGTTATTGGAGCTAATTTTCTAGATAATTAATAAGAATCAATATATACTGATTTTAATATAAGACATAAGTAATATAATTACATTACACCAAATAAAGCAACTTGAAATATATAAATCCTATTAGTACATAAAGGTAAGAATTTTTGAGTGTTATGCATTCGAATTTTATCATTCTTTTTTGGAGGGGGGAGAGGTAGGGAGAGACTGAAGTTGCCAAACCTGTAAAAGCTCTATTTGCATAGGCATAGAAGAATTTTACTTCTTAAACTAGAAGAGTTAAATCTTCAGATGGGAACCAGTTTCTAATCTTTATTCTCAAATGTTATATCTAGTGACGTATTCTAACTATCAGTCATGTTACTTCAGTTCAAATTATTCAGATGAATTGGATAAATTTGCCTTCTCCTTGCTAATTCAAGTATGTTTAACCAGATTCAGAAAGGTGAAAAAAAGGTGAAACTATCACACTCCAAGAATAAAATCTCATATTGTTCATTTTTGCTTTTCACATCTCTTCTAAACCGAACAAGTATATTTTTAAAACTATTTAGAAAGACGATATAGTCCAGTGAGACCTTGCAAGTTTTCTTAAGAAACAATTATTAAACATCTCTTGCCATTAAACCACTGAATTTCATGTTCCATATATCAGGGAATTTTTTTTCAGGCAAGATACATTACAAATCAAAAAATTCAACCTTAAGAATTCGTTAGAATTCCACAAAAATTTTTTTCAAGATAAGTATACTTTTAAAATAGTTTTTTTCTTATTTTAAAATATCTAAAATATACATATTTTTATACTAGAGATGTGATTATGGTAGATCTTGTACCATAGCCAGAACAGGGTCTGACATCTGGAATGAGAGACCTCTAAGGAAATACTAAGATTTTAAAGAAAGTGATATTGGTGATTCAATATAGAACATTCTTCCCAAATCAGAAAAGCTGAAAGTTGGAGCAAGTGCTATTAAGAGGCTTATCTTTCTGCTGTGCAGGTGCAAGAATACTGAAGCTTATTTGAGCCCAAATTCTAAATCAGAATGTCATCCTATACTATTTAAATTTCTAGAGCAACTGGAAGAGTTATTCTTTCTTTATGTCCTGTGTTTATAGTGTAGGACCCAGTCAAAACATATTATATTCTACTCTAAGATCTAAGGCTGCAAATGTCCTATTATATATCCAGTGCTTTAGAAGGACATATAATAATCCTATTCTAATCCATCCCTGTTTCCCATACAAACATATTAGGAATCAATGTCATATATATGCAGGTACAAATGCTGGACTATATCTCTTAATTGGGTATCATAGAGTCATTAAATCAATCTTCTGGCAATAAACCAAGCATTTGAAATCTTCATAGTGATCACCATCAGAGTTTGCAAAGATTGAGTTTTGACTATCCTTCATATCCTGTTCAGATATAATGCTAACACTGCAATGACAGTTTTTACAGTCTAAATCTTTGTTTACTATTTCATCAAATATGGCATCCCTCTGATTCCTATCCAAAGTGTTATTGCTGATGCTATGTCTAAAAAAAATTTTTTTTTTTTTGGCTTCAAGTTATACTGATTGATTTGTAGGAGTTTGACCCATGGACACACAGTACCAACCAGCACACTGTCTGGGTTCATCAAATTTCCTCCTTCGGTTAATGCTACTGTCTCTAAGCACATCCATTCAGACCATATGGTTCTTATTCAATCCTTGAATGGCTTATTCAGGCAAACCTCCAACGGCTGTAATAGCGATGTCAGACCCCCCAGGACTCACGCAAAGACCAGTTTTTAATTTTTTGGCCATATTTCTTACTCCATCTGCTAAATGTGCATGGAACAGTTCCCATACTTACATGGAACATTTGTGGAACTGCGCCCTTGGGCAGGGATCCCACATCTTTTGCAGCCAGAGTTTGACGAGATCATTGTGGATCCAGTCCTCTGGATATGCCTATGCTATCACTTGAGCAATACTTCTTCCCTGACCATTTACAAATAAGAGTTATTCAAAGATCTATGGGATGCTTTTGGTTTCACCTACTGGCTATACAGAACAGAGGTTCTTTCTTGTTTCTTCTGATAAGAGTAGTCTTGAAATTGTTAGGATTAGAAGTCGTACAGATTCCATTCATGTTTCTGAGACACACAAACTCATGCTTATACTCTCTGATATTTGTTACTGCCAGTTAAGACAGTCTGACAACGAGTTTTCTGCTCACCACCATCTAAGGTTGGCAAATAATAATCAAAAGTAATAATAGCACTCTAGTAATATATACTAGCACCTTTCCTCAGAGGAAGTCCATAAAAAGCTCACGGAGATATTATCTCATTCAGTCCTCACGATGTCTCTATGAAATATGTAGAAATAGATTATCTCCAATTTTAAAGTGGAAGTTCATTATTTTGCCAGTTTTAACACAAACCGCGTATTCTTAGCTTAATAATCTGCCCAGTGACTTCTTACTGTAATTCCTGAGATAACGAACTGTTACAGGTAGACAGGTGAAAAATTCACTTAGTATTAAAAGGTAAAATATATTGTCACCACCAGTCTCAAGCTCAGTGACTCACTTTATTCCTGTGACAGTAAAAAATTGATTTTTCTCTGCAAAATTTCCCATCTAAAGATAAAGTAAAATCAAAGGCAGGATAGAGGGGCAAAGTTTTCAACTTTGGAATTGGAAAGGCCTGGATTGGAATCTTAACTGCTATTAAATTGTTGTGTAACCTTAGATTTCCAAGTCTTAACTTTCCTCATCTGAAAAATGGAGTTAAAACAGTACCCACCTCATAGAATTTCTGTCAATATTAAATAGAACAAATATGTGCCTGGCATGGTGTAAGTACTTTTAAAATATTCATTATCATCATATTTGTTATCGGTATTGTCAACCGTTTTTAGATGGCAAGAATATAGACTGGCCACATAAGGTTGACCTGACAAAGTGAAAATTCTACTTTAATTTTGTAACTAGTTCTTTGCATGGCTGTTTTGATTTGAGTTAACATTTTGAGCTCTGGTTTAATTTCCAGATAGATATAGCCTTAGGAGGAAAATCTACACTTGGAAACAGTAACACATTTCTCTTTTAATTTTTGTCATTAATAACAAAAATTCATAAATAATATGACAGATACAGCTAGTAACAAATAAATTAAAAATAAATTAAGAATTGTTCAGCTCACATGTCTAGTTCTTTGTACTTTTTTCTTGTTAAAAATATAAGTTGACGTAGTTCTTTGAAAGTCTCTTCATAAATTCATGTTTAATAAGAATATATTGAGAGTCTTCTAGCATGCTGTTCCTTTTCTTTCTAGGTGTCCATGTGCTTGCTTGCTTGCTTGCTTGCTTGTGTCCTTCCTTCCTTTTTTTTTTTTAATTCATTTAAGACTTCTTAGTGCCATTCCTAAATCTGTCTATTAACCTTTCATATCTCTGAAACAATAGCTAAGATTTTTGTAGGTTAATTTTACATGGTAAAATACAACATGTTGACTTTATGAAACTAAACTCTAATGTGAATATAAAAGACTTCTTGGTACACAAGCTTTGCTATACTTACAAGGTTCTTACACTGTTTTTTATAGAGTCCAAGATGTTCTGTTGAGGTATGTCAGAAGCTGACAAGGGTCCAAAGACAGCATAAGGAGACAGACAATGGGTTCTTTTAGAAAATTTTTATTTTTTAAAAAATGTATATATCAGAACTATGTAGATGTAATTTGAAGAAAGAGTTAGGGATTAAAAAGTTGACAACCATTAAACTAAATTAAAAATGCAAATATTTAAAAATCAAATATATTTTTGTTCTTTTTGTTCACTTTTCTTGTCTATATTTATACATGCCTTGAAGAATTTTATTTCCTTTCTATTTGTTTATCTAGATTTAAACTCAATACTGTTAGCTTTATTATTATTGAGAGCATCTTCTAAGTATCCCTCAAAATTGTCTGTAATTTTAAATATGTCATCTCTATCACATATATGTATATAGCTGTACGACATGACATTTGAAGGTCCTGTAATTAAGCACAAATGATAATAAATATGTGTTTACTATATAAATGATTGGTAGGGTTGAGCTATGTGTTCTCAGATAGCCACTACTTATGATTTATTTATTTGGGTTGATTATATAATTTATAGAATATTTTAAGAGGGCTCTGAGGTGTTTAAAAGCAAAAAAAATTATGCTTTAGATTAAAAAATAAAGTAAAATAAAAAGAGCCATTGGGCCTATTCATAGTATAATTACAAGCAAATAGAAATTGCTGCCTATGGACTAGATCACAAGAATAATGACCAATCAAGGGCAACTAAAGAAACATTCTCGCTGTGACTTTCCCCCCTGACAGTTATACATTTCTTCTAAGTACAGATTGATTTAAATTGCTACTTGTCGTTGACAAGAATTGTTGGTTCCAAAATAAACCTAGGCTGTTGTTTCAAGAATGCGGTTCCTAATATTTTCTATTACTTCTGCGAAAAAAAAGAAGGAATTTTTGGTAGTATGCGAAGGTCTCTGTATTTTTATTGGCTACTTATTTAGCCTCAAAAAAAAGACTGTTAATCCTTTAAAAATGACCCTATCAATTCATACAGTTAGCATAATTTACCAACATTTCCAAACTCGGCATGGAAAAGCCATCAACATGGGCACTAGGTCATGGGTCCTGAATGAAGCCGTCAGCAAGGATTAATAAACTGTGACAGCTGCCCAAAAGCTTTCATTCTTTTTATTTAAACATCAGATTGCAAGTTGAAATTCAGTGTAATCTTTGTTGAAACTAGCCCAACTAACATGGAAGAAGTCAGAACTGAGAACAGATGACAGTAGTAGTTACTATTATAAATTCAGTCCATAGTAATAAATTCTAGAATTTACATATATTACAATTCCTAAAGAACTCCAAAAATAGCACAAATGGTTCCTATTTGATTTAACAATTTTTAACAATAATATTTTTGAAAACTAGAGTGATGAAACTAAAATTATTTAGCACCATTTTCTATGCTCAATAAATTGTTCAATTATCTTCCATTATTAGTCCTTTCTCTCATACTACAACTTAAAAGTGACTATAGCTAGACTATAGTTATAAAAGAATTTGAGATCACATAATTTTCCTGGGAATTATTTATCAGGAAAAAAACAAACAAACAGATAACTAAACAGACTATAGAATGTAAGATTATTGTTAAAATTTTCTGTTACAACTGTAACTCACACATATATGTACGGAAAGGTAAAACTGACCTTGAAAATACTCACTGTAATTTTCTAAACAAAGTATATTTGCAGATATCAAGACATAATAATAACTTATTAAACTAGGAATTTAGTATTTTCTCAAGTACATTTTAATTAGTATTCATGATTTCCTAGTAACTGAATATCAACACCAGAAATTATCAAATAACTAATAAATCATTTGAGCTTACCCCCTTCTCAATATTCCCAGTTTGACAGAGTGTTCCTTCAGCTGCAGGAATACTGTTGGTGACACAGCGGTTGCTTTTGCTGAGACACCAGAGCTCTCTACACACTTCCTAGGAAAGAAGGCAAAAGCAAGTTGATCAGAAGTGAAAACTAAAATCATGTCCACTCTTCCATAAAATACACCCACAGTCACTCAGCATTATTTGTTTCTTGCTGGTATTGAAGCATCAAAGATGTAGATTTTGGAAGAGGTTCTTATGGAAGGTAGCTTACCCATTTTGCAGAATCATTTAAACATTTGCCTTTATAATTCCTACTTCACTAAAATATATCTTAGTTTTTAATATTAAGATGTTTTAAAAATAATTTGCATAAATTTCATTAATAGAGAAGTGAGGGAAAAAGAATGAATATGTAGAAAGGAAACGGCTATGTATTATTCTCAAAAATATATAATAGCAGACACTTACCAGTTACTCTAGTGTTGCCTCTGAGTAAGGTGTTTTAAATGACAGTCCCCAGAGAGCTTATTTTGAAGAAATACTCAAAATTTTCAGTGTCTTTATATATGATCACCAATTAGCATCATTACTGATATTACAAGCTTTTAATTTAAATTAGAACCACTTAGTAAAAACATGTTTGCAATAAACATATATTAATCTGAAATGCAAAGATAAATTTAAATACAACATTCAATTATATTGCTATTATTCCCAACTGCCCTTTAAACTCTCAAACATAATTATTAAAACTTATCTCACATATCACAAGAAAAAATATTTTGTAACCATGTCTGGTGATGACTGTTAACTAGACTTACTATGGTGATCATTTCACATTATAGGCAAATAGTGAATCATTTATGTTGTCTGCTTGAAATTAATATAGTATTACACGTCAAATATATCTCAATTAAAAATATTTAAAAAGAACTTAAGTAACATTAACAGAATTCAGAAATAAAGCAGTAATATGCTGAATTAAGTCAAACATTCCCACAAATAGAATTGCCCCACAGAGAATAGTAAATCGAAGAAATCACTGTGGGCCCTTCTCCACAATGCTCTCCTTATCCCGCCAGGCAGAGAATGAGACAAATAATTTCTATGAGACCTTTTAAATACTTTTGGAAAATTATCTACTTTAAA
Source organism: Cynopterus sphinx (assembly GCA_030015415.1). Lineage (NCBI taxonomy): Eukaryota > Metazoa > Chordata > Mammalia > Chiroptera > Pteropodidae > Cynopterus > Cynopterus sphinx. The sequence goes on from CM057379.1 coordinate 35,288,121, forward strand.
TACCATTTGGAGAACCACTGAGCTAGAAGAGAGTTAAACATTAGAAAAGAAAAACATGTACCGAGAATCATAATAAAAAGATAAAATTTTGCTGTTCTTATAATCCAATGTATTATAAAGTCTACTTTCTTTCGAAGCTTCTGTTTCTACTCTACAAGAAGGTTATTTACACTAATTCATTCTTCCTTTTCTATGGGAGATGATTTATTAGTACATGTTTCTAAATATATTCTTTTAGTTTAATATTTAAAAAGCAGTAGGACTAACATTTAGAGTCTCAAAATATTGCCTGGTAAAATAAAATAGTATTATTTCCCATCATTCAAGAATATTTGTTGAGCACCTGAGTTTACCAGGCATTATGTTAGTGTTTTGAAAAAAATAACACCATCACTTAGAATTTATGGGAGTCAGGGAGGCAGTAGGGTATAATCAAACATGTAGCCCAAATGCCATGGATTGGTACTGCTCTATGATAAAGTTTTTAATATTCTGTGACAAAATTAGAAGAATGATGTCAGTGTGGTTAGGTTTTTCATAAAACTAAATGCTTTATTTTAATGGACTGCCCTTATTTATGAAGTGTTATTTTTACTTTTTAGGCATTACAACAGACTGAAAGATTCTTTGGGGCTGGGTGTGTTTGCTTATGGCTGTCTTTTTACAAAATGTTTTTACTTGGCAGAATTAAAAGTTGACATCCCTGTATTGAACCGCTAATTTTTGGAGAGGAATTTTCCTTGTCTACAAAAGTATAAAAGTTTGTGACCCATTCATTGCCCCAAACTTGATCATCAATGTATATTTAGCTTATTCTATATGTTTACCAATGTTTTAAATAAATGTTTCTTGTATCCTGCCACTATCCTCTGAATTCAATTTCTTCTTGATATACAACCTTTAGTAGTTAAGTTAGCAAAGGAACTCTTGCTCTTAGTTGTCTGAAAATATATTTATTTTGCCTTCATTTTAAAAATATTTTAGTTGACTATAGTATTCCAGGCTGATATTTAATCTTACCTCAGCATTTGAAGGTGTTAAGCTCATTGTTATCTGGAAACTTTATGGCGGCTGATAAAGTCATCTGTCTGTCTAATTGCTGTTTCTTTGTGATAAAGTCTTTCCAGTTGCTCTTAAGAGTTCTCTTTGTCTTTCTTTAGTGCAGTTTCACCACTATATCTAGGTGTTCTTTTTATTTATCTACTTAAGATTCGTGCTTTGAGAATTCATATCTTTGATTCCTAAAAATTATTAGTCATTATTTCTTTTAATATACCTCTTCCTCTTTCTTTCTTCTGGAACACCTATTCAACTTATATTGGACCTTCTTGTTCTTAGCCTCTTTCCATATTTTCCATATCTTTTTCTCATGGGGTACTAATCTTTCTGCTTGCTAAGTTCATGATGGATTATTTCCTCATGTTGTCTGTTATTTTGTATTCAAGCTCATTTCAATGAATATTTTGTTTTTATTTTGAGCAATCTGTGCCTCGAGTTGTAGAAGTATAGGCTCATGTATTGGTTTCTATCTTACCTCCAATGTTTCACTGAATCAGTTTTCATGTTGATTTATTGTAGACTGTAAAACGTCTTACTCCATTCTTATGTGAAGCACAAGCTAATGGCTTTAATTTCACACAGGAGCTATTTTTTCCTGTCCAGAGCAAAGAGTATATAAGCTTACTTGCCGTCTCTTTTTACTTCTTTCTTTGCAGTAGAGATGGTCCTTCCAAAGTTTTGACTTTATAAAAAGGGTCTCGGTTCCAGTTGCTTAGCTCAAGCCCAAGGTGATGTTTCTTATACTAACATGGGTGACATCAGCTCACCAGCTTACCGCTTGAACTAAAACTCTTCATTTCTGGCACATAGCTACCTCCCTTTTTTGGTTCAGATATATACAAGCTTTCTGCCGAAAGGTGATAAATGTATTTTGTGAAAAACCCCACATTCTAAAAAATCACTTATGAGAAAATAAGGTAAATGGGGAAAAAATTTTAAGTTACACTTAAATCTATGTAACTTTGTAGTCAGAAAACAAGAAAAGCATCAATGGTACTAATTAAATGTGTGCACAGATAAATCTCTGCTGGCATTTTTGTCTCCTCATCCCAATCCATTGATCCTTGGTAGCTTTAACCCTGTGGCTTGTGATGCTTCCTTCTTAGAGATATAGATCTTTGAGGGTATCTGTTGCCAACAAAAACCACTTTTATAAAAACTGAATATTAGATTCTTTACTGATGAGCTTAAAAAATAACACAAAGAGATGTATCTCCACAGATTTTTCATCTGTGATGAAAAACGATGATGCCTCTTCTCATTACAGAAATACATGTTATAGCTAAATAAATGATTTTTTTATAAGTTTTACTTATCTAGCATTTTCTCTTTTCATATCTGAAGGAGTGATTGTGTTTACTGTTTATGTTTTTGAAACGGAAACTCTTTTCTTAGACTTTAAAAGTCAATTATATAAAGGATTTCAAACAAAATACGCATAACAATTTAAAGTCAGTTCAGTCAGTGGATATATCTTAAGAATTCTTATCACAGGGAAAACTTTTTTCCCTTTCTTTTTATTGTATTTATAAGAGATGATGGATATGAACTAAACCTATTGTGGTAATCATTTGAGGGTATATGTAAATCAAATCATCACACTGTAGACAAACTTACACAGTGATGTATGTCTACTATTTCTCAATAGAAATGGAAAAAAAGAAGGTAAAAAAAAAAACTAGGAGGGGACGGATTTCATTTCAAGGTATAAAAATATCTTCAAGAAGAGCTGAACAGTGATTAAATAAACCTGAATCTCCAATCACTAGAAAAACTATAGCATATACTTCATGACCTCTCAACAGTAATAGGCAGGAAAATAAAAAGAAAAGAACTAACATTTTTTTCAGGGGATCCTGTCAAGTACTATTGTAGGCATATTCATATTTCTATCTCCTTTAATCATCACGAAATCTTCTCAGACAGTATGAGAAACTTTGGATTCAGAAAGATTTAAAAATTTGCTTCACTCTTTACTAAAATTAGATTTGAGTTAGCTCTGTCTAGTATCGATGCCCAGGGTATCTCCAAACAACCTTCCCATTTCTCTTAAATATATCAGAATTGAATGAAGTCAATGGCCAATTAAAGGTGATGAGTAAAGGTTTACTTGTATTCTAACATTTAAAAACTCGCTAAATGTTCATAATACCCTTCTCCCCTTTACCTGTATTTTAAAGAAAGTTATCGCCAAGTTAATACTATTATGTACTGACTCATAACATTCACTTAGTATATGAGCTTAGGCATCAATGTCTACATTATTGATATTATCATTTAATATTATAATTGGAAGTTCTAAATGTAACATCACTACTTGTGTTTGGATTTTTAAAAGATACTGTTAACATACTTCTCAAAGTATTCCATGGTCTTCCAAGAGAAAAGACATTTGAAATACTTATTTAAAATTTTAAGATCAACTTCCAGACTTCTTCTCTATTTGATTTTTTAGATAAACCACATTGTTTTCAAGCATTAAGAACAATACAAATATTAGCAAATATAAATCATAATAAAAATATATAGAGAGTGAAGTTTAAAGTAATTAACTAAAATAAAAATAATTTGCCTGATATTTAGAAAATAACTGTAAAGAAGTGAACTAAGGCTCCTCTGATCAAAATACAATAAATGATTGTTTTACAGTGAATGACCCTTTCAAAATAATAAAAAAAATGAAATGATAATTTTTAATGTTTCCATCCACTTCAAGTTTAACTATAGGTATTATGTGATACTAAAAAGTAGAAAGAAAAGCTCTCTGATTTACCTAGAAATTTTTAAATTAGCTGTTTACACAAGGGCAAAGGGATATCATAAAAGTCCAGTACCATTTTATAATTATTGTATCATTAAGGAACTAAAATTGCATTTAAAGAGAAAATGGCATCTTTATTGCTAGAAGGCTTTATTTTTTATTTTTAACAACTGTAAAGATCATAAAAGTTTCTCCCCTTGGGAAACCCTAAACCCTATGCCATTTTGGGTCTTTGGCTCTGGATATGAAACGTTCTCTTTGTCCTCATTACCCTATCAGTAACATCTCTCAACAGCTGTTTTCAATAAAGGATCCTGACGTCCAAAGGGGAGAGCAGAGCCCTGAAGAGGTCAAGAAGGAGCATCAGTGATTAGAAAGGTTACTTATCATTGTATCACACAAAGGAAAACTGAAAACCAACATATGGTGACCCCGTGGCCTGGCTCCAGGTGTTTAGTAGCCATCTGAAGAAAGAGAATAATGTACCCTTATTTTAGCTTTAAATAGGTTAATTTTGTTATGTGGGTAATTTAAGTGCAAGAAATCCTAAAAAGGCAAAGAAGAAAATTATATGTATATACATATGTTGTTATATATAAATACAAAGTTAATATAGAAATTGAGATTAAATCATCATCATTTGGAATGGGCTAAAATGTTATCAAGAGGCTTAAACAAACAAACAAACAAATAAACAAAAAAACCTCTAAGAAGCAAATCCAGAGTAAAAACTACTGATCTTTAAGGATACAAGTAAATATGAACCTATAATTTTGGCTTGGAATTTAAGGGAAAATAAAAATCAAATCAACTTCTTGTCAAGTATATGTTTGATAAATACACATATTTGGACTCCAAAACAATACTGAGGTGCTAAAATAATGCTAAGCCTTTTATTCCATAAGCCCATATCAGACCACACTGTAGAATATTTACACTGCTTTAAAAGCTTCGAGCAAAGTGATTCTGCGATCTCCCTCCGTGTAAAATTCCAATGTTTATAGTTTAAAATTCTTCCTACTACCTAATCTACAACCTTCCAGGTGTAAAAGTTAAGGCCACTGTATTTTTTTATGCTCTTGGAAGGGAAGGAGAACAATTTGTTACCAGCAATCAAACTATAACAAATGTCCTAAAGCCTGAAGATGGTTTTGAGGCCAACATTTAACTTTCTATTTTACAGGCTACTCCAACTCAATTTCTTTAAACTTCCTTTATATGCACTTCTAAATATTTCACTATTATCCTCCCTCAAGTTATCTGCATTTCTTAAAAATAAAATTGGGTAAGTAGCCAATAATACCCTGGAAAAGACTAATCAAGTCTTTCTACTGGAATGATTCTCAATGAGAAAGTAACAATGACTTGACTAAGCTAATTGGCAGTGACGCAATAATAAACAAAAGGGAGTAAGCATGAAAACATTAAAAACTAGAGCCTGAGAGACAAAATATGTCTGTCTTTACAAAGTACTCTCCAGGGAAAAAACACCCTAACTAGAAAACTCAACTATCTTAACTCTAGCAGGTTACTCTGACTGCAAAGAGCTACACTGCAGGCAGATATAGCTTGATGGCATTCTTATTATAGTTACTAATTAACATGTTAATAAAAATAATTATGCTGTCACTTATTTTAATTCTATGCTTTCCAAACAATCTTTTAATAAATTGGCCTATGGGGTAGATTTCCGTAGGTAATAAAATGTTCAGATTTTAGTTAAGTTGACTAAATATAAACTTGAGGTTATATTTCTTACTACAAATTAATAAATCTAATTTTACATATACACATATATTCCCTTTGACTTTTCATTTCTAATATTAGATCTTAAAAATTTCTCATCACCTAACGTGTGGAACAAGCATGTATACTTAACCATTTATAAATTATTCTGTCGTTAGATACTTAATTGAGGTATGAAGAGAAAACATTAAAAAGTTTGATAATCTTTAAGGAAGTAAAATAAAGCTTTTGCCACAAAGACACTTTTTCTTGAAAAGATTCAACATTAATGAGAGGTTTTAAAATTTTCAAAGTTATATTATCTTCTTGCATGTTCTGTTTCCACCACATTACATGAAGATTCTACAATCTCTTGCGTAGGGTGTATTTGGAAGGGAAGGAAAAAGGGGAGGGAGGAGGACATGAATTATGGTACAAAAGCATTCAATTTTCCAACATGGTTCCCCTAAATTATAGAATTATATTTGTTTCCTGTGACACAATGTTTTGGAAATTCTGTGCTCTTCTGCACTTCAAAAAGCTCCCAATCTCATTCATTATAAGCATTTCAATAGTTTCCTATCACTCTTAAGATAAAAACCTAAAATTCTTAACCTGGCCTATAAGGTGTCATCAGATTTGGCTTCTTCTGTTTCTCTGTCTCATTCTTATGGTGCTTGCTTTTGGAGCTTCAGCCACACTGGCATTCTCTCAGCTCTTCAAATACATTGGGTCTTCACAAAGATTCTCTCCCCCTACCTCTTCACCAGATAACTCTTCTCACTCATTTACTCAACAATATTTTCTGAGCTCCTATTATGAGGCAGGCATGGTGCTACTCACTATATTAAATAGTCATGAACAAGGCAAGTGGAATTCCTGCTCTCATGACACTTACATTCTCATTATAATTATCTGCTGATTCATTCAGCAAGTATTTATTGCACACCTGCCATGAGACAAGCACTGTTCAATGTTGGGGATAGAGCAGTGAATAAAACAGGCAAAATCTCTTTTTCTAAAAGGAAAATTGATTCTGGTGGGAAAAACAGGTAATTAGATAGATAGATAGATAGATAGATAGATATAAACAAACAAACAAACAAACAAATAAATGTTAGAAAGTAAGAAATGTTAAGGAGAAAAACAAAGTATATGTGTGCACGTATGCACACAATTTTAGACGAGGTTGTTAGGAAAGGCCTTACTTAGAAGATCACTTAAATAATTAACAAGTAATCAAATAAGTAAAATGATTATGGATTGTAATAAGTTCTATGAAGGAAATAAAAAGCATGTGAAACATAGTAACTGGGAGAAACCTTTGAATATAGGCTGGTCAGAAAGAAAGCCTGTATGAAGAGAAATTGCTTTTGAGTTAAAATTGAAAGATAAGAATGAGTTAAATTATGACCCTTGAAATATCTTAACATGCTCCCCAGAGTACGGATGGCTCAGATTTTCCTAACGCACTATCAACATTACCAGCTCTACAGAAATGCTATGATGGATGACAGATATTGACAGAGGAAAGGGAAACATTGATTGAACGTCTGCCATGTGCCAGGTAAATAAAAAGCACTCTGCATGCTTGTCGCAACCTTTTACTATCTGAAGTTTACAACAATTTAGCTGCTCTTCGATGAAAAAATTGTTTGACTAAAATCTACTGATGATCAATTTGAGAATAGAGATGGTCAATAGAGAATACCTAATGGTAAGTACACTTTCTAGTTAAAATATTCTGTCAAAAAATATTCTGTTCCATTGTGAAACCATGTATTAGATCACGTATTCCCACTCATGGTTCAGAATATCTGGTCCATTAATAAAGCGCTGCTAGGTTCTACATTAAAGTAAGCAAATATAGAACACACTATTATGCATTTGCAGGCTAACTTCTGAGTCTATGTGGACAGCAACAAACTTCATAGATAGTAATAATTTCACATAAATAAAACACAACTTTGATGTCAATAAAATGTTTCTGGTTTTGTCCTGGGTATTAAATCTACCTGTGGATTAGCAATCATCTCTCTCGGTTTTTTAAATTATTTCATTGAGGTATGACTGACAAAAAAAGGTGCACATATTTAATGTATAGGACTTGGTAAGTCTGGAGGTAAGTATACACCCATGAAACCATCATCACAAACTAGGCCATAAACATCTATCACCTCCAAAAGTTTCCTCCTGTCTTCTCTTTATTTATGTGTATTTTTTAATGTGTATATGAATGCTCAGCATAAATATAGTATTATTTACTATAGGCACTCTGCTATACAGTAGATTTTTAGTACTTATTTATCTTGCTTAAGTAGACTTTGTATCCTTTGACTAATACCTACTTCCCCAACGCCCCCTCTCTTCAGCTCCTGGCAACCACTGTTCTCCTTTCTGCTTCTGAGTTTAATTATTTTAAATTCCTCATATAAATGGTATCATGTAGTATTTGTCCTTTCGTGTCTGTATTTTTTCACTCAGCATAACATCCTCCAGACTCATCTATGTTGTCACAAATGGCAGATTTCCTTCTTTTCTTTCTTTCTTTTTTTTTTAAGGCTGAATGATATTCCATTGTATGTATAAACCACATTCTTTATCCCTCCATCTTTGATGGACATTTAAGTTGCTGCCATATCTTAGCTACTGTAGCAATGTTACAGTGCACATGAGAGCACACATATGTCTCTCAGAGGTCCCCAATTTCAATTATTTTGGATGTATTCCTGGAAGTAGGATTGCTGGATCATACTGCAGTTCTGTTTTTAATTTCCAAGGCAACTCCATACTGTTTTTCATAGTGGCCTCTTTCCTACACATCTTTGCCAGCATTTGTAATCTCTTCTCTTCTCTTTTTGGTAATAACCATCCTAACAGGTATGAGGTTTTGATTTGTATTTTCCTGATTATCAGTGATGTTGAGCACCTTTTCACATACCTGTTGGCCATTTGTATGTCCTCTTTTAAGAAATATCTACTCCGTTCCTTTGCCCATTTTTTAATTGGGTTATTTGGGCTTTTTTCATTCTTGGATTGTAGGAGTTCCTTATATGTTTTGGGCATCAACCCTTTACTAGATATACAGTTTGCAAATATTTTCTCTAATTCCATAAATTTCTTTTCATTTTGTTAACAACGTTTCCTTGGCTGTAAAGAAGCTTTTTAGTTCAATGTAGCACTACCTGTATATTTTTATTTACTATTGTTGTCTGTGCTTCTGGTGTCATATCTAAGAAATCACTGCCAAGACCGATGTCAATTTTTTTCCTGTTTTTTTTTTTTTCTTATGAGTTTTATAGTTTAGGGTTAAAAAATTTTTAGTCCCTTTTGAGTTCATTTTACATGTGGTATATGATAAGGGTCCAGTTTCATTCTTCTGCATGTGTCTGTCCAGTTTTCCCCACTTCCCCAAGAGAACCTTTATGCACCATTTATTGAAAAGACTATCTTTTCCCCATTGTGTCTTCTTGGCACTCTGTTCAAAAATTGCTTTGGCTATGTGGGGTCCTTTGTGGCTCCATATGAATTTTAGGATTTTAAAAAATATTTCTGTTAAAAAATACCATTGGAGAAATCATCTCTTGTTATCAATAAATTATATACTGGATATTGTTAACCTATACTACACCATTCAATATATTTGAAAACAACATGTGGGATATAACTTAAAGTGACAGAATAAAGAAATACAGAGTTATGTCTGACATTCAGACCTGAATTAATCTGTGCTTTTTGGAAAGCAGTCAAAAGATCACCCACAGTCTTACAATATATAGGCTCATTAGTGACTTCCTTCCTATGTTTAAACTTATTATTTTTGTTGTGAACTGTTTTTGTTAATCTAGTTTTAATAATTATCTTCTACTAAGAAAGAAGAGACTAACAGAAAGTGAGAAAAGTCTGAAACAATAGATTCTATACAGATTTATAGGAAGGAATTTGCCTCTATAAGGCAAAGAAACATTTTTTTTGGACTAAACTGATACTGTTTTATTTGCAATGCACTTTCATCAAAGATGCTTCAATGCCCCCATAGAAAACTGCTAACAGATTATTTTTAGAAGAACTAGTAGGGATCTGGCCTTGCATGCTGATTGTCTGTACTTGTGTCTTACCCAGAAGAGATCCTAATTTTTCATATACGGTGACAGAAAATAAAACTCAAATCCAAGACTTTGGATTACAGACACCTGAGAATTTATGATTCTGAAAGTAAGTTCATGGAAGCTCTTCTGATCAACTCTCTCACAAAAAGACTTAGACAAATTGGAGAGCTTTGAGAAAATATTTAGAAACAGACATCACTTGATAAAAAGAGTCTTCTGAAATAAAATATATCTGCTATCTGTGTTTTATTAGCATATTTTCTATACGTAATGGAAAGCAGAACCAACAGATTTATACCTACTTTTGTTTTTATTTTTTACCTTGGGGCAGATAAATCACATTCTGTATTTTTAGTTTCCCCATCTATAAAACATTATAATTACAATTGTAACCAAAGTAGTTTCGAGTATCTCAGAAAAAAAAGACAATGTAAATATATACATAAGAACTTCCTATCATTCATAAATTATTACATTATACAACTATGTTACTTTGCTTATCGTGCTGTACTGTTTTGTTCTTTGCATTTATAGCCATTACAATCTCATACTTCTAACAGGATTAAGGAATACCTGAAAAACCTAAATGGATGACATACAGAAATAATGGTGAAAATGTTGAACCAGAGTAAAACAAAAATAAAAAAGTTTTCATGTAAATTCCCAAGTGTAACTAACACGTATATTAATGAACCTACTCATGAAAAATTCAGGCAAGATTTTTCATACCCACAGATGTGATCACTGGTACCCGCCGTGATGACTACATGATGACCAAAGTTACAGGTCATTTTGCAGTTAATTAAACTCTTCCCTGACATCATTAGAGACCCGCTCATTGAAAGAGGGATCACTTCATTTTGCTTCAACACCAGAAGCATCTTCTCACTACACAAGGCTGCAGTGCTCTTCAAAGCCTTTATCATGTTCATCTCAGGATGTTACACTCAGACAGCTATCTAAATCAGGGCTGGTTTGTTTTCTTTTCAGCCACCATCCCAAGCATGACTTGTTTACCAGACTGGACTCTCACCTCCATAGCCACTACTGTTTTCTAAAGTAGAATTTAAAATTGTTTAAAACCAGATAAAACATGGTGTACATTTGAGTGCTATCAATTGTGTAAACCCATTTTTTCAGGCACAAGCTTAAGAGGAGAAAGGATAATAATCTCTTGTGACTCAAGAACTTTGTTAGTAACATACAGCACTTTATAAAAAAGTAGCATAAGCATCTTCATATAGTACATGAATGGAAGGAAATCATTTTGCTGTAAATCAAAATGTAGAGATTCATAGTAAAATACATGAAATTTTGTTAATGTCTTTTGTTTTCCAATTTTATTTATATGATTACAAAAGTCTTTATAAATATAACAGTTAAAGAAATAGAATCTAAAAGCTAAATATAAGGAACATTAACTGAAAATAAATAATTTTTAAATTATTATTTATCTCACTTCAAATCAGCTAGACTGAAATAAATGAGATACACACATACAAGGAGGATAATCAGGTTAAAAATTTCTGTTAATTTATTGAAGAAAAGTAAATCCATAGAACCTGTAAAATTGATAATACAATCATCTAATATGGAAATACACAGGTGGATTTAAAGCCCAATTTCCAATAGAAAAACTATATTAACTATTTTGCTTACTAAGAAATGAGAGACTGTAGATAAGAATAATCTAACAGTAAACCTGTAATGTCATTTTATCATGAAATTCAACCTACTAAACTACAAGTATATACAAAGACTGAGATTAAAGTTTGGCTGACTTTTTCTGAGGGAAAAAAGAGGTGAAAAAAGCTAAAACCATACAGAAATGAGAATAGAAGAAATGACTCTTTACCAAGAGACATGAAAAGACAAAGTTTTAATCATGGCTCTAGATGTTCAGATAGTTGCACACAATCTTTAAATCTAGTGTACAAAATGTGCTGCCAAAGCCAAATAATAATAGACTTGTCACCCAAGGGAGACTTTTAAAAATCACTTTCATTTGTTCTGTACCCATGAGAAATAACTGGTGCAGTACAATGCATATATTGTTTCATCTCAACTACCTTAAACTTAATTTTTTTATTGTTGTTATTTTTTTTAAAGAGACTTTAAACACTATTAGAGTAAAAAGATGAACCAAGTCTTTAAACCTATTTTTCAACCCCGAAGATTTCATAATAACTTATTCAAAAATCATATTCTTTTTATCAACATGCTTATACTGGGTGTGTAGGTGTCTACTATAAACATGTCCCTATCCTAGACACCAAAACCTTTCTCTATGAAACTTAAGAACTTTTCATAAACTTTCTGAGATAGACACTGAGCCTTCTTTAGGCTGACATGAAGAGTCAATTATGACTTATTTTTTTTTCCACAGTAATTTTTCCTCTTTCTCTTTTTGGGTTCATGTCATCTTGTCACCACTGAGTTGTTGTGTTAGAATGTGGGTAGTGGATTGAAGCAACTTGAAATGACTCAGCACCAGTAAGTATATATCAAAGTAAAGGCTCCTAGCCAATATAAAAAAAAATGCCCTTAACCAAATTATTAGAGTACCAGAAAGGTGAAGTTGAGGGAAGAGGTTTCAAAACCATAACTTTTTATAAGATAAACTAAAGTGGGTATCATAAACTCAGGACTTAAAAATAATTAGAAATTATTAAAATTCTACCAGCAACTCTTCACAAGACATTTGAAAATTGTTTACTTTGTATTGCTCAAACATTTAGAAACATATCAAATTAACAATATCAGAAAGAGAGCAATGTCAAAGGCCATATTTGTATTAATGACGTTGCCAAAGGTAAACGAGATTCATCAAAATTCCATCCTAACATTTGTGTCATGAAAGAGAACTTATAAATGACTGAACATAAGGACTGAGACTTCTTACCCCATATTTACACTGGCGGGATGTTGCTCCATACTGGTAACGACATTGCTCATCAGCATCATACACCTGCCCTGGGGCCACAGCTGGGTAAAGAAATTCACGCTTGGGAGGCTCATTATCCAGGCAAGTACCACGGCCCGAACTGTTCAACATAAAGGATCAAAGGAAATTAGGTTCACTATGGACTATTTCTATCACAATTATAAAACCATGTGTTGGGCTTTTTGTTTTAATAACTTGATGCATGAAAAACAATACATTCTACCAAGAAATAATCACATGGCAAAATAAAATAGCTTTACTGAAACCTGAATAAGAGCTCCAAGAGTTTTCTTTTCCAGCACCAAGACATAATAAAAGCATCTCAGACAACAATGTGAAAATGTCATGTTGGCCTTCAAACACTGATTTAAACTAATTTCTGAAGGAATCAAAACAATTTCATATTGCTCTAAGTTTCTTGTTTGTTTTCAGTAAAAATATAACCACATCTGGTAGTAGAATTAAAAACATAAAATGTGGAAAATGAAAAAAAAATTGTGGTTGTAATCCTTAAAGACCTAATCTATATAATTCTACCTTGGGCAGAACAATAGATGCTGTGGTAAGACATGTCCAAAGGTTCTTGAAATATTTCAATAATAAATGGGCCGAATGACAGATGAGGCCAAGATCCAAAGTTCTCCTCTCAAGTATATTAGAAGTGTTTAGTCTCTCAAAATTTTCATATTTCATCTAGGGTCATCAAAGTTAGGAAAGGGAATGTTTTCCTCTCTATATAGTTTCTGCTTTTCAAAGTGTGCTTGTGCTCAAACATAATATTTTAATTCAGTGGAACAAATAACATAAAGATCGCCAAAAACCAGACAGAATACCTTAGTTTAAAGAGCTTTCTTTATACTTTGCTAAATATAATTGTTCATTTTTATTGAGTCAGTGTGCATAAAATAGGACAGATGCTTTTTTACTTTCATTTCACATGTGAGTAAGTTAGAATTTTTAAAGAATTCCTATGCCAACATTTAAAAATTTTTTCCAACATTCCTGTCAATTGTGCCAGCACTTGTGTTTTTTTTCCAAATCTTTTCCATCTACTTTGCCAAAGGAAAATAATTTCACAAGTAGAAGTTCCTCAACTATTATTTAGGACAGTACAAATTTTCATTAATAGATATGTAAGAAAAAATCATGCATAATAATATTTCATATTTACTTAAAATTTTACCATATTCTTAAAATGTAAGTTATTTGCTATATAAAAAGTATATTTCCACAGCAGCAAATTAATACCTTTTAAAAATTGAAACAAATTATTCACAAGGTGATAACTAAAAGATCAAATGGACAGAATACTGTCTTCTTTACACATTTTTCCCTCCATTTATGCACCTCTTGATTAATTTTTAATCAATAAAATAACATTTAGATAAAATATTAAATGTGGTATTAATATAGATGGAATTTATTATTCACTATTACCATCAAGGTATCTAACTAATAGAAAACATTTTTTGCACCCAGCTACTCAGTTTTCATGACAGAACTTTTTATTGTACTTTTTAGAAATTGACATGCACGTTAGTATGAAAAATTATTCCTTAAAGAATTTTTTAAATAGCAAGTTCTTTCTATTTTATAATTTAAAATATCTTTAATCTTTATGGATATGCAAATGTTAAGCAAATGTAATTCTACTAGTAAATTCAAAATTTTATATTAAGTTTAATGGTCAATGTGAAAGTATAATGAAAGAAGATAGACCATTTTGTTGATATGTAATATTTGTGAGATGAATGAATTAGTAATCTAATTCTTTAATTTTTTTCTAAAATATAAGTTTCATTTCTATCTACAACAAAATTATACATCTTGATGAAAGGAGTTAAATATGTAATAAAAATAAAATGTCAGTTAAATACTAGTATAAATCAATCAGAAAAAATTAAGTACTTAAGTACGGAATCTTAGAGGCAAAAATATTTGCTGATAGCGTAATAAAGTATAAGATATATTCACTTAAGTGGCATTGCTCGTAATCAATGAAAAATTATTATACCTAATTACTTTTAAGAGTACAGAAAATTAACCTCAAAATATAGAGAATTACGTGAACCCCAAAAGTTTCAGAATAGATACACTGAAGAAAAAATTCTTTTGTGATAATAAACTGAAAATTGACTTAATCCAGGAAGAAGCAAGAATAATTACTTCTTTAGAGTTCTTGTTCCCAGGTATTACTGGTCTTCTAATCGTGGTTCATGTTCTTTAAGAATAACAAATCAGATAAGCATTGCAAAAGTCTCCAGACAACAAAAATGCCACACACTGTAGTCACCTGTGACCAAAGTTTTCTAAGTTCATCTCAAAGTAGATTTTTGTTGTAGTTGTTTGGAAGTACCTATTGCTTTCTATTAATATGGTCTAATTAAATATCTACACAAGTCTGGTTATTTTCCTGTATATTTTTACAGAAAAATAAAACACCATATGAAATAAAATATAAGCAAACAATCATATAGATCTTTTTAAAAAATGAACATGTATACTTAGGGACGTGCATCAACAAGGGCCTTTTAAAACGGGTTTGGCACTATTTGTACAAGTCAAGTGTGTTACCTACTATTAATGGCTCCAGGAAAGCAAGTGTGAGGTAAGGTTGACTTAACTGTGTCTATTCTGGGTAGAGAATGTACTATATATTTTCCCCCATTAACCATATCTGATATATATTGTATAATAAAACCTGTTTAAGGTATTTGGGTGTTGGGATAGTTTTCCTATTTTAATTCTTAGCTGTGGGTTAAGCAACAAAATAATTCTTGCATGTTACTAAAATTTGCCTGCTACTTTCCTACTAATTTCAAGTAAGTTAAATCGACGGTACACCATTATAAATTATTAATTAACTCTTAGAAAATAATTATTCTGTATATTTCCATGGCTCTGAGTCATCAATTACCACCATGGAATATCACAGACATAAGTCTAAAAAGTAAAGGACATTGATCTGAGAGATGTATTTTAACCCTAGAAGTGCTTTCTTTTATTTATTTTTCTTAGAAAATTCCCAAGTGTTCTACCCCAATCATATCCTTCATGTCCTTCCCCCACCACACAGACACTGGGAAGAAACTAATATTTATTTTAATTTTTAAGTAATAATTTTCTTGCTTTTGTTAGTAGTTTTACCTCCCAAGTATTCACCTGCATGTTTTTAGACTCTATATAGAGTCATACTGTAGATTTTCTTTTGTGACTTAATTCTTTTACCCAGTATTATAAATTCATGTTGATGTGTATAACTATAACCTGTTCATTTATATTGTTCTTTCATATTCCATTTAAGACTATGCAACAAGTATTGAATGAATATTTACATTATTTTTCATTTCTGAAAATTAAAAATTATACTGATATGAAATTTCTGTATAGGTTTTCTGGTACAAATGTTTCTCCTTTTAAAAAATATTAGATATGAGTTATTTTCTTATATTTCTTATATAATTGTATCTCTTTAATCTATGAGTAATTTTTATTTAATCTAGGTTTCTAGCTAATTGATATAACCATACAATTCTTATGATGTTGAGCCTAGTGCTGTGTAGTCACATAATAATAGTAATAATATTACATATAAATCTTATTGAATTTTCTCATCAAATACCACTTTAAAACATACATAGTTTGTGCCTTAGCTTCATATGAGACTTTTTCTACTCTGAGGACATAAACCTCATTCATTAATAAATAAAATGAAGGACACTGTTAGTAGTTTCCATCTATAACATACTAACACAGCTTACTATTGTTAAGCATAGGTACCCTTGTCCAGAGCAATCCTAAAAACATACAGCCATACAGATAATTATTGAATTCATAGACTCTATTTTTTTTATTGCTTCTAAGAAAAGGCAAAAAAAAAAAAGTGTGTAAGTTTGAGATTACATTTTTTTTCTTGATTATGAAATTCTTAGTAAATCAAAGTATATTTACATTTCTAGGAATCCTTGTAGCATGATAGCATAGTTATATTTTATGTATCCTATTTCTAATTTAGAGAAGTCTTATTTACATAGCTCAAAAGTTAGCCTTGAAAATAAGAACATGAGCCAGAGATGAGACTTCAACTGAAACTTACAGATCCCTATGTAAAATATGCACTCCTGGCTTTCTTTCTAGAACACATGAGGACATACTCCTATTGTAATTTTAGATTTATTTTCCACTTAAACAATTATACTATAAAGTATAGACCTTCAGTCTATAACACAGAGGATCAATTAAAAAATAATCTTTTTATATAACCTTGCACAAACCTTAATAGTCTCTTAACAACAACAAAAAGTAAACATTTAATGCCATTTCCTATTTTTTCCCACAAAATTGTGCTAATATGCTTAAGTAAAAATGAATTAGGTTGGTATCACCTACCTCAAGTCAAGTGTCTTACTTACCATGTTCTCATAAACTGCTCTATCAGTCTTCACAAGACTAACACTAAATTACTTCCTAAAACTAGTTACTTTAAGTCAGACCTGTCTTTCTTGCTCTCTGAATGACTGGGGTGCTTGAACATAACTGAACTTGAGGCTTCCACTATACAAACACTATACTAATAATAGTTTACTCAGTTATGCTCTATTTTTCTCCATATGCAATTACGACTTATCCAAAATATTTACGAGTTTGAGTGAATTACCTAAAATATGTTAGATAAATGGAAGGAGGAGAAACCTGTTTTTCAAAGCTGTTCCGTTGGTTCCACATAAAAAATGAGGTTCCACCAACAAAAATGTTTCCCGTCTAATAAATGATTGACTTTGACCTTCAAGGTAATTTCAATGGCGGAAATCTGAGCATGTTGGTCATCTTGTTTATTTACATCACTTCCCTTATATCTTTACACGCACTTTTCTTCTCAGATCACCTTCAACCAAAATGTTGCCTTTCCTTTTCACAGCTTCCATTCTTTTTGTGAAAATGGCTAGTTTCTATTTAATTTAGAACTGCAGAAAATTTTGCTGTGGATCTTTGATTGTTCAAACAATTTAGCAGACTTTAATTTGAATTGAGCAAGAGTTGATTCACCACGGCCACAGAATTTTTGAAAACTGTATGAAATTATTCTGTACTATCACCCAGTGGTGGAAAATAGATGAAAAAAAAAAAAAAAACTGGCCTAAATGACTTTTGCTACCTTCCAATACCTGGTAAATTAGCCCATTGTCATCAGTGAGAGTGAGCTGTAAATACCAGGCTCATCTTTCTCTATTTTCTGAGTAAATAAATAAATAAATAAGTCCCGCAGGCAGATAGGAAGGACACTACCTGCAAAGCCGTCGATGAAAACATCAGAAGCTGGCATAACACGTCCATTTTAACGGAAATGGGTTCTTTATTTTTTAATCAGGACAGCTTCTGGGCGATTCATGAACCACTTATTGAATCACCGAGTTTAAGAAATCTGAAAAAAAATATTGGGAGTTGGTAAACACCATCTCCTGATTGATCACTAGCACGTAGTGTTTCAGAATGACATGACAGGCTTTTTACTCTATTGGCATTAAAGGCCATGGAATTGTTTTCATTTGAACATAGTGAATAGTGAATCTCTATATCATAGAAAGCTCATTGTCAAAATCCACCATCATCTTAGGCCTATACAATCACTGAGTAGAGAAAGGTATGCACTTTGTTGGCTGGGCTACAGTTCCTAAACAATCCATCTTTCAAGATTTCTTTTTCTTGAGAGGAGAAACTGAAATAAAATGTTATGAGGCTTTTTGAGCCAACTATAAAACATAAATGTAACCTCAATCTCTGATCAAAATATCACTCAATTTCAGAAAATATCACACATAGCTGCTAAATCAATTAAGCCCACTGTATTAATAAAAAAGAACAAAGAAAGTCAAGAAAGTTACTATAATGTCTTTGTGCTCCAGTGAACACAAAGTTCACTTTTAAAGGAACTTATGTTTTAAAAACCTTTATTGCTTGGTCAGATTATAATCAGAGTTGTTTAGTTTATTATTAAAGAAAGAGAGAAAAGCCAAATCTCTACCTATTGTTTTTCACATCTATCTTTCACAAATGGCTTTAGTTTTGTGAGTATCCCCATGAGAATGCACAAAAAGTTTTTATAAAATGCAAGATAAATAAGCCCATTTAGAATCATCTCGACACTAATCATGCTTACATATATGAAATGCAAAGAGCCAATAAGACTTAAGTAACTCTTTTTGGATTAATTCTTTTAATTAATTCAAAGAAACACATTATTGCAACTAATAATAATTTTACATTTATCACCAAACCAGTGGTGACTTCTTAACCTGTTATTTTATCAGCAATTTCAGGATTCCTGTTTGGAGTGTTTTAATAGCCTTGATATGGTTTTGACTAGGCAGATGCTAGCAAGAAATGAAAACTGGTCCTTGTATTTAGTATGCATAGAGAAATGGTCCTAGCAAATGGGCTATGTAATAGAAGAGCAAGAAAATGGTACTTGAAGAAAACTAGAAGACAGACGCCTTTGAAAATGCACAGGAATACTAAGCATGTTATATAGTTTTGTCTTTTTGCTGACAGACACTAAAATTCCATTATAAAAACATAAGCCAAGTCAAGGGAGAAACTGCAGATCTGGCTTGATTTCTAGGGAGAGAAGACCTTCAACAATATTTAAATTTAGGTAATACGATCTCATTAAAAAATCCCAGAAAATGCTATTGTTAGTGTTTTGTATTAAAAAGTACCTAAAGATGTCAAACAAATGCTCTAGGGTCTATCTTTATAGCCCTTCACCCAGTTTTGACAGTAGGCAAGTACAGTGTTATAATTATTACTAGGATTAAAAATTGTTAGGTTATACAGAACAATCTTCTAAAATGAATTTCCAGTTCCTTAAATATCATTATTATACTAATTAATTCAAAAAAATCCTGTTTTATACATTTATCTTTTGATCTTTGATTAAGCAAAGCATCATGTTAGGTAATTTAAAATCTCTTGTTTGCAGCTTTTTAAAAATGTGTAATTATAATTTTTCAGGATATGATCTGGTCATTTGCAAATATGAACCAAAACTTTAATATAATAAATAATGTTACCCTACATAACCTTTATGTATTTGTAAAATTTTCTACTATCATTATGCTAATGTGAACTTTGAACAAAGACAATTTTTAAAAAGAATTTCTGTTGCTCGCCTGTGCTTTATGTATGACTCACTTTTTTTTTTACAGTGTTTAATCTCTTCTCCCTAAGAAAAAAATGGCAGAAAATAGTTAAAGGTAATAATAGAGCAGTAAAGCTTAAAACCTTGATATTATTTAAAATAATATTTATTACTTAATGAATATCTGGTAAGGATTTTTAAATACACTATGGCATTATACATAATTATATAAATAAAAGCCTGATGTATGTACTATTACCTAAACTTGTTTAACAAATGAGGTCACTGAAGTTTATAAAGATGAAGAAACATGCCCAAGGTCACATAGTTAGAAAGTGAAACCTAAGCCTATTGGTTTCCAAAGTTCAGTGTTGAAGCCCTATGGCAGGTGAGATGCAGAAGAACATCTAGTTTCCTAAACATAGTTATATATTAGCTAATTTATATTCTTCACAGTTAAGTAACCTAACCAGACTCTTGGAAAAAAATATTAAAGGACCAGCAAAGGAGGTCCCAAACTATAGAAAGGATGAGTCACTTAATAAATTTTCAAAGACAAATTTTCATTTTCCCAATTTTATTTCCTGGGTGTTTGATTTTTTGCTGTTGTTGTTTGTCACCATTATATACTTTGGCATCCTTATAGAACTCAGTTTTTTTTTTTCACCAATGAAATGAAATGTATAATCACCTAATTAAAATTTGACCTATTGTCTATTAAATTATGTAAATCTACATTATGTAAATAGACATTGCTTCTTATTTATTGAACATTTCTAACACTCACATCATCAACCCCCACTTAAATCCTTGCTCCAGTTCCTCTAATCTATTCTGTTTGAGTATGAAGGAAAACTTTGCCACAATGATATATTAAAGTATTTTGGGAACAGCCTGAAATATCACCGGGCCCTATAAAAGTTACTCATTATGCAAAATTTGAAGCCCTGCATATTAGGCTTCTACCAATGGCTTACTTCTGGACCAATTCATCATCACTCTCCAGAGATTACTTACTCTAGAAAGCTGGTGATATAGTCTCGACTGCAGGCAGACCAGGAAAAAGGATTGGTATTTGCAGTAATGTGAGCTGCCATAAGTTTTGCTGTTTCATGACCTTTCGTCCCACAAGAATTTCCAATTCCATCATGGTTCATACCAAAACTGTTTTAACAAGGAAGAAACATAAGAAACATAAAAGAAATAAGAAAAAAATAAAACAAACAAACCCTCAATACATCCTTTATTTCCTTATTTGATCATTCATTAACCTTATCAACATATGCCTTCCATAAAAATAGACTAGATCCTCTAAGGAAATATAGGATTAAAGTTAAAAGACTAAGGAATAGTTCAATAATATAATATATTTCTGAATCTCTTTAAATTTATCATATAATCTCAAATGTTATCCCATATAATACCATCTCTCCTTGAACAGATAAAAAATATATATTAGTTCTAACTTTATAGATGAGAAAAACTGAAATTTAGTAAAGATAAAAGACCTCATGAAGATCATACAATTAGTAACTGTTGAAACTGTTAGTAGAACCTGCCTTTTAACATTCTAGAGTTCATGCTACTTCACTATGCTGAATCCAGAAGGGAATTATAATTTCTTAACCAATGCCTCCTTTTATTTTGCAAAGCTATACTTTGTAATCTTTTTCCTGTGTCCAATAGCCATGCTTAGTGCTATCAATGTGATCTAAAAACATATTTCAATAATTAAAAATAAATGTTTTCTGTAAAGGATATACCCATTGCATATGAATAAATTTTAGCCTTTCTTCATAAGCAGCCAGAGTTTAGCTTGACTATTACTTTAAATAATTAAGTTATGTCTCCATTGTAACATTCTAATAAATGCACTATGATATGTATTCAAGAAAATAAGTGATTTGTGGGACAAGAGTATAAAATAGATGAGGGTGTTTACTGGAGAAAAACATGGAAAGGTAGTCAAAAACAGAAAATTACAAGATAATAAATCAAAAAAAATATTAATACGTTTGGCAGTGTAGAGACACTGAGGATATATAAGAATAACTAAAGATTTCTGAGTAAGAGAATATGGAATTAATCTGTATTTTAGACAGATCATTACAATAATCCTGTAATGGAGCTAGGGAGTACAGAGGGAAGATCATTACTAATTGAGAAATGATGTGAGTCTGAATTAGGGCACTGGATAGAGAGGTGAGGTTGGATTTGAGACATGTTTAGGAAGCTGAATGAATTGGTCTTCATAATACAACTTAATCAAGCTATAATGAAAACATATAATATGTTCATATATGGGGGCAGGAAGAAGGAACCAGCAATTCAAGTGGAGGAAGTAACATAAGCAAAGGAAGAGAAGTATATGAAAGTATCCTAAACTTTATGTTAAAATATCACATAACCTTCCAAGAACACCAATATTTAGTCTTCCCGTTTGACATCAACACACTGGAGGTCAACCTATTTGAACGGTCTTCTAGGAACATGATGGTGGAGTTTATAGTTTGTTGAATTAGACATACATTCTGTCAAAATGATTGGTTAAAAATTTACATAAAAGGCTCCTTTCCACACGTTTTAATTTAATAAACGTAATATTCTAGATTTTTCTCAAAGGTAGATGCTATTGAGTGAATACTACTATAATTATTTTTAAATGATGATAGCTTTAAATATACCATTTTTTTTTTTAGCAGCAGTCTTTTAAATACCTCTGTGTCATAGTAATATAGGCGTAGGCGGGCAGGCTTTAAGAAAATCTCTTCTGACCTCAACTTCCTTATGTATTCTTTAGAAAAAAGAAGTCAAGCTTCTCCTTTTGAAATCATACCTCTCCCATTTACAAAAGAAAAACTTATCTTTCACCTGTCCATAACTTTACAATAGCTTTTTGCCTCGAAGTATGAAAACATGGTGTCAAGAGAAGAGAAAATAGAAAAATTTGGTGTCAGTGTTGAGAAAGAGAATGATTTTAATGACTGAATAATATACCACGTAGTTTCTTGCTTCCACCAAATTTACAGGCGGATATAATCCAATTAACAGCTAACGGGTTGTTAAAAATATTGTTTGATGACAGATCACCATGGTTATGCTTTGACAAATAATTTAAAAGAAGTTCAAAGAATTGAGTGATATTTCTACAATAAAATCCTTTCACTTCAGAACTCCTTTCACAACAAAAAATTCCTCATCTACAAAACCAAAATAAAGAAATCAAATTGATGATTTCTTGCCTCATTTTATAGCAATAGAGATAAATATAGTAATTAAAAAATACATCTAAAATACATCTTCTAATTTCCATGTTTATTTATTAAAATTTATACTATATATGCTCCTCTGATGAATCATTAACTAATAATAATTATAATATAATGAACATATAATCAAAAAAATTTTCTTATGATTATGAAATTTTTAAATGTAATTGCAATTAACATATATTTTGGTTATAGAGACACTTGCTATAACAAAAAACACTTTTAAGTATAAAATATATTTTAAAATGTATTTTAAAATATATTAAAAATGCTAAAACATACATTTGGATAATATTCTGGGAGGGAAAGGAGACATTAATAGGTGGAAAAAAATGATAAAAATTTTGACTATAAAAAAAGAATCTGTTTGTGTATTTTAAAAATGCATAATGATAGTTACCAAATGGCTATGGCATTTAGATTCAATTGGATATATTTAAAAGAGATATGTAGCAATTTTCTTTTTTACATATTAATATCTACTGTACTCCAGAAATTCTATCCTTTGCAATTACTTAGACATAAAATAAAAAATTTTAGACATCAACTGAAAAATACACAATAGAGTACATCATTTTAAAAAATCTTTCGGAAGTATATGAGGGAAAGATTATTTTTCCCTGCTGAGAAAACTATCAGTGAAGAGTTTGGCAAAAGAAAAAGTGAAACTCATTAATGATCAAGAGAGAACAAGAGGTCACTTTAAAACCATCATTCTGGCAACAATTAGAATGGTACCTAGGACTCAGTGCGGGCAGTTGTGTAAGGAAATCGGGATCTTAGTTCACTACTTCTGTAGAGTGGTCAGGGCTGCTGTTCCAAAGAGCAATATAGCAGTAGTTAGTCAAATTAAATAGGCAGATACGCTATAACTCGGCAATCCTCTTCTTGTATATATAGCCCAGAAATATTCCCAAAGGGGACATGTGTGAAGATGTTCATGACACAGTTATTTGTGATAGCAAGGAGTTGATGACAATCTAGGTATCACGGGGGAATGCATAAGTAAACTTTGGCAGAAAGGCATATTATGAAATACTAAACAGCAAACAGGATAGTCTGAAGCAGCAAACTAGATGTCTACAACCAAGTATGGATAGATCTTAAAAATGGAGAAAAATTAAAAGGAATAATATCTATGACACTATATGAAATATGTAAATGAAAATTACATACACACTTTCACATAACAAAGAACGGCGAAGAAATTGTTCCAGATTAAAGACTAAAACAACATAAACTAAATGCAATGAAAACTGGATTGGGAGGAAAGAGGTTATAAAAGAACATTTCTGAGACAACTGATAAAATTCTAATATGAATATATATTAGGCAACAGAAGTATATTAAAGTTACATTTCCTAATTTGATCATTGTACTGTGGTTATATAAAAAGTAATCTTTCCTTCTTAGGAAACAGATGCTGAAATATTTGGGGATAAGGGAAATATCTATAACTTAGTCTCAAATAGTTAAGAAAAAATACATATACATATATACAGAAAGAGAGAAATAAAGCAAATGTTGCAAACTATTAACAATTTTTGAATCTGAATGAAGGGAACATGGGAAATCTTTCTATTACATCAATTTTTCTATAAGTTTAAAATCATTTCAAAATTGAAAAGTTAAAAATGAACACATATAAAACAACATGCACTATTTCCCAAGGATACATATGGAATCAAATACACATATCAATGTTATTAAAGTAGATTTCTATGGGAGCAAACAAATGGGAGTGGGAAATGGGAATATAGAAATAAATACATATATGCATAAATTAAACCAGAAGCATTCTTACTGGGACTGATAATGTTGTTGTGCCAAGAACTAGATAGATGATATAGACAGATAGATAGATGATAGATAGATAGATAGATAGATAGATAGATAGATAGATAAATGATATAAAATAAACTCAACTTTCTGTACTTTAGTTTCAAAAAAAATAATTAAAAATAAGAACAAAAACCAAAGAGAGATTGGTGAACCTAGAGCCCATCCTAATTAGTGAACAGTACTAACAAGAGAACACTTCCATTGTTGGTTTTATGTGTTTAATAAAACATTTCAGATTACATATAGGTAATGTTTCTCATCTGTGGAGGGTTTTAGGAAGGGAGGGAAGGAGGAAGAGAAAATGAGAGAAAAGGAAGTGGGGGAAGAGAGGTTAGGAGTGACAATCTTTCCTGGGCTTTTTGCTGAGATGCTCAGTCTGCAAGGCTTACTCTTTACCCAGGTCATTTCTCATGATAACTTCAAGAAATAAGGTAACATCTCTTCCTGCGTAAATAGCACTTACTACAGCAGTCCTTCTTTACCTATAGTTCTGGTTACCTGCAGTCAACCACAGTACAAAAATATTAAATGGAAAATCCAGCAATAAACAATTCATAAGTTTTAGATTGGACACTGTTCTGAGTACCATGATGAAATCTTGCACCTGCTCTGTTCCACCCTGGACAAGCATAATCACTTTGCCCAGAGGATCATACACTGTATATGCTACCCACTCATATGTCACTTAGTAGCTATCTTGGTTATCAGATCAACAATGCTTGTGTTCAGGTAACTCTTATTTTATTGTTATAATTGTTCTAGTTTATTGTTAGTTATTGATGTTAATCTCTTACTGTGCCTAATTTAGAAATTAAACTATCATAGGTATGTACATATAGGAAAACAACATATTCTATATAGGACTTGGTACTATCCACAGTTTCAGGCATCCACTGAGGGTCTTTGAATGTACCCCACACAGATAAGGGGGGACTACTGTACTTGCTATAAAAGTGGTAGATTCCCCCAGCTCAATCCTTCTCAGTTTTCATGCATGTGCAACATTCATCTGGGCCATATTGTGTTGCCCCTGTGGGATTCGGCACTAAGAGGAACCAAAATAAATACACTGATGCTTATGCTTCTTGCTGTGACATTGAGTAATAAAATCCTTTGTTTCTGACCCAGAAATCTCATGTCTTTTGCTAGCATCCATGCAATAGTAATTGGCTAACTTATCAGCTTATCAGTACAGTAAAATCAAATCTCGAATCCAATGAGAAGTTTGTAGCTGATTAGGATAACATACCCAAATATAAAAAGCTAAGTAATCTCGAAAGCATAGTACATAAAATTGTCTTAATTTTTTAGAAAATGAAGCCCAAATTCTCAATATCTATTAAAACAAAGCAAACTATTTTTGTTGCCTTTCCTATAAATAAATTGTGTTTATTTGATTTAGATTTTCAACTAAACCTCCTCAACTAAAACTACATGTAGATACATGTAAAAGACACTTTTCCTTTCTCATATCTTAGTATTTCTGCTCCTATCTCAAAAACTGAAAGGACACTTCTCATTTCTACATCGTTGAATAAAAAGTTTTCTTCCTTTGCCTCTAAGATATCACCCAAAAGCAATAAAAAAATAAGAAACAAATTCTATATTTAATGAAAAGCAGACAACTTCTAAAACTATAAACCACAATATCATAATGTATGTGGAAGGATGAATGAATACAGAAAAATCAAAGAGGAATGCAGAAAGACACAGAGGGAAAAATAACAATAACTAATGATCTAACTTAAAATGAGCACAGCATGTTTTCTCCAAAGTTCAGTGCTCTGAGGGGCATAACCAACAAAACCTTCTTATGAACAACTGGAATGAGGGTGCAAACTCTTGAAATATACTCCCTTGTTTTAGTTCTCAGAGGAGTAAACTGGGATAACCATTGAGTTACACAAACCATATATGTAGGAAGCAGTCTGTCAGTGAGGAAAGGTGAAAGAGAGATTACATATCATTGGAGTTTTACAAAGAAATACAGGGTTAAAGAATTTGAATCACATACAATACTATTTATCATTAATAAATTCTTGCTGAAAAAGTAGCTCTACCCAACATAAACATCTATAGTTTTCCCAGAAGAATCAAATTCTTTCAAAGATGTATGGTGCAAAAAGAAGAAATGGATCTACAAATATGGTAAATTAAAAAAAATGAAAAAAAAATAATCAGGGAAGATATGGCAAGACAGGAAATAAAAACATGAACTGTCAGAGGAAATAAGTAGAGAAAAAAAAAAAATAAAACCATTGCAGGAAAAAGGCCATGTTGAGGTAACAAAAGAACAAAATGAGGCAACTACTAAAAACATTTCTCACAGAGTGAAAAAGAGCAAGCAAAATTAAAATGGACACAGAGCTTAAAAAGATCAAAGGGTATCCAACATATAAATCACTGCTGTCCTCAAAGACTCAAAATAATTAAACAGAAGGAAAGCGATTAAATAATTCATGAAAACTTTCCAGAAATAAAAATGGCTAAAATCTGATCAGAGTGCACTAGTCTGTGTCCTATGAAAAACCGTCACAGAATGAATCTACACTGAGCTGCATCCTAGTAAACTTACTGGTCTTCAAAAATGAGGTATATTTGGGGCAATCAGGGCAAAAGAACAAATAATCTAATAGTAAAATAGTCCAATTAGTCTCAGATTTCTCCAATGGTGACATTTAACACCAGCAAGCACATGGTACAGTAATGCCTAGAAAGGATCTTGCACGCAGTCAAATGGAGAATAAAATCATCTTGAACAAGAACTCAAGGCATGGAGGTGTCAGGAATCATTCTTTCAAAAATGCTACAAGAAAAACTTCAGCTTTGTTTAAAAATAATGTCAAAGTGACCGTTTATTGACAGTATTTGGATTTCATAGCAGGGAAAGCATATAACACAAGAGAAATTGGTCACCAATCCAATTAACTCTCTTGCCATACTTCTTAATTATATTTTGTTTGTTGTTTTGTTTTGAGGTTAATTGTAGTCTCTTACATATATAATATATATTTTATATCATACATACTTAAGAGAGAATAAAACACATATTTACATTTTAAATAATAAGTATAAAGAAACATCCATGTCATCTCTAACAATTTTAAGAAACAGAACATTTTCAGAATAATAAAAGCTTGTCTCCTGTGTTCACCTTCACAATCATATCTTCTTCTTCCCCTGAGAGAAAATAACTATCCTGACTTTTGTTGTAACCATTCCCTATGCATCGCTAAACAATATATGTTAATTATGCCTGGATTTAAAATTAATACAAGGGGAACCACACTGCACATATTCTAGTATAACTTGTTTCTTTCATTCAACAGTTAGAGTCACCTCTGCTGAGCAGTCTAGTTATACATGATTCATTTTCACTGCTATGTAAAATTCCATAGTAAATATACTATTTGATTATCCCTTACATGAAGATGGATTTGGAATGCTTCCTAGAAAGGGGCTACTATTGACAAGGCTGCTATGAGCATTCTTGAACATATCTCTTGGTCATATATATGAGTACCTCTAAAACAGCTTCTTCAACTTTTGGTCTTAGAATGCTTTACGCTCCTTAAAACATTGAAGACTCCAAAGTCCTGTTGTTTATGAGTTTATGTGCAATGATATTCATCATATTAAAAATAAAAACTGGGAAATGTAAAAGTAGTTATTAATTCATTTTAAGTAATAGGAAACTCATATTTAATATAAATAACCATGTTAATTAAAAGTTTTTAAATTAATTACAAGTTTTTAATTTTCCAAAACAAAAGAATTTCGGTGAGAAGAGTAGCATTATATAATTATATTTTTTGCTAAACTCTTTAGTGTCTGACTTACTAAAAGATAGCTGAATTCTCATATCTGCTTCTTTATCCAAGTGGTTGTGGTACTTTGCTCTGGTTGAAGTGTATGATGAAAATCTGACCTCGCACCAATATGTCGTTGGAAAAGGAAGGGTTATTTTCAAAGCACTTTCAGATAACTGTAGATTTTTTTGATACCACAGTAAAACTTGACAACCAGTAATTTTTTAAAGGTTAGTTGCAATGTGAATTCTGAAACCATATTAATGATCTTTATATATTGTTTCATTAGTATCACCAATCTAATCAGAAGTCTTTAAGTATTAGGAAGTTGTCAAGATCATAATGACAGATATAACTTTTTCTAAATTCTAATTTTTTTCAAAGGCTCAAATTTTATATAATAAATATATATGTATATGTAGATCAAGTTAATTTGTTTCAAAATTTTAACTTTACTAGATAATGCCAGCTTTTCAAAGTGGCTTCACCAATTTACATTCTCACCTGTAGTGTATAAGAGTCTTGGTTGAATCACATCTTCACCAATGCTTGGTATTCTCAGAGTTTTAAATTTGTGCATATAATTTATATTGTATTGATTTTAATCATTTGAACATATTTTTATATGCTTATTGGCCGTGAGTATTTCTTCTTTTATAAAATATTCAGGTATTTTGTACATTGAATTTGTAGAAGTTACATCTTTTTCTATACTGTCTCATCTTTTTCATTTATGGTATCTTTTGATTAAATTTTTAAACTTAATGTGGTTAAAATGGGTAGGGGGTGGGGGAGGAAGGAGAAGGTAGACAGTTAAAGGGGATCAAATATAGGGGGGTAGGGGGAGGGAAAAGTGGGTAAAGGGGATCAAATATATGGTAGCTGAAGGAAACTGGACTTTGGGTGGTAAACACACAATAGAATATACAGATGTCAAATGATAATGTACACCTGAAAATTATATAATTGTATTAACCAGTGTTATCCCAATAAACTTAATTAAGAAAAAAAGTTCTACAGGTAAATTTTTCTGATTCCATTTAAGTCTAAATTTTAAAATTCATGTTTTTCTTATTTTCCTTCATAAAGATAGACCATGACTATTACATAATCCCAGCCTACTGGTTTTGCTTTTAGTTTTAATGCAGGAATGAGAATTTGTCAAAAGATATTCTTGAAATAATCAATCAAGAGATGGAAAATTGATCAAGAGTAAGAAAAAAGCAAAAAAAAAAAAAGGTATGTTCCTTTAGTATAGGAACTTTGTTTTCTTCATCACTGTATCCAAAATACATTCTATGTTAGGTAAGTAAGTACGCATTAAATCTCTCGAATCAAATTGTGCATGAGTGAAAGACTAATTACTGTTTAACTGTAAAAAAATATGAGAGACAGAATTTGGAAAGCATCATATATGCATACCTCCCTTGATGGTAAATAATGTAATAAAAATTGTAAAATCATATAATAAGTAATAAAAGGGAGTAAGGGCAGAGTTTGGGTCAAAATAAGTGGCATCAACACTCAGCAATGTGGTTGCTAAATAGACACTGAAAGATAGCGCAATAAAGGTTATTCATTAAATTAAGCTTCTGTGACTCAGAGAGAATCTATCATATGCATCAATCTAATAACACACATGCTTTTACTCAAATATTTTTCTATAGTAAATTAGGTAGTTTTCCATGTAAATGATGTTTTTCCTTTGAAATTATATTTAACAAAACAAAATATGAGGAGATATAAATAAGGAGATAATTCCTTATGTATTTTTATTTTTTAGGATGAGGCATTAATGATTATATTTTACATTATTTCACCATATATGACCACTTACTGTAAAAGTAATATAATGTATTCTGTACCAGAAAATAATAACCTACTCTTAATTTTGGTACATAATTCTTATTGGTTCTTTTGAAATATTTGTAAAAATAAAAAATTAAACAGACTACTAAGTATAAATTTAATATTCATTTAGTCTGGAGATTCTTTTAAAAATCATAACAGATGTTCTCAAACCAAACAGAAGATCTGTATAATTAAGAAGAACCTTAAAATGCCTAATTCAATTTTTGCATCTAAACAGTCTTAATTTTACCATGTTGCTAATACAGCAACATCATTTTTTGCTATATAGTCATTATATTTAAACTCTGTCTTGCATTTTGTTAAACGATTGTAACAAAAAAATATAAGGAAATAAAGGGACATCTTTCTTTAAAATTATTTTCCATTTGTGATCTCTTTGATCTGTCCTTACTCATAACTGATCTTGGCTATGAATCGCTTGTTATAATAAAGCAAAGACAAAATTTAATGGATGTACTCAGAGCCTTCTATACCCACATCTGGCAAACATTTTTAGGTTTAATAGTTACCCAACAAGATAGTTATTACAATTTGCTCATGTGTTTTCTAAAACAGAATTTGGAACTCAATTCTACTTTTGGACTTTATATTCAATTTACCAAACTAAGTGAACTCAAGGTTTTGAACTTCTTTAGGAAGACTTTTAAAAAGGGAGGAGGAGTGCCTAGCAGAATCTAGACTTTTTCTGTAGCTGTATAAAGCAAGTTAGCATTTATAAACACTTCTGAATTGAAAGATAGGTTTCCAAACTCAATGAAATCACTGTAATACAATTAGACAAAGTAGATTTCAGAACAAGTAATATTCCTAAGGACGAAAAGAGATATTTCATAATTATAAAGGACTGATTCACCAATAAGACATAGTAATCCTAAATGTGAATGGACTTAATTAGAAAACTTCAAAATACACGTAAAACAGACAGAAATAACAGTAGAAATAGACAAATCTACACATGCATTGAAAATTTTCAACGTTTCTCTATTAGTAATTGATAAATCAACTATTTATAAAGATGTAAAATATGAAATTCTTAAACAAAACTATCAACCTAATGGATATAGTTGATAATGCTAGATATTCCAACCAACAACAACAACCAAATATACTTTCTTTTTAAGTGTGTAAAATACATTGAATAAGATATAAACCATGATAGACCAGAAAGCAAATCTCAATGTAGAAGGATTAAAATCATAGAGTACATTTTCTGGTCACAATCCTAGAAGAAATCACTATAGAAAGAGCAACTAGCAAATATCCATAAATAAGATATCTTTGTGAAGATTTCAGAAGCTAGGTGTGAAGTGGAAGTATCCCTCTTCCTTTGAACCGCAAAAACCAAGAAAAAAAAATTAGAAAGTTAAGGGAAGGAGTTTTACTTCAATCTCATTGCACCTTTCTCTGGCCAGAGCAGTACTACATCAAGGGCATCCCCAGGGCCTATATTTTCTCCAAAGGAAAAAAGAAAACCCCAGGTGGTTATCCAGTGTCCATAGCAATCCAGGACATTCATCAGAAGGCCCATTTAGATACTGTCTCATGGGATCACTCGGCAAATCAGCTAAAGAGGAAGAAGGAAGGCAAAGCTCAAAGCAACCACATATTCCTGTTAGTGGTGGCACCTGAGCAGATCCCAATCAGTGGCTCTCCTCATCTTTGAAACTCATCTAGTGGCTTCTTTTGGCTCAGCAACCTGATTGACAGTTCTGCTAGGTTTGGATCCTCAACCATAAGTTTATCCGAGTCATGCACCCATTTTAGAGCCCTACTCACCCAGCAAGTGACTTGTCTCACCCAACTTCTCAGCACAGCCTCCAATATTGCCTAGCCAGAAAGTGTGGCCAGTGATGCCAGGAAGCAATGCAGCACTTCTGAGGCCAGCATGACAACAAAATACATCAGCAGCCCCACACAACTGCTGCAAGAGGAGATGGCTTCCTCAAACGCATGGATACCAATCAAATATACAAAGATCACAATGAAACAGATAAAAGCCTTCCAGAATCAAAGAAGCTCCAATAACTGAAGAAATTAACTGTCTGACAGAGAATTCAGAATAACTCTCTTAAAAAAATTAGGTGAGCGACAAGAGAACACAGATATATAACTAAATAAAATTAGAAAGACAATGTGTAGAAAAAATTGAAAAGCTCAACAACAAAATAAATGGGACACCATCTAAAAAACAATACAAATACTGGAGGTGAAGGATGCAATGACTACACTGAAGAATTCAATAAAGACTTCAACAGCAGACTTGACAAAAGAAAAAAATCAGTGAATTTGAAGACAAGTCAGTTGAAATTATCCCTTCAGAGGAGCAAAACAAAAAATTAAAAAAAAAAAGTGAAGACAGCCTATGTTAATCACATGATACTATTAAAAGAAACTATTTATGCATTATTATAGTCCCAGAAAGAGGAAAGAAGTAGAGGGTTTATTTATAGAATTGATGGCAGAGAAATTTCCAAATCTAGGAAGAGATGTGGACATCCAAGTTCATGAAACTAATAGGTGCCCAAAGTTGTAACCCAAATATATCTAATCTGAGACAAATTAAAACATAACTGTCTAAAATCGAAGACAAAGAGAGAATGTTTAAAATAGCAAGAAAAACAATTTCTCACATACAAGAGAACCCCTAGAGCCTATCAGCAGATTTCTCAGCAGAAACCTTGCAACCAAGAGAAAGTGGAACACAGTCTGAAAAATAAAAACTTCCAACCAAGGACACTTGACCTGGCAAAGCTGTCCTTCAGAAATGAAGAAGAGATATACTTTTCCAGACCAAAAACAGCTGAGGAAGTTCATCACCACTAGACCTGCCTTACAAGAACACCTAAAAGAGTTCTTCAAGGCAAATGAAAGGATGCAAATAAGTAACATGGAAACAAATGAAAATATAAAGCACACTGGTAAAAGAAAGTATAAAGTCAAATTCAGAGTATTTCAATATTGTAATATGGAGGTGTGTTAATTACTTTTGTATAAAAGTTAAAGAACAAAATAATTATTAAAATGACTCCAGTTATAATAATTTGCTCATTGATATACAGTATAAAAAGACCTAAATCATGACATGTACAATAAAAAATATCAGGGGGCAGTAAAAAGGTAACATTTTTGCATACAATTGAAGTTAAGTTGTTATCAGCTTACAATAGACTGTTATGTCTCTAATATGTTTTATGTAAGTCTCATGGTAATCACAAAGCAAAAACCTACAGTAGATGCATTAAAGACAAAAAGAAGGATGTCCAAGTATACCACCACAGAAAATCAATTCACAAAGAAAAGACAACAAAAGAAATAAATGAACAAAGGAATTACAAAACAACCTGAAAACAATTGATAAGGTGGCTTTACTAAGTCCTCGCCTATCCATAATTACTTTACATGTAAATAGACTAAATTCTTCAATAAAAAGACATAGAATGGCTAAATGAATTAATAAAAAAATAAGACTCAACTATACATTGCCTACAAGAGACTCATCTCAACTTCAAAGATGCTTATAGGCACAAAGTGAAGCAATGGAAAAAGATATTCTATGCAAATGTAAATCAAAAGAGAACAGGTGCAGCTAAACTTAAAACATACAAAATAAACTTTTTTTATGTTACTAAAACACTGTAACAAGAGACAGAGTAAGTCAATTCATTAAGAGAATATAACAATTACAAATATTTATGCACGCAACATTGGAGCACCTAAATATGTAAAGCAAACATAAACAGAACAACAACAACAAGAAGAAGAAATAAACAGCAATACTATAATAGTTAAGGACTACAATACTCAACTTTCAACAATGGATAAATCACACAGACAGGAAATCGAGAACCACTGGACTTCAAGTACACTTTCTATCAAAGAGACTTTAAAGACATAAACAGATCATTCAATCCAACAGTAGTAGAATACACATTCTTCTCACATGCATATAGAACATACTTCAGGATAGATCACACAGTAGTAGTTAGCAACAAAAGTCTAAACAAATTTAAGAAGATAAATCATTTCAAGTCTTTTTTCTGAACACAATAGTATGAAACTAGAAATCAACAACAGGGAAAAAAAGCAGAAAATTTTCAAACGCGCTGCTGAACAATCAATGGTTCAAAAAAGAAATCAAAAGGGTAATTATAAACTATCTTAAGGCAAACATAAATGGAAATACAACATACCAAAACTTATAGAATGCAGAAAAAGTAATTCTAAGAGGGACATTTATAGCAATAAATGCATATATTAAGATGAAAATAAAAAACTCAAACTACCTAACTTTGTATCAAGAAACTAGGAAAAAAGAACAAATTAAGGACAAATTTCACAGATGGAAGAAGATAACAAATATCAGAGCAGAAACAAATGAGTAAAATTAGAAAAACATCAATGAAATCAAGAGCTTTTTTTTTATTTATTATTATTTTTTTTGTAAAGATAAACCAAACTGACAAACTTTAGCTAGGACAACTGGAAAATGAAAGAGTTAAATAAATAAAACCAATAATGAAAAAGGAGACATTACAACCACAGAACTGCAAGGATTGTAAAAGATACTATGAACAGTTACATACCAACAAACTGCATAACCTTGAAGAGGAAAAATTCCTAAAAACATGCAATCTATTAAGACTGAATCATGAAGAAATAGAAATTCTAAACAGACCAAGAACAATAAGTAAATGTCAATAACAAAAAGTTTATGAATTCACTGGTAAATTCTATCAAACATTTAAAGAATTAATACCAATCCCTCTTAAACTTTTCCAACAAGTTAAAGAGAAACAAGACTCCTAAACTCATTTTACAAGGTCAACATTACCCTGATGTCAAATCCAGATGAAGACTCTACAAAACGGGAAAACTACAGGCTGAGATCCCTAATGAATATAGAAAAATTCTCAAAAAGAAAAAAATACTAGCAAAACAAAATAGACAATACACTAAAAAGATCATACACAATGATCAAGTAGGATTCAAACCTGAGATGCAAGGATGGTTCAACACATGCAAATCAATAAACGTGATACATCATACTAATAGAAATGACTATAAAAATCTTATGACCATCTCAGTAAAGAATAAAAAGCATTTGACAAAATTCAATTCTCCAATGTTATAAAAACTCTCAACCAAGTGCGTATAGAGAAAACGTGCCTCAACATAATAAAGGCCATATGTGACAAGCCCCTAGGTGTATTATACTCAATGGTGAACGGTTCAAAGCTTTTCCTCTAAGATAAAAAAAAAAGATAAGAATGTCCTCTACACTCTCACCACTCTTATTCAACATAAAAGTCCTGGCCAGACCAATTAAGCAAAAAAGAAAAAAAAATTAAAAAAAGGTTAGAACTAATAAATTCAGTGAAGTGCAGAATATAAAATCAACATACAAAATCAGCATGTCTATATACACCAACAGTGAACAATATGAAAAAGAAATAAAGTAATTCCATCTATAATAGTATCAAGAACAATAAATTCCTAAGGAATAAATATAACCAGATGTAAAAGATATGTACACTGAAAACTATAAGACATTGATTTTAAAAATTGAAGAAAATAGAAATAATTGGAATAATATCCATGTTAATAAATAGGAATATTTACTAGTGTTAAAAATGTTCACACTATCTAAAGCCATCTCTCTAAAGTGATTCATATCAAAATTCCAATAACGTTTTTCCCAGAAATAGAAGAAAAATCCTAAAATTGGTCTGGAATCACAAAAGACCCCCAAAAGCAAAGTAATCTTAAGAAAGAATAAAGATAGAGGAATCATTTCGTGATTTCAAACTATATTACAAAGCGGTAGTAACTGAACAAGTATGATACTGGCATAAAAATAGATAAACCAATGAACAGAATATAGAGTCCAGAAAAAACCCACACATATATGGGCAGCTAATATTTGAAAAGAGAACAAAGAATATTTAATGGGGAAAGGATAGCCTCTTCAATAAAAGTGTTAAAAAAATTGGTCATTCCCACACAAAAAATAAATTAGTCAAATATGTGGTGACATTAAAGAATTAAAAATTAAAAAAAATAAGAAATTAAATTAAAACCCTATCCTTCATAACTCAGAAGATTAAGTCAAAATGGATTAAAGACTTAAATGTAACACCAGAAACCATAAAACTCTTAGGAGAAAACATAGAGGAAATGCTCCTAGGCAATGAATTTTTAGATGTGACACCAAAAGTATAAACAACAGAAGCAAAAATAAACAAACAGAACTATAACGAACTAAAAAGCTTTTGCAAGCAAAAGAAAGTCAACAAAATGAAAAGGCAATCTTTGGAAAAGGAGAAAATGTTTGCAAACCAAACATCTAATAAAGGGTTAACATAAAAAAAAAGAAAGAATTTATACAACTCAATAGTAAAAAAAAAAAAAAAATCTGATATAAAAATAGGCAAAGGACCTGAAGAGATGTTTTTTTTGGGACAAGTGGACAGCAAACAAACACATGAAAAGGTGCTCACCATCACTAATTATTTGAGAAATACAAATCAAAAACACAATGAGGAATCATTCCACACATGTTAAAATGACTGCTATCAAAAAGCCAAGGGATTACAAGTGCTGTCAAGGATGCGGAGAAAAGGGAATCCTTGTGTACTGTTCATAGGAATGCAGATTTGGCGAAGCCACTATGGAAAACAGTATAGATGATTGTCAAAAAATTAAAAATAGAACTACTGTAAGATCCAGCAATCCCACTTCTAGGTATATAGCCATAGGAAATGAAATCACTATCTTAAATAGATATATGTGCCCCCCATGTTCATTGCAGCATTATTCACAGTAGCGAAGATAAGGAAATATCCTAAGTGTCTGCCAATGTATATATGGATAAAGAAAATGTGATGTGTATATGCCTGTATGTGTGTGTAAAAGAATATTCCATTGTGAGTATGGAATATTATTCAGTAATTTAAAAAAATCAGTCCTGCCATTTGTGACAACATGGATGAACCTTAGTGGTATTATGATAGGTGAAATAAGTCAGATTAAGAAGACAAATACTGTATGTCTCATTTATAAATGGAATCTAAAAAAGCCAAACTCATAAAAACAGAGTAATCTGTTGGTTGCCAGGGGCGGGGGTGTGGGTGAAATGGGGAGATGTTGTTCAAAGTGTACAGACTTCCAGTA
The DNA here is from genome assembly GCA_030015415.1 of Cynopterus sphinx. Classification (NCBI taxonomy): domain Eukaryota; kingdom Metazoa; phylum Chordata; class Mammalia; order Chiroptera; family Pteropodidae; genus Cynopterus; species Cynopterus sphinx. Next base: position 35,325,819 of record CM057379.1, read on the forward strand.
ATAAGATGAATAAGTTCTGGAGGGTCTCATGAAAAGCATGGTGACAGTAGTTTACAACACTGCATTGTATACTTGAGAGCTGCTAAGAAAGTGGATCTTAAATGTTCTCACCACACACACAAGAAAGAGTAATTATATGATGTGATGGATGTGTTAACTAACCTTATCATGGTAAGCATTCGCAATATATACATGTATCAAATCATCACGTTGTACACTTTAAACTTATACAATGTTATATGTCAATTATATCTCAATAAAGCTGGAAAAAAGAAAAAAGGAGAAAACACAAATTACAAATATCAGGAATGAACGATAGAACATTATTATTTACATTACAGACAATTTATAAAGACAATAAGAGAATATAATGAACAAATGTATCGTAATAAATTTGATAATTTAGCTAAAATAGTCTAATACTTGAAAGATAACAAAAAAGACTCAGGATCTTAAAATGTTATCTCATAGCTAAGAAAATTTTAATTATTAATTAATAATCTCACATGAAAATTCCTGGCTCACATGGTCTCATTGGTAAATTGTATTAAACTTTTAAGGAAGAAATGACATCTGCCTAATGTATACAAACTCTTCCAGAAACTAAAAATTCAATTTATAGCAATTTATAGCAAAAAACATTAAAGGAAAAGTACAAATCAACCAATTTTTCTAAACAAATTGTGCTAAAATAACTGGGTATTCATGAGATAAAAAAAGGAACCTTACACCATACAAAAAAAATTAACTCAAAATGGACCATAGCTCTTAATGTAAAAAAGTATAAAACTTCTAGATAAAAATATAAGAAAATTTTCACAATCTTGAAGTAGGCAAAGATATGTTCAGACACAAAAAATGCAAATAATAAAAATAATTTTTTAATTACACTCATCAAAATTCTGCTTTTCATAATACATCATTAAAAATGAATGGCAGGAAACAGATTTGGAGAAAATATTCACATTAAGTACATATAATGACTTTTACTCAGATTGTATTGAGAACTCTTACAAGTCAGTAAGAAGAAAACACCTCAGTTTTTTAAAAAGTTGGAAAAGAATTTGAATAGACATTTAAAGAAGATAATGAATGATAAATAAGTGCATGAAAAGATACCATCATCACTAACATTATTAGTTCATCAGAAAATAAATGGTCAAGTAATTAAAACCACGATGAGATATTACTAAATATGCATAATAATGGCTAAAGTAAAAAAGACAACAAATGTTGGCAAGTATCTGAAGTCATCAAAACTGTCAGATTGCTAGTGGGAATGCAAAATTGTCTATAGCCACTTCGAAAAAGTTTGTCTGTTTATTATACAGTGAAACGAACATGTATTATACTACCAGTAGTATTACCCAAGAGAAATGAAAGCATATGCCCATATAAATACTTATATATGTATATTCACAGAAACACTATTTATAATCGCTCCAAACTAGAAACAATCTAAAATGTGTTATGTATATTGTGATTTCAGAAAAAAAAAGAACTAATACACAACATAGATGAATCTCAAAAACAGTGAGCTGAGGAAAAGAACCTAGATACGAGTACCCACTATGTACATTCACTTAAAAGAAACTGTAGAAAAAAAACAAGCCTGATCTATAGTGATAGAATGTAAATCTATGGTTGTCTGGTGCCAGGGAAAGAGGAAGGAGGGTGGAGATGGTAAAGGAGACAGGGGGCCTTTTTAGGTAACAAAAATGTTGGTAGCTTGATTGTCATGGTACTTACATGGCTATGTACATTTGTCAAAATTCATTAAACTGTACACAAAATGGATACACATTTATTATATGTAAATTATACTTAAAGAACATTTTAAAACCTATTCATGGGAAAGCAACTTCTCCAGAAAATAGAATACTCAACTCATTTTATAATACTGAAAATTATTTTGATACCAAAACTAGAAAAGGCATTAAACTTCCAAACGCCTTGGCGTATGTTTATATTAACCTTCTATTATGAAAGCACAGCACTGGTGAAGCATTTAAAGATACTTAGATACTTAAAGTAAGAGAACTGAAGTTTAAAGAAAACAGTAATAGGAGCTTCCTAACACAGATAACTTAGTTTACAATTTTATCTTAAAGTTTTGACACATTTCTCCTTTTTTAAAATTTCATCTCCTAACCGATCTTCCATAGAAAGCATATTCCTATTGGTAAAACCAAACACTGATATTGATTTCCAAAAGCAAGATCAATATATCTCTAAAGTTTTCAGCACAACTTTAACACTTCAACTTTCTCAAAATCAGAGCTATAGTTTACTCAATCACAATTAAGAAATAAATTGTCATATCTAAAAGATCTTAGGATCTATTCTTATTTGTGAATAAAAATTAGACATATAATAGAGTGGAATAATGAACTCCCATACACACATCATCAAGATTATAAAAGTCAGCATGTTGCTATTCATGCTTTATCTTTCACTTTTTTCCCTGTCTTTTAAAAGAAAATCTTAGATGTCCTGTCACTTCAGTCCTACATACTTCAATGTGCATTCCTAAAAAAACATAAATATTTTAAAGATCTCTTTTAAGATTATTTTTGTACAATGTGGATACATTAGTAGTTTTCTCAAACACCAGAGGTCTGGCTGAATTCTTGCCACTTCTCTTCAACATCATTTCTTCAACTTCTGAAACCTATAGCAACTACATAATTAATGAAAAAAACTTTCAAAAAACACTCTTTTTTATGTAGTTTCATCAAATGCCTTTGGCTTATAGCCTACATTAATGGTAGACATGTCATTTAGATATAGAACAAACCTCATTTTTTCATTTGACAAAGAAACTAATTTTTTGTTTTATTCTCATGGAGAGAAATAAAAATGGTGACTAAGTCTCAGTAAAGAAAAAAGTTATCCCATTGCTGTTTAAATGGATACTATATCCCTACACAAGTATATATGGTGTAAAACCATATTCTAAATAATTTTTTAAAAGGCAGACAATATTCTCACAGTCTAGTGACTCAGTAGAGACACTTCTCAGGAATTTGTGGTCAAATATTCTTCACTGCAATGAATCTGCAGATATCCTCACATCACTTAACATTCATCCTACTAAAGGATACAAGTTACAAAAATTCAGTATATTTTATCTGAAAAGTATACTTGATATATTTACCGTGGCTACGGCTTTGTTTCAGGAAGAATCGAGAGCTTGTATTTTAATGGTAACATGAGTTGTGCCAGAGTTGAGTTGCTAAGTTCCTTAAAGCTAAACTGTAAGATCTTAATATCAAGTAAAGGGATCTTTAGCTATGAAATAGATTTTCCCTAACTGACCAAATAAGAATTTGACATATTGAAAAAGGTAACATTTAAGCAACATATCCTGTCTAGTTGTCTGGGGAAAAGGGGACGGGTTAGTCACATATTAATCAACTGTGCATGGAAAGAAAGAAAGGTAATTTTTAGTTTGTAAAATAACATTTCTGAATGGAAGCATTTCTTCTGGCTCTCAATATAAAAAATTTTGTAGACCCTTGCCTTTTATTAACACTCACACTACCAAACAAGAATTAGCCATGAAATAAAGTTACTCTAAGGCACATAAATCTTAAGAGCTACATTCTACTTCTTTCCCAATTCTCTACTTATATATAAACCATTTATCTTAGGAAATATTCAAAGGAATTACCCATTAAGCCAACAAAAAAATCTGGGAAGTCTGAGAGTAGCTCGGTTAGACTCTTCTAAAATATACAGAGATAAACCCTCACCTTGGCTACAATGCATATGTTGGCATTGACTAACTTGTGACTGCATAAAGTAAAAGTGCTCTCATACATACATTATTCATCCTCTATATTACTTGTCCTGACCTTTCAATTTAATTTCATTTAACAGAACCTATTACATTTACTCTGGCTGCATGAGATTATGACAGACATTAATGAGCCAGATTTTTAAGTGCGTTGAAGATAAACTGACTGCTTAAGAGGGCTTCCCCGTTTAGTTCCCCTGATGTGTATTGCAAGGGGAACTAGGACACCAATATTTTTAGGGCTTCATTAGAAGTATAATACTGATATGTCCCCATGTCTGAATGAAGTCAGGTTTGAAACTTGCTGGTAATGTGAAGTTACACGTAAATCAATACTAATTTGGTAAAATTTAAAGTGAAATTTTTCAAAATAATAAACAGGTTGACTCAATTTTACTCTCTATTAAAAAAAAAAAAAAGCTGAACCACAGATTTATCTCGGAATTGACCTCTGAGGCAAGTGTATAATAAACATTCTTTTTTATTGGTTCTTCCACTGCACCACCCATTTCTCTACCAAAAAAGCAGACTGTGAAACTTAAGTCATACAAGTGTCAGTTCTTGCAAACAGGCTGCTTGTTTGAGTTAAAAATGTTTGACTATCTTTTTAAAGTTTTCAAACTTCTCTCCCTCCACATGAGCATGCTTTTTTACATTTACTACTGCCTGCTGTTTGAAGGCAGTTAAGGGCTTTGTTGTTATTGTTGTTGCTGTTGGGAAGCTGGGGAAGGAAAAGCCCATAGAACAGTTTTGGGGACATATTTATTTAAAACAAATATTAAAAACTCTAGATCCTCCAAAAAAGTAATGAGGATGATATCTCACCACTCTTGTAACATCAGTTGGGCTTACTTTATTTTCAGTGACATACAAGTACATCTGAAAATACAAGTTACATAGCAATGACTGCACAAACTTTATGCCTGGAAAAGGTATGCTTAAGGCTGTACGAAAAGTGAAAATTCAAAGTACATTTTATGGTAGTGGTGTCAATAATGATTTTAAAATATATAGGTGTTGTCACTTGAGAAAAAGAATGATCATTTCAACAACTTGACTTTGAGGAACCGGGTGTTGAGTAGACTGTGCTAAAGCTAAATTATTTCAAGTGTATATAATAACAAAACTTTAAGTGTGGTGCATTCACTATTCCAAGAATACTAGTCATTGAATCAGAAAGATTAACAAGTCTCCAGTTCTTAAGATGATTTATCCCAATACCCCAATGATAACATGCGCTATAGAATCAGACAAAAAAAGCAGTAAAATATGGTTGAACACATGCGTTCCACACAGTAGTTATGAGTTGCTCAAAAGAGCGAAGTTCTAAAATTTATTTTGATTTTCTAAAACTCACTCACTTGTGACCAATCTCATGTGCAATGGTAAAAGCTGAACCCAGGCCAATGTCTTCATTAATGCTGCAGCTTCTTTCAGGCTCACACATTCCAGCCACGGAGGCCAAGCCTGAATAAACAGAAGGAGACACAAAGGGTCAAGCCAAGGTGTTTCAGTCTTAAAAAGCCCATACTTATAAATGCCTGGATTCTTTTTAATAACCTCCATGCACAGAAGGAGCAGTTGGCAAAAGGTTAACTTTCTAGTCATTTGCAAAATCACTGGGGGGAGTTTCACTTTGCCGGCTAGACATTAATATTTTTTGAACTGCAGTCAGTGCTGGAAAATGTCTAGACTAGGGGTTAGATTTATAAATTTTACTTCTGGTAACTTGGGACCACCTAGTAACTTGAGCCAGAAGAGGGAATTCAAGAAAGCATTTCTATTTTAACATTCTACAGGCTGTAGAAAGCAAAATATATCCACATTATTTTTCTAAAGAGATCTGTTTAAATTTAGTGGGTTCATAAAAATATACAAGCAACTTTTTAGTTAACAAAAAAAAGGGAATCCCAAATGGTTTTCAAAATGACATTTTTACAAAAAACAAAAATGAATGATTCAAAAGAGAAAAAGGAGAATTGCTAAAGATGGGAGATTATTGCATTTTTTTAATCATCTGAAATTAGTCCTGATAGTGACGCAACAATTTCTTTAAATATTTTAATGGTAGGAAAGTCATTCACACATTCAGTGTAGCTCTCCCTTCTCCCATCCCCCTTCAATGCATTCGCATTTTACTAATAAAGCAAAAACTATGGTGTTAATTCGCTGACTCTAGTGAAATGTTATGTTACTCGAAGTATTCTTCCCTTGGGAATTTTAGTATGTAAAAGCTTTAATATTTACTTCCAAATGAATATCATGCTCTGTGAATTAGTACACAACTTTAAAACAGAGCTTAGAAAAAACAAATTTTGTGCAAAAGGTAAAATGCTATGTGTTATAAGAAAATAGATGCCAAGTCATACTTAACACACAGAGATAAAAGTTATTTATAAGACATTGAAGGAAAAGTAGGAAAAACACTTCATGTGTTAGTAGTCTACTATCATCATCCAAGTATTAATAATTATCTTCCCACCAAAAGTGATTTTAATCCAATTCAGTGAATACTTATTGAGTGTAATAAACAATATTCTGTGCTAGGTACAATTTCCCGGTTATTCTAATTTGGAATGATAAAAGATGTTCAATTCATATTTTTACTGAGAAAGCAGCTCAAGAAATTGTTTCTGTGTATCTTCTAATACAAAAAGTCAACATAATAACCCCACTGGAACACAGATGAGGTTAGTGCTGGATTTGTTTACAGATTATTTACTTTTCCTGCTGTTTTATGTGGAAGAGTCAGGAGTTGTAGATGGGGTTGATTTCTGCCTCACAGAGTTATTATAAACACTGGGGTCGCCCTTGTACTGCCCCTTCCATTCACTTAGAAGTCTTGGGACGTGAAGAAGAAGATGTAAAAAAAGGAAGTAGTTGGGGCAAGGCAACTTAATTTTTGTAGTTAATCAAAAACATCTAATAAATTCTAGTTTCGAACTCCAATGAGAGAAGGCAAGACAGAGAGAGAAAGAAAACAAAAAAAGTTTGCAGCACATTATCTGGCTTCAAGCTCTTGGGTTCAATATGGTCCATAAAATGGGAAGAACAAAGCCACTCAAAACTGTTTCTGTTTTGAGCTTTATGAAATTTGTTTTTATTTTTTAAAAATAATTACTAAGAATAATTATTAAATTACATTTGTTATATTTCCAAAAATATATTCTTTCACGGGTTAGCTTTTCATTTGTTGTTTGGTATGTGCCATGTGACTGTGTTTTTAATTGAGAATTCTCAACGACTCCCCAAGGTATATTTGCAAACACAGAAGGACTTCTTTCTGTATCTGATATAAAATGGTTAGCTCTACTAAAAGAATAACTCAAAAAAGAACATGTTTGGAAAATAACTACTACTTGTTGAAAGTATAAAGGTAAATCTTAACTAAAATAAAAGAACAATCTAAAAGCTAATGCATTTGCACCACCTCCAACCATTTTCTGTATTCCTATAAAATTGAAGCTGTCAAAGTTCTTATGTGTGATTGTGTTAATAGGAGTTTGATTACTATTTGGGTCATTTAGATTTCCTTAGTTTGATGACCACAATTTGCACCCTTAAATCTACTTAGCCATGTTACAAATGGTCATCAGGAGCACTAAACAAGAGAATATGCAAGAATCAGCATAAAAATCAAGGTGAAAGTTACCAAAATGGCTATTCAAAAAGAAAAAAACTGATCAATTCTGATAATATATTTTTCACATAAGATCAGTCAACACATGTATAATATATATGTAGTTCATTTAGTTTTATAGACAGTATAAAAGATAATTTATAATGGTTTATAATTTGAAAACAACATATTTTGCTTAAAAATGCATTGAAATGTATTGATTCTAGAAATTAATAAACTATCAAAGTTTGAACACATTATTTTGAGGGAAACAAAAGGAGAGGTAGGGTAGGAAAATACCTCAAACTACTTGGCAAAAATGACAATAAAAGTACTAGGCAGTGTTATTACTAATGTTCCACTGAAGAACATATCTCAATATAAATAATCTATATGCATAAAGCAGAATAGAATGTGTACAGACATGTACATGTTTCCTCAAATACATAGATATACTAGAAATATACAAGCTCTAGCTTGTACCTTCTTTGAGGCTTAGTGTCTACTGTATTTCGACTGATTAAGCACTTAGTAAATGTTTTCAGAATTTGATCAATAACAGAGAAGGTAAGTTAAACACTATAGGTAATTTCCACATTAAATAATATCAGCTCAGTACTTTACTAAAAACCGTTATATTTTCTTAAATGATTTTAACAATATCCCTGAGGCATTAAGGGCAAATATTGCTTCTACTTCATAGATAAGGAAATTGAGGAACAAAAAGCTAAATAAACTATAAAAGGTAATGTACTGGAACTGTCAAAACCAGTGGTTAGTTTCCAGTTCAGGATCTTGTTAACCTAAAACACTACTTTTTCTTATGAGCTCTCCCAGCAGAGAGCTCTTTCTACATGATGTTTTTTAACTAGCAAACTTCTCCATCATGATACTCATCCTTGGCAAACAGGAATTTCTTCTTTAGCCATAATTCCTGAGGGAAGTGAGGTAGGAGAAGACTGAAATGCAGGTAAAGTCATCAAAAGAAATTTTAATCTCTAAAGAGATAATCAACTGAACTCCCCAGCAGTTGGGTAAGACCTTTTCTCCTCCTTGTACTTGAATTTGATCTTCCCAAAATTCTTAAGAGGTGCATAGAAGCAAATCTCATAATTACTCCTTTACAGATAAATAAATTGAGACTTGTCATAGAGAAACGAGAGAATTCACCTTCAGTTGCTTAACTTCTGAGTCTGTAAAAAGCCTCTATGATACTTAAAAAAAAAAATCATAGAAAAAAAGTTTCTTTTTTCAAAATAACTCTGGTTGCTTAACAATTTAATCTACTTGAAAGCTACCATTCTTCCCTCCCATTTGCATTTTAACTTTTACCAGTATAAAGTCATGCTCTACAACAAAATGTGATTTTTAAAAATTCTATAATACAACAGAAATGAATTTTAAGGAACAAATGATATTTGGGGAGCACACAAAAAAAATGCTGTCCTCTCTACTACTGTCTGTAATGTATAAAATTACCTTTTTTGCTCAGGCATTAAAAATTTCCAATATTTTAATTTATAAGGATATACTATTTCCATCAAATTGTTTCCCAAAATAGTACTATTTTCAATACTTCTTCAATAAGTATCATCAAAGTTTCTTCCTTTCCTTCCCTTTCGTAGTATGAGATTTGAAGATGCTGGTTGCTTTTATTTGCTCTCATACTCACTGGCATTTTTTGAAAATACATTATAGAGACAGATTACATGAAAATGAGTGGTGACTTTTTAATTTATTGTCATTGGTGATTGTGAATCATTTTCTAAGCTGTTTTTAATCATCATTTTACTTGTTTCCTGCTAAATGACATATCCACAAAGGTCAGATTTAACAATTTTTAGGAATAATTTCAGATGTGTCAGAAAGGAGAATGACAATAAGTAAAGTCATTGGACCAAAGAGACAATCTGAATTGTCCACCCTTTCTAACAACAACAACAACAACAACAACAACAACAACAACAACAAAACTTACCCAGTGTTCCACAGGGCTTATTTTTATAAGTGCAGATATCATATCTATAAAGGAGAAAAAAGAGATGAAATTTGTAATCTGATCAAATTTGTAAAATATTTTCACATATTCATCACATTTCTTTCTTGGAACTCTGGTTGTCAAACCACAATCAGTGCAATTATGAGCAGCCAGCTGGAGTGTTGGCATTTTCAACACTCTGGGGGACACACCGCCAGCTACACTACACTCGCAACCTCTGGCTGCATGCCAATGGGACACCTGCCAGTGAGAGAGAAAGGTTAAAGTGGACGTTTGTAATTGCGAGTCCCATAAAACCATCCAACTTACTGTTTTGAAGCTAGAATAACTTCTCTGCAGACTGCTACTGCTTCTACAAAAAGCAAATAAATGGCTTTTCATTCCCAATCTCTTATAAACCTGCTAGAATATTTTCTTACTATAGCTAGAGACTGTATTTTATACTTCTGAACTGCAAGCACTATTTGGAGTTCTTTCAACTCTAACACAGGTTCTTGGATTTTTTGTTTTTTAAACTAATGCAATACTAGCAATAGAAATAACATTGATATCACATAGTTTTCCTAGTTGTATACCAGCAATTTAGCGTGGTTAAAATACAAATGTTTTTTGTATTTTATAGATTTATAAAAAGCAAACAAAAAGCTCTATAGAAAATTTTCCTAATGTTGGTCAGATTTCTAACGCTGTGTTGAATTATAACTCAGTACAAAAGATGGAGTTCACAAATATGCTGCAGAGTTTAAAATGTATTACATTGAGAATGCTAAATCAATATTGGTATAAATGCTTGTATTAAGCATTTATCTAACATTTCTATAAATTAATTTTGCAGACCAAAAGTATACAAAGTTTCTTAAGTGAGAATAAAAAATAAATTTAAAAAGACTGAACATTTTTATTTGCCTATGTTTTATGCTAGGGAAAAAAAGCTTTTCAGGAAAAAAATAAAATTTCACAAATTATAGGAAAATTCAAGTTGTGAAAGTTCTCTTTTATTGTACATAAATGATAATCGGTCCTACTACTGGGGTAAGGGGTTACTGATTAATCCTCTGATCAACTCTTCATCTTGTTTGAACTCTACAAATCTTAGATTTGAAGAAAGGGATTTCTTTTCCTCTTGCATAACTTTCTCTTCTTACCACTCTCACACTCATCCTTTCTCTTCTCTTATAATTGGTAAACCAGAGGATTGTAGTATCTGGTACTCTCTTGAATGTAAGATTTACAGAGGGTACTTGGTGAATTTACAAAAGCACCAGAAGGTATATTTTGGGTGTCCCAATCGATTTATCTTGTGATCACAGTGTGGAATGCCTATATTACATGGACAGAACCCATACCAGCAGTCTTCAAGAAAATATAAACAAAGATTTTCCATGGGTAATGCAGATACAAACGTTTAAGTAGAATCTATTTCTAAATACTCAATTTCTACATGTGCCTATTCCTAAAATTGACCTGCCTGAGAATGTACCTGCACGCCACCAGTTTTCCTTTCCTCTTTGCCTCTCACAATTGCCATGTTTTTACTTACAAAAAAAAAAAAAGAGCATATTTCTCTCTCATCCTAAACCTTATTATGGCATTTTGTCCCATATGGTATACAAGTCTCCAAAGCATAATGCAAAGGAATAATTCAAAAATGCATTGATCCTGGGGATAATCTCTTCTGAGCAAAGCAAGAAAAATTAAAGGGGGTGATGCTGATTTCATCCTGACAAGACTATATGCCTTCTACAAGTCTTTCTGATTGCTTATTAATCTATCTATATATCCATCTCCCAATTAGAATTCAGATGTGAGATGGTTGTCATGGAGTGTGTTAACACATTCATTTGATTTAACAAATGAAGTCAGGCTTGTTATTGACAATTCAGACTTAGCCAAGTAGTTTAGCAAGGAGGATTCATTTAGCCAATTAGATTATGTGGTGAACATTGTTTGTGTTTCAATGAAATAGGCAACTACAAAGTTTTGACAACATTTATTTAAAGCATATATACACTATATAGTATGTTTTAAACTACAGTTTCTGTGGCTACTTAAATTTACGATAAAAGTATTTTAAATATCAACTTTAAAACATGTGAAGTGGTATATCACTTTTCAAACTTATTTTAGGAAGCAAATTAAGCAAAAAGTTTGAAGATCACAGACAAATACAACTTGTATCTACACACTATAGCAATCTTTTCTTCTCTCCTCTCATCACTCTCATTTTGCGTACACCTTTTATGCTATATTTCTAATGAATATTATTTCATTCTATCATGACTGCCCAAAATACCCACATAAAGGCTAAAGCTACCAACAAATAATACAAGCTAAACATCTTAGACTAAAATAATTTTATTTGCATTTGCCTCAGCTTTCCTCAATCCTCTAACAGACCTATAGAATTCTCTATAGCATATTCTATAGGGAAAAGACATACCACTTCCACATGGCTATTGCATTTAATTCAATTCACACTGTATCCTTCTCTATTCTATATTCAGAAAGAGCAATTTTTATGATCTATGCGTGACTTTCAATACCAAATACCGAAGAGCAACATTTTTGCATTCATTCTTTCATATAAGATTTGCTAAGCACTTATCATATGCCCAGGTATATAGTGTTTGTTATATGCCAGAATCTAAAGATATTAGTTATTTATAGTCTATTTGGGAAAAGACATATAAGCAGGTAAATTACAAAATAATGTGTAAAGATAATTAAATAAGTGTAAAACAGTTAAACTTATACACAATAAAGACAATATTTGTTAGTTATTATAATGATGATTATTGCCATTGTCAGGTTACATACAAAATCCTATGGAAATACAGAGGAAGGAGTGATTCCACAATAGAAAACTAGGAAACAGATTCATATAGGACATAAAGTCAGAAACAAGGTTTAAAGACATAGCTAGATAAAATAGAAATGCAAAGGCATTCCAGGCACAGAACAAGATAATCAAAGGAACAGGGTCTGGGAAAGGTAAAGCATCTGCAGGAAACTATAAGTCCAGAGAGGCTGAAACATTGACTGTAGAGAATAAAATATCAGAAAATAAATTTAGAAAGTTGGTGTTGGGAGGGACAGATTATTAAATACTTTCAATGACCAACTAGATTTTTTTTCCCTATAGGCCAAAGAAACTTAGAAGATATTTTGCAAAGTAGGAAAAAAATGTACAGTATGTTTATATGAGTGTGTATACAAATTAAGTTTGTATACAGATAAAAGCTGCAAAGATAATGGTGGGTAAAGGGGTAGGAGAGAAGGGAGAATATAATAATTTTTACACTATTATAAACATTTCTATATGACAAATATTCAACCAGAAAGAGTTTCAGCTATGCCTGTCTCTGATGATCAACACAAGAAGTAATTGATTATTAGTCTAATAAATGTTTAACAAATATCAAAAAACGTATTTTTCATTAAAGGAAGAAATTAGTGGCATTCCAGACTTGCAGATTGGCTAAAATATTTCAGAGGTACTCCTCCATTCTGCATGAATACATACAAGTATCCAGCAAACTTTGTAGGCTGCATGCAGGTAAAGCATCTGAGATTTGTCTTCTGTGTCCACTCATTGGTTTGGAAGGTCATGGTGCCGGATGACAAAATAAAGATAACAGAATTCTGCCTTAAGATATGTTCATGTACCTATTGAGTGCCTTTTTGCATTGTCAGAGCACCTAAATATCAAAAAGTTGGAATGTCAAGCATGAACTATTTTGTTTCTTTAATAAATATTTGAATGCTTAATAAAATTTCATCTAAAACTTCTTTTCATTACAACTGACAACAACACTTACTCACCAAACCATAAGAGTTTGCCTGACCCTATTATCTTAGGTCAGTTTGAAAGAATAAAAATTTCTAATTAATGGAAAGAAGAAGTGATGTGGTTAATAAGAAAAATAATTTACATATGGCTATATCTACTGTGATATATATTTCTAAAAGATGACTCTTCTTCAGGATGTTCTTATAATCATTAATAAACTTTAGCCATGGATTAGAAATTTTAGTCTTACTCATGAATTACATAATACAGAATCAAGTTATATTTATTTCAAAATTGGGAACAATAAATTTAAAAAAAAAACAAAGTTTCTCTTCAGGTAAACTTCCTTAATTGTACTGAATTTCCACCTCAATGTAGAAATGATTTTAATAAAAATATTTTTCCAAACCTTGATTCTTTGTGCTTGCTTGACACTGTTAACTATATATAACAAAATGTTCAGCATACTTTCAAGGCAATTATTTAAAACATTTTTTAAATTAAAAATTGCTTTCATTCACTTTCATATTTTCAAAAATTTACTATTCTTTCACATTTTACCTTTTCTAAAATTTCTTTTTGTGTGTTATTTCTTATTCTTGAGTTGTCTAATTCAAGCTATACATTTAAATTACTATTCCTCAGTCTTCTTACATCTTACTTTTAAACGTAATTTGTGAGGATTATATGGCATAATATTGGAGAATGATATTTAAATGTAAGATGTGAGAAGACTGAGATATATATATAGGAGCTGAAATAAGCTGGTTCATACTTGGTCTCATTTGAGAAATCATGGTTTCTCCTGACTTCCTCATTTTTACCTTGCATCATATTAATTCTACATCCTATCAACTTTCTCTGCCATACTGTGGTTTTGCCTGATTTTCCTCCAGATCTGAGCCAGTTCAGGAAAAATTGCTAAAAAAAATAATGCAAGGATTCTTGTTTTATCCCAAAGATATAACAGGTGTTCTTTTAGGACATCTTGCTATGGTCCAATATGAAGAAAGAAGAGACTAAAGAAAAGGAATTCCCCATTGCTCATTCAGCCCCCTTTAAACAAATCAAGTTCTACTAAATCTTGACCAATCTAGACATAGCAGGAGCTTCTAAACTTGAGCCTTCGATCTAAACTTAGGCCAGGCTAAAAAGTACACTGGAGTTGTAAAGAGTACCAGAAAAGCTGAAATATGATTAGAAAAGGTCCTCTAGGTTCTGAATTTCATAGAGAGATACCACCTTATCACTGTGGACTTATTTTATTTTCATATCAGAAAAATAAAGGCCTCTGGGCATATTTTAAAAAATTAAGAAATATGGTCTTAGGGAAACTACATAAAGCCAAAACCTAAAGGAAATAAGGGATCTAAATTCATAAGGTAGGACTGATTGGGCAAGATCAAAACCAAAGAGGTTGGTTGAATATCTGTTGATATAGCATTGGTATACTTTGCTGTTGTGAAGACACCTCTTTAATCTCTTAATCATTTTTGGCTAGGTATGGCTATCAGAAGAAACTGACCAAAACATATGATTAAGTTCCATTTTAAGGTCTGCAAAATATAACACTATCTTATGATGATGAAATACCTGGTTGGGTTCTTAAAACCTTTCCCCAAAACTACATTCCATTCTTATGTAAGAGCAGCAGTCACTGCGAAGAATTCCTTTCATTGATTTAGTATTGAATTGGAACGAATCAAAATCTAAACTTTGAAACTCATTTGTTTAATACTGAGTCACAGACTTACTTCCAAACAAAAATGTCCTGGGTACTGCGCTGTCTCCTCTAATTCTCTTAAACTTGGTGGTGAAAGCCAAGTAATAGTGACACAGCGAACTTCTATTTTCTTTATATGCACAGAGGCACCAGCACTATAAAATTGACTTCGGTTATAAAAACAATTGTAATGAAAATAATAGAGAAAAAAATTATTTTAACCCAATGTATGTAAGAATATACACCATTCCTTATGATAAATGAAAAAAACTATAAGACCACTTGTTTTAGTTTGGGCTGTTGTAGAATACCATAGACTGGATGGTTTAAACCACAGACATTCACTCCTCACAGTTCTGGAGGCTGGGAAATCCAACATCAAGGTGATGGCAGATTTGGTGTCAGGTGAGAGCCTACTTCCGAGCTTGCAGACAGCCACCTTCTTGTGTGCTCACATGGCCTCTCATTGGTGCTTGCTCATGAAGAAAATGTTCTAGCGTCTCTTCCTCTTCTTATAAGGGTACTTATTCCATCACGACCTTATCTAAACCAAAGTATTTCCCAAATGCCCCACCTCCAAATAGCAACACAATGGGGATTAGGACATCAACATTAGAATTTTGGGAGGGAAAACGAATAGTCTGTCCATAATATTTTACACTTATCCTCCAAAATTTATGTTTTCTTTCATACAAAATATATTCATTCCCTCCCAATGACCACAAAAGTCTTAACTTATTCCAGTATCAACTCAAAAGTCCAGAGTCTCATTTAAATATAATCTAAATCATATATGGGTGAGAATCTAGGTATAATTCAATCTGAGGCAAAATTCCTTTTCAGTTGTGAACGTGGGAAACCAGAAAAGCTATGTATTTCCAAAACACATTGGTGGGACAGGCATATTATAAATGTTTCCGTTCCAAAAAAGGAGAAAACAGAAGGAAAAAAGGGGTAATGGGTCCCAAATAAATACAAAACCTAGCATGGCAAATTCCATTAGATCTTAAGACTTGAGATAATCCACTTTGGTTGATGTTTTGTCCTCTGGACCCACTGGAGTAGCAGTGTCACCCCATGGCTCCACAGGGCGTCCCACCCCTTCAGCTTGGCAGAGTGTAGCCCATATGACTCTCTGTGAGGGCCCTCCCATGTGACTCACAGTGCAGCAGTCCTATCTTTTGAAACCAAGAAGACCTTAAACCAGGTAGAAGCAGTCTTTAATTAAGTTCCAGTTCTTTTTTGCTCAGCAATTCCTTCTGTTAATTCATTTCTCTCTTTTCGTATTTTACTATAAGCAGCCGGGAGGAATAAAGCCACTCCCCTTTAACACTGTTTAGAAATCTCCTCAACTAAATGCCTATTTTCATCACTCACATGTTCTACCTTCCACAAAACACTAGGACATGAACATGATTCAGCTAGTTTATAACAAGAACTACCTTATCTCCAAGATTGGACAAATAACATATTCCTCATTTCTGAGACATCAACAAAATGGCTGTTATCATCCAGATTTCTATATTAACATTCTGTTTGTGATTACGTGTGTGGTCTATAAGAAGATGGAAGCTTTCTCTACAACTCTCCTCTTCTCTTTCTGAGCTATCATCAGAATTGCCTTTAAAAGACCCTTCATGATAATTCTGGCTGCTCTATCACGCCCCTCAAAACTCCACCAGCCTCTACTCATTAAGAGTTCCAAAGCTTTGTATTCTTAGATATTCTTTTACAGCAGCACCCAACTTCTCAGTACCAATGGCTGAACTACTCAGCTTGGGCTTCTATAACAATATACTATAGACTGGGTGGCTTAAGCAACAACTTATTTCTCATAGTTGTAGAAGTCCAAGATCAAGACACTGGCAGATTTGGTGTCTGGTGAAGGGCCTCTCCCTGACTTGCAGACAGACACCTTTTGCTATATCCTAACATGGTAGAAAGAGAGAAGGCTCTGCTCTTGTCCTCTTCTGAAAGGAACACTGATCTCATTATGAGGATCCTTTCTCATGGCTTTATCTACGTCTAATGACCTCCTAAGGGCCCACTTCTTAATGCCATCTCAGTGGGAGTTAAAATTCAACATATGAATTTTATGGGAACATAAACGTTCAGTACATAATACCACTTTAAAAAAATTATTTAAATGGCTCAATTTATATACCTCATTTCACAGTTTACATCTCTGATAACATTAATATCTTTATCGGAATGATATTAATTATCTGAAGAAAGTTATTTGCTGATATTTTTGAAATACGTAAAACCTAAGACCAACCAACCATCTGTATACTATGTGATGAGGTGAAATATTTATTATTATTATTATGTGAACATCTTATACAACAGTTCTCAAAGATATGTCAGGGTTATTTGCTTAAATAAATACTAGATACTTTTAGCTACTAATTCCTATCATGTCAGAGGCTGCCCATGATTTTTATCATGGAATGAATTAAAGATTAGTTTGTAAAATACCTTGGAGGCCATTCACATACATCATACTATGAGTTTTCCATTCATTCTAGTAGATGTTTCTATTGGGAAACATAGAGATAGTTTAGCCACCAACGTCTTTTGCCCTTGCAAAGTAGTCCCCAAACCACTGCAAAATATTGGTCTAGCTAAGATTGAGACTTTCATATTTAAGTAATAAAAATCTATCAATACAGGGTTTTCATCTCTTTGCAATCATCAATAATTTCAATTCAACAGATTGCCAGAACTGTCCTCTGGGCCTTTTCTCATTACTATTTTATTGTAATTTTTCCTGGTTAACCAAGGAACTTTCTCCTTTTGTCATTAAATTGCAATGTTTGTTTACAATGAATAAATTGTTACTATGTTTTTACACATTTACAAAAATGAGCTATTACATTGTTTGCATCCTGCTTTTTAGTTACCAATATATTTTAAACATTTTTGTATGTCGGTAAAGACATATGCAAATCATTTTAATGGCTTTATCAAATTCCATTGTATGGAGATGTAGCAAAATTTATTTAAACAATTCTCTATCGTTGAAAACTATTATTTCCAAGTTTTCTGATATAAATTTAATCACAATGAACATCACTATTGTCTTTGCACATCTGTTTGATAATTTTTCCATTATAAATTCCCAGAAGTGAAATACATTTAGGGATCATTTATATTGTCATGATCTCGCCCTGCCCACTTCTCTAGCCTTATGTCCACTTCTGTCCCCTCTTTGCAAACTCAAACCATATTTTCCTTCTTTTTGATTCTTGAAAATACCATGTTTCTTCCTATTTCATGAACTCTGACATAGCTATTCCCACCATCTGTAAGACTTTTCTATTGACTCTACTCTCTGTTAGGTTATTCCTACTAATCTTTGGATCTCTGGTTAGTGCACTTCCTCAAAGAATTCTTCCTTGACTCCTGAGTTTCCCCTAATAAATACTTGTTGAGCTCCCTAAAATTTTCCTTCATAACTCTTATCAGACTGGTAATTTCATGTATGTGTCTTTCCTACTAGATTGCAAATTCTTTGAGATTAGGGACTGGTCTGTTTTGCTCACTACTGTATTCCAGCACCCAGCACATTGCCTAGAGCATGGTAAGTAGTCAGTGTTTATAGAACAAATGCCCTCTGTAAAGGCTCTATCTGTTTATGCTCCACAAGCCCATTTCCTAATACCCTTATCAACAGTTAATAGGAAGAAAGTTATTTTTAATGTATCAAAACACAGTTGGATACTGAAGTTCCTGCATGTTTTTCAGGAAAGCAAAAATTATTTAAAGGCGTATTTAATAGTGTTGTCTTGGTAAGTAGATAATGGAATAGGTTTAATTCATTAAAATTTTATCTACTAAATAAAATTTTTATTTAAAAGATTCTTTCATATTAGTGGATCAAAAAATTAAACTAGTTTTTAAAAAAAATGTATACCGGCAGCTTATCATGTGGTGGGGTAAGAAAAAACATAAAGAAAACTAACATACACTTCATCTTAAGAAGTTTAGAATCTTTTCTAAGATCAGTAAAGATTTAATCAGGAACTACCAGCAGAAGAAAGTGTGTTCATACTTTTACTCCCCTGGAATACAACTTATTGGACTGAACTTGGTCATTTTATTTTACTTTTATTTTTTTATTAGTTTCAAGTACACAGTACATTGGCTAGGTATTTATATAGTTTATAAAACGATCCCCTAATTGTACCTTCTCGCCTATGGTTTTCCACCTAGCAAATACATTAATGCTAACTGCATTCTTTATGCCATGCTCCCCATCCCCATGACCATCTATCAATTACTAATTTGTACTTCTTTAACCCTTCACTCCATTCTCCCAGCCTCCCAACTCCCATTCCTCTCCGTCCATCACCAAATTGTCTTCTATATTTGTGAGTCTGTTTTTGATTAGTTTGTTCTTTTTTGAACTTGGTCACTTTAGAGTTTTTTTTTGTCATCCTTTTCCTTTGTTCTTTTACATAAATTGGATAATTTTTCCTCAATGTAGATATATTCTTTCAGTTCCAACCTTACTTACAACTTCAAAATTTAAATCCTTAAGTATCTCTTAATGAGATGAATAAAAAAATCTTTTATCCAACTTTATCTTATACAGCGCTTATTATTCCTAAAGCATAGCTTTGTTCATGCCATTCTCTCACTCAAAGTAGCAATTATCCCCCAAAATCTAAATACTTTAGTTTGGAGTTCAAGACTGCTCAAAATCTAGCTTACTTCTCTCTAGATATGTCCTCTACTTGTCAAATTTGACTATATACTCACTACTCTTTAAAAAGGTCTTCAACTTTCCATGTCTTGTTCATGCAATATCCTTGAAACTCTAAATACCCTTTGAGCTCAAATACCTCAATCTTCTTGTAAACTAGAGTGATCTGTCCCTTCTCTAATTATTACAGCTTTCATATGTTTCACTTTTTTTATAGCATGATGATTTACATAAGCTTTATTTTCTTCCCAGATACCATCACCAGTATTTAGGAGATATAATAATATCTGCTCATCACAATAAAAAAGGAGGAGGAGTAGGAGAAGGACGAGGAGGAGGAGGAGGGGGAAGAAGAAGGAGAAAAACAATAACTATGAGAATTCTATGGGTTTCTGAACCCTGGGGTATTTATATTTCTCATTGTAAAATTATTAAATAGTCTTTAGATTATGATTCAGTTTTTCATGCAGTTTATCTGTAAGAAATAAAAATGCTTATTATGTTTAACTTGACCATTGTTGACTCTATATTCAAGTCCATAGTCAGCTATATTCTTCACTGTAAGTTAATAATGAGTGGGGTATTTTGATTTCATATAAATCAGTTTCAAGAGTTTGGTTAATTTAAGTGTATCTTTAATAATGGCTTTGCATACTTACAAAAAACCAGGTTTTGAAATCTGATTAAGGGCTAGGTTCTATAGTATACTAAATTCACTTAATAAATCCCACTCTGAAAGATATACAGTAGCTGGATAAACAAACATGCTATGTATTTTTATTATTAAAATATTTACAATTACAGCACATAGAACAAAAATATATACATTTTTTTAATGAAAGGAGTTAGTGTTCTAAAAAATAAAATAATTAACAGGTTGTTCTTTGCTTAGAAAACAAATTACTCCCTAAAAAGATACAACTTCCTCAAGCATTTAGAAAAATATTACATTTAGCATCAACATGTAATGGAAATGCTTTATAAGCAATAAAAAAATTATCAGTCATTTTATATTATTTATAAGTAAGGACAGTTTATACAAATAACTTTACTTACTTTATTATACCTATTTTTCCCTAAATTTTTACTATAGCATCTTTTTAGTTTTACAGAACATGGTAGACTGACCACAACAGCTCTTTCCCTTAAAATAGAGTACACAGCTTATTTTGTCATCTTGCTCAAAAACCTCAAAACCAAAGAAGATGTTTAAAGTAAAAAAAGGAAAAGCATAATATACATGTAGAGCATTGCTCAATAAGAAAAAGAAATTTTCTATTGTTAGTACATAGGTCTTTGAAATCTAGCCACAAGCAATCCATATTCCGGTTTTGTTGGACAGCACTTTGGTAGTTGATTTGAAAAGATAAGTAATTTTTATTTATGGTCAGACAAACCATTTAACAACATTGATTTTGAAAGCCTGACTACATTTTTAAAATGCATATGAAAGGGTTACTCTTAAAAAAAACACACACACACACACACCACAGCACTTTACCATTTGTAAGTACATATATAAAAGTTAAAATTTTAAATAAGATTATATTTAAAATTCAATATAATCATTTCTCTTTGTTATTGTTATTTATCATCAAACCAATTAATAAGCAACAGCTGTCATTTGTCTTCTAAAGCATGGTCTAGTTAAAAAAGTGGAAGGGTGAAGTGGGTAAAGAGTATTAAATATATGGTAGTTGAAGAAAACTGAACTTTATACAGATGTCAAATTATAATGTACACATGAAAAATATATAACTGTATTAACCAATGTCACCCCAATAAGCTTAATTTAAAAAAGTGGGGAAAGAGGTCCTATTGACTATCCTAATTTAATGGAGTATCATACCACACTGTCTAATTAACAGAATTGACTGTAATTCAAACTACATTACCTCTATCAAGCCAACTAGATATATTTTCCATAAGCACTGATCATAAGTCATAATTTATTGGTCAACTGTTATTTTTCTTCAATCAGAAAAAAAAGAATTTAAAAATTGCAGGTTTACCTAATGAGCTATTAGAATAAGTGCCTCAAATGCCCTTGGAGCAGCTTGATGTTATCAGTAAAGAGCTAGTGTCACAAAAGATTTCACATGCCCCATAGTCACTTATTCTAACATTCTAAGTGTAAAATTCCTCCTATCTAATCTGAATCCTTCATGCTGCAGGTTAAGAGGATTACTTTTTATTTGACCTTCAGTGAAGTTTGAGAACATCTGGTCTCTATCCTTTATGCATAAATTAAATACCTCTAAATCGTCTCTTCTCTGAAATAATAATAATCTCTAGTACTTAAAAAATTTTTTTTAGGTTTCTTTTTCAACCCTTTAATTATCTTTGTGGTCCTCCTCTGAACTTTCTCCAAGTTCACCATGTCCTGCTTTAGTGGTAGAGCCCAGAGCCAGAAACAATGCTCTCACAAGGGCCTAACCAGTGACAAGTACAATGGAAAAAAAATCCCAAGTTTCCGACATTCTTGATTCTTATTTATGTGACCTTGTGTTTTCTTTAACCAAAACACTACCCTGTTAACTCATACTAATCTTATTATTTCTTTATTGCTAAGGGGGTTTCCAACTTCACTTAAATGTAGTCAGTTACTCATCCTCTGGAATTTGTTATTTTTTCTCTCTAAGCATTATATTTGTCCCCTACTATATTTCATTATCCTAGTTTCTCATCAATATTCCAATTTGCTAAATTATTTTAGTCTAACAAAAAGAATAAGGTGAGATAAGGCAGTGATGCCTCTTATCATATTTCTCTACAATTCCAATTGCCAATAATTTAAGATTAGAACACTTAATCATTACATGTCTATAAGAAGGGTTTGAGTGTTCTAAAAAACTGAGTGCCAGAATTTGTCACCCTCTAAAAAAGTATGATTGTGGAGGCCTTGCTAAATGTGTTCCATTAGCCTCTTGTCCAAGCCCAACATTGACTGCCTCAGAGAGTAGACAGTATAAGGCATGAACATCCAAAACTGCTTTCATAACTTCAAAAAATCTCAAGGAGGTAGATTAAAAATTTCCCAATATACTGACCAATTTCTTTCACAGAAAACAATGAAAATCTTGGAGGATTACAATATATTATAACTATTTGGGTTACCTTGCCCTAGTAGGCCTTCTTTTCTCTTAATAACTGTACAAGATTTGTTTGAATAAGTTTACTGATAAATATCAAATAAAGCACTTTCATAATAACCTCATTGCATGTGGAGCCATGCCAGACACAATACAAAAAAAATTAAACTGACCTGATTTCTACAGTATAGGAACTAGATATTTAAACTTACTAACAAAGAAGTATATATAGCCAGATAAAATCTATCAAGTCATCTATTGCTATTACACAGACATGAATTATATATTGTACTTAGTTCAAGAGTAAATGCACCGAAGTGATGGACGACAAGGATCAGTACTTAACTGCCATTGAGAAGAAAAGCAATCATGGTGCTCTATGCTCCATATGAACAAAGCAGTTCCAGCCAGCTTTTAAAAATATCTAGTGAGCACTTACATTGTTCTTTACAGGGTATGGAAGCAAAAGATGCTTATTACTGATAAAATAAGAAATAAAGGTCTACAGTTTAATTTTAAATGGTAAACCAAAAGAGGAATTAAAATGATTAAACATATTAAAAAGATGGGGATACATTCAGTGGTTTAAATCAGTGAAATCCACAAGAAAAGTAAATAAAAGGGAATCTCTTAAATGGACAAATCAAAAAACTATTATAAAATCCTGTTATTTAGAGATAGTGCACTAAAACCCTGAAATAACAACAGGAAAGAGATAGGAAAGGAGACTGCTGCTTATTACTCTAATAATATATTATTTTGACGTTAAAAACAAAATAGCAAAAATATCCTGTTCTACACAAAGTTGTCTAAAACATGATTCATGGCCAAAAGAAATTTAGAATACAGTAGATGACAACAATACAATATTAATATAAGAGAGTATTCAATAATCATAAGGGGCCATTAACTTTTTTTTTACATCTAAAAAATGTGCAGAATGCCTCCAGGCATATATGTAATTGCTCTTCTCTTATAATCCACTTGGGTATATATGAAAATTAATATCTTATATTTTGAATCTACTTCCAATTAAAAAAAAGGGTAACATTGCATCCTCAGTCAAAGAATATTGTATTTCAAATAAGCATAATAATAATATTACATTTACAAAAAATTCAGACCACTTATCACAGCCTGTTAAGGCTCTAAGTGATCTGGCCTTGCCTACCTCTCCAGAACGATGTTCCTTCTCACTCGCTATGAACTGACCACACTGATCTACATTTTTCCTCAAACATGCAAGGTTTATTTCAACCTGAGGATTCTTCCCTAGATCTTTATATAAATGAATGAAATTTACCTTATTGGTAAATGTCTGCGTTCCATAATCAGTGCCATAATAATAACCGGCTTAACATTATATTGCTACATACAATGCACACGTTAGCGTGAAACATTGTTAGGATTTAAAAAATGACATAATTACATGACATGTGTACAAATTTTAATAGTTCCCTTAGAAATTTTCTCATTTAGACCTCACAACTACCTCCACAGTGGAGGAACTAAAATAGTATTATTTTCATTCTATAAATGAGCAAATTGAGATTTACAGAAGTTAAATAATTAATCCAAGAACATTTGGCTAAGCAGTGGAAAAACTGGGTGGGGTTCTAACCCAACAATTTTAAAAAATAGTCTATTGTCCTTATCATTTGATGAGGGTGACACAATTAAAACTTCTACTTTTGGGAAGAAATTTGAAGATTCTTGTCCCCAGTATTTGAATCCTATGGAACACTGGGTAAACATGAACTCTCACTATTCTTTAGTTCCTAGTTAAACAAAATGACTGTGATATTTGCCAATAATTAACATTTGAAAATGCTTAAATGTCCTCAGATTAAAAAGTGTGATATTACTCACAAATTTTACATATGTGTGTGAATAAATTCATTCATTTATTCAACAGATAATTAACGAGAACCTACCATGTACAGGGCACTGTACTAGGTTCTGTGAATACATCAGTGAACAAGATACATCAGATTTCTATTTCTTTGGCTCTTTACTTCTAAAGGGAGTTGGTCTCCATATAACATTTTTGAGTTATGTAAATTTTAGTCAATATTGATACTACACTAAAAATATGTGCAGAAAAACCCCCAAAATCTCCATAGTAGAGTATTTGAATCTATTTTTTCAAACAATTATTAAAGTTTAAAAGTAACAAGGTATTAAATAATTCTATTTTACTTATCTTTGGATAAAACCTAATAGATAATATTAAAGCTATAAATATTTAAATTTATTCAAGTAATGCATATCATACATTCTACCAAAATTCTTCTGGGCATTTACGATATACTGGGAACTATTTAAAGATATTCCACACTCTGATAAAAATGTTTTATCCCTATTTGTGAGATAATTAAGAAATTGTATGCTACTTATGACTAATGTATATAAGTTCACTGCTCTTTTTAGACTGGTTTCAAATGCAATGTTAATGGCATATCCCATACATGTTCTAATTTTCTTTCCCTTTATGTCTTCTACCATCTTTCTACACAAATATGATAAATCCAAGATTCACCTCATCCAGGAAGCATTTTCTGCTGATCCATCTGTTGATCTCTTTTGAGCACTAGCTGCACTTCAATTATCAATTAACTATATATTACCTCATATTTTTATTCTTTTTTCTATTTAATTTTATCTCTCCAACTAGTTGGCAAGACTACTATAAGCAGAAGCAATGATTTCTATTTTTATATCCTTCTTAAGAGGGTTCTAACATAGATTCTAGTTCTAGAACCATCCCACCCCTCACTACTTGTATAACTTGAATGAGGGAAATAATAGTAACTACAGCTCCTAGAATTGTTTTGTGGATAAACCTAGGTACTGCATATATATACTGTGCATTTTGGCACAGTAAGTGCTTAATATTTTAATTGTTGTTGCTTTTGTTAATATGAATAAAGCTTTGTGAAGTAGTTGATTAGGTTCATCTAACTCTGGTTAATGGAATTGGTCTTTGGCAATTATGTTTGATAATACTAGTAACTTGTTATTCTTTCACCTATTAAAACTGAATCACACATTTCAAATTTCACAGGAGTAAACTGTGAATTTAAAAATAACAATAACTCTTTTACTAAAATTTGAAAATTTAAAAATAACAATAACTCTTTTACTAAAGATTATGAAGCAATTAACAATATCCTACTTTCTATAGATTCCTACTTAATTAAATTCACAAAACAGACACTGAAAGATGTATTCATAGTAGTATCATGTAACTAATAGCAAGCTGAGAACTGCCTCACCGTTTATTCTGACTTCAACAAGGCTTTCCTTGGAGGTTGCTAACCTAAAAGCTTATTAGTCCTAATGTAGTTAAGATAAATGAAGTGTCAGGAAGGGTTTTGCGGCAAGTATGAAGGCCTATTTGGCTGGTAAATTTTCCCCATCTGCCAATTTAAAGAGTCCTCAACCTTTCTTCCAAAAACACTATTCTTTTAGTCTTGTGAGCACTGTAAAAGTAGTCAACTTTTAAAAAGAATAGTTATAAATCAAATTTGAAATCCCCAAAGTGCTCTTGCTGCTTGTTGGCCAAATCTAGTATATCTTCGAATATTTTCCTTTCATTCCATGTCACTGACATTGCTTCCAAGACTAAAAATTTTTCTGAGCAAAAGTCCTGATGGCCACTCTTGCAAATTCATCATCATCCAAGGTTGTGCAGCAATATGATGTGGTGATGTTTTGTCACAAAATCATCATAATTGATGTGACTATCAACATGAATGTAATGTGAAAATAAATCATTGTGTGAATAGTTTAAAAATGTGATGACAATGATATGTTAAAACTGTACAAAAACAAGGTGGGGACTTTTTTAGACACAAAGAGCAAGATTCTAGAATTCAGAATGACTCTCCAAATACAAAAATAGTTGGAAAATTGATCTTCGCCCAAGGTTTCAACTTCCATTAACAACTTCCTCAATTCCTGGGCTACACACGATATGACTCTGTTCTCACCAAAGAATAGTTATGGCAAAAGGAAGATTGAGCTGTGAAACCCACATCTGGCATTACTGAACAAAGAAGAAAAAGTTTGACCAAAATGAAGACAGTCTTTTTCTCACTCAAAGCAAATTCCTTCTGTAACTGCACCTTTAGCTTGTCATGGCACTTAAGCCACTTAGGTTTCAAAACAGTGACCACTCGAGAGATAAAACACAAAGCCCCTTTGGATAAATAGAAATGGGTTTACTCTGCCCAAGAGAAATAGTAAAACAATGAGGAGACACGGGAAATCAAACATCCTCTCTAAACCATGATCAAGATTCTATTTTAATTCAATTATCATTAGCAGTTTTTTTTTAAATTAAATTTCTAGAGTTGTGTTAGTATTATAATAGGAACTTTTTAAATAAAACTAATAATGTACTCTTCAGGTATGAGATTATTTCAGAAAATATGTCTAGAATTTGTCATTGCTGTTATAACATTGGATTATATATTTTAATTCTGTTTATTTAGTTTTTAATTGCTTTCTATTCCCAAATGTCATTGTTCTATTACTCACTCCTAGCTGAAAATCAAACACATATTTTACAATAAATTAATGTTAAGAAACCATTCTTGTTAGGAAATTTATTTTTAGTACCAAGACTCCTACTTTTAGTAGACATATGTTTAGTTTACATTTAAATAATTTAAAAGTTAGACCATTTCAGATTTTGTCAATGTATTTCATATAACTGATTAATAATCAATATATTTATTTTGCAAGCTTGATAGTTAGAAAAATGCAGAAAGTCACAAAAAAATTAGATCAAGACAGATAATCCTAATAATAATCCAATGAAATATTCTTAGTTGCCAATATTTTATCTTGAACATAAAACATTTTTGTAGGTCTCTTACTAACTAGCTGTCCTCAAAAGAGCGAGCTCTGATCTCAGCAAATAGGAAAACTACATCCTGTTCATGGTTGTGGTATGACAATTATGCCTCTCTACAATTAGGTCAAATGAATACTGCTATTCTTTCCCCATGGTTTATCTCAAAAGCATATTGCATAAGAACAGAAGGCATGTAATATGAAAGGAATAGCCAAACAACAGGACCCTACCTCCCAGGATCTAGACAGCAGCTGGTTAGCCAGCCCCAAAGAGACATGCTTTTCAGTTCTTGTTTTAGAGAAAATATTTTGCACCTTTTCTTGTTAAGCATTTAATATCTTTCATTTATATGTATTATATGCCAAGGATCCCCTCTGTATATGTCTTTTCAAATAATTGAAACCAATAACAACACCATACTAATATTATCACTTTGTTCAAACTCTATCTTGCTGGGAAGTTGAAATTTATTAGGGATTTTAAGTTTCAACCAAACATTGATGCAGCTGCTCCCTTAAGTTTTAGGGTAAGTTAAAATTGTGTGTTTTGGAGAATGAACATTGATGGTGTTCAGCTTTATACCCATGCTTTCCTTCCATATCTAAACACTTCTATTTAGCTTTTTATTTTAAATGAACATGTCACATATTTTTCAGAAGTGATAAGATTATTAATGAAATAGCCTCTAGGCTGACTAGCATCCACTAACTGGATTTGGCAAAGAGTTTGCTGTGCAGCATGGTAAGGGGAAGGTAAGGGAGAAGAGAAGGGTCAAACAAATATTAAAAGAATAATTAATAGAATTTATTGCACTCAAAACTATGTATAAAATGAGTATATGAATTATAATCACTTGGGAAGCAATTAGACAGATGAATTATTGAAAAATTAATGAAATTGTAGATTTTACAGCAATATTATATTTGTAATTCAAAACCAGTTTCCTTATTTCATTCACACATTGAGTTTACTCTTAAAAAGCACTGTGATCTAATCCTTTAATCCAGGGACCTAAGAAAGAGTGAAAGTTATGAGAGTTCACAGAAGGAAGAGAACATATCCTCAAAACAACTCTAAATTTACCTGTTTCATATACAGAAGTTGCTAAAATACATCCCTAATGCTATATCTCCTTTATAAAATATTTCATTTTTTAATAGTTTTTATGTTAGTCTACTGGATCTTTAAAGTGAGCTTTTGGAAGATTTTGATCATACCTTCTCTGTACCATGTAAGAACTCCTAAGAACTTAGTTAATTTTGTGGATCCTCAACAATGATTTGCAAATAAAGATTATAATGCATTTAAACAGTGGCATCAATCTCTTTTGGAACCATCTAGAAGTGATTCAGCAGGCCCATGAATATGACTCCCATAGTGAAAAAAAAAAAAGGAAGCTGGCATTAAAAACAAAAACTGTAGACTAGAGAAAAAACTTTGAGTAAGAACAAGATGGCTTAAAATAGTTTATACAAACATGAAATAAGTTTTGTTTGGATTCTAAATTTGCAGTGAATTTACAATCCATCCTGCTCCAAAATTCCTCTTTATAAGATGTACAATTATGCTGAATGTCTCATTATTCCAAAGACACTCAAATAACCACCACTACCATCCACCTTAAAAAAAATTGTTTTAAATATATACATAAATTTGGTACTCAAAGTTCAGTACCAATACCACTTCATAGAACCAGGCACCTCGGTTTCAACCTACAACTCCCAAATTGTTTCCGTTTCTACACCACTGCAACTAACAATCCTGCCAGACTGCACAAAACCATCCAGTGGTTTTGTCTGATGTGGAAAAAATCCATGAGGGACTAGGAGGTACCACCAAATTCCTGCCAGGATAAAGATCTAAGTGGTTGGGCTAGAAATTGGTGCCTTAATCCAATACATCACCTTATTTCCATTCTCTATCTTTTTGAGTAAAAATAATTTTTACCATGGTAATTTTATACTTATCATTCAGAAAAAAAAAACTGTTTTGTATGAAGTAATGGTAGTATACCTGAAGGAATCATTCCAGTAGATTTTGAATCAGCTCATTTTTATAATGTTAAAATTTTGGCTGCATAATGATCAACAAGTTATGAAACGACACTATAGTTGGCTGAAGAAAACATGAAGTTAGCCTGTCAGGACACTGAGTTCTAGTCCTGATGCTACCAGTAACTAGTTACATTCTCTTTGGTTAGTCATCTCATTGTCATAATTTCCCCATACTGGCTCTCCCAACTCTACAGCATTGCCAGGAGAGCTAGATAAAATACTCTATATGAACAGCAAAGTACTTAATGAACTTAATAAACTAAATCAAAATTAATAAAATAACTTCATTTTTGTTTTTTATGTTTTTTTTTTACCCAGAAAGAACTCTGTCATGAATATTATTTGTCCTCTAAAAATAACTATTCAAGGCTAAGTATATATTTTTTCTGAGACTGTTTCCTAAAAACAATTAAATCTAGGAAAGTAAACATGCTGCTCAAAATCATATTCTATAGATATTTATTATATTAATTCAACAATGGGAAGTAGGACTTGAAGAGTACTTCACATGTTTTAGATAAAAAGTTACTATAATAGCAGGAATTACTGAGCTCAATTCTTTCAATCACACATTTTTCTTCTCTCTTGCTAACCTTTGATTGACTTCAGAAGAGATTTCTGTCTTTAGTAGTGGTAGAGACAAACAGAACTCAGTCTACAATTTTCACTCCAGGAGAGAAATCATTCGTAAATGTAATTTTGAACCCAAATTGAGCTATCCTATTTCAGTAGAGACCTTTTTTAAAAAGTTACTTATAAATATCACTGAATAAAAACAATTTGTTTCTGAAATTTGGCATCAAAGAATGTAGACAGAATAAATAACAAATCTGTTTATCCAAAATCTAAAAGGTAAAATTAAAACTATTCTTTTCCCATAGTATTGTATAATACCCAAGACAACCAAAGAGCCCATCAGGGTTCTGATTCATCGTATCTTAAATTATATTCAAAGCAATTTTTATATTGTTATTTATTATAGTCTAGTTCTTTGCATACATACCAATCCATGAATAACAGTATTTATAATTTTTATGTAAACAATGCTCCATCTTTCTGAAGAAAAAATAAAGAATACTGTAGTATGTTACTGATATAATTTCAACATACATTGCTTCAAATGCTGACTTTTCTATTTTTCTACTTTTAAGTCTATATGGTAAAACACTAAAATGGTTTAATCTATGGACAACAGGTTGTAACAAGAATTTCAACTTCTTTTATGCTAGGAAAATTGTATGTCCCTTATGCCTAGACTGCAAATAATGCAATTTTTAAAAATTTTAAAGTATTAGCGAAGTAAAAAACAATTTTAACATTAACATAATTTTTTTAAATCCTTATCTTCTCCCCACCCCCCAAATGATAATTTCTTGTATAAAATACAAAGATTATTGTAAATTTGTTTCAGACCAATACTTATTCTTCTCTTTGGCACTGAGTGTTTCAACATCTTGAAAATGCATTTGAGCTTATTTTACTATTATTGACTCCTTTCATCAAATCTAAAAAGGGGTCATACATAATCCACTAAATGAAAATACTTTTTGGAAGCATTGCTTAGTGGACTTCTGTCTGTGTAACATATTCAATTAAGGGTAAGAGACTTTTAAATAATCTTTAGGGAAAACTACTTGCCAAACAACACAATGTTCATGGTAAGAAAATTATCTTTGGGATTTATAATTTCAAATCAAAATAAATCATCAACTATTCAGAAAAAATAGTTTTCTATGTCAAATAAAAATGTTAACATCATGAAAAGCTTGTACCTAACTATGAATCATTTAGAAATCATCCCAGAATATTTCCATTTGATCTCAGCCATAACTTAAAGTTCTCAGAGCCAACTGAGAACTACCTTCACAATCTGTTATAAACTTAGCAAAACTGAAGTGCAGAAAGCACATGAAGATATGATAAGGACTCTGGTGTTCTGAACTCCTGTCACCTTGCCAAACACAGTTCACCATTAAGAAGCCAACCTCTCTGTGTTTGGAAGAGGCATAAATAATCCTCAATTTAACTGCAGGACATGGTTCTCTCTCTTCAAATATTGATGTGAAAGGCTTTTGGCTAAGTACAAGGACTATTTATCCCTGGAGAAACTGCAGCTGTGAGAGTTGACCTCAGCCTTTTAAGACCAAAAGATTCTGTCTGGGAAAATGACTTACTGATTATCAGAGGTAGCCAGAATAAAAGGCCCCAGTCTTCAGAGCTTCTTCACTGAATAACTGCTCTCTTTTAGTATATTTAATATACCATGGAATTCTGATATGCTATACAACTCCAGAGGATAACACTCATTGAGAATATAACAAAGGTGGGCGCTCTGGAGTTTTGAAACTTAGCTGTGCTATCACCATCATCATTAAAGCTCTCTTGCTTCCTTGCTAAGTCTTGATCATGGAATCCTGACTTATTTGGATACAGTCTACTTATTGTAGATATGCTGTCCAGATCAGATCACCTTACCAGTTTATAATTCTTGCCAGGCTAGTCAAGATCTCCATCTCTTATAACCAACAACACTTATTCCTGCCTTTTAAAAAGAGGCTTTTCTTGCTCAAGGCAAAAAGAGAAAGAAATTTTGCTTAACATCTGTGGAAATCAAAATAAATGGTCATCCATGGGAAACAGTAAAATGTGGTAGAAAGACCACTGGAGTCAGGAGATCTACCATTTATTAATAATATGCCTCAGATCACTCATCTATAGATAAGGAACAATAATATGCAATAATATAACTGTCTTAACTATGCCATAGAATTATTATAAGCACCAGAAAATATGCCGATGTTCTCTATAAGCTGAAATACAATATGCAAACATTGTCTGTAAATAGGTAAACTTTTAATAGAAAAGTCTCCTCAGCATTAAATGAACGGAGCAATGTTAAATACGCTATTTGTAATAAAATGTCTAAGAGTCTATTTGGTCTAAGAACCGTATTTAGGGTGTCTTTTTTTAGATGTGTCATTTTTTTAGGTAAAACTAGTCCAAATCTGAATTAGGGAAGCATGTGATGTAACTTCTTTCTACAAGGTAGAATAAAGATTATTAGATTATAACATACAATAGTGTCTTTGTCTGCTAATTGTTTCACTTAGGTGCAGACTTTTTAGCATGTTAGAGATTTAATACAGCTACAGTTTCAGGGAATGAGCATTCCTAAATAATCAAATGCCAGCAGGTAAGTTTCTGGTTCCATTTTTGAACTGTATAGTCATCAAATGAAACCAAAAACATCCCTTTGAATACCATAGGCACACAAAGCCATCAACTAAATCTAAAAAACAAAAATCTATATGTTCCAGGTTTGACCAGATTGTTTTATCAGATCTCAGATAAAAGCAACTAACCTCATAAATGCAATCACTCAAGAAACAAAGGGATACAAATTTTAGTGTTAAAGGTAGAAGCAAAAATTATTATTCAGAGAACCCTATATCAATTAATATAAATTGTTAATGGTAATGATAAAAGTTTGTCAGGCCTTATAAAATTACCATCTCTATAACTGCCATTCTGATTATGTCCTAAAATAGCCAGAGGAAGCAGAAAAAGTGAGAAAGAAGAAAAAATACTAAATATAGAAATTCTACCAAAATCTACCAATGATATTTGAATCTATCCAAAATCAAGAGATAAAAAACCAAAAGATTAGTCACAAAGCCCCTGGCAGCAGAATAAAATGATGCTTCAACAATTACTGATTTTTCTGGCCTTGTTGATTTATACTTCAAAGATTATAACTCTGCTATATAAAATGTGTGAGATTCTCATATATATAACTAGTGTCTGTTTTAATCTAGTTTCAATGAAA
This sequence comes from Cynopterus sphinx, assembly GCA_030015415.1. Lineage (NCBI taxonomy): Eukaryota > Metazoa > Chordata > Mammalia > Chiroptera > Pteropodidae > Cynopterus > Cynopterus sphinx. Next base: position 35,359,290 of record CM057379.1, read on the forward strand.
TCCATGTTCCTAAAGCTATCATCTTACTGATTCCATATCTTCACAAACAGGTAATAGACTTAAGGTTCAAATTATTCTAAGTGTTAGATCAGTAAAACCTAAATTCAATCCATCTGACTGCCATTCTGCGGTCAATATGAGTTCCAGAGGACAACCCAGGCCCACGCCCCTCGCCCCCTGCCACGTTCAGTAGTAGTGTTGCTCTGTTCTATAAATACTGTTGCTTCTGGATGACTTTCAGGGAAAGGCCAAAAGAAAATAAATTATAGTAGTCTATCTGAGAGGCAAAAAAAGCATGAATAACAACCAAGGCAGATTCTTCCCCCTTAACCTTCTATTCCAAGAAAAAGAATGGCGGTTGGAGTAGAAGGGCTTTTTTAATATAGGCCAGTTAAGGTATGAGCCAGGACAAAAAAAAAATGGAGAATTATGCCTGACATCAGAATACTCTGACATATTACAAACATAGTCATAGAGTTCTACTAAAATTAATATTCCCATGAACAAACTGAATTAAAATGAAAAAAAAAAACTGAATGGCAATTCACTGTGCTTATTCAATATTCAGCATATACCGAATGATGTTACAAATAAATGATTTAACACAGTGGTCCCCAACCTTTTTGGTACCAGGGACAGGTGCTCCTATGAGAATCTAATGCCTGATCTGAGGTAGAGCTGAGGTGGTGATGCTAATGCTGGGGAGTGGCTGCAAATACAAATGGAGCTTCACTTGCTCACCGTACGCTCACATCCTGCTGTGTGACCCAGCTCCTAACAGGCCTCAGACCAGTACGGGTCTGCAACCCCAGGGATTGAGAACCTCTGAACAATATTCGTCAAAGTGTGAGAGACTCAGGTGAAGCTTCTATATTAATCTTTAAGAAAAAATGTCTTTGAGTTGGAATAAGTCATCTTTGATAATCCAACTCCAGAGCCTTAAATGAGAACATGGATCAGTAGATCTTACACTTACGGTGGGTAATATCCCTAAAAAGTCTAATGTAAAACTAAAATGTATATTTTGAGTCTGATTTTTCCATAACTACAATGTTAAATGAGATCTGAAGAATTTATTCCCCAACTGCTGTCAACCCTCAGCTGTCAGTCATCTTTGGGAATTACTCTGTTGTATTGATCACCTTGTCCCCGTTCACACCAGCTCCTAGAGGCAGCTTACATCAGATGAAAGGGCAATCAATGGAGGGGTTCTAAGACCTAATTCCCTTACTTCGACCTGAAATAGTGCCAAACAGCCTCCTTCCTGGGAATGGCTGAGGCCTTTATCCTGACTGCATCACATCTTTATTGCTCCTTCAGCCCAATCCTGTTTGTTTCCTTCCCCTCACAGAAATAAATCCCAAAGTTTCTTACAAACATCCTGCATATCAATCCTGCTTCCTGGGGAACCAACCTGTAACTGCTGTAGATAAATTAACCAGGATTACATACATAAATCAAGTAAGATGACATATGTAACCAGCCACATAAAATTCTATTTAATATCATACTATATCATATCCTTTTGCCCCAAATTCTTTTTTTTAATTTAGGCTTTATATTTATTTTTTTAAATAAGCAATCAAGGAACGAAAGTCTAACTGAGAAGGTTTAGAGGGCGAATTTGAAAGAAAAGATTTAATAAAGATAAAACAAGGTCATTTAATTTTTTAGGGTTGGTGCTATTATGTCTATTTTGCCTCCTAATTTTAATTTTACATTTCCTTGTAGTAAATATGGTTATCAGAAATCAATTTGTTTAAGATGAGAAAGTCCTTTTGCTTATTTAAGCTATCATTTTTGATTCTGATGTTACTAAAGTACATCTGCTTTCAGAATGCAAAGACCAACACAAATGGTCTGAAATTTATTAGTCTTGCAGAGTTTATCATTCGTTGTTTCACAGTGTCACTCAATGCCCATTTCACTCCCTCTTTCACTTGCCTTCCTCTGCTACAGAGACGAGACAACTAAAATACTCTCAGGCATGTTACACAATTCTAGACAATAAGATGCAGGTAAAAGTCTCTGGTGAGAACTTCCCTATTTGTAGGGAATGGGAGGAAGTCTCACAAAAATGACATTTTAATTCTTTCTGTCTGGAATGTAAAGACAATGCCTGGAATTGCAGCAACCATACTAGGTCTGAAGCAACAAGAAAGAGAATGAAAGCCACATGCTAAGTATAGCATAGTAGAAATGTAGAAGGAACCACAACACCTGCTCCTGAACTCTAGACTTCTTGTTAAAAAGAAAAAAAAATGACTTAAACCAGTAAAAAATATATTTATATTTGGTTTTTCATTATACTCGTTACTTAATAATAGGAAGCATGTCTTGTGCTAAGAAAAACAAACTTCTAACGTTAAATCATATAAAGAATTTATCACCAAGTTTTTACATAGGGACACTGAATAATATTTTCTTTGTATGCCTCCCTGAATTAGACTATGTGTTAAGAAAGGTCAGGGACTGGATCATATTCATCAACTTAGTATAATATCAGTTGAAAGTAAGGAAAAAAGGACTGGAGGGAGAGAAGGAAACTGAGGTAGAGAGAACCTGAAAGGAAACACACAGCTATCAACTGGGTCATTGAAAGTTGTATTACTTAGGTTAATCTCATTTGATGTAAAATAAAATCTATCTTAATAGGTTAACTTTTGGTTAACATGTCTTTTTGGATAACCCTTTCTAAATCTTCAAGAGTGGGGTTGCTAAGAAACATCATTTGTGCAGGTGTTCTGTGTTGCTGACAAAAAAAAATATTTGTTATACATACCAGAAAAAGTCAATGTTTTGTTATGAAAAGTCAAGCCTCATACAGCCTTGTCTAGTTGATAAACCATCCCACTTACGCAGTGAGCAACCATAAAAGCTCTCATAGAAAAAAGCAGAGGTACCCCTTAAGAAGTTTTGTATCTGTTCAAATAAAATTTAATAACATATTTCTAGAATGTTGCTTTGTTTAAATAGTCTAAATTCCATAGTGAAGCCAATAACAGTTTGATTTTCTGTCATCATTTTGTTGGTCCTAACTAAACAATCAAATACCCATTTAAGCAGTAAGGGAGGATTTTACTTGAATACAGAGTACAACTTTCATCAGCTATGACACAGTTATTTCATAATCTGAATTAACCTTAAACTATAAGATAAAGTACTGGATTAAAAAATAAACTACCTTTCAAATCCGAAAGTCCATTCTAATTATGCCAAAGATATATAAATGGGATAAATTGTTATTTTATAATCCATATAATATAAACGTACATAGAGGTGGCCAGAGTAGGGTAGGTAGCCCATTGGCTTTAATATTCTAAACCAAATACAGGTTGAACCAATGAAGTTGTCTATTTGACCTATAAAAATGGCCATTCCAAATGGTTTTAACAAACAGAAACTTAGAATTTTTTTTTTTTGCTAAGCATTCAAATCTTCCTTACATGCTTAGCAGCTAAACCATTAATCACTGTTATGCTTCACTTTAAAAAAAATAAAACTCTAGAATTTAAATTAAGTCAACTGAAAAATGTTCTAGAAAACAACTAATACATCAAAAAAGCTTAAGCATCCACTAAATAGCTTTATGACATCTCATTAAGAGTAAATATTAAAATCTTTGGACATTTAATTTAATCAAACTAATAACAGAATAGCTAAATGAGGTATATTATTAACAAATTATACAAATATAACCTAGTTGGCTTCTTTTCAGCTTAAAATTTTCTACACTGGCACATGTTCTCTTTCTGTGATTAATTCTGCAATAAAATAGCAATTTTAGAGATCATCTGAACCAGCAAAAGAGTGCAGTCACTCAGATTTCACAGCTGATAATAAAACTAACTTTTTAGGGAAATAAATACTGCTCTTAACCAATATGTTCAAAGGGAAAGTTCTGCATGAAAACCAAATGGACAGTGTATTCTCTCCTGGGAAAATAAATTTATATTCAAAAGTCATGAAGTCCCAAAGTCTATTATTTTACACACACACAAAAAGAATAAAAAGTTTTGGCTTAAGCACTGCAAAGTTCCAAAAATAATCATATGTCACATGCACTTAAAACAGTTTTACTTTACAAATTTTGTCAAGTATTTGGTAGCCTAATTAACTGATCTCCAGAATGTAACAGGCCAAAAAATAGGAGTGCATGTATTTCCCCATGGAAGACTTATACATATTTACATATATAAATGTACCAGAAACCAAGATTAAGAAGGGAACAGTGTTTAACATAAGATACAACCTTGATCTGGTTTTAATCATTAAAAAAACTGAATTTGTCAGTTAAGATAATAGCTTTAATACAGGTACTTAAGTGGAACCTCTTCGGAGAAAATGACAGAGACAAGCATTTACTACTCTCTCTCTTTTTAATTTCCTTTTATTACAGCAGGTCTTCAGGACATTGAGAATATGCTCTGTGACAATGCTTAGCAAAGCAAGCACTTAGTGATCCCCAGATTCTTCCTATTTCACATGGCTAAGTTGTCCCTTCATTCTGACATTTGATAGTCAAGAAAAAGTAGGCAATGGGATTTTAGACTGCTAAACAAGCCGGAAAGACATATCGTTATCTTTAACTATTCCCTAAAAGCACATGCACAGCACGCACTCCAATGAGCTATCTCTGCACAATCGAACAAGATGATCCGGCCTGTACTAAAGTCTCATTTAAGAATGATCATGATAAGACAATAAAATACTAATAAATACACATATAGGAAAAAATTTAACTAACTATTCTCTCTACATTTGACACCATATACCTATGTGCGTTTTGCTTTTGTAAATTTTTTTCAGGGAAAAGTTAAGATTCGGGAATGGTTAAAAGAAGAATCAAAGAATAGAGTCAGCATCTGTATTAGTTTCCTGTGGCTGCCATAACAAAGTACCACAAACTGGGTGCTTACCAACAGAAATTTATTGTCTCACATTTCTAGAGGGTGGAAGTTTGAAATCAAGGTGTCAGAGGAGCCAAGCTCCTCAAATCTGCAGGAGAGAATCCTTCCTCGTCTTTCCTAGCTCCTGGTATTTGCCAGAAATCCTTAGGGTTCCTTGGCTTATGTAGTCCTGTGCTTAGAGCATTTGCTTGTATCATTCACTGCTATTCCGTATAAATTAAGCTAATCTCTCTGAATACAGTATAAACTCTTTGAAGATAAGGCCATTTTCTCTGCTTATTTATGTATTCCCCAGAACAGAAAAAAAAAAATACATAGTGATAAACTTGTGTATATATGGATTACCTTAAAAGGGGATCTCATGAGAATAAAATACAACATAATCTCTTTGTAAAATCAAGTCCCAACATCTATTTTTTAATAACATTTTTCCAGATTATGAGATATATGTTTTCATTAGAAATATCTGGAAATTACATGCAATCATTAAGAAGTACAAATAATTCACCAAATAATCACTATAAATATTTGGAGCATTTCCTTCTACTCTTCATTTCAACCTGTATAAGGGTAAATGAAAATCATTTTCTCCATTTATGAAAGGTGAAGAGATCATTTCCCCCCTCTCCTCCTTTTGTACAGAATTTCCTTGAAAATGTAGTCTATCTAATTCCTTACTCATATCTTTGGAATATAGATAAATCACTCTAGGGATTGAACCCTGCCTTTACTCAGATTTTTATAGCAGAGAGATATATGCAAGACTGCAGGCCAAATAACATATAGAAATGTAACTATATACTGCCAGAATTAACTAGGGGCTCTTAAGAGTTATACAGAGACTATCATAAAATGATAAGAGAAATTCTTCTTTCCTCTTCTTTGCTATATAAATTATGTGAGATTTCATCCTAGTTGCACATAAATATGCATATATTCGACCATGCTTATCTACTAATCAGTTTTCTTTCTTTTCTACATTATTGTGGAGAGGACTCTTTGTCAGTAGGACTTTCGTTTTCCCAACACCTGACAGACAATGGTGTCTCTCTCCCTCTCTCCCCCTCTCTCCTAACTCTACCCCATTTACACACACTTACAGTATATATCTTTGAAATAAAATGAGACCACACTTGTGTGTGTTTATACACATAATTATGTATAATTATTACAAATGTGGAACAAATGTATAATACATACATTTGCCTTTTCACGTAAAGTTAAATCATGAGCAATTTTTACATTTGCATTTTTGAATTCCTAATATGTTCACTATACTATTCAGCAGCATGCTGGAGTCAGGTCTTACTGGTTCTTGAAAGCCAACAATATACATGTCTTCCCAATTCCTTGTTCAGCGACTTCATGTCAATAGCTTGAAATAAGCCATTGTAGGAATATTTACATCATGGAAATCGAAAACTGTTACGAATCAGAGTGCTTTTTTCCTTCCAAGGAGCTGTTTCACCAGAACACCTCTGACCACACTATTCAGGTTCTGCACTTTTTTTTTTTCAGTTTAGCTACATAGCTTCCAAATTAAACCACAGCAGTACACGTGCATCTAATAATAATCACACTATAGTACCACTCAATATATATTGGAAACATAACTCATCACTTCTGATATTTCACTAATTTAACGGGCAAAAAAATTTTTTTTGCCTTCCCTTTGCTACTAGTATAATAGAACATTTTCCACAAATTTTTAAATGGCCAAATAAAAAAAAAGTGAATATGGTAGCTCTACATGAAGGTTAGAAAGGCAAATATTATTGTATTAAAGATTAAATTTGGCCATTAGCTTCTAAATAGTCAAAGCAATATGGTAAACATAAACAATTGTATCATTTTTGTTGCTGATAATAGAAAATATATCAGTCCTTTTTCCTGACAGAAATTCTTCATTAGAAAAAGTGTTTTTTTTTTTTTTAATTATCATAGGAAACTTCATTCAGGTAAAGATGCAATCTTATCTTGATAAGAGTTTTATAGGTGCAGAGTAAAGAGTCACTTAATAAGGGCCATTCTGTGGGGGAGTTAAGGCTATTTTCAAATTAGAAGGCATTTATTGAGTGTTCACAATGAATAAGGCTACCATGAACCAGATATGGTAACACATCATACCCCTCAGAATACACTTATATAAATCTAGGGACCTAGCAGCTCCCTTGAACTATTTTCTTGAAAAATCACTTATATCAGTTAGACTTTTTGTTTTTTGATACACAAAGTTTGGCATCTTAGAAAAAGCCAGGAGCACTAGTACTCCTTGCTTCTAACTAAAGGAAATTCCTAAACTTTTGGATTTTTTTAATACTATAAAAAGCCACAGTACTACTTTCTCCTATATGGTAAGTTAGAATTATCTGCAAACAAAGCTAAGATTTTTATCAAGAAGAAGCTGTGAATCCACTGATTAAAACTTCCAAAAAATGTTACTTGTCACCTGCCTTAGATATATTAAAAGTCTCACTATTGCTCCTATGGAATATCTGATTTTAGCCACATACTCTCCCAAACAAGTTGAATTCTAAAGGGACTCATTTGAAATTGAACAGTTATATTTTGGGTTGTGATTATCACATTCAATTTTAATTTCTATATGTTGATGTTGAGCCATCAGGTTGCATTCCAGCATAAAACACTTTGAAGATGTTCCATTATATTTATTATATAATTCAGCTTCCTGCCTATAACTCACAAATAGGACTGGCTACACAATTTGCAGGGCCCAATGTAAAAGGAAAATTCTAGGCCCCTTGTTCAAAAATTAAGAATTTCAAGATGGTGACAGAAAAACATAAAATAAAGCACCAGGCCTCTCTAAGCATGAAGCCCTGATACTTGCTTGATGTTCAACCTCATTTCATACATTTTTTTGTCCATACAGTGGTGTCATCTCACTTCACATCCAACAGTCTCTGTCCTGCCTCAGGGCATATACCATTGCTAGAACTGAATAATTCTTCCCTTTGACTTTCGTAAGTGACCTCATCTTTTAGGTATCTGCTTAAATATCACTCTTTAAAGAGGCCTTTCCTGACAACCCTCACCTAAGTATGTGCCCTATTGGTTTCTTTCATTGCATCTTGTTTTCCCTATATAGAATTCATAACAATTAGTAAATTTGTATTTGTTTGCTGGTTTATTGCCTGTCTTTCCTTCTCAAAGTATTAGCTCCAAAGTAAAAGTACAGATTGCATGGATGTTTTATTCGTGAATGTAGACTCAGTGCCTTGCACAATGCCTGGCATAAATAAATACCAATAAATAGTGGTGAAAGCAATGACAACAAGCTAAAGTCAGACAGACCTAAACTTAAATCTCAGCTCTGCCATTTCTACCTGGGTAACCCTAAGTAAGTCTCCTGTGTGTCTCAATTTTCTTAAAGAGAGGATAACAAACTAGAAAATTGTTATGAAGTTTAGATGAATTGATATATATAAAGTGCTTAGGATAGCAGTTTCATACTATTACTCAGTAAAAAATTAACTGATTATCATTTTATTATTATGCTTACTGTCATTTACATTTTTATTATTTCTTATGTTACTATTTACGAGTCATCCTTTCTCTATGAAGATCAACAACTTCTCACAATGAATTCTAATTCCCAAAAAATTTTCAAAGCAACAGGACAGAAGGATGCTCATTCTTTCTATTTGCCAATGCATATCATGTCAAATTATGAAGTAGTTTACAAAGAAGGGGCAAATACAGCCAACATTATAATACCTGAGAAGAGGTTGTAGAAACTTAAAAATTACCAAAAGGAATACTGTAGCATGTGAACTATCTCAGAGTAAAAGCACTGACCAAATGCAAGGTTCAATGTGGTCAATTACAATTTACCACTACTCATCTTGGCTGAGCATGGAAGAGGCCTAAAAATTATGGGGCAGTAATAACCTCTATGTTCAGAGAAAAGAGAAGCTGTTTGTGGCAAACTTTTATCAGAAACTCTCCAGCCTAATATTTAAACATTTTAACCATATAAGCTCTTTAATTTACTAATTAAGCTATAATAGTACCAGGGCTGTGAGTGCTCTACAAAGAATTACACCAGTGGTTTCTTAACCACATCTTTAGATGTTTTTTCTCTGACCAAATTCCAACTCATATATTATTATTATTATTATTATTATTATTATTATTATTATTATTCCAACTCATATATTATTATATCATGTCTAACATTAAAAATATCCGATTTAACTTTTTAAAAAAATATTGTTTGTTAAAGTAGGGAGATGAGTACATCTATTCTATTTTTGTATGTGTTTGAAAACTTAAATTTAAACATCCCGCTTTACTGGATATTTAAGTTGTATCCAATATTCCTATATTATAAATAACATGGCAATGAATATCCATTACACATATTTATGCCCTTAAAAAGAGATTCCTAGAAAAGTATATGACTGTTTAAGGCTGTTGATTCACACTGACAGACTGCCTTTCAGTAATGTTATACCAATTGATATTACCAAACATAGGGTATATGAGGGCCCAGGATACAATGCCTTAACAAACATTGACCATTAGCCTCTTTATTCAACATCTTTATAATCATTGACTATTAACTTTTTTGCTCCTGATGAGTACAAAATGGTTATTGGGAAACAAAGATGATTTCACTACATTTGTTATGAAACGAAGAACAAAAATGCAAGCCAGTTTATGTTTTAGTTATTTGGAAATTGTACAATTTTGAAATTATCTGAGGTTAGCCTTTTATGGTACCTGAAATTCCATTAGAAAAGTCTTTCTTTGGTTCAAAATATGGGGCAGTATGTTTGATAAATAAAATTCATTGATCTCAGCATAGGTGATCTATTAATTTTAATAAAAATATTTAGTTCTACAAAACAAATCCTAAACTGTTGGTCTGAATTTCAGATTTAAAGCTAGAAAACTAGCTTTATACATTATATATATTGGTACACATATATTATTACCCTTAAACACAAAAATATATTTATCTGCACTCCATTTAAAGCATATTCAAAATAAGAGAAAAAATTTACCTCATAGATTAGCTAATTCCTTCATTCCTCAGTCATTAAACTATTATAACTGGATAGTCAATATCACATTTTAAAATCTTTGTAAGTCCATATCTAGCACAGGACTAGAATTTCATGCTTTATATATGGTTACACTGTGACTTTTAAATCAAAGGTTTGAAATGCCTGACAGGTTGACAGTGAGGTCATTGTAAACTCCAGATTCATGGCTAGGTCAAGCCAACCTGATGTCTGAGTGATGGAACAGGGCACTGGGCTGAATGAATAAGTTTCTTACTCTCCAAATAGGTAATCATCAACAGTTTTAAAGTAGTGACATTTATGGTCTCAGAGGGTGGTGAAGAAGGAGCGCATCAATAACTCATTTGATGAGCACCTCATGTGGATTAAATTCATGGATTACTCTGGAAATTTCCACACTGTGGTTTATTGGTTAATTTTCCGGCCAAAAAAAAAAAAGTGTAAATTACCATATGCTACTATATAAAAAAGACTATTCAGTGAATTGGAACAACAGTGAACTTAAATAACATAGCACTCTCCAACCTTAGGATAACTATCAGTTTTGAGACTGAAGAAGAAAATAAATGAATGACAGATTTTTGTACAATAACTGTTCTAAGACTGTTACATTAAATACAACCTGCAACCCAATCCTTCTCATTCTTCTAACTACCAACCTCTGCATCTAAGGGTTCTCCTAAACCTCCCTTCTGAATGTGCGATTTGATGTAAGTTATCTAATTACATCTTAATCTTCTCATCTGTAAAATGGTAAAAATAATGTCAATTTATTGAGGTTGTTCTAAGAATTAAATATGACAGTGTAGCGTGCTCATCCTGGGAGTCCACAAACTCTTCCTTGTCAAGGGTTTGCTGAATATGTGTGTGTGTGTGTGTGTGTGTGTACACACATACACATACATACATACATACATGTATGTATGTCTACATATATATACGTGCACACACATACATATACATATGTATATGTATACATAAAATCAGTGAATACATATATAATCAGTAAATGTATGCATATATAATACTGACTATATATATACACATATACATATACATATTCATATATATATATATATGTCGCTTACAATTCATTATTGTACTTAATTATTTTGGTGTTTAATTGGTTCCATGTTGGCCAATGTAAACCCCTTTGATCAGGGTTTTAGGTTCTTGTTACATGATACCATCACCTATTTGAGCACTGACCTTAACCTACTCCAGAAATTGGTGATTTTCCTAAGGAGCCTCTAGTTCTCCTTTTCTTTACAAAGTTAGACTATTTCCAATTCTTAGAATTTAAATATCACTTTTAGCAGGTTCTAAAACATTAATGAAGCCAATATTACAAAATTGCTTAATTTCAAATTTAAAAGTTTAATGTATTAATTCTGAAATAACTTTAGAGTCATCCAAGACGTGATAATCATGAAATTTTAAAATATTATATTTTCTATTTTTTTCTAAGTTGTGTAGAATCTCAGGATGTGAGTAGTGTACTCTAAATATTTCCTTCCAACTCTGCCAAATTTTCTCAACATTTCAAATTGGCAATGCTTTTCTCTATTTCCCATTAAAAATTGATTTAAAAAATGTTCTCATATATCTATTATTTTACAGTCATTTATTTAAAGTCAACCTTGAAAATTAGTTCAAACATTAAAGACAAAAAGTATTTAACAAACTATCTTTTCTTCAGGGAACAGACAGACATTGAGATCAAAAGAATGTCTTCTTTATTACTCTTTTGGCTTAAAGTGCTACATTTATTGAATATATAGATAGAAGATGATCTGCAAGATTGCTTCATTGAGGTTGAAAAAGTCATTACAAACGCCTTTTGAATATTCCTGATGAATAAAGATGCAAAAATTCTCAACAAAATACTAGTAAACAGAACAACAGGCACATTAAATGGATTATATACCAGATTAAGTCAGCTTCATCCCTGAGATGCAAGGATAGTTAAAGTACACAAATCAATAAATGTAATAAGTCATAGTAACAGTATAAAATATAAAAATCATATGGCCATCTCAGTAGACACAGAAAAAGCATTTGGCAAAGTTCAACATTCTTTCATTATAAAAACTTTCAACAAATTGGGTGTAGAAGAAACATATTTCAACATAATAAAGGCTGATATAACAAATATGACAAACCCACAGCCATATCATACTCAATGGTGAAAGGTTAAAAGCCTTTCCTCTACGACCAAGAATAAGACATGGGTACCACGTTCATTCCCACCATTCCTACTCAACATAGTAATGGAAGCCCTATCCAGATCAATTAGGCAAGAAGAGGAACAAACGACGTACAAATCAGAAAGGAAGAAAAAAAAATGTCTCTATTTGTGGATGACATGATCTTGTAAAAAGAAAATCTCCAAAGATCCCCACCAAAACAATCATTAGAACGAATAAATAAACTCAGTAAAGCACAGGATACACAATCAACATAGAAAAATGAGTTCTGTTCCTATACACTAACAATGAACTATCTAGAAAAAGAAGTAAAAAAAATCAATCTCATTTGCGATAACATCGAAAACAATAAAATACTTAGGAATTAATTTAGACAAGGTGAAAAATCTCTACATTGAAAAATATAGGACATTTATGAAAAAATATTAAAGACATAAATAAATGGAAAGATATTTTGAATACATTGACCAGAAGAGTTAAACTTGTTAAAATAACCCACATATTTACAGTCAATTAACATTTGACAAGAGAGCCATGAAATTCAATGTAGAAAGGATAGTCATTTTAATAAAGTGTTCGGAAAACTAGGTATTCCTATGCAAAAGAATAAAATTGGAGCCCTATCTTACACCACTCACAAAAATTAACACAAAATGGGATAAAGATATAAATGTAAGACCTACAACTCCTAGAAGTAAACATGAGGGAAAAGATCCTTGACATTGGTCTTGGCAATGATTTTTTGAATACACCAAGAGCACTAAAGCCAAATAAATGGATTACATTGAACTGAAAAGCTTTCACGTGGCCAAATAACAACAAAATAAACAGGCAACCTAAATATTGGAGAAAAAAATTGCGAGCCATATATCTGATAAGAGGTAATATCCAAAATATATAAGCAACTCATACAACTCAATAGCAAAAATTATCCCACACAAGAGAAAGCTAAAGTGGATGTGAGGGCGATCTGGCTGTGATATCTGTCACTCCATTGATCACCAGGGTTGATTCAGCTGATCTAGCTGGCTAGACAGGTATCCCCTTCCTCCCTCACCACTCCATGTGTGTCCCTCCCAAAGCTGTGTGCTCAGTTGAAGAGGACAACCTTCCCTGATAGAGGATAGACCGTTCTTTGGTCAAAGGTATATGAGTAGATGAGCTCTCCTGCTAGAACCTCCAACCAAGCTCCCCAAAAACAGCTAAAGAAGTTCACCACCACCAAACCAGTATTACAAGAAATTTAAAGAAACTTCTTTAAGAAGGAACAAAAGATCAAAATAATAATAAAATGGCAATAAATACATATCTACCAATAATTACTTTAAATGTAAATGGATTAAAGGCTCCAATCAGATGGCAGAGTAGGTAAATGCTGTGCTTGCCTCCTCCTATGACCATGTTAAAATTATAGGTAAATTACAGAACACTCAACCTGTAGAACCATCTAAAGACTGAACGTGACTCCTACAATAAGGATATAAAGAAGAGGTCACATGGAGATAGGTAAGGAGGCTGGCCCCACACCATGTGTGGCAGTTGAGCATTGGAAGAAATATCTAAGTTGCAGAGATTCCCCCCACAAAAGGGAGGTGCCCCAGCCCCACAAAATTCTGGCTGTAAAAATCAGTGAGGATTCCAACCATCTGGAAGGCTGGGTGAAAGAAGGAAGGCTGTCAGAAACCCAGACGTCCCCTTAAAGGGCCTATAAACATTCTTTCTCTCTCACAGGCACTCATCCTGGGCTCCAGCGAAGAGGCAGCAGCTTGGGAGGCAACAGAGACATACAGGAAAAGACAAAATTGCAGAGCTTCAGGGCCAGGGCTGGAGAGACAGCTGCCATTATTCCTGATTGAGCGAGCTCTCCTCTCGTGAAGCCTACAGGTGGGCGCCGTCCTGCCTGTGTTGAGACCTCTCTCCACATGGCCAAATCTGGTACTGCATTGGCCTGATGAACTCCACTGGCTCCACCCCAGTGACTCTCTGGGACCTCGCCCCACCTAACCCTCGAATTGCAAAGGGATATCCGTGGCCAAGCAACCATCCCACTCTGCCCTCTTGGCAGGAGGCTCTTTCAGCGGCCAGCGATGGGCCTCAGCTCATGTGAGCTACAGTATATTTTTTAATAACTCTTAGGGTTCGACAGGCCCAAGGGAGCCAGCGACTGGCCTTAGTGTGATCTGAGACTTTTGCCAGGGACCACAGGCTTTTAGCACTGGCACCCAATCTGAATCTGCGATAATCTAGTAAACACTACTCACCTCACCCTGGTGACTTCCTGAGGCTCCACTTCACCCAACTTGTGTACCAACTGAGGCGTTCAGCTGCTGAGCCTTCCAGGAAGCCGGCAGGCAGCCTCAGGCCTTAGGGTACCCTGGATCTCTTGCTAAGCTACCCCAGACCCGGTATTGGAGGCAGCTGGCCTCCATGCGCAAAGTGGCATCTCCCATGAGCCTCCAGGTTCAGCACAGGCAGTGACCAATCACAGATCATTTCGCAGCTCCTACCAGGGAGCCCCAAGCCCATCACAGGCAGTGATTGAACTTGGCCTGCATGGGAGCCCCTTTCAAGGGGCCCCAGAAACAACACACTGGAGGCTGGCATCTGACCACAATAAAGCACCACCTAATTATCCCCACAAGTGGCACAACCAAAGGATGGTCTCAATAGGCACAGAGCCCACTGGGGCAAATCCCACTCTGTGGGGTCAGCCCTAACACAGCAGCTCATACCTTGTAGGCCTGGCCAGTCGTCACAATCAGTCAGCCTAAAAGTCAATCCCACCCACTGACATGCCAACAGCAACCAAGGCTTAATAGGAGAGCACACATGAGGTAAACTCACATGAGGTAAACTCCTAGATCACCCATACTGGTGACCACAGAGACTGTACCACTGGGCCCCACAAGTGCACCTACTTCATAAGGCCACCTGGCCAAGACTGAGATGTAGCAAATCAACCTAATACATAGAAACAAACACAGAGAGGCAGTCAAAATGGGAAAACGGTAAAACATGTCTCAAATAAAAGAACAGGAGAAAACTCCATAAAAAAAAATAAATGAAACAGAGGCAATCTACCAGATACAGAATTCAAAACACTGGTTATATGGATGCTAAATGAACTTAAGGGAAGAACAGATGAGCTCAGTGAGAATGTCAACAAAGAGTTCATAAGCATAAAAAAAGACACAGAAACATAAAAAAGAACCAGTCAGAAACAAAGAATACAATAACTGAGATGAAGAACACCCTAGAAAGAATCAACGGTACATTGACTAAAGCAGAGGTTCGAATCAGCAAATTGGAAGACGAGGTAGCAGAAAAACACCTGATTGGAACAGCAAAAAGAAAAAAAAAAATCTAAAAAAAAAAAATGAGGCTAGTTTAAGAGACCTCTGGGACAACATCAAGCATAACAATATTCGTATCATAGAGGTGCCAGAAAGAAAAGAGAGAAAGCAAAAAATTGAGAACCTATTTGAGGAAATAATGACTGAAAATGTCCTTTATCTGGTGAAAGAAATACACATACCAGTTTAGGAAGCACTGAGAGTTCCAAACAAGGTGAACTCAAACAGACCCACACCAAGACACATCATAACTAAAATGCAAAGATTAAATACAAAGAGAGAATCCAGCCAGAGAAAGATAGCTAGTTGCTCACACAGGTACTCCCACCTGATCTCTCAACAGAAACTTTGCAGGCCAGAAGAGATTGACATACAACATTAAAAGTGATGAAAAGCAAAAACCTACAACCACGACTACTCTACCCAGCAAGGCTATGAATTAAAATTGAAGGTGAGAAAGAGCACTTCCTAGACAGGAAAAGAAAAAGGAATTCACTACCACCAAGCCAGTATTACAAAAAATGTTGAAGAGACTTCTTTAAGAAGAAGCAGAAGGAAATAAATAATAATAATAATGATAATGATGATAATAATAATAATAATAAATGTACATATACACATATACACACACATATAAAACATAAATATGAATAATAAAATAGCAATAATTATACACATATGAATAATTGTTTTGAATTTAAATGGATTAAATACTCCATTCAAAAGATACAGGGTAGTTCAATGGATAAGAAAATAATACCCGTACATATGCTGTCTACAAGAGACCCACTTCAGATCAAAAGACACACTCAGACTGAAAGTAAAGTGATGGAAAAAGATATTTGATACAAATGAAAATGAAAAAAAAGTTGGGTAGTAATACTTATTTCAGACAAAATAGACTTTAAAACAGAGGTTATAATAGGAGACAAAGGACATTATATAATGATAAAGGTATCAATCCAACAATATAACCTTAGTAAACATTTATGCACCCGACATAGGAGAACCTAAATATATAAAGCAAATATTGATAGACATAAAAGGAGAGATTGACAGTAATACAGTCATAGCAGGGGACTTTAACACCCCATTAACACCAGTGGATAGATTTTCTAGACAGAAAACCAACAAGGAAACAGCAGCCTTAAATGATGCACTAGACCAGATGGATTTAATTGATATTTTTAGTGTTTTACCTCAAAGCAGCAGAATACACATGATTAACAACACTGTTTGATAAATTTGAAAAGCTGCTAAGTAAGTAAATCTTAAAAGTTCTCTCCAGAACTGTACAATGGCTGTCCATTCAATTTAGCCTCTATTGTGACTGACTGACTGCTACGGTGAAATCAATTATTAAGTGATCTGCTCCACAATTAAAATGCAGTGACCAAACATTCTCTAAGTTCATGGACAAAGATATAATCAAACATATAGCAAAAGTATGAATAAATTACATTACTATATTTTTAATTTGAAATATTTCTACAAGTCAGTAATAACAATTACATATTAACAAACCTACCAGCAAGTCATTTCAGGGAGGGAGAGTATAACTAAAGAATCTCCAGAAGCATTTTAGACAAAGAAAATAGGAAAAGCATTACTTCAACAGCAGGTGCATAAAATATAAATTAATTTTTAATTACTTAGATATTTACAGTTTCATCCAAAGGAAATTTATAGTGGATAATAGATCATATTTATCCATGAGGTACTTTTATATGGCGCCTGTAATAAATTCAATATTCAATAACTGGAAGGCATAATCAAAAGAAGTTAGAAAAACTATTCTAGTTCATAAACATGGACAGAAATCATTTAAAAATATGTTAAGGGTAAATTTATTTAAGTCTTTAGAGCTGGAAGATTTGCAATAAAACTTTTTTTAAAGTCCTCTCAAAAAAGACAGGTAGGATGTGAGCTGAATGTGTTAACTAACATTATGGTAATCATTTAATCATCTTATAATACCTACATGTATCAAATTGTCACACTGTACACCCTAAACTTTCACAACATTAAATGTTAATTACATCTCAGTAAATCTAGGGATAGAGGAAGCAACAGAATAGACTAGAAATGAGCTTCATTTAGCATGGGGAAATTTACCTAATTAATTAATCTCTGAATTATTGGCAGGGGTTTCAAAATTAGAAATGTGCCAAAAGCTAATGTTCTTTATTACTGAATAACTGTCATTACCTATGGGCACCAGCCACTGGCTGTAGAGGAATGTTGACATAGAAGGGTGACAACCTTCATCCCAGTCAATTCCCTGAACATACAGATTATTTTCACAAAGATTGATAGACATCAAAGGCTCAGTCCAGTACTTCAACAAATATTTATCAAGCACCTACAGCAATGATGAATTAGCAACAAATTCCACCCACAGAGATGGCAGTGTACTAGCAAGATGACATGCATATAACTATAATATGGTGTGAAACTAATAAATTTGATAAACATATCAAAAAGTACAACACAAAATAAGAATAAACATCCCCACTATCTGTCAGGACAAATTGTTCTCTAAACAAGAATTTCTAAATTATAATGCAAGTCAGTGGCAATGCATTCTTTGAATATGTGCTTTCCAAATACATATTTAGTAGCTCATCTTTTGGTAAATAAGTATAACTACAGGGAAATTGAGGGGTTTGTTTTTCCTTATCTGTGTCAAAAAATGTGAGACTAATTTTAGATTAAAAGGGTACAAAAAAGAGTAATGTTATTACTTTTAGTTAGCTTTAATTTCCTCCTTGTTCATATAGCAGAAAAATTGTTTAGTTACAGAGGGAGAGTAAATCATATCATATTGTGTCCCCAGAGAGGACAGGTTAACAGGGAACAAGAGCTACATATATGAAAAGGCAGGATTAATCGTCGTTTGTGTGGTAGATTGCTTTTTCCAAAGATGGTCATAATACATCTCCCATACATCTAGGACTTTGACACTCCTCTCATCAAGATGTGGAATCTATGTTTCTTCCTCTGGAATCTTGGCAAGCTTGTGACCTCCAAGGAGAGGTCACAAAAGTCTTAACTCCTTCCACTTGTTTCTCTCAGGACACTGGCTTTTGGAGCCTCCATGCGAACAGGCTGGCTGCACTAAGGCCAGCATGCTGTGAGACAGCCCAAACTAGATCACATGGAGGAACCACATACAAAAGATGCCCAGTCAGCCCCCAAGAGCTTCAGTCCCCATTCTCTGCTCTGTCCACAGACTAACTGCTACCACATTAGAGAAGGAGCCAGTACTGCCCAGCTGGGCCCTTCCCAAATTCCTGACCCAAAGAATCTGAGCAATAATCCAAAACGGTTATTGTTTTAAGCCATTGTTTTGGGGGTGATTTGTTATCCAGCAATAGGTAACTATAACACATCAGCATTCCAGACAGTGAATACTGAATAATACCATGGACTGGGCTGAAAAAGATGTCATGGAAGAAATTAGAGTGTGAAAGTCATACCAAATTTTTATTGTAATTCTCATTCGAGTTTCCACAGGGTTCTGTTTTCTTCTAAGTTCATTCAATAATATCGATCTAATATAAAATCCAAAGCAAAAAAGTCATGAAGCACATGTGGTCTGCTGAAAAGAGGTAGTACCAGCATTAAGCAGAGCTGTGATTCTAATAATTGGGCCTACCTCCAAAGTTCCAGAGTCTTAGCTTCTGATTTACCTATTTGAATCTAATATTATATATATAAAGTTTATCACTTAATAATTTACAAGCTGCTTTTATGTACCTGATTTCATTTGCTCTTATAAATAATCCTGTGAAGTAGCAGAGCCTCTCAGAGAGAAAACCGAGACTCAGGAAAGCTACATAAATTGCTCAGAATTGAAGAGCTGAGGAAAAAAGCATTTAAACCAAGCAAGCAGAAGACTGGGCCTGTTACTCTGACCTGGGAGCCAAGACCCAACTATGTGCATGGAACGTACAAACATGTTCGACTCTAATTGTCACTGACCCTGTGGTGCACACTGTAAGTGTGCCACTCTCCAAGGAACAAAGACTCGGGGATATATTAAATATTATGCTCTTAAGTGTTATAGTCTTTTGCTTTTAAAATACCCTCCTCTGAAAAACTTGCATTTTTATTATTCTCTGGATAATCACTAAAGGCTATTCCAAGGACTAGTCTCAGGAGCCTTGTAATTTTTTAAATGTTAAACAAAGTAGGTGCTATTTCAAAGTCCAAGGGTTTGATTTAATGAATGCCAAGCATCTCAAATCCACAGGAAATTTTTTTTAACACAACATTGCTGGATATCCTCTGAAAAGGTAAGTTAGCATATGAACCAAATGAATTCTCTTTGAGCTCCAAGTACTGCTTATCAGGATAGAAGAGGTTTGCTGCTGTTGTTGTTTAGTGTACCCAAACATTGGATGTTTATAAGAAAAACAAGCTTTATTTTATTCTCTGCCCTGTTCTTTGCCACTAACCACCCCTCCCCAACCATTGGAATAGTTCCATCTCCTTTTAACAACTTCCCATTAAACCTCATGAACCATATCCTGTACTTAATGGGCTGTTAATATTTTAAAGCTTCTGTAGTTCTACTGTAAATCCCTGGTCCCTTTTGCAACATTAAAAAGATACACCAAGAAAATTCTTCCTCACTGATGATACAAAGAAAGCACACAGCTTACATTTTGACACTTAAACAATAAGTTTACTATTATAATAGACACAATCATAACAGTATAGCAGGCACACTAATTATAAGAGTTATATACCTGAAAACAACTAAGTGTGGGTGGAAACATGCAAACATTTCACTGGCTTCAAGCCACATACTTGTCACATTAACCCATCACAGGCCACAATGCACTTGTTTAATTACTGGAATCACTTCAGCGCTTAAAAAATAAATAAATACAATTAAAGTAAATATGCTAAGAGAGTTTAACATGATTATTTATTTCTCATTAGAATATTTACAGAGACAAAAAAAAGTAAGGTAAACTAGATATCTCAAGAAAGCAAACTAGAACTCCAAAACCATTTTGTCCCTTCCCTTTTTTTGGAAAGTGAGTAAACAACCCAGATGATGTCATTTCAAGTTGCTACTCCCAATTTTATGCACGTATATGCATTTTAATAGTTCTTGCCAAGAATTAGACTGAGATAACACTCTTTATCTAAGTAAAACATTTAAATTCAGAAAAAGACACATTATGATAAAACCTACAGAGCTAAACTGTCTTGATCATGAGATAAGAAAAGAAAACACACCGCATTCTGATCAGAACAGACATTTCCTGTCTATGGCCACCCAGTTTCTCCGCTGGTCACTCCTCACCTAACCTACTTTGTCCATGGTTTCAACTTGACTCTCCTCTCCTTCCCTGTCCAACTCTCCTCTATTCAACTCTCCAACCTTTTTTTCAACAGTTAGAGATTTCACAGCAGAAAGCGTGAATTTTACACATATAGTTGGCCCATAAACAACACAGGTTTGAACTGTATAGATCCACTTACATGCAGATTTTTGTTCAATAAATACCTGTGCTGTTTTCAATCTGTGATTGGGAGTCTGAGGATGGAGAAGGCCAACACTTACACAGGGGACTTGAGCATCTGAGGATTTTGGTATCTGCAGAAGGTACTGGAACTAGTCCTCATGAATACCAAGGGACAACTACATTTTGGGGGAGTCAAAAGTTACCCATGGATATTTGACTGACCCGTCACTCCCAACTGTTGTTCCAGGTTCAACTATGTATGAAAAGGATAGGCTATCAGCCTACCTTAAATCCTTTTTTTTAATGCTCCGCAATCACTTTTGATATTTGACTTCAGATTTGTTTTTTTTTTGTTTTGTTTTATTGTATAACCCTAACAGCTTTCCTCTATTTATTTTTCTTCACTGTTAGGTCCACTAGAGATTTATAGTATTTTCTTCTTGAATATTACATGTGTTCACATATGAATTATACATATATGATTATGTATATTAAATATATGTGTGTGAATTACGTTATCCATGCTACCACAGTCTTCAAGAGGGTTTTAACTTTTCTCCACCATCATCTTCAGTCTTGAGCAATTAATTGGTTAGATAACTTCTAATATGCTTAAACAGAAAAAATAATTATTTTTTTCATAGGATAATTTTAATCTCTTTCATCTACTCTCATAAAAGCTGTATTCTCTCCTCATGGAAGGACTATTTAACAGCAATTTGTTTAATATCTCTTCTATTCATAGAAAGCAAAAAAATACATGTTATTTTGCTGCTTTCTAAACCATATCCTGTTTATGAATTAGAGCAGAATTCAAGCAATCAGAATTAAAATAATCAGGCATAAACACATATACCTGGCTTGCTCCATTGCTTTAATAGAATCTCTAAAACTAAATGTACCTGAAGACCACACTATGTAAAATAGTAATTCCCACATACACATAAACACATACTATGACTCTAGACTTTAATATCTTCATGCATTTATCACTAACTTATTCTGTATTCATTTATCTTGCTTTTCTTGTATCCCTTACTAAAATGTAAGCTCTTCAAAAGATAGCAGGAATTCTTTGTTCACTGCTGTACTTCAACACTTAAAATGCACTAACATAAGTGCTCAATAAAAATAAATTCATAAATATTGCACATTCTCGCAATTTAAAATCACTGCTTAATAATCTTCCCTCAAGTTGTCAGTAATATCCAGAGGTGATATATCAAATTCTGAAAAAAAATATTAATCTTTAATATTTTAGTATTGATATCATTGATTCATTAATGAATTAAGAAAATATATATAACTTAGTTTTTAAATATGAGCAGTGTAAGTTACATAAAGGCTTTGGCATCTATAAAAATCACATACACTAGAAAGAGAAAACATAGTACCTGTGATTTTAGAAAATTATTTACAACTTCATTTGATTAAATTTAGAAAAGAATAAGTTATATTCTTTCCTAAACACATACTTACACCTGGGAGAGAACAAAGGAAATAGTGAGAGCAAGAAAAGCATGTGAAAGGACATCAAATAAAAAGTTGGGATTCCCAATGACAAACTTGGATATGTCACAAGTGCTCAAGTCCCAGGTATTATATAGGTAACCAATTATGTAACTTGTCTGTGTATTATGAAAAATAACATTTATTCTTATATAAATTATTATTGTACACAAATCCTACAATGTTACACTTAACAGTGCATATTGAACTACTCATAATTCATTAAGTTGAAGAAATTATGGATACAAGGTATAGCTAATAATAGTTAACTTTTTCTTATGTTATACTTAGTGTTTGTGTCTCCCCCCTCCCCGCAAAAAAATAATTCATATGTTGAGGCCACTTGAACCCCCATTGTGATAGTATTTGGAGGCTGCACCTTAGGGAAGTCATTGGGTTTAGATGATGTCATGTAGGTGGGTCTCCGTAATAAAATTAGTGTCCTCAAAAGAAAAGGAAAAGACCAGAGGTCACTCACACACATGCACTTTCTCTTTCTCATGCTCGCTCGTGCTCTCTCTCTCTCTCTCTCTCTCTCTCTCTCTCTCTCTCTCTCTTTCTGACACGTGAAGGCACAGCAAAAATGAAGCTAGAACAAAAGCCCTTATTAAGGAACAGAATTGGTCAGCAATTTGGTCATAAATTTCCTGGCCTCCTGTGAGAAATCAATTTCCTGTTGTTTAAGCTTCCTAGTTTATAATATTCCATCATTGCAGCCTGAGCTAAGACATTCGATTTTATACAAAGTTAGGGGTAGATGGGGGAAGAGAAAAGAAAAACTATTTAAGTGGTAACAAAATATTTATATTAAAGTAAACATAGTTATATTGTAAAGTAAAAAGCACACAGAAGTCTCAAAAAAATTTATGCACTTGTAGAAGATTGTCATAAGCTAAACTTCTAGATTCCCCTGTAGGTCACTTTACTATGCCTTTAAGAATGGGGAAGCAGGGAATTAGAAATGCCCTACTATGCATCCCATGTCCAAAGTAGAAAGATAAACACTAATAGAGTCCCACCTATTAATAAAGTTACTTCTTGTAAGAGTGGATTAGGATTGTAAAATCATGTATAAGTACTTTTTTGTGCAATCACACATACTACACACATATTACTTGACTATGTACATATAATTTTATACCATAAAAAATATACTATAAATATTTTTAAGGCAATAATCTTATTACTTTTACTTTGACAGTATATTATCAGCTATCTACATGTTTCTCATTCACAGGCACTCATCACCAATAAGTATACCCCTACATAAATAAATTTAAAAAAGAAAATATTTTTTATATACGTTTGCTTTAGCAATAAGGTTATTATAGGTGATTCATATTGGAGATATATGATATTTCTGTTATTGGAATATTATAGATCAAAATCAAACCAAAAGATTGTTTATGCAAAAAATATATTTGGCAACAAATAAAATAAATTAAATGAAACTAAATTAATAATATAATTGAAAAGCAACAACTGAAGTCATTAAAGACCATAACTAATTCAAATAAGACTGATAGTGTTTTCTCTGAAAATCTTTTTGCAGATGAAATGTTTCATTTTAATTTACAATTCCTTAATCATGTATATCTCAGTTCTCAGTTCTCTCTATTGCTTAATTTTATGAATATCAAGTTTTAGCAAACCTTTATAACTTGCTTAGTAGTATGCTAATAAACAGCTTTAACCTAACATCTAAAATCAAAATTCATGAAGCTGGATTTACTTCTCTGTAGCACCAAAGGAGAAACTTGTCTTTTCTATCAATTGATAGACTCTCTTAATGACCTTATAAGACCTAGCAACAGGCCTCCATATCTTCTTAAAGAATCACTGACAACTATAGGAAAGCTCAGTGGGACATCCTCTCATATGACAATGGTTTCTCTAAGAGAACTCTGTGGTAAGCCTAGAGTTTTCTAAGTCTCTTTGCACTTTTGAGAGAGTGAATAAATAAAAACTTGGCATGATACCTACATAAGATTGCAAACCTTAAAATAAGCTGTCAGTCACAATTTTCTCAGGCGATTTTCTTCAGTAGGGCAATGTAATACTCAGGTTTTCCAGAAACATTTCCAAAAACAAGGACTACAGGGATGTTTTTTACTATTATCTATAAACATTCATTTTGTGAAAGAACATATAATATTTAAAATAAGCAATATTATTAATCACTCCTAATTGACCAATTAAGTTATATAATAAAGCATTACTCTATGACCCAAAAGAATATTTTCATCTAATGCTTTCCATTTCTAATCCCACACACAAAAAACCCTGCAAGTAACTTGATGTCATAAGGTAAATCATTTTACAATAAAAATATATCCTATTCTTAGACATTAGAAAAATAAAATTAATAAATAATCAATAAAAATACATTCTACAAGTTCAGTGGTCACTGAAGATTGTGATTTTGCTGGTGTTTAATCTTATTCATTCTCTAAGCAATTGTAATTTCCTTTTGCGTCCCCTCTACCAGGAGTCTATTATAGTAATTTAACCAACAGATGTGTACTAAATGCTAAACTATGGAAAACAAATCAAACTAACTGCCTCCTAACTGGTCTCTCTATCCCTAGTCCAATTAAACCATTATCATTTACATCTTCCAAAACTACCATATAATTATTGAGTAAAAAATAAGTGAAAACACCTAAAGGAAAAAAGGCAAATTTATTACATGAGTTCAATTAGTGCTTCAGGTTAATCTACTTTTTACTTTACATAGGGAAAATGAACACATGAAGAAAATGAAAGTGAATGAAAAATTTTTTTTAAAATGGAATAAAATATTTTATTTTAAACAGGGAAAAAGAGATGACTTAAAAATTGCTAGGCAGACTTTTAAAAAATCTAAAAACATGTATAATTTTAAAACAAAAACTCAGTGGATGAATTAAATGGTAGATAATTCACAGCCGCTAAAATGAAAATTAGCAACTTGTAGATATGAAAAAATCAACCAAATTACCACACAGAATAATAAGTAGATGAAGATTATTTTTATACACACACGCACACATATTATAAAAAACATGAGGCTAATGAGAAAGTCAAACATACATCTAAAGAGACACAGAAGAGTAGAAAGAGCTCAAAAGTGGCTATATTTGAAAAATATAATGCCTGAGGAACTTTTAGTATTGATGACAGATATGAATCCACAAATGTCAGGGGCGGGGGAAACATTTTATACTAAGCAGGATAAATACTGAGAAACATATTTCTTAAAAGAAAATCAGAATGGCAAGATACTGAGAAGAACTTTAAAGTAGCTAGAAAGATATACAATGAACATTACCCTAACCTTACACATCTTAATGACTACGATGAGAACTAAAAGAATATTAAATAATATTTTCAAAATGTTGAGAGAAAGCAACTGTCAACCTAACATTGTGAACCCAGCAAAACTATCTTTCAAAAACGAGGGCAAAATTGTTTTAAAAAGATATCTCTAAATCAACAACAGAGAGAGTTTACTACAAACAGACTTTTTTGTAAAGAAATGTTAAAAAAAAAATGTACTCCAGGAAAAAGGAAACAGATCCTTAAGATCCAAAGAAATACAGTGAAGAAATTGGGATATAGGTAAATAAATCAAGACAACTCTTGTCTATATACAAATTGTAATGATGATGATGATGATAGTGGTAGTGGTGATGGTGGTGTGGTGGTGGTGGTGTTAAAAAGAAATCAGAAATAAAATAAAGAACACAATAACATAGAAGTCAAGAGGAGTGGTCATACTTCCATGTTTTAATGTGTTTGATTTGTTCAGGAAAGAATAATACTGATTAGCTTTACTTGTTAAGTATCCTTGATAAAATTAAAAGAGTAAACATTAAAAAAATAAAACTGAAATATATAATTTCCATACAAATAAAGAACAGAAAAAGAATAAATAAGCAAACAAGGTGATCAATACATTGTGGTGATGGCTGCACAACTCTGTAAATATACTAAAAACCAATGAATTTTATACTGTAAATGGGTGAATTGTATGTTTGGTGCATTGTATCTAAATAAAATTGTTACCAAAAAAAACCTCAACCCAAAATAAGTTAGAAAACTATGTTATAATTACCTCTATAAATGCACTGATTCCTAAAACTGAGACTGATTACAATTAGTAGCAAACATAACTGGCTTACAAAAAGCACAAAAACAATACTGGCAGAAAGAAGGGCTACTAAAAGTATAAATATTTGTCTGAATATAAACTAACTCAAAGTTTAGAATAAGAGTAGAGAGATAACCAAATTCAGCTAAATTCAGGTGTAAGTCAAAATACTAGTATGAGTCAAAACAGTATTTGAAAATATTTTCTTCAATTTAAAGCTATACTTCTAGAAAAAAAGGGTAAGTTTCTAAAAATAAAAAAAACATAACTAATTAAAATTCTAATCATAATTAAGTTAATACAGAAATTTTTATTACAAACTTCTCTTGCTACAGACATTGCTTATAAAAAAGGAGAAGTAAGGTAACATGTTCATTTCAAAAGCTCAAAAATCATGATATGAAATAGTTTTAATTGTTGCCTCTGTTCCAACTAGAAAGATTCACTAAGCAGACACTAAGAGTATTACTATTTTCAGTCATTTATCATTTAGTAAACATTCAGACTCATGAATATAATCATTATTCTTCTACAACTCTATGGAAAGTTAAAAGTACCTGCATGCCAAAGGAGGAAAGCCAGAGCATATTTAAAGGATTTCGCACCCAAGTTGGGTAAATAATATGCTTACTTTTTCTGCAAACTATTAAACTTATTTTACATATTTGCATTTTCCTGATGACCCAGCTACATAACACAATACTCTGACAATCCTGATGAGTCCCTAGAGAGTTTATATAAGATCAGTCCAAAAAGCATGCTTAGTCTATATTCAATTGACAGTTGTACAAACTGTGGGAAATCAAAGCTTTCTTCCTAACTAGACTAAGGATCACAACCAAAATACTAAAGAAAAAAATTGAGGAAATGAGGAACTCTAGTTGGAAGAAATAGAGTCAACAGGAAAAGAGAAAGACAAAAAGAATATAAAATTAAAAATAAATTTACTATATAAATATCATTTATCACCATACTACTGAACAATCAATCACAATCAACCAACCCTACGTAGCAAAGCAACATTAAAAGTAAATCAATAAATGGTATGTTTTTATTTTAAAAGAAAAAAATGGAAGGCTAGCAATACATTTGACGTACAAAAAAGGCACAATCATTCTATTTGAATAATCAAGAATTTATAAACAAAATTAGAAACTATTATATACTATGTGCTCCAATCATGTCTGATTTAGTAGGTGATATTTTAGGAAAGTAGGTATTCTAAACACTGTTTCTCAATAATTAAGGTTTTACAAGATTATAGTTACTAAACTGTCTTAAATTTAACAAAATTTTATCTATTTCACATACTTCATTATCAATATAAGTTGATAACTTCAACTACCACTATTATAGCTAACTTTAGCTATCATTATAAACATTAGTTCTATGTTTCTGAAAAAGGGAACGTTAATTTAAATAAAAAATTAAAATTTGACCACTTTTGAAAGGGCTGAGGCATGAGGCATGAGGTTGAAAACAGGGATTGGTTCAAAACCTATATTCGAAAGATTAGGTATACTTTGCAATACTAGAAACACCACTCCCTCACACCTCTGACCTTCAGTTTTATTCTCTGAAAAAAATGAAACCAGAGAGGCTGAGTTTCTAGGACACTTTAGCCCGTGGAAGGCAAAAGTAAAACCCAAGGCCTGAAAACAGTTAACAGTATGTTTAGTTTGGAAGCCTCTCACTCCCTCCCCACCTGGCTTTCAGAACATTTGCAATGAGCCTGGAAACTGTTGGGTATTATTCTGGAAAAACTAAGTGGTCTCACAGAAAAGACCCAATGACAATGACATTTTTGCTCCCCCTGGAAAAAAGTGAACCAACACCCAATCACTCTAGGGAAAACCCTCCATCAACAAGACCTAACCGGTGTAAATAAGGCCCCCAATTAGTATTTTTTTTTTTCAATATGAACAGCCAGCCAAGGCAGCTCAAACAAAGAGAAAGCAAAAACAAATGGTTAAACAACAGCGCATGTGTATGCACTTGTAGCAAATATTCTCACACAAGCCAAACTCTTTCCCACCTCATTCACTGACTAGTGTTTATTTATTACTTGCATGAGTTGTTTCCTTTGCCTAAACTAAATGCCATTGTCATTCTCTTCCTCCAATATGGCTGTCTCCTCATCCTTCAGATCTTTTAAATAGTTACCTTATAAGAGAGACTTTCCTACCACCTTATGTAGTTTCTCTCTCTCTCTCTCTACCCTATATACATTGCACATATTTAAATTATGTATTTCTTTTTTTTTTTTTTTTTTACTTACTCATATTCTATTTCTCTCTCTAGAGCAAAAGCTACGAACTTAGGCTTTATCTGTCTATTCATTCTTATGTGATCCCAACAGCTTACCCAAAGCACTCAATAAATGTTAACTGTCTCAATGGATGAAAAAATGCAGCTTTATAGTATTTTTTGAAGGAAGTAATTTCTGTATGTCTCAAAATTATTTTTAATAGTTTTCCTCTTCCTTTTTCCACTGCAGCCCTATAAATTCCTATATACAAATCTCTTAGTCTTTGTGTTCTCCATATCCATTACAATCAATAAAA
Organism: Cynopterus sphinx; assembly: GCA_030015415.1. Classification (NCBI taxonomy): domain Eukaryota; kingdom Metazoa; phylum Chordata; class Mammalia; order Chiroptera; family Pteropodidae; genus Cynopterus; species Cynopterus sphinx. The sequence goes on from CM057379.1 coordinate 35,388,499, forward strand.
TGAAGAAACAACTTATTTTTTAAAGGAGTTTCTGAAAAGTTACTGTACAATTTTAAGTGTATATCTCAGGCTCTCAAACTCATTTGGAAAGTTAAACTCAGAACTTCAGAAAAATGAACTAGTAGGTAAGACCCCTCAATATTTCATATACCACTGCAAGGCCTATAATTCATCTTCTTCCTTCTAAATAGTGTTTTCAAGTGTGTATGTTTTCCTAATTTAGCTCATGACTTATATAAACTAACCATTAGGAGAGAGAAGCAGACATCAGAGTTTAGCAAACAAATATCAGTGTAAAGCAAGGAAACAGAGGAAATGCTTAAAAATTTTGTAGAGCTGAACCTAGTATATATTTATTTTCTCTTGTCATGTTATTAATTTATTTATATTAATACCCTACTTGAAGCCTATTTTGGTTTTTGTATAACAGGCAAAAATATTGTAATCGCCACATAGGGAGAAGTTGAAATGAGAAAGCTACAGAAAAAAGCAGGCTTAAAGGAAAGATTGGGAATTTGGTTTTGAGCATGTTAAGCTTGAGATTCATGGAGATGTCAATTAGACAACGTTTGCAAATACAGAGTTTAGGGGAGGGGTCAAGAGTAGAGATGTATATTTGGATGTAAATGGAGATTAAAGCTGTATAGATGTATTAAACTATATAGACGGTACTTAAAATCATGAGAATGAATAAGATCACTAAAAGTAAACGTAAAATGCGATGAGACTGATAGAAGTGGGTAAGATACTCAAACACTACTTTTTCTTATTCTAGAAAGACCCTTTAAAATTATTTGTTAATATTTCTTTAACATTGGGCTACTATTAAGGTGCTGAGAATTTATAAAATGAGGAAGATATCATTTGTAGGGATGCTAGTTTTTAATAAAATTTTTTGAGAGGTGGATAGGAAGGATATAGCAAATTTAGTAAATATTGTTCCAAAATAATATGGTGTGAAAATTCACCAAAAAAGAAGAGTAACTTCTAATAAATGTCTCTAAATGGAGTTTCTGCTTTTTTATTCCCCAAATCTCATTTCTTTTTTCTTTATCCTTTTGCTTCACTCATCAAGAACTCCTCATCACCCAACATCAGAACTCAAAGATTTTTGCCTAGCATTTAGTTCTTTGGGATAAGTAAAAAAGGAAAGTGAAATGCTAATTCAAGTGGTTCTAAAAAGCCTTTCTGAACTGGAGAGAAAGAGGCATTGAATTTTTCCCTCCATTTTTCACTGCTTTGCATATATTAGCACTTAATCACATACACACAATTTATCCTCTGCACCCCTGCAAGGGACATTTTTTTAATCTGATCATGTCACTTTTCTGCTTAAAGTTCTCCAATGTTATCTTTTATGTAAAGAAAATAAAAGCTAAATTTTTAAAATTAGATTTGTTGATTTTTTAAAACAAATAAGAAATAATGCTTTATGAAGTTATGCTTGGATTCTTATCCATGTAACTTTGCTTGCTTTACTTCATTTCCTGAAGAATTTTCCACATATTCCTGATTTGCATTTTATAATATGGACATACTTGTACCTGTGTACAAAGAAAATTCCATTCTTTTTAATACTAAAAAGCAAACAAAAGAAATCAATTTAAATACTCATTAATAGAGAAAATGATTATTTCTATACCACAGCCCTAAATTTATAAGCATGCCTGCAAAATCTTTCAAGCCATGTCCCCTACAACTTTTTAAACATTATTGCATATCCTTCACCCCTTTGTTCACTACATTTCACTTCTTTTTCTCAAACCCACCAAGCTTATTCTTTGACTCGATTCACCACTGAATACCTAGCAACCAACAGCACCGTGACATATTACCAATTCAACAACTATAGGTTGAATGAATGAATCAGTGAATGAATTCCTACCTATCCAACCTCATCTCCTATAATTCCTCACCCGTACTTTCCATCCTAAAATTGCTGAGCTTTTATTTCCCTACAAGGAGGACATTTCTGTCTCTCACATTTCCCATGTCATTACATATGCAGTGCCTCCTTGAACAGGCACCCATCATTTATCCCAATTCCTATTAAACTTAAGTCCCTGATCAAGTATTGTACCCCGAATAAAGTTATATTTAGATTATTTTCCGTGTAAGATTAGATGCTGCTTCCATAGTTCCACTATACTTTTACTTCTTAAAACCTGGTTTGTGCCTTAACATATAGTTAATAATAGCTCAATGTCCCCCTAACAGTACTTACATATATTATATCATAACACCACACCATCCTACAAACTCAGAGAGCTTTGGTATTCAGCCCCAGATCATCAACTGATGTCAGGGGTGAGATTCAAGGTCTGTGTGACTCCAAAGCCCATTTTCCACTATGTAACAATATCTTTTGAACAAATATTTGAAAAATTAATATACTCCTTAGAATGAATATTTGATTTTGTATGAAGTAAAATGTTCATCTTTAACTTTTTACATATATGTAATAAAAGAAATGCAATCTAACCAAATAAAAGAATGTTACGTATTTCTCTAAAGGAGATATACAAATAGCTAATACGCACATGAAAAAAATGCTCAACATAGCCTTCCAGAAAATAAAAGTCAAAATTACAATAAAATACCAGTTTATACTCACTAAAAATACTATGACCAAAAGACAAACAACAAGAAGTATTGGCCAGGGTGTGGAGAATTTGAACACTTATACATTGCTGGTGGGATTATAAATAGTACAGCTGCTTTGGAACACAGTTTGGCAGTTTCTTAAAGGGTTAATATATAGTAACCATATGATCCAGCAATTCCACTCCAAGGTATATATTCAAAAGAAATTAAAACACACATCCACATTAAAACTTGTACATGAATGTTCACAGAACCATAATAGCCAAAAATGGGAAACAACCCAAATGTCCATGAATGAATAAAATATGGTACATCCATACAATAGAATATTATTTGGCCATAAAAAGAAATGAAGTATTGATATATGCTACAACACTGATAAACCTTAAAACCATCCTAAGAAGCTAGTTTCAAAAGACCACATATTTTGTGATACCATTTTTGTATAATGTCTGGAATAGCAAAATCTATACAGAAAGTAGTTTATTGGTTTCCTAAGACTAGTGAAAATGGAAGGTGATGGCTAATGGGTATAGAAATGGGGTGACAGAAATGTTCTAAAATAGACAATGGTGATAGTTGCACAGCTCTGTAAACAAAAACCATTGAAATGTACATGTTAAATAGGTTGAACTGTACAATGTGTAAATTATATGTCAATAAAGCTGTTACAGAAAAATAGAAGAAACTGATAGAACTGGACCTATCCTTGAGTTTATTCATCAGTGACAGAAAGAAAAAAGTACAATAAGCCACTAACTAAAGTTGAAAGCAAATGATAAATGAAGTTCATAATAGGTAACTGCACAAGTTACTTCTCTAAATCTTCCTTTGTTATTTATTAGTAAAATTTTTTAAATAGTAAAATGACATTAATTTGGGTCCAATATCTACTAACACACTAATTCACTGCTTACAATTTATCAAGCATTATAAAGCTAAGCACTATGTTAGGCAGATTGGGGTAAAATAACTCTTCTACACTGCTTTGAAGTGTGAAAATTGGTAAAACCAATGGTAGAGCATTTAGCTAATACTGAGTAGAGTTAAAATTATTCAGATCAGTAAGAATATAGAAGAGTTGAGTTGTTAGAACATTCTATCCAACAGTAGCAGAACATACATTCTTCTCAAGTGTACCTGAATCATGTACCAAAAAAGGCCATAAAGTATGAGTCATACAAAGTACATTTTCTGACTACAGTGGAATTAAATTAGAAATAAATAACAGTATGATCTCTGAGAGGGGAGAACTAATGTTTGGAACTAAATAACAACTCTAAACGTTTCATGGGTCAAAAAAGAATTAAAGGGAAATTATAAAGTATTTTGAGCTGAATGAAACAGAAAACACAGCATATACAAATCTGTGAGATGTAATAAAGCTGTAGTTAGGGGGAAATTTTATAACACTCAACTTCTTTATTAGAAAAAGCAGAAAGTTTGCAAATCAATGACCACAGTTGTCCACCTTAAGAAATTACAAAAAGAATAGCAAATTAAACCAAACCCAACGTTAGTATGGGAATGGAAACAATAAAAATCAGGCAGAAATAATAAAAGAAATAGAAAACAGAAAAATAGAGAAAACCACTGAAACTAAATTTGAGTAGATAATTAAAACTCTAACCAGAATCGAGGAGAAAACAAAAATTACCAGGATCAGAAAGAGAGGTAATGCCACTATGTATGTATACTACAGATATTAAAAGGATAAGATATTATGAACAGCTATAGCAATACATTCTACAACTTAGATAAAATATATTACTTGAAAGATTCAACTTCCAAAGCACATTGAATCAAATAACCTAAATAGTTCTATATCTCTTAAATAATTTGAATTGGTAGTTAAAAATAACCCCCCAAAACAAACAAACAACAACAAACAACACTTCCAGGTCCACATGTCTTCACTTTTAAATTCTACAAAACATAATACTATTACGTTTTATTTTTAGTATTATGAATACTACTATTCCTACACGAACCTTTACAGAAAAGTGGAAAGGAAGAAGTATTCTCTAACTCATTCTGTGAGGTCAACATTACTTTAATACCAAAACGAGACAAAGATACAGAACAATATCCCTCATAATAAGATGCAAAAAGATATATAAACAAAATTTTGGCAAATCATATCTAACAATATAGTAAAAGGAAAATACACCATGACCAAATTGGGTTTATCTGAGGAATGCAAGGTTGGTATAATATTCTAAGTCAATGAATACAATTCATCGTATTAATAAACTAACAAAAGAAAAACCATATGATCATCTCAATAGATGCAGAAAAGGTATTTGACAACATTCAATAGCCATTATCCATAAAAACCTTGCAAACTAGGAATAAAAGAGAACTTTGTCAGCCTGATAAAGGGGATCTATGAAAACTCTACAGAAAACATTCAAACTTAATGTTGAAACGTGAAATGCTTTCCCACTAAGATTAGGAACAAGATTAGGATGTCTGCTATTATAATCTTTATTGTACATTGTACTAGAGGTTCTAGACACTGAAATAGGGCAAGAAAAAAAGTCATCCATGATTTAAAAAAAAGTAAAACTATCATTTAATATCAGAAAACATAATCATCTTTGTAGAAAATCAATTAGAATCTTTTAAAAGGCTACTAAAATTAATAAATAAACAGTAAATTTGCAGGTTACAAAATCAATTGTATTTTTATATGCTAGTGTTAAACAATTATAAATTAAATTTTAAAAGCAATACCATTTACAATAACATCAAACAAATAACAAAAGTTGTGAGAGTACTGAAAACCATAAAAAAACTGCTGAAGGAAATAGAAGAGGACCTAGATTAACAAAGAGATATACCATGCTTGTAGGTAGGAAGATGTACATTGTTAAGATGTCAATTCACTCGGTCCAACCCAAACTCAACAGAAGGGGATTACACAAAGTCACAAACACCAGGGGGCAGAGACCACGGGGCACCATCTTAGAGGTCTGCCCACCATAGTCACCAATATTATTAATGTATCGCTCCATTACTTTTTGTTGCACACCCTTATAATTCCTCTAAAGGGACTCTGGAGACAAACTGCCTGATTTAAATCCTGAATCTTCTAATTATTGTATAATCTTGCTAATCATTTAACTTCCTTGTACCTTAGTTTCCTTATCTATAAAACAGAGATAATAACGGAAACTATCTTATAAAGTTACAGTGAGATTTAAATGATTAAATATCTAAATCACTTATGCATTAGCACATAATAAGAAATTACATAACTAGATCAGTAAAACCATTATAAACACTAAACTTACTATTCCTTAAAATTGTGTTTATTCCAACACATTCTTCTTCAACTATTTAATGATGTCTATTACATATAAAGCACAATTTTAATCAAGGTGTGTACAAAGATAGTTTAATGATGTACTAAAGGAGAAGTGTCTTTTTATTCCCATTTGTAATTAAAGTTTAACAAGCAAATATAGGTAATGCCTGGGTGACCATAATCCTGTTTTTCCTGGTCCTACTTTATGCCTACTATCTAGACACAACTGGCAAAGGTACTTAAAAGTGTCCTAGCTTGCCCAAGAAACTAAAGTTGCCCAAGTTTAACATAATCCTAGATTGAAATGGAAACTAGATAAACACATTGAATAAGGAATTGATGAACCAGAAACCAAGCGAAAGAAAATAGAAAGTGAAGAGGGGTGATGAGGATGGGTAAGAATGACAGAGCCAGAGAGGTAAGAGAATAATAAATGCTTTAAAATGTCCAAATACCAAAATCAATTCATCTAAAATATGAATTCAAGATTACTGTGGCCTATAAACCTAGCATATTCTTAAAAACTTAGTCATAGTTCATTAAAAAAATTACTGACATTTCCTTAAGAATTAAAAAATAAATACCAAATAAATGTTAATGTACCACATTTAATCTCCCTTTCCTCTTTTTTTAATATATAATCATGAAGCCAATATATAATTCTGACAGATACATTCTTCAAAAAATAAGAAAACTTGTTTAAATGTACACATTATAGGCCATTTTAGCAAGAATCTATTTTTAAATCTATCTTAAACATTAGTTGACTTTGGAAATTCTAATCCTTTTCAGTTCCAGCAGCATCAAAGCAAATAGTCACGATCCTTTACGAAGATAAATATGCTCATTTTAATTAAATGATTAAATTATGTGACTTGGTGTGCAAGTTTTGCATCTGTATTTTAAGGTGTAGTTATATGTCCTATTAATGAAAAATTGAAAAGGAAGTATATTTATGGTAGAGTACCTTATAACAGAGGGAGTCTTAAAAATCCATTCCTTGAATTTTCAAGATTTTGCGCTAGAAAAAGAAATGAAGTCCTGGTACATGCTACAACATGGATGAACCTTGAAAACACTATACAAAGTAAAAGAAGTCAGTCACAAAAGCCTACATATTGTACAATTCCACTCTTACAAAAAGTCCAGATTAGGCAAAGCTATAGAAACAAAAAGTAGGTTAATGGTTGCCTAAGGCTGAGGCTGGGTTGGGAAAGATAAAGGGAATAAGGATGACTTCATTTGAGAATGACTGAACCATTCTAAATTAGTTATGGTGATGGTTGCACAACCTTGTTAATATTCTAAAAATCATTGAATTGCACACTTTAAATGGATTAATCCTATGGTCTGTGAATTATAACTCAATAAATCTGTTAACAGAAAAGTTTTAGGTTATACTTCCTATCTAAAATATACACTACTATATATTAACATCATAACAATGGAAAACATGATTTTAATGCTAGATGGTAGACAAAGTAGGGAAATGGAGGCATCATTCTGTTCATGCTAATTACTCAACATTGATGTCAGAACAATTTATGTCACTAAATTCCTACTCATTTTCTGACTATAAATGAATTTCTTTAATATTTTTGCCACAAAATGAATTTAGCAATTGGCTTGACCTTAAATTTGTGGTAGACATATCCTGACTTCATGTGGAAATATAATTTTTAAAATAACCTGCCCAATTATAGATTTTTATTTCTAAATAGATATTAATTTAGTTTTCAATATGAAGGTTAATAAGGATAATTTGAAAGTTTTGTAGCAAGTGTAACTTTTAAAGTGTATAAATACAGTCCTGTTTTTCTAAGTTCTGTGTCCAGAGCTTCAAGTACAAAATAGTAATCATTTCTTGACCTAGTTATAGAGTCACATTCCATAATTTTGAAGAGTTACTAAATGTCAAGTTGATTTAGGTAAACACTAATAATCATCAAATAATTCTAATAAATCTGGTCTATATAAGCAATCAATTTAAGTTACTACTACTAATATTTTAACTTAAAACATCACAAAAATGAAATATCAGTTTTATTATTCCACCATTAACATTTATTTAATACGACCATATTTTCACAAATGTATGCCCTATGGCACTAAATCTGGTATTCAGAGCTAAGATATCAAGAAGTTGATACATCAGAGAAATATCTGTACATCACTTTAGAAAGTGACATGAAATTGATTGCTTTTTGGTATGGCAAAAGGTTAAAATATGATAGCTAGGAGAGTGACATTAGCAAGATGGTGAAGTAGGAATTATCAACCTTCATCACCTGACAGAAAACAATAATTAAACAGTTATCCACAAATGAAAATAGCCCTAGCAGAGCTTAAGAGTGCAATTAAGAACCTACAGCAACATAGTGGAGCAAAAAATGGAGAATAACTGCACAGAAAGAATCGCTGGGAGAGCAGCTTAGTGGAGAGTTCTGGAAGCAACTAGGAAGAAAGAAGTGTGGGAGCTATCAGTATGGCCACAGGACACATACCATCGTGGTCCTCAGTGACCTGCTATGCAGAGGACCCCAACAGCCCTCACAACAGCCACAGACTCCCCACAGCTTCCACAGTGGAGTACCCCACCGTGTCGTTAGGCACAGGCCCCAGGAGCCTGATCCACAGAGGACACTGGCAGCTTTCATCACCAGAGTAACCAACAGCCGCAGACCTGGAGAAGAAGATGCTGCCCATTCCAAGAAGGAACTGCTCTTGTGCTTCCCTGGGACCAGAGCTGCCAGCACCTTCCAACCCTGAGCATATCAAACTCCAGAGCCACAGCTACTCTGCCTGCTCCTGGCTCTAGGCCCACTCTCTGTACACCCACAATCCAGACCCAGTCCTGTGGCTGCTCCACACGTGCCCACGTCTCAAGAATCAGACCCAACACCACTGCAGGCTAGCCCACACATAGGACCAGAATTCTACTGTGCTCAATGCCCATGCTTCTGACTCTGTCTTCATGGCCACTTCACACATACTTGCATTTCACATATCATCACTGCTGCCGGGTAACCAGCATGCCAGACCTCAAGGCCGCTGTCACACTGCAAGCACTGGCAATCCAGTCCCTGGCTCCATTACTGGTCCACAGGTGGCCAACATCAGACACCTAGCACGATTGTGGGGACCCGCAAGCTGGACCCAGCACAAGAGGAAGCCCCTCCACTGATATCCCCCATAGGAGAAAAAGAGATCAGGTAAGTCTCCAGAAGCTTTCATTGCTGCTGCAGACAACGGCAGCCTTGGCCATTGAGGATCCCTGCAATCTTCCAACATTAATCTCAGCTGATAAAGCTTCATGGCGACTACATTGCTATTAGTTTGAAATTTCCTCGAAATTTTAAAAATAGAACTGCCACATAGTATAGCAATACCATTTCTGGTTATATATATATACAAAGGAAGTGAAATTAGTAAATTAGCATCTTGAAGAGATATCTGCACTCCGATATTCATTGTAGCATTATTCAAAACCGCCAAGATAAGAACACAAGCTAAATGTCCATTAATAGATGAATGGGTACAGAAACTGTGGTATATATACAGATATAATAGAATATTATTCAATCATAAAAAAGAAAATCTTGTCATTTGCAACAACATAGATGAATCAGAGAAGGAAAGTCAAACACTGTATGACCTTAACTACAAGTAGAATAAAAAAAAAAAAAAAAAAGTTGAACTCAGAAACCAAAAGTAGAATGGTAGTTGCCTAGGGTTTGGGGGTGGGGGAAATAGGGAAACGTTAGTCAAAGGGTACAGACTTAGTTGTAAGATGAATTAATTCTGAAGATCTAATGTACAACAGGGTGACTATAGATAATAATCCTATATATATACTTGAACTTCGCTAAAAGGGTATGTTAAATGTTCTCATCTAAACTCCAAAAAAGAAATGAAATACAAGATAACAATGAAGTGATAGATGTGTTAATTAACTTGATTACGGTAATCAGCTCACAAAGTATATCTATAACAAATCATCATGTTGTATAATTTAAACATATACAATTTTATTTGTCAATTATACCTCAGTTTTATAAAAAAAAATTAGTCATTTGATTTATAACAGATGCCCACTATATTTTACATACTTATGTATAAAAATAAACATAACTATATATAAAATTAAAATATATGTATATGTAAATCTTTTTAATACGCAATTCAATATTTTTGATACTATGTAAAACAACAAAATTTTTAAATTTTTTACTTTATTTTCTTTCTGTCTAGTCAGAGTAATCTGATAGCTTTGTAGAGCATAGTTTGTTTTTCATTTTTATCAGTAAAATAGAACAATAAAATGTCATTTGCTAAGAGGAGATAACATTTTGAGTTTTTATACTTTTTTCCAAAAAGTGACTCTTATTACCTAAGTAACTATAGTTCCAAATGGTTTTCTGCTTAAAACATTTAAATCCCTAGGACAAAATTAGGCCTAGTAGAGATAAACATATCCATCAATTTTTCTCTGGAATTCTCGATAAACACATTATACATTCTCCCTAGTGACCTGACATTTCAAGCAAACATAAATCATGATCTTACCTTGAAATGGTGGAGTCATAAAACCCCAAACATATTAATAAGTGAGTTACATGAAATAATTTTCAACATTAATATAAAATCATCTATGGAATTCTATAATTATTTTTACTAAAAGTAGCATATGATTTAAACATATGTTCATTTTCACAAATCAAAAATTTATAAGGGAGAGTCAAGCACTGGTAAACCCCCAACAACAACAAAAAAACCCCAAATATTAGAGATGATAGTCATTTCTTTTGGATAAGCCATTCTGTGGCCCTAATAATTCAAAGATATTTATAGATTTTTAAGTAAGCTAAAAGTTACTTTGAGACCTTAATAACAATTCAAAAAGGCATTCTATGCTGCCCCAAAGAGGCATTTTTCTAACCTCCATCACATAACCAATATAAAATGATATGAGATATAACCTCTTTGAAGTACTGTTCTATTAAATCCTGAGATCATTTCCAGTGCTAGTCTCACCATTAAGAGAACGAGTTAAAAAGAAAAGTTTTTGTTCAAATCTCAGACATCAAAAAAGCACTACAAATGGCTTATTGAAGCGAAGAAGAGCTCTGTAGAGGATCAGAAAAAAATATCAGAGCCAGTTCAGAGTAACAAGTCAGACAGCCAAATGTTGTAGCCAGTGCCAAGAAAGGGTGGCTAAATGCCCAGATGTATTTCAGAACTCAAATACTTAGAAATGTGTGCTCCTGATATAACGTCTGTCATTTGATGTAAGAATTAAAAATCCAATGCAGATACATTAAAAATGTGAAGCATCAGGAGCCCGCTGGGTGCTGCTTTTGGGGGAGAGGTAGGGCTTTATAAATGTAAACACAGAAGCCAATGTAAATATCTGTGATCATTTTGTTAACCATATATAATAGACATTTTCCTTCAGTAACTTCATTGATGCTAATGATATCCATATATATTTTTACACAACGGTTTCTATATTTGCACAATTCTTAGTATATTTTTAACTCCTCAAATATATTTGGGAATCATTCCAGGCCACGAGACTCTGAGGAATTGCAGAATTTATCACACTGATATGTCAACACGTATGAATATAGAACTATACAATGTTGTTTTTCTTTGGCAAGCATGTCATAAATGAAATTTTCTGGTTTACAATGTCAGGTAGATGAAGGCAATTAAAGTGAATCTAACTGTAAAAAAAAAAAACCAGAAACTTTAACTTTACAACTCAGTTAACAGGGATTTTTTTTTTTTTAGCTAAATTCACATTATCTTACTCAAGGTTCTGGTTCTAACGACTCTTATCCCAAATGCTTTATACTTCCTCCATAGAGTTTAATGTAGAGTCATAAGAATACCACGGATGAAGTATATGTTAAATATTGCCTTGCAAATGAAACAAAGGCTAATCCATTTAGCCAAGATAGAATAATGCTTATTTTGCTTATTATTGTTGGTTATCACTTTCATTTTTAAATGCTGAGAAAAAGTCAAAAGACAAACTTATCTGAAAATAATTTAAGCATGCTTCTAACCAATCATAACTAGAATATAAAAAAATAAAGATAAATAGCATAATATAATCCAAAAGATATGATCACCTTGAGCAACTGAGGAATTTTGAATCAATTTCCTTCTTTCTTACTTAGGAAAAATAATGACAATATCTACTTCACAGAGTTGTTGTTAGAGAGGAAGGAATAAAATGGATCTAAATACAGTTTTGTAAAACTGGAAAAAAACATGCATTTATTGGGTTATTATCAAATAATTTTGCCTGAGAGACAAGCTGTTCAACGTATAGTATAATAAATCTTATATATCCATCTCTTAATTAAAATATTTTAAATTAAATAAACATTCATGTAAGTAAATTGTGTAACTCCTCACTTTTAACAATTTGGATGCAAGAATGATTAACATATTTACAACCAAGGGTGATGACATTTTTATTTTTTTAAATATATTTTTCTCACACTTTTAAAAATCTTGCTTCTAATACGTATTTTGTTCAAGTAACAAAACATATATGTGCTTCCAATTAAACCTTATGGATAGACCTTAGTAGGAGGAGAAGAGATATTTAATAAAGTTCTACATCAAATCTAAATCTTTTTTCTCATTTGATTCATTTGATGCAAACACAATAATAGTGTAATATACTCTTTCTCAGTGTGAACAATAAATTACCAATTAGCTGTCTCTATACTTGTTTCCTGAAAGAGGCTTTAGATAGAACCAAATATAGTTACAATATCAAACACAACAATTAAAGGTAAAATACTTGCAACAAACCATACCTAGTAATAAGAACCGCATTATCGTGGTGGGCAATCCCATTTTCTGGAATGGTGTTTCCATCACTTTGGTGGGAGAGAATGGATTTCTGCCATTTACAGAAGCTATCGAGGGACTTGTCTGCATGGTGGTTTATCTCCAAGTTTGGCTGCAATACAACATGCATACCAGAAATGTTCCAAACAAATTACTAAGGTCAGTTGTTAAAACTTTTGAAGACTAAAGTGGGACTATAATTAGAAGCAGTGGTTTCTAGGAATAATCTCTCGCCAGTTTTTATCTCTATAGTATCTAACCTAGAGTTAATTTAGTGTATTATTGAACAGATATTCTTTCCAGTTCCAGCTTTAATGATAATGTGAATATATGTGATTATCAGCAAAGGAAACCAACCAAAACCACTATGAGAAGGTGTTATGCAAATGTTCACCTTTATACTGAAACATACAGCTAATATACATGTGTATATATATAGCTTTAACATGATATAAGATAAGAGGTATATTCTGGTAAACTATTTGAAATTTGCTTAAAATATTGAATGATTAGTGCTGAAAATCATATTCAACTAGAACTTCCTAAGAGGAGCAATAATAAAATATATTGTAATACATAATTTTAGAGCCTGTCTGTTAAGAGTTTTAGATTTATAATATCTCATTCTTACCTGATCTTCTGTGAGAACAATTAAGCGGGCCACTATAATATTCACAACGTTTCCTAGGCTGGAATCACGGTAAAGTTTGGCAACCTGACCTCCAGAAAATAAGAAAAGACACAAAGTCAGACAAAAATTATAGAGTGACTGATATTTTTTTATACAGTAGTAAAAAATTTTTCATAAATTTAACTACTCTGTATATGAAAATGTTTTCGTTTATCCCATATCACTTAGAACAATACCCTCAAGATGCCCTGGTAGAAAGTTTGTTTTACAGGTCTGTCTCAAGAAATATTTTCTCCCAAAGATGAATTACAACACAGTAATTAAGAGAGTGAGCTGATGTTTCAAGTTAAAGAAAACCTCTAATAAGATTTAACACAACGTAGTCAAAAAAGTCACGTTATCTGAAAATGAACAATCATATCTTTAAATTTATTTTCTATGAATCTGAAACATTAGATCAATCCTTTCTCATTACAGATGAATTCTTAAAATCATTATTTCACAATAAAAACCCATGACCTTAGTAAAAAAGCACAACAAACTATTAAGTTACAATATTATATAAAGGGATCAAACTTACAATATTCATCACACTCAAAATATAATGTTCAATGTCTTTGCGGCCATGGTAGCCCACCATCATTTTGTCTGCCACTACTAGTGTCTCCACAAACCGCTCGGTGCTTACTGATCTCTTCTGTCTGTGGTGGACATGTGTGCCATTAATTGGTGGTGAAGAAGGAAAATCAGATGTGTCATTCAGCCACCAAGGTTTGCCATTTCTTATGATGTCTATAATAAAAACAATTAACTAGTTCAGATGGGTTCATTAAGTTTATATATTTATAGGTCTTCCATGTAGACATGCTTCTCATAAATGTTCTAATGTATGAAGATCTTCAAAATAATTATATTATCTGAAAAATTAAATATTAATCATTTTCAACTGCTCATGAAAACAAAACAAAGCTAATAAATTACTTAATAGAAATAATTTTTTAATAATTGTTTCATAATATTCCAGTTAGTAATCAAATCATTATATTTTTAAATTTAGAATAGGTAATTTTAAAAATCATTTAAAGTTGTTTAAAAAGCAAGTCAAGCATTAACTGTCCAAACAGCCTAAGAACTAGAGTAATTCTGTTCTACAAATCTCAATTCTCAAAGTTATGAATTATTTTTTTCACTTCTTTTTGCATTCTACAACTATTTACACTGACAGAGCACCCAAAATATTTTTCAAAACCTAGCAGTAAAGGGCATTGGAATGAGGGTTGAAAGATCAGGATTCCAGCATCACTCGCTTTACACTACATTTTCGTATAAATTGTGGTTTATCTTTGGTTTTCTAGACATTTGATTCTTCAGTACACAGGAAACCTTTTAGTGCTATGGAATTTATGAATACTTGCCTCATTTATATCATCTTCACACAATAGACTTGAGCAGGTACAGGGCCTCTGCATACCTCACTTTTATATCTTTATATCGAAGAGGAAATCTTTCTAATCTCCACTTATTGAAAAATTTGGTGAAGAAAATTAGATTGATTTATATAATACGTGTGACAGAAAGTGACACTTTCTCTATTTTTCTAATTTTTTTAGTTTTTACCTTTCAAAAATTATTTTGCTAGATATTATAAGTTTTAAGGAATAAAATGAAAAAGGACCATGAGAAGTATCAGTCAAATACTTTTTTTTTAAGTTTTTTTAACCTTTTATAGTCTAATACCTTTGAAACTCATACAAATTAGTGTCTTTATTCCTAAAGATCAAGAGAAGCAGAGACAAACTACTTCTTATTTCAATAGCATATCTCCAAGATAGCCAGTAAGTATTCCCCTATGTCCAATTGTGCCAGACAGACTCTTAGGGTGGCCCCCAGGACCTCTGCCTCCTGATGTTCACACCTTTTGGTGATCTCCTCCCCTTTAGTATGGGTGGGACCTGTGACTTGCTTCTAACTAACAGGATACAGCAAAGATGATGAGATGCACATGATTACATACAAATGAGTATTGTACATAATGATGTTACATAATGTTGTAGCACCTTGCTTATTAGAGCCTTTTTCTTGCCAGCTTAGAGGAAGCAAGCAACCAAGTGGGTGGCTTGTACATGGCAAGGAACTGCCGGTGGCCTCTGGCAGACAGCAAGCCAACAAGCTAAAGTGTTCAGTCCTACAACAGCAGGGAACTGCATGCTGCCAAGAATCATGGGAGGGGGAAAGTGGATCCTTCCCCATTCAGGACTCCAGATGAGAACCCAGCCCTGCACAGACTTCTGGTTCACAGAAACTGCGACATAGCAAAAGTATATTGTTTAAGCCTTTGTGTTTATGGTAATATTGTTATGAAACAGCTCACATCTTTTCTGCATTGTATAACTCCAATTTCTCCTGCTCCTTCTTCTGTGATCGTAAAACCATTCATGTACTCAAATCATGCCTAGCCTTCCCTTCCTCTGACTGGACAACTTAACTGTCTAAATGTAAAATTTAGTTTCCATTATTTTGATCATTTTCACTTCTCTGATTTTTAAATTTCTCCTTATTTTTATTTCAAGAATTACACACCATTGAGCAAAATAAACATTTTGCAATGGTGTTTCTCATTAGATAGCATTCTGTATAGAGTAGCAATTGTTATTATCATCATAATTTTCATAATTTTCAAACTTTTAGCTTTTAAAATTGTTAGTCTGCTTGGCTATCACTTTATTAGACATATGTATTCATGATGTCTGATGAATTTTCATAAATGAAGAGTCCTTATACTTAAAGAATTTGTAGATTAATATATATAAACACACAAACACACTGAACATATAAAATCAAAGAGATAACATCTTCAGTTTCATTTTAAAAATTAAATTAATCAGTATCACTAGATCATTGCAAAGCAATATCTATACATTCTCTCATTGTCAGCTGAGTGCTTAATGTTAAGTTTAATGAGCTGTAACTAATATAGTCTAAAATAGAATACACAATTAACTTATTTTGTCTCAAAATAAAGATTAGCAATTCTTCAAATGATACTCATTATATAATGCTTTGCTCAGTTTAATTTTAGACAGAGTATAGAATGTTAAAGACAATATTCCTCCATAAACATATGCAAAAAAGAACTTGTCCCTAAAACCAAATACATGGATCTCTTTGTCATCTGAAATAAGATTTTAAGTGTCTGATCAATTTCAAAATATTTTTTAATATATAGCCATTCAAGATTATCTCATTGATCTGCTTTATTTTTCACTTCTAGCACTTACTGCTTCTTAACCCTTGGCTGTATATTTATTTATGTGGCCTATTTAGTTAACTGTCTCTCCTCGCTAGAATATAAGCTTCATGGGAGCACAGACTCTTTCTGCTTTTATTGCTGCCTCCCCAACACCTAGAATAGCCTTGCACATACATGCTAAAGTAATATTTATTTAATAAATACAGAAGTAGATAATGCAGGTAGAGGAACATAATAGCTTTATCAGTGGACTTTGAGAACATTCAGAGAACACAGCACCTCCACATACTCAGAAGGCAAATGACTGCCTGGCCTGCAGCCATAAGGAAGGCAGTGCACAAAGAGCTCTCCGCAACGCCTGCTCCCAAGGATGTTTTCTGCTGTTCCCATGGACGTTATCAACTTGCTCTGCTCAAGCAGGTGGCTGGTCTGGCGTTTTTATGAACGCTATCTGCTTCTGTAACTAAGCAGCACATCTTGCTCCCATCCACCTGAGAAGGCAGCTGCTTCCCTGAGATTTCATATATGCTTACTCCAAAATAATAATAAAATGCAGAAGTGAATTAAAAATAATAAAAAGAAGAGAGTCTTTCCTAGTGGATCCCAAGGAAGAGATATTAAGCAACTCTTTTCTCCAAAGGCCTCAAGACTGCTGGATAATACTGGATGCTGTAAATGGCTGCTGTAATAACTTACAATTTGTTTAAACCTCCCTGTATCCGTACCCTTGTTATTGCCCTTCCACACTGATTCTGGGCTTGAACATGTGACTTGTTTGGGCCAATATAACACTTTTTATATGTGATACAAGCAGAAATTTAAATCTTGTTCATCGGAATCCTGAGAGTTCCATGTAAAAAGGCCTGAAGATTGAGGGACCACGTGGAGCTGAAATGATTTGTCCCAGCTGTGCACTACTTTACGCCCCTGACCAACTGACCTTCCAACTACCAAATATGAAAGTGAAGAAAGACATCCTAGGACCTAGAACATCTGTCCCTAGTTGAGCTAGTCTAGACCAGAAAAAGCATTCAGCTTTTTCTCAGAACTGTGAGAAATAACAAATGTTTGTTGTTTTAAACCACTAAATTTTGGGATAGCTTGTTTTTTTTCAATAAAACCTAATTACACACACACACACACAAAACATTCAGTTAATTCTGGGTGATAGTGCAAAAGCAATTTTATTTTATTTTCATCCTGTTTTTTCTAAATATTCTATACAAAACAGATGTCACTTTTGTATTTTTAATTGATAGCTTAAATCTGAATAGAATATAAAAATTCATATCTGAATACGAGATAAATACACCCACTGTCAAAGGGTTTTTTTATATCTTACATTTTGATATAAACATGAGTACCCAATAACAAGTTAACTGGCAGTGTATGCCTATAAATGCACATCTCACTCAAACTAAGTTGTTGAAATAGTATCACAATGAAAATCAGTAGTTCTTAACCAGGCAGTTCTCAAGCTTACTGAACACAAAACGCTTTCTTTCCAATAAAATCTAGTGACATTTCCACAGAACTTAAGAAACTACTACTATAATCCCACTACTGGAAAGCCAGTGAAGTGTTTGAAGGTAGGGAATACAGCCAGATTTACGAGACAGACTTGGCTAAATATAGAAAGACAAACCTGGAGAAAGAAAGACCAGTTAGAAAGTCATCACAGTGGTCCAGGCAAGAGATAATGAGGGTCTGAACTAAACTGACTGGTGTTAGGGGTAGTAGAAATGGCTAGTGATTGGAATAGGTTAAAAGTGAGGACCATTTAGGAAACAGTCTCAGTAACCCAGGGGGAGAGACTATAGAAGGAAATCTTCCACAAAAGAGCAGAATTTTATGATGGCAGTAAGAGTGGAGTTGGAGAACTGTTTGACTCATGCCTAAGCCATTGGATAATAAGGATCTGCCTCTGTAAAACCAATAATGAGATAGGCACTTCAAAGGAGAATAATTTGAATATAAAAAATTACATCACAAAGACAACTAAATATTTAAATCCTAGTTTTCAAAGAATATATAGTTGCACTCCTAGCCTAACTTTTGTTACATGTAAGATAAAATAAACTTTCCACAATGTTTAGTTTCATTACTCAATACATTATTATTATCTGCTATAAACTTTTACTTCGTATCTTAAGTGGATTCACTTCAAGTGGCCTTTTTTTAGTACCAATTATTCTTAACCAACAAGAACCTCCTGTAATTAAAAGCCTCAGAGGTAATTCAAGAAGAGAGAATGCAGAATGAGAACAGTCCCTTGAGGAAGGAACTTTAAAGAATACTTATAGTTGAAGCAAAAGATAAGGAGACCATGAAGGATACTGAGAAGAAACAAAAGGGTGAAGCATTCACTAGTCACAAGTAATCTATTCCATTTTTTACATATCTACCTGTTGAATCCATCCCATTTTTCACTAAATTTACCTGTTGGTGAACTCCTCTTTATATTAAGCTGAAATCTGCCTCTGAAATACTCTGCCCCTAGTTCCAGCTACTAGAACTACATATAACAAATCTAATCTTTTTTTTTTTTTTAAGTACTAGCCCTTTAAATACTAGAAACAGTTATTTCAATGATAACGATAGCTACAACTTGACTGAGTAACTAATGTGTGCCGAGAGAAATATGCAGAGAGGTTGGATAATTTGTCCAAAGCTACATCAAAGCTCATGTTCTTTCTACTATGCTATGCTATGCTATGTCCTCTGTTTCTCTAAATTTTCTAACCTTTAGACTATACAGTTGCCAAATTTCCTATCTCTAGTTTTACTCTTCTCTAATTCAGCCTCCAGATGGCTGCCAGAGTAATTTTTTGAAAAACTCAGATCTGATTGTGTGATTCCTGCAGCACCCAATCTTTCAATGGGTTTCCAGCACACTCAGGATAAATGAACTCCTTAATGTGGTTTCTAAGTCCTTTCTGATTTGGCCCTTTATCTCTCTCGTTTCATCTCCCGCAACCTCTCCCCCAAATCACTCTGAGTCACACCCCTATTTATCCAACCTACATTCTAATATCCATTTATATAAACTTTCAATTCCTGGAAGGTGACTTTCTCTCTTTAGGTTCAAAACCTTTGTAAATGCTATTTCCTCTGTATGAAACACTCTACCCACTGCTCCCTCTACTTTTGCCCAGCTACCTTGTCTTATCCCTGAGGCCTCAGCTAAGAAGTCAATTCCGTCAGGAAGCCTTCTTTGACCCCTAAAGTTTAGATTTATTATCCCGACTATGTATTTCTATAGTACCCTAATTACTACTATCTTAAAACTCTTCAAGTCTTATTCAAGTGACTAGATTCCTGTCATTAGCATTAAAATACCCAGCTAACCGAACAGCACAGAGTGCTATGAATACCTGTGTATGAAAGTTGTAACTGTTACCTGGATAAAATGAGGTGTGTTTCTTTCCCCCTCAAAGACAAAACAAATCAAATTTTACACAGATTTATATTTTAAAGACTTCTTAATGAGCTTCCAAAATTGGCTTAAAACTATTGCTACGTAGCATTTTTAAAGAGGATTCTGGGCATTATCATTCTAATTACTAAAATTCT
The DNA here is from genome assembly GCA_030015415.1 of Cynopterus sphinx. NCBI lineage: Eukaryota > Metazoa > Chordata > Mammalia > Chiroptera > Pteropodidae > Cynopterus > Cynopterus sphinx. Next base: position 35,408,737 of record CM057379.1, read on the forward strand.
TATTTACTTTTATTATGAGCCTTACCATATGTGTCAGAAGAGAGTGGCAGTACAATACAATATGATTTCTAAAAGCTATATGTTCACTTACCCGAAACCCCGCAATGAGAGTGATCATAGAGATGCCGTTCTTGAAGGGTAGACTTTTTATAAATAACATGGGGATGGCCATTTTCATAACTAAAATGTTTGGAATCCTCTGTGGTATTCTTTAATGGTTCAATAAAATATTCTTCATCTTCTGTAGCGATAACACCATGCTGAAATAAAAAGAAACACAGAACTTACCAAGAAGAATCATCTGAAATATTATCATTACCAAAAGTCAAAAATAAATTGATACTTCTCAAAAAAAAGAGGTTAAAACACATGTCAATAGAAATTCAGTGCATTGTCTATACTCAGAAAAACATCATATAAATTTTCCTTTTCTTTAAAAAGGATGTTTAAATAACTACATGCTATGCCCTCTACTAAGCATGATACATTATTTCCTCCAATCTTCCTAACAACTCTGTGAGGTAGCAGAGACTTCTATGTGTTCACTAAGCCTTATTCCCTTTTCAAATGGTGCACACTAAACTAGGTATAGCTTTGTAGTTGAGTTTTGGACAATAGAAAATAGGCAGAGTGTTGTATATCACTTTGAATCCCAGCCTCTGAAAACGTCCCTAGTGGAATTTTCCACTCTCTCTGAAAAAAGACATGGAGGAGGTAGAAGCCAAAAAGAGAAGAAACCTGGGTCCCTGAGACACCCCACAGAAAGCTGTCCAACATAGACACTGATGTGAGAGAGAAATAAACTACTCTTATGATAACTACTGACATTTTAAAGTTCATGCTACACCAGTATGTCCTTAATTACATCCCATATATCACCATTTTGCAGATAAAGTGATAGGCTCAGAGGTTAAAAACTTACCCAACATTAAAAAGAGGTAAGTGAAAGGGCTGGGATTCACACAAAGCTCTGTTCTTATTCACTTATTATATCGCCTTACATCTATTTATTTGGTCAAGTCCTACTTAGCAAAATCCTAGCTTCTCTTTAAAAGTTTCTCTAGCCTACCTGGAGTAGCTTCACTCTTCTCTGAGCTCCAACAGAGCTTATTATTTATTTTTAATTAATTCCACACCACTTTGCTACATCTCAGGTCCTAAAGCTCTATTTAAATTTGGAATGACTTTTTAACTGCATGTTTTATCTTCCAAATTATGAGTTGCTTTCTTAAAACAAAAGATTCTGTCTCACATGTCTCTGAATCAGTTACAGGCACAGAAAGTGTCTCATACGTACTATGTACACCAAATAAAAGTTTGCTGATTAAAAGAAATCAAAGAGTAAAAGTTATCTGCATCAGAAATAAGAACTTCCATCTTTGTCTAATAGTGTTTTCTTAAGTGTGGCACATATGAGGACTGCTCTTAACCTGGCTAATTTACCCTGCAATACTGGATAAAACACAAACTCTCTGGGTGTATTTCCTCAGCTGAAAAAATGAAAGGGTTGGTGTAAATTAGTGGTTTGAAAACAGCACTCTGGGGAGCCCTAAGGGTTCCATGGAAGCCCCCTCAGGGGATTGCTCCAGACAACAAAGAGAGACCTACATGGCTTGGATTCCTAGGTTTAGGAATCAGCTGTGCTTTTATTAATGTATATATTAAGTTTCCACATAACATTTCATTTGAGAAAAGGTTTTGCTGCTTTAAAGAGAAAAATTCCTGAAAGCCTCTGGTCCAGATAACCTCTAAGGTCCCTTTGAATCTAAGCCCTATGATTCTGTTTAGGGAAATTTATGTTGAATACCACAGGCTTGGAAAGAAAAATAAGATGCAATCAGAACTGCACTAACTTATAGATGAAGTTGAAGCCACCTACAAAATGAACTAAGGAATGCAAAAAAAAAAAAAAAAGAGCATCCCTTAGTCACCTCATTATTTTCACCATTGTTTGCTTTACTTTCCAGATATTAGTCCCTAAATTCAATGCAAATACTGATGGGGAAAACATAATGTGCCATTAAAAAATTCTAATACCTGAGCATGAATTACTTTACCAGGAAGATTAACTATGTGAGGTAAACTGAACACGGTTCCTGCAGAAAAGAGAGCATATACAAGAAGTTTTGATAAGAGGGAAGAGCAGGAAGCAGGGTCTACAGCATTGCCCAGAAAGGGAAGAGCACTAAAGTCATGACATGCTGGACTATGGGCAGAAGAAAGTTCTAAGGTCCCAGCCAAGAAATTCAGGTTGCAGGGGGAAAATAGAATCAGAAGCCTCGTAAGTAAGTACCATATCTAATTTTAAAAATGAGAATCCAGAGATTCTATGTGTTAGGTACTCTGCAAGATGTTCTCACACATTATCTCATTTAATCTTAATACCGCTTTGAAGTGTGTACTACTTACTATTAGTTCCTTTTGCAGATGAAAAACTGAGATTGAGCAAAGTAACAAACTCACTTGATTGACTTTGGATACTAGACTGTTAGTCACTATTTTAAAATTCCCCTACCCTCTTAAGGTTGTTCTGACTTTATTCATTTACTAAGTATGTTCTGAGTGCCAATTACATGGCAGGTTCTGTTCTAGGTGGTGTGGATACAATACTGAACAAAACAAATTTTCTGCTCTATCATGGAGTTCACATTCTGGTGAGAGGAGTTAGAAAAAAAGCAATTTATTCATTAGATAAATAAATGATCAATCAGATAGTAATGAATGTTAACAAAAAATAAAGCAATATAAGAGGAAAGAAGGTAATTAGAAGTGAGGCAATTATACAAACTATTTAGGATGATCAGGGACACCCTCTATAATAAGGAATTATTTGAACAGAAACCTGAGTAAAGTAAAAGAACAAACCAAACAGATACTTTGGGAAAAAACAGACAAGGCAGCAGGAACAGCATTGCCCCTGCATGGCAGTGAGGTAGGAGCATGTGTGCAGTATTTGATAAACAGCTACTGTGGCAGGAGGGAAGTAAGGGGAAGATAATTATGAAATTAGAAAGGTGCTGGGGGCCCAATGATGGAGGAGCCCCAGAAATCTATACATGCCTTCAAATAGCCTTGCTCTCACCTCCCTTGGCATCCCCACTCGCCTTTACCCCGTCTGCCTCAGGAACATCAAGATTAATCCCATCACACTCCCTTTCCTTGCCATACCAGTCCTTAAAAGAAACCAAGACGTACCTTCTGGATTCTGTTCCCCACATAGTTTTACACATCAGGTTTTCTGATGCCATCTGCTACGTCTCTCTGCCACCATTTAAAATACTCCTACTGTTTCCTCTCAAACTCCATAAAATTTCCTATAGCTTCAGCCTCTTCTCTGTTCACTTCATCTGGCTCAAACAAAAATCTGATTTTCCCTAAATAATGCTCTTTCTTCCTTGAAATCCTCTGGAATGGTGGCTGCTTTCTCTCCTACCTGCCTCCTATTGGACTTGAAAGTAGGATATGTGTCCTTGTGACTCATTGACATTTCCAAACAATTCTCCCTCTCTCTCTCCTCCAAAACAACAAACACATACATTTTTATCTGATTTTGAGCCATCACCTTCTCCTGTTGCTAGTTGCAGTTATCTACTGACCCAGAGTAGCTTTCTTCATTTCTTAAAAATTTTAGCTTCTGGATCACTGTCATCCTCTGCAATAACATTCCTGAAATAATTGTTGATTTCAGTATCTTCTTATATCATCAGTTCTTAAAATTTATATGTATGTGTGTGCACATATAGCTTAGATCCCTTTGGCAGCCTAGGTGTAAAGCTTGGGATATTATTATTCTCATTTTAATTGCAAAAAAAATTATAGGATTATAAATAAAACCAATTGTAGTGAAATACAGTTATCAAAATATTTTTTAAATGTAATAGTAATGCATGTCTTTAGAAACACTTTTTAAATAAGAAGATCTGCAGTAGATCTAATAATTACCACAATTTCACAATACTGATTAACACAAATAATATTTTGCTGAACTTTCTCAGCTTGTAAAATTCATAAACCACCCATTTCCAAAATTGAAACCTCAGCTATCATCCATTACTTCTCTCCTTCATTCCACACCCAGGTCAATTCTATTTTAACTTCTTAAAATGTTATTAAATATCTACTATGTACTATTTGTCTTATTAGAGGCCAAGGAAGGAAAAATTAATAAGATATCAATCCTCTAAATTTTCTCACCAAAACATGGTTTGATTTCATTCTATCTTCTCCATTCCCATACCATTGTATTGGTATAGTCTTCTATTATCTCTTACATGTTCTGCCTCATCTTCCTATCTCTAATCACTCCTCGCAAATCTCACAAGAGAATTAGTTTTTTTTTTCTCTAAATCTCAAATTTGTTCATTTCTCTACCCTGTTAAAATTATCAATAGCATAATTACTGTTAATGCCAACCTAAAGAGCTTGATCAATGATTAGGGACATTGTTTTCCTATCATATTTCACAGTAAGTGTTATTTCAACACATGAAAACTTTTAAAATACAGATTTATTTTGGATAATTCATTTTTATTCAGAAAGATAAATGTTTTGTGTATAAAGCCTAACAATGCTTATAAAGTCACCGGTGATAAACATACTTGATGTATCTATTTATAGAAATTAAACCTAAATCTAAAAATCTTAGTAATCATTTTGACCCATTAACAGTTATAGAATATGGCCAATCTGAGCTAATCCTTATATACACCTAAATTTTCCTAAACCATGGTTCTTAATACTTCTTTCAAATTTAGAACTTATTTAAACCCAATTTTAACTATGTCATTTTATATATTGAAGTAGGAATTAGGATATGAATGTGATAGAATAAGGAAGAAAGTTTCTGAAAGTGTGACCTGAGCATAAAAATGTCTGTGCTCTTTTACACAGATAAAGCTTTAATAGAACATCTACATTAGCCTGAATGGGATTAAAGCAGTCGAGAAAGTATGGGAATATGCTTTTGTTCTGCATTACTGTGCACAACCTTGAACTGTGTATTTACCATTAGACTAAAATGGACTCAAATACCCAGAATAGAACCTACACTTTTGAAATCAATTTTCTAAGTAAAATAAGACTTATTATCAATCTTCGGATAAATGCAGGAAAAAATCATTTCATAGAGATATCAGTATAAAAGATTTTTCTTCAAGGATTTATAACCATAAGTAGGTCATACATAATTTGAAGCTATGCTGCCTATCAGAGAAAAATATTATAGAAAGAAACCTGAAGAGGCAATCAATGTCATGGTTTCCTAAAATAATACATACACACACAACTTTAAACTCTTCACTAATGGTTGAGTTTTATTTATGTATAAAAGATATCTTATCTGAACAGAAAAACTTAAACCTGAAATTAGACCTGAGGTTTCATTCATTCTTCTACTAATAATATAGGGTTTTAAAAATTGCTCTTACTTTGAAAAAACAACACAAACATGATCAAAATGACTATGGAAAGGCAGCAAAAATAACAAAAAATTTAGACTGTTAACCTTCCTACTTAAAGCACCTATGTGTATATATATTTTTTTCCATGTGAGAAAAGACATTTACATTGTGAATTTATTTCCTCATCAGAAATTTAAAATTATAACATCTACTTACCAACCCAATGCAGTTGCTTAAAGCCACTTTAGTTGTACTATGTTGATCTTGCAAGTATCCTGTGTAATGACAGTTGTCTAAAAAATCATGTTTCCACTGGGGCCCATCTTTCCCCCAGTATTCTACAGTAAAATGTTTGGACACGAAATCTGTGTTGAGAGTCAAGTTTAGGTGAAAGTGCTTGCCATAGGCTGAAAGTTTAAAAAATAACTTAGATACTGCCTGCTGTGGATCGATAGGGTCCATACTCCGTCTTCTCCTGGAGTGTTTATCATTTTTCACAGTAAAGCTGAGGAAAGCTCCATTTTGATCAACCCTTATTGGAATAGTTAGCTGGTAGTGTTCTAGATAAGTCAGGAATTCCTCTTTGTAATCATGAGGCAGAGAATCCAGGAAAAAACACATGGAAGAAAAGAAAATTTAACAGAACCAAGAAACAGCAGTATAAACAACAACAATATCAGTTAAAACTATGCATCGTCATGTGAGGTATGGACAAGAAACGTTATATTCGGCAAAAATGGAAGAGCAAAAGTTTAAAATCTAAAGATTAATTAAGTTCCAATTATTTCATTCCTCAAAATATTATTTTTAAATTATTTTAAAAGACTATTTTTCTTTTTTAAATTTAATTTTAAAAACATGGATTCTAAGAGGCAAATTCTATAGGAAATATATTTTATACTGACATTTAAAATACCGAAAAATACACATATGTAAAAGAATAAAATTTAGCTCAGATAAAATATATTTATGAGTTATCTGAAAGAGTTTGCATAGAATTTTTATAGCTTTGTTGAAATTTTTTTTTGCATAAATCATCAGTTAAAATGTAAAATACTGTAGGCACTTTGTGAAACAGTCTGCTGTCCCTCAAAAGATTCAGCATGGAACTACCATCTGACCCACTGCTGGTTATGTACCCAAGAAAATGAAAACACACATCCACACAAAAACTTGTACATAAATATTCATAGCAGCATTATTCATAATAGCTCAAAGGAGGAAGTATACTGAATTGTCCAGCAACTGATAAATGAGTAAAATGTGGTATATTCACACAATAAAGTATTGCTCTGTAATAAAAAGGAATGGAGTATTCATACATGTTATAACATGAATGAATCTTCACAACCAAAGTTCATTATCTAACATTATAAAAACATGCTAAAATAACCAGTCACAAGAGACCACATATTATATGATTCCATTTACATGAAATATCCAGAATAGGCAAATCTCTGGAGACAAAGGAGAGTAGAGGTTGCCTTGGGCTAGGGCGGAAGGATCATTTGGAGAGAATTTGGAAGTGATTATTAAAGGGTACAGGGTTTCTTCTGGGGATTATGAAAATGTTCTAAAAATGACTGTGGTCACTATTGTTCGACCCTGTGAATACATTATAAGCCATTTAAATTGTACACATTAAATGGATTAATTACATGATGTATATATCTCAATAAAGCTGTTAAAAATCATAAGAATGGGAAAAAATTCAGAAGACTATAAACATATTTACTTAGGTATACTCAATATTACCAATCTGCCTTCTTAACCACATCTTCTTTAAGCTAGGTTTACCAAGGAAAACCAAACATCTGCCTGATGCCTCACTGCCTATACACAGAGTTCACCCACAAATATAAATTCCCATGAAACCATGACAAAATAGAGATAAACTGAAAGATAGTATTTATTTTACTCCTCATGAATAAGAGTTCATACTAAATGCTATGACTTTGTTGATCTACTTTAAGAGCCATATTTGTAACATGGATTGCTAGATATCAATCTATAATAGCTTTGAAAATCTGATTTGTCAGCTCCAAAACTGATTTGTTACTATATATTCATAGAAATCCAAAAATTTATGCTTTCAATAATTCTATAAGAATTGAACTGATCTATGAAAAACAAAATGACATTTGCTCCTGTGACATCTCCATTAAGATCTTTTCTCTAATATAAAGTCCAATTCTATGGAGGAAAATCATAGAGACCTATGGATTAGAATTTGAAAAGTTGAATTTCTTACAACTCTTATTTGTTTTTATCGAAGTCTCATCCTTAGACCAAAATTCTTAAGGTAGGAAAACAATTTTTTCACTGAGGATCCATATTAGAAAAATCTTATATCAGAATTTGTCTGATTTCTTGTTCTTTCATAGCATAAACCTTTGAATCCCTTTAGAACATGACATTGCCTGTAAACCCTAGCTATGAATGAGCCTATTAAAGTTTAGGATTCAGAAGAATAAGAGGCCTGGGTCTATCATCTTCTGAAAGAAAAGTCAACTCTAAAATCCACAGGATATTAAATACTAGCAGAACAAGTAAAAGGAACACTAAATTGACACAGTAGACCTTTGTTTTTATCACTAAATATTCCTCAAAAGAAGTTTACCAAACTAAATATTCAGAATCTTTTCTTGTCAGATTAATAGCATTATTTTTTGTGAGTTTCAAAGCAAAAATCCTACCTTGTGAACTGTATGAAAGCCGGTGGTCACTATGAAATTCCGACGAAGCCATGATGAGGCTCAAAATCCAGGTCAACGTCTTCCACAAAATTTCCATAATTTAGAAAACTGGATGATTTTTTGGAGGGCTACCTATGTGCTAGAGAGTCAATACCATAGCAAATTAGTTATTAGACGGTCCACTGTTTAACAGGTACTTTTTTCCAACATCCCGTACTTTCTTCTATATCTGGATTCATTTTCTCAATCCAAAATGACAAAATTAATGATGGTAAAATTTTCATAAGCAAAGCATTAGGCTGATTAGTTACTAAAGTATGGCCATTTTTTAACCTAGAAAAACAAAAAAAATTTAAGTTAACTGAAAAATATCCTGAATGGGCAACTCTATGCTGCTAAATGCTTGCCAAAGGATATATACTACAAAATAACTTATAGTTAAATTAGACCATTATTGTTTTTTATAGTCTAAATAAAATTCACAAGACTAAACAAAGAGTTAGAAACCTAAATGTTTAGCAGGATAATGTCAGAGCTACTTAATAATCAAAGAAGGAATGTGAAGAGAAAACATAAAAATTGTTCTTTTCAAAAACTTTGAAGATAATGTGTGGGTTACAGTGACTAAACTTCTTTTGATGAAATAAAAAAGTAGATTGACTTCACAATCAAAGTTCATTCTACACAAGTGTTCAACAGTATATGATCCCATTTCTTAACATGCTTTTTAGAATACTCATTTCCGGAGAGTGATCTGTTGCTTTATTAAGTACCTATCATTTTTTTCTTACAGAGTTGATCTACAAACACAGTGACATTTAGCTGCTGTCTGACCACTCAAGACAGTAACATAAACTAAACTTCTAGAAAGTTGAACCTTGTTTACAGTAACTCTTAACTTTATCTGGAAGTCTTGTATGTCATAAAGAAACATACGTAAGGCAACTTCAACTATCTAGAATCTAACTGAAAGGAAAAGAAATTCATTCTATGAAAAGAAAGTAATTTCAAATATTCATTTCAGGTCTCACAACAGATTTCATGTTCTATCTCATGCACTTTCCTTTCAAGGTACAACCTCACTCAGAGTCCATGAATTCACATTTTATACAGAAAACTAGCATGCTTGTCTACCTGATTTCTTAGCACACAACACTTTAAAAGAAAATAACAAAGTGACTAGAAACTAGTTCATTAACAGCAGAAAAGTGACCAAAAAAGGAGAAAAAAACTAAAATGTAGTTTTAGAACCCAAAATCAAGAGGTTTGGGATGCAGGCAAACAGTCCTTACTTATATGGTTTAACAGTTCTTATTGTACAGTATCTGATCCTCAGAATACTATGTCTGAGTCAGGAATAAAAGTTTAAATTACTCTTAATAAGATGATTTACTGTTAAGATAGAGAAGTATATAAAATATATTAGAGATTATCATCTCACATCCTTAATATATGGTATTACCATCTAATAAACGCTTACATACTTACTAGTTAAAAAATGCAGTGGTTAAAATAAAATCACCCTAGGCATATAAAAGGATATTTATAGTTAACAAGAAAATTAATTTATGTGGAATACTTCATTCCCTATGGTGCTAGAAATATTGATTTTTACAACACATAAAACAACCATAACCATTTAAAATTTCTTATGTCTGTTGCCACAAGTTATTGAACTGCTAAATTTTGGAAAAATTAATTCATTGATCAACAAATATTGTCTTACTATGCTTCAAAAATGATGTTATTACATGGGGATACAGAAAAGATTAAGACACAATCATTACTCATAATTTAGGTAACAAAGGAAAAAATTCAAGGTAGAAATGACATATGCCATAATGAAGTTATGAAAAGGTGTTACAGAGGATCAGATGAGGGAGATGACTTCTGAATCAGAGAAGGACGAGTCAAAAAAAGTTTATCAAAGAGTAGCATTTGAGCTAGGTCCTGGAAATAGAACAGAATTTCACAAATTGCTGGGGGCAATCATTACAAACTAAAGAAATCGATTCCACAAAGTCTAAATGGTAAGAAAAAAATTGAAAATAGTATTAGTAATAATAGTAAGCTTCGTTCCTATGCAGAAGACTAAGAGATAATACCTGGAAAGGTAGTTTAAGGTCATACTAAAAATAAAGAGAATTTTAAATATGTTACTTCTTTTAATATTCATAGCAATCTGGTGAAGTAGGTATTATTGCCCCATGTCAGGCAGACTCCAATGATCCCGCTTCTTGATATCCACACCCTTGTATTATCCTCTTCCCTTGAATAATTTGATCCTAACCAATAGGAGACCTCAATGTAGAGGGGATGTCACTTCCATGATTAGATTACAAAAGATTCTAACTCCCATCTTACTAGTGGACTCCCTTGTTGACTTTGATGAAGCAAGCTGCCATACAGAAAGGATCACATGGCAAAGAACTGAGAACATTCTTCAGATAACCGCTAGCAAGAAACTGAGGGCCTCAATTCAACAGCCTGCAAGAAATTGAATCCTGCCCACTAATATGTAATCTTAGAAGTAGATCCCTTCTAGTAGTCAGATAGCTAGAGCCCAGAGTCATACACAAGGCTAGTAGGCTCTAAAGTCTAAATTCTCTCTATTACATCACATTTCCAGTTTAAGGCACTCTAACTTAAATATTCAATAGCAGCTGCATTCAATCAGTATCAAATGAGATATTCATAAATTGGTATAGGTTAATTATATGAATAGTTTTAAGAAACTTTATACACAATAATTGTTTCATCTCAAATTACTTCTTCAATGATTTAGGCAAGACAGCAGGTACTATATATCCTTTCTCAAACAAAAATCTATAAAGAGATTGTCACACCATTATTCAATAATAGTAATGAAAATAATCCAATTATCTTGATTCCCAAGCTACTTACATATGTACTCCAACTCCATAATTGTTTCATAAACAGTCTTCATTGTTTTAATTTTTTCAGATAAACTGAGTGTTAGTATAATAATGTCAGACATTAAAAAGTCCCTCTTATATACTTTTAAGTAATCTTCCTTTAAAGAGGAATATGTAATTAATATGTTTCAGTTAAATTTCTAGTAGTGGTAATAGATTTGTACTAAATCATTCATCCTTTTGTTCTATTTTCTTGGTCTCTGAAACTAATGACTAACTCAACAATATAGTTAGCAGGGTTTAGGGAACACCTCTTTCCCTTTTGAGAAATGTTCTGCTCTCTTCAGTTTTGTAACCCCTCCATTCTTACCATTACTAGCACTGTCCTGTAACACTTAATGCTCAAACTAAGTAAGCATTAACAGAAAAAGTAACATAGAATAACATTTGATTTAAGGACTTTAGTAAAAGGACACTGGTGAGTAGCAGAAAGAGCAGGACTTTGAAGTTAAACAAACCAGAGCTACAATCTTGGTTCCATCACCACCAGCAACAGTATCTGGCACATGGACACTCAATAAATTTAAGTTTACTTCTCTTTTCTCACTTCTACCCTGACTTCCCATTTTTTCCCCATGCCTTCGGTGCCAGTGAAGAAACTTGGTAAGTAAATGAGTTGGCTCAATCTCAACTAATATCAGCAACAACTAACATATCTAACCTCTGTTAGACATCTCACAATAAAAATGAAGTGGTTAACTTATTTTCTGACACCTGCTGGAGAGCTTAATCTGCATATCATAAATCAATATGTATAGGCACTGACTTTTCTAGATCCAGTTCCCAAAATTCAGACTAACGTTAAAATAGTACATAATTATCCAGAAATCATAATGCATTAACTTTTTACATTGTATAGCAGAAGTGTTATTATATGTTGTGGAAAGCACAAAGGCTTTGAATACTGGCTTGACTCCAAGTCACTTAAACTCTGAATCTGTTTCCTCGTCTATAAAACAGTGATAATGATACACCTTCCTTCCAAACACTAGTTGAGAGATTAAATTAGATTACACATGATCTAAAGTGTCTGCACACTTCACTTTAATGGCTATACAAATATTAGCCCCCTCTCGCCCCCCCTTACATGACTCATCACTTTTCAAAGGCCTTCTTTCAAAAATAGTTTCATATCCTTCCTCAAAAATGTGAAATAGTTGGAAATGATGATGGAATCAATGAACTACATTGTACTGTCTTTTAGAGCAAACAGTGAAGAATGTAGGTCATGATAACTGGGTTTACAATATTTTAAAGTTGAAAACAATCAAAATTTCCATTTTACTTTAATTTCACATATGCTTTTTTCCTAATACAAAAGCACCAGCCAGTAAAGTTAAGGGATCATTTACCTGCTTCCATGGATCAAAGCTACATTAGCTAAGCAGAAATAAGATCAGACAACTTGCACTATAGTAATTCCCTCAAGTAGTCAGCCCTGGTTGAAAGGCACTTACTTGTCTTTTTCCTCTATCATCTTAGCTTCCCACTCAAGTGATATATATGGGAGTAGCCAAGGTAATAATTTCCTCTCCTGAACTACTATTATGGAGCTAAAGAACATGTATAACATCCTTCTGAACTTTCATCCATCTTAACTCTAGTTATTTATTTTAAGGATGATCTGGTTTTCACAGAGGAAGCAACAATACCATGCTCCCTTCAGGTATTTCATTTTTATATGTGAAAATTAACCTCTCATTTCTCTTTCCACTTATTCTCTCAACAAATATTTATTGTCATATACTATCTGCCAAGGACACCACTGGGCTATAAGTACAAGGTTCCCAGATCATTTATAAACTTTGTTAGGTTGTTTTCCAAAAAAAGGTATAATTAAACACACTCAAAACTTATCTGTCAAGAAAAGCAAATGAGCCAAAAGCGAAAATACAAAACATTATTCTACAAAATTCAAGCCCTAAATTACATATAGTTCCGAACTGTTTTTTCCAGGTGGCAAGTTAGATATACGTTATCTGGATTATAACTTCTCTCCTGACAAACAGAAACACCGTATTCTCTTGAGGTTAGCTCAAAATGTTGATAATCAACTATGGCCTTTGGTATAACCAAAAGACCTGTCAATCTCTTCACCTCTTCTACTTTTTCTTCTTCTCCTCAGAAATGTTCCAACGAATGTGCTATTAACCCTCTTAACATATTAACTCTCTATTCTCTCACAAAAGTCACACACAGGATAAGATTTGGCATAGAGACACATCCTAAACCACTAGTAGCTACTAGTGGTTGCTAAGGAAATGAAGAGGAAGTGGTAAGAGTAGACAAGAGTAGGAATTAGTCTCACACGTATTGGCCCAGACATGAAAAGTATTAACATATTCCAAGTCTTGAGGTTAGAGATTTTTCCCCTTGAGAATCACAAAAACATTAATACCACAACATAGATTTCATTTGCTGCCACTTGTGGCAAATGAATGAATTTGATTTCTTTGAAATCAATTTATTTGCTTCTAGTCACTATTCTTCAAAAACCCAAACACCAATGACTGCACTTAAACACTAAATTAATATAAACCAGAAGTGCAGTTAGCACTTTGGTGAAACACAGGAAAACAATTATCTCCAAAATTAATTTTCCTAATTTCCTTCAACTATACAAGTTTTATTTTACATTTCTTTCCCTGCAATGGATTTTAAGAGCTGTCATTCCCACATCTGAGTTTCGGTCTAATCAACATAAGCTAAAGAAAGAAAAACAAAACAAAGAAAATTAGTCCAAGAATTTAAGCATCAAAGAATATGTTGAAAATCGCACTCCAGTGCCTTTTTAAAAGTTCCACGCAATGGTTCAGTTACCCCTTTCCTCCTCCCCCCCCCGCCCCTCCCCCGTACACCCTGGCGTCCCCCCCCCCCGACTCCCAGCCCCCCCCCCCAATTCCACTTCGCCCAGACAGAGGGTAACAGTCTGAGCTGCCCTGGTTGAGTTGATCCTAAAGTTAACATTCAGCAGCCCATTTCCAGACAGCAGCGCTAAATCTATTTGGATAAAACGCGTGTGACCCAGACAGTTGGCATTTGGCCCAAACGCGTTGCACCGGCAGCTCAAATAAAAACAAGAGTAAGAAACTCACTCTCTTGTTCCCTCTCAGTGCGCTTTCTCACTCTCTCGCTCTCTTTTCTTCTAGTACAACAAGGAAAGAAATTACCAAAGACAGGAATTGTAGTACACATTATCAGAAGGCAGCTTTCCAATAACCCCTCCAGCACTCACCCCCTCCCCAAATCCCTGAACTTTGATCCCATGTACCATATATACAGACATACCCCGATATTCAAGGCTCCGGAGGGTTATGAGTCTAGCACGTCCCAAGTGGCCAAAAGTAAATCAAAAACACACGCTTCCATCTCTTTGATTAGCCTATTAAGAGCTTAACATATCCTAGAGCATCGGGGCTACAGCTAGCACATTAATTCTGCCCTCTGAGCCCAGGCATAAACTATGCACTTGTCTGACTACTTAAGACACTGACATGAAACTATAAAATGCAGGTTTTTCTTCAAGAAAACTAGAAATCAGTTTAAAATACACATCATTATTACTTTCCCGATTACCATTGGTGATGAGTTAAAAGACCACAATAATCATAACCAAGTCATACTTCACAAAACATGTCCATCTGTATAATAAAGGTATATTTTTTGCATCATAAAATACTTGCAAGACCCAGAATTCTCCACCCACCGACTAGTCTGGAGTTAAAAGATTTCTATCTGTAAAATGAGTTCAGTCAAGCTCACTCATTGCCATTAAAACACACACATACACACACATACACACATACACACACACACATACACCCAGAAAGTTTTCTACGCGTTATTCGGAAGACGAGCAAAGCACAAGGTTTAATTTTTTTAAAAAAACGGTTTCATTGAATATTGTGAAGTCTTCCTTACCGTTTTCATCTTCAAATTCTGATAAAAAGTAAGTTTCAAACAATAGAGATTGCACTGGACGACTCACGTACTCCCTCTCCTCTCTTAACTTTTTTTTTTCTGCCCCCCTTTGCAAAGCCACAGCAGTCAGTTAGTTATTCTGCAGCCAGAATAAAACACTATAGTCTGGCTAACCCGGGCTTTAGAGAACGGACTTTCTGATTTGGCAGAAAAAGAGATGCCTTCAATACATCCAGGCTATCATCCTGAGATACTGCCTTTGCAAACCCCCTTTTTCTCCCGCCCCCCCCCCACCTCTAAAAAAGGGGGGGAAAGAAAAAAAAGAAAGGAAGGAAGGGGGGAAAAAAAGGACTTATTGGGGGTGGAAGTGGTGCCCTCTCTTCCTGGACAGCTTAGTGCCTTTGCTATGCAAATAACATGTGAAGAGCATCAAAAGGTATCAGGAGAAAAGAAGACAAGAGGAGCAGGAAGGGCAGCAAAGTTTTGTTGAAGTAGCCCTAGATCTCACTACCGGCCCCCAGCCAACTTGAATTGCAGCAGGAGAAAATTTTGGCAGCTTTTCCTCGGAGGCAGAGCACACTGACGTCAGTCTGCAGATGTGCCGGGCTGCGTCGGGTGCGCATGTGTCCTGGGTCGTCACGTGGAGGGGGAGGGGAGGTAGAGGTACAATCGGGGTAACCAACTACCAGCCATTCAGAAGGGCTTAGACAATGTCAACTTTTCCACCCTGTGAATGAGAGAAATTCTGGCCCTTCTAACCTCAATCCCCTACCCCGCTCCGCCTTTCTTCCTCCTCCTCTCCGACCCTCTGGTAGAAGTTCTAGCCTGGTTTGTGATTAGTTGTTTCTTGGAAAAGAAAAGGGGAGGGAGGGGATGGATGACTTTAGATGAACTAGTATCACGGTTAAGAGCTCTGGTATCCTTCTCCTTGTGTTTTTAAGTCCACACGACAAAAATGTTACAAGTTGCACATAAACAGTGTGGTTGGGGAAACTTACAACTTACATCACTGGCAGATTTCAAGTCTCGGTAGGTGCAAGTGCACAAAACGCCTGTTGTCTTTAATACACTTCCACCAGTAAAATTGCCACCAGAAGGGAGAATAGACTAAGTAACCAAGACCAGCACATTTTCCATCTGATTACCGACTTCAGGTTCTGTGGGGCTTTAAAAGGGCTGCGCTGGGGGGGAGTGGAGGAGGCGGGAGGGGGAATAGAGAGCAGCTCGCATTATTTCCAGATGAGGCTGAGGGTGGACGGTGTTGTAAGTGCAACCGGGGAAAGCTACAAGTGGAGTGTCTTTTCCTAAGTCAGTACATTGAATGAAATCTCAGTGACTGCCCAAATGAAAATAAATCCGAAGTCAGACCCCCCTCCCCCCAAAAAAGGGGGGGGAAGGGGGAGACAGGAACCCTGCTGTGATCTCAAGATCAACAAAACCTCAAAACTGGTTCTTCAAGCTTCCCAGTCCCACCCTCCCCGCCCCCTGCTCGCCCCCCTCGCGCCCGCTCGGTGCACACCAGCGGCCAGTCCTTCCTGCAAGGATAAAACACCCCGACAACGTAGCACTTTCACTTTCATTTGCTGGGAATAAGCCACTGGCATTAAACGGTGGGGGAAATGCCCCAATTCGTTTTCCATGTCCTAAGCAAGCAAACAAAGTCTGGCACATCAATCGGAAACAGGGGGAAAAAAATGTGAAAAGAGTTGAGGACAAGTGTTGTCTTTCAGCAGGGTACTCTGCTGTATCATTTATCTGTCTCTACGGTTGAATGTAGGATAGGAAGAGGTTTAAGAGTTTCCGAGGTTGGGGGGTGGGGGGGAGGGAGGGGGGAATTGACGCCTTGAAATTCCAGTCGGTAGTTAACGCCAAGTCAATTTCCGATGGCCAGAACCAAGAACGGGAATTGGACCGGAGGGAAGGGGGTGGGAAGGAGGACCTTTCAGAAGACTGCCTCTTAAGTTTCAAGCTTCTGCTAACATTATTGCTCATTTATTATTTTTTTTTTCTTCCTACACCGGAGGTAGTAGGTGTAATTCTTCTGGTGAATACATGAATAGTTGGCGAAAAGAAGGCATGAATCAGACTGAGAACGTCCAAGAATAGTTATTTCCATTCTTTTTTGAGGGTTGAGAGGGGAAAGCATCTGTCCACAGTCAATAGTCCTCATCTTGACCTTAAATCAGTAGTATTTGGCTCAATGCCATTTAAAACGTAGAACTAAGTCCTGTGGTTAGCATTCGGTTTTAAATAATGATTCACATAGAAACATATGTATTTGCATTAACATACATAAGTAGCTAATCTCATAGCAAATAATTGTAAACACCCAAAATAAGAGTAAGCACAGAGCTGTTTTTGCATCAAACCATCCTTTAAGTAGTTGTGAATCATCCTTAATTTTTCAAAAACAAGTTGTGAATAGACACAGCCAATACAGAAAACTAAAGTTAAGATGTGAGTAGTAATCATCTATATAAACTATCTGAAAAGTTTTTACTCTCAGCCCTAGATCAATTGCCCTAGGAAGTAGCAGCATTGTAAAGGAAAAGTGAACTTTGGCTAATTACTTATTCAAAGAGTGCCATCCTGCGTCTAAACAGAGTAATGAAAATTTTCCAACAGTTTACTTTTCTCTAAATGACTGTGAGTTAAAGAAAAACAGTAGGACTAAGGGTGAGAAATTATTAGAGTGAGAAGTTAGTTAAGTGTAAAGTTAACTACATATATGTGCGTGTTCCTGTGTGTTTCTATTTTAATTACAGAAAGTTCAAACACATACAAAAGTAGGAAAATCACATAATGAACTCCAATGTATCCATCATCCAGTTTCAAAAAGCATCAACACATGACCAGTTTTTCCCCATTATTTCCTCCACCCCACTGGATTATTTTAAAGCCAATCCCAGATAACATTTCATTGCATCATTAAATATTTACCTGTATTTCAAAAATATAAGTACTAAGAAAAAAATAACCAGTACCATACCACTATTAGACTTGCAATTTCCTCAACTGTAATAAAAGCTTTAAATTCTATTTACTGAAATCGGGATCCACACATAGCATTAGGTTGATCTCCTGTGTCTCTTTTTTAAAACTTCGTATTGAAGTAGAATACACATACCAAAAAAAGTGCATAAATTTAAAATTTTTTGAAAGTTTCAGAGCCAATGAATCAGGATGGAGAAACTTTGAGGTAAAATATAGACTTCTAATCTACAATTTTTAACACTTTAACATGTGAATTAAATTTAATTTTTTAGTTAAAAATCAACGCATTTCTTAAAATTAGACTATTGATTTGTATTTTCAGGGAAAAAGAGATGAATTCTTATTTTATGTTTGATTGAAATTATTAAATTGGAGCAGGTGACATCTCAAAAGTTGATGAATTTTGATTTCTACCTCTCAGACATTAAAACTATATTCAACACATTAAAACCAAATTCCATACACTTTCTACACAATACATTTCATTTTTTCAATGAGAATAAATTTGAATTTGATATAGGGAAAATAAATATTTTCTAATCTTTTGAAGAATTATTGTAGAATTTCTTTAATAAGATGCAAAAGCTCAAAGCAGAGGAAAAGACAGGCAAGCATAACAAAATAAAACTTTTAAAACCACTAAAAAGTAAAAATATACCCAGAGATTGGGAGAATTAGCCACACATGTTAGTAAAACTTTAAATTTAGAATATTGAGAGAATTCTCACAAATCTATAACAGTGTAAGAAACATCCAAACCTACCTGTGGAGAATTTTTTATGAATTTGAGCCAAACTGACAACTGCCGGGAAGCAAAATCTCAACAGACTGAGAAAATGCTCTGGAGGATGGAAGTTTTGCAGCTTATTTATATATTAGAATAAAAAGAGGGGACGTAGGGAGAGTTACATGAAATCTACAGGTGGTAAATTACGGGGGCGGGAGAAAGCAAGGTGAAGAAATCTCTGGGATTGGATAAAAAGCAAAATGGAGAGACATACTTCTTTTACATTGGTGGGGACAGGACAGCTAAAAATTAACATTTACAGCACGTAGAGATGGTATGCAGGGGACAAGATAGCCACAAGGGGTCATGTGGTCTCCTGCTCTAGTGCGGGTCTGGTAAAGATTACTCTGACATTTTAAAGGTATGTTATCTGAGATGCAAAAAAGACAATAGAAGAGCTCACTTAAGGTAAAGGTTGACCTTTGCCAAGGAAGCTACAGGCCTAGAATGTGAATACCTGCCATGACCCGCATTTAGTTAAGAATTTTTATGTTCAGATCATTCTATGTGGTCACTTTTGATCTCTGAGTTTCTAAGGCCTGCCATGTAAGCCTCCCTGAGCTTGTCAGGTTTAATATGTGGCCCTTTTTCATCCATAAAAGACAGACCGAAAAATTTAAATATAGGGAAATGGCATGAATAGGAAAGTCACAGGAGAAAAAAAGGTAATGACCAATTAATCTTACTAGCAATCATAGAAATGGAAATTTTTCTCATTCATTCCAGTGGCAAAAATGTCAAAATTTGATAATATCAAGAATTTGGGAGGGTAGGGTAAACTGAACAGCTGATATACTGTTGATGAAAGTAAAAATTAAGTGCAAAGACAAAGGAGAGCAATTTGGCAATATCTAATAAGGAAGAAGAATTGCATAGTCTTTGACCTGGCCATTCCATTTTTAAGAAATTCTTGCACATGAGAATCCCTGTTAATTATGGCAACACTAATTGTAGCGGTGACTAACAGAAAACAACCAAAATGACTAATAGGAAAATAAATACATCATAATCTATTCCTATAATGGAATCTTATATGACAGTTAAATGATAGACTACAGGTTTCAATGTGGATAAGTTATATAACATTAAGTTGAAATGTTGCAATAGTATACATTGGTTAATATTGGGATAGGATGTATATCATATTATACCATTTACATGGACTTTTTTAGTAGCATGCCAAATATATATCTCAAACTTAGAAAAGTATGCACAGGAAGAAAATAGAATCTTGAAGACCGCAGTTCCTTGGGAAGTACAAAAAGAGAGTGGGATCAACTAAATCTGTAAAATTTTGTTTGAAAAACATAACAGCCTAAATTATTATTGTAAAATTTTAACATCTATTAATTCAGGGTACTGAATATACATGGTGTCGATGTAAGAAACATCCAAATACGTAGAGTTTTTATGAGTTTGAGCCAAAACTGGTGACAGTAGCCAGGAAGCAAGATCTCAAATGTTCCAGAGAATGACAGTTTTACAGTTTCTTTTGTGCATTTGAAATTGAAGAAGGAATGTAAAGATGATTACATGAAGGTGAGAGAATCCATGGGTTGAATTACAGGATAGTTAACAAGATTATGTATGTGCTCTTTTGAGGGTGGTTTCTGAAAGGTCTGAAAAGAGGCATTCAAAGGTAGTTAACCTAAATGTACAAAAACAATAGACAGGACTTGCTTAAGGCAAAGATAAACCTTTTACTAAAAAGTTACATGCTTGGGGCGTGACTACCCACCACGATCTGCCCAGTTAGGAATTTGTGATCAGATCACTCTGTGAGTTTACATTCCATAGAATCCTTTTTTTTGTCCACAGTGGGTATTTATTGTTTTAATCTCTGCCGAGTTGGAATGATTTATAACTTTATAAACAGAAAAAATAAGGCTACTATTATTTATTACAATTTAACTGGCAATTTCAGAAAGACTTTCATATTTTTAATTTGAAATTAGCATATTTTAAATTTTAAATTTTAAATTAGGTATGAATGAGCAAAGCTAACTGAAATCCATATATTAGATTTAGTTTGTAATTTTAGTCTCTCTACCCAAAATTTTTACCACAGATAATGGCAAAAAAAAAAAAAAAGAAGTTTCATTTTAACCTCTCTTTTATTTACTTTCTTGAGTATGAGATCAATAGCAAGAAAGAGAAAAAACTTGGAGAACAATGCATATAATCATCTATACTATACGAATGATATCTAAGATTCAAAAAGGAAGAGAAAACCAAGTTAAAGCTAACAGCAAAGACCCTGATATGCTAACAATTTCCTATTCTTTAGCATTGTGCAAAGGGCAAAGAAGTATAAAAATATAAGGAAAGGTTCTTTTACTCAAAAAATTTACAAAATGGAAAGCAAGATTGAAGTATGATAAGGGAAAATGCAATGTTACATAATTTAGTGACATCTATTGCAAATGCTATGGGCTTCAAATAACAGAGAACTCAGTAAAGTCTAAATGATTCTTCTTACATCCATGTTGTCATATCTCTCATGGTCTATTTTGTGGTTCTTACTTGAGCTCCTAGCAACAGTCAATTTAGTTGATCATTCTCAACTTCTACAAATGCTGTATTTTCTTCCCTCAGATTGTGACACCATACTCTCCTAGTCCCCCTCCTACCCTAATGTTCTTTCCTCCTCCTCTGCTCAGTCACTAAATATTAAAATGTCCAGGAGTCAGTCCCAATATCCATTCTATTCTCTACCAAGTGATTTTTTCTTTGACTAATGTGTCCTTTTTCATGGCTTTGAAGACCATCTAGGTGCCAATGATTCCTTTCTCTAAATGTCTGCTTGAGTGTGTTTTAATAGGAACATAAACTTCATGCAACCTAAATAGAAATCCAACCTGTTGCTGTCTTCTCCATCTAGTAAATGGAACCACAAAAAACCAAGTCCCAAGCCACTGTGCCTTCTTCAGTTCACTTTTCGGTTTTCTTAATATGTGTTTTATACATAACATGAAAAGCTTTTAGCAGTATGTAGCAGGAGGAATGGGGAGAATTGTGTCTATTCCATCATAGTCGGAAACTAGAATTCTTCTCTGCTATAATCTGAATGCTTGTGTCCCCCAAACGTTCATATGAAATACTAATGCCCAATGTGATCAGTGTAATAAAGTGGGGATTTTGGAAGGTGCTTAAGTTATTAAGTGGAACCCTCATAAACTGGATTAGTGTTCTTATAAAAAGAGGCCCTGCAGAGATCCCTCACCTTACCATTGGAGGACATAGTGAGAGGGCACCAGCTGTGAATCAGAAAGAAAGCCCTCCCCTGACCATGTTGGCACCCTGACTTCTAGCCTACAGAGCTGCGAGAAATAAATTTCTGGTATTTAATAGTTACCCAGTTTGTAGTATTTTGTTATAGAAGCCCAAGTAGGCTAACGAACCCTCTTTTATTTTTAGAACATTTTCAGAAAAAAACCTATCCTTTATTGTTGTGTCTCTAAAGTCATTTTACCAATGTAATTTTTAACTGAAATGAATGTCTTCTATTTGTTTTTAGAGCATTCTACATAGTTCATATCTCAGTTCTTTGTTGGATATAAATATTGTGAATACTTTCTCCCATTTTACAGGTTGCCTTCAAACTCTAAATGTGTTTTCCTTTTTATAGACAGAAATTCTTAATTTTAATATAGACTATTTCAACTTTTTTTCTCTTTTATGTTTAGGGTACTTTGTATTCTACTAAAGAGGCTCGCGCTCCCTCTCTCTCTCTCTCTCTCTCTCTCTCTCTTTCTCTTTCTCTTGCCTACTTGCTATATATTTTTTTCTTACCAAAAATAAAAAATTGGTTTCTTTATAATATGTAACTGTCCTAAAGAAAAAGCAACCCTTTGCCCTGCTGCCAAGACATGGTAAGAATGTATATCATGTTCCAGTCAGTCAAAACAAACACTTTATATTTTAAGATAATAAGCCAAAGTTAAAAGAGAAATTCTATCTCACCCTCAAAAAACCTAAGTATTTCTTATAAATCAAATGCTTATTCCTTACTTCTGCAATACTGATGCTTAAAGAAACATCACAATTTGTGTGCAAATAGTAATAATGTGAAAAAACTGTTTTCCCCTACTTGACTATGCACAGATTAATGCAAACTTGGTAATCTTGAAGGGTTTCCTATAAACATAGGTATTTGGGTTTTTTTTTTTTTATCCAATTAGCCAGATGTTCTGAAATATAACATCCTTGCAACATCTTTCCCAGAAACTTTTTCTTTTTAATCTGTCTTCCTTTCATAACTGGTATTAAATAAATATCTGTGTTCATGGTTGTTTCTTTTATACATATCTCCCTCCTTGATTTATTTTTCTTCCTGTTAAAGTGTGTCTGCTAACAGTTCATTTAGGGATGGTGAGTGGTGGCAAGCGTTTTTAGTCTTTACATGTCTTGAAATTTATTTTGTCCTCATTCTTGAATGATAGTTTAACTAGGTATGGAATTCTAGGCAATTATTTATTCAAAATATTGCTTACCTATGATTTCTCTCCACTCTTTTCATCAGGAACTTCTATGTTGGTAGAGTTCCTCAACTTGTCCTCTATATCTCTTATTTGCTCTTCATAATTTTTTTCTCCTTCAGGGTGAACTTTTCACATCCTTCAATTCATTAATTCAAACTTCGACTCTATCCAGTCAAGAATTTAACCCACTTGCAGACTTTGTATTTAAATCATTATATTTAATCAGATATGAGATTTGTAATTAATCCTTTTTATAACCAAATACTGTTTCATTTGTTTCTATTTTTATGTTACAATTCCTAGCCTTTTTTAAGTGGAAGAAATTTATTTCTTCAAACAACCTCAAAATATACATTTTAAAGTCTTCATCCGACTGTCTTGTAAATTAATTTCATCAAGACTGACTGTTCCATTTGACAATTTTGTTGGATATTGCAACTAGGTAGAATGCCTTCAGTTTCAAGTAACATTAAAAAAAAAAAAAACCCTATTTCAACTGACTTAAGCTAAAAGGAACATTTATCTTACATATCATTTTCTCTAGTAGAGCAGCTCTAGAAACAATTAATTCAGTGGCTCAATAATATTATTGGGATTTATTCTTTTGTGATTCTGCCATACTAACAATGCCAGATTCGTCCATGGCAGCTTTCCTTATAGTTACAAAATGGCTAAACAGTTCCAGATGTTCTATAGAGACCCAAAAACATTCGCCAGAACAAAAGAAGAATAGAAGCCATCTCTTCCTGTACATTTTTTAGTCAGTAAAAACAAAAAGGTTCCCAAAATTTGATATATATATATGCATGTATATATATATATATCTGTATATATAGGTAAAGTCAATATTGCATAAAATGTATTCCTAAATAAATCACTAAGAAAGGGATTCAGACAATCATAATTGGTTTAGCTAAACACATGGCTGTGTAGACAAGAATGGGTTTACTCAACCAAGATTTAATTCAGTTAAAAGCAGGAAGAGCAGAGACAAACAAAACCTGCTGCCCTGGCTATCTTTGCATTAAATTCATTTACTTATTTAACATTTTGGTTTCATGGCCATTTTAACCAGAAAAAGCATTATGTTTATGGTTTATTATTGTTATTCTCTTCCCTCTCTTATTTTGACTCCTCTTCACCTAGGAGTTTTAAAATCACTTAGTCTGTTCCACTCCCAAATCCATAACCAGTTATTATGGTGTGTTAACATTTGCATAATGAAATTACTTATTACTATATAATAAAATAATACAAGTTAATGACTTAAAATAAGCATTTATTTTTTCAGTTGCAGTGTGTCTATATGAAAATGAGCTTTTTATAGCTTGTTCTTTCTGTTATCACATCCTTATGGAAGTTTATCTATAGAGCTATTTTACATTTACAGAGAAAATGAATTCTCATATACTCCTTTTCCCCCTGCCTAGTTTCCCCTATTACTAACATTATGTTACACTTGTTGTAACTGATGAACTAATGTACATTTTTAACTAAAGTCCATAGTTTACATTAGGATTTATTCTTTGTATTGAACAGTTCTATGGGTTTTGACAAATCCATGTATCCACCATTTCAGTATTATAGTTTCACTGCTCTAAAAACCCTCTGTACTCCTCTTGTTCATCCCAACCCTCCTGGCCTTCCCAACCCACTAGCAACTCCTGACCACCACTGATCTTTTATCTCCATAGTTTTGCCTTTTCTAGAATGTCATATAGCTGAAATATACAGCATGTAGCCTTTCAGATCTGCTTCTTTTACTTAGAAATATTCGTTTAAGTTTCCTCTATGTTTGTAACATTCTTTTCTTATTTCTCTTCATGGCTAAATAATATCCCATTGTACAGATGTACCATGTTTGTTTATCCATTCACTTATTAAAGAACATCTGAATTGTTTCTGGTTTTTGGAACTTATGAAAAAGGCTGCAATACACATTTGTGTGCAGGATTTTGTGTGGACATGAGTTTTCAACTCATTTGAGTAAATATCAAGGATCATAATTGATGGGGTATATAGTAAGAATATGCTTAGTATTTTAAGAAACTGCCAAACTGTTTTCCAAAGTGGCTGTACCATTTTCATTCCCACCAGTAATGAATGAGAGTTCCTGTTTCTCCACATCATAGACAGCATTTGATGTTTTCAATGTTCTGGATTTTGGCCATTCTAATAAGCGTATTAGAATGTATTTCCCTGATGACATATGACATGGAGATTTTTTTCATCAGCTTGTCATCTGTACAACTTTTTTGGTGAAGTGTCCAATCAGATCTTTTGCCCTTTTTAATTGAAATGTTGTCTTAAGAGTTCTTTCAATGTTTTGATTAGTTCTGTGAGTTATCAGATATGTCTTGTAAATATTATCTTCCAGGTTGTGGCTCACTTTTCCATTCTAACAGTGTCTTTAATGAAGCAGCTTTTAATTTTAGTAAAATCCTACATCAATTTATTCTTCCATAAATTTTGCTTTTGGTATTTTATATAAAAAATCTTCAAACACAAGGTCAAACTAGATTTCTACTCAAGTTCTAGAAGTTTTGTAGTTGTGCACTTTACATTTGGGTCTGTTTCTATTTTGAGTTAATTTTTGTTAAAGGTGTAATGTCAAAGTGTCTACTTTTTTTTTCTTTTTTTTTTTTTTGCACATGCATATACCATTGTTCTAGCATATTTGTTGAAAAAGACAGACTAGGCCAACTCCATTGGATGGCTTTTACTCCTCCATCAACATCAGCTTACCATATTTATATGGGTCTATTTCTGAGCTCTCCATTCTGTTCCATTGATCTATCTGTCCATTCTTTCATCAACATCACTCTCTCTTGGTGACCATAGCTTTATCATAAGTATTAAAGTTGGTGTCAATCCTCCAACTTATTCTTTTTCAATATTGTGGCAGGTATTCTGGGTCTTTTGACTTCCTATAGAAACTTAAAATTTTCACAAAGTTATCTTGCTGGAATTTTTAGAGAATGCATTAAATCTATAAATCAACTTGAGAAGAACAGAGGCTTTAACAGAATTTTCCTATCCATAAATCTGAAATGTGTTTCCATTTATTAAGATCTTTAATTTCTTTCATAACTTTTGTAGGTTTCCTCATATAAATCTTACACATATAGATTTATACTAAATCTCTTCTCTTTGGTGTAAGTTTTGAATGTCAGGTGTATTGACTTTTGTATGTTAACCTTGAACCCTAAAACCTTCCAATAATTGGGCTTTAGTTCCAAGAGATTTTTTGATTCTTGTTTTCCTTTTTCTTATTATAGTAAGTAGAATTTCCACTCCACTGTTGTATAGGAGTGGTAAGAGGAGAGTCTTGAATTGTTCCTGTTCTTAGAAACGTCTAGTTTCCCACCACCAAGTAGATGTTAGCTGTAAATTTTTTCTTGTTGTTCTTTATCAAGTTAAGGAAGCTTTCTATTTCTAGCTTGCTGAGAATTTTTATTCATTGAGTGGGTGCTGTCAGATTTTGTCAAATGGCCTTTCTCTAATCTATTGGTATGACCATACTTTTCTGCTCTACTTTGCTGATGTGATGGATTACATTGATTTTTGAATGTTGAACCAGTCTTGTATACCTGAAATAAATGCAATTTGGTTGTGGTGTAGATTTATTTTTACATATTATTGCATTTAATTTCATTAAAGATTTTTTGCATTTATGTCCATGAGAGATATTTGTAGCTTTCTTTTCTCATGTCTTTGTTCAGTTTGGTATTAGTGTAATGCTGGCTTCACTGAATGAGAGGAATCACTCTCAGCTTCTATTTCCTGGGACAGATTATATAGAATTGGTATAATTTCCTTCTTGAATGTGTGGTAGAATTCACGAGTAAAACTGTCTGGCCCTGATACTTAGATGTTTTGGAAGCCTATTAATTATTGATTCAATTTAATACAGTATTGTGCAGAGTAGCTATTTTTCCTTGTGTGACTATTGGTAGATTGTATCTTTCAAAGAATTGGTCCATTTCATGGGTGTAGAGTTCATAATATTCCTTTATTAATCTTTTAATGTTCATAGGATCAGTAGTGATTGCCCTTTTAGTAATTCATATTAGTAAGTTTCGTTTTCTTTCTTTCTTGGTTAGCCTGGCTAGAGATTTGTCAATTTTATTGATATTCTCAAATAACCAGCTTTGTGTTTCATTGTCTCTATTGATTTTGTTTTCACTTTCATTTATTTCTATTCGCTTTAATTTTTCTTTTGCTTACTTTGAATTTAATTTGCTCTTTTTCTAGTTTCCTAAGGTAGAATCTTTGATTAATCATTTAAGAACTTTCATCTTTTCTAATAAATTTTAATGTTATAAATTTCTCTCTAAACTTTGCTTTTGCTGCATCTCACAAATTTTGATGAGTTATATTTTCATTTAGTTCAAAACAGTTAAAAAATTCTCTTAGAAGTATGCTGTTTAGTCTCCAAACATTTGGAGATTTTTCAGGTATCTGTTACTGATTTCTAGTCTGAGAAACTACTTTGTGTTTTTAAAATTTTAATCATGACCTAGAATGTGGTTTTAGTAAATTTTCTATTTGAACTTGAAAACAGTGTGTATTCTGCTCTTGCTGTGGCATAATTACAAAAGGTGTAAACATACATGTAATGAGAATACCAGAAAAAAAGGGACACAAGAAATATTTCAAGTAATAATGATAATGATAGATACGAAGTCATGAATCCAGAAAGCTCATAAAACACAAATCAGGATTAAAAAAAAAAAAACCTACACGTAGGCCTATCATATTGAAACTATAGAAAAGCAAAAGATAAAGTACTGAAAGGAGTCAGAGAAATAAAAACCTTAAAATGAAGAACTAATGATATTTACACCAGATTTCTCTTCAGAAATCATGAAAGCAAAATAGGGTTGAGTGAAATATTTAAAGTGTTTTAAAAATTAAAATCCACCAACCTATTTATAATTCTTAAGCAATGAAATTATTCTAAAGTGAATGGAACTAAGACTTTCACAAACAAAAATTGAGGGATTTTTGACAATAGTCTTCCTTTGTGAGACATGATTTAAACAAGTTCTTCACAGTGAAGAAAATGATATAGGTCAGAAACTTAGATCTACATAAAGAAAAAAAGAGTGTTAGAAAAGGAATAAATAGGGTAAAAAAATATATTGTCAATCATTTCATTTTTCCATAAGCTATAATCACAAAATATATTGTTACTGTTTTTTGAACAAACAATTGTTTAGATTAAAAAATACAAAAAGTAAAAGATTTTACCTTCATAGTATAATTGAGAGGAAACAAAGTATAATTAAAAGAGGATACAAGGACCTAACGCTTTAGGTATATCTTTTAATAAATAGCAAGAATAACATAAACCAAAACAAAATTTACTAAAACACAAGATTCTTCTCTCCATCTTTGTAATAGGTATCCCAAATTAGCTACCAACTCAAAATTAATTTAGTACTGTAAGTCATAATAACTAAACACACAAATGAATTATAGGTTATTACTCGAACATTCAAGAAAATGTAAGCATTTCTTTCCCATTATATTATGTTAGTAAGTCTGGCCGATATCAATTATCCATGATTGTAATACATATTTCTATTTCCCTTGCCCAGATTCCAAATGCCCCATGTATATATCAAAATGGCTGGCAAATACTGCTTCTTATATTGTTTAAAAGAAAAGAGCATTACTGGAATTCAAAAGAATCATTTATTATTCAGAAAGGTTAGGAAATCATTTAAAAATTAAATTAACCATAATTATCTTTCCACAAAATACGACTGAACAAGTCTCATTATGTTGTTACACTTACATTAACATTGTAATGTAGAACTTTTATACAAGGAGAGTGAACAGATATGGAACAATCCACCATGATATGAATTGCATCTGTGATTACTACAAAACAAGATTCATTTAAGATAGATGTTATTACGTTCTGTTATAAAATGAAAATTAATAGCATATATTAAAGAGTGGTTACATCATTGGTAGGGGGGACCCAAATTGGAAATGTGATTAAAAGAAACTTTAGATCTAACTGTAATGTCTGTAATAATTTTTCCAGAAAGAATGCATTCATTTTTTGTATAACAGAAAATCAGTTAAAAATTAAAATCTCTGAATGCTACAAAAAGGGAAATCAACCTATACAAGGGTGGAAAACAAACGAAAAATATTTAAGACAAGTTAATAGATTTCAATTTTTCACTTTACTCTGATGTTTCTGAGTCCACATCATAAAGTAACAACAATCATAAATTATTTGATAGGGTGCATTTAACAACTGGTGTAACACATTAACAGACTATATTTTTAGAAAAAATAATCAATCAGTAGATATTGCAAACATAAAAATTCTAATGTTTTGATTAGAAAATATCAAAAGGGCGATAGGTCATTTCATTTACCATTCTTATTTTAGTTACTAATTATATACTAGTAATTACCAGAAAATACGCTGGGGTAAAATGTTGTAGTAATTGAAAAAATACAATTCTTGGTAAAAAAAAAAAACAACCAGGAAGTAAACTAAAAGCTAAATAAATAAAAAGTGAACTAAGAAAACCAAGGAAGTCAGTCATGTTAATACTGATGTATAACTATATAAAACACAAGACAAGACTAAACAAGGTCCTATTCAACTGGGTTAAATTTTCAATCGGAGATTTAAATTCTCCCAGATCAATCCATGTGTACAAATCAGCCAATAACAAAGTTAAATATATTTTGTGGTAGATTAAAACAAATTTTTAAGTTAGGCTAACATCACCATCTGGTGTGGAAAACCTAAATGTGGCATTACTTTCAGATATTTTGCATTATCATATTTAAGAGCTAGTAAAATAAAAACAAATTCTAAGTTTTATAGATTTCAGTGATTTCCTTAAATCAGTGAAAAATGAAAATACATACAGATCTTTAGAACTTGAAACATTTTTGCAAACGTGCTCAAACCCATAAAAACCTTCAAGGGATATAAGCTTAGATGGAGTACAAATCAAGACTAATTGCGCTATAATTTATTTTGTGATTGAGATCAAAAGTGGGCAAATAATCTATGTAAGAAGTCTATATTAATGAAATAAAGTAGGATGCAATCACAGTTTTCTTTAGAGTCTTATACAAAATACTACAGTAAAATTTTCTTAATCAGTAGATCTATCTGTAAAATATGAAGACTTGCCAAATAAATCATCAAGTTGTTTATTGCCTTTATCTCTTTCTGTAATTTGCAACACATGGACAATAGCACACCGTGACCTGCTCTGTAGAATTATTGTCAGGCTCATACTAACAGAACCATTTCTCCAGTAACTTCAAGAAATAAGAAGTTGTTCATTCCTCTGACTCCCAACTAAAGTATTTGTATATGTTATACTCCTGTAAAGGAATTTATATGCACTAAAGTATAACAGTAGTTGTATTTTCTATAAAAGAAACATGGTATACTTGGAATATTACTTGCTTACGTTTAAAAAAATAAAGTATTTAAGGTAATCAAGAAACTTAAATGATATTCAGTAGAAAGCATTTTCAAACGTAAAGTACACATTAAATTCTCTTAGAAAATTAGAATTTTAAATGAGTTTGGAATTCTCCAGTTTAGCTTGTATGCAATCCCGATGAGTCCTATAATATCTTCATTTATCCAACTATCAGTCTATTTAGTTTAAAAGATATCATGCCACACTACCAAAAAAACTAAGATATTTTTAGATAAGAGAATTTTATTTAGAGAAAAGTCATATGATTAACAAAATTTTATGAACACAATTTTGTTAGTAATAACAGAATCAAGAATGGTTTTTATATCAATTATGATACACATGAAAATGCAGTTTTCTATTACCTCTATCCATTAGTTTTTGTTTCAATTCTTAATAAATCTAAAAATAAGGCAGTGTACATGGAACAATTTACTACTTTTAAATTATGTTTCCTTCTACATCAGATACTGTAAATTTTAAAACCATCAGCAAATTAAATGGCCTTTCTCTTATAATTCCTAAGTTTAAGGAGGTGAGCACCAAATAAATAGAACTCAAAATGCATAAAAGAAACTCATAAATTTAAAAATTACATTAGGAATATCAAAAATTAACAAAGAATCTTCCAAAGAATATTGCAGAAGTTGGATTAAATGTTTTATCATGACTAAGTGTAGAATATTTTTACTTGCATCTTTGTCCATTCAGTTTAAAACCCCAATGCACTGACCAGAATGTGAAAGGACCAATTTTAAATGAATAGTAGATGGCAGCATGTCATTTGAAGGATAAAAGGGAGATGAACTATGTACTTTAATTTGCAAATAATGTTCTTTATCCAATACTCAGTGTTTCCATTATCCTTGAATGACAAGATTCTTTAAGTACTGTGTGAAAAAGAGACCATTCTTTCACTGATGGAAAGCTTCTAATCTTATCCGTGTTGGATCTTCTGGATGTCTCAAGGCAATTCCATTACGCAGGAGCAGCTCAACATAAGGTGGCCAAAAAGAATCGCTAATTTTGATATATGGATCATGTGGAACATCAAATAATCTATTTAAAAGAATCTAGGAAAAAAATATCATTCAAAATATACCTTACTTGGGAAAAAGTTTATACAGCTATAATAAACTTTTAATAAAGTTTTTCACCAAATAGTCTTTCTTTGAATAATTTACATCAAAATTTCTGTGTATTAACTTAAATAATTGACTTTCTGTTTTAAAAGACTATAGATATCAGATAAAATGAATCTCTGCATCTTAACTTTGAAAACATTTCCTAAAACGTGGTTGAAAGATATTTACAATTCTCCCACTTCTCTTGGAATTAATAATTTATTTAGAAGTTTGGTTATAACCACTTGTTTTTTAAAAAATAAGAAACTTAAATACTCAAAAAACATGCAAAAATATTTTTTTAATATCTATGTCTTACTATTTGGATGAAAAAGAAATCACCAATCCTGTGGTCCCTAACCCCCAACCACCTATCATGATAAATCTTCAAAATAATTCTATCATTACTTCCTTAATCTTCATCTTGAATATCTTTGATTTCTTCACTAAGGAAATTGAGAGGATACAACGACGAACATAAGTTTTGGGACTCTGCAGTAAATAACATAGGTTAACATTTTTCAAATTGCATTCTACTGGTCTAAGGATGTTCTTGGTCTTGATAAACAGTGTTCTATGATCTAATAAGCTGGGGAAAGAATGCTAATGTGCACTAAGAATCACATGTCTTTTCCAGCTCATGGGCATTATGAAAATTTTTTAAAAAACACATAGTAAAAATTCCTTGAACACTAATGTTTTATGATACATACTGAAAAACGTTAAATGTATATCAAGTTTTACACTGCACCCTCAGCTACCACACACTGTCTTTACAAATTACAAAACCAGAATTCAGAAGTTAAGAGATTGCTCCAGGAGAACATAATTAGTGGAAGATCATGGATTAGACTTCATATTTCTTAATTGCCAGGCCAAAGCTTTAATTAAAACATATTATTTTAAAAAGCATGAAAAAAAGCATAAATTTTACAAATATTTAAGTACTACAGAAATACAATGAAACTAAAGCTCTCATCTCAATCACATCAAAATACCAATATCTTAATTCCTGAAATGAAATTTTCATCTATCATGAACTTTAGCTATATTTCAAGTACACATCCTGAAAAAAAAATCTTTCGGTCTCACTCTTTTAGGTATAATGATATAAAAAAGTAAATACTATTCCTATTTTAGAGCAATTGTTTATCTTGATATAATTCTTTTCATTTCTGACTTCAATTATATTAAAATTCTAGTAGATGCCAGAAATAATTAAATGCTAAAAATTCAACTTTAAAATGAGCAGGTATATTGTTTTATTTTTCACTAAATTGCAACTTATATATTGGTACTCATATCATTGATAATATGTGTCTTGGAGACAAAAATGGTTCTTAAGTTTTAGATGAGATCTCAGTGTACTATTCAAAAATTACACATGTATTTCCCAGTTAATAACTGTTGATATTTGCCAGATATATGACAACTATTACTTTTAAAAAAGGTTAAATCATCCATAAGAAATAGTAGTTTCTTAGTTTCAGTGTAAACTGGAATAACTAGAAATGTTAAAAGATTCCAATCACAAATTAAAATATATTTGTATTTGTTTCCAAAGCAATATTATATATTAAGATATCCTGAGGCACCAAAAACTATGTAACTGGATGAAAACAGAGACTTTAGTATTCAATTCATAAAATTACAATAAAAAAAGTTTTCTGATATCACTCTTTCCTTTAAACTTACCAATGATTTTTAAAAACATACTAATTGTTAAATAGTCCCTTCTTCATAACCTATTTTACTTTCCTCTCCACCCAACTTGTCATATCAAGATCTAAAATATTTAACATATTTGATAACTGGCTGATGTTCAAAACATTTTTTTAAAAGGTCAAAGATATATATTTTTTTAAAAAAAGGTAAATGTTAGGCAGAAAATGTTGGAATTGCTCAGTCCTTATATTTATGAAAAGAGGCTGTTATTTAAGAAAAAAGTGTGCACAAATTTCTGTAACTTCCATTACATATATTTGATAGAATACTATCAATACTACCAGCTAGATACTATCAATGTAACAGCAGTTTCACTGTGTAAATACGAAATAACAGCATAAAAATTTTCTTCATATTGGGAAAAATGATTAAGACTAACTTCATGTTCTTTTAATAAATGACATTCTTTCTAGTACTCTACAGAAAACAGAAAATAATTTTATACTAAAATAAATTAATATATCTAATAAAGATTGGTGTATACTTTAAGAATAAAGTAGTAGTTTTTCTTTTTAAGTCTGTGTATAATTGCTTACAAATCACTAATTGACATCTTCAAGAAAAAACAACCATATAAGTCACTTACCTCTAACATTTCATTCAGTGTTATCAGCTGTGCAGTTGATTCTTGAATATTTTTCTTTGAGAGAAATGTGAATAACAAAGAATTAACAGTTCAATTCACCCAATGGCAGATTATACTGTATTTATTACAAAAATTCAAAAATTAATTTCTTAAATGCAGTGGGCACAAGGTATACTAAAATCAAACATTTATAATTAGGTGATTTAAAAATAATACTGAAAGTAAATAATCTCTCTAAACAGTAAGGTTCATGAAAACAAAACCACTCCTAAGACAGTGAAATCTCTCATAATTACTAGAAGATACAATTCAGACTATAAATATAGGTGATAAATTATATTACACATATTATATATACTCATATATAAAAGTCTAGTGTTTGAACCTCCCAATCTAAATATCTCAAATAAAGGACATTACAAGCTGTATACAGCTTCAGGACAAAAAAGTTGCTTCCCAAGGAGACTTGTTCATCTTTCTATAGTTCTTGACAGTTCCTAATGTTAATTCAATTCACTGATTCTTTTTTCCTTGAAATGACACAAAATAAATCTCATTTCATGATTCATGCAAGAGTTCCTCAAATATCTGAAGACAGCTATTATGAGTCTCAAGCTTCTCCATATTAATCATCACTGGGTTCCTTCAATTGTTTTTCATAAGCCCTTCGGTCTCATGGATGTTCTCTGAATGTATTCTAATTTGTCTTTTTTGGATCCAGTCTCCACAGTGATATAGGTGTGATTAAAATACTAAATATAAAAAGACTCATTTCCATATTTGTAGATGCTGGAATTCTATACATTAGGTTTAAGATTACATTAGCTTTTGAACATTTATTTCACCTTGCTGAACTCTATCTGAACATACTATCATCTAAAGTGCCAATCTCTTTCATACATCTAAGATAGGCTGTCATCATTCTTTAATGTTTTAAATCCAAGAAAAACATTCAGTGTACCCCTACTAAGTATCATTCTATTTTATTTGGCCTATTCCCTGGCCAGCTGAAAAATAGTCCTTATTGTCATCCACTATATTTACTATCTAGCCCTTGCAGTTTCATATCTTTCCAAACTTGAAGACAAGTGTTCTACCTCTTTATCCAAATTACTATTTAAAATGTTCAATAGGACAAGGCTCCAAGATTATACTAATCCTAATCAGCAGCTTTTGAGTTCAAACATTCAATTAATTGCAAAGTTACCAACTATAGTGACAGCAAACTCTCCATTCCAAAATTAAAAGAGTCCTTATAAAATCTTATAGAAATACAAAAATATTAAAGAAATAGTAAAACAAAACAAAACCTTGACAAAAATAAATGTGATTCCTGAGTAATGATAGTAAAGCTGGATCTCAAAATCTTACCCTAGTAAATGGAATAGTAAAAGGTAGCAAGTGATTCAATAGTGATAAAAGCAAACACAGTTATAGAATTGATAAAGAAATAAGCAGCAAGGAATGGATTAAAATACAAAAATTTGAGACAAAAAACGAAAATGCAGAAGAAAAATAAAATGAAAGCAAAGAAAAAATGTTTCAACATAAGGATCTGATAAGCAACATAAAATAAAAGGTGACATAAATCTGTCCCCTGGAAACAATATATCAGCTTTAAAGCAAAACTACTAGTAAATGTTCAACATTGTGACATATCCTGTTAAATTACTGAAGGTCAAAGATAAAGAACTCTTCAGGCATATATTCAGAAGCAGTAAGACAATCTGTAGACTGGTCTCAGACTCCTCCACTGCACATTCCATCTCAGAATGAAGCAATACCCACAGGATTGAGATTTTTTAAAAATGTGTCAAAGGTATCCTTTGAGTATAAAGGCAAACAAAATAGTTTCAGGATTCAAAAATTAAAAAACTAAAACACCCAGGAATTCTTCTTGAACAAATTACTTGTCAAAGAAACCCATTAAATCAAATGATGGGTTAAACTTAAAACTTCAAAAATGAATGGCAAAAGGTGATAATCATTGAATCCATAGAATGTAGAACAAAGACTAAGCATATACGTGAATTATGGTATCCAAACAGAATATAAATGCTATGAACCTGTCAAGGTACAAATAGATAACACAAATTGAAATGAAGGCATAAGAGGAAGAATATTAATTTCCTCATCTTTCATAGCAGGGAGTCAAAGAACACTGCCAAAAGTTGAAAGATAAAATTATACAAACTATTAAAATCTTTTGTTTTTCATAATTTGTCTTCTTTATATTAGGGATCTCTCCAGAACTGAAATCACTTAAAGCAAAAAAATAATAACAATAATAATTATCTGAGTTTAACAATTCAACTTTACTCATTTGTCTTTTATCAAATATAAGTAAAATTATCTGATACTTATTTTATACTAGCAATTACAAAATTAAATTGATCTACTCATCTATCACTCCATTTGTTTCTATACATGTACAGGTTTAGAAAGATATCTCAAATGACAGTTAGAAGGCAGCCATAATCAGCCAGGAAGAAAGGCCTCAGTAGAAACCAACCCTGATGGCATCTTGATCTTGTACTTCTAGCTTCCAAAACAGTCAAAAAATAAGTTTCTTTTGTTTAAGCCAGCTAATCTGTAGTATTTTCTTGTGGCAGCTTGAGTGGACTAATACATTCAGTATGATTACTTGACAGAGAAAGAAAGAATGTAATCTATCATTCTGTGATATATCAATAGTTCAAATATTTCATTAAAAAAAGTGAGCTTATCAACAAGACTTAATGAACCCATGATGACTTCTGGTAATCAATGCTTCCTTTTTCACAATGCTTCAAACTTTTGGTTCTATTAGTGGAGAAGAACAGATTAAAAGAAAAGATGAAAAACAGACTGGGATCAGAAAGTAAGTAAGTTATTGAAACATTATTATATTAATAGGTAAAGAATCATGAACTTAATGAAATGGTTAACAAGAAGGCTAATAGAAGGTCAACAATTCATAAATGAATAATGGGTATAAGTAACAATGAACAGAACGGGAGACATAGTCCACAACAAATAGAGAGCCTACTGATAGTTATAAAAAAAAAAAAAAAAAAAAGAATTAAAAGAACACATTGTAAGAAAACCAAGAGAACTTTTTCTCCTTTTTCTGGTAAACATACTCACAGTCATTCAATAAATAAAACCTTAGAAGGTACTATAATACATAGGAAGACGAAGATGAATTAAACACATCAAAGAGCTCACAGCATATGGTACACAAACAGGGAGATAGATATAAATGATTACTACAAAATTATATAATAAATGCTCATAAAATGAACTTAAACTTCACTCAATGCTTCACACAAAAGATGATGTTTGAGTTGTTGTAGCAGGAATTTACTATCCTCACCAGATAGGAAATGTTTTGTAAGCAGAGGGAATATAATGTATAAGACAGAAAAAGTGACACGTCAATGCATACTTTTTAAAAAATTAAATGTATTGGGGGTGATACTGGATAATAAAATCATATAGGTTTCAAGTGTACAATTCAATAATACATCATCTGTATATTGCATTGCATGTTCGCCACCCCAAGTCAAATCTCTTTCCGTCACCATATATTTGACTCTTTTACCCTTATCCCCCTCTTCCCTTTTCCTCTGGTAACCACTAAACTGTCATCTGTTATCTATGAGTTTTTGTTTGTCTTGTTCATTTGTTGTTTTGTTTTATACCCTATATATGAAATCATATGGTTCTCGATCTTTTCTGTCTGACTTATTTTGCTTAGCATGATTATCTCAAGATCCATCCATGTTATTGCAAATGGCAGTATTTCATCTTTTCTCATGGCCGGTTAATATTGAATTGTATATCCTCTTTATCTAATCATCTATCCAAGGACATTTTCATTGTGTCTATGTTTTGGCCATTGTAAATAATGCTGCTTTGAACAGCAGGGTGCATGTATCTTTACGGATGTTTTCAAATTTGGGGGTTAGATACCCATTAGAGGGATTGCTAGGTTAAATGGTAACTCTATTCTAAATTTTTTGAGAAACCTTCATACTTTTTCCATAGTAGCTGTACCAATTACATTCCAACCAGCAGTGTATAAGGGTCCTTTCTCCACAACCTCTCCAGCACTTGTTACTTGTCTTGTTGATAAAAGCCATTCTTACAAACGTGAGGTGACATCTCATTGTGGTTTTGATTTGCATTTCCCTAATAACTAGTGAAGTTAAGCATTATTATCACATGTCTGTTGGCCATTTGAATATCTTCTTGGGAGAAGTATCTGTTCAGGTCCTCTGCCCATTTTTATTTTGGATTGTTTGTTTTTTATTGTTGAGTTGTATGAGTTCTTTATATATACTGAATATTAGTCACTGTAGATGTTGTTTGCAAATATCTTCTCTTACTTGGATGGTTGCCTCTTTGTTTTGTTGATGGTTTCTTTTGCTGTGCAGAAGCTTTTTAGTTTGATATAGTCCCATTCATCTTTTTTTACTTCCTTTGCCTCTCAGGTCAAATTTATAAAACCCTCTCTAAAACCAAAGTCCATGAGTGTAGTACCTGTTTTCTTTTAGGATCATTGCATACTTACTGGAAGTATAATAGTATGGTTAAATGCATTCATGCAAGAGATGGGTACAGAAAGGTTGGAAAAGAGGCTAAAGAAATAGACAAAGTCCAGCACGTAAATTCATTACTCTAAGAAGTTTATAACCTTCAGTCTCTAGGTGGCCATCAAAAGTTTTATGTTGAAAAATGATTAAACTATATATTTTTAGAAAGATCATCTGGTGCCAGCTTTAATGCCTATTCTACTTCCATAACTTTTATTTACATAATATACTGTTTTTAAAAATAAATTAAAGTGGTTGTCCCAATCTGCTGTCACTTAATAAAATATTTATTTGCTTTGGTGGGAAAGGTTTATTCCATTTTAATTATGATTAAAACAGTCAATACCTTCCATTAGCAGATTTAAACAACAATTCTTATTTTAAAAGATACATGTGTTCATGGAAAATTTAGAAAATAGTGACAATGAAAACAAATCTCACCTACAATCCTAGCCCCCAGACACGAGCACTATTACATGATTTGCACAATTTAACCATCTGTATTTTATCCATTTAACAACAAATTGTGAACATTTCATTAACTCCTTTGATAGTATTATTTTTAAAAGCTGCATTTTCCCCATCATATAAACATAATACAAAAAAAGTAATACTATATTATTAAACAACTACCTTGCTCTAGTTTTTCAATATTTAAATGTGATGACAAGCTGTTTCTCTATATGTATCTATCTGTGTGTACCTTTAAAATGTATAATAAACATAAAAATTTATCATAAAATTTATATGTGACCCTGTCTAAAACTATTTCACATATGAATACATGAATATTTCTTCTAAAACTTACCTTTTTCTTTTTAACACTTCTATCAGGCAGAGGAAAATGGTCTTCTAGAAACTCACCCAAGGTAGTCAATAGTTTCTCCTTAAATTTTTTTATATCATGTAGTTTAGTTTTCAGCTCATTAAAGATCCTAATAGATTTCAAAAAGATTGAGAAATATTTCACTGATAAAATACATAAGTGTATGTAACTGGTTACTTATAAGGCTGATCAAGAACTCTGTTCAAAGTTCATTTGCTCAAACCAAATATAACCAATTTTATGAAAGCAATATTCTCAATTTAACATATAACGAAACTAAAAGTCAAGTCACTCATAAAGATGATGTGATTAACAGATGGCAAAAGTTAGGATAAGACTCATAATTTCCTGTATATATACCTCTTTTCATCTATTCATTTCATGTAACAAAAAAGAAAATACTTTCTCCTAGTTTAAAAACCTAAAACACAAAAATACCTTGATTCAGAAACTGTCACAACCTGATGTTTCAATTCATTGTGTAGTACAATAAGAGATTCCAATATCTGTTGCTGCTCATCCAACCATTGTTGCTCCCTTTAAACATAAAAAAACAGAACAATAGCCTAATAAAACATTAATGCCAATTTGACATATATCGATTATTAATGGTAATTATAATATAAATATACCTTTCCAAGTCTTCCTTTAACTTTGCATTCTTTGACTGAATAGTAGAAAGTACCAATTCAAGATCATGTCTCAATTTTTGGAACTAGAACAAAATAATTAAAATTAATTACTTAGTCTTTAATCCTATAAATAGTTATATTTCTGAATAGTAAAATTTACATAATTCTAAAATATGAATTCCAAAATCAACAGCAAAACAGCTGAGCAAGAAGTCTCTGAAAAGGAGCTATATACCAGGTATTAAGTTCTTTCTAATATTTTATTGTTAAATTCAAAATCATAATTAGGGGTTTTTAAGCTATAAATTTTAATTTCATATTGAAAGGCAATTTAATGGTGAGTATTCAGTATTCAGGTAGATTAGGTCTCTTTTCTAAAGGGACTATTTATTAAAAAGACACATATGAATACTATTCATTCAACAAATATTTGATTAGTTATTGACTACCAGGCATTGTTGAAAGAGTCAGGAATACAAAAGTGAACAAAACAGAAGAAAATCCAGACAAACAAACAATTATATAACTCCAGCGAATAATAAGTTCCATGAAGCAAAAATACTTCAAACTAAGAATACAGAAAGGAGAGCAGGTCTGATATATATGATAGGTAGCACGATATGAAAAGACATCTCTGATCAGGTTAACAGGTTAGCAGCAGAGAAAGACAGTAAAAGATAACCCATGTCACTATCTAGCAAAAGAATATTCCATATAAAGAGAATTTTAAGTAGAAAGGCCCTAAGGAAGGAACATGCTTGAGGCATTTGAATAAAATCAAAGCTCACGGTGTGGCAACACGAAATTACAATTCTAGACATTTTCTAATATCTTTTTGTTTTTAAAAACATGAGCTAGTGTTCCATTCTCCTGATGTCGAGGGTTACCATTAGCTTTTTCTAAATCTAAATCAGTGATAATATGAAGATGTATGTTATAAATACTAAAGTAATCACACACAAAAACGAAGAGCTATAACTAATAAGCTAATAGTGTAAATAAAATAGGTTTTATTTTTAATATACACAACTAACCTAAAAAAGTGGGAAGACAGGAAAGCAGGAACAAAGAAAAGGTAAGACAAATAGGAAGAAAAAATTAAGTATACAGATTTCAATGCAATCATATTGATATTACATTAAACATGATCTAACAATACAAAAATGTTCAAATATTTGTATACTAAAAACAGACTTCTACACATCCATGGGTCAAAGAAGCAATCAACAGGCAATAAAAAGTTATTATAAACTGTCTAAAAATAAAAACAAAATTAAAATTTCTGGGATGAAGCTATAGCAGGACTCAGCTGAGAATTTACTTCACTTAAAGCCTATGTCAGAAAAAAAAAATAGCTCTCAAATTTATGGCCTCAGCTTCAACCATGAGAAATTAGAAAAATGACAAGTAAAGCCAAAATTAAGCTGAAAAAAAAAAAAAAGATAAAACAACAAAATAGAACATTAAATCAATGTTAAACATTAAATTGATAAAATAGAAAAGCAAAAAGAAATATAGGGAAAAAGTCAATGAAACCCAAAGTTGATTTTTTGATAAGGCCAATAAAATTACCCAGAATTCTACAAAAGAAAAAAAAAGGACACTTTTTTAATTTAATTACCAACATCAGGAATGAAAATGGTGACATTACTACAAACATTAAAATGGTAGTGGGGAAACACTATAAACAGTTTATGTCAATAAATTTAACAAATTAGATGAGATGTGCAAACTCTCTGAAGAACACAAACTACCAAAGCTCAGAGAAAACAAAAAACCTGACTAGTAGTAAAGAAATTGAATTTATAGTTAATACATTTTCCCACAAAGAGAACTCCTGGCCCAGAGAGCTTCAACTGGGAATTTTAACAAACATTTAACGAATAAATAATACTGATTCTATATAAATTATTTTAAAAAGAGAGTACTTCTCAATTTATTCTATGAAACTGGTATTGCCCTAATACCAAAACCCGACAAAGATGTCACAAGAAACCACAGACCAGTATCTCTTGTTAACAGACACAAAAATCTTAATAAAATTTTAGTAAATTAAATCCACTGATAAATAAAAAAAGATGAACACATTATAACAAAGTGGAATTTATCCTAGGAAAATATCAACAGTCAAAATCCAATTTTAAAAATCAAGCAATGTAATGTAGTATACTATATCAACAGACTAAAAAAGAAATAAAAATTGATCTTCTCAAGGAATTCTGAAAGAATGTAACAAAATTCAATATTAATTTATGATTTTTAAAAAAAGACTTCAAAAATTTTAACAAGGTAATCTCTTCAACTTAAAGGCATCAATGAAAAACCTACTGCTAACATCACACTTAATGGTAAAAGAGTGAATACTATCCGCTAGATCAAGAACAAGGAAAAAATGCTCATTCTTACTACTTTTATTCTATTTATTACTAAGTTCCAGAACAGTACAATAAGTCAAGAAAATGATATAAAAAGCCTTCAGATGCAAAGATATAAGTAAAACTGCCTTTGATCTCAGATGACATGACTGGCTATGTAGAAAATCCTACAGAATCTAGAAAAAAGCTACTAGCATAAAGGGGTTTATCAGGAGGTGCAATAGCAATAAATAACTGGAAATTGAAATTTTAAAAAAGAATATTTTAATAGCATCAAATATATGAAATACTAAAGGGATGAATTTGATAAAATATGTACAATACCTGCACAGTTCTATTATAATTTATAGTCTTTTTTTAAAATTATGAATATTAAATTTTGTCACTTATTCTTTCTAAATTCATTGAGATGGTCTTTTTTTTATAGTGAAGTACAAAACATTAGTAAATTTTTTAAATACCAAATAAATTGAGACCTAAATCAATGCAGAAATCATATAGTGCTCATGGATCTAAACTGAGACTCAGTATGTTAAAGATGTCAATTCTCTTCATATTAAACTGTAGAGTCAGCATAATCTCGGTCAAAATTCCAGTACACTTTGTTATGGGATAGAATGACAAGCCAACTCTATTTTATATAAAAATATGAAACAATTTTGGTAAAGAACACCAAAGTTAGATAACTCATACTATTTAATTCCAAGACTTATTATAAAGCTTCAGTAAATAAAACAATGTGGTATTGGCCTAAAGACAGAAACACAGAACAAAGGAAGAGAAACATCCACAGCACAGAATGGAGAACAAATAAAGAACCTAGAAATAAATCCACGCACATATGGTCAATTAATTTTCAATAAATGTTCAAAAGAAATTTCAAAGAGATAGTTCTTTCAACTATTTGTGCTGAAACAATTCATATCTATGTGACAAAAATTAGCTTTTACCAGTAACTCATTTCATATATAAACATTACTTCAAAATGAATCATAGATCTAAATATGAAACAATATTTTAAAATTTCTGAAATATGCAAGAAAATCTTTATAACTTTAAGTTAGACAAATATTTCCTATATTTGAGCACAAACTTCAAAAGAAAACTTGATAAAACAGAGTTAATCAAATTAGGAGATTTTCTTCAAAAGATGCTGTTAATAGAATAACAAGACAAATATGCAAAAAAGGGTTAACTCAGCAGGCCAAGGTTGCACAAACTCTGAACATTCCCAAAAACGTCTGTCTTCAGGATCAGTCCCTGATGAACTCCTGGAAGAGAAGCTCTGAGACCTTGGAATATTCTGCTTGATAAGAGTGTTTGTGTGCCTGTAGCCTTGGGCCAGTTGGTATCAGTTTGATTAGAGAGTTCATTCTGTGTGATTCACGGTGAATGCATTTTTGCTCTGGGGGGCCTGGAGTCTAAGTAGCTGGTTAGTCAAAGAGGCCCTGCATGCATAGTGACTAACTCCTGATAAAAACTGTGATCAAGCTCAGGTGAACTTCCCTTATTGATAACACTTTGTCCATGCTGTCACACACAGTTTCAGGGAGAATTAATCACATCCATGTAATTCCACTGAGAAAGGACTCCTATAAGCTTGGTCCACATTCTTTTTCCTTTTGCTCATTTTAATCTGTGTTCTTTCACTATAATAAACCATAACAACAGCATAATAGCTCTTCTGAGTCCTGTGAGCTGATCTAGTGAATCACCTTACCCAAGTGGTATTGGGAAAATTCTAAAACAGCTGGCATCGGAAGTAGGATTTGCTGTAATAATCCTGGCTCCTGAAACATGGCAAAAGTATTCTTTGGGAAAAGCAAAGATTTTGGGGCAGAAGGTGATGAACCTTTGATGCCTGATGGTCAACAAAGATATGACAGCTGTACTGCGTTCAGTTACTGCAAGTTGAAGTTATCAATGAATTTAAAAATGATAGAAAAAAAATTCTCATAGAGTTGGCTCACTGGATGCATAAAGAAATGTAAGATGACAAGTTAAATATTCAACCCCTTTATTATTTTTATTTGTAACACATACTGCATCAAGTATGGATTTCAGCCAGTCAAAACTACTGTTGCTGGCCTAATGGCTGCTACCAAAAAAAAAA
Organism: Cynopterus sphinx; assembly: GCA_030015415.1. Lineage (NCBI taxonomy): Eukaryota > Metazoa > Chordata > Mammalia > Chiroptera > Pteropodidae > Cynopterus > Cynopterus sphinx. Next base: position 35,453,387 of record CM057379.1, read on the forward strand.
AATCATTCCGCATTATTATGTCACGTATCATTTTTAGCTCACGCTGTTGGAAATTTAGTGGATCTTTTCAACGTGGAGAAGAATCATTATTTTTCATTCTAGGAAAATGTTTAGGTATTATTTATTTTATTATTTTTTCCCTTCCCTTTTTTTTTTCCCCCTATTTTGGAACTTCAACTGGGTAAATTTTGTTCTTGAGCAGTCACTCACTACTTTCCAGTCAACAATCTATTTCCTGTCTCTCAATTTGCCTATTATGGACGTGTCGTATAAATAGAATCATATGGCTTGCTTTTACTTAGCATGTTTTCAAGGTACACCCAATTTATAGAATATATCAGTACTTCATTTCTTTTTATTGACAAATAATATGCCACTATATAGATATAGCACATTTATCCATTCATCAGCTAATGGACATTTGGGTTATTTCCTCTTTTCAGCCATTAAGAAAAATGTTGCTATGAACATTTACGTTTGCTTTTGTGTGGACACACCTATTTTCACTTCTCTTGGGTAAGTATCTAGGAGTAAAACTAATTCAAATAGTACTCATTCTTTTCACCTTCTGAGGAACTACCAGACTGTTCCAAAATGACTGTAATATTTTATATTCTTCCAGAAGTGTTTTAAGGTGTTTGAATTTCTCCAGTACTTGTTATTGTCTGTCTTCTGACTATAGACATCCTAGTGGATAAGAAGTGGTACTTTTCTTAAACTGGCATTTTGTTTTTTTGTGGACCCTACTCCAAATTTTTCAATCTCTGTTAAGGTACAGTTTTATTAAATTCTATTTGTTCCCAGAATTGTCTCTATTTTCTTAAGGTTCATCTTTGTCAATTGTTTTGGGCTTCTGCATTTCCATTTGGAGGCATTTAACAAATGTTGATGATCGCTGGCTGGCCATTGATAGTTAAAACCCTACTAAAATCTCTTTCTGAATGGGGTTTTTTCATTGGGGATCCCCATATATTAATTCTTAGAGAGATTTTTTTCTTGGGCCATATAGATTTTTCAGAGATTACTTTATCTTTTCTCTGAGGCTATTTTTACACCAGACTGCAGGACCTCTGGGGACTCAGTAGTGGAAGAAGCAAGTACTTACTCCTATCATACTGTATGAAAATGTTAACTTGAACTTTCTGACTTTTAGCCCCAACTAAACACCCAACCTGGTGTCCCTGAGTCCAGAGCCTCAATAGTTTAATATCAGGTGCAGGGTTAAAAAGTTAGTTGTTTGATTGCAAAAGAAAGAAAGTGAGACAGGTCTAACAGTCTGTGTTATAACTTTAAAGAAATCGCATTTTTAGTTTACATTTGAGACCTAAATTTTGCAATAGCAGTTTCGTTCAAATCTCAAGCCTTTCTTTCAGCTTTAGGACAGATAATCTCTTTTTTCATACCTATTTCTGTCTCTAGGTATATAGATAATTACCTCTTTCTATGCCCTACAACCTTGTTAAAAATTTTTTTTTGCTTCTATCTTTTCTCATATACTTACACATTAAACCATGTCTTCACTGGCATTATGTTAAGTGTTGAAAAAAAAATAAATGTATATGCATCATCATTCAGATTATGTTTACCATTACTGCTTTTATTATAAAGTTTAATCAATTGAAAATTAAGTATTAAGAGCAATGTTTACACATTAAACATTAACTTTAGCAATAGTTCTAAGACAAATTGAGTTCAAAATTTAAAGCTTTTAAAATGTTCTATTCAATAAAACAATTAAAATCAAAAGAAAAAGTAAATATGGTTTTAAAGTGGTTTCATCCTAAATCTTGTGTCATGAACTTATCTAAAACACTTCGAATTATAAGTTATTTGAGGTTACTACAAACTCATTAAGTGACTTACCTCTTCTTTACCTATTGTTACCAGAACTTCGTCATTCAGTGGAATTACTACAGAAACAAAACAAACCAAAATTATACATATGCTTAGTAAACTCTCAAAAATCAAAAATTTGACTTTGTGCTTTTAAAATACCCCTTTCTCTTTCCATTTATGTTATAAAACCTTTTTGTGAAATATATGGTTTTTATGAAATTATTTTTATTTAACATCTTTACATATATAACCAACTTATATATAATTTTAGACAAGTATGATATTATGCATTTTGTTTTTAGTGCCTTTTCCTTTTCTTGTTTTGTCTTCCCAATCCTTCAGAATTAAAATCAATAATCTCTAGTGTGTTGTCTGTAGTCACATGGTCCTATGCATACATACACATATATGTACAAATATATATATATACATATATATATATATCTGTACACCTACATGAAAGGGTTATTAATTTTGTTATTGCTGGTTTTACAAGTATGGGATCATACCATACATATTATTCTTATCTTATTTTCACTCAATGAAACCCCCACTGAAAACCCTTCTATTCATTTGGTATAAATCTAATTCATAATTTTATATAGCTGCACAATATTTCACAGCGTGAATATACCATAAAGTATTTAGTGATTTTGCTACTGACTGAGCATTAACTTTGTGCCTTGCTTTTAGCCACAAAGACAATGATGTAGTAAGCATTCTTTTATTTGTCTTTCTGTACTGATGCTTTCATTTTTGTGGGATAGATTCCCAGAAATGGAATTTCACAGAAGGAAATGAGTATTTTGAATTTGAATACAGGATGCCAGATTCCTAAAAATTTCTATGACCAATGAACAAAGAACAGCAACACATATTATAAAATGTCTAAAGTTTTTGCCAGTCTGATTAGTAGAAACTACTATTTCATTTTAATTTTGTATAGCAAAATTAAATTCTTAGGAAAGTTCAACCCTTGTACTTATAAAAGTTTACCTTCCCTAATAAAGTACAATTTAAAATTTCTCGAATCATATGCTACTGAAAACTTTCTAATCTATCTGCTAGCCTATAACGGGCAAGAGCTTCCTACATGTATTTCATAGGCCCTTTATTACAACTGATTATAGGCAGCCTCAGGATGGCTACTAAATCATTTCAATAAATACAATGAGAAGGATTCTAAAGCTTAAAAAATCCTCCTCTTAGTGTGGCCAAGAGTTGTATTTCAATATTCATCCAAACAATCACTTCAACCAATACAATGCAGCACATTCCAAGAATACAAAGATTTTTTTAACCCTTCCAGTGAGGCAGCCAATGTGACTGGCAACCCTAAGCAAGGTTTGACCAACAGGGTAGACTGTGTGTTCAGTATTATCACTACCAAGTGTGTATGTCAGAGATGATAATATTAAAGAAAATAAAAATTAAAAATTCCTTGATACACAACAAAAAGAATAAAATCATAGGAATAAATTTAACCTATTAGGCAAGACTTGTACACTGAAAACTACAAAATGTCATTGAAAGTAATTAAAGACACCAACAAATAGAAAGACATCCCATGTTTAAGGATTGAAAGAGTTAACACTGTTAAGATGTCAACACTACTCAAAGCAGTCTGTAGATTCGGCATAATCTCTATCCAAAATCTCAGTGATATTTTCTGTGGAAACAGAAAATACTAAAATTCACGTGGAATCTCAATGGACCCCAAATAGTCAAAACAACCTTGAAAACGAAGAACAAAGTCATAGATCTCACATGTCCTAATTTCCAACTACACAGCTATTGTAATCAAAACAGCATGCTACTTGGCATAGAGACAGACATACAGACTAACAGAATAAAACAGAATAGAGAGCCCTGAAATAAATCCTCACTATATAGTCAAATGATTTTGGACAAAGGTGCCTAGATAATTCAATGAAGAAAGGATCTTCAACAAACGGTAATGAAAAATTTAGATAATATACATGCAAAAGAATAAAGTTGGACCTTTAATTTTTCTTTAAATTTAAAAATTTCTATAATTATTAAAAATTTTGATAAGTAAAAGTCTATTTAATAAACTAATAGATTAGGAATAAAGACCTAAAGTAAATCTGTGGCAATAGGGTTCAATATTTAATGACCAGCAGTATGTAAAATCTGAAAAAAGAAGAATCTAGAAGTACTTAAATTTATGGCAAATCAAATAGATTCTACTGAGTGGGTCAGGGAATGAAGACCAGTTTATGAATCTGAGGTAACTGTATATATACACATACATACATATATAAATATAACTGTGATGTTACAAAGAAGTCTGGTTTGGGTATATAGTTTTGGAAGTCGTTATGAAAATTGTGTCACTGCCCCTTCCCCTGCCCTCAGTTCAAAAGGTGAAGTCCTAATCCCTAGTACCTCAGAAGGTGACTGTATTTGGAATTAGGTCTTTAAAACAATAATTAAATTAAAATGTCATTAGGATGAACCGTACTCCATTATAACTGACATCCTTATACAAAGAGATACAAATGGGTGACCATGTGAAGACATGGGGGAAAAAATGGCAATCTATAATCCAAGAAGAGAGGCCTTGGAAGAAAACGACACCTTGATCTAGGCCTTCTAGCCTCCAGAATTGTGAGAAAATAAAGTTCTGCTATTTAAACAAACTAGTCTATGGTGCTTTGAGAAGGCAGCCATAGCAACCTAATACAGAAGTCATTAATCTATATATAACACATAAAAACAGAAGCAAAAATATAATGCAAGAATAGCATTTAGAGTAAGAAGCAAAAAGAACTGAGTATAGTCTCCTGGAGAACACCAATATTTTAACAGCAGAGTATGAACAGTCTTCGAGATGCTCAATATAATGCTCAGAGGTAATAGAATACACAGTGGATACAAATTAAAATCACAATTGTATAATATGCCTATCAGAAGTGCTACAATTACTTCATCTTAAAAAACTAGAAAAGAGCAAATAAGGCCTAAAGTTAGCAGAAAGAGAGAAATCATCAAAATTAGAGCAGAAATAAATTGAAAACAAAACAAACACACACAATAATAGAAAAAATAAATACAAAAAGTTCTTTAAGGTTAATAAAATTGACAAACCCCTGGCTAGAATCACTAAAGAAAAAAGAGAAAGGACACAAATTAACAAAATCAGGAAAGAAAGAGGGGAAATTACGACTGACATTGCAGAAATACAAAGGATTATGCAAGAATACTATAAAAAAGCATATAACAAATTTAATAACCTAGAAGAAATGGACCAGTACTTAGAAAAATACAATCTTCCTAGCCTGAATCAAGAACTGGAAAATCTAAATAGACCAATCAACAGTATAGAAATTGAAACAATCAGCAAAAACCTACCAAAAAGTAAAAGTCCAGGACCAGAGGGCTTCACCAGAGAATTCTACCAAACATTCAATGAAGATTTAATACCTATTCTCCTCAAACTCTTCCAAAAAATTGAAGAGGAGGCAATACTTCCCCACTCATTTTATGAGGCCAATATTACTCTGATACCAAAACCTGGTAAAGATAACACAAAAAAAGAAAACTACAGACCACGAACACAGATGCAAAAATCCTAAATAAGATACTAGTGAACAGAATACAGAAGTGCTAAAATTAAAAGACTACTAGGTAGTAGTAAGGATGTGGGACAATGGTAGACATTGGCATGAATATAATAATTACAACCAAGAATGAGGAGAGTTAAAAGAAAGGAGATAGAGAAAGGAGAAAACGGAAGGGAGACATATATGTAAAAAGAGGGTACAATCCACACAGAATACCATATACAGACAGATATATGGCATAGAGAAATGAAGGCTTTCATAACAGAAAGTTATCTACTAATTGAGTGTTATTAACTACTGATTTTTAAGCCATCTATTTCTCAACTAAGGCAAAAACATAGTCTTGGTCAAACAAGTCAAAAGGCAACATACAATCTATGTAACACGTATCTAAAATAATTTTTCCAGTGGGTAAGTTTCATTCATTAAGAAACAATTTAGTTTTTAGTGTGCATCTAAAACAGTGTCCATGAGGATGAAATACAGCAATAATGTCTCTATGATCAACACTACTACACTCTAATGTGAGACAGATCTGTTCATCTATAATAATAAAATAAGCATGAAATAATGTATATAAAGAAGAAAAATGAGATAGCTTCCTAATACCAATGGACTTTAGACAAAATCAAGAAGGCTAAATGGACATAGCTTTTGGATAAGAATGAGCCAGTGCTGCTAATAAACACTTAAATGCTGCTACCTACTTATTAAAAAAAAAAAGAAAAGCTAAATAGAACTTGTAATTCTTCTTGTGATCATTGAATTCATTTGCTATCAATCTGTTTACAAAAATATAAACCTAAAGATAAGAATCTTACTTTCAGGGGTTTCTTTTTGCCATTGACTGAGTTCAGCAGTTAAACATTTCACTTGCATAATTAATAATGACAGCTATAAAAAAAAGAACAAGAATAAAACAAAATCATTTCTTGTGTAACATTTATAGCAACTCATAGATGAAAGTGTAGATAGCCTTAATATTTTAATACAAAATTTTAACATAAACGGCTAACATAACAGCCATCTAAACTATAAAAAATTACCACTCCAAACAATTTCTTCTTTAAACACTGATTATAGCTCAGAGATTGCCTGTTATACCAGTGATATAGTATTAAAAAATGATCAATTCTACTTCACCACTCAACCTAAATAAAAGAATCTCAGTATATTAAATTGACTCCCTAAATTAATATTTCTTTAAAAAAATAGGATGTTATATCTTGCCAATACTTTTTAGACAAATTTGCTTTAAAGATTCTACTTTTTCAGTCTACAGCCAAGCCACCCTGAACATACTTGATCTCATCTGATCTTGAACGCTAAGCAGGGCTGGGCCTAGTACTTGGATGGGAAACCACCTAGGAATACCAGATGCTGTAGGCATTAAAAAAAAAAAAAAAAAGATGCTCCTTTTTCTCTCTATGCACTCTCGGAAAAATTGCAAATGTTTTTAGCTGAGAAGCTAAAATTAACTTTAAATACATATATAGAAATTATAAAATGAGACTAGTTCCACAGCCACACATAAAAAAGTTTTACTTAATAGTTAATAAATTGTGTATTCCTTTAGCCAAAAATAAATTAGGATGAATATGTTTCTGATATTAGGTGGCTCCAATTACTGTAATTTTGATAATTATACATCTATGTGATAAATCTGTAGCCTGATTAGACCATAAAGTTAAAGTATGCTTAAAGTTAAATTTCAGAACATATTTTATCTTCTCTATATAATTATTAGTAGCCAAAGAGATAAAAAAAATTCACATTTCAAAAATGTATTACTAAAATACACTAAAAGGATACTACTGTCTTTTTTAAGCAATTTTTGTGATACAGAGCAGGTAGCTCAAAGACTCTGCTCTGTATTTTACATATAACATTGCCTGTTGAATAGTCTAGTCTTTTTGAAAGCTTTATATAATTATATAAAAATGCATTTACACGTGTTTACATTTTTTACCAAGAGAGTTCAACATTATTTTCTTATAATTAACAATATGAAAGTTTTTTGTTAACTTTAAAGCAATTTATATTAAATATTATTACTAAGAAAGGATATCAAATTCTTAAGTGGTTGCTAGGCAAAACTATAATAATGATAAGAAATCCATATCACTTTTCCTCCATATATTAGGTCAAAATATGTAAAATTACTGATATTCATTTTTTAACCTATTAAAAAACAGTAATTTCATACAGTTCAGTCTCATACTATATTAATGAAACACAGCTCATACCTTGTCAAAGCCCAGCTAAGGCAAACACTCAAATTATTTCTGGTCTTGCTATAAAACTAACCCTTTCTAAAAAAAAATAAATAAATAACAGTAGTATTGCTAAAGTTATCTAAACATCAAAGTTTGAGAAATCCTGCCATTTTCTCATTTAAAATATTTAACTTCTTGCTTTAGATAAAGAATTTATTGAAGTTTTGAAGTTAATAGGTATGCAGAAAAGAATTAACCAAGCAAGTCTGAGATTATCCTTACAGCCCTTCTTGCAAACTTGATCCTGGGCTGGCATCTAAAAATTTGGATTTTGAGATGGTTCCCAACCTAAATGATAAGATTGGCTCACTGTGCTTAAATTGTTGGTACAAAGAATATGACTGACACTGAACACCTGCTTTCCTTCTGGGAGTATTTTGACAACTACTAAAAGGATGCCTATGTTACTACCCCCACAAATAACCTTAGTCACTGAGTTTCTAAGGAGGTTCCCTGGTAGACATTTCACACTTTGTCACTACTCACTGGAGGAATTAATTAAGCATGTCTTGTGTGACTCCACTGGGGAGGAATCCTAAAAGTCTGTGCCCTGATTTTCTCTGTACTTCACCCCATGGCCTTTTCCCTTTACTGATTTTACTCTGTAACCTTTAGATGTAGTAAGTCTCAGCCATAAATATGACTAACATACTGAGTCCTGTAAGTCCTCCTCGAGAACCAGCAAACTGGGAGTAATCTTGAGGACCCTCAACATGACAGGAAAAGGCATTTTGTGCATTCATTAGGTGTTGTTATTATTGACTAACTCAGGATACTGATTATTTATAACTACTTAAGTAATTCGCACAAAGCCTGTGTTTGGCTCACTGCATGAAAATCATTCAGGAAACTTACAGTCCCTATTCCCAGTTGATCTAATTCAGTTAGATCTCAATTTCTACACTTTAAGAACCACATTTACCAAGGATAAGAGATGACAGTTTATTTACTGTAAAATGCTTATCTAAATACAATATTGTTTTACCCTGTACAAAAGAGGTCTGTATTTATTGAGAATACAAATTTTTTTAAAAGATGGCTTAATTCTTCATCACCAGTTTTTAAAGATTTGATGTAACAGGTACTTCCAAATTAGTTTTTAATGCTTTTTTCTCTTATTCTAATTTTTATTACTATGCTCATAGACTTGTTCATACTGTTATAATTAATTAAACCCATTATGTCTTTTGATGCTCAAGTGATACCTTCATTTGGTTTCTATGTCTTCTGACATGTTCCCACCAGTTCTGGAGAACTTTCACAGGAATCATTTATAAATTTGACTTTGTTTTTAGAATTTTTATTACTAAAACATTTTTAACTTTTTATATTATCAAATATATCTAATTATGCTTTTAGGTCTAGATTTCTATTAATAACCACTAGACTGTCACTAGATTGCAGTCTCCTTGCTTTTCTTATTAAGATTTTTATGACAATTCACCTAGAATTTAAATTTATACAATGAAAGACAAAGGTTGGATTTTACTTTCTCCTAGTCTACTTGTACTACTATCATTTATTAGCTAATTAATACTTTTCCCAAAGATTGCAACTATCATCTCTTAGTTTAAATTCTTAATCTGATCCTTTAGTATATTCCTAAACCAATCCTACAGGTCTTTGATTAACATGGGTATCTTAATCCTTTTTTTTTTTTTTTGTTACAAAGATAGTAAATTAACTATGGCTACTGTACCTAACACAAAGTAGAAAAGTCTTTATCATTTTTAACAAGGTATTATAATAGCAGCCAGATGAGTAATTCACTGAACAGTTAAATGTATATGTAGCTGTGAAAAGATAAAAGAGATAATATCCTCTGATTTATTTATAACAGCTTAAGCAAAAAGTTTTAAAAATACTTCTCTTAAATCAGAAAGAGTATTTTCCAAATGAATGAGCATATGGGTATTAACAAAACTATTATATTTGTAATAAACGTAGACGGATACACTTCTTATCAAAAACACAATGAATTCTACTTTCCTATTTTCAGAAAGAAAAAAAGGATTCATACCTGAGCATTTGAATCAGTGAGTGTTTCAGTTCCAACAAGCGATAACTTATTCTGACACTTAATTTAAAAAGTAAAGAAAAACAAGTCAAACACTATAACCCACAATTTTTTTCCCCTACCTTTATACCAGTCAGTGTTATATTCCTCAAAAACAATATACAATTATCTGATATAAGAGAAGAGTTTGTTTAAATTCTTCACTCTCTAAACAAGAGAATCAGGAAGGCAGCCAAACAGGTCTCAAAGTAAATTTATTGAAATTAAACAGGGATACCAGATTCTATAGAATGATAATACGAGCCAAATAAATGAGGAAAAAAACAACAAAAACTAATCATTAGGATGAATTAAAAGTTAGATAATGGGAAAATGGGGAATAAAACAGAAAGCACTGTAGAAAAATAACAGAAGAGGTAAATAGTTAAGATCATAATAAAATAAAATCTTCAGGACATCATTTCTGTGCCATTAACAAACTCCATAACCTTAATAGTGATTATATCTGAGTAGAATTACGGGTAATTTAAATTTTATTTATGATTATTTCTATTTGCAGTCTCTACAAAAACTTTATATTTTAAAATAAAATTTCTATACTGAAAAAAATCAAAAGCAAAAAACAGAAATATATAAATTACTTGAAATACATTAACAATACAGAGTACCAAGGACTTATATTAAAAAATAATTTTAGAAAAAGAAAAAAGAGAAAAAACAAACAAAAAACACTAATTTGCCCTAATCTGAAATTTTACTAAGAACAGAATGTGAAACATGTCTGTGGCCCATATCATACATTATGCTTTCTCAAATAAAACAAATTTTTACCAACATATTGCAGTGTACCGGAAGTAATTCTATTTCACTAACTCAGAAAATATTCATATATTTCAAACAAGATTTTCTAAATTAATTCTTATTTTCAGTCAAACTCCATAATTATGTGTTCTCCCCACTTCCATATTCTCTGAGGAAGTAACTCTACCAACCGACCACTGGCCCAAACCAAGAGCCTGAAACTATCCATAACTCCATTTCATGACCTCCAATTCCTTAATATCTCTTGAATCTACTCTATTTGCAAGGATTTGGCCCTTCAGTACTTCTTACCAGGACTATTATTAGAGCCTCCTAAATGTTCTACCTGTAGTCTTTCTCTTCTGCATTCCATTTTCTTCAACACCATGAGAATAATTTTCCCAAAATATATATATCTTGTCAGGGCGCTTTTTGTTTATACTCCTCCCCATAGTACACACTCGATAAAATCTCCATATTCTTGTCCTAATTACCTCTCTTATCTCACTCCACAAGTCCTTCTCCTAATTACCATAAGTCATAATATTCTACTTGGGATTCTCTAAACTATCCCGACCTTATATATTTTGTTCTGCTTTGTATACTTCTTCCACTTCTACAGGTAACTCCTATTTATCCTTTAGAAATGAATTCAGTCATTACCTTTTTAGGACGCTATCTTTGACCCCTTCAGTCTAAGTTTAGTACTCCTCCTAAGTATATAATCTTTGCATCTCTACTACAATACTTCTAATATAATGGCTATTGCCTCTATTAAATGATAATCTCCTAGAGGGCAGGGACTACCATAGTTTTTTCTTTCTGTAGTTCATCTGGTATAAAGTTCCTTGAATAAATGTTTATAGATCTAAAAACTATATAAATACTTAAGATATAATGACTTTCAGAAATCAGCATAATTATTTCTTTCCTAAGTCTACTATTAAAATGAAATTAAATCTTATAGTAATTAATTACTATATCACTTTTATCTTTTCATACTTACTTCTTCCATATCTTTCCACATTTCTTCACACTTTTTAATAAGTTCTTCTTTAGTATCTGCAACATCTTCTATATCTGTAGTACTATCCGGATCTAGATCTTGCTGTCTCACTGACATGTGTCTTGTGACTTTCTTAGCTTTATAAGAAAAACTAAAGTAAAAAATATTCATTCATTTAACAATATTTGTTGAAAATCTATTACCTGCCAGATACTAACCTAAAAGCTAAAGGTAAAACAATCAACAAAATAGGTAAAAATTCCTCCTATCATGAAGCTTACAAAATGTTTTTTAAAATAAATACTATAGTATATCAAATGATTTATAAGTGCTGTGGAGAAAAGCACGCAGGGAAGAAACAGAGAATGCTAAGGCAGGGGCAATATAATTTTAAATAAGGAGGTCATATAGTCAATGGGAAGTTGACAATTGAGCAAAAACATGAAGGAAATAAGAGCATGAGATGTGGGAATATTTAGGGGAAGAAGCTCCAGGCAGAGAGAACTGTAAGTGAAAGTCTTGAGACAGGAATAGGACTACCTGTTACTAAAGCAATAAAGTAGCCACTGTGACTAGAGCAGAGTATATAAAGAACACAAAATCAAGTCAGAGGGACAATAGCGATGTGATTATGTGGGCTACATTGTTTTATTTCATGTATATGTATTTTGTCCCATATAGACCCTCTCATTCTTTTTAACAAAGCTGCATAGTATTTAAAGAAGAAGGGGACTAAGAACAAATATATATCTCGATCTTTATACCACTCCTCTATCCCTCAAAAAAATCCAAACAGAAATCATAAAAAGGAATAGAGGAAAAACATGGAAATAGAAAAGGCCTTTCTAAAAAAAAAAAAAAAAAAAAACTAAGCAAAATCTCCATATAAAATTTTTAAGTCTATGGCCATGCTATCCTGAACAAGCCTGATCCCGTCTGACCTTGGAAGCTAAACAGGGTCAGGCCTGGTTAGTATTTGGATGGGAGACAATCTAGGAAGACCAGGTGCTATCGGCATAAAAAATTTTTAAAAATAAGGAATTGCAAACTGTCCTTGTAATCTGTGAGGTCAACTGAGGATTGCCTCACCTAAAAATTAAAAAAAAAATAAAAATTTTTAAAATTCTGCATGAATAATCATTAAAAAGTCAAAATTCAAAACCCAAAACCCTAAGCAAAATATGTATACTATATAGGGCATCAAGATCTAATTTCCTTAATGTATAATTGCCTATAAATTAATTTTAAAAAATCATGAAAAAAATTAAAAAGTGATCACTACAAATGTCAGGGGGATATCAATTATTTTTGGAAGGAGGGAGGAAGAGGAAGACTATCATTGGGATGGGCCAAATGGAAAGACTTCTGAGGTAATTATCAAACTTTTACTTCTTGATATGCATAGTGATAAAGATATTGATTGACCTTATAATAATTTATAAATTTTATATTTATTTTATGTGTTTTTTTGTATCTATTTTACTTTATAATAAAATGGTAAACAATCCAATAGAAATAGGCAAATGACACAAAAAAGAAAAACAAATATCTTTTAAATACAAAAAAAAGCATTCTTAATCTAGTCGTAACTCATAAAAAAACAAAGTTATTTTTCATTCAGAGTAGCAATAACAAAAAATTGGGTAAGAAACAATATTGACAAGAGTGTAGAACAAGAGGCAAGCACTGTTGGTAGACCAATTGCTTTGTAGGATAACAAGCATTTATCTATCAAAATTTTAAATGCATTTATTTATCTTTTGACTTAGGAAATCCTACTCCTAGGAATAATCCTACAAATAAATATATTTGCATAAGTCTATACAGTTATGTTTACTGCAGCATTATCTATCATACACTTTGTAAGTGTAACTGTAATCAGACTGTCTAGGTTTAAAATCTGGCTTTAATACTTACAAGCCGTGTGACTTTGGGCAAGTCACTTAATCTGTTTGTACCTCAGTTTATCTGTAAAATGAACACAGTAATATTACTTAGCTGGTAAGGTTGTTAGAACAATTAAATGAGATAATATAGGTAAAACTCTTAGAACTGTGCCTAGCACATAAAGCGCTATCTCATTATGGTTATCAACATTATTAATTCAACTATCAACTAGAAAAAGACTGGTTAAATAACCTATGCTGTATCCAAAAATGTTTACACCAAACATCTTCCTTGCTAAACACAAAAGATACAGATAAGTTCACAAAGCCATAAACAGTCATCAACAATTTTTAAATATTTTTAAGCAAAAAAGTCAAATATTATGTAAATATGTTTTACATATACCTCAACTTAGAAATTATGTGCAAATTGATCTTTCTCTACTTTGTAGACTACTAACCAATGAAATACATTATCAGTATGCAAAAGTAATGCCAAACTGTGTGCATGAGTATGTAGACAGGTACTCAACAACTGAGCTGGAGTGACAGCTTAATGGAGCATTAGAATACAAATAAATTAAAATATTTTTAAGTGTTTAACTTTATCTCTTTCCCACATTTTGTATCCTTAAATCTACCTTTCTGGAAAGAAAACAAGTCAACCTTTCAAGGTGTTCAGTCAGAGGTACTCTAATTGCCAATTATTTATTGAAGAAGCATATTGCTATATTTGGGGATACTATCCCATGCAATTTTTAAAAATATAATAGTAAATTTAAAAAGTCCATACTATTATTGGAAAAAGGACTAATATACATAAAATAGAAAGTACTCATACAATTCTACACTACATTCATTTATCCAAGAAACATGTTCTTAATGTGTGCCATTTGTCAGACACTGTGGCTATATATAGCTGGGTAGGTGAAAAAGTCTGTCTTCAGGGGGCTTACATTTCCATTGAGAGCCAATATAAACGAATGAACAACTAAATATCTAATATGATTTCAAGTAGTTAAAAATACTATAATGTGGTAAATTATACAATACAGACAGCTCATGCTTTCAGAATTCAGGATAGAGAAGATTAGAGAAATCTACCTGGAAGAATAAAGGGCTTCTTAGTACAGTGCTTGGTAGAGAGTATTGGCTCACTACCCGTTATCATTTTCATCCTTATCCTCCTTCTTTTTGCCATAGGGCCTAACAGATGAGAAGCGGTAAAGCTGAAGGCTAGATTTGCTGTGGAGATGCTTTCAAGGCATAAAAACATAAGACTGGAACGCAAGGATGAGCACGGAAAATTCGGGAGACATACACAAAAAGGGTAAGCTGATTAGAGAATGGGGCAGAGAAAAAAAATGAGACTTGCAAAGTAGGAGGGGCCAAATAATGGGGGCCATTAAAATTAAAAACGGAAAGAAAAAAAAAAAAACATTTAAAAAGTGTTTGCTATGTAACTGGTGTCCACCTCAAAGCAAAAGTAAAGATTGATCTGGTTTGAAATAGGCAACCAGGAAGTTGCTGAGAATTCTTTTGAAAGCAGTGTTTTGGGGGGATCATTGTGACCAGCTATATTTAATGGCTAAATAGACGATAAAATTTTTTTTTTTTTGCTTTTTTTTTTACCACAATAAATTTTTCTTCTTCTTCTTCTTCTTTTTAAGAAGAGAGCTGAAAGCCAGAAGGCCGCTAAGAGATGGATGCCTAGACCTGGGTGAAGGCCTAAGAGGGAATGGTCCCACCGTGGGCTACTTAGATTTCTTGGTGTGGCTGGATCTCTCCCCCGAGAAGTTACAAGCGCTATCCACTGTCTTCAGAGAGTGTGTGAGCGACCCAAGGGAAGAAGAGATGTGTGGGGCACTTAAGGGAGGAGGCCCAGTGAACCAGTTCCTTCCAGTCTCCACCCGTCCGTCTTTCTCTCCTCACCCGCCGGGTTCTAGAGCCGCAGAAGCGCGGCACTCAAGGCCCGGCTGCACGTCTACGATCCAGTCCCCCGGAGGTAAGGGTCTCACCAATGGCGGCTGCAATTCTACGTCCTGGGAGATGCCAACCCCAGTGACAAATGCAAACCATTACGGCGACCCTCCCTCCCCCACCCCTCCCCCACCCCTGCCCATTCCTTACCACGACGGAGCCACAAACTTTCGGATCCCCTCGGTCTACTGCAGACGAGCCTCCCCGGCCCGGGACCCGTGCGCGCGCTGCTTGCTGATTGGATACCCCGCAGCCAATCCCGAAGCGCGCTCGGCCGCTTGACGCGCAGGCTGCGCCGCCGCCTTGTGATTGGCTGCGGGGGCTGTGTGTGTCGCGGCTGTGCTGACGACTCGGCCAACATGGCGGCGGAGGGCGCCAGCGATTCCCAGCTCCGAAGAAGAAGGCACCGAGACCCGGAGGAGCCGGAGAAAACGGAAGAGAGAGAGCTGGCAGTGGCCGTCTCAGTAGCCCCAGAGAACGAAGAGGATAATGAAGAGCGCTGGGTGGGGCCTTTACCTGTAGAGGCAGCCTTGGCCAAGAAGAAGAAAGGTAGCTACGGAGCTAGGCACAGGGAGCGTTGGAAAGCTGCGAGCCACGAGTGGGAAAGTTCATGCCAGAACCGAAGATGGATCGTGTGTGTTGGTGGGGTTTAGTGCCCTCAGAACACAGGGTCGGGTCGTCTTCTCATTTCTGGCCACTCTACTTAATGCATCTTCCCGAAATAGCGACGTGGGTGCAGCACGGCGTCTTTGGATAATATCAAACACTATTAATCACTGATGATGTTCCAGTAGATGCTAGTGCTTGCTTATGCCAAGACTTACTATGTGCTCGGCACCTAGCATGTTATCCCTATAGCAGCTGTATGAGGTTGAATTTCTAACTCCGTATAGGGGATGTACGGGTTCTCTTTAAGGCTTTAAGTTGAGTGGTGTTTGTGTGTTGGGACGCGGAGAATTGTCGACGCCTACTTAGAATTGTGAAGTGTAGGTAAAGATCATTTCCACCCTGACTTCCACTAATGAGTTTTCTGACCCGGGGAAAGTTCCATAAGTTTCCTGGATCACACATTTTTCATTTAAAAACCCAAGGTCTGTGGTTTCAAACCACATTCGTTACTCATGAAGCATTTTGCCGTTAACGTGGGATAGTGACAAAAATTTTATCAAATGGAATGAGTAAAGGGATAGATTAAATTTTCTTGTTTTTCAGGTTCTATGAAATGTTTACCTTAAAGGTGTGAGACCATTAAAATGTGATCTGAAAGATCAAATCTCACTCTATCACTGTCCCTACTTAACTCTAGTGATTTCTCATTATTTTCAAAACGAAGTTCAAACTCCCTAATATAGCATATAAACGCCCATGGTGGTATCATCTTTCCATATCTAACCAACATATTTCCATATTTTCCTCTCCTTACCCCTTGTCATTTCTCCTCTGAGCTCCACCCATACTAAAATACTTGAGACTGGGCCACACTCCTTTTCTTCTCTGCACGACTGTTAGGCTATCATGGTGTCTTTACCTGGAATAATGACCTTCACTCCTTTCACTGACTTTTTAGACTTTAGCATTCAGCTCAGCTATCACCTCTAAGAAACTTGTGACTTCTCCATTCTGGGCTGGGTTTCTAAGCACATTAATAATAACAGGTAATGTTTATCATACTGAAGTTATAGGTAGTCTTCAAATTTTATATATCCAAATTTTGAAGAAGCTACATTTTGAACCTTGCACATTCACACTCTTAAAGTGCATTACCTATTTTTACTGCCAGGTCTTCCTGATAAGTGTTTCCATAGCAACTTCTTGTTTCATTTGCTACATTTTGAAATTGTATATTTATTCATGCCATTATCTCTCTTATGTTTCCACTGCTAGGACTATTAGCATATAAGAGCAAGTTTTGCTCCAGTGCTTGGTAAAGTGCTTTGCATTTAACAGGTACTCAATAAGTATTTATTGAGTGAGTAAATGTTACAGTATTTATGCTTTGATTATTTTATTGATCTAGGATATTTTTGCACATTTTATTTTATGGAGATAAATAGGAATGGGAAAATCCAAAAATATTAAATATTTAACATGTTCTTTGGACACTGATTTTTGTATACATTTTCAGAAGACATTATAAATGATTATAATGTACAACCTTTAAACTGATGGGTTCTCAAGGACAGGAGTGATGTGTTTCTCTCTTTTATACCCATGTGCTTTGGAACCTGTTTTGTTTTTGAAAAGTTTCTGGGCAGCAAGTGAACTAATAGCAAAAGGAATGTGTATCAGATAGAATTAAATTTAACTGCATATTACAGAAAAACCCCAAATGCAATAACATTAAAAGACTGAGCTATATTTCTGTCATGTGTAAAGAAGTCCCAAAGTAGTCAGTCCAGGATTGGTATGGAGGCTCCAAAGGAACTTAGGCTGTTTTCAGCTTCCTGCCCTAATATTACTAGGAAATGGCCCTCATTTTCTTCCTGAGTGGTCATTAAAACTAAAGGGCTCATATCCCAGAGGAAGAGAAGAAAGGCACACCTTTTCAAGGAGACTTCTTTACTGTCACTTCCACTTTTATCTCATTAACACA
This sequence comes from Cynopterus sphinx, assembly GCA_030015415.1. Classification (NCBI taxonomy): domain Eukaryota; kingdom Metazoa; phylum Chordata; class Mammalia; order Chiroptera; family Pteropodidae; genus Cynopterus; species Cynopterus sphinx. The sequence goes on from CM057379.1 coordinate 35,471,369, forward strand.
TGGCCATATCAAACTGCAGGAAAAGATGAGAGAGGCTGATATGCCCCCCAAATGGAGGATATTTTACTCAAAATGAAGGGAAAAGTAGTTTATCAGACACAGCTTTGAGTCTTCTATATAGTTATAAAAAACTGAAATAGCTCATCATATGTAATTTAGAAACTTTACAGGGATATTTGGCCATTGTCGGATTATTTTATTAAGTCTACCTGTAACGTAATCTATTTTACTGGTAAACTTCTTTATAGCTCACATAATGAAATCAGTATTTCCTCAGATTACCACTCTTACAGATGATTTGTCCCTGGAAAAAACTTGAGAATCACTTAACTGAATAATCTCTAGGATTTCCTCAGCTCTAAAAAATGGAGTATTAGTGACTTTAAAGGGGATCGTTGTCTTAAAGATAAACTGAGATATCTTTTACATGGCCCCTAGTCTAGTACTACTTTTTAAAATTAACACTAATAATTGGATCTACATGGTTAGAAAGATGGTTGTGATGTTTTTATGAAGCTTTTTAAGGTTTTTGGTTGTTTTTGAATGGAATCTTCATGTTAAGCCAACCACTCAATTCCTAAGTTCTAGAGACAGTTAAGCATCTATATTATACTTGAGAACTTGTCTTGACTGACTAAATAATACCATTCAGTATGTACAATAATAAAAGTTAAACTGAAATAGTTGACACAATTTTTATTTTTATTACATATAAAACTGGCAGAAATTAAAATCTAGATGAAAATAAAGCAGAATTTAGAAAATTTTAAAGAAAATACAAAATAATATTTAGTTCCAGTTGTTAAAAATTATTTTTCCTTTACTTTTCTTTCTTAGTTCTAGAGTTTGAAAGAGTCTATCTCGATAATCTCCCCAGTGCATCCATGTATGAGCGCAGTTACATGCATAGAGATGTTATCACCCATGTGGTGTGTACCAAGTAAGTCTATCACATCTTTTTTATTTTTATTTTAACAGTAAGGCATAAATATATTTACTCTGTGTTCACCTCCCATAGTTAGATTTCTTTCTGTCACCATGTTTTTGACTCCCCTTACCCCTTTTGTCTCCCATTCTTCTCCCTAACCTTTGGTAACCACTAATCTATTGTCCATGAGTGTTTGTTTGTTTGTCCTGTTCATTTGTTGCTTTTACATTTATATCCCACATATAAGTGATATTGTGGTTTTCAGTGTTTTCTGTCTGGCTTATTTTGCTTAGCATGATTACCTCAAGGTCCATCCATGTTATCGCAAATGACAGTATTTCATCTCTTCTTATGGCTGAGTAATAATATATGTACCACAGCTTCTTTAGCCAGTCATCTATCATAGGACACTTGCTCCCATGTCCTGGCCACTGTGAATAGTGCTGCTTTGAACATCGGTATGCAAATATCTTTTCAGATATGGGTTTTCAAGTCTTTGGGGTAAATACTCAGTAGAGGGATTGCTAGATCATATGGTAGATAAATTCTTAGTTTTTTGAGGAACCTCCATACAGTTTTCCATAGTGGCTGTACCAATTTGCAGTCCTACCAACAGTGTATGAGGGTTCTTTTTTTTCCACATCCTTTCCATTTATTTATTTATTATCCTGTTAATCATAGCTGTTCTAACAGGTGTGAGATGGTATCTCATTGTCTTTTTTATTTTTTTATGAGACCTGTTTGTAATGCTTGAATTTTGAGGTGGACCTGTAGAAGTAACTTTACATAGGATGTTATGGCTTTAATTCCATAGGTTCTGTAAAGTTTAAGTTAAAGGCCTACATGTTCTTTAATATATCATACAAGGAGTGCATTCTCTAAGAACTCTAGTTTGTGTATATGTCCTTTGGTGATAAATACCAAAAGGAGATGAACCAGGTAGTGTCTGAGCTTCCCAGAAAAAAAAGTATATTAAAATAGGAGTAATTGATAGCTAGCCTCTTTAGTATTAATGGGAAAAATATTGAGAACTAAGACATCCTTAAAATGTCACAGCACCTTCCAAATAGATGAATGGGGATTTGGAGAAGGATAATAATGATAGTAATATTCTTCTGTTAGTTAAGCTCATATTGTGTCCAATACTGTTCTAAAGCTTTTTTTTAATAGTCAAAAGGAAAGTTTATTAGAAAAGGGATAACATTTCACAGAGTGTGGTCTCAGAGGCAGAGAGTGAGAGGGACAGTGAGAGAGACAGTGAGAGACAGAGTAAAGGCACTGAAAGGTACCTAAAGCTTTTTAAATAAATTATCTCATTTATCTTAACAATCTTATGAGGTAGTAATCTGCATTTTATAAGTAAGAAAACAGGTTCAGATAGGTTAAATGGCAGCTGAGGCTGGAGAAAAAATGCAAGGAGTATAATCCAGAAAGTTTTCTATTTCTTATGTATATTTTGAACCTGTAATTAGGAGAATAACACAAGATTTATTTTTGTTAAGACCACTCTGAGATTAATGAATTTAAGTAGGGAAAGAATGGATTCAGTGAGAGCAGTTAGGAGATTAGTATAAAAATCTGGATGAGATGTGATGGTAGCTTGGTTGATACTGGCAGTAATTATGGAAAGAAGTAGATGAATTTGGCTCAGTCTATTTTTGATTGCTTGGAGACAATTTAGAATATAAACAATTTAATAAAATATCTTTATATTTCATTTATAATTCTGACCAAACATTAGCACTTTTCCTAGTCCATATTGTCAGTGTATAAGGCAGTGTTTTAAACTAGCATTGCTATCACTCATCTCAAGTTTTTTTTTTGTTTGTTTTGTTTTTCCAAGGCACCAGAATGTAATAGAAAGATTATAGGTTTTGAAGTTAGGCGAATCTGATATTGGATACAACCCTACAGCTAGGAACCTAGAACAAATACAGTTAACATTTAAAAGTTACTTTTTAATTTGTAAAATAATGATAAAAATACACATCCTAATGGAATTGCTTTAATAAAATAATATGTGTAAAGTGCCTAACACATACTAAGTTTCAATAAAGAGTTTCTATTTTTATATATCTTACAGGCAAGAGGATTCTGTACAGAATCTTTTTGATAATTTAAACAACCAAAATACCTTGGATAGGATACAAAACAAACATATTGAATTTTGCTATAAATGAAAGTAATATGTTGAGATTTAATTATTTATCAACTTCTGAAAAATAGAACATTTTCCCTGTGAAAAGACTGCCCATAGGGTAATTTTAGCATTAAAGGACCCTAAATTTAGTCTAGTGATTCTTGGTGAGATGTCTTTTTTTTAATGTCCAGTCCTAGCTCAATTCTTATCATAGCTCTTAAGATTAAAATCCATGCAGTAGCAACTGTCATGTCATCCAGAAAAGAACTTCAAAATGTTGCAATGTCCTATCTACTCTAATAAAGGAAGATTTTTTTTGAAAACCTATTATGAAAGAGTCAAAGATTATCCGTGAATGCTTTGAGGGTATTGAGTGATTCAAATATTTGTTTCAGGAATTAATTTTTTACCATTTTACATATGCAGGACAGATTTTATTATTACTGCCAGTCATGATGGGCATGTTAAGTTCTGGAAAAAAGTAGAAGAGGGAATTGAATTTGTTAAACATTTCCGTAGTCATCTAGGTAAGAATTTTACTTTGTTCTTTTTTTGGAGTGGGGGCAGGGAGTTACTGTACTGGTTAAAGTTTCTTTTAAAGTGTTTTTTTTATAATCATGCACATTTATTTCATTGATATTTGATGTTTTAATTTATTTCAATAGGAGTTATTGAGAGTATTGCAGTTAGCTCTGAGGGAGCATTGTTCTGTTCTGTGGGTGATGATAAAGCAATGAAGGTATTTGATGTAGTGAACTTTGACATGATCAATATGCTGAAGCTGGGGTGAGTCTTTTTTAAATTGTGTATTGTTTTTTTAAATTTTAAATTAATTTTTTAATTATTTTAAAAAAATTTTAAACTAAAGTTTGTTATTTGATATGTATTTCTAAACAGAATATATTAACCATTTCAGGTTAATATAACTTTAGGATTTTGCTTTGGAAAATTAGATATGGCAAATCCTTGTTATGATGCTGTTTGGAAGCTTCTGCTATGGTTTTTGTCATTAATCACCACAGAAATTTCCTAACAGCATCATTGAAAGAGTTCATTAGATCTATTTGACACTACTTAATAAGAAGGATCCATCATGTCTAATTTACTGGTACGTAAAATTAACTTCCTTGTGCTTACTTCAGTAATATGATGATGTGTTCTTATAAAGCCTATGCACATTTTTAGAATTGAGTTTATTTCTTGTTTTTAAACTTTGAAGTATATTGATACCCAAAGTTTGTGGTTATATTGCACAGTAATGAGAGTAATACTTTGTTTTAAGCGTTTTTTTTTTTTTAAGATAACATACTGAATTTATATATGAATTTCAGCTTTAAAGTTGTAGCATTGTCAGAAACAGTTTTGAGATTTGTCTTTGTCTGCTCAGACTGCCATTACAAAAGGCCATAGACTGGGTGACATAAACAGAAATATATTTTCTCATTTCGGAGGCTGGAAGTCCAAGTTCAAGGCTCCAGCAGGGTGTGGTGTCTGGTGTGGATTCCCTGATGTGTTTCACACTGTGTCCTCAGTGGGAATGAGGAATGGAAGGGGGAATGATAGCTCCTTTTTTTTCTTCTTAGAAGACCACAGGCATATGGGAATAGGGCCCCACCATCAAAGTTACTAATGCTGAGAGTGTGATAAAAGAATGTTTTTCTTTTGAGCATAGTCATAACTAAAATATTTTGATCTTTAATATTTAAAAAGTGAATTTATAACATATATTGTTACATGTTAAACTATTTAAGAGTAAGTTATATATAGACTGAAACATAGAAATCCAAAAAGCAATACCCTAGAATATTTTAAGACCCAGATCTAATCTACTCAAACAGAAGTAAGTGGTCTGCTACATGCAGTTCCCTTCTAGTGGTTCAGTAGACCCTTAGAAGTTGTTATCATTGCATTGATAGGGTCAGAAAGAGAAAATAACTGTTTTTAGTTATTGGTAACTCCCCATTTCGTATCTCTCTTTGCCTCTTTTGAGCAAGGAATCCAAAACTAGCTGATCACTGGCCAGGACATTTTTGGTGGTGAGGGTGAGGAGGGATCCTTACTTCTTGTGTTGACCTGTTTTTTTCCCTGCAATTCTTTATAATCTCAGCTATTTTCCTGGACAATGTGAGTGGATCTATTGCCCGGGGGATGCCATATCTTCAGTTGCTGCTTCTGAGAAGAGTACAGGAAAAATTTTTGTTTATGATGGTCGAGGAGATAACCAGCCACTTCATGTTTTTGACAAGCTCCATACGTCACCTCTCACTCAGATACGGCTGAACCCTGTTTACAAAGCAATAGTGTCTTCTGACAAATCTGGAATGATTGAATACTGGACCGGGCCTCCTCATGAGTATAAATTCCCCAAAAATGTTAACTGGGAATATAAAACTGACACAGATTTATATGAATTTGCCAAGTGCAAGTCTTATCCAACCAGCATATGTTTTTCACCTGATGGGAAGAAAATAGCTACAATAGGTTCTGATAGAAAAGTTAGAATTTTCAGGTTTTTAACTGGAAAACTCATGAGAGTCTTTGATGAATCACTAAGTGTAAGTACAATTTAAATTTAATCAGATCTTCTCTGTAAATGTTTTTATTTTGTGCTGTTTAAAAAGATATTTCTGAATTTAGACATTTAGATTGATAGTTATTTTCTCTTAGCACATTAAAGATAATATTCACCTATCTCCTTATCTTACATTCTTGCTCTTCAAAACTCACTTCCCTAGGTTTATGATGTCATACCTTCTGAACCAGTTATCGTTCTACTTATGTGGCTGTTTTTTCAGTTTTGTTCTATTTGCAAGCTCATTCTCTTAAGATTCTCAAAACTCATTCTATGCCCCCTTCTCTTCCCTCTCTATTCACTCTTGTCTGTCTGTGTCTGCTCCCAAATTTAATTCTCCAGCTTTCTATTATGTACAGAACTGGTCCTAGCCTTTTTGATTGTTTTTCTTTTTCCTGTCTTCACGAGTGACACCAGTATTCATCACAAGCCAGAAATCTGAGTCATCCTTAACTCTTTTTCTTTACCCCTCTATTTAATTTATCATGAGTCCTGAAAATTTTACTTTCTGTAATTTAAATCCATTTATTTCCTTTTAGCACACCTGTCAATATCCTAGTTCATGATCTTTTGCCTGGCCTACTGCTTATATCTCTTCTGGCTTCCTCCTAATCTGTTATCCATACTACACCCAGAGCAGTCTTTTAAAAGCATATATCTAGTCTTCTTATCCTATGAACCTTTCAGTGACTTCCTGTTGTTCTTAGGAATAAGAACAAAATCATGGCTTACCTAGAAAATCATATGTGGTCCCTGCTGACCACTACAGTCAGCTGTAAATCACCTTTCTCCCCACTTACTACTTTAATGAATTGGGCTGTGTTTCAACTTCTTGACCATTTCTCCCACCTCAGGACCTTTGCATATGATGTTCCTTCTTCCTGGAGTGACCCCCTGCCCCCATTTATCTCATTACCTATCAAACTCATCCTTCAGATCTCAATTAAATGGTCACTTCCTCTGGGAATTTTTCACTGTTCAGTCTAGGACAACTTTTTTTTTTCTGTGACTGTATATTACTCTATTTTCTTTTAAAGCATTTGGTATGGTCTTATTATTTTATTAATGTCTATCAACCTCCAATAGACTAACCTGTAAGTGCTATCTATATAGTCTTATATCTGTTTTGGTTCATGATTATATCTCCAGCATTCAGAACAGTACCTGACACATAATTACTGCTAACAAGAATTTGTTAGAGCATGTGGTTATAGAATAAGAGTTTTTACCCATGCAAAGTTAACTAGTTTTTGTGGAAACTTGGGTTTCATCAACGGTTTTCATCAGGTGGTTCTCTAAAGGATAATGGTATGTTGAAACATCTCAGAATCTGTGGTTTGAAACTTTGTAGCAATACGTTTATTGTATGACAATGTTGATTGCAAAGTCTTTGTAGTGACCAATTTACATTATATTCCCGGCATTAACTGCTTCAGAAATTGTCACTCTTATTAGTCACACTCTTGTTTAGTAGCAAATGTTAGAAAGTTAGGTGGATTATCTCCCTGAAGGAATATGAATCCAGACAAGTATGAAATTCTGTTTGCAAGTATGAAATCCTCATGACTCATTTCTTGTTTGAAGAAGATAGCTTTCCACTCTGCTTTTAAGAAAAGGAGAAACCTTTGTGATATTTTTTCTTTAATGATGGCTGATAACTAAATATTAGTTTCAATTTTAAGTATTACTTAAAAACTCTTTACCAGCTTGCAGCTCTTCCAAGATTCCTTAGGGAAAAAATATTCAAATCCTAGTGTCTGGGTATAAATCTCTCAATATACATATTCTGAGCTGTTCCACTCTATTTCTTCATTGTTGTTTTCAACATTTGTCGAATTTATAGAGCTTACATGTTAAGTCAGTACTAAAGCCTATGATAGAAGTTGAGATTCAGAATGAGTTTGCAAAAAAAGACAGATAAATGCCAATAAAATTAGTCACAATTAGTTAGGACTAGTAAACAACTAAAATTTTACAGTTCCATGTTAGAAAGGGAAGTTTCTAATCAGTTAAGAGGCCTAGCTGAACAGAGAAGAAATTCGATTGGATGACATGAAGTAGTATCTTTTAATATTTATTAATCAGAATTACTGCACATGATCACACAGTTGTGTATCACAGAGGCCCTGCTGTTAAGGCTAGAATACTATAAAAAGATTCTGATGTGCTTATCAGGTTAGATTAACATTTATAAAATATTTATATGTGGGCAGATGGCCATCTACAGAGTTTAAAGTCTTGAAACTGAATCCTCTCTCTAGCAAAAATAATCAGGGGTCCTTCACTACAAAAGTGTAGTCCATCATCTAGGCTAAATCTGACACATGAATAGCAATAATATATATTAGTCTCAGAGACTCAAGAAAAACCCCAATGACCAGGGTTTTTTGCTGGTCTCTAAGACCTTTGCCTCATGTTGTTCCCTAACATACATACCTTCTTTTGATTTTTGGAATGTATTGTTCTTTCCATATCTAAAAAAAACCCTGGAGATTTCCAGTTAACACAAGCATGAAAAAAAAAGAAGTAGGTTAGATTTAAGTCTGGCTTACTTCCATCTGCAATGGAAAGCTACTTTTGAATTCTCTTTGATGCTGTAAATAACTAGAAAACTGTAAAGAGCATATCTTTTATAGTATAATAGTACATAGTGATTAAGATGTGATCCCTATTTTGTAAATTGTGTATTAACTAAAGAAAACCAAACCAAATTTCCAAATTGAAGTGCACGCATAAAAATATTCATCTATCCTATGTCCAATTTACCTAATGATAACTGTAGTTTTGCTCCATATCAAAATAACTTGAAAGATTTGCTGAAATATCATGAAATTGTTATACATTAGAAATAAAGAGTCCATTCAACAAAAATTGAGTGTTTGTCATATGTCAGGCTCCATGATCCTTATATAAGGACCACATAGTCTGTAGCTACCTTGTCCAATTGTAGCAGCCAGCAGACATATGTGGCTCTTGAGCACTTGATATATGGCTAGTCCTAATTGAGATTGGCTGAAAGTATAAAATACAAGATTTCAAAGACTTAATATAAGAAAAAATGTAACTTATCTCAGTTTTATTAAATTGCTGAATTTAAATGTTAATCTTTGGGATATATTGGGTTGAATAAAATTATTTCACCTGTTTAATGTAGCTACTTGAAAATTTTAAATTACATATGTAGTTTGCATTATATTTCTATTAGAAAGTCCTATAGCTTATAAAAGGTAGCAGACATATTGTTTCTTTTTTTTTTTTTTAGATCTGTTGTTTCAATAAAGCAGTAATTATATTAATGAACTGGTTTTTGTTTAATTAGAAGAACCACTTAGTGTAAATTTTTTTTTTATGATTGAACATACTAATCTTTTTTTATTTTCTGCTTATAGAGTTAGAGTCCTCCTTAAGGAATATATAAGTACACAAACTGTCAGTGACTCTTAATGTATACTCTGCTTCAGTTTAAATTCTCATTCCCTTTATTATGTAGATCTTTTGTTAATAAATGGTTTGTTTCCTAGATGTTTACTGAACTACAACAGATGAGGCAACAGCTACCAGACATGGAATTTGGCCGCCGAATGGCTGTAGAGCGTGAGTTGGAGAAGGTGGATGCAGTGAGATTAATTAATATAGTTTTTGATGAAACTGGACATTTCGTGCTGTATGGAACAATGCTGGGCATTAAAGTTATAAATGTAGAAACAAACCGGTAAGCTTTAATATGATGTATGTTTTTAAGAAACACATTTATGGGGAATTATGGGGACCATTTCCTCCTTCAGGCAAACAATGGGAGTTTTGTTTGTTCCAAGACAAGTGGAATGGTCCCAAATGTCTAAACTTAACCAAATGTTTTGACTGGATTTTTCTGTGGTCTTTCTGTTGTTTATAATCTTATGTAAAAAGTTTCCACTCATGTTTGTAAAAGAAATGGAAAGAAGATATGCATAGTTTCAAGTTTTTGTTTTTTTTTTTAACAAGTTATAGTCTGTCTTTTGCTTATTGATTTAAATTAGCCTGGTTCATGTTAAATTTTGCCAAATATTTTAACCACAGAATTCAGCATTACATCCTGCTAGACATAAAATCAGAAGTTAAAATGCATGAAACCACAATAAGCCTTTTGTACAAACAGTCCATTTGGTCTTAGTACAGAATAGTTACAATCAGATACTATAACTGAATGTAAATAAAAAGAACTGTAAGTATATTTTAAGGAGAAAAAGTTTTGTGCTGTATTCTCACATATAAACAAATTTACATTGTAGATTTTGGCAATACAAAATCTTTGAAGGTTTGCAGATTAAAGTAATAAGGATAGGTTAAAAATGTGTGACTGAACAACTGTATTTTTTTTATCTGAAAATTATAGCCACCTACCAATTTTAAATAACTTTTTTGGGGGGTACAGAAACACTTAAAAACCTTTTACTGTTTTGTACAAAGATAAAGGAAAACTGACTCCCAGCTTTTACCTGTAAAATTATTATAATTGGAGTTAATTCTGGTCATTTTATTGTGTAAAACGTTGTATTTTCTAGGTGTGTGAGGATCTTAGGCAAGCAAGAAAATATTAGAGTGATGCAATTGGCTTTGTTCCAGGGAATAGCCAAAAAACATCGTGCTGCAACTACTATAGAAATGAAAGCTTCTGAAAACCCTGTTCTTCAGAATATTCAAGCTGACCCAACAGTAGTGTGTACATCTTTCAAAAAGAATAGATTTTATATGGTATGTGGAAGTACTAAAAGATAAACCTTAATGTTTCTTCCAGATTGGTTAGAGTTTTATTTTCTTAGCTTGTGCTTTCAACTGAAGAGAATGTTGGCAAGATAGCAGACTTTCTAAACAACCAGAATACCATCTTATAATATTAATATTTTAGAATTTTTAACTAGGAATTGATTTTAAGTATTTCTGTACTATTTTCCTTTCTGTTTTGAAAATTTTTCAACCTGGTTTCTATAACTATTTGTTGTCTAAGATGATAGGAAGTAGTTATGGTAATAATTGAACCTAAAATAGTTTTGCTATAGAGTTTTTAAAATTCCTGTTTTTTATTATTTTACAGTTTTTACTCTGGAATGTAATCTATCTCCCCTGAACTTACACACTTTCTTTTCTAAACACATTTCTTTCTTTTACTTTTTGATTCCATTGTAATGCTGCTACGTAGGAATTCTGTATTCCTGAGGAATTTTTTTTTTCCTGGAGAATTAAAAATACTTTACATGTTAACTAAAATTGGGCTCAAAATCAAACTACTAAGCTATCTAGGAATAGCATTGTTCTAATTGTTCAACCAAGCAAAAAGATCTAAAATATAGTACCCAGCCCTTGCATTCTGTCCTTTACATGGCAGCCAGAGACTTTCCAAGACCCAACTGTGGTTTCAGCAGGTCCTCAAACAATGTTTGGTTATACCATCAATAAAGGGAAAAAAAAAATCATTCCTGGCCAGGACCACTATCAGTGTGCAGTTAGCACATTCTCCCCATGTCTGCATGGGTTTTCTCTGGGTACTCTGGTTTCCTCCTATGTCCTGAAATGTGCAGTTAGGTTAACTGGCATGTCTGAATTGTCCCAGTCTGAATGTGGGTGTGTGTGTGAGTACACCTTGTGACGGAATAGCATTCTGTCCAGGGTTAATACCCACCTTGAGCCTAAGCTGCTGAGATAGGCTCTAACCACCCTAAACTGGAATAAGTGGATTGGAAAATAATTATCTCACTTGTTTTTATAAATCTTTCTTTTAGAACTTTTTGTTTCTATATGTACAGCTCACATTTATTTCAGTATTTTAATTTCATTTATTAGAGCTGCTTTGGGTCTTTATAAATTTGGTGATGTTTTGTGACCAGAAATATCAGAGAAACTTAACTCATTGAGGTCAATTAGCCTATGGTAAAATTGGTGGTTACATACTGTTTTGATTAAAGTCGCAGTTTCCAAGAACCTGTCAGTGACCTTAAGTGAGGACTTAATTTCTTTGCCTAAGCTCTCTACATTAGCTGGCCCTCCTAGCTTCCTTACATTTTCAGTTCATTTGCTACGCTGACCATACTGAACTTGATCCCATTTGCCATAGTTGAGTATTCTTTTTTCCCTCTAAGCATTTGCACAGGCTGTTTCTTTTGCCAGCCACACATCTCTGCCCAACTCCTGCTCATACTTCAGGTCTCAGCTTGGAAGCCTTCTCTCACATCAGGTCTGAGTTAGGTGTGCTTGCTTGTGCTGGTGTTATTTGATTTTTTTGTTTGTTTCTTTGGTTGCTGATACTGTCATTTCTTTCTCAGTGCTGTTAACTACAAGCACTATGTTTTCTTTATTAAATGCACAAAGTTTGGTAGTGTTTGGCCCTTTATAGTGTACTCTTTCACTCATCTGACAGATTATAAGCAGCTATGATGCTATTAAGGGTACCAGTATTTGGTAAATGTAGGAAATTGTTTCAACCAACTTTTAACATGGAATGGGCACATTCTTTTAAGGTTAGAATTTTGCTTATAAATGTCAAAGTCATAGTTAAAAATGTGTTAATATATGTTAAAGGAAAATAATTTTTCTTGTTCTTTACCTGTAATTTGTTTCAGAGGTACAAATTAATCACAAAATAGAATTCTTGATATACACTAAGAACAATTTTCCATCCACTTTATTAAAAGACTAACAAGTTATGTTTCCTTTTTCTTTCTCCAGAGTTTACTTTTATGTTGATTAAACCACACATTCCATATAAACTTTGAACTAGAAAAACAAAAATAAGTCATTCACTGTACATCTTTAAACAGCTAACATTTTCATGAATTATCAGTTTTATTAGACGTACATATTTAAAATGGTATATTTATATATACATTTCTATTTTTTTCAAATTCATATTATTAAAGTAAAATTTAACAAACTTTGAACTTTAGTAGTTCCATATGTGAGCTAAATCAAGATAATTTTTAAAAATCATATAAATAATATGACATGCCATTCCTTTGGAAACTTTGGAGAGTAATATGTTAAGGTTATAAGATCCTAGCTGGTTGTTTATCTGGAATCTATCCAAGTGGATCAAGGAATGGTATTAGGTAAGACAGGTGCTGGGGCACAAGTTTTACCTTCCTGAAACTCAGGTGGCAGCAGGTATAGCTTTCTTGTGAGATAAGAGTTCTACTTATTGAGAGTAAAACAAAAGGAACAGGCCTTGAGAAGTCGAGAGTTTTAACAACTGAAAGGTTTTTCTCAATTCTTCCTATACCCTGAGGATCCTGAAATTTCTACAACTTCATTGAAACTTTGCATTCTTTCTCCAAAGCTTCAGGGTTTAGGTATATCAGATGGTGCTCTGCAAAAAAAAAAAAAAAAAAAAAAAAAAAAAGTCAAGATCTATTACTGATTCATCTTTGAATCTTCATCCTACGTAGTAGCACGAGATCCTGCGTATAGTGATAACAATTACTAATATGTATATGTTGCTTTTTATATGGTAAGCTCCATCATCTAAGCACTTTTCAGCCTTTCATTTAATCTTCACAACAGGTACCATTTTGCGGTAGTTCTTACTATTCACATGTATGAGAAGTGGATGAAATGAATTTACCTCCCCAAAGTCACCTAACTAATAAATGTGAGACCTGGAATTCAACCTGGGGATTCTAAATAGTGAAAAGAAAGCAACATGGTAGCTTAGGGCCTGCTAGAAGGCAGAAGTAGAGAGCTAACTCAAAACTGCATCTTGTTAAATGTGTATCCCCCAAAATTACCACCCAAAAGGATGTTAAATCCCACTTGAAATTGTACATTTTCATTATATGTATTATTTTCATATTAGCTGAGTATAAAAATAATTTAAATGCCTCACACATCCTATGATAGGAAGTGTTTCCTGAAATATGGATTCTGATGTGAATTCCTGCTTTCCTCAAATACTACATTAGAAATGAAATTTGCTTTAAAATAATCTTAAAGCATTTTTATAACAAATTTTTTAATTTGTAAATTTTGTAATAAGTTTTTTAAAGTATTAAGATGCTGTTAAAGAAGTTACTAAACTTGAGAAATGAAATTTTCTTGTTCATAAATTTTAACCAGATAAAAATTTTAATTAATTCACTCATTTTTTATTTTTGAGTTTACCAAACGAGAACCAGAAGATACAAAGAGTGCAGATTCTGACCGAGATGTATTTAATGAAAAACCTTCTAAAGAAGAAGTCATGGCAGCTACTCAGGCTGAAGGACCTAAACGAGTTTCAGATAGTGCCATTATCCACACAAGCATGGGAGACATTCACATCAAACTTTTTCCTGTTGAGTATGTGCTGGTTTTGTTGTCTTAAACACCAGTGTAAATGTAAATATTTGAAGAAACTATGCAACTTAAAATTCTTACTGTTTTGACTTAAGGAATTTCAGAGAATTGAAATGTGTGATAGAGCATCAACCCTAAGATTTCTAATAACTGTTCACTAGAAAATGGGAAATTTTTATTCATGTATACAGATACTTAATAGGTTTATAAAATATAAGGACAAGATATCTTGGCTATGAAAGTGCTGAATGTAAACTATAAAGTGATAATCAAATATATATTTCTATTACTATTAACTGCATATCCCAACTATAAGTTTGTGGCTCACCTACTGTAACTGGCTTTCCTCTCAGGAAATTCTTGAGAGGATAATTATTTTTCTTTCTTGACATTTACTAGACATCTACTACCTCTTCCTTAGTACCAGTAACTATATTTTTAAAACCAAATTCCAATAAAACACATAAGGGCTTTCATTAAAAAAAGCAGAAACATATTCTGTACAGTTTAAAAGTTTTCAAAATGAACATGCAATACCAACTACAAGAGTATCTCTAGCTAGTCTTGATGTAAAGGGTGACATCTTTTACACCACCTTTACTTAAAAGTACTTATTTATTTTGGATATGAATGTTATGTCATACCTTGATACTGAACAGAGAACTCTGCAGTTCTAGACTCCAGGACCATCTCATTTTAACTGCTCAGAACCCATGCACCACATGTATTTCATGCAAGATTCTCTTGATTTTCCCTTCCATTCCCAGCTCTAAAAGCTACTACACATAAAGTACCATATTACATCTTCCTGTAAGATTAGTTCTTTTTAGAAAACTTCATACTCAGGATGTTTGTCATTTAAAGTTGATTAAATTTAGGAGATACCATTTCAGTGATAGATCCTTGGTTAGGAATGTGTGTACCAGAACATTGTTTTTATTAAGGAAATTACCATTCTCAGGAACTTAACCCTACATATATATATATATAGCAAACTAGATATATTTTAAGTTTGTATTTTTTAAACTGTTAAATAATCTTGAAATCAAAATTATTGAAGTCAAATATGATAAATCTTGACTGAATAATATACTACTGTTTATATGCCCTTTCAACTCTTCCTTGTCCTCAGAATAGGTTGAAAAAAATACTGTCCTGAAACATTCAGAAAATATTGAAAACACGATTAGGAAGCAGAACTGCAAAGAAATGTCTTCAGATGCTCTAAATAGATTTGATATTTTTACTATATGTTTTACTAGGTGTCCTAAGACAGTGGAAAACTTCTGTGTTCACAGCAGAAATGGTTATTATAATGGACATACATTTCACCGTATAATTAAGGTAAGTTATGCAGATTTTATGATTAAGGAGTAGTATGTTGTTGCAGAACAAGAGGTTGAACCTAAGAATCTTATTCTCTCACTCTTAGTTTATTAGAAAGGAATAGGAAAAATGGACTATGGAAGCCCAAAGAATGGTTGTGAACATCAGATCTAGAATCAAGGAAGGGGGCAGTGATAGTTCTTGGTTACTGACAGATTAGAAATAGTAAGAGGAAGAATCAAATTTCAGGGTTCTGGAGGAATTAGTGAAATGAAATCCAGAAAATCCAGTGTTTAGGGAAAGGGAGGAGGGCAGGGCAGTTATATAAGAACTCACATACTACACAGATCCTAAAACTTATTCACACTATTAATTGGTTTTAAATGGATTATTGGGGAAGGTAGTACATGTCTATAAATGAAGACCTTTGCAATTTTGTTTTAATCTTTGAAATTTGGTAGCAGTTGAGCACTGGAAATACATCATCCAAATTAAAGTATAAATTACTAAGAGTTTAATAAAATCTTTTTATAGAGTAACTGTTAAAGTTTTGACTGAATACAAAGCACTCTTGGAAACAAGTTCTCCAAAGTAGACAGTATAGAAAAGGGCAGTATAATATGCTTTTTTTGTATACTTTCTGTTAAGGGCTTCATGATTCAAACAGGAGATCCAACTGGTACTGGTATGGGAGGAGAAAGCATATGGGGAGGAGAATTTGAAGATGAATTTCATTCAACATTACGACATGACAGACCATACACACTCAGCATGGCCAATGCTGGATCAAATACTAATGGATCTCAGTTTTTCATAACAGTAGTACCAACGGTAAGTAGAGCAGCATTTTGTGTAAGCCAGAGATTCAGTGGTTATGATCTAAGAGTGAATTTAGTGGAAGAGAGAGCTTCATTATTCTCTACCGCTATTTATATCTGCCAGGATGTAAAAATGAAAACAATTTAGGTAAGAAAATATAAAATTACCTAACAATGAGATTTTGTTTTGTAAAATAATACTTCTGTAATTTAGGACACTTGAGTTTTAGTCAGTTTTGCTACTTATTGTTTTGTACAGTCCAAAACAAATTATTTCACATCTGTGCCTCTTTCCTCATCTTTAGAATGGGAAAATTAAAGTATATGAATTCCTGATTTTAAGACCTCTTCCCATTTTTAAACCTCTGAAATCAGAATGTAACCAGTAATCAACAACATTGTGAATTTGAGAGAATACGGTAAAAGAATGTCTAACTCTATTGCTATGCAGTTCCACAAAATTATAAAAATTATTTTTTGAAATTAAGCATGAAGCAATGAAGGAAAAATATAACTACTATCTGCCAGTCACATAGTCTCCTGTGATATTCACAATACTTCTAGTATCACTATACCCAGTTTTAAATAATAGAGGAGGAAACAGACAGACATGATTAACTTGCCAAAGGTCAAGTAAGTAGCAGAGCCAGCATTTGAGCTCTCATCTCTAATGCCAAAGCACTTGCTGCTTTTAACTATTCCAAATTGCCTCTTTAATTGTACAAGTAGATTCCTACAGAGAACTTTTAAAGCCTTAGCCATAATAATTGAAACCATGCAAAGAAACTTACCTGTTGCAAGCATCATTCAGCTCCCTTTGGTCTTACAGGTGCAGAAACTTAAAACATTACACTATATTTTTGTATTTATAAACATGGAAATCACTATGAAAACCTGCTAAGTGAAATTATTGTAAATCCTTTTAATTACATAAAAAAGTGAAGCATAAATTTAAATTCTCTTTAATTTGCTCACCCAGAGGATATGATTTAAGAAATCCCAGTTTACCAAGATTTTCCATTTGTCCTCCAACACAGCCTTGGCTTGATAATAAGCATACAGTATTTGGACGAGTGACTAAAGGAATGGAAGTTGTGCAAAGGATCTCCAACGTCAAAGTCAATCCCAAAACAGACAAGCCCTATGAGGATGTCAGCATCATAAATATTACTGTCAAGTAAAATAAGATTTGTTTCATTGTATGTATAAAAAATATATACATATTAAAAAGGATTATTTTACATTAGGAATCTCTTAAGACTTGCTGAACATACAAATCATGTTTTAAGGATGCATTATTATATTTTTATATTTTTCATTAAAAGCCATTTTTTAAAACTGCCTTTTTCTTGCAATATTTCTCATCCTTGGGGGGAAGGTAAAAATGGAAATGAACTAAACTCAGGCAAATAGCACTTATTATGTGTAATTTCTCATGAGACTCAAAACCATAGTAATGAGGGTGGTATTTGTTCCTTAGCTTTTTAAAACGTGGCAGATAATCTGCCCTCATGTTTCATTAGATCCACAAAGGGTACCCAGGATCTGATAGTATATTACCATTTCTTTCTTTTACAATGTTTGTATTCCATGCCAAATAGTTTTGTCTTTTGATTATTATTAAGTAGTAAGTAGTTAGTAAAACTTAACAAAGGAGGTCTTTTGGGTCAAACGAGTTAAATTCCTTAATAATCATCAAATATTTCAAATGTAAGAATCAGAAAAGTGAATACCTGGGTTCTTGGTTTTTATATATAGATTCATTTACTTTTTCACATTCTTTTTCTAATGTAGCTAAATAATTTTTCTGTCCTCAAGTTTACAGTATATCTTTTCTTATTTTACTAAATATGCCATCAAAGAATATATAGAGCAAAAATTTTAGTATTTAATAATGGAGAGGTTAATAGAAACTGGAATTCCACAAATTCTAGTGATACTTTAAAATTGTGTCCTTTTAAAAAGCAGAACATAAAGTTGGACATAAAATGACTTGTCACTGTGACATTTACCTTTTCTTCCTAATTTTAGGTGTTGAGATTTATCTACCTAGCAATTTTATTCATTCCTAAAAGCTTAAAAATAAATTTTTGGTTAATACTGCCACCAAGTGGTGGTGATGCCTCATTCCCCTCAAAATATAATCATTTTGCTTGAGTAAAAATCACATTTGATTAATGAATTTTTCCATTCCATGTCACAAATTTAACATAATCTATAAACCTAAATACATAAATTTCCAGATGTCTTATTTTAAGGATGTTTTCAATTATTAGCAAGATACCATCTGATACTTATTCATTAGTCCTTTTCACTAATTCATTTAGGGGGAAAGTAGATATTTTCTTCCCTGTTACTACTTTTCAAATTGAGAAGTATCTCAATGTTACATAAAATACTTTCTCATCTACTGTCATGCCACCTTGAATGTGCCCAACCTCGTCTGATCTCAGAAGCTAAGTAGGTCGAGCCTGGTTAGTACTTGGATGGGAGACCTAGGAATACCAGGTGCTGTAGGCATTAAAAGTAAATAAGTCTTTCTCTTAAAAATATTAGTTCATTGGCTACAGCTAAGTTTTCCAAGCCATTTTCTAAAACAGTTATTTAAGATGCTATTTCTCAAATGAAACATTAAATTTAAAAATTTTAAAGCAATACTTTGTTCAATACAAAATTTTAGCTCTTTTCAAAACATAATACTCATTTAAATGCGACTTAAACTGCAAATACAGAATGTTGTTTTTAAATCTTAAACTACATCTTATATTTGACATGAGTCCCTATCCAATTTTGTTTTGTTTCTCTTAACCACAGCACAAATATGACTTTTTAAATTGTTTACTAGCACTACTACTAGATAGATGGTTCGAGAAACAGAATTTTTAGAATAATGATAGGACTTCTTTAAAATGATTTTAGTATTTTATTGCTGTCTATTCTGACCACATGTGGAATGCAAATAATGGCTTCTGGTAATTATAAAGCATTCCAGAATTACAGATCAGGGCTATACACTTGAAAAACCCGCTTTACATAAATCATACAGTAATATTTAGGGTTCCATTTCACACAGAAATTTAGAGCTAGGTATTTAAAATGTCTCTCATTTTTAAATTTGATATTTCCCAGAGGGAACTAGTACAATCATGAACATGGTTAGTAAAAGAATACAACCACAAATCGTAATAAGAGCCTGAGAAAAATATTTCTTAAAAAAAAAATCACAAACACTACTATTATAGATTATAATCAAGCCTAAGCACAATTTTTAAATTGTGTTTAGTAATGTGCTAAGAATGTGAATTACAAAGTTTAACAAAATTGGTGAAATAAACAATATACAAGGAAAACAAGTTTACATGTTCTCAACCTACTAGAGAAAACAGTTCAAGGGATAACAGGCAAATATAACACCATTTTTATTTTTCACAGTTATTGCAATCAGTCAAATATTAAATAATTTAATTCAAAAGTATTATATGCACAAACTACACTTGTAACAGCATGACCTTTTACTTGAAAAATAAAGGACAATATATTTACTTATTTACACATTGCCCATAACACTGGACCTTTTTTAAATGCTTCGTTCTCTGAAAGTTCTGTTTTTAAACAAACAAAAATACATTTGAAGAGACTAATAACTCCACCGAAAAGTCACATCTTATCATCACACATCAATGTCCTGATAGTAGTTTCCAACTAAGATTTGGGATTCAACCTCATCCTAAAATATAAAAAGTATTTTTAAAAAACCATAAAATCCAATCTAATTATGTTTAAATATAATAAGTTGTACTGCCATAATAAGGGAGTATCCTTTAAAAAAATGAAAAACAGTAAAGAGCACAAAATTTTTAAACTTTTACCCTCAATACTGCATAATTTAATGTAATGTAAACTTTTAACGTTTCTTCTTTTCCTTCCTTAGACATGTTCTTTTAGATAACTTTTCAAGGCCTTGTCATGAAGAACCTTGAGCATGTTTGGTCAAGATAAATGCACTTAAGTTTAGGAAAACATTTTAAAGTAATTGCTGTAATAATCTTTCCCCACTGTTTAAACATCTATCTCTTAAGGGTGAAGGTAATTTTCTACTTAAATCTCTTATGTAAAGCCAACACTGGTTCTGTGTGTAACTTAATACATTTTATATATAGTCACTGTCACTACAGATGCAATATTATTTTTAAAAGAAACACTACCAAGTACTTTATATATGTTGAAAAAATAGACCAATTTAAAGCTCTGACCTAGGAAATAATATGACCAGTGTCAGCCCTGGCAATGGTCTTTCATTAAGTGAAGATTAACTAGAACATAACTGACTTCAGTTTTATTAATTGTTCTCCAGTTTAGTACAAATCTGACAATCAGGCCTAGTTAGATAACATTTCATTCTGACTCACTAGGTTTCATACAAAATGCTTTAAGAGTAAGTTTTAATAAAACACTTTTATAAAGTTAATGATCTATAGCTTATAGTCTTAGCATTAAAGGTGTTCTGTTATACTTAAAAGTAATTCTATTACCCAAAATTTCAATTTGTGGATTCTGTTTAAGTCATTGTCATTTTACTAAGTACTGCCAAAATTCAGCGAAAAGGCAAGTTAAAGCAGCTATGCTTCACTTACTTGACATAGAGGTTCCATTAGGCACTCAGTTGGCTATAAGAAACCTTCACCTACCCTCTCTCTATAACTATTTCTCAAAATATGTGTCAAAATAATCTGAAAAACTTAAATAACAAATGTATATTTAAAAAATGTATATTCAAGAAAACCCTATTTAATCCAATTTAATCTGCTCAAACAGAATTTAAATTTCACTACAGAATAATTTTTTAAAAAGCAATGTTGTACCGAATTCCCAATCCAAGATTCCTTTTATATACATATCCTAAATTAACTATCTTTGAGACGTAGAATGTCTTACAACATATGTGCAAAATAACTCTTAACTGCAAAACTTTAAACAACTGTTGCATTTAAAATCAAGCAACATCCAATACTCCAGCAGCCACAAGTTGCCGTGAGAGCCAGTCCAAACCTTCATACAGTCCCATACCACTTCGAGCATCACAGCCCTGGATGTACCAGCTGCGGCCACAGCACAATTTATGAAGACTGAGAAGTTCAGTGATTTCTTCTACTGATACAGCTCCAGCAACATCCTAAAAGATACATTTTTAAACCAATCCATCAATATCATTTTTCTAATTTACTATTTGTATAGAATTCTATTAGTACCATTCTAATAGAAGCCCAAGCTAATGTTAAAACCTAGATTCACTTTCAGTATTCTGAGATTAATAAAAATAGAAAAAATTAGAGCTTTGGTTAAATCGTTTATAACATATATAGTTTATAAGAATAGCCTTACAATAAAATCAGTAAAGGCCATGCAGCTTGAATGATACTGCCTGAGTCATTATTTGGAATCAATTTAAAAGAAAAACTAACACACGTATATCATAAAAAATGGCTTATACAATGAAGTTCATTAAACTCTTATTCCAAATATCCCTACTTCCCAGAAACAATCACCAGTAATATCTCATATTTTTCCAGAAATTTTCTTGAAGATCAATATTTCCATTATCAGAACAGAGTTCCACATTATTTTTAACATCTGAATTGCATTCCACTGTGTAGGTGCAAGATAATTTCTTCACTAGGCCTATGCTGAAGATTTATATCGAAGTTGTGGACTTTACATTACACACACACACACACACACACACACACACACACACACAAATACGTGTGTGTGTATATATTTTTTTTCCTTTTTTTTTAAGATATACATCTGCAAAAGTATCTGCAGAATAACTTTAGGATATTAGTCTGCAGGATATATTACTAAAGGTAGAATTGCAAGGTAAAAGGGGATGTGCATCTAAAACTTGGACAGGTCTACGGCCATGCCACCCTGAATGTCCTGAACCCATATGATCTCAGAAGCTAAGCAGGGTTGGGCCTGGTTAGTACTCGGATGGGAGACTACCTCGGAATACCAGGTGCTGTAGGCTTAAACAAACAAACAAATAAATAAATAAAACTTGGACAGGTTATTGCCATATTGCTCTCTAAGAAAATATCAACAGTGTATGTGAGCCGGAGGGTTATGAAAGATTTTTGTCTTAAACAATATGATAGTTGGCAAATGATATTTCACTTTGTCTATCTGCATGTCTAATCCTAAGTACAGTGAAGTGTATTAGCTTGTTTTTTAATAAAGGGAGAAATCTTTTATTCCTCATCCTATTCTTCCTCCTTACGGCATCTCTTGCACTAAAACATTCTCATCCTCCTAGAAATTTAGGCTCAAGATCTAGGGATCTTCCACTACTCCCTGTCCTTCATCCTCCCTGTACGGTCACCAAATTGCTACAACCCTACCTTCATAAAACATCTTCAATCTTCTTCCACCTATCTATTCCTCTAGTGTAGTATTTTGTTAACTCTCTCACTTAAATTACTGCAGCAATTTCCTTCATCTCCATCTCCAGTCCCTCCCCTGTACGTAATAAATTCTACATCCTAGCCCCAGGATTAGTCTTAAAACTTTGACATGATCTTATCACCAACTAGTCCAAAAACCTTTTGATGGTTCTCCTTTGCTCATAGAATAAAACCTAAATTTCTCAGTCTGGCCCTGTCAGGCCTTTACGATGTGGCCTTATCTGTTATTCTAGATTTTCTTCATCTTCTACCTGCCCCTCACATAAAGATCTGCTTGATACTCCCTAAAAATACTCATGCTTTTATTTTCTCTGCCTGCAATGTTTTTTCCTTCACACACTGACTCAAAGATTTATCCATAATTTCAACTCAAATTCTATTTTTTTTAATCTTAAAAATGTCACCTTGAGAACTAATTTCCTATAATATTTTGTTAATACTATCGAAATTACTTACCAATTTTAATTGGATTAGAATATCATATATAATCACTTACATGTTCATATACATACATGGGAATTTCTGGTGAGTACCAATTACTTTATTTCCTTTTGTATACTCTAAGGTACCAAAGCACAGCACTTACTACATAAATTGCACTCCAAATACACAGCAAAAACTTCATAAATATCTACTAATTCTCTTTTGAAATCTTTCCAGCTACCTTATGATATGGAATGCACAAAACTACTAAAATAAGTATTCTTAAGTATAAATACCTGTTTGTTAGCAAAAATCAGGAGCAATGCATCTCGGAGTTCTTTTTCCGTTAACAATTTTGCAAGTTCACTGTGTGCTTCACTAATTCTGTCTCTATGACTGCTATCAACAACAAATACAACAGCTACCGAAAAAAAAAAAGCATTCAATTAGACACCACTTAAGTTTCAATAAATAGACCAAATATTTTAAGGCTCTCATTTTTATATAATGGGTAGTTAGTCTACTACTGCTGTTTTCACAAAAAGGTTGCCTACTATTATAGGAGCACCTAGCAATAATTAATGGTATGATTTCAAGTAGTTCACATAACTTTTCAGCTTTCATTTCCCCATCTATAATAGGACTTGTAACACTTGCTTTACCAAACACAAGTTGCTGTGTATGTCAATATTTTCTCTTAATGAATGAAATGTACCTCTCATGATTTACCTACTGATGCTACTTACCCTTTGAGTATTACTTCTTTTAATAAAAGATAGTCCTTTAAAAATAAATAAATCACCATCTTCATCTCCCCAAAGCATTCTCTTTAGGTACAGCAATTTCCACATAGATTGTACTCAAAATACACAGCAGAAACTTCATAATTATCTATTGAATTGATTATCTTTTGAAATGTTTCCGGCTTCTTTATGGTAGCTAAACATCCCTAGACTTTCAACCATTCGTCATGATCAAAATTTCATTTTGTCCCCCATTAACCACTGGCTAAACTCAATATCAAAAATCCCAAAATAAAAATAATTATCTACTCTCTCTTCTAGGTGGAAAGGATGATGACAGGTGGCATAAATGTAAGCTTCATGTTGGGATACAGGAAAAAGTGTAGAATAGGGCCCAAACATTAATACTAGGTTAAATATATGCAATATAATACAGTTTGGTAAAAAGTAAACCACTGTAGGTTGTCCCACAGATAATAACCGTGAGTGGAAACAGAGCTACTAAGATATAATAGGATAAATGTTCAATTAAGCAGCAGAACCATATACCACAAATTCTATTATACTCCACAATACTGCCAGCAATTACTCATATTAATTATATACTTTAACTGTTAAGAGCAGCAAGATATAAGTACTGTTAATTGCCCACATATCTAAGTATTGTTTATGCTACAATTATGGTTTTTCATGAAATAAACCAAAGTACATATCCCAGTCTTTCCACTTTCATTTTTTTAATAATGCGGGGCTGGCTATCAATATTTAAAGGTCAAGTCAGTATATCAATTTTACTAAAATCAATATACTGAAAACTGGCATCCTAAAAATCTGAAAAATTAAAATGTCATTTTTCCAACTTACCTTGGGTATTGAGGTAATAATGTTTCCACAATGGTCTTAATTTGTGTTTTCCACCAACATCCCAAATAGTGAACTTTAGATTTTTATATTCTACAGTTTCCACATTAAAACCTATTTTTTAAAAAAAAAATTAATTTAATAACTGAACTTATTATATTTATAGTGAGTGATACACCAAATACAAGTCCACCTCCTGTTTATAACTATGCCTTATAAATTATCTTCATACAGCAAATATCTACTACTGCCCAACCAAACCCATTCCTCATAAACCTACATAAAGAATGTATACCTTTATCAGCCCTCTGAAGCTCCACCAGTGTCCTCAGGACCCTGAAACCCAGGTACATGCTAACTCTGCACTACTTGCATCCCCTCACCCCTATCGCTCAGCTAGGGTCATTAGTCCTTTATTCCTTTCAACTGTCCCACCAATACTCTTCCTTCTTTCTATCCTACCATCCACATTTCATTCCAACAGCTCTGAATCTTGCATTTTTCCTCTGAACTGCCAGTGTCTTAGAGACAGAAAAAAATTCCATCTCCATGCCAGACTGGCATAAAATAAAACCCCAGGAAGTCAGCTATAAGCTAAACTTTGCCCATAAAATGTCCATAAAGGTAAAAAGCAATACTCATACTTACCAATTGTTGGAATAGGCTGCATAAATTCATCCTGCTTTAACTTAAACAAAATGGTAGTTTTCCCGGCTCCATCTAATCCTAATGTAACAACTCGAATTTCCATCTTTGGTCCAATGTGAACTCTATTGTCCTATAATAAAAAAAGAAAAAAATTTAATCTTTCAATTTTGACATAGAGTTAAAAAGCATTAGGATTTATACTTTTATTTATAAAATATCTGTTAATTATTGCTTTCTCTCCTACTTATTCCTCAACTCTCTGAAATGAGTTGTATTCCCTAAAACACTCTGATTCTGATCTTCTCAGAGAGAAGAATCATGCCTTATTGCAAAATCTCTTAATAAAACCGACTATTTTTTGTATTTAAAAAAAAAAACCACTTAATTTCCCCAGATTTTTTAGCTCAACTGAGTCTTCTTTAAGGTTTTTATGCTGTGCTAAATACATTATTAATTAAAAATGAAAAATGCTACTCACTTCTCAGAAACATCCAGTTAATTCCACATATATCTCTCTACTTTCCTATGCATACACTAGTTAATATACAAACAAGACAAATACACTTTTAAAAATTTAATAAAAAAACATATACCGCAAATAACTTTTATACTCAACAGTATATTATGGAATCCTTTTCATTTCGAAACATAAAGACTTAACTTTTTCTTTCAACTGTTTCATTATAGTCTCTGAACAACAATTTAACCAATTCCCAACTGACAGATGGTAGGTCATCTCTGAATTTTTTATATTGCAAATAATGAACATACTTGCAATGAACACACTTGTAGATATTACTAACTGCATGACCTCTCTGCCACACTTTCCTCATCTATGACATGAGGATAAAAATAGTACCAAACTTATACAATTTTTGCAAGAATCAGTTTTTAAAAATTCACATAAAACTGCTCACAACAGCTTCCAGCATATGATAAGTGCTATACAAGTGTCAGCAATTATCATTTTGCCTCCTCATTTGAGCACTCTTTTCTTTGCTTTTATGATTCAAAATGTTCCTGGATTTTGGTCTACCTTTTTTGGATGCTTCCTTTCATTTTCTTTTTATCTACCTCTTAAATGTTGGTATTCTTGAGAATCTGTATGAGACCTGCTTCTCATTCTACATGTTCTCATTTACTCCAGGTACTTCACTTACTATCCATATGATGGCTCAAAATCTACACTTCAGTACAGTCCTAAGCCTCAGAAATAAAAAGTATATATGGACCAGAATGCCTTTGTGAGAACTTGAGAGACCAGTTGAGAAGCTAAAGCACCCAGGCTAATGTAAAAGAAAGAAGGGATTCCAACCATAGGGGCAGAAAAATTCGATTCCTGCACATGCATCTACATCCCTGCCCCTAAACGGCAATAACATGGTGCAACCAGGAGGGAAACTCCCATAACAGCTTCCTTCTTTGGAGCAAAAACAAAAGAATGGGCTGAGTGTCCAAAGTCCTGGCTTATCTGGGGCTGCCCTAGGATTGGTTTCTGTCACCTGCCTTGGACCTCTTAGGGAACAGTGGCATATTTGAAAACCACTTGAAACACAGGCAAGAACATGCCACTTTGGAACTATAGTTGCACAGGGAGACACTATGGGGAGCAAGAGATTACTAGATTCAGAAAATGTAGTGGGAAGGTGCTTAGAGAATTTAAAATAAGTAAAAGCACACACACACGCCCAGAGAAGATATACCCCAGAAAAGGTTTGAAAAGTCCCAGAATGTCTAGCTGGACTGATCAGTGAAGATCTTCCCAGGCTCGAAGCCAGTTCATAAAGATTCAGAGATGTGGATGTTTTTTCAAATGTCCAAATCTCAACAAAATATCATGAGGCATACAAAGAAACAGAAAACATGACCCAACTGAAGGAACAAATAATTCTAAAAACTGATTTTAAAAAATATTCAGATCTATGAGCTGCCATACAAAGAATTTAAAATACCGATAATAGAAATGCTCAATAAGCAATAAAGAAACCCCAAAAAAGATCTAAAATTCTGGAGCTGAAAATATAACAAGTGCATTGAAAAAGTTCACTAAAGAATTTAAACAGTAGACTTCATGAGGCAGAAGAAAGAATTAGCAAACTTGAATGCAAATCGCTTGAAGTCATCAAGTTAGAGGAGAAAAAAGAGAACTGAATGAAGAAGAGTAAAGAGAACTGAAGTTATTTGTGGGACACTATCAAGAAGACCAATATGTACATTGTGAGAGCATCAGAGAATAAAAAGAAAGGGGCAGGGAGAGCTTACCTGAAGAAATAATGGCTGAAAACTTCCCAATCTGAGGAGAGAAATGGACATAAAAATTCTAACTCAATGCATTGCAACTAGGATAAATGCGGAAATCTACAAAGAGATACACTATAATCAAACTGCCAAAAGTCAAAAACAAAGAATCTTAAAAGCAACAAGACAAAAGTGACTCATCATATACAAGGGAAATTCCATAAGATAATCAGCCTATTTCTCAGCAGAAACTCTGAAGGCCAGAAAGGTGAAGGAGGATATATTCAAAGTGCTGAAAGAAAAAAAAAAGCTATCAACCAAGAATGCTACATATAAGCGTCCTTCAAAAACGAAGGAAAAAATTACTTTCTCAGAAGAACAAAAGCTGAGGGAGTCATTACTATTTGACCCCTGTTCTACAAGAAATGCTGAAGAGGTCCTTCAAGCTAAAACAAAAGGACACTAGAAAGAAACACAAAGCATTATGAAATAATAAAGTGGTAAAGGTAAATACATGAAAAAATAGTAACCTGTATTATTGTAATTTTGATTCATAAATTTAATTTTTATAGAACTGAAATAACAAAAATATTTTTTAAACTATTAAGGCTCTGTTAATAGGTATCCAATATATAAAGATGTAATTTGTGACATGAATAACAAAGCATAAGAGGTGAAGTAAGGTTTTAGCATGCAATTGCAGTGAGTACAAATAGAATGTTATAACTACGATATTTTACGTAATTATAATAGCAAACAAAAAAAATCCATAGAATATACATTAAAAGAAATTAGATGGGAATCAAACCATGTCACTACAAAAGAAAGCAGTAAGAGGGGAAAGAAGAGACAAAAAAAGATATAAGATACACAGAAAACAATTTACAAAATAGCAATAGTAAGTCCTTACCTATTAATTTAAATAAAAATGGATTTAACTCTCCAATCAAAAGAAAAAGTTGACTAATTGGATTAAAAAAAATACATCCAACAATATGCTGTCTACAAGATACTTACTTTATATCTAATGACATACATAGGCTCAAAGTGAACAGACAGAAAAAGATACACCAATGCAAATCATATTCAAAAGAGAGCAGAGATGTTGATCTTAACATTAGACAAAATAGACTTTAAATTAGAAACCACTATAAGAGACAATGATTTCCTGGATATGACACTAAAAGTACACTCAGCAAAAGCAAAAACAGACAAATGGGGCAGTAACAATCTTAAAAAATTTTGTGAATCAAAGGACAGTCATAAAAAAGCAACCTAGGTTTTGGGAAAAAATATTTCCAAATCAGAAGAAAATATTTACAAATCATTTCTGATAAAGTATTTACATCCAGAATATGTAAAGAACTACAATTTGACAACAAAAAGTCAACTCAAAAAATGGGCAAAGGACTTACACTAAATTTCTCCAAAGAAGATATAAGACAGTCAAAAAACATATGAAAAGATGCTCGACATCACTAACCATCAGAGAAATGCAAACCAAACCACACCGATTAGGATGGCTATTATCAAAAAAATGAAAATAAAAGCCACACACACACACAAATCATTGTTAGTAAAAATGTAGAAAAACTCAAACCCTGGTGCACTGCTGGTGGGATTATAATACAATGCAACCACTATGGAAAACAGTATGGCATTTCCTCAGAATATTAAAAATAGAACTAACATATGATCCAGCAATCCCACTTCTGGATACATATCCAAAAGAATTGAAAGCAAAGTCTCAAAGAAATAACTGCAGATCCATATTCATAACAGCACTATTCACAATAGCCAAGAGGTAAAAGTAACCCTAATGTTATTTGAAGAATGAATGGATAAAAAAAATATGGTACATACAAATAATGTAATATTATTTAGCCTTAAAACAGAAGGAAATTCTGTCTCAACATAGGTGACAAAAATGCTATGACATACATGCACATTTGAGGATATTATGCTAAATGAAATAAGAAAGTCACAAAAAGACAAATAGTGTATGATTCCAATTACATGAGATATTTAGAGTTGTCAAAATCAAAGAAACAGAAAGTAGAATGAATGGTGGTTACCAGGAGCTAGTAAGGTGGGGGGAAATGGAAGTTGCTGTTTATAATGCATAGCATTTGTTTTCAAGAGGAAACATTTCTGGAGATCTGTTTTGCACAATATGAATATACTTAACAATATTGAACGGTACACTTAAAAATGGTTAAGATGATAAATTTTATATTATGTGGCTTTTGCCACAATAAAAAAAAAAATTGGTATACCCTAACAATAAAGTATCTTAAAGTTGAAAACAGAAAGAGAAAATGTCAGTGTATACTGCTATGGAGATGGAGTATTGTCCAGGATATTATACTTAAGTGAAAGGACAAAGTATAGAAGTACGTAGGTATTCCACCATTAAATATAGGGAATGTTCAGATATATATAGAGAAATATTTCTCCATTTTTTAAAAAGTTGACTAAAACTAGGAAAAAAATCATAAATGGTTTTCTATGGGGAAGGAAGAAAAGGGTAGAAGGGTCAGAAAGGTAGAAGGGTAGAAGCTAGACTGCTCTGAATGAACCTTGTTTTGTAGATTTGACTCTGAATCAAGTAAATGTTTCATATAATTATAAAACAATATTAAATTTAATATAATACAGTCCCTAAAAATAGAAAGCAAAATGGAATGCACAAACCTTTTTAACTGAGGGGGAATCCACCTTAAAATAAACTAAAATACATGCTTCGTCTGGATTCTACCTCAAAAAAAGCAACTTAAAATTTTCTAATGATCTGGGAAATCTAAAAACTAACTGGATAATGGATAGTATTAGAGATTTATTATTAAAATTTTTAGATGTGATAGTGGTATTTTGTTATGTTTTTAAAGAGTCCTTACCTTATAGGAATATATAGAAAAATATTTCATAGATGAAATACAGTATGATGTTGGGATTTATTTCAAAATAACTTGGGAAAATGCAGATAGAAAGGGAAGTAAGGAAAGGAGAGATGAAATTAAAAGTTTTTAATTGTCAAAGTGGGTGCTGGGTACAGGAAGATTCTTTATCCCCTTTGTATTTTCCACTAATAAATTATTTTTAAGTCCTATAATTCACAAATTTCTTGGTTGTCTTTCAAGCTGATTATCATGGAATATAAATAATTATGACTTGTCAAAAAACAAACCTAAAAATGAAGTTCAGTACATTACCTTTGTAAAAGTCACAGGGATGCTGGCATCCAACTGAATGTGATCTGCAACCTCTGTAAACTGTTGCTGCTGTTTTTGCAATGTTTCCAGTAACCTTGTAATTTCTTGTTTTGCCAATACAACTCTACAGTCATCCTAAAAAGGAAAGTATTTCTTATAAACATGTTAAAGAATTAAGGAAAGGAATTATCATCAAAACAAAAAAAGCTCATTTAACATTATAGTATTCAAAGTTAACTTAAATGAATATTTGATTAGGGTAATAATAAGGTATTAATAAATAATTTAAGAACTTATCAACAAAAGAATGAAGAAATAAAGTGTGGTATTCACAAATGCAACACTATAAACCGCTCTATGACAATAGGCCACAATTACATGTGATGACATGAATTTTACAAACATAATATAGAGTGTGAAAGAAGAAATAACATGATGAGTCATACTGTATGATTCCATTTATATTAATTACCAAACAGGCAAAAAATAAGGTATGCGTTAGAAGTCAGGAGGATAGTTTATCCTTGGGGGAAAAGCAGGTAGTTACTAGAAAGACATCTGAGGGGTTCCTTGGATGCTAGTAATGTTCTACAACTTGATCTGGGTGCTGGCTGGTTATACAGTAATATCCTGTCTGAAAATTCAGCCAACTGAACAGTTATGAACACATTTTTGTATGCATATTGTACTCCTATAAAATATTTTCCAAATAATTTAAGATATACCTATATTAGTTTAAAAAAGAAAAAAGTCTACAAGTCAAACTGTGACAAGCCTCCCTCTCATTATATAGCTCCAGGCCCTTTTCTCAAAGTCGAGTCTTTTCCAGTTTATCAAATATTATCATTCTAGGTATTCCATAAATATGCCAATATTGTATTCATAAGACATATCTCCCAAAATGAGAGCAGTGGTGTCGATTTTTGCTCACTGTTGCACGTTCATATCAGGTGATAGCAATTCCATTGTTCCAGTTGCTCAGAATAAAAACCTTAAAGTCACTCACTCTTATCTTTTCTTCCCTAATGCCCCACATACAACCTGTCAACAAATCATATCTTATATCCAGAATCTGGGCACCTCTAACCCTCACTATCCAAGCTACTATTCTCTTTCATTTGAAATGCTACAACAGCCCACTAAGCTCTGAACACCTTCCTTCTATTTTTGCCCTCCTTCAAACTATTTTTTATACATCAGCAGAGTGATCCTTTTTACAAATTCAATCAAGTCCATCTTGTGCTCAAAACTCTACAATCGTTTGTTTCCCCACTTCAATCAGTAAAGGCCCACAATGCCTTCCTTAATGTAATCCCTATGACCTCTGATTTCAGCTTCTATTACACCTTCCTTCTCTTACTCTATTCCATTCACAGTGGCCTCTTGCTGTTCCTCAAACACACCAGGAACGCCTTCTAGGGTTTCTGCTCTAACCATTTCCTCAGCTGGACTGTTCTTCCTTCCCAAAGCGATTAAACTAATTCTTTTGACTTGCTCTTTGAGTCTTTGCTCAAATCTCACCTTTTCTCACTAATGCTTACCCTATTTAATAATGCCATCTGCTGTACCTCCATACTTTTTCATATAATATATAATTTACTTTTTCAGATATGGTTACAGTTTATTGTCTGTCTTCTTGTAGAATGGTAGTTCTACAAGATTATGATTTTTTGCTTGCTTTGTTTACTGATATATCCCATGTACTTAGAATGTACATGACATATAGTAAGCACTCAACACACGTTTTCTAAATGAATAAACAAATCCTCACCATTCAGCATCATGCCTTAAACTGAGAGGGGAGGGATGATTAAATTTTGCTCTCAAAATTGATAAAATGTGCCATGTGCCATCCACCCCTTTGTTCAATTATCTCTGGCAGGAAGTTTTAAGAATATTTGTAGGGGTTAGGGTTCTGTGACCAAAAATCAGACTGAAATTAAGAGGTCTATATGAAGAATAAATCAAAGACCCTAATTTCATTAGCATTAACATAGTGAGATAATTCCACATCATTAACAATTAATTACCAGCTACTTTAACACAATGCTTCAAGTACTCTAAAATACTTCTGAATAGTTCAGTAATTACAAACATACTTTTAAATAAAATAAATGTTAAAACTTGACATTGAAGTTTGCAAGTAAATATGATTTAGGACATGATCCATTTTGATTTTGTTGTGTGGCTTGATTACCCATTTAAACAGTATTTATTAAGCTCTTTCTGTCCAGATACAAAGAATTTCAATCTATAAAGATAAAAAAGATGGAGCCTGTCAAGAGCTAGGACAAATACACAAACTGTATCATTCAGGTTCAAGTCAGGAGACAAAAACCACATTAGTCATATGAACAGAAAGAACTTAATATGAAGAACTGTTAACAAGGTGTGTTTATAGCTACTACCGCTCAGGCTGGGGGACTAAGGGGGAGATGCTAGAGTTATTAAAACTTAGAAACTTAACAGGAGAAAACCCACGGAGCTCAAACTCGGATATGTGAGGAAAATTATCTCCTCATATAAGGAGTGACTTTCACAGGATCACCAAGCAAATGAGAACCCAAAGGAAACTACCTCTGTCCTCTAGTCTTTCTCTAGTGTCCCTTATTGTCTAAACTAACATGGAGCCAGCTGGCAAAGCAGATATGTGATTTATAGAGTTTGTCCCAGCATCACAAAGCAAAATACAGAATAGGATTGGAGCTCAAAGACAACTTAAGAAATGGCAAACACATCATTACAATTTAATGTGATATGGATTAAATAGCTCAAGACTGATATGGTTATGGCCTAGCCACACTTATATAACTCTCATGAGATTATTTATTTTTAAAGAAAAAACTCTCAAAGTTTAGCTCTACAATGATTTGAAATTAACACAATTATTAGCAATATGTCAGTAAATATACACTGCAGCTTATCGAGAATTCCTAGGGTAATAATTAGCCTTATATCGCCCATTCATGAATGCAAATCCAAAACAGAAATGATTGACATTTTGTTAAAATAACCATAAATCTAATTTACTTAAAATGTGCATCATCTGCAAACTGGCTGATAAATTACTTATGGTACCTTAACCATGAAAAAGCAAAGGTTTGCTGTGACATCAAAGAACCACTGAATTACAGCAGAGATAGGTAGTACTTGCTAGGGAGGCACCCCTCCTGGCCGCCCCATGCCAAAAAAAAAAAAAAACAAAGAAGAAGGAGCTTCAAAGAACAACAAATATT
Source organism: Cynopterus sphinx (assembly GCA_030015415.1). Taxonomy (NCBI): domain Eukaryota; kingdom Metazoa; phylum Chordata; class Mammalia; order Chiroptera; family Pteropodidae; genus Cynopterus; species Cynopterus sphinx. The sequence goes on from CM057379.1 coordinate 35,505,282, forward strand.
TGGGCTAGACTACCAGGAAAAGGAAATAGATACAAGCCCACCAAAGAATGTACATACTTGTCAGAGAAAAGGGCTTAGCATGACTGAAGAATGACGAGAAGTTAGAGAGGTTCTAAAACCCATGGTTTTATGGTGGGAAGAGCACATGAAGGAGAGGACACTGATATGGTTGTTGAAACAATTCAAGGCTAGAGACCATGTCCTAAGTACAACATTACTGCATGCAGTAACATATAATAATATAAAAATATTTGTTAAAGTAATAAACTAAACTAGTGTATACCTCTGGTAATTATCTACTTAACCTTACAAATCCTTTTTTAACTATGTCCTTCCCATGTTTAAACTGCCTACCTGTTGTAAAGTCTTTTCACAATGAAGACAGGCTGTTGAAACCTGTGACAACAAAATTGTCATATCTTCTTGTTGCTGCCTGAGCCAAATCAATTTTTCTCGAACATGAGCATCAACAACACTTAGAGCCATTTCTTCTTGACGACAAAGAGTTTCATGTAGATCAGAAAAATAAGCTCGGACACATGACCGGGCATTCTCTGCAGTACCTGGTACCTAAAGAAATAAAAACAAGTTTTAAACAATGGTAACCATAACTAAGATTGCATATGTGAAATAATGAAAATTTAAATACCATTTATATCCTTAAAAATTCTAAGATTTACATATCCATACTAGATCTTTCCCCTTAATCACAGCCTTTGAATATTTGTTTAAATGACATCTCAAGCAAAATGGAATACCTCATCTCTAGTCTCTCCCACCCCAAACCTAGTTTCCTCCAACTCAATAAATGGCAACTCCATCCTTCAGGTTAAGATAAAAACACTGGAATCATCTTGAACACTTTCCTTTCATATCTCAAAACTCATCCTTCAGCAAATTCCAGACTTCAGAATATATCCAGAATCTAATCATGCCTCAACACCTCCAACTCTATCAACCTGATCCAAGCCATTATTATTTCTCATCTGATTATTATAAGTTTTCTAATTAGCCTCACTAGATCTACTCCACCCCCTACAATGTATTCTCCACCCAGCAGCCAGACTGATCCTTTTAAAATAAGTCAGAAAGATAATTATTCTTTTACTCAAATTTTCCATTGTTTCCCATTCCACTCAACGTAAATGCCAAAGTCCTTTATATGGAGTGTTCAAGGACAGACTCGCTTAGAAAGCAACATGTGAGCAAACACCTGAAGGAGGTTAAGACCGGGAACTACATAAATATCTTGAGGAAGAGCATTCCTGGCAGAAAAAAGAGCAAGTGCCTATAAGACACTTTCAGACTTCAACTCTTGCTATGCTCCTCCTCAGTCATTCTACTCTAGCTACACTTAGCCTTCTCACAGATTCTTAAGCACACCAGGCACACTCAAACTTCAGGCCTGTTTGTACATGCTTTTCTCTCTGCCTGAAATGCTCTCCCCAAAATATTTGCATGATTCCCTTTCTTAGTTGCCTTAGGTCTCTGTTCAATGTCTCCTTCTCAGGAAATTTGTCCTCGAATATCCCCCATAATTGTGCACTCCACCCTTCCCCTTGTTTTCCTCCAAAGCACCTTACATACTGCTGCCATAAGCAATTTATTTTTGTCTTTCTCCTCACAGAATGTAAACTCTGCAAAAGCAGAGCTTTTTGACTTGTACAGTGATATCTCCTCAGCCAGAACAGTGTTAAGCAGTTGGTATGTGTTCAATAATATTTCCTGAGGGAATGTATAATATTTCTACTCTAGTACAATAATATCCAAAAGAACTTTCTGTGATGATGAACATGTTCTATGTATGTGCTGTCCAATATCATAGCCATAAGTTACAGGTCCAATATCATAGCCATTAGCTACTACTTGAAGTGTACTTGAAATTCTGCTAGTGAAACTGAGGAACTAAATTTTAAATTCTGTATTTTATTTAACTTTTAAGTAATTTAAACTTAGCCACATGTGGCTAATGGCTGCTATATTTGACAGAGCTGTTCTAACATTATTCCTCAATGACTTAGCTTTAAATTTGTTTTTTAAAAAATTACATGTTGTCTGCCCCTATATTTTATATTACCATATGAAAAGATTCCTTTCTCTATAATTCAATTTTAAAAAGCAATGACCATTACTGCCTTAGTTCCTTCCTTCTCTTCAGTCAAATTTCTTAAAAGTTAGCACACTCACTTCCTAACGCACACTTACTCTTCAGTTCACTGTAGGGTATATCCCCACCTTGATTACTTCAAAGAATAAATTCAACATGCAAATTAAACTTATCACATTGGTCCCATTATCCCCTCCTAAAACTCTTCCTTTTCCACCATTAGTGCATGATGTCACCATCCACCCAGCTAGGCAAGACAATAACCTATGCATTGTGCCTGACCTTCCCAGTTACCTTACCAATCAGTATTATTAATCAATCACTAAGAACTACCTATTCTACTTCTTTAAAATCTCAAATCCATTTTCTACTGACCATTCTCCCTCCATAACATCTCTCAGCTGGATAATTTCAGCACCTCCTAATAGGTCTTCCTGCTTTCAATCTTGTTGCTCTTCCAATTCACTTTCTGCATTGAAAAGTAACCTTTCTTAATGAAAAATCTAATTGTTATTCCTATGCCCTTGAAGTCCAAACTCTTTAACATGGCTAACAAGATCCTGCATGTTTTGGCCCTTACCTCTCCAATGTCTTTTCTTGCCATGCCCTACTCAATACTCAAAGTTTCAAACACAGTGAACTGAATGTTCTACAATATGTCCAATTCTCATTTCCAGGCATTTTAATCTATGCTTTCCTCTCTGGGACAACTCATTTCCCACCCCACTCTTCTCCGTGACTAAATTTCTTCAAATCTCAGTTTAGACATCACATTTTCTGTGAAGTCTTACCTGACTCACCTAAATTACTGTCTCCCTCTTACGTACTGCCAAGGCATCATGTACTTCTCCCACAAAACAAACAGCTACCACACTTGAAACTGTCCCTCTTCCATGATGGATTCTAAGTTCTATGAAGACAGAAACTTAAAAAAGAAATTATTTCCAGTGATTAGTGCAGCACTGGCCCAACGTAATTCCTCAGTAAATATTAGAAGATGAAAGGTAAGAAGGAAAAAGGGTAAAAAGGTAAAGAAGAAAGAAAAATCCATACATGTTCTGTGTGGGCCATTGCAATCCCATCTTCCACTATTTGTTCTCCTCCTTCAATATGCTGGACAATTCCAACTAATTTTCTGGAATAATCTGAGATTTCCTCAGTGAAGGTCCGTATACAGTGAGCCATATCTAAAATTGATGCTCGGATCTGGTTGGCTTCTGGTTCCAATACTGAATGCTATAAAATGCAATGTCATTATAGAAAAAAACTAATAGTATTGACTAATGATATAAAAAAACTACTAAATCACACCTATTAATAAAAAAAAAAGCATCAGCCACAACTGGCTTTTTTAACACGTTTACAAAAAGTACAGCACACAAAATACTAATTCACCTTCACCCGAAACTATTTATCCTGCAAAGAAATAATTCGATATTTGGAAGTCCATTTATCACTAAACAAGAATTCAAAAGACTCTAAAATTTTATCATAGGCAGTAGTTCATCAGTAGACATAAATATTGTCAAAACAATTTAGTGGATTACGAAAACATGCACACAAAGAAGAGAACTTTTGTTTCCTGCTGGAAAGTTATTTTTTAGTAAAGAAAGAATTATGAGGCCTCTCTGAAATTATAATTATTCAGATATTAAATCTCTCATTTCTTTTCAGGCTACCAATCTCAACTCATTCCTCACTCTCTTCAATCTCTGCTTATAGCATAAAGAACCAAGTCAGTGAAAATAAATGGCAGGCTGGTAAACTAGGCAGAGTTATCCAGCTAAATTATATTCATACCTTGTGCCCTTGGTGTTTTCCATATTCTTTGCAGACACAGCACATAAGTGGGCTAGTTTGACAGCCTTCTTCCAAGCAAACAAACTCAATGGCATGCACCTGATGCTGAGAGCACATGGTTTTCTCATGAGGTTTATCAGCTAGCGGCACTCGCCTGTGCTTTGCTAATGTCTTTGTAGAATGAGTAACTTGGGAACACTCTGAACATAAGTGAGTTGCACATACAGTGCAATATACAGATGCAACGTGAGCTTCATCTTCATCACAACGAATGATGCTCTGATAAACAAAAAAATAATTTCTTAAAACTGAATTCCAATCATTATAACATGACAAATTTTGAAATATAAAAGCTCATAATTTCTTTAACCAGACTTTATATATGAATATACATAGGTAATTAAGTACAAAGATCATTTGCTATTCATTTGAGAAAGTATTCATTTCTATAGATAAAAGTGAGAAGCTATTTCCAAAATTGATTATCAATATATACTATGAATCTGAAGCCAAAAATAAAACTATTCTCATAGATTCACAGTCAGTACAAAGATGTCCTCCAAGAAATCCTCTCACTTTACATGAAGAAACTAAATAGAGGTAAGAAGTCTATTTTTTAAGACTAAAAATCTAATATTAAATACATTCTCACTGCTTTAAATATTATTTGTCATGATGGTGTACAGAAAGAGAAGCACAAATGCTATTTAGATAACCAGTGGTATGAATGAGAATCAGTCTTGAAGCTTTTAAAAACTTGAATACTAAGACTACAACCTGGAAAATACTCATTTCAATAGGGTATAGGTAAAGACTGAGCTTGTATATTTTTCCTAAAGCTCCACAGGTTAAGTCTATCACATGATTCTGACTGAAAGTCACTGATTTAAGCAATTAAAAAACATAAAACCTGTTATATGTAAACTTTTATATATTATTTCTCATTTTCATGAATTACTAAAAAGCAGTTCAAGTTGGAAAGTTTCACATGTCAGATAAGAATGCTTTGGAAACTTCTGCTGAATATTAAAGGCTATAATTGGACAGGGAGAGATCAGGTATAAATTTCTTCCAGAAATAAAATTTAGAAAATACATCAATGATTTCATTCAACATTACATGAAATAAAAAATGAAACTGAAGTTAAACAGTTTTGTTTGGAGTTATACGAAATGCATGTATGTAAAATAAAAAATGCACGTCTTCTGTTTTCCAGACCAGACAAATAATTTACAAGGTCAACATTAGATAATATTCTAATGTCTTTTGAAATAAAGATAAAAGATACAGCATGTGAAAGAACAGCAAAAGTTTCAGAAAACAATGCTTCAGTTTGAAATTCATTTCACTAATTCACTTTACATAAAGAAATCCTGGTCTAAGAAAACAGAAGTGGAAATCAATCTGACATTTTTTCCTTGATACTAAACATATGGTTTTTAAAGATGACCACCAAAATCATTAACTGTTATTTACTACAACTATTCTTATATCCAGAACAGTCTATAAGCTATGCAGACAACTCTTTGTTAAAAAATGTGTTTTAACCTATGTTATGGACTTCTAATATTTACTGCACATTTACCTGTCTGGATAAAGAGAATACATCTACACATAATTTAACCTTCTCATGCAGATATTTAATAGCAGGAATTCCTTCAGGAACTACCGCTATGTTTAAGGCATTTTTCCTCTACACTAAATAACCTCTTTCATGGAGTTCCTATTTCTTTCTTTGTGCTTTACTGTTGACTGGTTTATTTTTGCACTCTCTGCTTTAATGTAGCTGACATGTCCTTCTTACTCTTCCATGATTTTCTTACTTTTTTACTTTATCCTTGGATAGAAATGAACCATGATATGGAAACATGTTTATACAGAAACAGTTTGGATACAGCATTTTCAGGGAATTCAAGTTTCAGTTTTACTTTTCTTCTACTACAAGTACTGTCACTTTAAGAACTATAATGTCACAACAAGTTGTGTTTCTGTAATCCTACCTGGTGGAGTGAGATAACATTGTGATTTTAATGCCAAATATTTTAAATTAAAAGAAAAAATTCATGTTTAAAACAACTATTTAACCAAGTTCAATCAATACCTCTCCAGATATCCCAATGGCTTCTTCTGCACCACCATACTGACCAATATGTCCATTCTGTAGTCGTTCCAAAAGCTCCAATAAAGCAAAATTTTTTTTCAATCCCCAAACACCTGAATCTCCTAGAATATAAAAACAAAAACTAAATCTAACAGAATGAAATATTAATCATCTAACTTCATACCTCAATAGTAATTTCTAAGTCAACTAGTTTAGTCATTAATAATGTCTAAATTTTAAAAATTCAAATTCTTCCCATTTTCCTCTTATGCTAGACCAATTATCTTAATATTCTCGTTAAAAAACAGAACTCAACATTCTAAGTACAAACATAAAGTTCTATTATTTTTCTATCTTTTAATTTTACAAATTCTATTTTGTCCCTGACTTTTACTATATATTCTAAAACAAGTGCTTTGAAATATAGCAATCTACAGTAAGAAATACAATTTACAACACAAACCCAGGATCATATATCATATATATAACTAAAACAAAAGTTTCACAAACCAATAGTCACCCTTACAGTGTGCAACCACTGATGCTTTTAGTTCTATTTCTTTTATAAATATTGTCACAACCAATTAAATTGATTTCATGGCCACAAATAACTTATGACATGTTTGAAAAGCACTGTATAAAAGATACATATAACCTAAAATAACTCTGCCTCTAAGTAAACTGGAATTAGAAAGGCTAAAGATAATATTTTCCCCACACTTCTCTAACCTACAACCCTATGGTTGTCTATGAATATAAAAACTTCTCAAGCAAATTTACAGAGCTTCATTTCACATCAAAGCAAGACAGCAATCCCTTTTTAGTAGATAAGACTCTACTAAAGACACATCTGAATAAAGACAATGCTTCTTTTCCCCTGAACTTGACCATAAAAGGCCAGATAAGCATGCATTTGTACAAGTACACATTCTCTCTCTCCCTTTCTTTTTCCCTCACTTCCTTTCTCTCACTTTCTGTACCTATAAATAAAAGCCAGATCATTCAGAAGTTAGAAATACATCTGTTATGTGTTATTATGAGCTTCTGTGCAACAAATACCATCTGACACATAGCTGCCACCTAATACTGAATGAATAAATGAAAGGATGATGGGGTAACTGGCTGCAGGTCTCCCCTTCCTCTTGGCCAATCTCTTCTTTAAAAAGAAAAAAAGAAATAAGAGAAGAGAAAAAAGAAGGAAGGGGAAGGTAGAGGAGGAGAGGGGAGGTTGTCCAAAAATATTTCAAACCAAGCTAAATATCTTTAGCATCTTCTCTGACTCCTGTGATGTCCTTTCCCAAGTACCTTTATGCAGCCTATTCAGCATTTTTCCATCAAAACTTGCTGCCTCACAAGGCTTTCTTTTTAACGGCTTTAATTTTTCACACACATTTTACAAGCTGAGTCATATCTATTCTATTTAAAGGTTAAGAAGTATACTAAACAAGTCCTTTATTTAAAAATATGATCTTGACAATTTTCCAAATACTGTCATAATAACAGATATACATAAACTCCTACTGCCCCCGTATATTTCTAACACTTCTATAACTGTCAAAATAACTCTAAAATCTCAATTGCTTAAAACAACAAAGATTCACTTTTTGCTCATGCAACACCTCAGGGTTTGGGGAAGACCAGAGAGGTTGTGTTCTCTACTGGCCATGGTTAGGAACACAAGCCACTGTGCCTCCAACCACCTGGGCCACCTCACTGTAGGAGGAAAAAGAATTTACTGCAAAACATACTATGTATTTATTTAAATCGAAGACTACCAAAACCTTAAGAAACCTGCTCTTCCTCTATAATAAATCTCTTAACACTGTCTTTCTGGAAGTTAACATTTCACTTCTATTCATATTTCACTGGTTAAAAGAAAATCACATAGCCATAGCTAACTTAGAGAGGACAGAAAGTACAATGTTACCATGTAGAAAGAAAAGAGGAACCAGAAATATTGCTGAACCGTACTGATAACTACCACAAATAACAATCAATATTGTTCTTGGGCTAGAGAAAAATTCTGATTCTTTCACATTAACAGTAGTTTGTTTTCTTCTTTATACTTTTATAAATTTTCAAATTTTCTGCAATGTATATATAAATTATTTCTGTGATACAATTAAAATTATTTTTAAAATGACATCAAACTATACCAAGAGTCACTAACACATATTCCATAGGTTAAAATCACAGTAAAAATCTAATCTACAAAGGTATAGTAATTATAGTCTATATCCAAGGGAGAGTTATTGGTTTGTTTTTTCTATTATTGATATAATAATAATCATGATTAATTACAACCCAGGATATGACTAACCATTCCATCATAAATTCCTAAGTTTAGTTAAACAATGAGGGCAGTAACAACCCGTACTTTGGTATTTATGTACCTTCAAAAAGGCAGAAAGGCTCATCCTCCATAAGCAAAACATTACTATTTCTAAAATGGATATTTCTATAGTTTTCTATAAAGAAGGAATGATTTAACACACACACACACCTTACAGAATAAAAGGACAAATAAGAGAATGTCAAAATACAGACATCTCCCCTTCCCATCTATTATTTCTTGGTTAATAGTAAGTTATCATCATTTATAATAATGCTAACACTGTCTTATATTAGTTTTCTGGCAATTAGGCATACTATGCATTTATTTAAATCAAAGACTACCAAAAACCTTAAGAAACCTACTCTTCTCCTACAAGAAAACATTTTACATTTCATAGTGTTTTAAAGCTTGCCAGTCTAAAAATCTGGATACTCTTGCTTTCTTTTTTTTTTTTTAAGGATAAATTATTTTGAATGTGTTCTACTTGAAATATAGTATAAATATATTAAAACAGCCTTAAAACAAATAGTGCTACTGACCTAGAAAAAGAAAATGACAACCTTAAACTACTTACTTTGGAGAATATTCTGTTAACAAAAAGAGTAAACTTATAAAATTTATGTCTGTAAAATAACTGTTCAAGTGTTAATAAATATTATTATTTTCAAATCTGATATCCCACAGTAATAACTCATTTTGAAATATATAAAATAAATTTTCAAAGTATGCAGGAAACTGAAAAAATCTACAAAACTTTTTAACTTATTTTAACAGAAAACTAGTTATCGCAAGCTACAAACACTTCTGTCTGATATCAGTAAATAAATACATGCTGACACTCAAATTACTTATCAGTATTTCATTTCTGGCCTATTCATTTATTAAGAAAACACTGTTTTATTGGATTAACGGCTTCAGGCAAATGAATTTTCTTATTTCTCTGAATAAGTTTAGCATGTTTTTCTCAGGTATCTTAAAGCTCTTCATATATAAGTATTGAATATAAACATTCCAGAAGATAAAATAAAATTACTACCTTAGAGTGAACTGGTTTATAATTACAAGCCTACTGGTCTTAATAGAAACTGAAACCTCCTTGGAATTATATAATTTAAAAAATCAAGTAGAAACAAATTGTTTTCTATGACATTTGTATTACATAAACTATTTTAAATTTTAAATACATACACATCTTCCTACCTAGGTCTGTTACTTGTCGATCAAAAGGGCAACGTATTGCTCTTCCATGAAGAGGAAGGCGGGTGAGACAGTCATGACAAACTGTGTGACCACAGAGAAGAAGGCGAGGAACTTTGTCTCCTTGCAAAGAAAAGACATCTTCACAAACTCCACACTCTAGTACCTGTTAGAAAGGGAACATGTGCTCTTTAAAAACGATTTTTAAAAGCATATTTATTAAAAATATTAAAAAATGACCTAATATATTAAATTAATCTTATTAAATTACTTTATTCTTCCATGAAAAAACTGTCTAGGTTCTAAAACTTTAAATCATCTTTTATCCATTCTTTTGACAGATCTTACCAAAATTAAATCAGAGTGAAATCCTGAAACGTTAGGTATTAGAGACTAAGTAATGTTGTAAGTTAACATCATCTTTATCTTTTGAAAATTATGGCTTGAATCTGTAACAATATATAATTCTACCAAAGATGGATTCTTAAACAATTTTTCCACAATTACCTAACATTAAAAAAATCATTAATTTAGACAAAGCAATTTGAAATATGGGCTAGGATGACAATTTACCCATGAATAAAACAAAAACTTGTTAAGAAAAGATTATAAGTAATGCTGAAGTACCTTCGAGTATTCCATTACACAATTGTAAAAGAGAAGAAAGCAATCATCTTTGACTTAAATTTCAATTCCTCATTCTCAATTAATAAATATACCCTTAGGTTAGAAAATATTTTGTCTGTCTAGTTCTAATTATAAGTACATGATTTGCCCAAGGCCCTGTAGTCAGTCCAAAGAAAGGCAACAAAAATCAGCATATTCTGATTTCCAGGCCCATGAGTTTATACTTTATTAGTCAACAAAGTATTTTTATCAATGAAAAATTTTTGGTACTTTTATTTCTTAATACATCTGCAGTGTTTCACAATTTTAATTAATTGTTAAAAATACCCACACTGAACTGTTTAACGCTACCACAAACTCCTATGCCTGCCATCCATGACATGCCAAAATCTGGTCTCTGTCCTATTTCTTGTCACCCACTTTCAGACTCTATTCTCAAATTATATCAAACAGTTTGTAGTTCCAGGAACATGACAAACTGTTTTTGTCTCTTTCTTTATGCTAATGCTGAGAAGTAGCTAAATAGACATTTTCCTAGTGGATTCTTTTTTACATTAACAAACCAACAAACTCCTAAACATCATCTCTCTCAGGTCTACACATGGTTCAGTCCAACTGAAATGACCACAGTATTCCATGGGTCCCCACGTACCGTGAATAAGTGTCTCTCTTAACACCCAATATACCTTAATTTTTTAGTACAAAATACTTTAATACAAAAGACTTTATTGACTTTCCAACCTGTTTTTCCCTGTTAGGCCCAAAAGCTCTCAGGAACAGGGTATTCCAAACACCAACTCTTATGTACATATATAAAGCCCGACAAAATAAAAATTTAAAAACAGTTCAGCCATCCATAAAAAATATACAGTACACAGTAAAAAAAAAAAAAAATCTCAGAATGTAAATCAGATTTAATCCGTTAAAACTGTAAGCCTAACTCTGCAATTATTTTGGATTTAGTGCCTGAAATGCAAACATCTCTCATTGTAAATAAACAGATAATTCATTGTTAGCTTGCATCCCAGTATGGCTCAAAAAATTTAAATGTTAACACATGGTTCACAAAAAAAGAAAATGAAAACAGTTCTTTAAATATATAAAAGATATTCAATCTCATTCAAAACACTTTGAAATGCAATTAAAGCTATTAACACATGACTAGAAAATAAAGCATTGTGCATTCATATACTGTAAAACTATGTAGTCTAGTGAGCAAGAGTTAAGAAGTGTTTTTACATATACACACACAGTGATTTCACATGAATAAAGCAAAGTGAAAATGGATATACAGAATATATGAACTTTTGTGGGAAAGTGGGGAAAAAAAGAATATATTTATGTATATATCATCATATAAGCATCTTATCTTTCTGGCAGGATACACAGGAAACTGATTACATTGGAATAGTGGTTCCTATGAGGAAAGGGAATAGCTGGGAACAGCTACATATAAATTATACATGTTATTCACACACACTTCAATTTATTCTACATTTTTTTTAAATTGCAGAAAATAAGTTTAATTATCAAATCTTATTAAATAGATTCACCACAGAATTAGATAATAAAAATGCAACATTTTTATAAATGTTCTCAGTAATGTGACACCATAATAAATTTTAATTGTTATTGACAATAAACTCCAAAGGACCAAATTAAAATTTTATTTAGTTCATTCATATGTTATATTTTTGATCCTGTCATTACATAAGATAAAAGAACTTACCCATGTTGCTACCATAGGATTTTCCAAAAAGAACTAGTAAAATTCCACTGATTAGTAAACCAAACACAGGTCCAAAAATAAAGTTACTAGACTATTTCTCATCAACGTGGTAAATAACAGAGTTAAGATTCTTTCTTCAATATTTATGAACAGGAATTCTGGCTGTGTAAGAAATTAAGGCCTAAAGAGGAAAAAAGCTCTTAATTTTAAAAACTTCACAAATCTGCCAAAGATAACTTCATTACATGTAAATCAAATTTAATAAATCAGACTATATTTTAAAAGTGCTAAGAAGGCTCACTATTCAAAAGAAACTTTCCTGATTCTTTCCTGAATGCAAATAATTTCATATACGATTATCTTTGTTTCCCTAACAATAAAAGCCATGTCATGATAATAACTTGTTCATTAAGAGGCCAGTTTACCTTATATTAGCATCAGCATACCTCAAACTTTACCTTCCAATTAATACTTGTTGCTTTCATCTATGAAAATGACAATATTTTTTAAAAATTTATGCCACCACACTTCTTACAAACTATGTCATGAGGCTCTTGCCAAAAAGGACTGTCCTACTGCACAGCTCAGGCACATGTCACAAGTAAAGATGGAAATAAACAAAGTGAGCCTCTGCTATGACAAACTGTGCTATAACAAACTGGAGTTACATCAGGCTTTGGTAGATTTTTGAGATTTTAAGGCAAACATAGTGACAAAAGTAGTATAGAAACAATATCCATTCCAATGACAACTTAATTCAATTCACAAAGTAATTTTCAAGTATTCTCTACTTAGAAAAAATACAACTCAATAAATAAAATCTCAACTATACGACATACCTAATAATAAGAGGGCTCCTCTGAATCTCATGTTATCTTCGGAATAACTTCATTAACATATAAAGGTCAGATGAAGTAACAACCAGTACTGACTGATAACATAGTTGTGAGCTAAAATGTATCATTTGTAAATAAAACCAACATTAGGTAAAAAAATTATTAAGTGGCTATTATTCAAGATCTTAAAAGAACTTCAGATATTATCTTGTCCAGTTGTTATCAACCCTGGTTGCACATTAAAATCACTTCTGGGAATGTAAAGAATATACTGATGTCGACTTAATCAGAACTGGTAAGAGTGCATCAGTAGTTTCTTTAAACGTCCTCAGTAATTCTTATATGTAGCCAGGAATGAGAATTATCAACATCTCTGATCACAAATAATCCTGGGTATTCTACAAACCATTGTGATCAGTCTTCCCTTCCAGACTTTCTCACATATATAGTGGAAGGGTAAAATGAATTCCACGTATTGCAGTAGATTTTTTTAGTAAAGGCATCTTGGAGAGGTGACACATGGTTGAACTTCAAGCAATGGGCAACTCATATACCCTAGCAACAACACTCAGTTATGCTGTTGCTGTTGGACACTTCTCAAGTGTTGACAGACTGCACCACTAAGAAAGAATGGGACAGATCAACCAATAATAGATGTCTGACTATAAGAGCAATACAACAGTGAAAAGCAAACATTAGAGTCAGCCAACCCTGGCCCTACCACACATTGTGTTCCCCTAAACCTCAGTTTCCACATCTGTTAAGCGGGAATTAACATCTACTTTGTAAGTAGATATTAACAAGTTAAAATAGCAATCATAGTACCTGGCGATAATAATGACTCTAGTTAATAAATAATAATAATAATAATAAAGTTTTTAAAAGCTAAGTAATGCCTGTTGAGCTTTATTAAAAGCAGACCTGGGAAAAGAACAGCCCAGGTCACTCTCAGGGACCTATTAGCTCCTTTTCAAAACGTCCCTAAAAGGTGTCAAGCAGAGGACTGGCATCTGAGTAGACCAGGCCACTTCAGGCCTGCGGGGACAAAAGTCGCATATGGGGAGGGCGCAGATCCTAAAGCCGAGTGGAGCCCAGAGGCCGCGCACCCGCCGAAGGAAGCCAGGGCCGCGGCGCTACAGCCAGATAAACCGGGATGAACCGAAGGGAGGCCCACGGTGGAGAACAGAACACGCGAGGTCCCTCACCTTCACCACGGCCGACCCCCGGCCGCCCTGACGGCCACTGTCTAGTCCCATTCCAGGCTTGTTTACAACCAGGGCCGCCATCCCAGGAGGAGCAGCAGCAGCGCCGCCGAGGCGGCCCTCAGGGACTCCCACTGAGCGGCGGGGTAAAGCCGCCTACCCACAGGCCTCGGCGCTCGCCGCCGCCGCGCGCAGGCGCAGTGCGACGCGGGCGGGCGTGTCCCGCCTGCGCGCTCGCTCCTCCTCCCCGCACCGGGCCGTAGCTGGTTGCACGGTCTTGCGCGTGGGTGCTTCCTCATTTTGGTTAGTCTCCAACTAATGTAAGGAATAAAGTGAAAAAAAAAAGAAGGGATAAAACATAAGTTTGGGGTTGAAACGCCTCCAACAACGAGCTTTGCTGCCCAACTGCAAAAGGGACGGGGAGCGTGGGGGACTACATCTCCCAGCACGCAATGCGGTTGTTTTGCATAAACTACAACTCCCAGTGGACCACATTGGTCGCGTCTACTCGGCAACGTAGGTATTTCCGAGGTGGTGTATTGTTCCCAGCGAATGGTTTCTTGAAGTCGTATTTCATGGATAGGTTTCTAAGAGGCAAGAAATGGCCTCGGCGAAAGAAAAGCTGTTGGGCCCGTCAGGGACGTGGTAAGAAGAGACTCTGACACCGCCGGAAGGAAGTAGCTGTTGGGAGGGTGCTTGTTGGATACCCTGCCTGCCCGAACGCGCGTTTTTGTTTTCTTCCGGATCGGATTGACCCTCTTCAGTCCTCGTAGGCATTGTGTCCAAAGTGCTGATCAGAATGGAAGTGAATCCCCCCAAACAGGAGCACCTGCTGGCCCTGAAAGGTAAACTCGCGAACCTGACTGCCCTTAATCTGTTTTCTCCCCTTCTCGCTAGTTCTCGAAGCCTTTGCTACACAGGCCTGGCCTCTGGGATGTAGGCCTCGTCCTTCTTAAACTCTTGTCAGTGCTCGCCCTGCTGCTGTCTCTTGGCGTCGAGCAGCAGAAAGCATCTTTTCCTCTTTGATTGTGAGATTTGAGATCTTCCCTCTAGAATAGAATAGATAGGCTCCAGGTCCATACCTCGTGAGGTGCTGCCGCAGTCATCAGACAGATTTCAGCTGCAGAAGATGACGTCTCCACCTCACCTAGTGCAAGCCCGCTTAAATACGATGACAGCTGACTTCTGTCTGTCGTTTCTTCAGGTGGCACTGACAATTACCAAGCTTCAGCTTCAACTGTAAAATTAATCTAGTCTTGCACGACAGCTGTGCCAGAAATTTAGAAATACATAGTTCTAACATAAGTGTGTTAAACCTTACTGTAGTTTACTTCAAAATATTGCGTATGTGGGAAGATTGTCAGTTTTAATTTTTTTCGTACACAGCAAACAATGTTGAGTAAGTTTGATGATTTAACTAGATCATAAGGGGAAAACGGCAGTTTTTTTTGGGGGGGGTTCCTATTGATTTTTGAAAAACTTTTATTTAAAACGTTTTCAGCTTTATTTCATCCATTTTCTATACCACGAATTCACCTTTTATTTCTTAGATGCTCTACTATGTGGTCACCAATCCTTCTTGGACTAAGCTGAGGAAATGCTCAGTAGACATTTGAATTCAGTTGAATTGCACTGACTTCCTGTGATATCCATTTTGGGGGAACTTCCTCTACTACCACCACCACCTTCATTAGGATGTAGGCAACAAACAAGCTCACTGGTTTTATTTGTAACAAAATCATATACTAGTAGCTTGAGTTAACAGGACTGTCTCTGACTACAGAATTAATAAGCTGCAATATTAAGTAATATAGCAAAAGAACTTGTAAGCTTACCTTGAGCAAATGAGCTGGACTGAAATGGATTATTCCTGGATAAAAAGAAAAGGAACTGTAGTGGTCATTATCTCACAGTCTCACATCAAATATGTGGAATACATGTTACTTAACTCTCAGAAGTTAAGAAACTTTTCCAAGATCACCAAGCTAATAAGTGATTGAGGCACTATTTCAACACAAGGCCTTCCTGGATCTTTCCAAGACTCCATGTTGCCTCGTAATGAAGGAAACTGTATTTTCAGAAATCTTTCCATTTCTTATCTTTGATGGGACTTTTAGCTGCTAGGTGTCATTTTATACAAATTAGGAACTGTTAGACACAGTTAAATTTCAGTAATATGGAGGCTGACTGCTGTTGGGAATTTTTATTTTTCTTTATTTTCCAAAGCAGAAGATACCTTGGGAAAGAGTATTTTAGCAGCCTAAAGATCAGGTGCTTTGAAATTCACTAATAGTTTCAGCTTTATTAAAGTTATTTGGTATTATTCTTCTCCAATGTCCTAATCAAAATTTCACAGATTTTAATTTTACTGCTATTGGATGCCAAATATATCAATTTATATGGTCATTTAAGTTTACTTTCTTAGATATGTAAAATATTAAGGAGCTCTCACAACTTCAGTATCTCTGGAGTACAACACTGAATAAGTCCAGACAATAGTGAAAGAATTCTCAACACTATACCTTACGATGTGAAAGTATAAGGAAGAAGGATGAAAAAAAAATAACAGCATTAATTCTAGAAAGAATATGCTATCTATATTTAGATCCATATTAAAATTTTTGGATATTAAGGATCACAGTTATTTATAAATTTAAGAGTCGTCAAATGTGTTAGTGGACATTAATAGTAGATGAAAAGAATCATTAGGAGATTACTTCTTCAGAATCAGTGGACAAATGAGTATTATGACATCATGCCTGGAGTCCCCACCACTGTCACCTTTGCAGTGGAAGACCCCTTCTCAAGGAGTTTTCTAATGATTTGGGGAAAAAGGGATTCAACCTCTTTTTGCACAGTAAGGATATAGAAGAACCTGTGCTGTGGCTCTTGCAGCATTGAGCCTGGTCAGTAAGCCTAACTTGCAGATCCTCAAAGGCTCCATTCTTGACCCTGTGTACTATGTGCTGGAACTTAGTATCAATGAGTTAATTTGGGGCAACTTGAGAACTTCTGTGTTCTAACAGGAAAAAAAATTAGAATCTATCCTCGTTCCTCCTCCAAACTAGAATTCAGAAGCCATGATACTAAGATCTTGAAAGTGCTTATGTGCCCCAGTTTCGCAGAGAAGACTGTCATGAAACCAGTTCCTGGCCTGGTTAAGATGCAAAGTTAAATAATTTTCACTGTTTAATACTGAGATGTCTTAAAATTTTAAGAACTATTTCATTTTTGTTATCTTTATATGAATCTAGCCTTTTAAGAATCACTGTTTTGCTCTTTGTTTCTGGTATGATCTTAAGATTATTATTACCTAATAAATTACTTCCAAATCCTTTATATCTGTTGAATTAAACATGTTGGCTTCTAGCATCTTAAGGCTAGAAGTGACCTTTTAGGGCCTCTAATTCAGATCACTTATTTTGGTGAGAGAAAGGAGTTCCGATTTTGTGGATTACATTCACATTTACCAATGACATTTAGGTAAAATAGTATTGGGATTGATTCTTGTTTTTCATTTCCTCCCGGCCTATTTGTATGTAGGCTGTCTCTACCATTTCTTATTCTTTGCAATACTTCCACTTTAGGTCCTGTTTCCCTCTGATTTGGAAAGAGAGTGTTGTCATTATAAATTACATTCTAGCTCTGAGGAGCTCAGCTAAGAAATTTTATCTTCATTAAGAGTGACTGGATTACTGCAGAATGACTACAGAAGTAATATTACATTATCGACCATATGAGAGTGATCTCACACAACTGCTAAAAATTGCAGAGAAAGCAATTCAAGACTTTCCTACACGTCCACTATCGAGATTTATTCCTTGGTTTCCACATGACGGGTTCAAACTTCCACTCAAGCCAAAAAGATCACCACCTGTGATTTCTGAAGAGGCAGCTAATGTTGTGAAACAGTACTTAACCATTGCAGAACATGCTGTTAAATCACAGAGTTATGATTGCACAGTAGATCTCTTGGAGTTTCAACCTAATTTAAAAGAAAAGAAACACTTAATCCAGTCACACACACTGAATGAACAGACTATCTCTGGAGATTTGGAAAAACAATCAGAAAAGGGAAAGCGGCACAAGAAGAGGTCTTGGAGTGTTTCACTTCCCAGCAGTAATAGTACTGAAAATATTTTCCCTTTGTCTGAAAAATTGCAAGATAGTTTAAAGGCACTAAATTTACACTCATTTTATAGAGCAAGATGGACAATAGAACACACTGTTTGTAACAACCAAACTCTGGAAGACATTTGGTCAAAACTCAATCGAATTATCAGGCACAATGAACTTCCATCTTGTAATGCTACAATTCAGAGACATTTAGGCCAAATATGGGTGTTCTGTGATATTATGTACTGTGAATATGTAGGAAATCTCCTTAAAGGAAGACTAGCTCTTACTGGGAAAATAAATTTATTTGTGCATAAATATGGTGTTATTTTTAGTATGTAGTAAATTCCACTAATTGACAAAAAGGAAACTATTCTGAATGAACAATATAAACTGAAATGAGTAAATTTTTTACCAGTTTTTAAATTTTTAATGACTTTATTGTTTTTTATTTGAACCTTTGCTAATTAGCCTATTTATTCTTAACATTGTGAAAAATAATTGTGTGATAACGTGTACAGTTCGTATCCCAGAAATAACTATCAGGTGAATTTCTAGGCTTGTTATTTAAGTCAAGAACTTTCTGGGTTACACTGTTAGCAATTTTCTTTTAAATGAATTGTGATGAATTATTATTTATACTGAATTTAAAAGTAAAATATTCTATTCCTTTTGTTCTGTTACTTTTTCAGTGGTTGAATTAGATATCCCTATGAATTACAGTGAATAGTTTAGATTTGGGTGAATCCTTATAATCTAATTTTACAGTGTTATTTCTTTTCTGAAAGAGTAATAAATTTTTTTAAATAAAACTAAAACCAGTGTTATTGGGAATGTTATTCAAGTGGCATGAATATAGTTCACATTGGGAGACCAGCCCAGATTCTGCTGATGTTTCCAGTATAATAGACAATAGTTGATGTGTTGTTTTGAAACAAAGGTGAAAAATATATAATTTGCCTAAGACCATAATGTATCTAAAGCTATACCTGGTTTGAAGGGAAGTATTAAATGTGATAAAAGATCTCTATTCTTTATTCTAATACAGATAGTACAGTTTTAATGACCAATAATGTTGATTACTAGTTGGCTAGTTGGTGGAGTCATGGTTGGTTTCCCATAACCAAAGTGCTATAAATTGGGTTTACACATCACCTTATAAAAGTAAACAAAGTGATTATAGAAAAAAAGTTTTATAAAAGCATGTGTTTATTTAACAAATTTAAATGCCTACCATGAGCTAGGTACTAGAATGCAGTAGGGAAGGAGACAAACATGGACCCTGCCCTCACAAAGCTTACATGGATTTACTACTTTTAAGCAGTAGAACCAAATCCCTAAAAAAAAAAAAACCATAGGACTGTACTCACTAGGAAAGCAGAGACACATTTGCTTTATGGCATAGTACCAGACATGGTAGAGCCTCCATAATACATGGTAAATGTGCCCTTTGGAGGGATTTTTCATAGGCTGAGTTTGCTTAAAATCTGAGGAGTCTACTAATTTTTAACTAGATAATCTATCTCAATTAGGTTTTACTCCCTCCAAACATTGTTTTTGTTTTCAACTACTTTTAGTACCGTTTTATTGTCTCAAATGAGACTACTGTCTATAAAATAATCATGTGCTTGAATGCTTCCAAAAGTCTTTAAATGAAAAGTCACCTGACGAGGGAATTTCCAAGGTAACTTCTTCAATAATTACTTCCTCTTTTGTTTATTAATCTTACTTTCAATCCAAGACTGCTGGTAAAACAAATGAGTTGATTAACATGATAGGGAATAATAAATGGTGAATTTGACTTTTATTGTTCAGGTGTTATTTACTGTAAGGTTGCTAATCAAAGATTAAAAGTTAGGTACTCATAAGATAGGGTCAACACAGTTTTTTTTTTATGATTTATTATATCGAAATGATTGTACACAGCTGAAAATACAAGATATAGTCAGAGGTGATGGGATTCTTATGAGTAACTTTAATCTAAGAATCAGTTTAAAAAGCTTCTTTGTCTTCATATGTGGCAGATTTAAATTTTTCTAATTTATTCCATATAAATTGCTTTCTAACTCTTTGAGAAACAATGAAAAGGTAATTCAGGATTAAGAAAATGAAAATTAAGTTTTATTGCTAATATTGTCATGAACTTAGAAGGAAAGATTCATTTCTCTTCTGCCAAGACAGTACTTAAGTAATCAGACCTGAGAATTTAGAATCCACAGCTACTTCTTTGAAGCCTTTCTAGAGTATTTAAACCCTGAGTTCTCATGGCTCTCTCACTAGCCTAATAGTGGGGCTCAGTAATATTTACAGGTTCCACTGCTAAGTCACAAACATGGAAATAGATTGGGGAAACAAAGATGTGCAGGAAGGTGAATCTGTGAGGGCGTTTGGTAAAATAACCATCAGTATTTACGCTCCAGGAAAGTGGCAACAGTACCAGAATTCAATTTTTCCCTGACAAGCTATCTACCTTCAAATAAATATTAGGTCAAATTCAAAGAAAAAAGATGTGGAGGGCATCACATGAATTTAACTTCTTTTACTAAACAAATACAAACCACTTTTTGAAAATTTCCAAGATAAGCTCCTGCTAAATTATTTACTTTGATTTAATCTCCTCAAAATGCCCCAAATTAATTCAAGATTCACAAATTTCAATGCCTTCAGGGACTAGACAGCTAAGACTGTGGAATGTAAGAACTCTGAACCTGAAGATTCTACCTAAATTTTTTAAAAATGTTGTGGCCAAGCAAAATGAATGTGTAAGTTGAACTAGGCCCAGTTCATTCATTTGTAACCTCAAGCCTGTCTTTTTCTTAATTTTACTGAAGACTCATGAAAGTTTTTTTTATAAGATTTTAAATGAAGCCTGAATTTCATAAGTAAATAAAATGTCTGTTTTGTCATTTCCACTGAAAGTGTGTCTACACATGGCACTAGGTAATGTGTGTGGTGAATTTAGGCATTGAACTAAAAATCACATTCTTTTTGTCTCTTATTTTTGACCAAGAACCTGCTTTAACATTCAAGGCTGGATACAAATTACTGTTTAACCGCCAGTGCTTTATTATAGTTCCTCTGCCATTTTTTTTAAACTTTGCTTTAGTTGGTATTTGCTCTTATCCAGCTAACATTATGTTTACTTTTTGGGGTCCATTAATTCCTTATAAGACAGTGAACATTGAGTTTTAAATCTATATTTGATATGGAATACAGGCATACTTTGGATTGTCCTTCAAGGAATGAGATAGTTGTATGTCAATAACTCAGCTATCTAAGTTCCTGTTTAAGGATCTACAATATGACAAATTGTGCTGTATAGTAATTTTCTTTGAGTCCACAGAATGATAGTATTTCTTACAACTGCTATCCCTTCTGCTAATTTTTACCCTTTTGAAAATATGAAGAAAACAGTTCTTTTAATGTCACTTTGGGATCTTTTTAATTTTTTAATCTTTTTTTATTTTTCAATTACAGTTGACATAATATTGTATTAGTTTCAAGTGTACAACATAATGATTAGACATATAACTTACAAAGTGGGATTTTTTTTTTTTTAATGGAGGCTGGTTTCTTTACCTACTCCCTACTGTCTCATCTTCCTGGGAAAAAACAGAATCAGCAAAAACTAAGCTTTATAGAACTAGTAGATAATGGAAGTTTGAGCATATAATAAGCAAATAAATTGGCTATACTCTTGGGTGAACCCAAGGACACTTTTAAAAAGAGTGTTTCATCATACAATGGAGAAAGGAAAGCCTTTTCTATAAATGTTGCTGGGAAAGCTGGAAAGCCACATACAAATGAATGAAACTAGACTATAGTCTATCATCACACACTAGAATTAACTCAAAATTAATTGCATGGAAAAAAAAACATCAGTACTAAACTCGTGACCTTGGATTTAGAGAAGATTTTTTGAATTTGACCTTAAATGCAAGGGAGGCAAAAGCAAAAATAGATGAATGGAACTATATCAAACTAAAGAGCTTCTGCACAGCAAAAAAAAAAAAAAAAAGTCAACAAGGCAAAGAGGTAGCTATCCAAATGGGAGAATATATTCACAAACAACACCTCTGATAAGCGCCTAATAATCCAAAATATGTAAAGAACTCATACGACTCAATAATACAAGAACAACCCAATTAAAAAATGGGCAGAGCACCTGAACAGACATTTCTCCTAAGAAGACATGGAAATGGCCAACAGACATGAAAAGATGCTCAATTTCACTAGTTGTTAGGGAAATGCAAATTAAAACCACAATGAGGTACCACCTCACACCTGTTAGAATGACTATCATCAAGACAAGTAATAATAAGTATTGGAGAGGGTGTGGGGAAAAAAGAATCCTCACCTCATATACTGCTAGTGGGACTGCAATTTAGTACAGCCACTATGGAAAACAGTTTGGAGCTTCCTTAAAAACTGAGTTGAATTACCATATGATTCAGTAATCCTACTGGATATTTACCCCCCACACACACACACAAAAAAACCTGAAAACACTTGTCTGAAGAGATATATGCACCCCAATGTTCACAGCAGCATTATTCGTGATGGCCAGGACATGGAAGCAGCTGAAGTGTCCTACTAGAGATGATTGGATAAAGATGATTGGAATATTACTCAGTCATAAGGAAAGATGAAATACTGCCATTTCCAACAACATGGGTCTTGAGTGAAATAAGTCAAACAGAATACATTGAAAATCATATAATTTCTTTCATGTAGGGTATAAAATTGAAAGCAACAAACAAACATAACAAATGAACAGAGAATCATGAACATGGACAGTGGATTAGTGGTTACCAAAGGGAGGGAGAGAAGCTGGAGGTCGATAGGGGTAAAAGGGGTCAAATATTTGGTGACAGAAGGAGTTCTAACTTTGGATGGAGAACACAGTGGAGTATATATGACATACTGTTGAATTGTATGCTTGAAACTTATTAATGTCACCCCAATAATTTTTAATTAAAAAATTTTTTAAAAAATGTGTCAGGATTGCATTGAGAGTGTGTTTCCTCTTTATTAAGATTTGGTTTCTTCTGAAATGAAAAAAAAAGAGGAAACAAAACACCAATTGGTGTTAATAGTAAGCTTAGAGTCTTATTTAGGTTTTTAGATTGTAAGAAAAACTGTCTCCTGCATATTATTTTTAAGAGAAATTTTTTATCCCCTTTATATTGAACTTAATCTGTTTTTCTAGTTAAAAATAAAAGTGTAATTCAGAAACTCTTCCTCAACCACTCTCCCTACCCCACCTCCACCACATCATCTGTCTGTAGCTGGTTAATGCTCTTGTATTGTGAACGGCCATTTATGTCTATAATCTTTAAAGCTTTTTGGTTTTGAATGGAATGAACATTTTTAATAGAACATAAAGAAATTGTGATTCATTTTTTGAAATATTTTATGTTTGTATGATTTTTAATTTTATATTTTTGTCTTTATTTTGATGTGGTCAAATGTCAATCTTTAGAAATAATTGAAAAAGTTTTTTTTATTAAGGTGTCCTTGCTAGACTAGATTTAATAAATATTTTTTCTAGTTTTCTCTAGCTTAATTTTTTGTCTAATACATATGCAATTTATTTGATATTTGAAATGAATTTGCAACTTAAATTTTATTTTTCCAGTTAGCTAACCAATCGTTCTAGCACCTTGTAATGTTGATTTATTTTGCTGTATCCTAATCATCCTTTTTTAAACTAATATATATGTATATCTATGTATCTATATGGCCTTGCATTAATAAGCCAATTAGTTGATTATGGATTCAAATGGTTTAATATATTGTAAGTCCAGTTCTTCCTCAGTTTTCCCATGAATTTCCTATTTTCATTAATTTGTTTTCCTGAATACTTTAGACACATTCTGTCATGTTCCAAAAACAAATCTTAGTTTTGGTTGGAATTATGTAAACCTATATACATTAACTGATATTTTTGTAACTTCTACACAGACTATTACTTAAAGAGCACCACTTAACTGAATTTCCAGTGGCCAGTGATTCTAACCAAGGAATAAAGCTCACAAAGATTTTTTTGGCCTAAAATTATTGTTTTATATTTGAAATGGTACATCTAAAAGGTTTTTTCTGCCAGGCTGATTTTGATTAATATTTTGTTGATATTGTTTACAATGAAGCCACTCAGGATTTTTTTTAAAGCTTTGTTCTCCCAATAGACCTTAAGCTTTAAAATCTCTTTATTTTTCAGTTTCTGTATAACGAGATATGTTATATTTGATTTTACAATTTATTAGATTGTAAATAAAAGCAAACTTGTTCTCTTTTATTCTCATATAATTTTTTTTATATATTAATGTTTTGAGTAAATCATTTCTGTATAGTGATCTTAGGAAGTGTTTAGCATATTTACTTAAGAAATTAGTTATATTTTATTATATAACTATATTATATTAGTATAAAATTGATGAATATTATACACTCGACGGGAGTACTAGCCCAAAATAATATTAATATTTTCTTGTTTTCTGTTTTGTTTTTAATTTCTTAATTCACAGTGATGCGGTTGACTAAGCCTACTTTATTCACCAATATTCCAGTAACATGTGAAGAAAAAGATTTACCTGGTATGACACATGCTTTATTCTACTTACACCTAGGAGATGTTGAAACCTAGGTTAGCCTGTATTACCATAAGCCTAGCCTTGCCAATCTTATGCTAACTCTTTGCTTCATTCTTTGTTGTCTCTTTTTGTACCATGTGGGTGGTGGCCATCTACGTAACAGGACTCACTCATGATCTGTAAATCAAGATACTATTGATATCCCATGGCAACAAGAGACTTTTATTTTTATTTTAGTAATGATATATTCATTTCATGATACTTTTAAAATTACATTTATCTTCAAATATTCCATCAATGTATGTATTACATTTCTTTTATTTAAAATTATTGGAGCTTTCTATAATATATTTTATATCACATGACCTTTTTTTCTAAAGTGAAACCAGAACTTTTTGACATGCATTAGTTAAATTGAAGATTAAAAATTAGATTTTTGAAACATTTCTGTCAAGAGATTATTTTTAAAAATATTTCTCCCAGGGGATGGCTCCAT
Source organism: Cynopterus sphinx (assembly GCA_030015415.1). Taxonomy (NCBI): domain Eukaryota; kingdom Metazoa; phylum Chordata; class Mammalia; order Chiroptera; family Pteropodidae; genus Cynopterus; species Cynopterus sphinx. The sequence continues at coordinate 35,530,421 of CM057379.1, forward strand.
AGTGTAGTGGTTAGCACGTCTGCTTTACATGCAGAAGGTCCTGGGTTCACACCCAAGGTGGAGCTACGGACCACACCCTGGGTGCACCAGGCCCCAGGTGCACACCCCGAGCATGTGGGAGGTAACACCCCACCTTCAGAGTTCCAGCTCTTAAGAGGAGACAGCATCATCTATATAGATCAAGAGTGGAAGTTGGGGAGACAGAATTAAAGAGGGGGAAAAAATCTCTCCCAGCTATTTCTTTATGTATGTATAATTTATTTACAAGGTAAAGGTTAGAATTTTGTTTTTCTTTTTCTATAGGAGATCTCTTTAACCAACTCATGAGAGATGATCCTTCAACTGTAAATGGTGCAGAAATTTTAATGTTAGGAGAAATGTTGACTTTACCACAGAATTTTGGGTAAGAATGATGTAGTCACATAAGAAATGCAACAGTACTTTAAAGTCATTACAAATCTAGTTTTTAGAAAATAATTATGGGCTGGGGAAATGCTCAGGATACATTTGAGTAGTTAAGAAAAGTTTTATGAAAATTATGCTGTGTGATTCTGGTTTTTGAAAACCCTTTAGATACGTATGATTTAAAAAAATAAGATATATACTAAAATATTAATAGTGGTTCCTAGGGTGATAAAATTTTAGCTTTCTTCTTTAGATCTTATCTTTTTAATGCCCATTGATTCCCTTTTTTTGACTGATTTAATCTAAATGTCTTTCAAAAGTAACTCTTTTATTCAACTCGAGCCATCTCCCAACATAAGTTATCAGACTTATATCAGCTAAATAGGAACTCAATTTTTTATTTCTTCTCTTGCTCTTAGCTATTCTCTTATTCTAAAGTATTAATGAGGTAGAAGCCCCTGCTTCCACTCTGCTTGCAAGTTAGAGAATTTGACGGGAATCAGGTTTTTCAGGAACTTTTCAGGTTTTTTTAAAGGTTTACAAAATGTGTTTATTAACTAGTATCTTGAAAACTTGGGAATATAGTCATGTAAAAATATTTTATATGTAGTTATAAATATGTTTTTAATATTTTTAAATACATTCATATGTATTTATAAATATATTTTTATAAAATATTTTATAAAAATATAAAGCCACTAGTCATTCTTATTAAAATAACTAAGAAAAATAAAATAAATTGGTAAAAAATAACTCTGAGATCAATTACTTAGGTCTCTTCTAGATTCAGGTCACAAGTTATTTCAGAAATTGCCTTTTCCTATCTTCTTCAGTAACAAATCTTAAGACTCTTACCATGAACCTGATTTTAATGACTTATTTCTAAGATGACTGGCAGTTTGTGCAGTAGTTGAAGACCAAGAGATATATCATGTTTTATAGATTAAATCAGTACTTTGAGTTGCACTAGGTAATAAATGAGCAACCTAGTGTAAATAAGGAATATTGAAGCAGTGTTTTACCTGAGTTCTATCCTTTAATAAATTGTTTTCTATTTTCCAGTTCTCAGTGGTGCTCAAGTAGAATATCTGTGATAAAACTCGAATAAATTTCTGCCTAAAAATTTATTTTATTTCACAGGAACATATTTTTGGGAGAGACTTTTTCCAGTTATATCAGCGTTCATAATGATAGCAATCAAGTTGTAAAAGATATATTGGTAAAAGTAAGTGGCATTCTTGTTTGAGATATGTATATATAAGTTTTAAAAAACTTTTAAATATCTATTCTTATGTTTTAAAACTTAATTAAAATTCATGTTTGATAGAGGACATTTTGTCATTAACAACAAGCAATAATTGAACATGTAAAGGTAGAAGATATGCTAAGCACAGAAACATTTTTGTTATCTTCAAAGTGTGTGATAGGTTGGGTGAGAAAATGTATCAGTCAAAGGTAAATAACTGAATGTTTTTATTAATAATTTGTGATTAACAATAAAATTTGAAAGAGGAAGAAAGATCACGGGCATCAATCAGGAAGGCTTATTGGAGTAGGGGAATAAAAGAGGATCCTGAAAGAATCGTAGGATTTAGAGAAAAAGACAAGAGGGACATAGTAATCAGAAGCAGAAAAATAGGAATATATAGTGTGTTCTTGCAACAGAGAACAGAATTCACTTGATAAGAGTAGGTAAAATTGTAGAGATGTGTAGTAGCCATACAGTGGAGCACCTTGAACTCCAGACTTAGGCTAAGATTTTAGCCTTGTTTTGTTTTGTTTTGTTTTGTTTTGTTTTGTTTTGTTTTGTTTTGTTTTGTTTTGTTTTAAGACAGTGAGCAGTCAGTGGAAACTTTTGAGCAGAGGTATTCACACTGGTGGAAGACTGATAGGAGAACATCGTGTGGTATGGTTTGTAGGAGATAGACCAGTTAGATTTTTGCAGTCGTTTAGAAATTAAGGGATAGAATATGAACTAAAAAGTTTTTTACATTTTCAAATGGTTATAAAGAAACAAAAGCTTATTTTGTGATGTTAAAATTACATTAAATTCAAATTTCAGTATCTATAAATAAAGTTTTATTGGCAAACAGCATGCTTATTCATTTATGTATTACCCGTGGCAAATTTCAAGCTACAATGCAGAGTTGAGTAGTTGCAACACAGACCATATAACCTATAAAGTCTAAAATATTTGCTGTCTGTCCTCTTAAAGTTTGCCAACCTCTGCATGAGATTATGAAAAGGTCTGACTTTCAGAACTTGAGAATGTACATTTTTTTTCTGGCACACAGTAGTCATTCAAGTAAATGTTGAATTTCTTTTTATAAGATAAATAAATTAGCAAAGCCATGTAACTTAAGATAAGTCAGTATTAAAAAGAGCAAATAATATAATAACATACTTATAAAACATAAATGTATATTTACATTGACTTTAGTTTCAATTTCTATAAAGGCAATGGTGTTTGAAATAACAACAGCTAATATTTATTTAGCAGCACAATGCCTAACAAAAATGTCTTAGTCACAAATAGATATTTCAGATTCATGATATACACATAAGCCATTTTTTACAGGTCTTAACACCTAATTATTTACATCAGAATCACTTAAGACAATATAAGAAGCACAGCATTATGTTGGCTTATATTTTTCTTTTTCATGTTTATTTATAAAGTTTCAGGTATTAATATTATAGTTCCTAAATGAAAGATTTAGGAAATTTTCCTTCATTTTCAAAGCTTTGGAACAATATATGAAGCATTTCAACTATCTGGTCCTTGGAGGGTTTGTAGAATCCTGTAAAATCATGTTCTGGTGCTATTTTGTGGGGGAAACTGCTTGATAGCATTTTCACTTTTTTCCTATGGATGTTAGTCTGTTTAAGTTTTCTATCTCTAATGGTGTAAATTTTGTTAAACTTTTATTCTAGGAAATTATCCATTTTCTGTAGATTTTCATATGTATTTGCATACGGGTCTGCAAATTAGTTTCTTAAATTTTCTTCTATATCAGTATTATTTTTCCTTGGTCTTTTCTTGTTTTGAATTTTTTTGCTTTTTTTTTTTTCTTGATTAATTTAGGTAGCTTTTGGTTTGCATATTGTTTTTAAAAAACTTCTTTATTACCTTATATGTTTTTCTGTTCTCTACCAAATTAATTTTTGCTTTTAACTATCTTTTTCCTTGTGCTTTTGATTATTCTTTTTTCTTGCTTTCTAACTAGGGATTTAATTTGTTCATTCTTTAATTTCCATTGATAAAAGTAAATTTTCTTCTGATTCACTGCATTAGGTATATCCTACAGATTCTGATTGTATCATTTTCATTATGATTACTTTATAAAGAATTCTGTAATTTTCTTTGTATTTCCTCTTCTACCTAAGGGTTGTTTAATAGAAGGTTTTTCTGGTAGAAAGGGGTTTTTTAAATTAATAATTGGTAGTTTTATTGTTTTGTAATTAGACAATACTGTTCTTATAATATTTCTATTTACAGAACTTACCAGTTTTCTTCGCAACCTAATATTAATTTTTAATGACTATTTCATGTATAATTGAGAAGTTATATTTTCTATTATCAGCTGGATATGTGTATCTATACTATATTCCCTATTGATTTTTTCAGTCTTTTATATCTTTACTTACTTTTTTTTTGTCAACCCCTTTTTTTGTCTTGTGCCACATGTGGCCTGTTAACCTTAAATGATTAGTGTGTCTTTATTTATATCCTATTGATTGTGTTAAGTCTTTTATATCTTTACTTACTTTTTTTTGTCAACTCTTTTTTTGTCTTGTACCACAAGTGGCCTGTTAACCTTAAATGATTAGTGTTTTTATTTATATCTCCTTATATCTTAATACTTTTTGCTTTATAAAGTCTGTGCCATTTGGTGTATACATATTTATACTTAATCTCCATTGTGAATTATGGCTTTTAGCACTAAAAGTATCCCTCTTTGCTACATTTAATATTTTTTGACTTAAATTATAGTTGTGGTATTAGAATCACTACTCCCATTTTCTTACAGTTTCTCTTTGCCTAGTATGCCTTTGCTTGTCTTTTTATTTTTAGCTTTTGGGTGATTTTGTTTTTGTCTCTTTTATATGACATATAACTGGGTCTTGCTTTGTGAGCCAAATTGAATTTTTTAATAGCTGAATTAAATTCATATATATTGATAAGGTTGAAATACTTGGTTTCAACTATGCCACATGATTTTATATTTAAATATTAACTGTGTCATGTTATATCTGCTGTGTTTTTTTCTTCACACAATGTGTTTTCATTGCTCATTTATTTTTCTAATTTTTTTTTTTTGTTGGGGGTGTTTAGAAAGGTTGTATTCTTGTTCTAGTTGTTACCTTTGTGTTTATGCCTTTTATAATCCTTCCTCTATCTCTGTTTTGATACTTAGCTGCTTCTTATAGACCTTTTAGTCTTTAGTAGCATCCTTTAACTCCCATCTATTGCTTATACTACTTTCTTTTTTCTCTGTCTCATATGTTTCTACCTTTTTTTTGCATATCGATTGGATGGAGATTTCTCAGATAGATGGCTCTCGTGCCGGTGGATATAGTATTCTCTGAATCCTGCATGCTCAAAAGTGTGTTTCTATGCAAGGACATTTTTTATGCAAGGACAGTTTTGCTAGATACAAAATCCTTTCCTTATGTTTTCTGAAAATGCTAAAATCCTTTTGTTACATTTTCTTTTTGTTTTCTGAAAATGGTATTTCTTTATTACCTAACTATATATGTGGAGAGGACTGATACCAATTTTATTCTCTTGCTCTGTAAGTTATCTGATAACTTTTTTACAGGCCCTGGCAATTTTTTTCTGTAGGCTTAAGAATTTGTTTGGGATGTGATTTTCTTGATACCAAGTAGACTCTTTCAATTTATAGATTAAAATCTTTTATTTCCAGAAAGTTTTCATTGTTTATCATTTTACAAACTCTGTATGTAAACTGGTTCCTTTTGACCTGGTTTTCTTTAGTGCTTCTATGTTTTTATTCAAATCTATCTTTCCATGGATACCATACAATATTGTCTTTGTTTCTGATATGGTCTTTATCTTTTTGAGTTTTATTTGTTTAATTTTTTTTAATTTTTGCTTTAGTTTTGAAATTTTAAATTCAAGGTGTTTTTTCTTATCTTCAAATTTTTTTTGAGGGTATTTAATTCGAGTATTGCATTATTTTTTTCGTTTTGCAGTTGGTTTTGGGTGGCAATTTCTTAAAATTCCCTTTTTTTCACTTTTGGGATGGCAATTTTTATCAATGAATTGCTTAAATTTTCATGTTTCTTTTTATAGTATTTTTTGTATAGATGAAGACTATTGGTGGCTTTGCTTTCTTTGAAATGCAGTTTGGAGTCCTTTAGTTTACCTAATCAGGAAAACCCTCTATAGCAGTGTGAGCCTTTTGTATTTAACTTTTCATTACCCCTACTACTTGGTTGATTTTATTTATTTTTTATATCCATATGACTGTGGACCATTGCCATGGTTCTAAGCATCAGAGTTATACAGAAAGATTTACACAAAGTATTGCTTCCTTTTCATCTTTGTTCTCTGTTCCCCTATTTTTTCCATCTAATCTCATTTGGATTTTTCTTATTACTTTCTTTCAAGGCTGATCTTCAGACAAGTTCTCAGCGTTTAAATCTTTCAGCCTCCAATGCTGCAGTGGCTGAACTTAAACCCGATTGTTGTATTGATGATGTCATACACCATGAAGTGAAGGAAATTGGAACACACATGTAAGGATTAATTTTACTATTCTCAAAGGCTTTTTACTTGTATATTTATTTGCAACTTTTGCTTTATTTCCAGTTATCATTAAACCTAAGAACCTACTTCAGAAGGAATTTATGTTTCGTGTTTGTTTACATGTTTGCTAGGAACAAACTAATGGAATATTTGGTAGGGGAAAAATATCTTAATTTATCCTTATTTATCACATTTCATTTTCACATCTACATACAATCTTATCTAAAAAATAAAAAGCCCTGCAATTATTTTCAACCCAGGTAGCGCTCTAAAAGTATGTTTATTATTTTGTGAAATAGTAACTACTGATTTTAATAGCATTTATTTTTAAATTCACAAGTGTTCAGTTCTGTACTCTGTGTTTAACTATATATATGCACTCTACCTTGAGAACTCAGAAATACAGAACCAAAGTAAGACAAGCTATGAGAAGACAGTCTCAAATTCTGTATTCCTGGCCTTGGTATGTATTCCAATGTTAAAGCTGTATTTTTTTTTCAGTCTAGGCAAATGTGAACATTTCGACATCTAAAGTAATTTTAGACTTCTCCATCTGCTTTACCACCCTCACATCAAATGAGTTCACAAATCCTATCAGTTCTTCACTCAGTTGTGTTTCTTCTTCATCTCCATTTACATCACAATTTTTGCTTCTTTAAGGGTTATATAATGTTAAACTATAAAATATTAGGTATTGTTTGATCAGTTTATTTTGGTGACAGGCTCTGTTGAAGGCATTTTTAAATATATAGTCTATAATTGGTATGATTTGGAGTCATATTTTCTACAGTTTAAATTTCAGCTTTGTCATTTATTAACTTTGTGACCTTAGATAAGTCACTTAACTCCTCAGTGACCACTCACTACCTTCGAAAATTCTAACTTTGTATAGATTTTACAAAATTCTCCCCAACCTAATCCTTACTAGCTACTCTAGTTTCACCTTTTGTTACTTTCCTCTCCCATTCTACACTGCAGTCTTATTGGACTTCTTTTACCTCTGAACTCCATGACTTGAAATGTATTCTTTCCTTACAAAGGAATTCCTGTGTCATTTTGTTTAGTTTACTTCTGCTTCTTCATATCTTGGATTCAGCATGTCTTCCTCAAAGAGGCTCTCCAGACCTCTAGACTCTATTGAGTCAACCTTTGTATAGTCTGTAGCACCTACAACTTATTTTTTAAATTGTCTTTTGTACTTAACTTACTTATTGAGTGCCTAACATCCACATTAAAGTATGATTTTTGTGAAGTCTGATGTATTCCTAGGATGTAGCAGAAAACGGAGGCCAATATTTGTTGAAATTGAATTTTTTGACATATTAAATGTGTAAGATCTCCATTTTACAGAAAATGACACTTTTGTAGAATGAAATAACTAGTAATGCCATAGAACTCAAATCTAAGTGTAACTTCAAAACCTGTACCTTGCTATGATGCTTCATGCTGTGAGCACTTTGAGAATAGGTATTGTGTTTTGATCAACTACATCCTACATCTAGCTTAGTACTAGTCATAAGTATGAAGGAAAAATTAAATTGCCTACAATGCCCCTACTTCATATAACCACTATTAAAATATTGGTGTATTTCTTTCCAGTCTTTGTATGTGCACATAGATAACAGATGTGTATAAATAATTTGCATAATATTTTACAAATGTTTTTATTACCCATGGTTTTATCTTCAATTCACTGTGAAGATTTTCCCACTTGAGTTAATATTCTTTGAAACATTATTTTTTATATAGCTTTATCTGATACACTAGGACCATTTACTTGAATTTATTTACCCTAATGTTGAACTTTATTTCCAGTTTTTCACTATTATAAATAACACCATAATGAACTCCTTAATATCTCTTTATGATAGGTTGCTTGAAATGGGTTTACTATGGGAGTATATAAGCATTTTTAAGGTTCTCTTACTGAAGAATTGTTTTCTTGTAACTACTTTCTTGTAACTACTAGTAGTATAAAGAGAGTTTCTCTGAACCCTCACCAATGCTGATATCACTTATAAAGAATTTTGCCAAATATTAGATGGAAAAATCTTATGTCATTATTTTAATTTGTTTCTTTGATAACTTGTGAAGCTGAACATTTTCACATTCTTGTTAGCCAATTATGGTATTACAACTTACCTATGCATTCCTTTCCTCTTAATTAGAGTGAGATATGAATGTTTTGCTTATTGACTTACAAGAATTCTTTGTATATTAAGAATCTAACCATTTTGTATTTTGCCTGTTTCTTGTCTGCTTTTTTACTTTGTTTTAGTGTCTTTGATTTATCCTATTTAAATATTTTTGAGAATCTTTTCTTTTTCATTACATCTTTGTTATGAACTCTTTCCCCATCCTGGAATATTTTTTAATTTGTATTTTCTTATAGTTTATATGAACTTAGTTTTTATATTCAACTATTTAGTTATTTTTAAATTTATTTTGGAATATATTTTACCTTTTGAAGGAAAAGGTACAGATTTCCTGCTCCAAAATTTGTATATCTCATTTTACTAATTGAGCTTTCTTGTTCATATAATTATATCCGTATCTACAGGAACTTTTTTTCCTGCGCTAGACTCATTTTACACTTTTACATGATTGGTATAAATATTTTCCAGATTTGTAGATGGAATTGAAGTGTATTAGATTTACTGTTAAGAAACAAAATTGAAAATTATTTAGAATCATTAAGCTATCTTTCTGTTTCAGCTTGGTGTGTGCAGTGAGTTATACAACTCAGGGTGGAGAAAAAATGTATTTTAGAAAATTCTTCAAATTTCAGGTATTGAATATGACAATGGTAAATGGCCTTTTTTTCTCCTAGAAGTGTACATTTATTTCTACTTATATACAGTGAAAAAAGGCTCCTTTAAACAAAGAGCTTAATATTTTTGGATTTGTCATATTGCTAACAATCTAAAGTTAGACATAATTAAGTTAAATGAAAACAAAAATTATTATTACCAATGTAATTTTTTATGATGAAACTTGAAGATTTTTACACAAAAAAAGTCTTTTGTTTTCATGACTTGACAAAACACATAAGATAAGAACTTAGAAAGGGGGGGAAATGAGTGTAAAGTCCAGAAAAAAATAAGTGTAAATTCTATCAAATTTCTAAAAAAAATATTTAAATGAGAGATTATTGACTTGGGCTGAGCGGACCAAGCTTCATCAGGGACTCCATGAGTCACAGAAACTGTAGGTAGAATTTTGTATTCATACACAGTTTTCAAAGTCATTGATCAAAAATAGTTAAAAACCACCAGTTTAACATGCATATGTGTGTGGGTGGAGAGACAAGACTACCACATATATCCATATATAGATCTAGGTATGATACTATCTATATTTTCATTCTTCTGTAAAAGAAAGTACTTGTATCAATAGGAAAAAAATTTCACTATTGCTTTCCTACATTGCCCATTTGTCTAACATTTTGTATGCCTTCTAAAAGAAAATAAAAGCTTCAGTTGCTTGTTTTGGTAAACATTTTTTTGTGTGAAATATAAAAAAAAAATGTGTTCAGTTTAGCAAAACGTAATGAAGTAAAACCCACGTAACTGTCATCCAATCAAGGAATGATGGTTGCCTTTTTAAAAATGCATTTAGGATTGTTTTTTTGTTGATTTCTTTTGTTGTTTTCAAGGAAATATTGTATACCAATTAGAAAATAATTTTACAATTAAAATTAGAAAATGCCTTTGATAAATTTAAGCCCTATTATTTAAAAGAAATAAAAATCAGTGGTCAAATGACAATAATTTCTGATTAATATACTTTATTCAACTAGGTTCTCAAACCACTGGATGTGAAAACCAAATTTTACAATGCAGAGGTAAGTGTTGAGTGGGTACTTAATGCGATTTCAGATAAACATTGAGATCTTTGATTAAAATTCTGATGTATTACATTCTTTGGTGAAGTAAATTGCTAATATTACAAATTACTTGTGAAAAATGATCATAAAGTTCAATCAAAAGTAAATAATTTCATTGTAGATCTTTTTTAATCTGTTTTCAATTTACATGGAATCAGTATGAATTAATTTTTATTCTCATTATTAATTTGTGAGGCTTTCAGAAACTCTTTTATTTAATGTTTGCCCTATAATTCCATTTAATGGTTGTTGTTACTTTCTAAAAACATTAGCAATCTGTTGAGTATTTACAATATTGTCCTGTTATTACAAAAATTGTAGTAGATCTAACACTGCAAAAAAGGTTTAATGTTTACATGGAAATACATTGACAAGTAGAGTCAGCATATTAACTTGTTTGTCCTGAGATGTCAGTTTGCCAGCTGGTTAGGTGAATGGCTTGAAATACAACCTGGGAGAAACAAGTTTGGCAATATTATAGAAGTAACTTTTAGAATAAAAGATAATCTGTATTCTATCCTAACAAAAGAGATAAAATGGAATTAGCCATCAGAGAAAGGTTTTATTGCTTGAATTTCTTTTACAAAATTTTATTTAATTCTGGCTTCTAGAACACCAGAAAAATCAGATTTCCTAATGGGTACCTACTTCCTAAAAATCACATGTTTCATATTACAGTGATGAATTCAAAGATATTTAACTACAATATTTTGAAATGAAAATTATATCTTTATTACTCTGAAACCAGATGATAATCAGAAATTTGTAGTCATATGTTACATTTGGTAGATATTTTTACTTTCAGCATCCGAGTTTTTATTCAGTATAAAGTTTGTTCTACAACTAGGTAAACATATCTAAGATAAGGAACCTAACCTCTAGTGAAGACCTATTTAAGGAGAAAAGAAAAAAAGGCATAAAATAACAAAACTACCTAGCATAGTGAATCTAAAGAGAATGTTATAAAAAGATGTGCCACAGGAACTCTGGAGGTGAGATTTTGGAGTGATCTGAAGAAGCTTCATGGAAGAGCTGGGAAATAGTCTGGAAACAGTGGATGTTGAAAACATCAGTGTCAGAACAGTGAAGGCATTCCAAGCAGAGTTGCAAATGCATATGGAATGTTATAGTGAAGAGCATGCATATTTGATGGAAGGAAGTTACTAGATGTTTAAAGAGAACATTTCCTTTGTGGGGGTAGAGGAGTCAGGATGCTACATATTCTACCTTTTTTGCTATTAATAGTGTGCTGTTGATTAATTATAGTATAGCTATTCAGCTTGGTAAATTTTAGTCTTATTTTATTGGGAAAGCATTCATATTATGAAGAGAGACTGGTTACTATTCTGTTAGAATAGATATGTTAGAAAATTAAAAATAAATAGGGGTGTAGATGGGTCTCATTTTTGCTATAATTGGCTCCTAGGAGTGCACATAATAAAGTATTTTAGGTTTTCTTTGTTGAAAATGTTTTGGCACGTTTTTGGTACCAAAAATTTACACTCATTTGTAGAGTGATTTGCAAAAAAAATTTTTTGATTACTAGCTTTTCCATGAATAATATTCTAAAAATGATGTACTCCCCCAAAAGAAAGAATAAACCCACAATTTCATTACACCAAAAAGTAATTGATTTTTTATTAATCCATATTCTCAGTCTTTACTCATTTATATATAATCTGTTTTTATCATAGTAACTGTTTTGCTTTCTTCTTTTCCAGCTAACATCACATATAGACATAATTTTTAAACTTTGCCAACAGACTTCAATAAAAATTTTAGTAAAATTCTGAACTTTTGAAATAGACAACTCTTTTAGAACCAAGAATAAACAAGTAAGATTTAGGGTCTCTCTAAAATATTCAGTGATACCTATTAGGCAAACAAATACTGTTCAGCCCATAGTATGAGGCAGACCCCAAACAGGAAATTCAGGGAAATTGTAGGATTTAGTAAACCACACTGACATCTGTTGGTGTTATTTATTACTCTGTGCCATAGTCCTTACACAACTTATAGTTAGCCCTACATCTGTTGCAAACATTTTTTATGCTGTTTCTAAGAATTCTAATATTATGTGAATCACCTAAATGCAAACAGATTTCATGAGGAACTTTGTTGCAGTCTTCTAAAATAGTAAAGCCTTGCAAGAAAATTGATGATATTAGAAGCTAGGATCAAAAACTCGTCACCTGCTGGATACAGGGCTCCATGCCCAGTACTGAAGAAAGATGTATATAAACTGAACATCTTCTCAATCCAGAAGTAATTTGGATCTAGTGAGTGAGACTAGCATGACATAGCTATAACATAAGCATCCTATCCCACTAGATCATGCAATATATAAATACTCTGGGAACATAGAAAGGTGAAATATGATTTCCAGCTATGTGTTTGACAAAAGAAGGACATTTGAAGTGGCCCTTGATAAACAGGTAGCTTTAAAGTATATATGGAAAAAAAAGTCTGTGAAATCTATTAACAAAAAGAGAATAAACTCCCAATTGTCTGAAATGGTCTAGCCCACCTGAAATGTGATCCATTGAACGCTAATCACCCAGGGTGGTCCTTGAAAAAAAGGATTTCATTATTAGATAAATTTAGGAAAAGTTCTGCAATATATCTGCTATAAGTGTGGAGGATAGCGCATATACATTTTAGGTAATCAATGAGTAATTACAATGTAGATAAAGAATTTATAGAACTAGAAAGCATGGGATATAATTTACGTACCCTTGAATACTTGCTTCTGTTTAAATATTCACCTGTAGTGTTCTTCTATAGTTATTTAACCCTAGCAGTTTCACCTTTTTAGAAAAATGATTTGTCATATTTATGTTGCTTTCTATTTACTTTCTTATTTTACTAATGCTGTCTTGTATAGTAAATTTTTAAAAATGCAGAAATGCATTTTATTTTAAAGTTAGTTATTCTTTTTCTTTAACATTTAATTCTGATTTTTCTAATTTTTCTTTTTTATTTTTCCATTAGAGTGACCTCAGTTCTGTGGTAATTTGATTTTTTATTATAAATTTATATTCTTACTTAACCACTTTTTCTCTCTGACTAATCTCTCTTTACAAAACATAGTGGAAAACAAAGTTAGTTATGAATAACACCTATCTGGCTTCAAAAAGATGTATATAACTTTTTGTACTTTTTATATTATATTGATTTCTTATTCTATGAGAAAAATAGTTCAGAGATTAAATTGTCACATTGAAACTATTCTCATTTTTAGTGTTTTTCCCTTAGGTATTTTTCTGAAAAAGTCATGTTAACCTTGTTTAAAATAGCCATGGGGTTTTTAACATCCTACTGTAAAATACCCTGCTATACTTCAGTTCTTGGAGTAGTCTAGGTGAAATTTATCTGCAAATGCACTGTGGTTTTAGTTTTAAGTCTGGGTCAGATAAAGATGGCCCTTTGACAATAGTAGACATAAGAAAATAAAATTTTCCCAAGTTGGCTAAAATCATTTTCAAATTTTTATTTAATATAAGCAATATTTGCTTATGCATTGTTACTTTACATACATAATAACAGCAACTGTCATAGCATTGAATTCTTAATTTTTCAAATGTCAAATTATACTAACTGTTCAAACTAACTTAATTTTCCATTATGCTGCTTTTTTTTCTTTTATCTAAAGCCTTTCTAAATTTATGCAGAAAATTGCATTTTAAAATTGAAGTGTGGGTCTATGGTTATTTTTAAAGCAATGGATTGATGGGATATATTTGTTGGTTTTTGTAGGGGTTATTATGAGAAAAAGTAACAGAATAATGCCTTTAAATGGTATATTTTAAACAGATATGTCATTGTATTTCTATTTTCATTTGAGTACATGTGACAAGGACTAAAGAATTTATTTTAGATACTAATACATTAGATTATAACTTCATCATTTTATTTTTGCAAAGGATTTTCATTTCCCTGGTTTTACTGTTAAAAAACCTTATAAGTGCCAAATTATTTTGGTCATAGTTTGTTTTGTTTCTATATGTATATATATTACTGTGAAACTTTTGAACAAATTGATTCTTGAATATCTTTAGTATATCATTTTTATATAGATTAGTTTCAAAAATGAACCAAATTGTGTTACCCTTTAATTAACACACAAACAAAAATAACAACCAAATAGTATAAAAAGAAGGATGTTTAACATAAATAATCAGGGAATAAAAGATTTTTATAAAAGTGCATATTTAAAATTACCCATCGATTAAAACACTGCTGAATAGCATCAGTTTTCAAATCATCACTAAAGCTACAAAGTACCTTTTGTTGTATTTAAAAGTTCTAAGATTGTCAGGTATAATTCACATACTTTTTAGCCCTAAAAATACATTTAAGATGAACTGAGAAATTACTAATAACCACTAACAAATTGTTTTAATTAAAGTTAAATCCTATAATATTATATAAAATAGATTATTCTAGTGGATGAAATTTGTGACATTTGTGAATGAAATTTCAGTTAAATATTTTTGGATGTTAATACAAAAAATATAGTTATCCCCTATCCATTGTTTACAAGTTATCAGTTGACTAACATGACCTTGCCCCTGTTAATTATGTTAGGGTGAAGAGTTCTTTTCTTGCATTAATTATGATAACTTTGATTTGCAGGCTTGAACTAATCACATTTGTGGTTAATATTTTTTCTTTGTATAGATCAGATATTTTTTGAGGTTAATATCTTAAATACCATCATACTTTGGTGGATATTTTTTTCATATCCTCAGACTGATGAAGTATTTCTCGAAGCCCAGATTCAGAATATTACAACCTCACCCATGTTTATGGAGAAAGTTTCACTGGAACCATCTATCATGTACAACGTAGCAGAATTAAATTCAGTCAACCAAGCTGGAGAATGGTAAATATTAATTATCAAGTGTTTGTTCTTATTTTGAAAGGTATGAACTTTATATCATCCATTACTTTTGGATAATTTATAATTTGTTTTTTAAGTAAGACTTTATTTTTTTTAGAGAACTTTTGGATAATTTATAATTTGTTTTTTAAGTAAGACTTTATTTTTTTTAGAGAACTTTTGGATAATTTATAATTTGTTTTTTAAGTAAGACTTTATTTTTTTTAGAGAACTTTTATGTTCATGGAAAAATTTATCTGAAAGCATAGTTTCCCCACACCTGGTCCCCACTAACAGTGTCCTGTTATTTACATCTTGTTTTAATGTGGAACATTTGTTAAGGTTGATGAACCAATATTTATACTTATTATTAACTAAAATCCACAGTTTACATTAGGGTTCATTTTTTTGTGTTATACATTCTATGGGTTTTAACAAATGTAATGACATGTATTCAACCATTATTTTATTATTCAAAATATTTTGTGCTATCTACCTCTTCATAAAAATAAAAATCCTAGTTGTTTGCATTTGTACTTTACTCTTTAAAGCACTTGGTTTTTGAATTTTTATAATTCAGTGAGGAAAATATGGAACCTTTCATTTTATCCTGAAAATGATAAAACTGAGGCATGAGAAGGAATGATGGAAAAATTAGAAAAGATAAGGATGAGGATAAGTTTTAAGAAATATTCTCTCAACATCAAAAGGAGTGGGCTTAGGAATAAATGATTTAATATTTTGTGAAAATGAAATACATTTTTTTCTATGGGTAATTTAGAAGAAGAAATAAATGTAGGATTTATATTAATATGGATAAAAAGGTAATAGCTGGAGAAAGTACCTGACTTTCTTAATAAAAATAGAAAGTTTGCTTTTATTTTATTATGGTGGCTTGATACAGGAAAATTCGTAGCCTCTCAGACCCCACTGGGGCAAACAATTTTCCATTCTCTTCTTGATATTTTAGTTCATTGTGAAAATGATTACTTAGTTTATGTTGTTATATTTCTCCTTATTCTTAACTATTTTTTTATAATTATAAAGGAAAGAATACTTAAGGTTGTGATGATTATTGCATTTTTTCAGTTAATTGACACATATTCAATATTTTAGGTAATATAATGTATTCTATTGTAAAGAACCTCAAGATTGTCCACATCAGCTGAACAAATGTAAAGAAAAATAAATCCTCTTAGTACAAGCTCTTTTCAATTATGTAGAAACCACTGAACTGGTCTGTTCTAGATTTTTGGATGGTAAATCATTCAGTTCCTATCAAAGGGAACAATCACAACCAATGTTTTTCTTTTAAAAGATGCTAGAGGATAATCTCCATCTCTGTTTCCATCCTTCTCAGTGTAACTACGTTTGGGACAAGAACATATTTGCAGCCAATGGATACACGCCAATATTTGTATTGTCTAAAACCAAAGAAGGAGTTTGCAGAAAAAGCAGGCATTATTAAGGGAGTAACAGTAATCGGAAAGTTGGATATAGTGTGGAAAACAAATCTAGGTGAAAGGGGAAGATTACAGACCAGCCAACTTCAAAGAATGGTGAGTCTGGAAAAAACTAGTGGGGGCTTTGGTGTGGGAGTGGTAGGTAGGTAGACAATTTAAATTTTCCTAGGTCTGTCACTAAAAATCAGACCACTATAAAAGGCATTAAAATTACTAGAGATAAAAGACTAATAATTTCACTGATCTCTAAGTAGAAAATTGATGTTGAAATTAATGAAGAATGTTCAAATGTTATCCTTAATAAGATACTCTACCAGAGTTTTTACTCTACCAGATAGAAATTAAAATAACTGCTTATCAATTGTTCCCAACTATGGTAATTTATACTCACTGTTCATCTGACTTCCGCTATATTGTTGGGTTTTTTATGTGTGTGCGCAATGTCCTGAAACTCTTAATACAGTCACATACTCAGTTCATACCTTTTTATAAAGATGTTTAAAATCTGAATCATCTGAAACTCAGAAGGCAATTCCCACTAAGGCTACCTCATAAACACTGGTAGGATATTTAATCTATATTTCCTCTCTGAGAGTAGGAATGGCTACCAGTCTTCTTTTTCTTGCGCTAGTTAGAATGTGCTACAGAATCCTCCTTTGTGCTAAATATTATCTATTCTGATACATTCTAAAATTTACTTTTATTTTACTGTTTAACAATTTGAAACAAAAATATTATCACTGCCTTTTTATTTTTAAAGTTGATATACAGTATTAGTTTCAGGGGTACAACATAGTGATTAGACATTTATATAACTTACAAAGCAATCACCCCAATATGTCTATGTGTAAATATAGCAATTAAATATCATCCTGCCATGGCATGTTCCAGACTTTGGTATTTCTGTGGTTTATCCCTGCTGTTATGTCTTGTGAATAGTCATGATTTTCTTCCTGGATCATTTCAAAGTGATCTTCCTCTATTCTTGTTTAGGCAGTAACTTTACCTATTTATAGAGTTATGTACGTATAAGCTACAGTATCTTTGGAAAACATTCCTTTAAGATTCAGACCTCCTGAAGTTTCTTTACTGATGATTTCCTATTAGACTCATTTTAATTCTACTGAACATAGAGTAATTATAGCAAAAACAGTCAAGGTCTTTAGTGCTGTTTTGCAGGTAGTAGCAGCAAAGAAAGTTGAAATGAAGAGCAGTAAAATGACTGAAAAATGTTTTCTCAGAATATCAGCTTGGAAACTCAGCAACTGTTGCATGAATGTATTGGTGTGGTACCATCATTAAAATGGAAAGGTTTTGTAATAGATGTTAACTGTGTTGCTTTTTCTTTTAGGCTCCAGGTTATGGAGATGTTAGGTTGTCTTTGGAGGCAATCCCAGATACAGTAAATCTAGAAGAACCTTTTCATATTACCTGTAAAATAACAAACTGCAGGTAATGCCAATGTTTGTTGATAGATGTCTTTTCTCCCTCATCTTCCTAAAAGAAAGTTTTAAAATCTTTTAAATAATGCTGTCTCCTTTTAAGTTCCCTCTTAATATATAGCCTTCTCTGAGCTTGATGTTGAATTTTGTAAAGTCCTTTATCTGGTAGCCATATATTAGATATTTTTGAGGTCCTACTATATTAAACACTTTCTGTATTTGATTATACTCATGCATCATACCCTATGAGTAGGCATTATTCACGTTCTATGCAAGAGAAAGCCAACTCAGAGGTTAAGTGACTTATTCAAGATCAGAGACCTAGAAAAGACGGAGCCAGAATTTGAAACCAAGTGTATTTGACCTCAAAGCCTATATTCTTTGCATTGTTCACACTTCCCTCATACTTCACATTACCAAAGCATGAACTAGTAGGTTCTTATAAAATAATACATTATAGATTTAATGTAATAAGGTATATTTTTTTGAGCCATGCTATATCTGAGCTATATCTTTAGTATTAAGAAAGTATAAATTGGTTATAATTTAATAAAAGGAATAATCATATATTAAAAAATAGGACTTTGATAATAAAGGGAGAGTATTATGTAGCTATAGGGCTTTGAGGTCAGAAAAACTTAGGGTTAAATCCCAATCCTATCACTTTGCTACTCCTTTTACTACATAGTATCTATTATTTGTTGGGGCATTTTGATAATATTGTAGTGATGAATCCCAACCCTCATAGTCTGAACGTATAATCCTTTTTAATTCCATATCCATTCCAACCTTACGATATTAAAGGGGGATAGTAAATAGTCATTCTTCAAAATTACAAAAATACCTGCTTCCCCTGTGAAGCTACCTAGAACCTCCCATGCACAGCTAATCACCATTTTCTCTGTCATAGCAAAAAATTTTTTAATTTTATTAGTTTCAATGTATAGTACATTGGTTAGACATTTATATAGTTTATAAAATGATCCCCTAATTGCTCTTTCTCTTCTCTGGCTCTCTGCCTAACCATTATATTAATGCTAACTGAATTCCCAATGCCATGCTCCCCATCCCTGTGACCATCTATCAACCACTAATTTGTACTTAACCCATTCTCCCAGCCCCTCAAAACTCTCCCCTCTGTCCATCACCAGATTGTCCTCTGTATTTGTGAGTCTGTTTTTCATTACTTTGTTCTTTTTGTTCTTTAGATTCCACATGTAAGTGAAATCATATGGTATTTTTGTCTGACTTATTTCATTCAACATAATAACCTCTGGGTCCATCTATGTCATTGCAAATGGTAGGATTTCATTTTTTAATGGCTGAGTAATATTCCATTGTATATATGAACAATAACTTCTTTACCCAGTTGGCTGTTGATGAGCATTTAGATTGCTTCCTTATCTTGGCTATTATAAATTGTGCTGTCATGAACATAGGGGTGCACAGATCTTTACGAATTGTTGTTTTGGTTTTATTGGGATAAAAACTCAGATGTGCAATTGCTGGGTCAAAAGGTAGATCCACATTTAATTTTTTGAGAACTCACCAGGCTGTTTTCCGTATTGGCTATACCAGTTTGCAATCCCAACAACAGTGTATGAGGGTTCCCTTTTCTCCACATCCTTGCCAACACTTGTTCTTCTATTTATTGATGATAGCCATTCTGACAGGTTTGATGTGATATTGTTTTGTGGTTTTAATTTGCATTTCTCTGATGATCAGTGATCTATCTTGAGCACCTTTTTTATGTCTATTGGTCATCTGTATTTCTTTGGAGAAGTAACTGTTCAGGTCTCCTGCCCATTTTTTAATTGGATTTTTGTTGTTGAGTCATAGCAAATTTTAATATAGTTTCTTAGTGACATTCACATATTGCTACAATTATTAGTCCCTTCCTCACTAGATTGTGAATTATTCAGGAGGAGGGATCATGTCTTAACCCTGCATTGTAAATACAGTGCCTGCCATAACAGGAGCTCAGCAAACATCACATACAGGGTAAAGACCCTGTGCATTTACGGTCTGCTTTAGGATTTTTTTGTTTTGAGTTTTTTGAGGTACAACAAATCAGTTATTGACCAAATGACAAAGTGCTATAAACAGTAAATTCAGTTTCTTTTGGTGTTCACTTGTAACTTTTGGTGATTCAAATAAGTTGCTTTTCCAAAAATCATTTGTTTCTTAGATCTTCAGTTTCCTCATCTATAAAAATGGGATATACCTCGTGTCCCCACACACACAGACACACACACACATTTAACATACCTACTGGATTTTTGTAAAATGTAATGAGAAAATTCATGTAGTTCATCTAACTTGGTCTATGCCACGTAGTAGGCATTTCAAATTTTTATTGGGGAGATAGAGACATTATAGCTAAAAATCATTAAATCATATCTAAAAATCAATAAATTTAAAGTTAAAATTTAAATAAGTATTTTAACATTTGCAGCCAATTCTGAGACAAAAAAAAAACTAAAAGACCTGAAAGTAGTTCTGAATTGTGGTAGAGTAAGACTATTTTTCATTATGACCTTTTTTTTTAATAATGCATATTTATAAGTAAAAGATTTTTTTAACTTAATATGTTTAAGCCGATATTTTAATTATTAAGGCGATATGAATTATAAACAGAAGCAGGCTTTTCATGTTAACAGAACAAACTCAATAGTATTTATGTCTCATGAACCTTGTCCGTCATTTTCTATAAAGAAACAAACAGCAAAAGCTGGACCAGACTCAGTTCATCTGTCTCTTTCCTGTGGAATATATAACAGAAATAGGAAGGATGCATAGCAATCAGATTAGACACAGATGTCTGGAAGTCTCCCAGAGAAATGGCAAAGCTGTTAACAGATCAGCAGTGGGGAGCCACTGTTCAGTAATAGAATCAGAAGGCCAATATCCAGACAGGTCTCAGTGCCACTTTAAACCCTAGAAGATGGCATCTCCTTTTATTTTCCTGATTCTTGAGTGAAATAAAACATTTCATTTGTTTCTGGCTTCTATTCTCCTGGACACCAAGAAAACAAATTCACTGGCAATATTGGAAGACTCAGGTACCTCTTTGTGAAAAGAACAAGATTTATTCCTGTTTTTCTGATTCCTCCAGCAGTGAAAGGACTATGGATCTGGTCTTGGAAATGTGCAATACCAATTCCATCCACTGGTGCGGCATTTCAGGACGACAGCTTGGAAAGCTACATCCAAGTTCCTCTCTCTGCCTTGCCCTTACTCTTCTGTCTTCAGTACAGGGACTGCAAGTATGCTCTTTTTAATAATTTCAGTATTTGGGGGCTATTAACCCAGAGTCATGTACTATATCCATATTTTCTCTGGTAATTACCAGTGAATGAAAACTTAGGCCTGTATCTTTCTCTCAATAGAGCATCTCCGGCTTAAGACTAACCGACACATTTTTAAAGAGAACATATGAATATGATGACATCGCACAAGTCTGTGTGGTATCTTCAGCCATTAAAGTGGAAAGCTGAAGAGAATTTCTAATGTTATGCTGTTCATTAAGTTTCAACCGAACTTTCTGTATTTTTGTTACCTTTGTAAAAGGATCAACAGCAAAATAAGTATGTATTATTTAAATTTCCTTCCTGTAAAAGTTAAAATATTAAATATTTGTTTTAAAAAGAACCATCTACTGATTTTATCTTGTGAGTTTTATTCTACATGAACATTTGTACATTTCGTACCCATATTCTATCTCATTTCATTTAAATGACCATTGGACTTTGTTCTCCAAAAGCTCTATAGTTGAGGCCATTTGTCCCTAGCCATGTATCTAAAACAGGGGTCAGCAAAATTTTTATGTAAAGGGCCATATACTAAATATTTTTGGCTTTGCGGGCCATGTAGTTTCTGTTTAAAATACTTCACTCTGCTTTTGTAATATGAGAGAAGCCAGTAAACAAAAAGAGCATAGTGGAATTTACAAATCCAGGCGTCTGGTCTGCGAGCCATTGTTTGCTGATCCGATCTAGAAGATACAGTTGTTTCTTAAAACTTTAGAATTCTTATAATACTTTATTTAGAAATGTCTCAATTAACCCCAGTTTTTTTTTCCTAGTTTCTCAGGCAACAGAAAAAGTTTGTTTGGAACAGCTGGGATAGTCTTCATGTAATCTTATAT
Source organism: Cynopterus sphinx (assembly GCA_030015415.1). NCBI lineage: Eukaryota > Metazoa > Chordata > Mammalia > Chiroptera > Pteropodidae > Cynopterus > Cynopterus sphinx. The sequence continues at coordinate 35,552,419 of CM057379.1, forward strand.
AGTTGCTAACACAATATGTCTAGTTGTTTTCAAAATTATTGTATTGGTATGTACCTTGGTTTGTGTATACATACAATCCCACACATCTAAGTTTCAGTTACAGCAGATGAGAACTGGGTTTTTTTTCCTTAGATTGTTGATTAATCTGTTAACTTTTAACAAAGAAGCCTGATAATTTTCTAATTCTAAGTCTATTTAAAAAATAAGCCATTTATTTTCATAGGCATATTTAAAGGATTTCAGCTTCTGGTATTTTATTTTGAACTCTAAATCATGTATTAATATTATTAAACTTTCTGTCTCTGCATATAATTACACTAATTTATTTATGCCATGAACAAACAGAAAATTAAGATTATAAACAACTTTGCAACATGAATGTACTACAAGTTTCAGTATTTTGTCAAGAAAACAAAAGGTTATGCTGTTAAATAAAAACTTAATTTGGTAAGTTGCAACTCAAGTGTGTATATACAATTGCCTAAATATAAGAATACATTAAGTCTAATACAAAAATCGGTTTTTCTTAAATGCATAATTATTTGCAATGACAAATTGGTCCACAATGAAAGCTATATTTGGACTGAGATTCGCCCCTTAAATTAGAGTGATAATTAATGAAATGTCTGTGCAAAATAAAGTCCAATACGTGTAAAATATCTGTCTTCCAAAAAGACTAAGATTAATTAAATGATGAATAAGATTTTATAGCTGCTATGCTGGGTACTTTGTGTTTTAAGCATCTCCTCATGACTGAACCTTTTATTTACTCATTTCCAATTTAAAAAGTAACATACAGTGGTCTCTTGAAATCTGCTACATAATTTGATTTAATTACAAAGTCTCTTTATAAGCAGTTCATTTTTTAAGTAATCTTAGAAAGGACTTGTTTAAACCATATTACAAAAATTAGATAAACAATTTGGTACATTAAATGAAGATTCCATTTGCATAAAAAGGACATTTTAAGTTTAACATAGCATAACAGCTACAACTACTACAATGAAATGTGGTTAGTGAAAGTCAATCATTCCTATGTAAAATGAATATAAAGATTTACTTTAATGCCTTCTTGTTACAGACAAGCAAGAATAAAATTTGGGGCATTCCTTATCATGTTAAGAGTAGCTAGCACAATCCAACTACACAAAACTTTCTTTAAATGCAGTGATTACAAAGTAATAAATATACTCGATGAGCAAAAAATGGTTTGAATCCAATGGAAATCCCAGTGAGTGGATAGGTATCATCTAGAATGAATTTGTTATGGGTGGTATATTAGCAAAGAAACTGGAAAGGTAAAAAGGAATAAATACACCAGTTCCCATTACTTCTTGTAAAATAAATGGCTAACTTCACAACAGATACTAGCAAATCAAGACATTGTTTTAAAGTGTTTTTTTCTTACAATGTCGTTGATTTTGATATTAGAGTAATAAGTATATAAAACAAGTTGGGAAGTGTTTCCTCCTATTTTCTAAAAAAAATTATACAGAATTAATATTATTTTTCCCTCAAGTGTTAGGTGCAATTCCCCCATTGAAATCATTTGGGGTTGTAGTTTTCTTTTCTGGAGGATATCTATTCTTCAGTGAGCTCTCGTAGTTTGTATCTTACAAGAAATACCTATTTCCTCAATGAGTTTTGTTTCATCAAGTTATTAAATATATGAACCTAGAGTTGGTTGTAGTATTTTCTAAAGATCCTTTTAATATCTACAGTGTCTGCAATGATATCTACTCATTCTCTTCTGATACAGTTGATTTATATTTTCTCTATTTTCCTAGTCAGTGAGTTAGAGGCTTACCAGTTTTATCAATCTGAAAGCATTTTTAATGTATTCAAGATAGTTATGCTAGAAACTTTCTTATTCAACATTGGATAAGAGTGACTTTTTTAATTAAGGATTAACTTCATTTTTCATCATAATCACTTTCATGTAATTAGTACTTCATTCTATATAAAACTTGAACTCTAGGAGCTGAATTTAATTTATGAAAAATTAAGTTGGTTTAGATGAAATACAAGAGATTTAAATCAGAGGGCCTAAAATTTAAGTCCTGCTCTCTTCTCTGGCCAGAAATATAGGTTCATATAGGTCTTTGTAATAGCCTAAGCCCAGGCAGGTTAGGTATTTTCTGGTCTTACTGAGGAGAAATCTCTAACCTAGTGCTGCTCTAAATTAGAGCCTTTGAATCTATAGGAGAACCACTGGGTGTACTCTTTAAATGGCAATTCCTTATTATAGGACCTACTAAATAAAAATTGAAAGTATGGTCCTGAATCTGCATTTTTAACAAATTCTCCAAGTTATTCTTACAGTGAAATTATAGAACCTTTGGTCTAATCTCACAAAGGGAAAGAAAGGAAAAGTTGCTTTTGAAACATCAAGATAACAAGTAATCTTTTGAGAATAGTTATAGTAAGGCCCTGATCATCAGTATTACTAATTTAATATTAACTTTATTTTTCCGTTTTCTCTCACACTTGTGCAATCTTGCATGTCTGCCCAACTTAAGTTATATAATTCACAAACAAGTAATTCCAGTTGGAATTAGAACGGTCTCATCCATCACTCTAGAGCCATACTATTAATACCTAACAATGCCACTTCTCTTCCCAACTAACAGGTATTCTAATCTCAATATATAATATTTTAAGCCCCCATTATGTTTAGGTTGCATCAAATTAAGGTTAAGCATAAAAGCAACAACATGCCAAATCAAATTATAACAGAGGATTACATGAACAAGCATTGTTAGTGATAGATGCTTTTTGTAATCCATCAAATAATTACTGAGTTTAAAAAAAAAGTGTTTATGGGTACATAATTAAACACCACTTAGAAAATCCTTAAGTCAACGGCCAAGTCATTGGCTTACTTAAATATATATATATATATTTGAGAGTTTCCAGGGTAAGGTCACCACTGGAAAAATTGTGCTAATTAAACCGAATAGTTACACAACTGACCTAACCAGTACCATTAAGGATTTCTAAATGTATTTTATTCTGTATTTAGCATAATTGGCCATGCTAATATTATCAATACAAAACTGCAGGCAAGATTAGTTAAGAACTATGCAGAAAACCTGAGCATCCTACCTACCTTCAATTTTTATACAGTCACAGCATCTATTTATTCTTTTCAAAACAGCCCTTCCACCAAATGCTGCTTTCCACCAGCTAGAATTCCCTGCCACACATCAGAACAAGCAGCATTCCTGATGGTACTGGCCCCTATGATATATATTCATTACTGATAGCATTATTGAAGCTAAACCCAGATAACAAATTTCTCTCTAGCCATTCTGGCAAGTACATTTTTCCTAACCAAGCATGAGAAAACTTTCCTCTTGGTCGTCTTCCCCTTTCAAAAGTTTAAGGGAATTTGGAGCTAGAGAACTCACCAATAAATAGCCTTATTCTGCTATTAAGTCTAATGTACAAACATGATGATGATTTGAAAATGGTACCCTGTCCAGTGTATACTGGCACTTAACAAGGCTACTGACCATTCATTTACAAAGGTGTTATATTATGTTCAAGTCTGTGATAAACTTATTGTCTAGACAGATTTATTCTTTAGGTTTTTGTTTTTTGGCCACTATCTACAGCAAACACTTCAGAGCCATAACCATTTGCATTCTGGACTAGGGTCCTCAGTCAAGTCAGGAATGGTCTTCAGTGCTGCTGCTGAATGATCTGCTTCGGATGTGATTTCTCAGTTGTTCTATAAGTTCAGGATTCTGTTGCTGTATCTGCTGAGCAAACTGCTGTCCCCTGTAAGTAAAGAGGCAAAGTGGCATGAATTAGGGAATTCCCAGCCACACAATACTCATGCAAAAAGAACTGCAATGGATGTGGTTACTATCTAAGGAGAACTTCTATAAAAACAAGTTTTAGCATCACAACTTTAGTATCTGAGAGTTTACCAGTGCCCCTATATAGCTTTGTTACAGGGCATTGCTCTTTATAAGAAATGAAACACCCAAGCTAAAGAGTGATTTGCTGAATTGGGTGAAATTCACTCCCTCTAGTGCTTAACTATGAATAAACAAAGGGCTAAAAAATATATGCTTTTATAGTGTGTGCTCAAACATAATGCAAGGTATTTGCTCTTACAGTCAAGACTTAATAGTCTCTCAGATGACACATGTCACACTCATTTTGGGATGTGTACATAAGTCACTGAACAAAACTGATATTAAAAAGGCAAAGATATTTAATACAAATTCATTATGTGTGCTTTTCAATTGCAAGTGTTAGACATTTCCATAATCATGCCACTTAAATTTATCACTCTAAAAATGCAGTGTTGCAAATGAGGTAACATGGTCATGACCACAAAGAGCAAATGGTACTTGTAAAATTCATATAAAATTTTCAGTGACAATAACACAGATTCAAAAAGCTATCAAGCTCTCTTTCATCTTAACCAACGACAGGCCATCCAAACTGAGGAAGACTCAGAAACTTTGGGGCTACATGAGCCACGGCCAGGGCCACATCAGCAAGCCCCAGAAGCCCCCGGAAGGCCAAGGTAATGCTGGTGGCACGCATTACAGCAGGATCAACTTCGACAAATACCACCCAGGTTACTTTGGGAAAGCTGGTGTGAGGCATTATCACTTAAGGCAAACCCAGAGCTTCTGCCCAACTGTCAACCTTGATAAACTGTGGACCTTGGTTAGTGAGTAGACAGGGGTAAATACTGCCAAAAATAAGACCAAAGCTGCTCCTATCATCGATGAGGTGCATTCTGGCTACTACAAAGCTTTGGTGAAGGTAAAGCTCTCAAAGCATCCTGTCATAGAGAAGGCCAAATTCTTCAGTAGAAGGGCTGAGGAGAAGATTAAGGGTGTGTGGGTATGGAAGTGGGGAAGGGGGAGGTGAGCTTTGTTCTGGTAGCTTGAAACCACATGGAGGGGAGTTCATTAAATGCTCACATGTGTTTAAAAAAATAATTCAGAAAGCCGTGTATCTGAAGCAACTAATGAGAAGATACAAGGAATTACTTTAGTGATGACATGCACTGAAAAAGTTTGAATAAAGTAGTTTCCTAAATTGAACATTAATCTACCTAACATAATTTTTAAATATATGTGTACTTAATGCATACTTTAAGTAGCTATTTGACCTTCATCTCAATCCATCTCAATCCTTGAGTAGCTATTCAAATCTGTTGAAGAACTTTTTCTTGGATCCAAATCTTCTATATTCTTGCCTTTCAGTCTGAAAATCATAATTTATAAACTTCTTTTACATTTAATAACTAGTGAGGCCACTGATACCAACAGTAAAAGATAAAAGTTAAAAAAGAAGGCCCTGGTCCCCTCACCTTAGAGACAGTGTAAAACATAAAATACTTTTATACTATTTCTATTTTAAATAACACTTACGCTTGGATGAGGCTAGACAGGTCAGTTAGGCCCCCAACTCCAGCAGCAGGTCCCCCAATGGCATTTGTCATCATTCCTGACATTCTAGAATAGGCAAGAGATATATCACTGGATTGGCAAATATTCTTAACAAGTAGGATACTAGCCAAGGATAAGTCAGTTAAATATACCTACATTGTGTAGAAGGTCAAGCCAATGTGTGTGGCTTTAAGTTTCAATTGACTGGCATTCAGGGCAGTTTTATCAATTTTGCCAAAGATGTGCTTAAATTAGGAGCGTGGCAAGTGGAAGGGGGAAAATGTAATACTCTCTATATACTTACAGCTGTTGAACTTGAGGATTCTGCATTAAACTTGCTGCCTGGAATTGAAAAAAGGCATCTCTCATTAAAGATAGTTAATATTTAGGGAACTTGAATAAAGATTTAAAAAAAAAAAACAGGAATGAAAGCTAAACCATGTATGTACTAACATTTGAAGAGTTTTAAGTGTGCTATAAAAACTCATTGGGAATATAAAAATGATGTTATTTAAAAAATGGCATTTAAAATACGTTGTGTCTACGGCATGCCACCCTGAACACGCCCAATCATCTGATCTCGGAAGCTAAGCAGGATCGAGCCTGATTAGTACGTGGATGGGAGACCGCCTAGGAAGACCAGGTGCTGTAGGCATTAAAAAAGTATATATACATTGCAAGGACAAAGAGATTACAAGTAACACTATAAAGATATTGACAGCAGTATACTGATTACTACTGATCAGATAAATAAAGCCAAAGGGAAAAAGAAAAACTTTGAGTATAATTAAAGAATCTCCTACACTTGAGAGAGTCCACTTCAAAAGAGTACTGTAAGAGATGTGATCCTGCCCCATGAGGCTTAGTGTCAATCCTTCCCATAATTAAGTGGAAGGGAAATTGTATTTATATGCACATACACTTTTGAAACTTTCCATTTTGAAAGCATAAACAATGTTTTTGCCTCAAATTGGTAGTCGACAATATCATGTAAAATTCAAATTTAGTTTAAACCTTTGTAGACAGTAGTAACTCCAATAGCTGTCTCCAAAAATCCTCTTTCAATCTGTCAACCTGACCCTATTTTTTTTAAGTCACACAATATTTTTTAACCCCCACCTTTTGCAGCTAATACATGATAGTCTCACACCTTACTTTGCATCTTGAGGGCTAAGCTGATTCAAAAACTAGAAGAAATCTATTTTTTACATCCTGCTACAATAATAGCACAACCTGAGGCCTGTAAATAAGCAACAATGTTCAAAAAATGTCATAAAAACCTACAGACAGACATGTATTTGTTGATGTTTAGGTAGGAAGCCCAACTTAAATTTGACCTCAATCCTAAAACTCAAGGAGAGTTACTGAATTACTTGCAAGTTAGTCAAATGATTGTTTCTCTGGTAATAAAAACAAGTAGCTTTTTCAACACCCCATTTAGGGTCAGTGATTCAAAAATTAACTACTACTACAAAGACTTCAACTAACATTTTTAAACTACTAATTGTCACAATTCCGCTGATTGTTCAAAAGACTTCTTTATCTCACTAGGAATGAGCCATCTGTACATTTCAATTCAACTGAAGATTTAGTGGATGCCAGACATTTTTTAAGGAAGCAAAGATGAATAAGAAGCAGGACCGCACTCAGCCAGAGGTATAAAGTCACCCAAGGAGCTTTATATGCCCAGGAAACGTTCCTAACTTAGATCAGAGTTTCCACATACTGGAAGAGACCATGTGTGTTTTCAAAAAGACCTAATAGTGAATATGTTGTTTTGAAGGATGGAGTACATATATATAAGAATTACACTAACAGTTCAAATAAATTCAAGATAGAAAAGAAGAAGACAGTGCTGAAAGGAGAGCTTAGGGAACCACAATAGCCCAAATCCTCAAATCTCAATTATTAGACATTTTCCTAGGGCCATTTTCAAAGTAAGAGAGTGGTTTCTAACCTCTTGTAGATTTCCAGACCCCTATGCCAATCTGACAAAAACATGGTTCTCTCCCTAGAAAAATGCACATATTGACAAGTACACAAATTTTTACATGTAATTTGAGGAAATCAGTGGGCTTCTTGAAGTCCATCCATGGCTTTCTCACAAACAGGTACATGGGCAGATTAAAACCCTAGCTACGAAATTACATCACCACTCTGTTACCACCACCACAAAATCATCCTTATTTATTTATAAAAAGTTTTGGAATTATATAGCTTTATGGAAAACAGAGCAGAAAAGGAAATATACTCACCATACTAATGAAGGCCGGATTATTTATTAAACTAGCCATGTCAAAGCTCAATCCAGTTCCCGTCTGTAAAACAATTATATCTGATAATTATTCTAACCTCTACAATTTTATTACAATAAATTGTGAATAAAATGTTTCACTCATTTGGCATTAATAACTTACAGGACTGGATACCTCTCTTAACTTCTGTTCTGCTATTTTCAGATTTGACTTATAGGAATCATTTTCAGGGTCAAGATCTAAAGCCTTTTGATAACTTGTAACTGCTTCTTCAAATTTATTCATGGCAGTGAGGGCCAGCCTGAAAAGAATAAAGTGTAAAAGTATAAGATATATGATTAAAGAACATTAGGACATCATAAATGTAGTCAAACATCTGTATTGGTATTCAATTCAAGTCCAGATTATACCTAATTTATTCATTTTACTGTGATTCATAGAACAGTAGAATTCTAATTCCAAGATTCTGTTAAGTCTGAACTCTTTCTATCCTGCTTGCTGACAACCTTAACTGTCTTATATTAATCATATATTTAATGCTTAGAAATAAACCTTACCTACCCTTCCATTTTTAAGCCAAATATGTGGAGTAATTTGCTTTATGAATAACTAAGCTCCACAAAGATATGAGCTGACCAACAATCTTGTGGTCATATACCTCTATGATGCTAAAACCATGTTAAGGACTCTAAACTAGATTTGTGCTTTACAATGTCACACTTTCTTCCTACTTCCTAGCAGAGATGTTAAGTCACAATATCAATGTGCCATAAAAATAAAAGAGGTCGTGGGGTATCAGCTGACGGGGGTATCACATGAACAAGATGTGTGAGTTGTTAAATAGGTACAAATAGCATCCTTTACAACTCAAATAACATATTATCTCAGTCTAGAGTGAGTTATTAAATTTTGTATGTTTTCCTCTACCTAGTTAGAATTTATTTATTGGAAAATTACTTAAGAACTAAACAATATGGTATATATGGAGAGATAGTATTGAGGTTTTTATATTTGCTCTAGGTTTGTTTTTAACAAATTACTCTAATTCTTTCTTGGTTGACTTACCTCACAAACTTCCCATCTCAATAAAATATAGTGCCTAACCACAGAAAAATTTCCAGACCCTAAATAGTTTTCTACTAGTCAACCATGAAAGATATTTTAATCAGAGTCCTCAATTAAATATTTATTGAAACCAGGCACTATTTTAGATTCCCAAAGGAAAAAGGTAAAATTCTTGAGTTTAAGACAATGTCATTCTACCCGGCAAAGACAAGCAATAAATATGCAAATAAAAGAGTAATGTTAAAGAGAATGAATAGGGGAGCTGCTCAAAGGCAAACACGTTGAAAAGACCTGAAAGATGAGAAGAAACAGTCATATGAAAATCAGGGCAGGAGCATTCTAAATAGAAACAGCAGTAAACACAAAGCCCCTGAGAATGACAAAGTTGGTATACTTAAGGAACAGGACAAAGGATGATGAGGAGGGAGCATATAAAATAAAGTATGGAAAGATGCCAGATTATATAGGACCATGGTTTGGAGTCTGTATTTTATTCTGGTTGCAATGGGGTGACAAGATCCAATTTATCATTTACAAAGCTCTCTTTAGCTTCTCCACAGAAGATGTAGAAGTGGGGGTGGGGGCACGGACAGCAGGGGTGAAGAAAATGAAGGCAGGGAAACCAGTTAGGAAGTTATTACAGTATAGCCTAGTAAGAGTTACTAATTTGGACTAGGATTATAAACCAGATAGTAATCAGTGCTTGAATTCAAGATATAAGTAGAAACTAGAATTGACAGGACTTGCTGATAGATTAGATGTGTCAGGTATAATAAGTATAAAGGATTTTTTTCCCATTTTTAAAAATTGATTTAAATTAGTTTCAAGTATACAGTACATTGGTTAGACACCTATATAGTTCAGAAAATAATCCCCCCAGTTGCTCCCTCCCTCCCCTGGCCCTCCATCTAGCCATTATACTAATGCTAACCCCATCCCCACGAGCAACTATCAACTACTAATTGTACTTTTTTAATTAATGAAAGATGAAAGATGTTTTAACCTGAGCACTGGCAGGTGAATGATAGTAACATTTACTGAGATGGGAAAGATTTAAAGGGAATTAAAGTACTGTTTGGGACATGTTAAGTTTAAAATACCCATTAAATATAGAAATGGAGGTAAAAAGTTGAATATGAGTATGGCATTCAGTCATATAACCTAAGATATATAGTAACTTAAGAGATCTATCAACATACAATTGATTCTCATTATTCATAGTTATGTTCTATAAAGCCACTGCAAACACTAACTAAATAAGCAAATGCTAAACAATTGCTCTCAGGGGAAATATAAGGTTAGGTTCCCATGAGGCTCTGATCACATTTGTCAACCAATCAATACATGACCTTGTTTTATGTGTTTCTGCTTAAAGAAACCTTATTTAATACATAGTATTGATTCATTAGCTTTGAACTCATAGCCAACAGCACTTACTCATGCCTGAACAAAACATCTAATGTGTATTTTTTCATAAGGTACATTACAGCCTTCTTGCACTTAAGAACACTAGAAATATTTCAGCCTACTTTTGGGTCCATTGTAAACAGGAAAAAAGTCAATATATAAATTATATATGTATATATATAATTGTGTGTGTGTGTGTGTGTGTGGCACTAAATAAACTGCAAAAATGACACTGGTTTCAGCATGAGAGCTGAAAAAAAAAAGGCAGGACATCACCTTACCAGACTTCAGCTGAAGTCTTGCACATCGGGTAACTCAAATTTTTCACTACATTGTGAATGAACACAAAAGCACAGCGAATATTGATTTGGGGATTACAAAAAAATTTTAGCAAGTAGGTAAATTCATAAATCCAGAATCCATGAATAAAGAGTATCAACTATAAATGGAATTTATTTTTTAAGCATTTTATTTTATTAGTTTCAAGTATACAGTACATTGGTTAGACATATACTTTGTGAAATAATCCCCCAGTTGCTCTATCTTCCCTCTGGCTCTACACATAGCCATTACATTACTGCTGACTACATTCCCAATGCCCGCACACCCCATCCCTGTGACCATCTCTCAACAACTAATTTGTACTTCTTTAACCCTTCACCCCTTTCTTTCAGCCCTCCAATCCCCCAGCCCTCTGGCCATCACCAGATTGTCCTCTATATTTATGTGTTTTTGATTTATTTTGTTCTTTTTGTTCCTTAGATGCTGCATATAGGTGAAATCATATGGTATTTATCTTTCTCTTTCTGATTTATTTCGCTCAGCATAATAGCCTCTAGATCCATTCATCTCATTATAAATGGTAGGATTTCATTTTTTATGGCTGAGTAATACTACATTGTATAAATAAACCATAACTTATTTATCCAATCATCTGTTGATGGGCATTTAGGTTGTTTCCATGTCTTGGCTATTGTGAATAGTACTGCTGTGAACAGAGGGATGCATATACCTTTTTGGTTTTCTTTGGGTAAATACCTAGAAGTATAATTGCTGGGTCAAAAGGTAGATCCATTTTTAATTTTTTGAGGAAGCTGAGGCTGTTTTCCTTAGTGACTATACCAATTTACAATCTCACCAACAGTGTACAAGGGTTCATTTAACTCTGCATCCTTGCCAACACTTGTTTTTTGATTTATTAATGATAGCCATTCTGACGGGTGTGAGGTGATATCTCATTGTGGTTTTAATTTGTATTTCTCTGATGATTAGTGATCTTGAGCATCTTTTTATATGTCTATTGGCTATCTGTATTTCCTCTTGGGAGAAATATCTATTAAGGTCTTCTGCCCATTTTTTAATTAGATTGTTTGTTTTCTTGTTGTTGAGTTGTATGAGTTATTTATATATTTTGGATATTAACCCCTTATCAGATCTATCATAAGAGAATATCTTTCTTTTCTCATTCAGTAGGCTGTCTTTTCATTTTGTTGATGGTTTCCTTTGCTGTGCAAAAACTTTTTAGTGTGATGTAATCCCATTTATTTTTTCTCATTTTTTTCTTGCCTGAGGAGATATATCCAAAAAGAAGTTACTAGTAGCAATATCGAAGAATTTAATGCCTATGTCTTCTTCTAGAAGTTTTACAGTTTCAGGTCTTATGTTTAAGTCTTTAATCCATTTTGAGTCTTGTGTACAGTATAAGAAGGTGATCCAATTTCATTTTTTGCATGTATCTGTTCAGTTTTCCCAACAGGATTTATTGAAAAGACTGTCTTTACCCATTGTTTATTCTTGCCTCATTTGTCATATATTAAATGAGCATGTAGATGTGGATTTATTTCTGGGCTCTCTATTTTGTTCCATTGATCAATGTATCTGTTTTTATGCTTGTGTCATGCTGTTTTAATTAGTGTAGACTTATAGTATAATTTGATATCAGGTAGTTTGATACCTCCAATCTTCTTTCTCAAGATTGTGTGGCTATTTAGGATCTCTTATGGTTACATAAAAATTTTTGAATTATTTGTTCTAGTTCTCTGAATAATGCCATTGGTATTTTGATAGAGGTTGCATTGAATATATAGACTGCTTTGGGTAGAATGGCTATTTTAAAGATGTTGATTCTTCCTACTCATGAGCACAGTATATGCTTCCACTTATTTGTATCTTCTTCAATTTCTTTTTTCAATGACTTATTATTTTCTAAGAACAGGTCTTTCATTTCCTTGATTAATTTGATTCCTAGGTATTTTATTGTTTTTGATGCAATTGTAAATAGGATTATTTTCTTAATTTCATCATTGGTGTTTAAAATACAACTGATTTCTGAATGTTAATTAATTTCTGAATTATAATTACTGAATTCATTGATCAGTTCTAAAAGAATCTTTAGGGTTCTCTATATATAGTATCATATCATCTGCAAATAAGGACAGTTTCACTTCTTCCTTTCTAATTTGGATACCTTTTATTTTGGGCTATAGATGGAATTTAAAAGCATGGGGCAGGATGAAACCAGAAGAGAGGATAGAGAGACATAGGCAGCAGAGGAGAGGATACAACCCTGAAGTACACAATTATTTAGAAATGGTAGAGAAGGAAAAACCAATAGAGGAGACTAGGAAAGAACAGCCAGTGAAATAAAAGAAAAATCTGGAAGCATGATGTCACAGAAGCCCAAGAAATAAAGTTATTTCAAAAATAAGTTAATCATGCCAAATACTAAAAGGCAAGTAAGGTGAAGATACAGAACTAGACTTTGGCCTTGGGAAATATAGACAACTGGCGACCTTGAACAGAGCTCTTGGATGAGTGATACAGACAAATGCCTTATTAGAGTGCACTGACAAGACAATGAGAGATGATGAAGATGAGACAAGTATAGACAACTATCAGAGACTTTGCAGAAAAAGAGAAACTGAAAAATGATGTAGCTAGCTGAAAGAATGATCCAGTGGTTGGTTCTGCATGACATTTTCACATGCAGTCATTAAAACTATTAGAGACAAGAACATGTGTTATAAAAGATAAAGGAGATGACTACAAGTATAACATCCTGGAAAAGATACAAAGGGATGAGATCTAAAGCATAAATGAAGGCAATAGTCTTAGATGAGAAACCCTCCATTTTAACAGGAGAAAAAGCAATCTATGCAGATACAAATGAAGGCACATTGGTGGATGTGGAAGTAGGAAGATGAACTACTTTTCTCCTGAATGCATCTATTTTCTCAATTAAGTATAAGGCAATATCATTAGTTGAGCGTCACTATGAAAGGTGTAGTGAAATTTGAAGAGAGGAGTAGATGTGAAGCAATCACCTCATGAGATTTATGGCCTTAAACATGAAGTGAGTCTACTCATTATGGCTATATGATCTTCTCCAACAACCAATCATTCATCGTACAACTAATCATCTCTCTCCCAAGTCACAGAAATTGCAGTCATTTCCCCCCTCAACATTATATTTGTCTTCTTGTTAGTTGAGAGGATATAATATTAAGCAGGAAATTCTAAAGCAAGCCATTAAGAATACCATATCTGGTACAACTTGGCACTACTTTGAACTTACCCCATTCTCCCGTAGGCTTTGCTGTACTTTGAATCAATTGCTATTGCTTTTTCACAATCCTTTATTGCATCTGTATAGTGACCTAATTTACTCTGAGCAGCAGCCCTAAGAGAAAAAGAAGAGGTTTTTATTATAAGCAGTCTTCGAGGCACTGATTTAGATTTTTAGATTCTAATAAAACTATATTTTTCTTGTCCCAATTTGTATATCACTTCCAGTAAACATCTAAATCAAGCTAAGATAATTCTATAGTTAAATAAAAAGAAAACTCAGAAACAAAATTGAGAGAAAATATGCAGGTTGCCTTTCACTGTTTGCTTTGCCATAGAAAAGACAAATACATGAGTCATACAACTGATCTACATATTTATTGCCTTTTTAATTTGGCCAAAATGGAAACTGAAAACACTAGAGATTACTAGGGAGGCATACAGAGGGAATGATTGCTGTGAATGGCTACTCAGAGTGTTATGCTGTTATATGATCACTTTACTAGTAGGGTTAAGATCATCTAGCAAGTCTAAATTGAAAAATACCATTTAACTGTGTACCTAAATCTGGCTGTAAATTAAAGATGGCAATGTATTCCATATACTTATCAGAGATTCCCAGAGCAATTAAAGACTATTTAATCCCTTCCAGGTGACCTCTAACAAAACTTTCCTGGAATAACTGGGACCTGACAGTATAATAAAGCCATTTACTAACCCTCCACACAATCCTGAGAGTAGATAACTCTCTGTTTCCCTATCATCATGCTAACTTCAACCCTCAAGGCCATAGTAGATAAGTAGAATTTCTGTTCAACACGTACATAATTCCTTCAAACTGACAAGTCCCAAAGTGTCTCCTGCCCTGCATCTCACTACCACTCTATTCTTTCTTCAACAGACTAAAAATTTCTACTTTATTCATCCATTTAATATATCTTTTAAGGGCTAGCTAATGCTTTTCTTGGCATAATAATTGGAGCAATAATCAAAATCATATTTCTGGCCTCAATTGTGCTTAGATTCCTGGGGGCAGGAGTTGCAGAGAGCTGTCAGGCTAATAAAGAAAAGTGGTAATGAGCTCAGTTTTCTGTCAACCTTTCTTCTCATCATGACTGAGATCGTTACTTTCAAATTAAGATTACAAAATTTGAATAAAATAAATAGAGTCTCCTTTGCTTCAGTTTAAGAAAAATTAATGTGAAAATACAGGAATCAACAAATCTGTTTTGGTGGTTCGTGTGAAAAAGAGGTATGGGTTTATTTGACTGAATACTTAATACGAACTAACAGTATGACAAAGATGACCATTAAAAGAAGAGATATAGAATGTATCACTTTGAAATAATTAGAAAGAAAAAAAATGAAATAAAAATAACTCAATTAATACAATAAAAGGCCGACAGAGAGAGAAAGAGAGACAGACAGACAGACAGGAAGGAAAAGAAGTCAAAAAAGTAACAGCAGAAAACAATTCAAGTATACAAGTAATCACAAAGTTGCCTAGATAAAAGTCATTTTCTCAAGTTGTATACATAAGATATTACTTAAAATATAATAACATACAGGATGGAGTTTAAAGGGCTAGGGGAAAAAAAACAATCCGGCAAACTAAAAACCAAGCAAAAGAAAGCTGGTGTAGAAACATTAATATCAGGTATAAGTCAAAGAGCATTATTAAGGATAGAGAGTCATTATTTATTGATCATCCTTTTTAATTTAATTTTCAGGAAAATATTTACACGGCTCAGAAGTCAAACCTATATTAAAAGTCTCATCCTATGTAAGATTAGCAGGAATGAGTTAGATAGCATAGAAATGAAATTGAGACTTCAAAAAGGATTAAAAAGCAAACTTTCAAACTGAATAATACAGAAACAAATGATCCTGTCTATCAAAAAGAAAGAATTCAAGTTAGTTTCAAGCACAGTATTCTGAGTATGTATCCTCAATGAGATGAATTCTAAGGACAAAAATGTGCTAAGAAATTCTGAAGTTTGCTTAGCAGACTTACTAGTGTTGTAATATTGGTGTTGTAATACCAACTGAGGGATATTGAAGGATAGAGCTAATGAGTGAATATACTGGTGGTGGAAAGCAAGGTTTTTGCTCTGGGTGAGAAGAGATATAAGTGTAAAATGGGGGAAGTAAGGGAGATCTCTGTGACAGTGGAATGTGAATTGAAAGTATCTGTATAAATTGGTAACTTTTCAAAACACTATTTCCTAGCTCTGTCCACTGAAAAGAACTAGAAGCAATAATACTTCAGTAGCAAGGATCACCTCATGCAACTAGATCTTGATTTCTAAATACTATTCTCCATTTAAAAAAAAAACAAAACAGAGGATCCTTGTAGAAATAGCTGAGCCCACATCTAAGGCAAGAAATACAAAGCAAATCCAGGATATTTTGTTGTCTTAGAAAGCAAGACTGTTCAAAACCAAATGAAGTTATATTAAAGCACACACAGCCAGTTTAAAGGAGCTCCCACTAGCCAACTATGGGATAATTTAAGTATGAAAATTATATAGTAATTTATTATAACACATTGACTAGGGATTTATTTTTTAAAAATTCATGAGTCTATAATTATACTCAAAAAAGTTGGGTGAGAGGGAAGGAGGAGGAAAGCAGAAAGGGAAAGAAAGCTCTTCTTTACAGAAATAGATGAGGAAATATATGTAAAGGAAATGGTAAGATTAAAAAATCATTTTGTAACCATCAATGTATTTGGGAAAGATCATCAATAGATGATAAAACACTGAACATAAGATTGCTGGTAAAGAGGATATTCACATGATCTGACTCCACAGATTATTTTTAATTACAAAAGAAATAATAGAAATGGTGATCACCACCCTAAGATATCAAACTTAGAAACACCATTAATGGGACAGCCTGAAAATATGTGTCTCTTAATATAATGCAATTTATGGTATACACATAATCATTTATAAAGGTTTTATACCAAAATTTAACCTGAATGTAATCTGTGGAGGTAACAGAGATCTAGAATACAGCACATTCTATAAGATCATTGGCCTGAATTCTTCAAAATAGTCTATGTCATGAAAAACAATCAATCAAAAAAGAGATATTTTCTAGATGAAAAGAGACTACAATGACATAGCAACATGCAATTCATGAAACTTGACTGGATTCTGGAAAGAAGATATAGCTATAGAGGGTATTTGGGGGATAGTTGGAGAACTTCCCACATAAATGCTAATTTTACATATGAATGGTATGATAGTTATGTGGAGTATGTCCTTATTCTTAGGAGATATAACTTCAATAATTAGGGTCAGCAAGAAAATTATAATTACCACACACAAACATACACATACACATATGTGTATGTATGTATATACAGATATACATACACATACCCATAAAGAGACAAAGATAAAAAGATAGGGAAAATAAACATGGCAGAATGTTAATTACTACTGACTCTAGGGTATATGTATATGGGTCTTCATTGTATTACTCTTTCAGTAAGTTTAAATAGGTTGTAAATAAGTTAAATATTTACATATATAGCATGCCCCCATGTGATTGCTTCACCATTAGAAGTCTTAAATTTAGGCAATTCTCCCTCTAAAATTCACTGAATCAATTCAACTCAAACTTCTATTGAACACCTATAATGTGCTAAACTCTGAACTCAAAACCAAATATACAGAGGTGAGAAAATATATCCTGCCTTCCAATCTTTCATTGTCTAATAAGGAAATAGATATGTAAGTAAATAAATAGTATGATAAGTACAATAGCAGTTTAAAAAGAAGAGACAACATAGAGAGGTGTGGTTAACTCTAAGCAGAGTTGTGTAATAGAACTTTCTGTGATAGAAAAGTTCTTTATCTGTGCTATCCAATACAATAACCCCTAGCCACATGTGACTAAAGAGTACTTGAAATAAGCTAGTGCAACTGAGGTACTGAATTGTTTATTTTATTAATTTTAATTTACATTTAAACTGCCACATGTGGCTAGGAGCTACCATATTGGGTAGCAAAACTCCATAGAACATGGCTGGGAAGGGTGGAGGGGCATAGCGGTTGAAGAGAGAAGAAATGACGATTATCTTCCTAAGAGGAGCAACACCTAACAAGATCTTGAAGGATGACGAGCAATTAGATAAGGTAGAAATATTCTAGGCAGAGGAAGGAGTACATAAAAGCATGGAGAGATGTTCTAGCATGGTATTTTTAAGAAGTCAGTGAATTTCACATTACATGTGCATAGAGAGTAAAGAGGAATGAGGTAGGAAGAAAAGTAAAGATAATAAAGTAAAAGAAAAGAAAGAGCCTAAATTATAAAAGAGCTTATGTATCATACTGAGGTGCTTAAATTCATGTAGGTATCTGGAACTAGAGAAGAAAGCAAGAGTAAGGTGATTAATTTCATACTTTAGAAAGATCCTTTTGGCAGAAGATGAGTGGGAGTAAAAATAGAAACGAGAAGTCATTCGTTTAGCAAAAGTTAAGAACCTGGACCAAGGGAGTAGTGATGGAAAAGGAGAAGGGAACAAATGAGCTATTTTGAAGGTATATAGAAAAGGAAACAGAGGAAGATGCCCTGGCTTCGGTTACTGATAAGAGAACAAGGAATAAAGCAGGGAGAATTAGACCCAGAGAGAAGAGTGGGCGGAAAGGAAGAGGATGACTGTTTTAATCTTGATAGTTTCAACTTTAGATCACAAACTTTGAGCTAGGATAGAAACTCAATTGTGTAGCTCATAAAAGAAAGAGGAGAGGGACTGAACCTCTGAGGCCAGAAAAGGGAAGGGAATTCAGGCTACATTTGAATCTCTTGTGAGATGAAGCCAAACATTCCAAAGTCTGTACTGAATAGCAATGTGGTCTGCTCTCTGCTCCTGCTGTCTGGTTATCAGGGCATAACTAATGAAATTCCAGTAGAACAATAGAGTTAAAAGTCACCATGTTTTCAGACAACTTCTTGCTTTCTTCAACTTGTTGGAGCAAGAGCATGAATATTAAATATAGAAAATAAGGCAGAAAAAATCACAGGTATCTTACATTTCCTATACTATATATATTATGCATAAATTACAGCAAAACCTGTTCCTGAAACTATGAATTACATTGTTTTTGAAAGAAACAGATATTGAAAGCCTAAGACTATGCTAGGGGCTTTATATATAGATATAGATATAGATATAGACATAGACATAGATATATAGATATAGATATAGATATAGATATAGATATAGATATAGATAGATATAGATGATATAGATATAGATATATAGATATAGATAGATATATAGATAGATATAGATATAGATATAGATAGATATAGATATAGATATAGATATAGATAGATATAGATATATAATTACTCCTCACAACTACTCTGTGAGGTGGTTAGTATATCTCTGCTTTACACGTGAGAAAATTGAGGCTCAAAAGGTTAAGTGGCTGCCCAAGGACACATAGCTAGTAAGTGGCTAAACTGAGATTCAACTCCAAGTTCAACAAACCAAGTTCAAATCCCAGTGAATCTAATGACTACATGGTGCTTATGGAAGTGAAAGAAAAATACAAAATAATGTAGTCTCTGCTCCCATCTTTCTCAGAACCCATATTGTTTTAGCATTCGTTGGTACAATGCCCTGATGATTCCCAATATTGCCTTGTAAACTATACTCTCCAACCTAAAATGCCCTCCCCTCTCCTCTGTCTGTCCAAGTTCTACCTGTCCATCAAATCTAGCTCCAACTCAAATTCCCCATCACATGAGAGGCCTTCCAAATTCTTTCCATTACACTCTTTCTCTTTCCTGTAAATCTTCTATTCCATTCATTGCCTCAGTCATTCAACCATCCAACCATGCCAGAAACATGAGATTATCATGGGTAAAGTAATGTACTCCGCAACAAGATTGCACAAAAAAATAAATAAATAAGAATACTATACTGTTTAGGGACAGAAGACATAGACAACTAATTAATTTAATATGAAATGTCATTTCATCTTATGAAGTACTTGAAAATGTTTTAGACCTGTACTCAATCATTTGTTGTTTTATGTATAAAGTGTTAATGTGAGTGCTTGGTCACTTCAACATCACTGGAAATTTCTTGTACTTCTATAGTCCTCCTTGGATCCTGCAAAAATTAGGTGAACTCCTGTGAGGTACAGTGCTATAGGTTCTATAGTAATAGTAAGGGATTCTATATACAAATAGATACAAGATCCAATTTTGGCCCTTTACCTGAAGAAATAAAATAAGTATGCCTTTAACTATAAGATAAGGCAGAATATATGATAAACTTATATAAATGTTACAAATTGTGGTAAGTGCTAGGGGTATAGAAAAAAGGAAAAATAAATAACAGGCTTTCAAGGAAAGACTTAGGTGTTCCTATTGTCTAAGCTGAGTCTAAAACATCATTAGGATCCAAAATAGAAGATGAACAGTAGAAGAGAAAGATTCATGTTTAAGAAACGTGCCAACTAATCATTTCCTAACATATAAAAAAGTGACTTCTATAAAAAATAAACTTTGGTTCATCCTAGTGAGTTTAATGTGAACAATATTTTGATGAGTAATAAAACTATAAAAATTAATATCAAAAGGAAGATTTAGATCTGCAAGTCTGAGCTTCCAACTCTTGGCAGCCAACTAGCTAAGAAAAATAACAAGGGGCAGCTGGCAAGATTATAGAATACTGAGATGTTTATAGCTAGAGCCTAAAAGAAATAATGTATATCAAATATACAAGTAAAGTTTTCTAATTATTTAATATTGAATGCATGCTCTATTACTGAACTCAGGGGAAAAGATACTATTTAAATGCAAAAGAGATATATAATCATTGATTTCTTAACAATAATTAAGTGAAAAGCAAGTGTGTATATTTCCAAGAATCTCATTTAATACAGCACTAATGAACTTATTATTAATGAACCTTATTAATGAACCTTAATCTCACTAAAAATAACTAACTACTTTATTTAAACTCAGGTTTACCATACTCATAGTTAAAGGTGTATCACTTATTGTGCTTTACAAATAAGCAATTTTGGGGTAAAATTTTATCTAGTCATAACATTTTGTGACACTGTTAAATGTATTTCAATATTTCATATGCTAAATTAAAATGTTATATATATTCATCTAATTATATTGAATGAAATTCAAATAAAACCACAGCTTGGAGAATTCATTCTCTCTAAATTATATGGATTTTTCTATTTTTCTGTGCTAGATTTTCAGAATAGATTAATAAAGGGAATTTTTTGTGAAGAAAGAAAATGTAGTTTTCCAGTATGACCAACTAAATCCATATGAATTTAACTCTTATGCAAATTATAACTATAAATTATAAAACAAAACAAAACAAAACAAAAGGATAACTAAAATCAGCCCAGGTGACCACGAATAGGAAATGGCTAAGCAAACTGTGGTATATTCAAATAACAAAATACTACTGAGCAATAATAATAATAAAAGAACCACCACTGATACATAGAACAACATGGCTTAATCTCAAAACCATTATGCTGAGCAAAAAAAAGTCTCACACAAAAGAATACGTATTGTATGATCCCTTTTATATGAAATTCTAAATGAGAACAAACACCCTATGGTGGAAAAAACAAAAACAAAATAATGGTTGCCTCTGATAAGTGTTTTAGACAACTGACTCTAAAGATAAACAGACAATTGACTCCTCCTGGTCAATATCTTGCTAGGGGTTTTGAGTTACATGGGTGTATGCATTTGTAAAACTCAGTAAAAGTAGCTAAGATTTGTGCGTTTTACTGCATGTAAATTTTATCTCAAAAGAAAAAAATGTAAAATTTTGAACTCTAATGATTTACATGCTAAAGTATTTATGGGGAAAGTGTACTGATGGGTGCAATTTACCTTGAAATGCATCAAAAATACAATGAATAATGAACAGAAAGGCACAGAAAGATGAATAAATATGGAATATAGCAAATGTATTAAAATATTAATGGCAAAATCTATGTATGAGTATTCACTGTAAACTTCAATTTTGAAAATTTTCATTAAAAATATTACAAATAAAAAAAGGAAAATGACACTAAATTAATTCAGAACAAGTCCTATCAAACTAACATAATTTCCTTTATATTTTAATAGAATTACTCCACCAGTCCAGACAATTAACAATATATTTGGACCCAATAAATTTGGATTCTCTTTATATTCTGATCAAGGCAAAAACAAACAAACAAAAACATCAGATTGCACAAATAATAATAGTAATAGCTACTACAGTATACAACATTCTTTACTGGACACTTTTCTAGCACTTCATTTGTATTAACTATTTGATCTCCACAACAATTCTATCAGGTAAATACTATTATCCACATTTGACCAATATAAAAACTGAGGTATTGATATGAAATCTGCTCAAGGTCACATAGGTAGTAAGTGGCAGAGCCAGAAATTAGAATCCAAAGAATCCCAGCTCTTAACTACTTCCCTATGATTGTTCGTTCAGTTGACTTCACAATTGACATAATGTAATAGCAGTCTTCTCAAGGCTGTGGATGGCAAAAGCAAACATATTCCCTCACAAATTATTCAAAGAGATTAAGAAGCATATAAATGAGAGACTGTAGCAAGACAAGATAAAATTCTACAAGGATAAGATAGGAGATCCTGCATTTGAATTCAGACAACCAGGTTTACCTCCAGTGACAACACTGTTACATAACAGGTGTTTGGCAAGAAACTGTCAAATGAATGTATGATTGAATGATAAGATACAGAAAATGCATGAAAAACAAAGACAAGTTTTAAAAAACAAAAAGCAAAATATGAATTTACTAAATTATGCTACAAAATGCTGATGTATAATTATGTTACCTGGGAGTAGGTTAAACAAGAGCCCTACAAGACTGTTTTGTTCAGACCAATGCCAGATATGCTGTGTTAACTTTGAGGAAGTACACAGTAATAGATACAGGTGAACTGGAACAAGTTAAAAGCAAAAGTATAAGACTTAAAGCTGCACTATCTAAGACATAACTGAAAAAGCTACAAACATTTAATGTGAAGATAGGAACTCAAGTGAATGTAGTAGAAAACTTCAAAATGTCGGATACTGTGATAAAAAAAGAAGAAACATGCATATTCTGTAATTGTCCTTCAGAATAAAAATAAAGCTAACAGAGAGAAGCTACAGGAAATTCAGTGTGAATATAACGAAGGCTGTTCTAACATATAAAACCACAAAAGAAACGTACAAGAAGAAGGGATTATCTCCGAAGAGTATAAATACCCTAAATACGATAAAAATAACTCTATGAAAGATTAGACCAAATTAACTTAAAATTCTCTTTCAAATCTAACAACTTGCTATATAATAGAAGGTCATTTCTATAAGGCTCTGTTATAAAAAGCTTCAGATTGATTAAAATATTCATATCAGTCACCAAAATAGGCTTGAAATGATAAAATTTAAATGTAAAGGAAAAAGTCTATGAATGTCAAGTCTATAAATGCGGAGAGCGTTAAAGCCTAAAAACACTGGAGTAAAATTTAA
The DNA here is from genome assembly GCA_030015415.1 of Cynopterus sphinx. Taxonomy (NCBI): domain Eukaryota; kingdom Metazoa; phylum Chordata; class Mammalia; order Chiroptera; family Pteropodidae; genus Cynopterus; species Cynopterus sphinx. The sequence goes on from CM057379.1 coordinate 35,575,686, forward strand.
AAAAAAAAAATTTTTCTATATGAATATTTTGAACTTTTACATATGAAAAACATTACACAGCAAACAATAAACTGTGCAATTAGGACAAAAGGATTATATCTTTGATATAAAGCTATGCTGCCTAGTATAGTAGCCATGAGACACATGCAGCTATTTAAATTTAAATTAATGAATTTAAATTGATCTTAAATTAATTAAACATTAAAAATTTAGTTTATCAATTGCCCTACTCATATTTCCAGTGTTTAACAGCCACTGTGGCTAGTGGTTACTGTACTGGACAATTCAGATACAGAACATTTTCATCATGGTGGACAGTTGGATTTGAACTTTAATATTTAAAACAATAATTTAGTGCAGGGAATTCATTACATAGCTGATAGAAGAGCTGAGGTGCCAAACGGGGTTGTGCAACAACCCAGAGATTAGCAGGAAATCATTACTCCCTAAAACAGAGAAGTCCAGAACCCAACATGGCCTGGCAAAATCTGGGACCATAGCATGTATCTTGGGTAGGAGCTGGAGACAAGGATAAGAAGCAACCCCTGGTGGATAAATACCCTGATATAAAAAGGGAGGAAGAAATACCCCAACTTCTCCCTTCTTTCTGCCCTCTAACTTCCTGCCAGGACCTCCCATGGCTGAACCCAGGCAAAACACAGGTGACAAAGGAGCCTGAAAAATGCAGCCTGTAGGGGTCAGACCCCTGTTAGAAAGGACAGAACAGGGAAAGAAAGAAATAGTATATGATGAAACAGGCTAAGTAAGGCCTAGCACAAGCACAAATAGATAATTTAGGGGGGAAAAAAAACACAAATGGCCAACATTTTTTTCTAACCTCACCAGTAATTAAGTATAAATTAGAACAATTACTATTAAAATAATAATATTAACAATAATAAATAATAATTCAAGTACTTAGTGCTGATAAGGGTGTGAAACATAACAGATACACTCACTCATAGAGAGTAATTAATTTTCAAAATATTTCAAAGAAACGAATAATTTTCTAGATGTTTATATTTAGACCTCCTGAGTGCATTTCCAAGGACAAATCTTTAGTCTAAAAAAAAATAGAAAATAATTTTAGAAACAAAGATGTTCATTGCAGCTATGTAGTAGTGAGAAAAAGTGGACAATCTCAGCATCTGCCAGTAGGTCAACAGTTAAGTAATTTAAGGTACATCTATCCATTTAGTAAAAAAATCATTGAGTGTTTGTCAGCCACAATGCTGAAGTTAGAAATTTTAAAAAGATTAAGAAGTAACAGTAGACTAATTTATTTAAATTTAAATAATGTTTATGAAGGATTTCAAAAAAGAAAGATATGTTTATGATATGCCTGGTGAATAAAGCTGAATCTAAAATTAATTACACTTACATAGAATAAAATATGCCAAAAGGTTTGTAACAGTGGGTACCTTTAGTGGTAAATTTATGAGATTATTGTTTTTGTTCTTTATATTTTTCTGAACTTTCAAAACTTTCTAAATAAATCAATTTTACAGTTCTTCAGAGATATTAATACAAATATTTTAGAACAAATAATGCCACAGTAGTGCCAGTTTACCTGTTGCAATAATAAACCGCATTATTTGGATCCAATTCTATTGCTTGTGTGTAACAATCTATTGCAGCAGCATAATTTTCTTCTTTCATGTGGTTATTTCCTAAAATAATTAGTAAGTATAATAAGTACAATATATAGAAAAAATGTAAGAAATTTTATATTTCATAAATGAAAAAAAATTAATCACAGAAACTATAGTAATGAAAAGGTCAACAACATGATTTTTCAGTCACAGACGAGATAAATTTTATACTGTACTATAGAGCACATATTCCTTAGCCTTCGGTATATTTTAACAATGCAGAGTATTAAAAAAATTAATGTCTGTATATCTTATAAAATTCAGGTTTCAGTTAGTGAGTAAATGCACAATTGTGATTATCTCAGGGCAAAATCTAACCTCTTCTCACATTCTTTGTTTTCCTCTCCTTCGTTTCAGAGCGGCCCCACCCCATCCCTCCATAATCACCACCTTAGTCTGGACTTGGTCTTGCACTCCTTCCCTGTCAAAATATACATCTGCTGAGCAACCGAGCGCTCAGGACTCTGCCACGTGGGTATGCTGGTAAAGCTACTCATGCTAGGATGTTATTGATAGGTAATATTTTCATGTGCTATCCCTTCTATACATAGATTCTTTGTAGAAGGAGATTATGAAAGATTAATTTCTAGAAAGACAGAGTTTCAGACACTATGGCTAGTCTACAGGGTACTGATTTTCCAGAAGAAGATCTACATATACACTGCAATAATCTAACGAGGTTAACAACTGGTCAGGAAAATAGGGATTTCTTGTGGCTATCTTTCATATTCCATTAAGCAGAAGAAAGTTTCCTGCTCACTTGTAAGAACCAATGTTAAAAATTAAAAATTTTAAGACACTAGGATTAGGAGAAAAGATTTACAACTGGAAAGCCTCTATTATTCCTTCCAGTTGTCCCTAAACCAGAAGCTTTCCTATTACTCTACTTTTTTAACAGATCATTAGCTGCTTGATGAGAGAAGGAGGGTGCTGGGAACAGAAATAGGAAGATTAAATTAAATGCAGGTAGATAAAAGCATCTAAAATCATACTGCAAATTGAGAATCAGAAATGAATACAAAGAGGAACTGCTCATGAATACTGTTTCTTTTGGTAGTAATAAAAATGTTCTATAATTATGGTGATACCCACACAATTATGAATATACTAGAAACCAATAAATTTGTATACTTCAAAGGAGTAAATTGCATGATATATGAATTACAGCTCAATAAGGCTCTCTTTTAAAAGTTAAAAAATTTAATTTTTCTCCACATGCCCAAAAAGAAATGAATATAAAAATTCTGAGACAATTAAAAGGATGACATAGCTTTTATGATTGAGCACCTAGTTAACTACATTAGCCTAAGTACTTAAGTAGATTTACTTCTTCCACATAAAAAGATTTACATTTCCTGAGGTATTGGAATTTCCTTGTTGCTGTTGGGTCTTTTTCTCTTGGGGTGGCATTTTATTATTATTATTATTATTATTATTATTATTATTATTATTATTAAAACCTATTGCATGTCTTTTCCTGTAAATTACCTCAAATGTATAGATACATAATGTCTATATACATAATATATAGAAATATGGGCATTGTACAACACTTTACAGAACATGGTACTCTCCTATAAAATTGTCTCCCTTAATTATTAAAACAACCATATTAGATATGTCTATACCTCTGTGATGTGTCAGGGAATAACAACTATGACCCCTTCTTGGGGTCACCTGATCATACTGTACATCTTCAGAAGCAAAACATACAAAAAATATTTGAAAGCAACTTTCCAGGAAGGTACTCGTTGGCTAGGAGACATAATTAACACAAATAAGAGTAACATGCAGCCCAGACATACCCTATGCTAGACAATTTACCATGGCCATTGTTTTCACACAACAGTAACTTATTTATTAAAATTAAGAATATTTCAATAGTCACTATTAGAAATTTTAATGACGTAGTAATGGAATGTGCTAGCTAATAAATACTTAAGTCAAATGCCATATATATGCATTAACAAATTTCAAAGAACTCAAAAACACTAAATATATGAAAGTTAAAATAATACTGAAAATTATTTTCACCTTTTGATTAAGAATAAAAAAGAATTTGGGATCCTAGAGTATACATGGCGAATACAGCTACAAATAATCACCCTTAAGTTACTTGTTTTGCAAGTTTTATGCATGACAGATCTGCTTCTCTTGAAGCAAGCTACATTACCCAAAGTTATTCTATATTTTCAGGCTTCTTCCCTATCACATTCATTTCTGATTCACAAATGCCATATGAAATTATGGTAGTGTGAACCAGAATCTTATTGATTGACAAGAGTCATTTTCTTCAGTTTCAGAAAGCTTTACTAAATAAGTAATTTTTCTACAAAATATTCACCTTCATCTTTTAATTGGTCAGCTTTTCCCACATCTTCAGGCACTGAGTTTGAGAGAGGCAGAATATCATTCTGAAATAAAATTAAATAAAAATTAATATATTTCCATTTAGCCATATTAGGAGTAACCCAGAGAACTATAAGTAAAGTAATTAGGAATTACCCATATTACAGTAAATCACCTGTAGTTCTATGTTATAAAATCTAATATCTAAATAACAAAAGTGTTACCAAAAAATAAGGGGAAACTTATTTCATATACTTTTATTAGAAATATGAAAATATAGAATTTTTCTAGAAGGTAATAGGCCACTGGGAATCAAAAAAATTTTACTTCTTTTTCTATACCTAGAAATCCTTCATGAACAAAATATGAAATCAGTATATAAAGAATATTAATAGAAATATGTTCATAGGATTGTTTATATTAGTGAAAATTTTGAAACATAATGTTTACTATCCTAAGAGATACCTACTAAGTCAAATAAACAGTTTACCAAAAAAGGCATTTATTACATGATTCTGTTATTTAAATATTGCACACACACATACACACATATACAGGTTGAAAAATAAGGCTGGAAAGGTGTATGCAAAAGGTTAACAGTAGTAATATTTGGAGGTAAAATTTTCAGTCTCTTCATACCTTTCAATATTGTCCAAATTTTTTTAAACGACATGCATATATTAATTTTATCAGAAAATAAAAGAATAAAATTCCTGTTTTTAGCATGTACTATCATCCTCAAACCTCTTTTGCATTAATGATGTTCAAACAAAAGGTGCTTGTGAACTAAATGAAAATTTAGAAATACCTTGAGTGACACTGAGAACACAGTGTATTTTTCCATTTCTGAAAGATCTTTTTAAAAATTGTGTTGCTTTTAAATTTAACTCCGAAGTTCATAAATAAGTCTATAGTTTTCAATAAAGCATAATTTATAGCCAATATATCTATGTATTGTATTTATAAAAAACCCAGCATTACCTTTTTCTTGACTAAAGTTTCAATAAACTTGATAGCTCTAACATTGGAAATATACTTTGCTAATTACACACAAATATTCACAAATACAAAATTGCTGATAAAGTACTTGAGTCCTGCTTATTTTTTAAAAAATCTTTCTCTACCAAATGGTTTTTCTAAACTTAAAAGTATTAGGATAAAAAAAAACTATAGGATCAATTTCAGAACCTTTATAAATAGAAGTCACTACTTAAAACTGACATAGTCTCTTAAGATGTAAGTGTACTTCAAAGATGCATCATTGTCCTGCAGTACTTGCTTTTAGGGTTCCTTCTATGTCAAATTTTCTAACAAGCCAAAGCAGTTTATGCATGGGAAAAAAAAGTGACTTCTGAGGGTCAGAAAAATGGCATATTGAAAAATGGATTATGAAAAGATATTGCATGACGACTGATGGTATTGTGCTAAATGGAGTGAGTCAGATAAAGACAAATGCCATATGATTTCACATACATGTGGACTCTAAAGAAAAAAATAAACAACAACAACAAAAACAGAAACAAACTCATAGATATAGAGAATATTTTGAGGGTTACTAGATGGGAGGTAGTTGGGGGTTCAATGAAAAAGGGCAAAAGGATTAAGAAGTACAAATGGATAGTTACAAAATAGTCATAGAGATAAAAAGTGTAGCATAAAGAATATAGTCAATAATATTATAATAAATATTTAAGGGGGTTGAGAGGGACTAGGTTTATTGGGATGATCATTTTGTGAGTCATTTAGATCTCCAATCATTATGCTATACAACTGAAACTCATGTCATTGTATGCGATTATAATTGCAAAAACTCATTTAATTGTATACTGTAAATATGAGCAACTGTCTATATCAATTAAGCTGTAAAAAAAAAGAAAAAAAGGATCATAATCCATGCTGTCTTCTAAATACTTCTGAATTAGTTTAATAAAATTGCCAAAGCCTTACAACTTTTAAAATGAATTCTCATATTAATTAAATGCATTTGAGCTCCTCATAATGTAGAGATGAGTATTATTTACTTTGCATAAAAGGAATAAATCCATTTAGTATATAAATTAGGGGGAAAAACAGAAAAGCAGTATTCTAAAAATAAAGTGGCCAATGTAACAACCAAATACATTTGAAGAGACAATTTCTCTAATTATAACAATCTTAATGCTGCTTCAGACAAGTTTTAGACTTTCCCTGCCCTACTCTGCTAACAAACACATATGTAATGAAGCCACAGCTGTTGAAAAGGACTACTAAAGGATTGATACCACAAATAGTACTGTACAGATATACAATGGAGCCAGTTTCAAAAAACTATATTTTAAAAATAGTAAGCAACAAATTTTTACAATTAAATACAATCAGAGAGAAAATAGCAAAAGGAAAAAAAGAGCTCTGTTTAAACAGTGTAAAAGTCAATTTGAACTTTCTGGAAGATAACAAAAGTTCTGATCTCTTCAGTATCAGGTGCAGCAGTGAGAGGAGCTAAAAAGCAAGTAAATCCAAGTGCTGTCTCAAGCACAGACCGCTCAGGAATCTAGGTGTAAAGGTTGGCTTCAGCCATAGCCATATCCAGCCACTGAAACGGGGTTCCCTAAGGAGGCCACAAGCCCAGACAATGAAAGAACTCCAGCAACCAAAAGAAAAAAGGGTGAATTCTCTGTTAAGGAACACAGACATGCCACTGTCCTTTTACATCTTGTCATATAATGCAAATTCATCTGCTTGACAAATTCATGTATAGCTATATAAAAAAGAGGGAGCAGTTTAGTGCCAAATTACTCATGAGATGCCAAATGTAATGTAAAAACACATGGAAGATCACTCTGGGGCCCTGAACTCATTAATCCTACACTTTTCCAATCTCATGGTCCGTGATTCCTGCAAAGGCCAAAACCAGAGACCATGGAAACAGTCCTCAAGAGGAGGAATCATAAAGCCTGGGTTTCAGTCTTAGTTTTGCACATCGACCCTGAACCTCTCCCTGTTTCAAAGAGCCCCATCGATGGCCAGATTTAATGAAATCTGCTTCAAACTGACGATTCAATTTCTAATTAATCTATTTCTACAGGGTGATTTCCTAAATGTTAAAACTTACATAAAAGAAGGTGAGAGGACGAGAATAGCTACTAATACAAAAATCCTAAAAACATTAAAAGTTATATTTTAGGTCCCAAATCATATCCACATGGACTATCTATCTCCCTATACTCAGAAAGAAATTAGTTACTTATAGGCCTAGCCCCTCAAATATTAACAATCCAACATACTATTGTAGTGATTCTTAAATCAGATAATGAAAAAACAATGACAGCTTACCTTACAGAAGGAATTTGTGAACATTTCTGTCAGGGGCTGTGAAACGGCTAGATGTGTATCTTCTGGGCTGATTTTAAAAACCGTCTCCAAGCACTGAATTGCAACTTGAAATAAATTTTAATAGTGAAAAAAAAATTAGCAACCTAAAAAAATGAAACATTTTTTTTCTGGTAGAAATCTGTACTCTTGCAATCTGTGGTAATTCAGCATTTATGATCACAGACTAGAAAACCAAATGGTTCAGCTGAATGGAGATTTCTGTTTATAGACCAGCTATTGAGGGAAGACAACTTGATTTCTTATTCCTCACTTCAAAAATAAATGTTACCCAGAATATATTTTCTCAATATATGTATTACATTACATCATGTTCTTGTTGAAGAAAGTCACCAAGAGCAACTTACTCTCCAGTACCAATACCTGATTAACCACCAATGTCATAATGCCTAGAATAAAACTAAAAAATATTTATCTTTTATTTTTAATGTGAGAAATAGAATTCTCAACATGATTAAAAATGGTAATAGAAACAATCTCCAGCACATAGGAAGCACTAAATATGAATCCTGGTATACTTACTTATGTGAAGATAGGTTGGCTTTTAAAAATTCATTCATGCATGCAAATTTACCAGGTACCCATGTGTAAGGTGCTATTCTAAGGTAGTAGAGATACAAACAATTAACAGACAAAAATCACTATCCATTTAATAATTAAATATAAGCTTACATTTAATAGAAGGAGGCAAACACAGTAAGTAAACTACATATCTTGTGAAGTGGTGATAGGTGCCTCATCTCCATTTGTATGGCTAGGATATAGACTGGGTGAGAAGACACATGGGAGATTATGCTAGAAAGGAAGTCTGTAGGCGGATGATAAGGCACCTTAAATAACATTATTTGAAGATGTGAATTTATGCAAAGGGAAAATGGAGAGCCGTTAGAGAATTTATTTTAGGAGAATAACATAACTGGATTTGTGTTCAGAACTAAAAAATCTGGTAGGATTAGAGAGGGGAGGAACTGAGGAAGAAAATGGAAGCAGAAAGCCAGTGGGTTCCTATTTAAATGATCTAAACAAACAAGGAGTCTGAACTAGGGTGATAACAGTGAAGAAAGCATGTCTGGTCCTCTCTACAGTACCCATTGAGGAGAACAGGGGCAGGGTCTTGTATTCATAGTGCTCTTCTTCAAAAAGGAATCCTCTCCTTGCTCCACAAGATAAGAATGTAGCCAAAACCTCCAGTACACTTCCAGATGATGTAGAATATTCACTTACTTATTTGTGTGTGTCTTTTATCAGATATAGTGTGTATTAATTGTAGCACTGAGGAAATTAGCTGTCACAGAAGAAATATTATTACTTTTACTATCCATAGAACAATTCTCAGAAAAAAAACTGCATAAGCAACTAAGTTACCAACTGCAAAAAGTCAAAGTGTCTTTTCGACAGAAAATAATGTTTATTATCCTTCATTCTCTCCCTTCCTATTCCTGCCAAGCAGTTGTTCTTATACTTCAATTGTACTTGCATTAAAAATATTGGGCCACAAGTAAATAGCATCTCATTGCCATTTAGACAGTTAATTACAATAATAATAATAATTAATAAAAAATAAAAATAAAATAATGTATATGTATAGCTATATATTTATTCTTGATCAACACCTTTCCTCCCATATCAGATCAGTCATCCTTTCCTGTGCCATGTAGCATATATGTTTCCATTATTGTACTTATCATACTATGTTATATGCACTCAAATTTCTGTCTCCCATATTAGACTGTCTCCTTGGATATAAAGCCTACATCTTATTCATCTTTGACTTTAATAGAGTCTGGTAAATAGTAGATGCTCAATACAATTATTCTACTTCTTTGTTAATAGTGCAAGTAATACTTTAATTTCAGAAAAAATAAAAACAATAAAATCTGTGGAACAATTCTCTCCAAAAAAAAAAAAAAACAGTAATTCACAGACACATGAAAGATGGATAGAACCCAACCAAGCCCTTAATAAAAACCAGAGTATGACATTTCAGAGCTAAACACCAATGGAACACTGACTAAACACCATAAGCTAAAAATTATGGTGAAAAGTCCATATGGTGTCTGTGAGGGATTTTTATATTCTATCTTGCTGAACAATCCAATCCAGCTACTTTATTTCTGCTGCCACTAGCCTTAGAACACAGACATGGCACACACGCAACACAATTAAGTATCATTAAAGGAGGTGGCTGTTTTATTTTGTTTTAAACACAATTGTTTGGGTTTTGTTAAAAACCACTTTACTGAAGTATTGTTAATCAATAAAAAGCTATACATGTTTAATGTATACAACTCAGTGAATTTAGGGATAAGTATACATCCATGAAACCATGGCCAAAGACATCCATTACCTCCCAAAGTTTCTACTCACCCCTTTTTTACTGTGTGGGAGAGCAGTAGATAAGAACACTTAACATAAGACCTAACCTCTCAGCAAAATTTAGCTATATAACACAGAATTGTTAGCTATAGGCACTGTGCTGAATAGTTGGTCTCCAGAATTTAAGCTGCATAACTGAAACTTTGTACCCTTTGACCATCACCTCCCCATTTCCTCTTCTCTCCAGCCACTGGCAACCACCATTCCATTCTCTGCTTCTAGGAGTTTGGCTATTTTAGATTCTACATATAAGTAAACACAATTTTTTGATAAGTAAACCTACTTGCCAAAATGTTTATTCTAGTCTTCCTCAGTAGCTCATGTTTAGAGACACAGCCTTGGAACCCAAGATTATCTCATTATCATTATTAATCCAGCCACACAAAAAAGATCAAATAACCTGAGTGCAATAATTTAGCTTATTTTTACCTCAAGATTATGATTTATGAAACAGAGATTATCACATTTGATCCTCCTTTCATGACTCTATACTCAGGCATAAGTCATAAAAATCTAAAGAAATAGTATATATAATTACTGTTCTACTTTAACACTAATTAATATGTCCATTTGATACTAATGAGGAGGACAAGTGAAGAACCTCTTCAATAATACCATGTCCCATCTGTATAGTACATTATTCAAAAGTTTTCATATGTATGTACCTGCCATCGCTGATTCTAATTCTCTTAACAAATCCCTTAGATGGAGAGTGGGTAGACAGCTCCATCCAATAAACTTAGAAACTAAGATACAGACCAACTAAGTGATATGCCCAGAATCACTTAATTCAATTCATCAATTCAATATTTATTGGGCACCTACCATGTATTGGATACTTTTCTAGATGCTTTGGACACACCAGTGACTATAACAGAAAAAGTCTCTGACCTTTGGGGGGCTGACATTAGTGGAGGATGGAGAGGTAGACTATAAACAATAAACAAGTAGAATAGGGCAAGGAGGATGGGAGTGTGGGCAGTAGAGCAGGGAAGCAGGCTGCAATTAAATAGAGTGTTCACGGTATGCCTCATTCAGAAAAGAGGTTTGACAAAGACCTGAAGGAGATGGGAGCATTTCCATTATCTGGGAGAAGAACATTCTGGCAGAGAAAACAACTATAGTAAAAGCCCACAGGATAGAGAAGTTGATGCATGCTGAGAAAGGGGAAGAGAGTTTGTGAACTATATATCACAGAAGTCCAAATTATATAGAGTCTTTAGACAATGAATAAGTTACATGAAAAGTCACTGCAAGATTTTAAGCAGAGAAATGACAGAATCTGACATACTCTGAAAAGTTCACTGGTGGCTGTGTTGAGAATAGACAACAAAGTGGCAAAAACCAGTTAGAGGCTATCACAGTAAAATAGATGAGAAATATTTATTTCTATCCAGGGGTGATATCGGTGGAGGTAGGAAAAAGTGGTCGGACTCTATACATATTTTATAGTTACAGCCCACAAGATTTACTGAACAATTACATGCAGAGTCTGAGAAAAAGAGAAGAGTCCAGAATGATGTGAAAGTTTTGGGCCTGAGCAACTGAAAAGATAGAGTTGCCATCAACTGAGATAGGGTGGTTGTGGACAGAACAGATTTTGGGTGGGAGGATCAGGATTTTGGTTTTGGAAATGTTGAATTTGAGGTGCCTATGAGACATACAGGTGGAGATATCTAGAAGGCAGCTAGATATAGAAGTCCAGAGTTCAGAAGAAATGCTTGGGCTGAAAGTATATATTTGAGAGATGTCGGCATATAAATAAAGAACATTTAAGGCCATGAAGCTGAATGATATCACCAAAAAAAAAAAGTAGGTGTAGATCATGAAGAGAAGAAGATTAAGCACTGGACATTGGGCACTCCAAGTCAGGGAAAAGAAGAGAAACCAGCAAAGGAGACAGAGAAGCAGCAAATGATGAAATATGAAGAAAATCATGAGCATATGAGGTATCCTGAAAGCCAAATGAATAAAGAATATGAGGGGGAAAGAATGAAAGAGTGATCAGCAAATTTATCCATGGTAGCTGATCAGATGAACACTGAGAACTGACCATTGATAAATAACACAGAAACTACTAATGACCTTGATAAGAACAATACAGGTAGAGAGGTGGTAGCAAAAGCCTATCTGGAGTAGTTTTAAGAAAGGAGAGGAGAGGAATTAGAGAAAGCAAGTACAGAAAACTTATTCAAAGAGTTTTCCTGCAAAAGGGGTCAAAAAAAATTAGGCAGTAGTTCAGGGGGCACAAGGATAGTATGCCAAGAGTAAGTATTTGTTGTTGCTTTTTTTAAGAAGGGAGAAATAATATAAAGTTTATATTGTGTTGTGAATGATCCACTGAAAGTGAAAATTTGCTGATATAAGATGAGGGTAGAATAACCAGAGTTATACCCAGGAGTAGGTATGACATGATGGGATCCAGTGTGCCAGTAGAAGGGTTCCATTTAGAAAGGATAATTGTAGTTCATCTATGGTGTCTTTGTCTGTTTGGGCTACTATAACAGAATGCCATAGTCTGGGTGGCTTATAAACAACAGAAATTTATTTCTCATATTTCTGGAGTCTGGGAAGTCCAAGCTCAAGGTGCCAGCAGGTCTAATGTCTGGTGTGGACCCATTTTCTGGTTCACAGATATCACCTTCTCCCTGTGACCCTTCATATGGTAGAAGGAGTGAAGGAGCTCTCTGGCACTTCCTTTATAAGGTAACCAATCACAATCTTGAGGGCCCACCTCCTAATACCATCACACTGGGCATTAGACTTTAACATGTGAGTTTTGGGAGAATGCAAATATCTAGTCCGTAACACATGATAACAGTTAGGCAGACAGGCAGGCACAGTATGTGAGTATAGATGCTGGTGGGTGGGTAGATGGGGCAGAGAGAGTCTGTGGAAGCTTTCTTATTAATTCGATTTCCTCAGTGCAGCAAGTAGCAAGGCATTCCTCTAAAAGTGAGTACAAGGAAGATTTGGAATTTGAGATGACATAAGAAAGTGTTAAAGTGGTCATCTAGGAGAGCAAAAGTATGACCTTATAACAGAATGTGATTACCGGACAGCATTAAAGGTCTCCGTGAGGATTAAGGTCAGTCATGAATTTAAAGTGGGATCAGTCAGGAAAGTACATGTTTTGCTCCATTTATATACATATTTACATGGATAGGGGCAAAGGGTAAATGAAGAACTGGATTCAAATAAGGTTGGGTTATGCAAGAAAAGGAGGGATATACAAGGGTATGATTATAATGTTTGACCATGGAATTTAAACTGGGTATGGAGTGGGGTGTGAAAAGGTAAGGAGTCAAGAGATTGGAGGGTGGGAGGATTGGTTGAGGAGGGATTCTAAAGGGTATGAGCTGGAAAGACTGGCAGGAGTGGTCAGGAAGTGAAACATTTAAGATAGAGATTATGGAGGAAGTGCAGTTTATATAATGACAAGGTCTAGGCAAGAGTTTCTCAGCCTCAGCAGTACTGACATTTTGGACTAGAACATTTTTTGTTGTTGAGGGCCGTCCTGTGCATTGTAGCATGTTCAGCAGCATATATGGCCTCAAACCACTAGATAATAGTAAAACCAGCTCCCTAGCTGTGACAATCAACAATGTCTCCAGACACTGCAAAATCACCGAGTTGAGAACCACTGGTCTAGGGTCTAACCAAGAGAGTGAATGGCTGAAATCACTGAGGAAAATAGTTCAAGAAACTGAGGAGAGCCAAGGGAACTGGAAGAATCATCTATGAGTATATTGCAATTGCTAAGAATTAAAACAGGCGTAGTGCTAGAGAGAGTGACAGTGAGCAGGAGCTACAAGAGTCAAAACATGAAGTAGCTGTCAGTATAACAATTAGGAGGAGTGGGTGACTAAGGAGAATGCTCAAAGCTGATAATATCTCAGCTCATCATAGTAGTGAAGCTGGTACTAGAACTTAGACTCATTTTCTAAGGCTTTTTAAATGTCTAGAAGGTGGGCAGACATCTCCACATGATTTCATAGTCAATAAAATTAGACTCACAGAGTCAAAAATAGGGATTGGTCAAAAACAATTGGCACCATTTCCGGATGCCATATATATCAAACAGCTGAAAGCACATATTGTTGGCTGAATACCATTCTAAATATAGAACATAACATTTTGGTTTTTAAAAATCTCTGAATTTTCCTTCTGGTCCTTAAAAGTATAATACTGTCTTTGATTAGAAAAGACACATCTTTTATTGAATGACCGCATTTATCAGTTTGCTACAGAGCAGCCATAACCAACATCCTCCTTAAATAACCAGTCACCTTAACTTTCACACAGTCTAACCAACAAGGAGAACAAAAGACCTAATATTAAATAGACTGATCAGAATCTTCTCCAACTGTGTGTCACCTGCTTCTCTCACTGCCACCAGACTAGAAGCAATTTGAGAGTAAATGTCCAACTTTCATCCCTCCCTCCTAAAAGCATATTCACAAAGGTTGTGCTTGTTTAAATTAATAGATGTGTCCTCTTTATAGGAGAAACAACTTTAAGATGGGAAATTCAAATTGTACTATTATTTATTAATTTCTCCCAAATGCTCTGTCTCATTGCAATAATGAGGTCTTTAGGCCACAAGGAAGGTAGGCCCACTGAACCACCACAAGTGCATCTACAGAATTCTATCTTGCTGGGGTTATAATGCATGTAAATTTTATAATGCATGAACTCAAAGCAGAAAAGATGGTGTCACTGAAACACATGATGCTATCTATCATCCAAGTTCTGCTCAACTTTACAGATTACTGAATCTAAAAGGTATAGACCACATAAGACAAGGGTGAAATCCTATTTTAAGCCCCCGAATAGGAAGTAGTCAGAGCTTAATAGTGATATAATTATTAGACTTTTACATAGTACTTTTATGATGACTAAAGTATTTTCATATATTGATTCTCAACTGGATGCTTTCCTATTAGGAAGAAGAGACAAGATCTTCAAATAAAAATCGGGATTTAAATCTCAGCTCTGCCTAGTAGCTGTGTTATGTTAATTAACATATGTTAATTCGCTTACATATCTTTCAAATGGGGATAATACTAACAACATTCATTATGAAAAAAAACTCCCTACAAGATGAATAGCATAGTTCTAATACATAATAGCTGTTCAATAAATGAACAATAGTCCTCATATATTGTTGTTAATTGAAACAAACAAAATAAGCCTCAGAGAGTGGAAACACGATACCTTATAGTTAAGTCTCTCTTCTTGAAAGATCAAAAAAAAATTCTGATTTTGTTATAATAGATCATAAAATCAGACATAACTATTTTAGTCTTTATTTATAATTATAACACAAATGAACGAAAGACCAGGTACCTACCTTCCAAACTTTCTTGCTCATCTGAAGTATAAGCATCCATCTGACTCTGCTCCCGTAAGAAACGAATAACTGCAAAAACTAAGTGCTTCACAGATGACATTTTAAAAGCTTAACCTCTTTTCCTGGATAAGAAAAAGGGAAACACTGAACTAAGTTATTTTAAAGAATAGGTCAGAAAGGTTATGAATTACATTAAAATTAAGGGTAGGAGGAGGGTAAAGAGGGTCAAAAATGTGGTGATGGAAAGAACTAAACTGTGGGTTTTGAGCACACAATGCAATACATACATGATATATTATAAATATTATATACTGGAAAATTACATAATCTTATTAACTAATAGTCACTCCAATAAATTTAATCAAAAAATTTTTGAGTATAAAGCAAAAACTAAACAATCAATTACCTTCATGCTTTTCTATTTTTAGAGTTAGGAGAGCACAAAGTGTTCTTATGGTAATGCATTACATATTTTCATTTATACCCACTAGTATTAGATTATATTAAAACTTGAAAAAGTAAAAATTTTCTCAGAACATGTACAACATAAGCTTAGACTTTCAATGAAAATCTTAACTTTACCTTAACAGTGTATATGGTACAGATAGAGATCAGGATAGGGTTATAGATACAGATATAGAAATCCCCAAAAGGCCTCAGTACGAAATTGAAGAAGATTTCATACTGCTGACTCAGAAGCTGATCTGTCTACACTGAGCATCTTCCTCTATTTCATGAGATTTTTTAAAATGTGTGCGTATTTTACATTCCACCTCCTTTTGCAGGCTGGGACAGTTATTTGTGGAGTAAATATATTAACTAAAGGTTGTTCGACCAGTGTCATTCTTAATAAAAACAGCATTTCTATTTAATGATCAGATATGTCAGGAAATCACTGCCTCAATCGATGGACATTATAAACCGACCAATGCTCTCTGCAGTAGAGATGCTCTCGATGACACGCTGGAAGCTCCCCGGTCACGTTCATTCACATGGAATACTATCGCATCCAAACAGTGGCGCAGGGCCAGCAGGCATTAATGGCTTATTTCCACTGAATCGCATCATCCATCTGCTCCCCAGTTTCCCTAATTCAAAGCCTGGGTGTGGTATCCACCACTAGGATGTTTACTATTTATGTGTTTATTTTAAAGGCAAGCCCAGCCTCTGAGCCATGGGGTTGCAAGAACTAAATAAGGCCCCAGGGGGGAAGCTGAAAAAGAAAAAAATGGGGGAAAGGGGGTGGCTGAAGGGAAATGGAGATGTCCAACCTCCTCTACGCGTCTCCCCTTAGCTCCGCACCCAGAGCACATCGACCTCCTCCTTCCCCCCTTCGGTACCCGGGCCTCGCCTCCGCCCTGGCGGGTATCGCTGAGGGTGCGTGGTGCAGGCCCCATTGGGGGCGGCAGGAGAATCATGCGCCCTTCCCAGACAGAGAAGCCCCTTACCAGGCCAGAGGACGCGAGACGGTGGCAGCAGGCCCGCGGGCGGCCGTAAACGGAACCTCGCGCCCCTGGTCTGCAGGGCTTGAGCCTGGCTCCCGATCGCAGTCCGGCCAGCGGCGGCCCGAACTTCCTCGGCCTCCAGGCCACCGCGGCCCCTCACTCAGCCCACCCGGCTGGGCGCGCTCCTCTGGGCAGCTGGGTCTCGGCGGAACCGCCCCGGAGGCGGGGCAGGACGCGAGGGGCGGGGTAGTGGGCGGTGGGCGGGGAGCTGAGCGGGGCTAGGGGCGGGCCGGGGTGCGAGGGGCGGGGCTAGGGACGCGGCTAGGGGCGGGGCAGGCTGCGAGGGGCGGGGCGATGCCCGGGCGATGGGCGGGGCGAGGGCTGAGGGGCGGGGCGAGGGCGGGGCTGAGCAGGAGCCGGCGTGCGCTGTCGCACGTGGGAGGTCGCTGGCTGGAGCCGCCGCCGCCGCCGCCGCCGCAGCTGCTGCTCGCGCCTGGGCTCGGCTGCCTCCCGGCTCGCTGGCGCCCCGCCCCCGCCACCCGCAAACCGGAGGACAACGCGCCCGCCGCTGCCGCCTCTCGGCTCTCCCATGATCACCCAGTGCCTTTCGGCTGTGCGAGGCCTGCACAGGTACCTCCCGCGCGCGTGTAGCCTTGAGCGTGGGCAGGGCGGGGTCTTCGGCCCCGGCGGTGCGGTGCGCCCCGGCCCCGCGCTCCCGCCCACGCCCCTAGGAGTCTCCCGCTGGCGACCCGCAGGGTCCACTACCCTGAGGGATGGATACCTGGCGCGGGGACCGGCCGGCCGCCTTTCCCTGCCCCGCTCCCTCGGGAGGGCGTCCCTTCCCCTTTGTCTGGAACCGCCTCAGTCAGCTGCAGTGAGCGAGGCTGGTCACAGGCCCTGCCCGAGGGGCATGTAGAAAGAGGGTCCGGATGAGAAAATCATTTGTCTTTCGCTCCCATCCAGCACTGCAGATCCGTCATTAAAAGGGCCACAGCTCTCGCTGGCCCCTCGCACCCACAGCGTCCTAACCGTTTAGCATCCACGCAGGGTAGAGCCGCTGTGGTTGCGCTAATTTCTGCCCAGGCTTTCTAACATCCTTTTTATTTGCCTTTTCCCCATAAACACTCAGCCTCTGTCGGGGCAAATTGGCTTGACCCAAAATGGAGGAAATGATTGCTTGGACACGGTGTGGGGCAGCCTCAGATGATCTTTTGGATTGCTTCCTAGCTTCCTAACCCCACCCCCTGCAACAGACCAGTAGCAAGACGGTGAGAGAATTACATTCTTTGCACAGATCCACTAAATAGCAGTGGTTTTTCAGAAACAATGCCGCTACCATTCCCACGTCTAGCCTTGAACTGACAGTCTGAATGAAGATCCAACAGGAGTAAAGGAAACGTGTGTTTCTAGATACGTATAAAACTATTTGGGGACATGTTGGCATTTAAGCTTTTAAACAGTTATATCTTGCCACTCATCGGTGTGGAGCTGTGTGTTGCTCAGCCCTTATAATTAAGGTGCACCCAGTGGACAATAGTCATTGTAAAGAGTTAATGTAAAGACCATATTTTAAGTTGTCCTTTCAGTCTGAAGGGCTTCGAGTGGTAGAGCTGTCAAATGAAGCTATACCAACAAATGAAGATCTTCACATAATGTAGTTGTGGGAAGGGAGGATAAATTTCTCAAACTTTTGTCTCAGGACCACTTTACTTCTCAAAACTGACTCAGGACCAAGAGCTTCTCTTTAAGAGTTATATCTTTCTATATTTCCCATATTAGAAATGAAAACTAGGAGATTTTTAAGTATTAGTTTATTTTTAAAATAGTAACAGACTCACTACATGGATAAATAACATTTTTAATGAAAAATAACTATTTTCCAAATCTCTTCCTTAAAAAAGTGAGAAGAGTGGCATTTGTGGATTTTCTTTTTTAGCTTTTTAAAAGTTGTGTTAAAATATATGTAAAATTTACCATTTTAATCATTTTTAAGTGCACATCACTAATATTAAGTACATTCACCTTCTTGTGCAATCAATTACCACTATCTCTCTCTAGAACTCTTTCATCATCCCATACTGAAATTCTATACCCATTAAATAGTAACTTCTTATTGTCCCCTCTCCTAGTCCACTATTCTTTTTGTTTCTAGGGTTTTGACTATTTTTAGGTGCCTCATACACTATTTGCTCTTTTTTGACTGGTTTATTTCACTTAACATAATGTTTTTAAGGGTCATGTGTCAGAATTTCCTTTTTAATGCTGAATAATATTCCATTGTATGCATATACCACATTTTGTTTGTCCATTCATCTGTCCATGGACATTTATTTAGGTTATTTTCACATTTTGGCTATTTTGAATAAGGCTACTGTGTGCACACATCTTTTGAGTTTCTACTTTCAATTATTTGGGATATATACCTAGAAGTGGAATTACTAGATCATATGATAATTGTTTAATTTTTGAGGAACCACTATACCATTTCACAGAAACTGTACCATTTTACATTCCAGCGACAATTCACAAAGATTCCAGTTTCTCCACATCTTCACCGGCATTTGTTTTCTGGGTTTTCTTTTGTTTGTTTCTTTTTTTTATAAGAATCATCCTACAAGTGGCACTAGTTTTCACTTTTCAAAACAAATGTGTGACTTAATGGAAGATAGCTGGATTCTTACATCTGCTTCTGCATTTAATATATTGTATTGTTTTGTTTGACTTAAGAGATAACAAAAATCCCACTTTTCATTCACATGTAGTTGGAAAAGGGAATATTTTAGTAGCTTTTCTTAGACAATCATGGATATTCTTTGATAGCCCATCGAAGTTTAACAAGTAGTAGTTTTTTAAAGGTTAGTTGCAATGTGGAATATGAAACTATATGTGGACTTTCCTTACTCTGTTATGTTAGAATCTATGGGTCTGTCTTACACTGTGAATGGATTTGCTACTCATACATAATTTTATATCAAATATGGTATTTTAGAAAATAGTGGTTCACTGTGTTAAACAGTTCTTCCGAATTTTGACACATTACACTATTGTTTGACTAATGTCAAACAATCATATTATTTCATTAGCATCATCCATCATCATAAAAGACCTCAAGTATTAGGATGCTGGCAAGTTCAAAGTGGCAGGTACAATTTTTCAAAATTCTGATTTTCACTTGAAAGTTCAAATTTTATAATTGGTAACAAATACTATCAGTTGTTTTCCTCAAAGTGACAGGTTCACTTTGTTAACATTTTTGAGAGAATTTCTGCCAAACACTGAAGCCTGAATAACCATAGTTTGTCAGTCTTTTTTTTGCAAGTATAAATAGCATTTCATGAAAAAAAGCAGCTATTCAGTTCGCAATTCATTTGCACAAGTGCTTTGGATTTGGACAACCAAATCCTCTGGAAAATCTTTATACTCGAAAGCAGCAGAAGTGCTTTATGCATGCTTTGTCACACATATGTATTCAGTGATTGAGATTTAATAAAATTAATCACTGTTTCATCAAGAACATTCTAAAATGAAATCAGTATTATTTTTACCATGAGGGATTGTCAGTGAACAATATAATGGCTTTTAGCGCAGTTCGGTGCCACTGCCTCAATTTGTTCTAAGGTGCCAGCAATTTTATTTACCATTGTTATTCATCAGCAGTCAAATGTCAACCAAGTAAAAATGATAAATAATGTCATAGTATTCTTATGAAATACTTTCAACCTTGGAATAGTCTCAAAGACACCTCCCTATACCTCATACCCCAAGGATTACAGAAGATATTTTGAGAACCACTGATATGTTATTCAGATTCTTTGTTTATGCATAGAATAAAATAAATATATATAATGAAAAGCTATATAATTATCTTCTTAAAAGCTGACAGTCTACCATTAATATATCAACTATTTTGTTACCTAAAGGCATATATTGCAGTTAATCAACATATACAGCAGTAGTAGTCAGTAATGTGAGGCACGTGTGAATGAACCACAGAAACTCTTTGTTTCCAAATCTGTATCCTCCAAAAGGAGTTAATTCTAGACAACATGAAAGGCCCTCTATGTTCTCTTGATATATTTTTCCTGTTTCCTCTGACACTTGGTAATTCATTTTTATGTTATAAGAGTAGGTTTTTGCTTAACTGACTTATGATATCTCTTGGGTTTTCCTGTTGGAAGAGCTGCTGTACCCTTTTCAAAGCCAGCTTAGCAGCCAGGGTCATTGATGGAAGTATTAAGCCAATTTCGGGGGAATAAGTAGACCAGGAATCTTGAGATCAGACCAGGGTTACTATACAACTAACCTATGACCTTAAGTAAATCCCTTAATCTCTTGGATCTCCCTCGAGTTCCTTATGTTGTAAAATGAAAAGCACTAGACTTCGTGATATCTAAGATTTCTTTCAATTCTTGTTGCCATAGCAATTAAACTGCTACCTCAGCCAGATTGCACAGCATAAAAGCCAAGCAAAATCTAATGTATATCGTACAATGAGGAATGTATGGCATTGTTAAAAAAAACAAATGAGAAGGATGATTCAACAGTGTTTTGTCAAATTATAGCTATAATAGCCCTAGTTTCCTGTTTCAATTAAAAAAAAAAGCTTGGATGTTTAAAATTATGACTGCAATGAATGGTCATTATAGAAAACTTAGAAAATATTGACAAGCAAAAGAAAATACATACAGTCCACCCATCCAGAAGAACCAATTGTTAACAGCTTCCAAAATCTTTTCTACATATAGACCTATTTTTTAACAAATATGAGATTATATCATACTTATTATAATTTTTATGTAATAGAAACATCCTGGAGATGTGTGGTAATTAATCCCTACTTTTGGACATATCAACTATTTCCAACTTCATGCTATTAGTAACAGTGCTTAAATAAACATTCTTGCTATTAAGTCTTTTTCCAAATCCTTAATTGTTTCTTTAGTGTAAATTATTAACAGTGGAATTTGTACATCAAAGGGCATGCATATCCAAAAAGTTTTTTACCAAATTATACTCTCACCAGCAGAGTATATAAATGCTAGTTTCCTACATCTTTACCAATACTGAGCATATTAATATTTTTTATCCTTACCAGTTTGATAAATGGAAACTTCTCTTATTGTAATTTGCATTTACATACATTTTTTGAGGGTTTATTTGGTGAGTATAATTCCCTAAAAGAAATTCAGGACTTGTCATCCAGAGACCAAAAAATTTGTTAATATTCTTTTTTTAAAAAGTTTATTGGGATAACACTGGTTAATACAATTATATAATTTTCAGGTGTACATTATCATTTGACATCTGTATATTCTATTGTGTGTTGACCACCCAAAGTTCAATTTCCTTCAGCTACCATATATTTGATCCCCTTTAACCCACTTTACTCTCCCGCTATCCCACTATATTTGACCCCCTTTAAACATCTACCCCTCCTCCCTGAGCCCCTACCCTCTGGTAATCACTAGTCTGTAGTCCATGTCCATGAGTCTCTGTTTGTCCTGTTCATTTGTTGCTTTTAGGTTTATATTCCCCATATAAGTGATATCATGTGGTTTTCAACTTTTTCTGTATGCTTATTTTGCTTAGCATGATTATCTCGAGGTCCATCCATGTTGTCTCAAATGGTAGTATTTCATCTCTTCTTATCGCTGAGTAATATTCTACGGTATATATATATGCCACAGCTTCTTTAGCCAATCATCTATCATAGGACACTTCTGTTGCTTCCATGTCCTGGCCACTGTGAATAATGCTGCTATGAACATTGGTGTGCAAATATCTTTTTGGATATGGGTTTTCAAGTCTTTAGGGTAAATACCCAGTAGAGGGATTTCTGGATCATATGGTAAATCAATTCTTATATTTTTGAGGAACCTCCATACTGTTTTCCGTAGTGACTGTACCAATTTGCAGTCCCACCAGCAGTGTAGGAGGGTTTCTTTTTCTCTGCAGCCTCTCCAACATTTGTCATTACTTATCCTATTGAGTATGGCCATTCTAACAGTTGTGAGATGGTATCTCATTATGGTTTTGATTTGCATTTCCTAACAGCTAGCGATGTTGAGCATCTTTTCATATATCTGTTTGCCATTTGTATGTCCTCTAGGGAGAAGTGTCTGTTCAGGACCTCTGCCCATTTTTTGATTGGATCATTTGTTTTTTTATTGTTGTTGAGTCATATGAGTACTTTGTATATTTTGGATATTAGGCCCTTATCGGAGCCATTGCTTGCAAATAAATTTCCTCATTCAGATGGTTGTCTCTTTACCTTGTTGACAGTTTCCTTTGCTGAGCAGAAGCTTTTTAGTTTAATGTAGTCCATTCATTTATTTTTGCTTTGACTTCTTTTGCCTTTTAGGTCAAATTCATAAAATCTTTAAGTCCAAAGTCCTTGAGTTTAGTTCCTTTGTTTTCTTCTATGCATTGTATTGTTTCAGGTCTTATATTCAGGTTCTTAATCCATTTTGAGTTAATTTTGGTGTGTGGTGATAGACAACAATAGTCTAGTTTCATTCTTTTGCAGGTGGCTTTCCAGTTTTCCCAGCACCATTTATTGAAGAGGCTTTCCTTTCTCCACTGTATGTTTTCTGCTTTTTTGTCAAAAATTTTTTGCCCATATAAATATGGGTTTACTTCTGGACTCTGGATTCTGTGTCTGTTTTGGTGCCAATACCATGCTGTTTTGATTACTGTTGCTTCATAGTATAATTTGAAGTCAGGCAGAGTGATGCCTCCAGCCTAGTTCTTTTTTCTAAGGATAGCTTTGGCAATTCAAGATCTTTTATGCTTCCATACAAATCTGATGATTTTTTTGTTCTATTTCTTTAAAAAGTGCTGATGAGATTTTGATGGGGATTACATTAAATCTCTATAATGTTTTAGGTAATAAGGTCATTTTAAATATGTTGATTCTTCCAATTCAAGTAGATGGAATATCTTTCCATTTCTTTGTATCTTCTTCAATTTCTTTCTTTTAATAGGGTCTTACAGTTTTCATTATATAGGTCCTTCACATGTTTTGTTAGATTTATGCCTAGGTATTTTATTTTATTTTATTTTTATTGCTGTTGCAAAAAGAATTTTTTCCACTTCTTTTTCTGACACTTTGTTATTAGAGTATAGGAATGCTGTGGATTTTTGAACACTGATTTTGTATCCAGAGACTTTACTGTATTTTCTTATTGTTTCTAGTAGTGCTCTTGTGGAGTCTTTAGGGTTTTTTATTTAGAGAATCATGTCATCCACAAATAGTGACAGTTTAACTTTTTTATTTTCTATTTGGATGCCTTTTATATCTTTCTCTTGTTTCATTGCACTTGCTAGGACCTCCACTGTTGTATTAAATAACAGTGGTGATAATGTGCAGCCTTGCCTTGTTCCTGATCTTGGAGGGAAGGTTTTTAGTTTTTCTCCATTAAGTATAATGTTGGGTAAGGGCTTGTCATATATAACCTTTATTATGTTAAGGTACTTTCCTTCTATACCAATTTTGTTAAATGTTTTGATCATAAATGGGTGCTGTTATCTTGTCGAAGGCTTTTTCTGCATCTATAGATTATATGATTATATGATTCTTATTTTTTAATTTGTTTATGTGGTATATCACGTTAATCAATTTGCGTATGTCGAACCATCCCTCTGTCTCTGGGATGAAGTCAACTTGGTCATGGTGTACAACCTTTTTAATATGTTGCAGTTTTCGGTTTGCTAGTATCTTATTTAGGATTTTTATACCTGTGTTCATGAGAGATATTGGTCTGTAGTTTTTTTGGTTTTTTTTTTTTCATGTTACTTCACCAGGTTGTGGTATCAGGGAAATAGTGACTTCATAAAATGAGTTGAGAAGTATTGCTTTCTCTTCGATTTTTTGAAAGAGTTTGAAAATAGGTATTAAATCTTCTTTGAATGTTTGGTGGAATTCACTGGTGAAGCCCTCTGGTCCTGGACTTTTCCTTTTTGGTAAATTTTTGCTAATTGTTTCAATTTCCATACTGCTGATCGATCTATTTAGATTTTCCAGTTCTTCTTAATTCAGTCTAGGAAGATAGTATTTTTCATTTCTTATAGGTTGTTAAATTTGATGTTATATGCTTTTTCATAGTATTCCTGTATGGTCCTTTGTATTTCTGCGATATCAGTTTAATTTCCCCTCTTTCATCCTAATTTTGTTCATTTGTGTCCTTTCTCCTTTTTTCTTTAGTGAGAACTTTCCTCTTATGACCGCTTTTGCTGTGTCCAAAAAGTTTTGATATGTTGTACTATCATTATCATTCATTTCTATGTATTTCTTGATCTCTCTTTTTATTTATTCTCTGACTCAGTTATTCTTCAGTAGCATATTGTTTAATCTGCATGTATTTGTGGTTCTTCCTGATTTCTTTGTACAGTTGATCTCCAATTTCAAAGCATTATGATCAGAGAATATGGTTGATATGATTTCAACCCTCTTATATTTGTTGAAACTATCTCTGTGTCCCAGTGTGTGGTCAATCCTTGAGAATATTCCATGTGCACTAGCAAAGAATGTATAAGCAGCTGTTTTGGGATGGAAGGCTCTGTATATGTCAATTATGTCAATTATGTTGGTCTAATGTGTCGTTTAAGGATATAATTTTCTATTGATTTTTAGTTTGGATGATCTGTCCATCTCCGAAGGTGGGGTTTTTAGGTCCTCTACTACAATAGTGTTTTGATCTATTTCTCCATTTAGTTCTGTTAGTAATTGCTTTATATATTTCAGGGCTCCCTGATTGGGAGCATAGATATTAATAAGTGTTATGTCTTCTTGGTGTATGATTCCCTTTATCATTATGAAGTGTCCCTCAGTATCTTTCTTTACCTTTTTTATTTTGAAGTCTATTTTGTCTGATATTAGTACCACTACTCCAGCTGTTCTGAATGCCATTTGCTTGAAATATAATTTTCTACCCTTTCACTTTGAGTCTATATTTGTCTTTGGAGTTGAGATGCATCTCCTGGAGGCAGCATATGGTTGGGTTTTGTTTTTTGATCCATTCTGCAACTCTGTGTCTTTCTATTGGTGAATTCAGTCCATTTACAGTTAGGGTGATTATTGAAATATGAGGTCTTCTTTTAGTCATTTTATCTTTTGCTTTCTGGTAGCTCGGTATTTCCATTGCTTCCTTGTCCTTGTGTTTCAGTTTTCTTTATTGTGGTTGACTTTTTTGGGTCCCTCTAATTCTTCTTGTTTTATGTTATATACTTCAGTTCTGAATCTTTGGTATGTGGTTACCATTATAATATATATATGTGTATGTATGTGTGTGTGTGTGTGTGTGTCATCTATTTTCTTCTGCACATGCCTTATCTCCATTCCCCTTTGTGAATCTGGATCTTTGAATTCTCCCCTTTTCAGTTATTGTTATCTCAGTTTGTCCCTATGTATGCTGAACGTTTATTACTATCTTGTTATAACAATTCTCTTCTTATTTAATCTTTTAATGCCTATTTTTAGTAAGGGTTGCACTCGTTTCTTCTATTTGCCTGATAGTCACTTTACTACTAATTATGGTGTTTTGTTTTGTTTTTTGTCATTTTGTTTTAGGTGAACTGACCCCTTTCAGTATTTCCTGTAGTGCAGGCCTCATAGTAGAGAATTCCCTCAAATTTTATATGTTTGGAAAGGTCATAATTTCTTCTTCATATCCAAAGGAGAACTTAACTGGATGCATTATTCTAGGCTGGTAGTTCCTTTCATTTAATAGTTTAAATATTTGATTCCATTCCTTTCTGGCTTTTAAGGTTTGTACTGACAAGTCTCAAGATAATCTGATGGGTTTTCCTTTATAAGTTACTGTTTTTTCTCCCTGAGAATTCTGTCTTTGTCATTGATTTTTGATAATTTTAATACAATGTGTCTTGGTGAAGGCATTTTAGGGTCAAGATAATTGGGTGTTCTGTTGACTTCTTGAATTCCAAGCTCCAGTTCATTCCATAGATTTGGGAAATTCTCATCAACTATCTGAAAATGCTTTCTAGTCTCTGTTCCCTTTCCTCACCTTTGATAATGCCCATTATTCTTATGTTTCCTCTCCTGATGGTATCAGCTAGTTCTTGAATTTTTTTCATTATTTTTCATTTCTAGGTTTCTCTCTTCTTCCTTCTGGTTTATTTCTAGATTTCTGTCTTCGATATCACTGATCCTTTCCTCCATTTGGTTGACCCTATTTCCCAAGCTTGTTATTTCATTTTTCATCTTGCAGTGTGTTCTTCATCTCCAGAAGTTCCATTTGGTTCTTTTTGAGGGTTTCAGTCTCTTTACTCTGCTCATCTAGTTGTTTTTTTTTCAATTCCTGAAATTGTTGATATAACTCGTTTTGGAATTCACTAAGCGTTTTTCAGAAGTACCATCCTGAATTCTCTGTCATTTAAGTTTCATATTTCTATGTCTATAAGCTTATTTTCTAGAGATTTTTCTCTTTCTTTCTGAGATGCCTTGTCACCTTGGTTGTTCTTGGTGTTTAATGGACTATTTCTCCACCTGGGCATTAATAGAAATGTATTCTGCTGTTTTTCAGAAAGAAGATTGATTATATAAAGGTCTCTCTAGCCTGCTGCCAAGAAGGTGCTTTTCTTTTGGTTTCCAGTAGGTGACATCTAAGCCTCTTGGATCCTTGCTTTATATAAAGCCTTAAAAATGTCTTTTTATTTTCTGATAGATATTCAAGCACACTTGCTACCCTCAGTTTCAGTCCCTGTCAGTCTCTGCCTTCTGCCCTAATGACGAGGCTCTGCCTCTGGCCAGCTGCAGGGAGCTCACAGCTTTCCCAGGCAGGCTGTTCAGGGAACTCACCTCTCCTTCTCCCCTCCACCTCCTTCTACAGGGATCTTTGGCAACTGCGAGAGGTAGCTCTTTATTTCTCCCAATCCACCTCCCAACACCCGGGTTTCTGACCTGTGGTAGCTCTTATGTGAAGGTCCCACATTTCGTTGTGCTGGTGTGCAGTTTGGGTGTTTTCTGTTGAGTTTTAGATGTTCAGCTTATTGTTCCAATGGGAGATATCTGGGGATGTCTCTTACTCCACCATATTTCAAAAGATTCTCTTGTTAATATTCTGATGTGAGGATGTATTCATAAGGGAAGTCTTAGAAAGTCAGACAAATTAAAATTACAGTTTTTTCATAAATTTAAGAATCTTTACGTATCTGCCTGTAATTAAATAAAGTTGAGATTGTCCCCCGCAAATCCTGTAAATAGAAGCCCCAAGTTTTATGACAATGGTGCTAGAAAAAATGTGAGACTAATAAAGAACAGGATTTAAGTTTTAAGTATCAAAGACTAGACTGAAATTATTTGTAAAAATGAATTTTAAAAGTTATAAAGGAAGACTGATTTTGTTTTGTTTTTTTTACCCCAGGGTTTGGACAGGAATATCCTGGATCTTTCTCAGATTTAAATATTATCACCTCTTTTGTCAAGACAAAGCATAGAACTTTTATGGAGGGAAACACCTTGATTAAAATATGAAGAACCAAGGAAATTGTTGTTTATTAGGTATAAATGTATATGCCAACCTCTGCATTAGAAAGGCATGTGGTATAATAGACTAGACTAGGCTATAGTAATCTTGAGCCAGCTTGCCTAAATTTGAATGCTGGCTCTGCCACAGACTAACCCTGTGATCTCAGGCAAAGTTACTTAACTTCTCTGTACTCATCAGTAAATTGGAAATTGATTAGCTGATTTCTTCATTCACCTAGTTCTCCCTTCTCCTGAGTCTCCTTTACTACTCACATAGAACTCACTTCTGATACTTCCAGTCACCAAATATGTGGAGATTTTCCCCACAACAAGCAATTCTCTGTGACACCAATTTATAATTTAACTCACTTCTGACTCTATCTACCTGGGGATAGTGTTAGATCCCACAGGTTAAGGGCTCAGTCCCATAAGACTGTTCTAACCACAGATGCCAGTTGCAAGTTCCCTTTGTACTTCTGACCAGCTAGCTCTGAATCTGAGGTTCTCATAAGCCGCACCTTAGGTTCGATTAATTTGCTAGAGCAGCACAGAGAACTCAGGGAAACACACTTACAGTTTACTAAAGGATATTATAAGGGTACAGATTAACAGCCAAATAAAAGAGATACATATGGCCAGGTTCTAAGCATAGAAGCTTCTGTCCTCATGAAGGGTGCATCACCCTCCTGGAATATGGATGTGTTCATCAACCTAGAAGCTCTTCAAACCCCAAACTTTAGGGGTCTCATGGAGGCTTTATCAGATAGGCATGATCAGTTGTTAAAACCATTTTCAGGACTTCTCTCATCTCTAGAGAATGAACGGAGGGGCAGGGTTGAAAATTCCAAGCTTCTAATCATGACTTGGTCTTTCCATTTTAGCAATCAGCATACCACATTGGCACATAAAAGTTTAATAAACATTAGCTATTATGTTTGTGTTTGTCAATTGCATATTTACATTTTGAGGGTTTTCAAATTGAGATAATTTGTAAGAGCCCTTCATAGATGTTGTAATTTTTGTCTTTGAATTTTAGGATGGGCTGTTATTGCTCTTTGCTTTTTTGCCATACTAAAGTTTAAATTTTTATGTAATCAGATATAGCAGTCTTCCTTTATGACTCTGCCTTTGGTCTCATGCCTAGAAAACCCTTATCCAAGATTATAAATTTTTTTAATCAGCCACATTTTCTTTTAGCACTTTTATGTTTGATTTTTTACATTTAAACTCTTTATCTGTCATGAAAACTGATTTTTTTTTTTTTTTTGGAAGACTCTTTAAAAGTTATTAATTAAAGTGGAGAGGAAAGCAACATAGAAACTGCAGGAAATATAAGAAAAAGTCCAGCTTACAAAATATGGGTTTCTAGATCAGAAACTTTTTACCTAATCTGAGGTTATCTGCACCTCAGCCTGGCATTTGGAAAGATACCTTATTTCACAGCCATTCTTCACTGGTATCTTTGATATTTGAGTCTATTTGTGGTCAAGACCAAGAAGAAAATCCTTTCTCTGCCTCACATCTTAGGCATGGTGATAGGGACAGAAATAATCATAGCTTTCAGATGAACCCTGCTTGCTACAATGTGTAACATCTATACTATACCTTAAATATTTCCATAGTGCATGCATTATTATTAATAATGTTTATCTCCCCCACTAGTTGACAAGGTTTTTCAGATCAGGAGCATTTTTTTGTTTTTCATTTCTGTATCTTTAGCACTTAGCATGAAGTTGTTTACATACTAGATGCTTTTAAATATAGAATGGATGAATGAAAAAATGTCATCACTGAAAACTGAAAATTCAGCATTCAATGCTGATATCTAAGAAGTAGAGGCCTAGATTTGGCACTTTGATATTGACAATGACAGGTATAACTTTCAGTAGAAAGTATTTCAAACCCTATATGAAATAGCTCCTTGCAAATTTCTTTATGCAAAAACAAAACAAACAAAAACAGTTGCTGAGGGAATTGCTATGTCTAAGTATTAATTTAGACCTCGTTGTATAATTTTAAAAATTACAGAGTAGAGTAATATGCAGTAGGAAGGTAACTTAACCAACAGATACATAGGAATTTTGAGTATTACTATTTGGGTATGAGGCAGAAGAAAAGCAATATATTAAAAGACATGATCTTTGTCATATTCCCTTGACATTGCTGGGGCATTCAGACAGTTACTTGGATACTTTATAAATCCAGATGGTGGATCTGTAGAGTAGTAGTCTAATTAATATTCTGGGAGCAAATTTATTCTAAATACGTCATCCTGGATATGGAAGAAATTGAAAAAGGTACCAATCTCTGGAGTACTGGGTCAGAAGCAACCAAGCTGAGAAACAACAGAAGACAGACTTCTCATGAACAGACCTGGGGTCAGTCCAGGTCAGGGTAGCCAGACTTTCTCGATTTGTATGATTTGGGAGTTACATAAGATTGGGGAAACATGACACAGAGCGGAGCATAATCTTGAGGAAAGCAGAAATACATGTTGGTCAGACCAAAAAGGTAATGACATGTAGCTTGCCCTACTTAGTGGAGAAAGTACTCAGGAAAACCCAGAGAAACCGTGATGGCAGATTCATATCTTGGAATACATCTCATGCCTGTTCTGTTAAATGTAGACCCAGTGCTGTAAGTACTGTACTCCCAAACCTGCACAGTAGCTGAAGGGAAGTAAAAACATGAAGAACTTCTTAGGGATGGCAAAAAGGACCCAAGGCTACTTCATAAGGTGCATAACAGCTCATCAAAAATATTGTAAATGACATTTAAAAAATTGTAAGGTTACATTGCTAGAATGTGGCCAGTTGAAACCTATTCATAACTTGCAAATCTTTATTTATTTATGCCACAGATATTAACTAAATGTATGTCAGAGACTGTGCTAAATTGCATGAGAATAGATGTTTAAAGTAAACCTAGATCCTATTTGCAAGGCACTTAGGTAGTATTTCCTTGTTGAAATTCATTTTATATTGCCCTCACCAAAATTAATTTGTAATTGCTCACCTAAAAAATGCACATTAAGATTAACAAAATAAAGGGAGAAGAATATTAAACAAAAAGTTTAAAGGAATATTTCGGTCAGCTTCTTCTCTTCCCACCTGAGCTGAGTATTGTTCTCTGTCCAACTATAACAACTCTGTAGTTGCATGTATATTACACTATATTGTCATTGCCTATGTCTGGTACATATAAGTGATCAATAAATATTTACTAAATTAATTCTAATGTGTTTCTCTGCCATACTAGTAAGTTCCTTGGGGCCTCCTCCATCTTTTATTTTTAACAACTCGGTCAGTGCTCGCTTTCTCCTGAATTCCAGATGCCTACTACACATCTCCACTTGGATACCTTACTGGCATTGAAAACTCTCTATGTCTAAAATTGAATGCTTGTAAAGTTTCTGTTTCTCCCAACCCTCCTTCCACCCAAGAAAAAGAAAAAAAAAAAAAACAAAACACTGTAATCTGCCTTTCCTCCTAAATCCTCTAGCCAGCACTCACATCCCTGAGAAACATGAACAATGTCATCATCTTCGACTCCCCCCTCCTCCAGTCCTCACTTCACCAGGTCATATTGGGGCTGCTCTGGAAGTAGAATCAGTCTAGATGACTTCCAGTTGTAAAATTCTGTTATTGTATTGGTAACCAGCAGTTCCGCTTATATAAAATAATATAACATTTTTAGGATGAAAGAGGTAACTTAATAAATAGTTAAGATTTCAGATTCTAGAATAAGATTGCCTGGTTTACATCCCAGATTTGTACTTATTTAGCTTTGTGACTTTGGAATGATTATCCCAACCTTTCCCTACCTCAGTTTCTTCATCTGTAGAGTGGGGGTTAAATGAGTTAATGCAAAGAAAACAGCACAAATCATGGACATAATAAGCCCTTATAAGTAAATAAGAGACCTGTATGATAGTCAAGTAAGTTGCTTTCAATTTGACTTCCGAACCTAAACGATCTAACATTGGTAATTATTTTTCATCTTTATTAGGAATATTTTTTAAAATCTGTCTTTTATCTTTTATTGGTGAAGAAACCCTTCTCTTCTTTAAAAAGTAATATATAGATGATCAAAGAATTTGAAATCATTATCATTTGAAGTAAAATTTGCCAAGTTTGTACAGGTACTACAGAAATACAAGGTGTCACCATTATTTTCCTTTCTCACATAGTTTGTTGATTTACTTATTTCTCACTTATGTAAATGAGCTGTCTTCTAGGGGTTGCTGTGCCAGAACAACAGGAGAGTAGGGACATGGCATGGATCAACACAGAGCCACACAGGACATGTCATCTGTTTATGTCTCTCATTGACAAGGACATGAGAGAATAAAAAAAAAAAGTAGCAAGCATTGATAAGGGGTAAGGTTAATAGCTCTGGGCAACTTGAAGAGGATGGCAGCATCGCCAAAGCAATTAATGGTATAGTAAAGTATTTGACAGCATTGACTCTGGAGCAAGACTGCCTGGGTTCCTTAGTCATTTCTAGCTGTGTGATCTTGGGCAAGTTAAATCTCTCTTTGCCTCAAATTTCATTCTCTAAAAATGGAAATGATAATAAAGTCTATACCACAGTATTGTTGGAAGGATTAAATGAGTTAGTATATGTAAAGTACTTAGTACAGTGCATGTTATATGGATGTTTGACACTTACTATCGATGGTGGTAGTGATGGTTGGCAGCGGCCAAGCAGCAGTTACAGGCTTTCTCATTACCAGGTGAAGTAACATACCAGCCATCTGATAGCTATGCTCAAAGTCGTCAGCCTTAAGTTTTAGATACACTAGAAAGCAGTATCACTTGAACATTCTCTAAATCAGCAGTATCACTTGAATACTTTTTAATCATTTGTAATATAACATTCACTATATCTGCAAAAGAGTAAAATGCTTAAGCATAGGCATAATGTAATCATTTATTCATGATATAACATCACTGGGCTTCATCCTAAATTAAAGCATTTTAGTTGGCTGGCTTCTAAGACCCCTTCCAACTGTGAATTTATGAATCTTCATTTACTCATCAAATATATTCTTACCTGTGTTCTAGTTTCCCCTTGGAGTTTGCTCATCTATTATCCATTTTAATATCCTTGCCAACATGTGAATGTTGTTTTAGTGTTGAGTTTATGTTTTTCAGACCACACATCTGAATTTAGAACAGCAACTAGAACTAGGCACATAAACAGTTATTAATATTTTTACTTTTTATTATGTAAATGTTAATTATAAGCAAAAGTCCAGAAATTAATATAATAAACTTTCACATCAACCAAACTTCAAAGTTATCAACTCATGATCAATCTTTACTTATACACTTCTTCTTCCTCCAATTATTTTGAAACATAGCCCAGCATTATGTTGTTTTAATCATAAGTATTTCAGTATTTAACTCTGAGATAATTTTTTTCAAAAATACATAATTACAAAACCATTGTCACATGTAAAAACAATAAAAACCTATTTGTGATTGAACCAGTCTCAAAAAAAAAAAAAGAAAAACAAAAACAAAAAAAACTGGTAATTAGCCAGGCTTAGAGTGAGGATTTAGGCATCATCATTCACTCAGCAAGATATCCATGTGTAGGTAACCCACTCCCCACCCCATCCCTCAAGCCTAGGTAATAAATAATGTACTAAGGAGAGATGTCTCTCTCATGAGTAATTTACTGAAGACTTCAATTCTGAATAGTATACCCCAAACACCAATTAAATGTGCCAGAAGCTATTTATTTATCCTCCCAGAGAAAAGTAAAAGTGGAATGTCTGTTTTGAGTTATGGTTTGTTTTTCCATGTTTGTGGGTAGCCTTTTTATTAATGAATTATTAAGGAAGTCTTGATTTCATTTGTGACATTGCACTTAATTTTATATGTTCTCTAGTCTCAAGTGGTCTTACTTGAACCAGTTGGAAAATTTAAGTAGAGAAATCTTTTAATGTATATTTATAATAAATTTATTTAAAACCTATAACTATTAAATTAGTTGTCCTATATATAAAATTAGGTG
Organism: Cynopterus sphinx; assembly: GCA_030015415.1. Lineage (NCBI taxonomy): Eukaryota > Metazoa > Chordata > Mammalia > Chiroptera > Pteropodidae > Cynopterus > Cynopterus sphinx. Next base: position 35,609,739 of record CM057379.1, read on the forward strand.
AAAATCAATTAAACTATCTTCTGTTTCTCATTTTTCAGAACCTGAGATTTTTTAAATTTCATTCTTTATAACTTAGTAACATGAACTTCTTCAAAAGTTTTATTTGTCAAGGGTAGTCAAATATTTCTAATGTCATCCAGTTCTTTATATAAACTTAAGCAACTTTTTTCTATCGTTTTTTAATTTTAACTTTTATTTCTTGGAAAAGATAACTTTGAAGAGTCCCTTTTCATTTATTTACAGTGAAATTTGGAAACAAGGACTGACTTCCATTACATTCCAAAATCTAAAACAAAATTGCCTTTTTTTTTAAATGGATCACTAACATTTTAAGAAAGAGTTGAAAGTAAATCATCTTTCAACCCGAAGGATCCTTTGTATAATATAATTAGTTCTACTTTGAAGCCTGTACACAACTTTCTCTATGTGGCACCATTTCCAAAATAAGTAGTATATTTTTAATATGTAAGACTAAGATTAGACTATTAGAGTTACACTGGTCATTTTGTCATCCAATTTAAAGGCTATTTTCATGAGTATAAAAAAAGGACTGTACGATGAAAGAAAATTGATAATGCTTTTGGCTTTATCAGACATTGGAGCTTCTTAGAATAAAGGCCAGTGGGGTAGTTCTCTCTACTCCAAATATTTGAAGTTGAGTTCATGGTGTACATTTTTGTGAAGAATTGTTTGTGGGACATGTACTGTGTAACCTTGGCAACAGCACTTTAAAAGTTCAGTGTTTTCATAAAAATTTTTTTCTAGAGTCACTAAACATTTTCTTCCCAATCTAAAAAATTCCTTTCCTATACCAGCAGGTGGAAGCAAGAGCAGTCGAATTGTAGTACTTTGCTTTCCAAGTCTACTGGCATGTTCTGTAATTTATCCATGACTCAAGGTATTTTTATGACATATCATTTACTTAATTACCTTTCTCCAACAGCCTCATTGTCTTAGCACTTTCTCTTGGTTGCTTTATCGCCTTATTTACTTGGTGTCTTGGGCTAAATTTAATAGTCATTTTAGGACAGACTAATGTAGTTTTTTTTCATCACTTTTCTATATTCATTGATTCAGCATTTACAACATATATACTATGCACTGACACATTCTTCCACATTTGCCAAGAAATACAAAGAAGAATTAAGACATAGAATATGTTCTCAAATTGCTTTCATCGTCATAGAATTAGGAGAATGTCTTCTTCATTTCTCCTGTGACCTGTCCGTGTGGTGGCAGGTCATTCATCCTTCCTAGTACATCTCTAACCATTCTAAGGCTGGCATTCAGTATTCATACAGATTTTAACTCATTCAGCAAATATATACTGAGTACCAAGCACAATAGAGGGAGTTAATATATAAATTTATGCTGTTTTCCTTACAGATTTTAAGAAAAAACAGTCTTCAGGAGAAGAATAATTTGTTTTTAAAAATTTTAATACAGATCATATAGTGTAAGTAAGCAATTGATGTATAGACCCTAAAACATTGGATTTAAGGAATTTAGAATTTAGAGTAACATTTTCTGGAATACACTTAGAAGACCTTTCACAAATGCTAGTTTAAATAAAGTATGATACTCTAGATCAATTGTGTTAGCTGTTTACTAACAGCTAATATTAATATTAATAATAAAATATTTCATACAAAGGATAGAAAAGAATCAAGTTCTAAGTGTGTGTGTGTGTGTAGAATGAGAAATGTAGAAGGACCTCCTGAAGTCAGAGTTACTTGCTCTGCTATCTAAATTCCCCATCACTTTATTCATATAGGATTTGTTGCTGTATATTATAGTCTATCTTTATGTCTCTTCTTCACAAGTCTGTTAGTTCCCAGAGGGTAATAACTATGTCTCATTCATCTTCGAACCTCAATAAGTATTTGCTGAAGGAATGACTGAATCAACTAATTTGCTTCATGTGAAATCCTTTATAATGAGTCATTTTGGGTATTATAATTTGTAATGTATGCATAATTACAGATGATGGTAACAAGTCAACATCTCTTTCTGAGAAATCACCGTGGAATGAAGAACTAGCAGTTGTTGCATAGAAAGTTTTCTTACAGTGTCTTAGCTGAATCTTATCCATAAGAAATGTAGGTTGTTTGCCTGAGTGCTGTAAAAAAGCTTTTGCAACTTCCTAGGAGTACACTTTTTCAAGTGGTTTCCTGCTTACATAAGAGCAGTTAATTAAAAGGCTCTGAAAAGGGATGAGACGTGGGTGCAAAGGGTAGCCATCAGGTTGTCCCAGTTGGAGTTGTTTTACTCTTTGGAAATGGGTGACTAAAAGTTGCCCAGGCCTACATGGCCTGTTTTTTAAAGCTGGATGAAAGCAGAAGTGGGGCACTCCTTTTTAGCCCTTTTAGCAATCCTTCAGGGAGTGGTATAGTTAACAAGCTGAACAAGGAATGTCAATATGTATGTTTTCAGTGCTGTATTTACCTTATTTTCTCCCCATTGCAGGAAGGTAGAAGATCAGGGAGGTGCAGTTGTAAGAAATCTGATAGTTTCCTTTTTTAGGATGCAGTTGCAACATGAGTATAGTTTAGTAGGTAAGAATATGGGGTCTGTAATCAGACCTGAGTTTAAATCTCAGCTCCACATCTTCTTTGTGACCTCGAACAAGCTCATTTTCTTCTCTGTGCCCAGTAGAATTGGGTTAATAATACTTACTTCTTGGCTTGTTAAATAAGAAATTAAACAAGAAATGTATGTAAACTCTTGCTATAGTGTCTGGCACATTAACAGGCTCTTAACAAATATCAGGAATGAAAATGATACTCATTTATATGTGACAAATTTCTAGCTTAAGATTCTAGATGGAGAGTGGTAAACTGAGACTGGGAATTTATGAGAAAGATTAAGTTTTGAACATGTTACGTTTGAGATGTCTGTGGTTCTGGCATTCTAACTAGTGATCTGGATGGAATCATGGAGACACCAAATTTTTTGAGTGGGTACAGGAAGGGAATCCAGAAATAAAAGGTCTTCAAATTGGAAAGGAAGAAGTAAAACTGTCCTTATTTACAGATGACATCACACTATCTGTAGAGAACCCTAAAGAGTCCACCTAAAAACTATTAGAACGGGTAAAGGAATTCAGTAAAGTAGCAGGGAACAAAATCAGCATTCACAAATAGGTTGCATTTTTACACACCAATAATGAACTATCAGAGAAATTAAGAAAACAAGCCCATTTATAATTATATCAAAAATTAAAATACCTAGGTATAAATTTAACCAAGGAGGTAAAAGACCTGCACTTGGAAATTGTAAGACAGAAAATGAAAAATATAAATAAATGAAGACATATGCCATGTTCATAGATAGGAAGAATTCACATCGTTAAAATGTCTATACTACCCAAACAATCTGTATATTCAGTGCAATTACCATCAAAATACCAATGGCATCTTTCCCAGAACTAGAACAAATAATTCTAAAATTTATGTGGAGCCACAAAGACCTTGCCATCGCAATCTTGAGAAGGAACAAGTTGGTGGTATCATACTACTTGATAGCAAACGATACTACAAGGCTGTAGTAATCAAAATAGCATGCCACTAGCATAAAAACAGACACATAGGGAGCCCAGAAATAAATCCATGACAGAAAGACAGATACTGTATGATCTCACTTATCTGTGGAATCTAAGGATCAAAATAAATGAACAAAGCAAAAACAGACTCATAGATACAGAGAACAAATTGGTGATTGTTGTTTGGGAAGGGGTTGGGGCACTGGGTGGAAAAGTTGAAGGAACTGAAAAGTACAAGTTTGTTACCAAGTAGTCATGGATTTGTAAAGTACAGCATAAGAAATATAGTGAATAATATTGTAATAACTATGTATAGTTTCAGGTAGCTACTAAACTAATCCAGGAGATCATTTGTAAATTATCTAAATGTTTAATCACTATGCTGTACCCTGAAACTTGTATAAAATAATATTGAATGTTAAAAAAAAAAAGATTAACTCTTAGTTGTAAAAATCAACTAAGATTTTTCACAAATCGGTAAGGATTTATGAAATTTAAACAATCTGGTAGAAAATTCACTTTTATATTCTAGCCATATTGTCAATACATTTGGCCCTATTCTTTAGAGAAAGAACTAAAGGTCTTTTCTACTATACTGTTGCCCTTGAAATTAGTGTTTACTCATACATACATATATCTCAGAATGTTAGTAGGATTAAATGAAGTTTTTTACAGTCTGATACATAGGGAGTACTCAATAAAAGACCTCTCTCCCTTACTTTCAGTTCTTTCTTCCCTCCAAAGAGGACACCAAGAGCACTGAGAAGTAGTAACAAGAGTGGTGACTTTATAAAATCAGTGATGAAAAACATAACTTTGTGACAGTAAGAATCAAGATTAGAAGAGAGTGGTTCTGATGAAATGGAATGGAACAAGAGAAATAATTAAAATAAACAGTCTGAAATTCCTGTCTGAGGGGATTGATGAAATACAGCCTTCAAAGCAGCTCGTAGAGAAACATTAGTTCCAAAGAAAACACTAGGAACATTTGCCTAGTGTTTTTGAAGAATTGGGGCAAATTTCAGGAACTGCCGTGCAAACCATGTACTACAACACAACAACCCTATAGGTAAAGGATGAGAAGGCAGATAAAATGTAAATTGCAGAGAAATGGAAGTTACAACATTTTACATAATGGAGTTTCTTAGTCCTGGCTCTAATAAAACATATTTCTCTCCATGAATATTTATTTGTGATGATGAAGGAAGATGGTGTTTCTGTAAAGTTTTAGCCATATCAATCTCATCTCAGGTTCTTAATGAGCCTCTACTGTGCTCAGCAGTGTGCAATGTTTTCAGGTTGGGGGTGTGACAAAAGAAATGTACAATGGTTATTGTGCTTGAGAAAGTCTAGTCTAATTTAGAATACAAGACAAGTCAGCTAAAGAGGTTAATGACTGTAATTTAAATGTCTAAAATGAATGACATAGATAAAAGGTGATAGAAGCTTAGATCTGGATGAACTGGAATGGTTAAAGAAGCTTTGATGGGAGGAAATGGAGGCCTTTCAGCTCTACTTCAAAAGAAAATGAATGCAGTAAGTCAGAACGTTTCTGAAAGTACATTCCATAAAGTGTTTTGTAAAAGTTTTAAGACAATAATTAACTAAATATAGCTGTAGCATGCTCATTTGTCCAAATGAAATTCTGCAATCTGGTGATCTCTATCAAAACCTATGCAGCTTGCTTACTTTGCCTAAGTACTTCAGTTGTTTGTTGGACACAGGAGGCTGCAGCCTAACAAATGCACCTTCCTGTCAATTCCAATCTAGTATTCTGTATAATACCTTGTTTAAAAATTTCACAGTGTTGTGTATTGAAAAGCAACTTAAAGACAAGACACAGTGAAGAAGTTGCAGTTGAAACAGAAATAATAAAGCCTGGACATTTATAAAAAAAAAAAAAAACACCTCGTGTTTAATTAGACAGTAGAAATATCAGATTCAATCTAGATTTTAATTTTCAAATAATTGTACATGATAACTCCTATAGATAAAGACAGGATCATGCTATGTTGCTTGCTTATCAAAGGTACAAGCATAGTTACTAGCATGACTGCAGGTGCACTGCTTTTCCCACCCAGGTACAGTTCTCCAGGGCTGCAGAAGCACTGAAGAAGAAGAGAGAAATGTACCAACATCCGAAGCATTGAATGAGCTTGAAATCGTTACAGAGGGGATGAGGAGAGACAGCAAAATGACAGGGCAATTGGAAAATAGAAACCATACAGATAGAACAATTCTCAGTAGATCAAAATCTTGTACTTAGAAGTATAAGAGGATCCTTCTGTCTTCGTTTACTTTCCTTGGTAAAAATTGTAAATTCTGAAAGGAATTTTAAATGAAATCCCAGAAATTGAGAAGAGAAGGTATAAGATAAAAAAAAAGTTTAATGTGTTCTATCGACTCACAAAATCATGATTTCTAACTTCTGTTCCTTTCTTTTTACCCCTTCCACATTCGGGGATTAATATTACTTTAAGGAAGGGATACTTTTTCATCCATTTCATAGATGATTATGGGAACATCTGTTCAGCGAAGGGGGAGGGGCTGACATCTCTGTCAGTTTAACCAACTTAAAACCAGGTTATGCTGTGACTGAACCCTCACCCTTTTGATAAGTGTTAGGAAATAAATGAAAACAATGGAGGTCAATTTATCAGTGAAATGTTGGGAGTAATTTTAAAGCTGCTTAACAATAATGAAAATGTGTCCATAATAATTGGTTTGTACTAAGAGAAGTGGTGAAAAGAGCAGAGTATTAAGATGCGAAAGTCCTGTATTTTAGTTATCAGCCTTCCACTTGCTATTTATTACCTCAGTAATCCCACTGGTAGTAGAACTTCCTTGGAAGCCCAATCAATCATAGTCATGGCTGACTCCTTTAAGGCCTCAGTTCTGTGTGTCCATGAGGCATTGTGGGAATAATTGTTTTGGAAATTTTCAGCAAGCTTCATACAATGAACTTCATGGCCCTATTATTTCAGGCCATCACCTGAAGCTTGTAAGACCTTCCAGTCATCCATCATTTCTTGTACTCTGATCTTCGTACTATTTTTTTCTGTGCTCATTCCTTTATCTGTTTTCATTCCTTTATTAGTCAGGGTCCTGTGTGAGGCAAATAACAAAACCTCATTCAAACTGGCTTAAACAATAGACTCACCAACTGAAAAGTCTAGCTCTGGGTCAAGCTTTAGAATTAGTTGATCCTAGGGGCTCAGTGATCTCAGTAAATATCTGGTGTCCTCCCTTTATTCTTCCACTCACAGTGTTTATTTCATCATAAGACAGGTTCCACTCTTTTCCATAATATAGATGCCAGCTTCAGTCAAGGACACAAGCTTACTTGGTCATACTCAATAGGAATAAGACCCCTTTCTCTCACAGAAGTTCCGAGAATAGGGGCAGCCAGCTTTAAAGATCATGGACTATGTGGGGGATGCGTGGGTGCTAGGAAGAGAATGTGTATATAATTAGACAGGGGGAAGAGGTGAATGGCAGGACAAACAACTCATATTTAGCTACCCACTATACTCTTAGACTTTTCCCTTGTTATTTCTGAAGCCCTTGTCCCACAGTAAACAAACTCCTCCACTTTTTCATATTCTCTGGATCACCTCTTTTCCTTTTAACCTTTTTTGAAATCCACTCAGCCTGAGGAAAATGTTTCTCCTACATCTGTCTTCCTTCCACATCTCATACCACAAAGTAAGGAGAAAAGATACACATTTCTCTGTTCCCCAGCTCCTACCCCCACTCATTCTTGCAGACCAACACTGCTTCACCATTGTATAAAATCACCTGTAAGGCTCACAGCTTGCTCTTACCGTTCTATACCCTGCCCACAATGTTCTCTCCCAACCACCTGGTTGCTCCTCACCATTTTTTGTAGACTTCTGTTCCTGGTTTAGTCTTCCTTTCTATTCCCAGGCCCAACTATCAAGCCACTGACTCCAGTGTTCCCATAGACGACTTTTCCAACACTAGGTTGTAGGCTCTTTGTGCTCTTCAGCTTTTTTATATCAACCATCCACTTTCAGGAAAGTATTATGGATCTTGTTAGACTGTGTCACCTTTGAATTCTTAAATTCAAACACTTCACTTTTTTGCTATAACCTAACTACTCCCATTTTACCTGTTTTATTGGTATTACTGAGCCTGTAGTCTCTCTTCCTATCTAAAACAAATTGCTCTGCCCATGCCTTATAAGCCATTTTTTCCCACTTCCATTAAGACCTTGCTTTAGGTGTCATTTAATAATTAATTGAAAAAATTGGTTTCAAATAGAATCATAAATGATAAAGGACTTAATATATTCAAACAAAACAAATATATGTTTATTTCCAAATATTTTGATATGAGAAGGCCTTTTTGTCAAGTATGAATCATTTGATTGGTATTCCCCACTGTCCTTGCATAAACTACATCTAAAATGCATTATTTTTTATTTCCAAGTTTCAGTTTCTTTTAAGTGGAACAGGAACACAACATAAAGACACACATAAGTAATTTGAATTAAAAAATCTGAATCTTCACAAGCTCTTTCCTCAGACTTCTATAACAGCAGTCTTTTGTGTTGGCTTTTTTAACAACCATCTTTTTCAAAGTAGTTACATAACAGCTTACCTAAATAACAAATCATTCTTTTTTGCATACATTTACTCAAATATTTAGATTACATGAAAACAAGTACAATAGGCATAAACATATTTTGGAACACATGGACTTGACCCTTGGTGAATGTATAACTCAGCTGGTTGAAGGAGAAGTGTGGAAATATAATAGAAAATAGTTTGCCAGCCTTGAGTGTAACCATCCTCCAGTAAGTTTCACATAAGAGACATCAGTTAATATGGAGAGATGGTTAAGGGCATCAGTATTTAGGTCTCTCCCATCTTAGAAATGCATCCTTTCTGTGCCCCAGCCTCTTCCATCTGCACAGAGTTAGCTCTCCTTATTTTCACAGCTAACTCTACAGAGAATTGCTTGGGTGCACTCTTCCCGTTCTTTACCTTCTTAGTAGCCCTCCATCATAGTAATCTGCCTTCCACCCCTACTGCAGACACTGCTCTTGCCAAAGTCATCAATGACATTCCTGTTGCTAAATCCACCAGAGATTCTTCTATCTTTCTTGAGATTTGTACAAAATTGGTACTGTTATTCACTCACTCCCTTTTCCAATGCTTACTTTTCACAACTTCCTAGACCCAGCCTGGCTTGGTTTTCCTTCTTTGTCAGAGATTAGACTACAGTTAGACCTCAGTTGTTCTTCTGTTTTCACCCTACAAATTCCCCTGAGCCAATTCAACGTCCCGTATAACTTCAATTACCATTTAATATTAATGGATTCCACTTACGTGTGCCACAGCCACTTGGCATGTCCGAAGTTGAATTTCTCTTTTTTTCATCCAAAGAACCTTCTCCTCCCGCTTCTAAGTTCCCTATTTTAGTGACAGCACCACCATCTATCTATCCATCCACTTCTAAGACAGAAACCTAGACATCTTCGTGACTCACTCACCTCCCCCACACATCCATTCAGTACCAACTAATATTGATTCTACTTTCTGAATGTCTTCCAAATCACTTCAATTCCCCATTTCCTAGTACCGTGTACCATAGTCTTATGCCTCAGTTACAGTAATAGCATCCCTCTAAAATGATCGCTCTTTTCCAAACTTTTCAACTCTTTATAATTTGAGCGATTTCTCTAAAATGCATATTTTATTTTGTTTCTCCCCTGATTAAAACCCTTTAATGGCTCTCTCATTGCCTTCAGAATATGGTTGAACTGAATATGGTTTAACGATTACGAAGGCTCTGCATGTAGTACTTCTTCCTTACCTTTTTAGATTTTTTACTCCTTACAGCCTTTGGACTTCAGATAGTTTCTGCACATTGTGCAGATCTTGGCTTGCTCATTGCTCCTTCTGGAAAATCTTCCTAGAAACATTCTTTCTGTGGTCTTTCAGAGTCCCCTCTACTTACCTCTATCATAGCACTCCTCTCAATATTGTATAATCATCTGTTTATCAGTTTGTCTTCGCTATATTATAACATCAGGGTCCCAGTCAAAATGCTTGTTTATCCTCAGTGTCTATCACAGTAGCCAGACACAGTACACCCTCATAAATATTTGTCAAGTGAATGACCTTAAATGAGTCAGCCTCTTTGAGCCTCAATTACATCATTACATAAAAGGGAATAATGTCCTACCTGCCTCATAAGGTTGTTTTGGGGCCTTGTAAGGTAATAGGAATGAAGTTTAGCATAATGGTTAAGAGTGTGGGATCTAGATCTATACTACCTGGCTTTTAATAGTTATGTGTAATATAATTTTTAATGGTTATATATAATACTATTTAACTAGCTATGTGACCTTGGGCAAGTTACTTACCTTTTCTCTGTTTTAGTTTCCTCTTTTGTAATATAATCATAGTATCTGCCTAGAGGATTGTTGTGAGGACTGCATTAATAAATGGAAAGCATTTAGTACAGTGCCTAAACACAATAAATATTACCTGTTACAACATTTTTATTTACTAACTCTAAAATTATCAATACATACAAAATATACATATACGTAGATAGATACACACATGTCACCAATTTCTAGTTTGAATGTTTAAGGGAGTGAAGGATCAGTATCATTTTTCTTGATTTGTTTTTTCTTTTTTCTTTTATGATGTCATAGCCATGCCACAGTTTGTTTTCCAAATCTTAAATTCAAATTCCCATTCTTGAATTACATAGTTTTGGTAGGAAAAAAAACAACTGTTTTAATTGGTGTTCAGCGTTAAAAGAGAATTTTCAAAATGTTACCTTGCTGAATTTTTAACATTTTTTTAAGACTACATATATAATAGGTGGACATTAGCTCAGGGAAAATATTTAAATAAGAAAGATTACTGGTTTAATTTATAAAAGACAATTATATCTTTGATGCCTACGTGTATTTTTCTAATGATTGAAGAATTTATTATTTGGAAAGTGCAAATTTTATTAATCTATAACTATTCAAGAAAAAAAGAAAATACAAGAGCAGTTAATTTTGTGTATGTGTTTTCCTGAAAGAAATTTGTCCAATTTATTAAAAAGTTCTTTTTAATTTAAAATTTAATTAGATAATATACATTTGTGTATTGACTTTGGACCAGCAGAAATGCCTAACTTTTATTCTTTTTCTGATTCTTTTTAGAGTTGGTGGTTGTAGGATTTTATTCAGGATGACTTTAGGAAGAGAAGTAATGTCTCCTCTTCAGGCAATGTCTTCCTATTCTGCGGCTGGCAGAAATGTTTTAAGATGGGATCTTTCACCAGAGCAAATTAAAACAAGAACTGAGGAACTCATTGTGCAGACCAAACAGGTGTACGATGCTATTGGAACCCTTGACCTTGAGGCAGTAACTTATGAGAACTGTTTGCAGGCACTGGCAGATGTAGAAGTGAAGTATATAGGTGAGTAGGATGCAAAAGCACATCAATATTTCATTTTGTGGGCATCATAAACCATTTTACGCTTTTTGTCTTGGCAATCTATTTTCCAATTTACAGGACATTGATTTTTAAATAATGATTAATTAATTGCTTAGAATTAAATTACCTAAGATTAAATTTTTTATTACTTTGGCAAAGGTGCTATAAAATGTACACTCATTACAACTGCTTTCTGGAGAGCATTTTGAAATCTATATCAAAACTTTTAAGAAGTTTATATGCTACCTCAGTAATTCTACATCTAGGCATTTAAGCTAAGGAAATAATCAGATACAGAAAAAATCATGTATAAGTTTATGTATAAACAGGTACTCTATCATAACAAAAGCTTGGGAATAATCCTTAAATGGAAACTCATAGAATGGCTAAGTAAATTATGATACATTCACCGTCTGTACCACTGTGTAGCCATTAAAATCACGTTTAGAAGTAGTATTTAATGACTTTTATGTTTTTCTCTATTTTCATATATTCTAAACTTAAAATATATTATTTTTATAATATAAGTACAAACTCTTTGAGTTATAAGAAAAAGATTCACTCTGGTGACCTCTAAGGGCTGAATATATTTTGTAGGATAATTATGGCTAAACAACTCTGTGTCCAGCCTTAGAGCTAGATATCAAAAATATTTGTATGACTATCACAATTTAGAAGGTTGTCCGGGGTCCTCCACAGCCCTAGTGACCTGGTCATCTCTATTCCCACCAACTCCTCAACAACAAGAATTCCCCACTCTGTGTCCCACCATAGAGAGAACTTGGCTGTTCTCTCTGATCTCTGTAGTCAGTTCTCTTTCAGTTTCTGCTTCTCTCTCATTAGTGGCTACTGAATCTTGTTACAAGCCTTGAGTTTAAATTTAATAAAAAGGATCCAATTGGTCTCGTTAATCAAAATCAAAGGGATGGAGTTGGTCCCATTCAGCAGTTGTCCCAGCAGGGAATTTTATGTGCATCTCCCACCCTATATGTAGTTTATACTTGGTTCACATACATCTTTAGTCATTTATGGCCAGTCTGGTCTGTTAGCCTGGTAACTTTTGCATTTAACAAATCTAAAATTATATCAGTAGGGGGAAAAAAATAAAGTATATTTTTAAGAATTATCTTACATTCTGTTTTTTTTTCAATAATACATATTTTAAATATACTTTTAGTTCTTTGGTATCTGTTCTTGCTCATCCATAAATTTATCTTTGTGGGTTAATCATACTAGGAATAAATTTTTAAAGACTAACTTTCTCTTATCTGTGTATGTCCTCAGACTTCATTCTGCCTCCAGCAATAGTCCTTAAAACCCCTTTCATATAGTGTGAAGTACTGAGCTTTAGCATTGTTATAGTTGGGCAGTGAGAGCACAAGTCTGGTTCCAGGTCTTTGTGGCAAAGGAGGGAAGGAAATGGTTTCCATTATTATTATTTAAGAAGATGGTGCCAGTTTTAGGCTCCTACATTTTATTCTGCTTATTTACTTCTTGAGTGATTTTGATTTCTTCTTAATAATCTTTTTGAGTTCATTTAAAAAAGCAAACAGAAATTGTAACTATGTAATTATATCACTTAAACAAGTACTGTATGTACTAAATTTTTAATCTGTTCCATTCTTTCTGTAATTTAGGGATGTAAAATTATACATTAAATCAAATCCTAAAAGAATACTAATCTAATATGATTTTTTAAAACATACATTATGAATTTATTCAGATATTGTGGCAATTTTTTTTATACCTTTATTTGTAATAATAAAGAGGACTGATATTCATGAGGTAGTAGCTTGTTTAACTGTTCAATTTTTTGATATATAAAGGATAGCTCTACTCTCTATCATATGTTACATGTATAAATTTTAACTATGTATAATAACTTCAAAGTACTAAAGATAAAATAAAAATGTATTCAATACATTGCCACAGCATAAGCACAACCATCACTATAAATTATACGTTTTTTTTTCTTTTTGGATTATTGGTTATTTCACTGACATGAGATTTTTACCTAATTAAAATCAAAATACAAATATATGAAAAATCCAAGAACCAACTTTAATATGTGAAAATTAGAGTAGACTACATTACCACAATCCTTTAATAGGAATATCTCTAGTATTCAGATGCTTACTGAATGTGTCCACTGAGATTTCTGGAAATCTTCTGAAATTGTATAGAGCTTCTTATGTTTGTATTTAAAGAAAGTATTTGAAAAACTTTTATCAAGATACTTATTCATCTAGATAGGAGGTATTTATTGGCCTTAATACTGATTTGATGAGTCCTTACAGTTTTTCTCTCTGTTAACAGTAGAACGAACCATGCTAGACTTTCCCCAGCATGTCTCCTCTGACAGAGAAGTACGGGCAGCAAGTACAGAAGCAGACAAAAGACTTTCTCGTTTTGATATCGAGATGAGCATGAGAGAAGATATATTTCTGAGAATTGTTCATTTACAGGTAAGTGGTGTTATAAATCTCTTTAAAGGAAAATAAATCTATAGTAATAAAGAAGAAATCTGGACCAAGAATAAAAGTAGGCATGTGAATGCTTCTAGATTTTGTTTTTAATTATTATAATAAAGGACATAGCATAGTGTTATATAATGTTATACCACTTAAGTTTGGTTGCTAATCATATTCACTTAAAATTAAAGACCAAGTGTAATCATTTATAAATCTAAGATTTTGGTTTTTTTTTTTATGGTGACATTGGTTAACAAAATCCAGTAAGTTTCAAGTGTACAATTCAACGGTAAGGCATATATATATATTGCTGTTATGAACTTGATGGTTTAATGTAAAAACCCCTTTGAATTTTTAAAATAGTGCAAGGTTGATATTAGATAAGATCAACTAGAAGCAAATAGAATCTAGTTGTTTATCTATAAATATCATGTGGTTTTGGCTATCATATTGATGACCTGCTGTTGATGGTACATGCCAGAGTCATTCCTGTTTGTCATCCTTCCATTTTCTAGGACTCATGGAATTTATGGATAATGAATGGTTTAGGTGGGTCTACATTGATTGTTTTGATTTTTTTTATCACCAGTGTTGATATCATCATATCTTTGCTTTGAATTTTTATTTTCATACCTCAACAATAATGCTTTACAGTCCTAGGCATTTTTGTTTAAGTTTGCATGTGTCTTTATGCAAAAACTCAAAAATTTTGTTCCTTTTAGCAAATTTTGACAAAAGTCAAAATAAAAAGCCAAGTTATTTTAAGTGTTTTATTTGTAACTCCCTAAGAATATGTACTCAAGAATTTATTTAGACACATAAGAGTATATGCTCTCTTGTCTCATGTCAGACAAGCATTTTTCATCCTATAATTGGTAATCGTCTATGTGGTTCACAATTATTCATCTTTGGCACTATAAAAATAACAGATTAAAATAACTTTATGATTATTCTTTATTAATTAAATTGTTCCCTTTTTTTTATTTTTGACCCCAGTTATTCTGTGTGATTCGAATCATGCCCTTTACAGTCTCCTATTGTCATTTTGCCCCCAAATAATCTAATTTCCATTTTAGCTATGTATTATATTTGTATTTTAAAACTTTCCTTAGAATTTCTAATTTTCTTTGAATAACTTTTTTTCTATCCTGACTTCTAAGTACTCATTTGGGATATCCTCACATCAAAAAGCTATTTCAATCTTTGTGTTATTAATTAATTTATAGTAGTTTCAGGTTTGACTCCATAATTTTTCCTCTTTCCAGTGGAATGATTACTCTTATCTATGTGGGTTATTATGGGAACATTTTAGGGGCTTTTACAATGTCTGTTAAGGCTACACCACAATAATGAAAAATAACTGCTGTGTTTGTTTATATATTCAAACTTATTTGATGAATTTAGTTTCCTTTAAATGCCTTTCTTTGACAAATAGTTATGTTTATTTCAGCTGTATTTTTTTTAATTTTCAATTATAATTGGCATTCAATATTATATTAGTTTCAGGCATACAGCATAGCTGTTAGACATTTATTAAACATGAAGTGATCACCCCAATAAGTCTAGTATAGGCAGTATTTTTAAATCTAGAACTATCAGCATCAGTTTTCTTCTAGAGTTGGACAATTTAATAAAAAGTAAATCATCTCATTTCTCAGTCCTGATAAAGGTTTCTTAACTATTAGCTAAAAATACAGCAAAGATCAAAAATGGTTTTATAGACACTCTTTCTAGCCTTATTGGTGAGAAAATATACAGTGTCTTTATGTTAAAACAATTCAAGCATACAGTATTTTATGGAATACTATAATATTCCAGTGGCCTGCTAAGTAATAAGTACAGAAGAAGGACCCTTTAGTGAAATAGAGTCTGAATTATCCATGTAAGCTAAATTGAGAAATATAGTTATGTTAATATTATTTGTATTTTTTCAGAGCTGTGGGCTTTGGTCTTGCCAATTCATATTAGCCAATTAGTGATTTATTTTTTTATTTTTATATATTTATTTTTTTAATGCCTACAGCCCCCAGTTTTCCTAGGTGGTCTCCCATCCAAGTACTAACCAGGCCCACTTCTCCTTAGCTTCTGAGTTCAGACAGGATCAGGCTTGTTCTGGGTGGCATGACCGTAGACTTTCAATTAGTGATTTAAACAGAAAAGTTTTAATGTTACTGTGTAAATGTATATAGGTCATAGGATTAAGAATTGTGATGTATTCTACCAGCCATGGAGACCCGGTGCTAAAATAAAATACAAAGACCAGTGATTTAAAACCATGACAGGAAAAAAGGGGGTAGGGGAAAGAAGGGAAGGAGAGAAGGAAAGGAAGGAAGGGAACAAGAGAAAGAAGGAAAGAAGGGAATGGAAGGGGAAGAAGAAGGGAAGGAAACAATGTCTAAAATTCAATATGGTAATGATCATTCATTCCTTTCATTTACTAAGCTTTTTTATTTTAAAATGTATTGAGTCTAATCATTGATCATATCGCTACTACTGAAACTTGTACTTTTGTCAGGCTCTTAAAAGCCTAGGGATCCCATATAAAGTATCAACTACCTTGCCTTAATTTTCCCACTAGACAGGCACTCCTCTTTTGTGCTTCCCAAGTACTTACCTCTCGTTCTACTCACTACATGATATTGATATCTGCTAATGTATCTTTTTTGCCCTCATGTAACTTAAAGCACCTTAAGGATATGATATTCATCTTTGTTTCCCTGGTGTCTGGTACAAATAGCAGCTCGGTAAATGTATGTTGAATGAAACTGAATTCGTCCCAGTTGAAATGTGTCTTCATGCAATGTGATTTCCCACTCCCAGAGTCCTCAGTCTGCCAATAGCCCACACAAAAGCAGCAAATCTTATGATGGCACATTGAGTTAGTAGTCAGCAAGCAGGCCTTTGGCAGCTCTTCTGCCCTAGCTGCCTAAGAGTATCCTCTTCATGATAGTAGAATTAAAACCTAAATGTAACTGATTGATAAAAACAAACAAACAACAACAACAAAAAAAAAAAACAGGAGAAAACTGCAATATAACACATTTAATTAAACAAGTTATACTTCTATTTTAGTTTTTGCAATAGAATCTGTTATCTTGTATTCCTTTAGCATATTTGAAGTTTATGAATCAGTTTTTCTAAATAATATTCAGAGCAATATACTGGCTTAATCCTCAGAGTTCTTTTAACAACATTGCAATTTCTATTTTGTATACACAATACAAAAAATCTCACTGAAATAATTTTTTATTTACATATTTTAGAAACTGGAAATGTGAAGGTCTTGTGAAGAAAAGGACAAAGTTACAAGACAGAAGCTGGGGAGGACTGGGGGAAATTAAGACAACTTTTCACTTTTTTATTATGAAATTATAAAGAATAATAATGAATTAAGGATGGTAATGCAGTAGCATGGCATTTTGGGCAAAGTACTAAACTAAGAATTTGGAGAACTTATTTCTGTCCACACTTTCACCACTAAATAGCTGTGTGATCATAGGAAAATCATTTACTCTCAGTTTTCTAGTCTTTAAAGTTAGTATACAAAATACAAGTAGTGTGTAATGATGTGTGTGTGTGTGTGTGTGCATTCACACATTTACATAAAAGCTCTTTGTTACAGGAGGAAGTGAGGGAGGAAACTAAATCTTGTCACCACAGAGTTAAAAAAGAGCCCTGCTGTCAGGTTATATAAATTCGAAAAGTACTTCAGAGAACTCTAAACCCCAGCCCCCACTCCTGCAAAGGAGAAACTATACCCAAAAAGGCCTGAGACCTGATTCAGATTCAATGAGATTAAATTCTTGTTCAGGAAGGAAGGTGCAAGTACAGCAGAGCAGTCTAGAAGTTTTGGCTGAATCTCTCTTAGAAAATCATTACTTAGAATCTCTCTTAGAAAATCATTAAGGGCAATAATTCTGACCTTGCCTGGCAAGTATAAGGAAGAATATTATGATCAGCTCTGGGACAGTAATGTGCATGAGAAGCACATTTTAGAAGTGCCTTACTCCTACCAGAGACCTCCGGAGTTTTCCTGAGACCTCAGAGTCTGACCAGCAAGGGTGTCTAATTATAATTGAGTCAGATTCTTGTGGTAAATCATGTATTTTGGTACTGATAATTAGGGATGATTTTTCTCAGAACATTCTTCTACCTGTTTACACTTGTATTAACTATTTGGGGAATGAGTAGTTTTACCTAATCCAGACCAAGAGTTTGGAGTTTATTGGGCTGAGTATACTTCTAGGCTTTCTGAGGTAGCAGCACTGCTACTCACAGATGTGGCAAGTCCAGGCCCACCTAGTAGGAGGTCCAATCCTGATCAAGCAGAGTGTAGAGTAAGAATTCTGTTTACATCAGCTGGTAAGACTTATGATGAGCTTCTGTCCTAAACTTAGAGCTAAATGTGCCCAGGTGAACTCTGGGAACCCAAGTCCTCACACTGCTGTCCCGCTGTGTGCCTGGCTTCTGCCTCCATCACTGCCCTGCTGGGAACGGAAGGCCCTGTGCTCTGTATCTCAGCCTGCTCAGTTGGGTCCTTCACAGCTTACTCAGCTCTCGCCAGGCCCTCTTCACCTGGGAATTTTTTCCTATCCCCCAGCTGCACAGAGCTACTGCTTACGTTCTCCCCGACCTTAAAACTTCCAGTTTTGTACCGTCTTGAGACTCCTGTTGCCATGCCCCACACCTCAGGACAGACTTTCTGGCGCTGTGAAAGCCAGCCCCGATCAACCCAAGTTAATCACATCTGAATGAACACTGTGATTTGAACTGTTGGCCATCCCTGAGGGAACCATCCCACAGCCCAGTTACCTCCCTAGCCTCTTCCCATTGCAGACACCTGCTTCTGAGATCCAAGTGTGTGCCAATACCAGCTAGGAAGGATTCCAACTCCAGCCATGCCAGCATGCTCAGATATTCTCCAAGGACATAAGAGGTTATTATGGAAAAAAGAGTCTGTTATCTGCCTCCACTGAGAATAAACTCAGGGGAAACAGTGAGTAATGTATGTACAAGTGTTTTACTACCATGACGAAATTTTTTATTGGGAGGTGAAGTGAGATACAGATTGTTGTATTAAGGAGTACCCTCAGAATATAACTCAATATATCTGCTGCAACAAAATGTGGCAACAATCTAAAATGCAGGCTTTAAAGGTAATCCCAGTTCTATAAAGATCTAGTTAGTTGGGAAAATATAAAGCTCAGGGATGGACAGCCCAGGTCTTTCATGGACAGAAAGTACAACCAATGGTGGGACTCAAGTAGGAGAAGTCTCTAAGGCTCTAGAGACAGAAATCCCATATTGGCTCTCAAACACACTGAACCTGTTGCACCTACCGAATCTGTCTGGAGTTCATTTCCTCCCAGGGACCACAGACTGACCACCCATTCAAATGTACCATGTGTACTCTGCCACCTGTCTTGAAGAAACATCTGGTGTTTTCATACATTGTGATGGCCAGGAGGATTGTTCATTTGCCTCCAGGGCCCTTCGTTTTTTTTGAGTGAGTGCTGTTTGTGTTGCTTGAATGCAGGTTCAAATGTAGTGTCCAGCTTTCCTCCTCTGTGTGTAGTGCTGACTCATTTTCCCTAGATACTCATTTATACGCAGCTTGCTCTCTCTTGCCAAATGATAATAAGGCATTTTTAAAGTTTTGGAATCCTTTTGCTGGAGTTTTATCTGGCTGTCCTTTTTTGGTATGTTGGCAAAAGAGCCCCACTCTCCATTTGTAGAATTTTCCCTTTCTTTTTTTTCTGCTTTTTAAGTAGAAGCAGGTTAGCAAATGATAGAAAATTAAATCCAGATGATTTGTGATAAAGAATATGTTTTGTGATAAAGACTGCTTGGTCATAGAGAATGATCAGAATGAGATTATGTAAATGTTTCTATTATCACACTTTCAAATAGTACAGTCACTCTTGATTCTGATACAAGGCAAGGCCTTTCTGGTTAGCTTTTTATTTATTTAATTTTTCTGTTTTAAATGAGCAGAAGTTCACTAAAGTATAAGAGAAGTTAGCTCTTCAAAAGGGCCTGTTTCATAATCATGTATGTGCTTCATAGCCCCACAGAGATAATGAATAAATTTGCTTTGGCCTCACAGTTTATAATTTACCCAGGCACTGAAGTAACAGAAATGGGTGTCATACTCTTTAATTTCAGGAAACCTGTGATCTGGAGAAGATGAAGCCTGAAGCCAGAAGATACTTGGAAAAGTCAGTTAAAATGGGAAAAAGGAATGGGCTCCATCTTCCAGAACAAGTACAGAATGTGAGTTTATGTTTCCTTTTCTTTTTGGAAAGAAAAAAGAATAAAGAAAAATACAACAAAAAAATAGAAAATAGGAAAACATGTTTGTACTATGGGAAATAATGTGTAATGCAAATTCATTTACAGTGTATTTGATAGTCAATGGTTTTAAATTCTGCAATTCTTATTCACCTCATGGTGACTGACAAACAACTAATAACTGTTTCTTCTTTAATCTTTTTCAAGTTTTATTTGTTTTATGTATTCCGGGCTTATTTTCTCTGCTCTGTCTTCTATTCTCTAACAGCTAGTTCCAGGTCTTAACAGTTGATTTGTATTCTCATTCCCTGGGTCTTACAGAGACAGGGCACTGGTAATAAAATCCTTATGATGGAATGTTCTAAAACCAGTACTTTGGAATGAAGCATGCTATGATTAATACATGCCCCTTAAGGGCAGAGAGATTAACTGCTCAGAAATGCTTCTCAAACTTTTTCTTTTGTGTAATGCCGGTCAGATCTTCCAATTTCATGAATAAACTAGGCTGCAGAATTAACTCATTCTTTTGGAAGAGGTAATAAACAAAGCAAAACATGATTTATTTTCAGGTGATTCTTCTAGGCAGTAGAACTGAAAATAAGTTTGAAAGTAATCCAAACCAAGTGATGTCAGAGTAGTAGATATACCTAAAGGCACTACTGAAATATGGATCTTTCTCCCATCTAAATGCTCTTTGAACATCTTGTATCCTCTCCATCCTAGTTACAGGAGAAATGTAACTGATCCCTCTTACCTAACTCGCCTTCCTAGTCAATCATCAGTTCTTTTGGGTGCTTGAACACTGTATTAATTAAACTGTGTTTGCTTGCAGCTAACAAAACCCTGTTGAAACAATTTAAACAATAAATTGATTTGCTTGTGTAACTGGGAAGGTAGTTGGGCTTCATGGGTTATTTGATACAGATGCTCAGTGGTGACATTGGCCACCTACTCTGCCTTCTTTTTCCCTACTCTGCCTTCTTCCGTGTTAGTGTTATCCAATGGTGTCTTCTTTTTATTTCTAAAATATCTGGAAATCAAAAAACCCAACCACCCAGAAAGACATAGAGAAGCCCCTATCAAACTTCCCCTCATGTCTTAATGGCCCAGAATGTACCATATGCCTAATTCTGAATCCCCATTTAGTCAGGGGAATGCCAGGCCTGAGTTACCGGAACCAGTTACTACTGCAGTGAGGATGGGATCCTAAATGGTGCAGAGTTCATACCCATGGAACTTCAGATAGGATCAGGTTCCACTCAAACCACATAACTGCTGTAGAGTGTGGAGGAAGTTGAAGTGAACTTGGGGAGACAACCAGAATATTCAAAATGACGCTGTATATGTTAAGTCAGCAGTCTCAAATTTAATGTTCTTCAGAATTCCCTGGAGAGCTTAAAATTCTGATTACGGAGACCCACCTCTGAGAGTTTGTGTTTCACTTGGTTTGGTGTATATCTCAAGAATTTGTATTTCTAACAAATTTCCAGGTGATGTTGATGTTTCTACTCAGGACCACACTTTAAGAACCAGTGTGGTTTATATAAATTTCATTATCTTGCATTTTTACAAGAGTGGGACAGATTCATAAAATTATTTCATGTTTTTTTCTTGTGATTTTCTTCTTACTGCTTCCTTTGATGTCCCACCTAATACTTTTTACATAAAATTTGTCTTTGTTTGTAAATATTCTATAAAACTAAGACATAACCTTTTTTCCAAAGCAACCATAGATTAATTATTCAGTTTTAATCTCTTGGCTTACCTTACCAAGTACTGACTTACTAAATTAAAATTTTGAATTGGAAAAGATTAGAACTATACTAATTGTTAATGGGCTACTAGATTCATTCGTTCATTCAGCAGCTATTTATTGTGTGTGTACTCTGTGCCATATTCTTCTTTGATTGTACCTGATAAATTCATTTTTTGAAAATGTACGACAGTTTCTAATGCATCATTAGGATTGCTGTTTTATACATATTATATAAGATACTCGAGGACACAACATAGAAGACTACAGAAGGCTGCTTTGTCAAGCACATCTCTAAGAAAGTACTTCCTAAGGGTTGGGTACAGAAATCAATCTTCATAGAAATGTAAAACTTACTTGACTGATGGTTAAAAAAGTGAAAGTCTTCTTTTCTTGTTAATTCCCATATTTGTGTCTTTGTTTCAGGAAATCAAAGCAATGAAGAAAAGAATGAGTGAGCTATGTATTGACTTTAACAAAAACCTCAATGAAGATGCTACTTTCCTTGTATTTTCCAAGGCTGAACTTGGTAATTTTTTTTTCTAGATTAAATTATATAATTTAGGCAATAATGTCACCTCACAGTTTGCCAAATCGAAGTTAAAAGAATTCTTTTAAAAAATGATCCAGTGCCTTCTACAGAACCCACCATCTCTTGTACAGAAAAGACAACCAAACAATGCCTAGTTTTCTTTATGAATATATTCTTATTTTGTTTTTAAAATTAATTATTATTTTTTTTATTATGGCAACATTAACAAAATCCAGTAAGTTTCAGGTGTGCAATTCAACAGTAAAGCATATATATATTGCATTGTGTGTTCACCACCTATAGTTAGATTTCTTTCTGTCACCACATTTGACACCTTTCACCCTATCTACCTCCCTACTCTGGTAACCACTAGTCTGTTGTCCATGTCCATGAGTCTCTCTTAACAATACCTAGATTTTAGATTAATAAGAGTGCATACTATTTCTAGAGATAGTTCTGAGGAGATTTCATAATCTTTCTTGGTAACTTAATTCTGTTTAACAGGCATCAGTGCATTGAAAATTTTTTGGCCTTACAATATCTCCTATATCATAAGTTAAATGAGTATCTTCTTGTTCTGTTCTGGATCTTGCTTGGCTTAATTTTGCCTCGTCTCTATCAATACACCATTAGCACAAGTGCACTGAAGCCTATTCATATTTTGAACTACCATCCCTTAAGCCGCTGGTTCTGTAACCACCACCACCATTCCAATAACATAAAAATAACATTATAAGAATTGTCATTTTATTTGAATTTTAATTACTCCACAAAATTCCTAGAGTTCTTAAAGGCACCATGCCAATATGAAATTAACCAATAATGGTGGAAAAATTGATGTATGAAAAAATAATTTTTGCAGGTGCTCTTCCTGATGATTTCATTGACAGTCTAGAAAAGACAGGAGATGACAAGTATAAAATTACTTTAAAATATCCACACTATTTTCCTGTCATGAAGAAATGTTGTATCCCTGAAACCAGAAAGAAGATGGAAATGGCTTTTAATACAAGGTGTAAAGAGGTACTATAAATGTTTGTCTTTTTTGTTTGCTTTTGTGGAAGATTTTAAGAAAAGGGTTTTCTTTGTTTACCAATGTTGAAGTCAGCTCAGAGACCAATATCCCCATTTGTGTGAGCATTATGTTTTCTAATTCCTCAGACCTACAAGATTTAGCTTTTTCCTTGCTCATTGGCATCCTACTTGGTATGGCCACAGGCTGTTATTCTAATAAAAATAGAATGAATTAAATAAACTAAAAGCTGTATTCTACTCTCAAGTGAACAGTCCAGGGCTGGTGGGGCATTGCTCTTTCCCCTACAAGTGACTTCCAAGGGCATTTCAGTTGCCACCATTTCCCATCCTGCTGGGAAGAGGGAAAATAAAGTACAGAGCCAGTATTTTAAGAAGACCTAGAAATGACATATATCAACTCTATTCATATCCTGTTGAGCCAAATTTCATTATATAACCATATATAACTACAGAGGAGGCTGGGAAAGACAGTCTTCAGTTGACAGCCATTTGCTCAGCTGAATGCATTATCTTACTAAAAGGGAAAAAGGTAGAATGAGAAATTCTTTTAGTTGATTCTAAAAGTCAACCAGCCAACTCCACCACAGTCTGTCTTTCTGGCTAAGTAACCAAGAGCACCGTTTTTTCCACATATCGCGCCCATTCACAGTATGTCAGATTCCAACCAGTTACTGCCTTGAGCTTTCAAAGGCTAGGCTCTCTGGGTGATACATGTCCTCCCCAGTTGTAGCATCTCATGCTGTAGCAAACTGTGAAAACAAGTTGTTTGGCTCGTTCACCCCCAAAACAAACACCCAGCGGTGGAGTAGGAACAGAATAACCACACTGAAAACCCCCATTTGGAAAAGGGAAGAATAGGAAACAGCAGGTGCATACCAATTTTCAGAAACAGTTTGGTGGGAGTCATGAGGATTCCATGCTCTGGTGAAGTTCCTTCGATGACCCATTGTGCCTCAGGTTACTTTCTGGCAGGATTTTCTTTAACAGTTGTATTTCATAGCCCCTGGTTTTGCCTACAGGGAATTCTTTCTTGTCCTTAACCTTTCTTGACCGAATCCTGCGTGGCTATTAGTATAGATTCCTGCTGATGCCAGTTTGAAGCCTAAAGATTGCTTTAGGGATCAAATAATCACAAGCTTTTGTAGGCCAGGCTTCTAATGTCTTTGGTAATAGAATCTCACAAAAAAACTCGATAGATATTTTGTTTGTTTGCTTCTGTCAGATCCATGTTAAAATAACTGCACCCAAAGGTCACTTAAACTTATCAAATCTTCTACACTGGCTGGAGTCTGCTTCAGAGCCCCTGAAGCAGTAGGTTTGAGGGAGAAAGCAGCATACTCAAACAAATTTCCATAGTTCAGTAACTCTGGGTGACCAAATTTTCTCCAGATGTGAGGAGTGCAGGTGCAATTGGCTTTTCCAGCTGCCCGAAGCCCCAGATTGTGGGCACAGGCAGAACCTCTCTGAGCAGAACTTTCTTCCATCTTTGCAAATTGACCAATTCTCGCCTGAGCTCCCCTCTCTCATGTAATCTTTCTAAAAGCAACAAGTACCAACAAACATACACCAACATTATTAGTTTTCTCAGCAGCTAAGACTCAGTAGATAATTGGCCTGCTTTCCAAGTTATGGCAGCAACGGTTTTAAATGTTATCTCTGATGTAGTGAAGATTACCAGCTTCCCAGCCCACAGTATCTTGTATCCACCTTCCATTTCTGTGTATTTTCCATTTTTGTTATAGCAGCACCTGATTGCTTATCATTCTTTGTGGGTGTTAGGGTACAGGTTATGCCACTATACAAATGTTACTGTGCTAACCAAAGAGCACAGTGACTCAGATAAGGTAGAAATATCTCTTAAAAAAGAATTAATGGTTGCCTAAAGCTGAGGAAACTGGGGAATTATTACTTAATGGTTACCAGGTTTCTGTTTGGGGTGTTAGAAAAGTTTTGGAAACAAATAGTGGTAATGGTTGTGCAACAGTGTGAATGTAATTAGTGCTACAGAATTGCACACTAAAAATACTTAAAATGGCATATCTTATTTATGTTTAACCACAATTAAAAAAAAAAAAAAGGTTTATTTCTCTTGCCACTAACAGTATAGAGGTGAGTGATTCAGAGCTGGAGGACAGCCATATACTATGTGGCTTCCAGGGTCGTTGTTAACTTCAGTTCACAGCTAGCAGGACAAGCATCTGCAGGAAATGACCCAGACAAATAATCCAAACAATAAATGGGCAGAGGACCTGAACAGACACTTCTCCCAAGAAGACATATAAATGGCGAGCAGACATATGAAAAGATGCTCATCATCTCTAGCTATTAGGGAAATGCAAATCAAAACCACAATGACATGCCATCTCATACCTGTTAGCGTAGCTGTTACAATAGAACAATTAATAACAAATGCTGGAGAGGATGCAGAGAAAAAGAAACCCTCCTACACTGCTGGTAGGACTACAAATTGGTAAAGCCACTATGGAAAACAGTGTGGAGCTTCCTCAAAAAACTAAGAATTGATCTACCATACGATCCAGCAATTTCTCTACTGAGTATTTACCCTAAAGACTTGAAAACTCATATCTGAAAAGGTATTTGCACTCTGATGTTCATGCGGCATTATTCACAGTGGCCAGGACATGGAAGCAACTGAAGTGCCCTACGATAGAAGGTTGGCTAAAGAAGCTGTGGTACATATATACAATGGAATATTACTCAGCCATAAGAAGAGATGAAATCCTGCCATTTGCAACAACATGGGTGGACCTCGAGATAATCATGCTAAGTGAAATAAGCCAGACAGAAAAAGTTGAAAAACCACATGATATCACTTACATGGGGGATATAAAGCTAAAAGTAACAAATGAACAGTACAACAGAGACTCATAGATGTGAACAATAGACTGGTAGTTACCAGAGGATGTGGGCGGGGAGGGGAGAGGATAGATGGGGGTGGGGGGCTAAATAAATAAATTTTAAAATGAAATGAAATAAAAAAAGAAATGACTCAGAAATTTCACTCTTCACCTTATTCACATTCTACTGGCCCATTGTGTATCATGTGGATATAGCTAGCTTAGAGAAGTCTTGGAAAGGGAGTCAGGTGACCATGAGTGCTACAAAAAGTCGGAAAATTCTAGACTAGGAGGAAGAATAGGGGCATAGATATTGGGAGAAATTGGCAGTCTGGGAAGAAGGTCTAGGGAAACTGAAAAAGATGAAAGAAAAACTCAAACTAGTTAATTTTAGACCTTGGAAAATTATACTATGTTTTTCTCATCTATGTTTCCATTCTAGTTTTAAAGTAATAATTAAAACATAATTACATAGTGCTTGCTTTCGTACCGAGCACTTTTTGTGTACTTTACATACATTTTTATTTGATTCTTCATTATCACCCTATGACTTAGCTATTTTTATTATCTGTATCTTACAGATAAGAAAACTGAGGCTTAGAAAGCTTAAGGGACTTGCCAACAGTCCAACTAGTAAATGGTGGAGCCACATTTTCAACCCAGGTAGTCAGACCTTGGTGTGGGAGCTTCCTTAGAAATAGGTCTATAATTTGCTGATTTAACCATTGGGAGTATTTTTCTTTGACTTCAACATTTATTTACTTTTCATTTTATTGTTTAAAAAGACAATAAGGCAATATCATTATTCATATTTTTAATACAAATACAATGCAGAAAATGTGTGTAATAATTTGAGATGAATCCCTGAAACATTTTTAAGTACAGAAATCTATGGCATTAAGTACATGCACATTTTTTATGCAGACGTCACCACCGTCCATCTCCAGACTTTTTCATCTTTCCCAACTGAAACTCTTTACCTATTAAATACTAACTCCCCATTCTCCCTCTTCCTAGTCCCTGGCATTTACCATTCTACTTTCTGTCTCTATGAATTTGAGTCTAGGAACCTCATGTAAGTGAAATTATGTGGTATTTATCCTTTTGTGACTGGCTTGTTTCACTTACCATAACGTTTTTAAGATTTATCCATGTTTTAGTATGTGTCAAAATTTCTTTCCTTTTAAGACTGAATAATATTCCATGGTATGTACAAATCTACATTTTTTTTATTCGTTTACTCATTGGTGGACATTTGGGTTGTTTCTACCACTTAGTTCTTCTTCATATAATGCTTCAGTGAACACGGATGTACAAATATTTGTTTGAGTCCCTGCTTCTACCTTTTTGGGATCTATGCCCAGAAGTGGAATTGCTGGGTCATATGGTAATTTTTTGTTTAATTTTTATTTATTTTTTTTTTTTAGGAATCTCAATACTGTTTTCCACAGGAGCTACACCATTTTTCACTTCCAACAGCAGTGCACAAAGATTCTGAATTCTTCATATCCTCGTCAGCACTTACTATTTTCTGGGGTTTTTTTATAATAGCCGTACTAATGAGTGTGAAAGTAAAGTGGCAAATTTTGTGATATGTATATGTTATCGCAATGAGAAAAAAAAAATTAGGTGCCAATATTTAGTGGAGTCCAGTCAATGAGACTAAGTGTAGAATCACTGTAGTCCTTAAGAGTACATTTTTACTCTTAAGTTTACAGTACTTAAAATTTTATTAAGACTCCATAACTATCTCCTGAGGTTTAAAAAGTCAGTTATTTCAGGAATACAATTGGATCATGAATTTTTTTAAAAGTTTGTAACACTGAAATGAAATAATTTTCTAGAAGCTGAAATAGACTAAAAATATTTGACAATTTTACCAACCTAAAAATACATAGAAAAACTCCTTTGGTGCTTTAGGTCTAATTAATTAATGTTTGGTTTTGTTGTTGTCTATTGCTAGGAAAACACAACAATCCTACAGCAGCTGCTCCCACTGAGGGCCAAAGTGGCCAAACTTCTTGGCTACAGCACACATGCTGACTTTGTCCTTGAAATGAACACTGCAAAGAGTACAAGCCATGTAACAACCTTTCTAGGTTAGTTCTCCTTCATTTAATCAGTTGTATATTTCCATTCTTTTTCTATGACTGTTTTGCTGCATGATTCCAACTTGTAGAGGGCCTTAAAAACTTATCTGACTTTAAGGACATCCTATATATCACTCCTTCAAGAGAAATTTATTGATTACTTACTATGTGTTAGGTACTATGTTTGGTTCTAAGGTTTGCTCGTGGTTTATATTACTATTTAGTCCCTGCTTCATTCTATCTGGCATCTTTGGAATTTTTATACTAATGCTTATCAAGACATCTAGGGTCCTAACAGTGGGTATTAGCCCATTAGCTTTGTTCATAGCCACTAGGTGATCAGTGATTAGAGCATGGCTACTTCTGAATTCATAGGAAATAAGCTGACAAATACAACATAAATGAAAATAAAATACATAAACAAAAAAAAAACATGTTATATTCCAGAAGCCACTTATTACATATAGAACTATGTAAAATAACATGCATGAAAACCATTATAACTGTATCATCATTTAAAAGCACTCTCTCACTAATCTTTTAAAACCATGGTTCTTATATCTATGACATTTAGTCACTAGTACTGTATCACTTCCCCATCCCCATCTCAATCTGGGTGTCACTATTCCAATAGTTACTCCATTTTCCTCGCTCATCTCAGTGAAAATGGTTGAATAGCAGGGGCATGGTAAAGATAGTGATTTTCATTGTAATCTTGTTTAGTCAGAGTGTACCAAAGTATGATTTTCTTGACTTTCCTCAGTGACTCCTTTCAAACTTTATTCACCTTTAACAACTAGTCAAAGTTTGTAGTGTATTACTTTGGTATATTTTTATTAGCTTAATTGAGTTGGAGATGATTAATAATGAGTTAAAATCAAACTTCAGCTCAAGAATTACTTCACTATGTCCTCAATGGCCATACCTTGTATTACTGTATATGCTGGCATCAGATATAACATGTAGCAGATGCTCCATAAGTGGTAGTTATTTGTTATTTTGTAATTCATTTATTCATTCATGAGACATTTATGAAATAACTACTCCGTATTAAGCAGTACACTAAATGGTAAGACCATAGAAAAGAATAAGACAAGGTTGTTTCCTCTGTGAATTTTACACTGAGTGGAAATGACAGAGATGTAAACAGGTAACTGCCATATATTCTAATGTATGTTCTACAGGACGGTGGCCCAAAGAGTTAACGTGTTTCGTGAGAATGTGAATGACATTAGTGGTGATGACATCTTCTGAACTTTTTCTTTAATAACTACTTGATTAACTTAATTTCTTTAAAGTAGTTTTCCCTCTAATTTAAAATTGGCATATTACCACCTGAGTCGTCCTCTTACTGCTTGTATTCAATTCATGTATTTTCTGACCAGCCTAATGAGAATATCTCCTTGTATCTACTGTGAGTTTCCTCTTTTCCTTTTGCAGACCTCCTCAGGTTGTTGCCCTCACTTCACACACAAATTGGGGCTACCTCCCTCACCACCATGGCCCTTAAAGAGCCAAACACATGTTTATCTTACATATGTAGCAAATCACGAAGAATAAATACATAATAAGAAGGTATCCATTTAGCCAAAAACAGTAAAATAGTAAAAAATTGAGCACAGTATATAAATTGTGGTATCCGTCTAAAAGGTAGAATTGCTGTGTCCAAGCCAATTTTCTTCATAGTAATGGGTAGTGATAACTAAACCCACAACCATCAAAGGCATTCTGTATTTTTTAGAAATACTGACCACAGTTCACATTTGATTTCTTTTCCCTGCCTTCCTGAGGAGCCTGACCTCACTGAAGAAGAATTGCATTCATGAGTTTAGTTTCACCATTGCTTTGTTGATGCTGTGAGAAAGTCCTGGCCTGGTTTTGATGGTGCTAAAAGCAAAAGGAGTAAGGAGCCATAAAATCAGTTACCTGGAAGAGAACAGCAATGCCGTCATAATGGAGCCTGCTTTCCTTTCTCCCCTTCACCTCTCCCTCCCTCCTCTCCCTCTCAGTTTATCTGCAGCAAGTACACAAAGGAATAAAGCACCCTGCTAAAACAGGTGGTATGTATGAACATGCTTTCTCCCAAGAGCAATAAATCATTGATTTTTCCCACTTACCTCACAGATGATTTAAGCCAGAAATTAAAACCCTTGGGTGAGGCAGAACGAGAGTTTATTTTGAATTTGAAGAAAAAGGAATGCGAAGAGAAAGGTTTTGAATATGACGGGAAAATCAATGCCTGGGACCTACATTACTATATGACTCAGACAGAAGAACTCAAGTACTCCATAGACCAAGAGATCCTGAAGGAATACTTCCCAATTGAAGTGGTCACTGAAGGCTTGCTAAACATCTACCAGGAGTTGTTGGGACTTTCGTTTGAGCAAGTGGCAGATGCTCATGTGTGGAATAACAGTGTTACACTTTACACTGTGAAGGATAAATCCACAGGAGAAGTATTGGGACAGTTCTACTTGGACCTCTATCCAAGGTACCAACAATCATATTGTTTGAAGGGACCTTAGGAATTTATTTCCCATCCAGATTAACACTCTTGCCTGCCATAGTTCTCGTGTGTGGTTCTTAGTAAAGGGATTAAAGATGGGGGCTCTGAAACCAGAATGTCTGGCTTCATCACTTACTAGGCAAGTTCTTAATGTTTCTGTGCCTCGGTTTCTTTACCTATATTACAGATCTATAAAATGGGAACACTAATCCTACCTGGTTTGTAGGGTTGTCGTAAGGGTAAAATGGGTAATTATGTGCAAAGCATTAATCAGAGACTATCCAGCATATAGCAAGTGCTTAATTTATGTTAGCAGCTATCGTCATCATCATCTAGTTTGTACACTGCGTTTACTTAATTTAAAATTGACCCCCAAAATGTTTATTATTCGGGTAACCTGTCTGCCAATACTCTTAACTCTATAGCCCTTCCCTGAGTCTGGCTGAGAAGCAGCACAATATAGTAGCAATAGCAAAATTTTTGCAGTCGGTCAAACTTGAATTGGAGTGTTTGAGTGACATACCTTCTTTGAAGCTGTTTTTTTCTCTATAGTATAGACTGATGATCTCTTTACAGAATTGTTTTGTGTGTCACACTCTATGTGCAAATCACCTAGAGTAGTTACCCAATCACTGGTAAGAATTAAAACTATTATTATTGTTGTCTCTCTAGCATGTAATAACTATGGGCTCCACAGGGTTTTGTCAGACAAGAAAGGATTTGGATCCTTCTCTCTAGGCTGCTTTCTAAAATAAAGCCAGCCTGTTACAATTACTAATTCGTTTTACTAAATTGGCCAAAGGAAATTACAGTATCCCCCTAGTTCAGTAGCAATAGCAAGTTTGTAGTCAAGTCTTTGGGTGACTTCAGGTAGTTCAGGTAGCTGCTGGAAAGAAAGCTAGAAAACTGTCATTCAGACCAGGGTCAGAGATGTCTTATCCCAATGCTTTATGGACTTACTTGCACTTCTGAGATGAGCTAAAAATAAACCCATGTCAAATGTAGATGGGTCTATTTTTGATTGAAAAGTGTCAGCATACAGTTTTAAGCCAAGAATTCTTCTAGGGGAAATCCTTCAACATAGGAGCTTCCTGTAACTGTCCCCATATTCTCTTTCCCAAGTCAGAGATTGTTCTTGCCATTCCATCCTACTGTCTCTCTGCCAATATATAATTGGTTTCTTTGAGATCTGGCCATTACTACCGTCACTCTGGTATGGAGACCAAAGGATGATCTTTTGTGAGAGTAGTGGCCAGTGACCTACATCATATGTACTTCCTGTCACCTTATATGCTTTCTTTATAAAGATGAGGTGGATTAACCTATTTTCTTTGTCTAACTAATTCAAAAAGGAATATTTGGAATAGATTTAGGAAAGACCAAATTTTTTTAAATTGCATTTCAATTTTCATTCATCAAATACTGAGATTCTCAAAATAAAAACAAAAACACTTTGATGGTTCCAATATAAGATTGACAGGTAAGGACATTCTTTAATATCACCATCCTTTTATAAACAAGATGTAAAAAGGCATAATCTCAGAATAAGGAATCCTTTGAAATTAAATAAATCAAGTTTACTTTTAAAAGAAAGAATAAAACCCTTCAATGTCACTGATTTTTTAAAAATTGGTCAGAAGTCTTAGATTTTAAGCTATTCTTAGATTTTTAATTTTCCAAATATTTTTGAAAGAAAATTCAGCTATTGTTTCTCCAACACAGTAGCACCCATATTGCTCTCAAATCAAGAATCCTTTCATTGCTTTTCATAATATAGATCCATTTACTTATTTACGTATTTCCATTTATTTCATTCTTCTTTGATGTCATCAGAGTTTTGTAGTTTTCCTACATAGACCTTGGACATATTATGTTAGATTTATATCTAAGTATTTCATTTTGGGGGTGCTAATGTAAATGATAATGTGTTTTAATTTTCAATTTTGCTTGTACATTGCTAGTATATAGGAAATTGATTGACTTTTGTATATTAACCTTGTATACTGTAACCTTTCTATAATCATTTATTAGTTCCAGGAGTTTTTGTTGTTATTTATTCTTTTGGATTTTCTGTAGACAGTTATGTCATCTGTAAATAATGACAGTTTTATTTCTCCCTTCCCAATTTGTATACTTTTTATTTTATTTTCTTATTGATTAGAACTTCAAATATGATTTTGAAAATGAGTGGCCATCTTCCTCCAGAACCTTTAACATTTAACAATTTCAGTTATTTTAGATACTCTGATAGCTGTGGCATCTTTGTCATATCTGAGTCTGTTTTTAGGGTTATGTTTGTTTGTTTGTTTGTTTGTTTGTTTTGCCTCTTGACAGTGTGCCTCATAATTTTTTTGAAAGCTAGATACCTTATATAGGACAGTAAAGACTGAGGTAAAGAGTTTTAAAACATGAAAATGGGCACATAATTACTTCTGCTAGGCCCTTAATGTGTGTTTGATTCAATCTATATTTAGTAATTTAGTTGGATTTGAGATTTGTTTTTGCTATGGTTAACCTCAGTACACCAAAAGCTTCACATTCCTATAGCTTGTGTTCAGGATGGGCGCTGGTTTGCCTTAGTTTTTCTCAGTGTCTGTTGCACCTTCAGCTTTAGGTCTTTCCTTTGTGCTGTGCTTCAGAGCAGGTCTCCTTTCATGCTCTTGCTCCTCTCCCAGCAGTAGAGTGCTGACTGCTATTATTTGGTACTAGATGCTTACTAACCTGGTTCAGAAGAGGGAATTCTCTGCTCTTCTGATTAAGCATCACTCTTAGGTAAGCACTGTGTCCCTTACCTTCAGGTATAAAGATTTTTTTTTCTGTTTCCTTCAGTGAGTCTTCACTGGCAGTGAGTCTTCACCAGTTCTCCTAAGGACAGTGGGGTTTGTTGCCCTTCAACCAGAAGTTTAAGGCTTTTATTCTGTAGGAGAGAGGGTAAAGAGGATCTAAAGAATGCTTTCTGCCTTTAGGACAGCATCTACCCCCTTCCCCTAGGCCTGCATCAGAACTGATGCTTCTTCAGGGCTCTCATTCTGCCCCAGTTTATGGTGCACCCCCAGTGAGGTCCAGGGAGATGGCCCTGCAAATGGGTGCAAAATTTTTCCTGTCTACAGCTCCTGGTAGTTCCCAATTTTTGCTAGTCCACTATTAGTCATTAGAAATTTGTTAAAATTTTTCCTTAATGGTGTCTGCAGTATGTGCCCCAAGTAAATTTAAGAATTTTTAAGAAGTACTTGCATCCTTCTTTCCTCTCTGTCCTTGGAGGTACCTGTTTTATACTATAGTTTAGTTGATTGCCCTTCAACTTCTGCTTTCTGATAGGTTGAAGAAAAGTGATTTGCAGATGGTTCAACATGTAGTTGTTGTAAGAATAAGAGCAATGCCCTTTCCAGCTTTATACATTACAATACATAGCTGGAAAATGATTAGTTGTTTTTTTTTTTTAACTTGAATAACATCAGCAGGAAAACCCTGAAAGTAATAAGACTGACCTAGAAAAGGTAATGCAGAAAGATATATACAAATCAAACTAAAAAATTCCCCTCAAACCTGGAAGTACTATTAGTCTCCTAGCAAAGAAATAGAAGGAAACCTGCTCCTAGATAAAGTCTAATGGCCCTTAGCTTCTGGCGAGACCATCACTGGTACCACATTGTCCACGAATAGACAACTTTATGGTATAATTTATGCTTTCCCCCAGGCTAGCTAAAAGCATTATGTTTCAAAAAGTCTTGTAGTTTATCAAAGGAGCTCATTGAATTGTGAATACTGATTCTTCCCTTTTTAAATGAAAGGAACTACCTTCTTGTATGGAATTTGGTTTTCATTGATTCTGTTTTAAGGAATAACTACCTAGTGAATCAAACTGTGTCTTTAATCTCAGATTTGCTTCAACACTAGTTAGTGTTTAGTGATTCTATCTTTGAAGAAGAAAATCAGGAGTTCATTAAAATAAGTTGTACACTAGGTGTGGCATATATTTGTAATTATGACAAATATAAAATTTGTAATTTTATCAACAAAAGAAACCTTGGAGATATGTCATGTGAAGTGATAGTTGGGTTTTCTATTTTAATAAAATGTTGACCTGCTTTCTAAAAGGCAGATTAAATGTTTCAGAGCATCTTATATCAAATATGTAGCAAATATGACTTAATGGCTGAGAGAGACCAGGGCAATGTTGCTAGAGAAGGGTGTTCATGTCTCATGAACTACGCTTCTGGTTCTTAGGGAAGGGAAATACAACCATGCAGCCTGCTTTGGTCTCCAGCCTGGCTGCCTCCTCCCAGACGGGAGCCGCATGATGTCTGTGGCCGCCCTTGTGGTAAACTTCTCACAGCCACTAGCAGATCGTCCTTCTCTCCTGAGGCACGATGAGGTGAGGACTTTCTTCCATGAATTTGGTCATGTCATGCATCAGATATGTGCACAGGTGAGTGATCTTTTTAGAAAACCTGCCAATTGCTTTTCCAGATTTTTTTCCCCACTGTGGTCAGGTTTCTCTTCTTAACATGTTTTTTTCAGAAGCTGAACATGTTCAGGATTTTCATAAGACTTCCACAAAAACACAAAATTTTTCTCGTGTCCTCTTTCACAACATATTTTACTTGGTGGTTAATCCACTGATGAAAGAGTGTCATTAAATACCACCCTGTGGAAAAAGAAAGAAGACTGTCATTAAGAAAGGGTCACAAATACCCTGCTTTTTCCTTTGAATTCTTGTCATTATCATAGGAATTTGGTATAAGCTTCACAGATAAACCATACTGTAATCTGTCTCTTATTAATCCTTCGTTTAGTTGAATGGATTTTAACTATCTCAGAATCTTTACTCCTTTTTAAATAATAAATAATTTATAACACCTTTCTTTACTAGCCTCAGATTAAAATCATAGATAATATAGAGTAACCACAGAGAAAATTTGCCAGGGTTGGGACATGTGTGTGTGTGCAATGAATTGCAATGGATTTTTCTCTACTTCTGAAAGTGAAAAGTACATTATTCTCAACTTTGTAACAGACTAGTTAACTAGGCCCAAACTATTCTAGGATAAACCATATGAACTTGCTAATATTTAATTGTTATTGACATATGAAAGCATCCACTTCAGTAGTTCAACCTAACAGTTTAAAAAACTGATATTAATGGAGGGACAGTTTTCCAAATTTTAATCTCTATACATCTCTAAAGTTAAACTTTTAAAAATAACCTTTTTATTAGAATATTTTTAAGTTTATGGAAAAGTTGCAAAGATAGCACAAAAATTACCCATGTGCCTCTTACCTGATTCCTATACTGTTAATATCTTACATTACTATAGGCCATTTGTCACAACAAAGAAGCTAAAATAGGTACAGTACTTACTCCTAAATAAACTCCACATTTTATTTGTATCTTGCTGGTTTT
Source organism: Cynopterus sphinx (assembly GCA_030015415.1). Taxonomy (NCBI): domain Eukaryota; kingdom Metazoa; phylum Chordata; class Mammalia; order Chiroptera; family Pteropodidae; genus Cynopterus; species Cynopterus sphinx. The sequence goes on from CM057379.1 coordinate 35,645,693, forward strand.
TCCCTAGCAACCTTTTTCCATATGGAGAATTTTTTAAATTGATATAATGTCCTCACTAAACATAAAAGAAAGAAATTTTTTATGGTATTTAAATGGTAATGTCTTAGTATGGCTGTGTAGGAAGTATTAATGGATATGTACTATATGTGAATAACCCTGAATCCAACATCAAAAACTCCAGACTGGTATAAGTGGACTGTATTGTCAGCTCAAGTCCAAGAATGGTATTAATTCATGTTGCTATTATGAAATACTGTAGACCACGTAGTTTATAAACAACAGAAATTTTCACAGTTCTGGAGGCTGAAAGTCCAAGATTAAGGTACTAACAAATTTGGTGTCTGGTGAGGAACTACTTTCTGGTACAGCAGTGGCACCTTCTCACTGTGTTCCTCACCTGGTAGAGTGGGTGAGGGATCTCCATGGGGCTTCTTTTGTAAGGGCTCTAATCCGAGTCTTGAAAGCTCTACTTTCACAATCTGATCACCTCCCAAAACCCCATCTCCTAAGATCATATTGAGGCTTAGGTTTCAACACATAAATTCAGGAGGGACATACAAACATTCAGTCCATAGCACCAATGATAACATGATTTTCCAACACAGTGAATTCCTCTTGGGAAACTTCCAAATAAAAAACTAATCTTACGTTGATTTACACAATTGATCCCAGCAATTAGTGACTTGGAAATTAAAAGTGTGTAGAAAGTACTTTACAAAAATATATGCAATGGAGTTAGTTTCTAGGCTCACTTAATTATAGATTTTTCATTTCTCTGAATGTCCATCAGGATATATGGATGATGTAGAATATGGGACAGTTTTTGTTGTCCTCACATGTGCAGTTCAGTCTCGAACATCCAGCATTCTGGAGTAGCCCATACCATTGTAATAACCAAAAATGTGCCCACTCATTTCTAAGATACTACTATCACCTTTGTTTAAAAGCTGCTTAGTTCTTTCAATATTTTATCTTTACATCCTGGCATTTCTATGTTTTATTTGAAGAAACAGAGGGGAATAGGGTATGACTCTGTTTAGATAAATAAGCCCTGATATACTGATGTAACCATTTTTACCCTTTGTTTAATCCAAGGAAAAAGAAATCTTTCAGAATGACCTAAATTTTCTTTCTTAGATAATTTTAAATTCTATTTTCATAGTAATAGGTTTCCTGAAATACTTATTTTTCATCAATGTCCATTTCATTGGACATTTTCTTTAGGATAAATCTAGTTTCCATTTTTCTAAAATATTTTTGAGTGATTTAGAAAAGTCAAATAATTTTATTAATTTTAGACTTTTGGGATATTACTTAAGTTATCCAAGATCTAGTTATGTACTTACACGTAGATCAACAATGGCCTACTTTTATAACAGTGGACTAACTTTTGGGGACTAAGGTTCCTAATGAAAATTCCAATTTAAGCTGTGGATGCCTCTTCCAGAAAAATGTGCACATACTCATACACTCAAATTTTTACATAGAATTAAAAAGGATTCATAGAGCCCTTGAAGCCCAGACCATAATGAATTTCAAGTTAAAAACTCCTAGGTTGTAGTATTTTCCTCTCTATTTGGATATTGATTATCAGCTAATGATGTCACGAGGAAAAAATTTGATGTCTTAACCACATTTATTAAAATAATAGTGATCTTCAAATAGGGTTTTCAGTGCTCTTGATATGTGTTCTTGTTTTCAGACACAGTCCTCATATAACCTTAATAACATGTGCTTACCATATATTCAAAATGCAGTTCTCCACACCTCTATCTTATTCTCATTATTCTGTATATTATTTTTGATCCTTTGAGATATCCATTTGGTACTGGGAGGTATTACCTTGGTACTATGTCATTTTAGAACTGTTTAACTTGTGACTGCAATGTAAATAAGTACATACATACATGCATACTTCATTATTCAAGGCTTAGAATTTGCCTAAACTCACTCATACACACAAACGTATCATAGAGATGAGCAGTATGTTAGTACAATTTCTTGCTTGGTCATCTCATGAGATTACCTTTGAAAAATCTCTTATTTGTTTATTAATTCTTTCCAATGTTCTATAATGTTTTAAGAACAATTAAGGTAATCGATCATATTTGGAACCAATGATCACTACTTTTGTCTTAAAAGTAATAGTCACAGATCTATATATTTGAAGTTTTATAATAATTTCAAAACCTTTTTTACTGATCTGAACTGGATGGTAGTGAATAAGGGACTTAATAGCATCAGCGTTCAGTGATACTTCAGATTTATCTCGGAAATATATAATGAATGAAAAATTCCCCACACATATTTAGCAGATAGTTATAAGATACAGCAGCTCAGCATTTGAGTTCTCCACTGTGATAGTTTGCAGGTTAATGACCAGAAGAGCTTGTTGAGCTTGTCATTGTGATATTTGTCTGTTGGCAGGAACATCCAGTTTTTGGACATGGAGAAGCAGTAGTTCAATGTGTGTACCATCTCATTCAGGAGACGTTTCTCTCATATTCTTTTGTGTTTACACTACAGGGAAGGTAATTTTAAAAATAGCAATCAAGAGGTGGTATCTCTAGTGTCTGTTCCTGTTTCATGGTTTTATTGTGGTTTGAGCACTCAGTAATCACTGGTCTTTTGAACTTTTGTAGAAAAGAAGAGTAATGCTTGTTAATTCCCTCTATTGCGATGCCTGTGTTGGTTTGTGCCTTAAGAGATAATCAATTTTGGACTGTTAGAGATAATCATTTTAAAGTAACATTTCAAATCACAATAAGACCTTATTAATTAAAAAGGAAAAAGATGGAAGAGCAGAAAAACTTTAAATTATGTGATTTCAAATTATCCATTATTTTCGTCAGAGCATCTTCTTTATTGTAAATATTTTGAGTTAGATACTGTTGTAAATAAATACTGTCATATCCTATGTCAGTCAGGAAGGCACCCTGTTGTTATGACAAGAGCACTAGATTAAAAATCGTCTGTGTATTCATGGGTCTGGCTATGTGACTTTTGGCAAGTTATTTGACCTCCTTAAGCGTCTCATTTTTCTTATTCATAATATAGGACAAAAACAGTACTCATACCTACTTCCCTAGGGTTCTGTTGAAATTAAATAATTTGTGAAAAGGTACGTGGGAAAGCAAAGTGCCATGTACATTTGAAGTATTCTTGTAACTGTACTTATATATAATTCAATCCTTTAGGGATTAATAAGTAGCATACATAGAAGTTGTAATTTAAGAAGAGTGGGAATGTTGCCATAAGGCAAAGTACTGATGTTTAAGAGAATTCACAAATGCTACCCTCTGTGGATTTTGGGTGAAAATCTGTAGATGGTGATTGGAAACCATCAGGTTTATGTTTGTTTTTGTTTTGTTTTAATGGCTGCTGCCTACTTAGAAGTTTGATTCCTGAAACTTGAGCAGAATGAGCAGTTTAGAGTATAGTAAGTCTTCACATAATGTCATCCATTGGTTCTGCAAATTTAAGCAAAACAATGTATAATGAAACCAGTTTTACCAAGGCTAATTGATATAAACAAAAGTTAAGTTCCTATGGCATCTTATCAATGTTATAACAAGATGCTAAACAAAATAATGATGTTATTATTTGAGGATTTGCTGTATTGGGATTAACGAGAGATTACTTGAAGAGAAATTTGGCTATGTTTTACCATAGCATTAACACCAAGGAGGAAGCAGGAGAAGTTTGGTCAGACCATCCAAAACCGTACCCAGTTAGGCAAACCAGAAAAGCTAAGAATAATAGCAACCAAGATGTACTGAGCACTTTCCGTGCGCCTGGCACCATATATACTGAGTGCCTTACATACGTTAATTTTTTTCTTACAATATGCTCTGAAGTATATTTACCAGTCTATTTGTATTATTATACTATTATTTTCTTCATTTCCAAGTAGGAAAAAAACTGAGACTTAGAATGGTTAAATTGTTTACCCAGGATCTGCTGGTCACCGCTCTGTTGCCTATAACCATTCTTTGTGCTCTCATCCCACTGGAGACAGTAATATGCATGTGGTCTGAATCTGGTGGATGAACTTTTTTCTCCTACATTTCTGAAAGGCATTCCCTCTAAATTAATCTCACGCAAGCTTGTGTGAAATAAGGAAGTTTATCTAGTTCCACACATCACTCTGTATAAGTCGATCTCTTAGGTTTCAGCCCTGACAATACAGTGAACACTTGTCAACAACCTCTAGCCTCTGCTCCCTACTCCCAACCCTCTACACTGTTATCATATCCACTATTAGTGTTAGAAGTGAATTCTTTCACAATCTCATTTTTGTTATTTTATTTATTTATGTGTTTATTTATTTATATATAATACAAACATATACACACATGTGTACATAGGATAAATGCTAAAGTCATAAACCAAATGTGATGGTCTATGCATTTTTCATGTTTGGGGATAAGCTATTTTTTTTTTCATTTACTTATTGTATTTTTACATTTTTTATAGGAATCAGAAAAATATTTTTAAAAAAGTAATGTTTAATTCATTTGTTAGAGGCAGAATTATTGATCATCTGTTGTGTCTGACAGGTTATACTAGATATGGTAGGATGGGTTTTAAAAGATAGTATATTCCACATTTAGAGTTTACTTTGAAGACTTGAAATGTAAAATTTTTAAAATTAAAAACAAAATAATTAAGTAAAGTGATCCAAATATTTATTAAATATTGAAAGAAGACAGAGTAGTAAGGTGATATTAGTTTGGAAGCTAACGAGTCAAATCAAATACAATAATAAGAGAAAATCTCTTAGAGTTGTTTAAAGTTGGGTCTTCACATATGGAAGCATTCTCCTCCCTCCTTCATTTATTTCACAAATATCTGTTGACCACCTACAGCTTTCTGGGTCCGTGCTGAATTTTGGAGATATAATGGTGAATAAAGTATGCAACTTCCTTAGCATTTGAGTTTGAATAGTACTTTTATTTGTTTTCATATAAAAAGAAGCAATTTCTATATAAGAAGTAGTAGTCAGGAAGGTATAGCCAGTTTGAGGATAAACCTATGAATTTTAAGATTCAGCATTCAGGATTCCTGAAGGTTATGTGTTGTTTCATATGTCTTTAAAAAAATGGTGATGATACTGATCTGTTGAACTATAGGGCTGTTGTGAAGATTAACAAGAATGTTAACAGTATTATTCAGGTTCTGTTACTATTATTACTCCCAGTGATTGCTAAGTATATGTGAAGTTGAAAGTATGACCTTTAATACTCTATTTATGGCAAAGCCTAGGAGACAGTAGCACCTTTCTTTTTTTTTAATGCCTCATTTTATAAACTTTTCCATCATCCCTGGATTTAGGGGTATATTAGACAGGTTAGGATATGGAATGGCTGCTAAGAAATCAATAGGGGATCACCTCAGAAAGCCAAGGTCAGTTCTCCTGAGGCCTGTTCATTTTCCTAAACACTTATTGATTTACAATACACTTATTGATTTCAGCAAATGCCTTTTCTTTGAGTTGAGATTTGCTATGATGAAAATAACACTTTAGTGTAACCACTAAAAGCAACTAGTCTCTTAATTAGAAAAAGCCCACAGGACTTTGGTGTTTAAATACAACAAAAGCTCACATGAGTTTTTGAGCTTTAGTTTATATAATTTTGCTCCAGCTCTCACTGTGTTGTATGAATTGAGGAGTTACTCTATGTAACACCAAATCATCTGTTAAAAAAATCTATAATGGAGTATATTGTCTGTTTAAAAAGATAATAAAGAAAAATATCATCATTTAGACTTTCTTCCTCTCAAGAACGTCTAACCTAACAAGAATCTAAGTTTACACTGTTTTCTAGGCTTTTGTTGTCAAAATATTTCTTGTAGCAATAATGCCCTAAAATCTTATCAGGTGTCTGAAAAATCATTTATCAATTTGATTATTTTGTGTTTATTTTACAATACCATGCTTTATCTGGAAAATATATTAGCATCAATAGTTACTATGGCTCATAAGCTAAAATTTTCAGCACCTTCCATTGAAAACTGTATAAAGTGCTTTTTAAGGTTCTTTGGAACTTACATTTTAAAACTGGGGAGTGGTATTTGCTGGCTAATCAACAGAGCATAACTCAGCAGCCATGCTGTTTTGCAGGTCAGGTCCCCAATGGCTGCTAGATCCTCAGACTGGCTGTCCCATGGTTTCTGTGTGGACACAAATAGGGCGGCTGACTGTGGATTTCTTTCTCTTTAAAATTTATTTGTTTGCTGGAAATTGGAGCTTTTGAATCTTGTAGGTTGTTTGTTCTCCTCATTTGAAAAATATTTAAATGATATTGCCCAAAGGCACTCTACAGAGAAACAGCGTGACTGACTTTCGGGAAATTAGTAAGCAGTAGAGTTATTTTTAGCTTTTACTCCTTGCAAACATTTCCTTTTGTTCTCTAAAAGACATTGTTGATCTGTTCTTTCATTTGCTATGCTCTCTCCCTCACTACAAGATGGCTTTAGATAGAATAGATTCTCTCTTCTCTACTCTGCATGACATAACTATGTTAATTCTTAATTTATTCAGTTTTAACTCATGAGTTGTTCATTTGTTCATGTTTTTCTAGGTTCTGAAAAACTAACACCACCACCAAACACACACATGCATTTTGTTGTTATGTGGGGTCAATTTTTCTCCTCATCTGCAAATACTGACTGAAAAATATTCACAGAAGCAGGATAGAAAAAATTTATATTTTTGTTAAAATATTATGTAGTAAAGTTGAAGCTATGATTTTGCTTTCATTTGCTCCCTTAGTACTCACTTAGAAACTACAATCTTTAGAAAACTATGCAGTTAGTATTACAGAATCCCAAGTCCGGTATAGATGGTTACAAAGGCTGGCCTTTACACCTCAGCCTCAAGTTTGGTCTTTGAAAAATCTTCTAGAACATAGAGGAAGTCAGATTTCTACAGAAACACAATGAAACCACACTTTTACTCTTCACATTAAGGTGAATTTTATAGAAGACTTTTCTACTTTAGATCCCTTCAAGAGTATTTAGTTATTTTGTAACATTGTAATTTAACATTTTATTTTATTCATTTTTCTATAAAATAAGCATTACAGCATTTGTAGTTAAAATTGTGGGTTTGGAGTCTGACCACATGGTTTCAAATCCTAGTTCTACTGGTAATCTTGGTATGCCTCAATTTCCTTATCTGAAAAATAGAGATTACAGTATTTGCTTCATAAATTGTTTTGGAATTTAAATCAGATAATGCATGTAAAGGATCTAGCATAATGCTTGACATAGTAAAGTCTCAACAGATGTTGGTTGTTATAATTATTATAAGTTTAAATTTGTTATTTTAAGTATAAGTTTGTTATTTTAGATTATATGCCAAAAAGAGGCAAAATATTCAGTTTTCTGGAACCCTTGCCTCTTTCCCTATGAGAATTTTTTATTGGGATGTCCTCAAGCCCCAGTGATCCAATTCCAGCACCCAGTGATTTTAGTTTACCTTGGCACTTCAGTATTTGCTGCTCTTCATATCTAGAATCAGCACAATTGTAATGGGAAGTCAAGCAAAACATTGTTTTGCTTAAAGAGAGGAAGGCAGAATGTGAGATGGCGTTGACATCTGTGCCTCTGCCCTGGGCCAAAAGCAGAATGGTTATTTGCTGCTGATTTGGCATCTGATCTGCTCCTTGCCTTTAGGACCCCAGGGATGATGAAGTCAGGGAGAGAAGTTTGAGATGTAAAGCAGCTGAAGAGAGAGACAGGACAGAGGTTCAAGAAAAGATAGTGGAATGATAACCCTCTTTCTGCAGATGACCCAGCTGGGTAAATGCTAAATCTCCTCTGCCAATAGCAATTATACTAAAGTTCTTTAATTGTATGAAGGTTAAAAAACACCAGCCTGTTCTAATGAATTCCCATCTTTCTGCTCAAGAACTTTTATGACATCTGATTCAACAATTTACGAAACTTTCCTTAAAAATAATTTTTTTTTAACTCTTAGCTCAGGCCTCAGAATAAATTTTTTATTTTTACAAGGTGTTGACGTAGGAAACGTCCAAAACTGAAGAGAATTTTTCTAAGAGATTATTTGAGTTTATTTGAGCCAAATTGAGGATATGCCAGGAAGCAAGATCTCAAATGCTCTGGCAAATGACAGTTCTGCAGTTCTTTTTATAGTTTGGAATTAAGGAGGGAAGGAAGGAAGATTACATGAAGGTGAGAGAAAGAAAAAAGGTGGGGGAAGGGGTAGGGGGATTCTCTATGATTGGATTATAGGGTAGTTAATAAGGTTATGTGCTTTCTTGATGGTGGTCTTCTGAGGGGTCTGAAAAAGAAACATTTCAAAGAGATATTAACTTAGATGCACAAAAACAACGGAGAGGACTTGCTTAAGGCAAAAATAACCTTTCACTAGCGGAGTTATAGGCCTGAGGCGTGACTACCCACTATGACCTGCATAGTTAGAAATTTCTGATCAGATCACCCTGCGAGGTTCCTTTCGATCACTGCTTTATTACAGCACCCCCTTTTTGTTCACAGAGGAGTGCTTTAACTCTGTGTATATTCTTTCTTTCTTTTTTCATTTAGCTGCATTTATCTCACCCTACTTGCCAAATAATATACAGCCCTAACTCCCACTGAAATGGCTTCTTATTTTAAGGAAACATCTACCAATGTGTCAGGCACAACTCAGGCTTTCTACAAACACGGTTCTCTGAGACCTCCTACTCATTTACAGTTTAGAATATGAAATAGGCACACTTGCAAAGGGTATCTGTCTGTACTGTTGTAATTTAACTCTTTAATTGATTTTGATGGTGATTAAGTAATCGAGAAAAATCATCTTAGAAATCAGTGGAAAAAGCAGCTTAGGCTGGTTTTTTTTCAGTTATGATTTCTGGATAATTCCAAATTTGATTATGATTCAAAAGAATGAAATATTACTTTAATGTAGGCTTTTTGATGATTATTTATATGCTTCTTGGCTACTATGTTTTATTTTTATTTAAATTTTAGGTTTTCTAACCCTTCAAAGGAGCAGTTGACTCTGATTATGAATTAAGTTTTAGAGAACCTTAATTATAATTCATCACATATTTGGTTTTCATTTGGTGTTTTTATAAAGGACCTCTATGTTTACTTTCTAGACTGATTTTGCACGATTTAGTGGAACAAATGTTGAAACTGACTTTGTAGAGGTGCCATCACAAATGCTTGAAAATTGGGTGTGGGACATTGATTCCCTCCGAAGACTATCAAAACATTATAAAGATGGAAGACCTATTATGGATGATCTGCTTGAAAAACTTGTTGCTTCTAGACTGGTCAACACAGGTATGTCTTTTAATTTCAGAAAAAGAAAATAAATTAGAGCTACTTAATAGAGATTTACAGGCATCTTCTTCTATAGAACTGTTTCCTCTTTAATGATGATAATAACCCCAAAGTGCTAACATGAGAAGACTGCTAAATATTTAGAATACCGAACTCTGGGATTAAGTCCAAGAAAAAACTAGATCTCCTTTTTAATCTTAAAGAAGATGTCTCGTTCCCATTTTTTAATGAGTACTATAGGACTCAGTTTTGAAATCTATGAACTTGTCATATCAGAACACACAGTTCTCGTCCACAAAACATGCCCAAACATTCTTATGTTATTAGGTCTTCTGACTTTACGCCAGATTGTTTTGAGCAAAGTTGATCAGTCTCTCCATACCAACACATCACTGGATGCTGCAAGTGAATATGCCAAATATTGCACAGAAATTTTAGGCGTTGAAGCTACTCCAGGTATGTAAATACTTTGACTTGAGTTCATCTTTCCTATGAAATATGGGGTATACTCACACTGCCAGGGAAGGTAAGAGTTTATCAGGCAGATTACCTAATGCATTTTGTTTCTCATTTGTGTAATCAGGCCATGACTTTCAGATAAGTGTAGTCTGTCCATATGAGTTATCCTGTCCAAATGTGCTTGAAGGAAAGGTGTCTCCAGCTTTGCAGCATTTTAGTGTAATCAGGCGTGAGCAATTGGCCTCCACCCCAGAACAGAGAAAGCCATTTGCTTTTGGCAGGGCCTGCCTGGCTCCTCCCTCCCTATATGCACCACAACTTGCCAATGATTTCAGTAAGAAATTGGCAGAAGGGGCAATTTTAGAGAGAAGCACAAACTTCTTCCTTGTTTCTGATTCTGATTCTGAGATCTGTTAAGGCATTTTGACTTAGCAGTTTCTAACCTGATGGTTAAGAGATTCCTGTGGGTGTGTGGATAGCTTCACATGCATGTGTGTTACATTTATTTGAAGCCAGCATGTCGTAAATATATGTAGTTGGTAAGGTGACTTTTTTTTTCCACCGAGGAAGTTGTTATTTAAATGAATCAGTCACATTTATAGAGACAATAAACGTCAGAATTGTCAGTGGAGTTTATCTAGGCGCCTCACTTCCTTTTGTGTTCTGTTTCTAGTAGACTCTACAGCAACTTTGTCCTAGGCCCACTTTGACAAAATCCTTTTTAAAGTATCCCCAGAGGTAGATTGAATCGATAAACCCTTGCTTTTCAAGTCAAGAGTTCTTTTTAAGTAATTATGAACATAAAATAAGTGCCATTCTGACACATTTAGATAGAGATGTGTGACAAAGAATAGGCTTAATATTAGAGTGTTTGTGAGACATATATGTCTAAGGGAGAAGAAAGGACTGAGGGATTCTGAAACACTGAGGTATCTGATGGGTGTGGACAAAGCCTCTGAAGCTGTAGGCATTCCAGAACTCAGGGCCGAAACCAGCTCTGAGGTTGAGCCATCACCAGAGAGAAGTTTGTAAACATCCTGACCAAGGGCACACGGAAGCCCAGGTGTAGTACAGGTGAAATCCTATTACTCCTCCCACAACTGGGCTCCCCATAGGGAAACCTTAGCTAGCTGATAATCTGGCAATTAACTTTTGCCATCCCATTGATTGACATGTATCTTTCTTTAAAGGCACAAATATGCCGGCTACTTTTGGACATTTGGCAGGGGGATATGATGGCCAATATTATGGATATCTTTGGAGTGAAGTATTTTCCATGGACATGTTTTACAGCTGTTTTAAAAAGGAAGGGATAATGAATCCAGAGGTATTGTATTTTTTTTTCACCTTTTATTAATTTTGTAGTTCTTCCCTACCCTTTAACTCCTATTTATTACACCTAGATTTAGAGTAAGAGATTTGGTAACAGCTTTTAACTTTAAAGTCTTGCATCTTCTTAAATCATTACACATCAAGTTACAGTGTACAAGTGATTAATTCTGTAAGTTAAAAAAAAACCTACTGCATTTTCTTGCTTATTAACATTCCAACATATTGCATAATTCAAATTCAAAGCTTTGTTTATACATCTGAGCATTTGGAGCTGCTAGTTTTGACATGTGCCATACAACGTTTTAGTTTTATAGGATGTTGAGAAAGCAAGCTAAGCTCTTTCCTTATATAAATTGTTTGTGATTTGATTTTCTGTACACACTTTTCTTATGCATTTTCTGTGGGAGGCACCCTTTTTCTGTGGCTGGCATACCCCACCTACTGCATAGTTTGTAACCTAAATGCCTTTAAGTAATTTAAGCTGCTTCATTAACCTGAGCCATTTCTTTCCGTGTACAGCAAACTGACTGCCAGGTGGCTGCCAGCCAAATCTTCCTGAGTTACAGTCCCCCAGTTTCTACTCTTGTTGAAGACTCAGCTGTCAGATTGTTTCTAGGGCTGATACATTTTGCTGTGTGTTTTTCATTCTCTTTGACTCAGAAGTTAGAAGAACAAATTATCAAAATCAGACTCTCTGTGCTTATTTCAACCAACTGATTTTTTCTCCAACTTTATGTTTTTGCATTGCATAGTTCCTTATACATATGTTTTGAAATACATTGATATAGTTTAAGCTACCATCCCTCCCCCCCAACCACAAAAAAATCAGAACAAAACAAAACACCTCCAGGATACCCACATTCTATCATTCCATCTTCCATCCCACTCTGCCTAGGCTGTTAGGTCCCTTTAAGCTTTCTTCCATTCTCTGGCCAAGTCATTTACAATGGTCAACCATTGTTCTCATGATATCCTGACTTCTGCATGACCTTCAGCCCGTGTCCAGCCCTGGATTCCTCCACCATGTAATTTAGAGATGGTGCCCTTGGGATTCAAAGTGTTCTGTGGGCAATGGTATGACTCCATTAATATGCTTAACTACAAAGCCATGCTGTCCAACCTGAACTGGACACCCAGTGCTACTCTGCAGTCATGTTCCACTTCTCTTGTTAGTTCCTCTGAGTCATCACCAATTCTCTCTGCTCTGAACAGATGATCTCTCCTCTCTACTAGGCAAATTAAGATCATTGAGAGCAAGTACTTTTATCTTTCATATCCTTTCTGTACATCATTGCTTATATTCTTTCCTCCTGTCTCAGAAGAGATGTCTCTAATACCAGGCCTTCCTGGATTGCCATCATGGGAAAAAATGGGTTATTGCCATTGACTCCAATAACCTCAATGCCACTACTGAGGTGTTCTTCTTTTCAACATCTGATTTCTTAGTGTAACAAACAGTCTTCGCAAACCTCTCATTCCTGGCTTTTGCCTCCATTGACTGAACTGGAAAGTTCTCCTCACTCCAGAATTACTGTTGATGACCCAATTGCCAAATTCCAAAGGCCCTTGTCTACCTTTTTTTTTTTATTCACTTTTTGCTTCTTGTTATTCCTGTCTTTGCTCACATCCTTGAGATTAGCAATAAGATTCCTTCCTAACCTCCCAGAATTCCCTGCAAGTCAGCCAAATTTCTGTGTTCCTGTAGGTCTTTCCACCTTCACAAGTTTATTCATTCTGTTTCTTCCACCTAAAATGTATACCTTCTTTGTCTATGCCTCTCAAAAATCCTACCATGCTTAAAAGCTCTACTCAGATGGCCACTTATTTATGAAATCTTCCAAATAATCCAAACCAAAAGTGATCTTTCCACCCTGTGAACAGAAAAGAGTGGACTCTGACTTGGAGGAAAGGCTTCAATAAGCTTTTCTTTTGTCTGAAATGTTTAATATAGCTATTATACAAAGTAAAAAATGAGATTATAAATTTTTTTATATCATAGGAAGCAAATTTGTATTTTAAAACATATGTTTAGGAAAAAAAGTATATCAAAATGTTAATGTTATCTTCAGGTAGTAAATATATGAGTGATTAAATATTTTTGTGTACTTTTTTGGAGCTTTTTTAAATTTTTACATAGAATATGGATTGCTACAGAAATTAGAAAACAACGTTTAAAGAAGCACAAGGTCTAGGTATATAAAGGCACAACTCTGAACTGTTCCTGGCTCTTATGAGTTGGTAAGGCTTCCTGGCATAAGTGCTACAATACCTCTTTCGATTAAGCTTCCTTATTCATCTCCTCTCCCAGCTGTCAAGGTAACAGCCAAAGCACAAAACACTGATCCCAGTGGATCTCAAGGAAGTTGCAAGTCCAGCAGAAGCAATCTTGCCTTTATGTTTCTATGTACTTCCTCCTATTCTCAAGCTTCACAGCTTGGGAGGTAGCCAGGTTACTCTTAATTTAAACAAAGGGGTTGGGTCGAACTTAGAGAAAGCAAGACTACCAACAACTTGGACTTGTTTACTTGTAATGTTAAAAACATTTCAGTTTTGTCCTCAGCTGGGACACCCTGAACACGCCCAATCCCGTCTGATCTCAGAAGCTAAGCAGAGTTGGGCCTGGTTAGTACTTGGATGGGAGACCACCTAGGAAGACCAGGAGCTGTAGGTGTTAAAAAAAAGACAAACTTCAGTTTTGCTAAAATTCTAGATCCAATAGTGCTATATATTATTACGTGTCTTATGCCATGAAGCTGGCTTTAATCCATTCTTTTTTCTTTTCTATCAAATACTATGGGATATCATGTCATTTATTGCTCCCCTGCTGGCACAACAATGAGTGTGGCTCCAGTGGCCAAGGAGATTTCCTTTGCACCCCACCCTCACACTCTTTTATGACAGATACTGGAACAACTTTTGAAACAGCCATTTTATTCCCTCCTATGGTGTATTGATTATTGTTTGTTTGTTTATACATGTTTTCACTATAACACCTTATTTATAAAATTCAAAAATCCACTTATTAAAAATCAATATTTTGGAGTGACAATACTATTCTACAAATAACAGGTCATTATCACAACTGTGTTTGATGAAGAGAAAGAATTTTTATGGTACAAATTTTTATGGCATAAAGAAAAGGAATTTTTATGTTGTGACAAAGAGAAAGAATTTTTATGGCTTCAGATCAAATACTGATCTGAAGTCAAGGGAATCATAGCAATTATAATATATCATGCAGACTTCACTGTTTCAAGGCCCTCACCCTCCCTAGTCTGTAATTTGGATCATTTTGCAAGGATAGTGGGATAGCCTTTTGGTGGTCAGTGACTCCTTTTCTTAGTCCCCAAGCTCTAGAGAGGCTAGGGGCTGAATTGTATTGTTGACATTATTGGTCTTGGTCATTGGTATCAACAAAAGAACATCTCCAGACCTCCACTCCGTGACCTCTTGCCATCATGCAAAGCCCAGATTCTGCTCTGAGAACCATTATTGTTCTTAGCAAGCAGAACTATAGAAAGTGCGCTACTCTCTGGGAAAACAATAATAGGAAGGATCAAATATAAACCTGTAGTCTTTGAATAGCGGATGGTAGCAGTGGAATATTTTGTGGTACCATTTTTTCCGTTCTGGTTTGAGGGCTTCTATCAAAGTGTTAGAACTGGCCACTTTCCTGTAATCGCTAAAAGTTTGCTACCCCTGGTTTTATCTGTAATTTTTTAAATTCTTCATAGTAAGTAGATATAACACCCTAAATGTTTAATTTGTTTGTTAAATATTGTCTAAAGTCTTAGTTTCTAGTGGAATATGGAGAAGTCTCATTATCAGACGTATCTTTTACTTCTCCAACTGATCTCTTATAAATAACTGTAGAAGGGAACTGCTTGGGATAAATACTTTCCAGCAAGCTCTAAGACTTCTTTAAGGATATCTTTAACATCACCAAATCCAGTTTCAAAATTCAGCAGCTAATCATAGGGTTGAAAAACTGGGGGCATTTAACTAGGGCCATTTCTTTTTATAAGGCAACTTCATTGTGGGAAAATTTCCTAAGAGGTAATAGACATTGTGGATTAAAAGGCAATTATATTGTTAAGCTAGCACTGTCTTCCTTCTCTTTTGCAAAAGCTTTGTTTTTCAATCAATGGAGAAGAAATACAACCTAGTAAGTATCACTGCTGAAAGGAATACTGAGAAGAAAGTCAAGATAAAGCATGTAAATATTCTATTTTACCATAGGGATCTTACATTGCTAGATCTTACATGCAATACCAGACACAGAAATATGAAGAATCTTGATTAAACATGAAAAAAAAATTAGCTGGCAGAGAATGTGTAGTATAAAGCTGAGTATTCCAGTGCTTTCTGACTCCTAGGCCCGATTCCTGCTATAATGTGTTGCTAAGGGAGAATATGAAATTTCCTCTCCTGACTGGCTTTACAAATGGATTAACTTCTGCTCCAGCTCTCCTGATCTCCTACCCCAAAGCTGATTTTTCTTACACTTCAACCTTTTCTAACAGACTTAGATTTTGCCTGATTTATTAAAGGACAAAGGAAGGAAATAAAATTGACTTCTAGCCTACTTCTTGAATATTTACAAGGCCAGCCCTTCTGAGTCTTGAATCCCAACCAGCTGAAAGCAGTTTTTCTTCCTTTGTGTTCTTATATCCCTTCTTTGTATTTCTCTTAGAGTCCTAATAATCTGCCTTATTAACGGTCTGTTTTCTTATCTCACCTCTTAGATCATAAGGCCCTTGTAATAGGAACTATTTTATTCATGTTTGTGTTCGTCCTCTGCTTCAGAACTGATACATTTAATCATTACTGTTACAAATGAGTACCTCTTTGGACCTAACCGGTAGTTTCTCCCATCTTTTTCCATTTCTCTGCCCCCTGTGTGTACTACTACTCAGGGTACATTTTTTCTCCTTATCTCTTCTCTCCACTTAAATAAAGATTCCTCTCTCTGTCCTAACAAATTGAAACTTTGTTTAAGGTTTCCAGAAAGCCTCTTCTAATTAAGCACAGATTCCTACCACTGTTCTTGTCTTCATCTCCCTGACTACCAGCACCCCTCTTTCCCTCTCTTTCTCCGTCTTTGTTGTTGTCAAAGGTGTTCTTTATCCACCTACGATTTCCCCACCCTCATAGAAAACAAAGGGTGTGCTATTGTAAAGGGGTTCACAGATGGGCTGTGGAAGGAAAGGTTTCAAAGTCCACTTCGAATGCAGGCTGGTGAACCTGTTAGGTGCCCGATCATCATCCGCTGACCTTGAGTGGATGCTGTCTCTCCTGATGCCTGTTACTCAGTATTGGAAAGAGATGGCTCTGGCTCCACTCTCCAGAGTCAATCACAATGAGAAGGAGGAAGAGAGGATTGGAAGGCAGTGGGAGTTTGCCTGTGCTGTTTCAGAGATGCCTGAGATAGTGGGAGACCCAGTCTGTTTCCCATTTATATGTTCTTGTTACTGATAGGTGAATGGACATCCTTCATTCAGATAGTTATGATTGTCCTTGAAATATTACCTCAAATAAAGGGTGCATGTCTTAGATAAAATGAGCGTCTTCTTGTTTTAGCTAAGTCTCTTCTACTTAATATTCCTACTGAATTATACATAATGTTTCATACTTATAGTAGAGAGGAAGTCTCTTGTGCTTTTTTTTAGCTTTATTAGGAGAAAGGACTAATTTTAAAGAAATACCAGACCAGGAATCCATTTGTTTACCTGAACTGTGTAAGAGAAACTGAACTTAGGTACAGTGGGAGAGAAAAGAAAATGAAAGGAGGGATAGATGACTACTAAGGTTTATTGAATACCACTATATGTATGCCAGGTGTTATAGTACAGAGTGGGCAATGTGCTGAAATCATTCATAAACAGTGCGTTAGGCATATTTCCATTCTACAGGTAAGGAGCCAAGGCCCAAGGTCAAATGATGAGGATGAAGCCAAGATTCAAACCTGGGCCTAACTCTAATAATAAACTCCTGATTGCTTTAGAGAAGACTTACACCATTGCCAAAAGATACACTCTAATTTTCCATGCTGGAAAACCACAGAAGCGACCATTGGTGATTTTGCTTCATAGAATAGGTAACAGGAGCTTCCTACCCGTGGATCCTCCTGAAGGATTTTTTTAGCATGAAAATTTTGGTAATTGTCTTAGAGCTGCTATTTCTGCTTTCCTCACAGTTAAAGTTTCTTTACTACATAAACAAAGTAGAACAAGTTATGGCAAAGACTCTTTTCACCTGTGGTATGTCTCCCAGGCCATGTTTTCTCACCTACAGAGCCTGGTACCTTCCTAGAACACAAAAATTCACTTAACTTTTTTTTTTTTTTAAGAAATTCAAGATTCTATTACCACAATAACTCTTAAACTCTTCTCAAAACTTCACTGCAAAGGAAATGAAACTATTAAAAGACCATTGCTCTGTAATTCAGGAAATTGAATCAACTTGTTTGGAGCTCTGAACAAGGCAGGACTAGAGCTGTACTGAGCCACATATTGTCAGACTAAACAGTGCCCTGCCCTGCAATGACTTTACTGTTCAGAGGAGGCCTGACCTGACTCTTCCCAACACCGACCACGCAGCCAGCTCCTCATAGGCTCGCTTTTCTTTACTATCTCAAAGTACAGTTCTCTGGACAAGATGAGATTAGTTTGTCAGATGTCAGCATTTTGGGTGAATTATTTTTTATTTTATTTAGATTTTCATTAATGTTCCTGTATTCATGTAATGAAATTATTTTTGATAAATAAAAAACTCTCAGCTTGTGAGCATTAAGGATTTCTGCAGATACATATAATTATTGAGTTTAGATGAATCGTTCGTGAGGGTTCATTATACTGTCTTCTCTGCTATTAGTATATATTTAAGTGTTTTCCATAATAAAAGGATTAAAATATTTTTATGACTCTGTAAATAAATTTAACTCACATTTTCTAAGTTCTTTCTATACTGCTATACCCAGAGAATACAGTCTTTCCTTGAGCATTTGAAATGTGACTAGTGCAACCGAAGAGTTGTGATGTGCTGTAAATGTAAAAAAACACACTAGATTTTGAGGCTTGCAACAAAAAATAAATCCCAAAAGTTGTTTATATTGATACATGTAGAAATAATATTATAGATATACTGGCTTAAATAAAATATTAAAATTAATTTCACCTTTTTCTACTTTTTAAAATGTGATTATAAGAAAATTTAAAGTTATATATGTAGCTCACATTATTTTACTATTGGTCAGTGTTGTCCTGGAGTTTATGAGAAGGTAACTTGATTTGACTGATTATTTATTCCTGATTAGGGCCCACATTGTAAAGCTGGATGTTAGACTGTATATGATTAATAAGTGGTGGATAATTTCTGTTTATAATCAAAAGACAACCCCAAAAGTTTTGACTGTATGACCCCGTAAGACATTAATTAGTTTTTATGTAACTTGGTAGATTTCATTCATCCACATTTTATTTCCCTTAACAGTTTGACTAGACTTACCTCTGATAGTCGTACCAAGCAGAATCATTATTATGAGTCAAAAGTTAGATTACTTTTCTCTCTGGAAATTCACTAGCTTTCTTGTACTCAAAAAGACTCTTTAGTCATATTAATTAAATGATATAATGGATATAAATTTAAGAGTATTTCTCTGTGAACTACTCATTTTATGTGAGTATTTAGAATTATGCTTCATTGAATTGTCTTGCCTTGCTACCCTAAAAGAATGCTGAAAAGGAAGTGAAAATATTGAATAACATTGATACTGAATTACAATTCTTTTTTTCCCCACTTTATCTGCTTATGCATTTATGTAAATAAAGGCAGAGGAACTATGATTTGTTTTAAAATTACAGATCTGGTCCACAGAGAACACTTTACAAAGGTCCTCATTCCCAGCACTGGACCCACAGAAATATCTTATCCTACACCATGGGACATGTGCTATTGTCCTATCCCCCAACCCCCATAAAGAATAGGGGTTTTTTATGAGCCCCTCATAAAAACAAATCAGATGGAAGTAGTCACATCGCTGTTTCCAGATACACAGAATCCCTGCTTGTAGGCTTCTTGAACACTTGCATTGCTAACCCTTTTGAAATCGCATTTCAGAAAGGGTAATGAATAGGAACCTACCATGCATACCATTTGGCTATTTTTTATTTGTTTGTCTTCTCTATTCACTGCTCAGAATCAAAGGAGACAAGACAGAAAGAAAGGGAAGTGTAGAAGGTGAGGTATAAGTTCCAGATCTCTTAGCTACCAACATAAATAAATACTGCAGAGCTGCAGTCCCAGCGAAAGCAAACATCCAGACAGAATAGAGCTAAATTCCCTTTTCCTTCACCCCTACCCCTTTCTATTTTGCTTCTAGAGATCTGGAAAATTGCTATAACTGTGAATTATTAGACATGATGTTTTATTTTATTAGGTTGGAATGAAATACAGAAACCTAATCCTGAAGCCTGGGGGATCTCTGGACGGCATGGACATGCTC
Organism: Cynopterus sphinx; assembly: GCA_030015415.1. Classification (NCBI taxonomy): domain Eukaryota; kingdom Metazoa; phylum Chordata; class Mammalia; order Chiroptera; family Pteropodidae; genus Cynopterus; species Cynopterus sphinx. The sequence continues at coordinate 35,665,305 of CM057379.1, forward strand.
CAGAATTTCTTGAAACGTGAGCCAAACCAAAAAGCGTTTCTAATGAGCAGAGGCCTGCATGCTTCGTAAACTGGGCTCTTTGGTAGCTCTCTGTGTCTGGAGGACAAGTTGACATCACCTTGTGTCACTGGCCTGGAAACTGAAGGGAGTTTTGCAAATGAAAATTTCGATTTCTATTGACTGCCTTTTGTTTTTTGATTTGAAAAATTATACAGATGTAAATGGAATTATAAATACTGTGACCTAAGAAAAGATCCATTCAAAAATAATTGTACTATAAAATTTCATAAAAATAGATTTGATTTCTTTTTATAAAAGTTTCGTATGAATGTAATTTGATTTTTTACTCTTGTAATCTAGATAATATAAGTGAGCTCAGAATTTTTTAATTGAATCATATACTTTATATAATTTGGTCCTTCTTATATCTTATATACTTTGGATTTCTGGACATAAATGAATCACCACATTCCTCTGGTAAATATTTTCTGGGAACCCTGCACCCACTTTCACATCTTGTCTCACAGTAAAGTGTGACCTCTTTGCCTGCATACCTCAGGGCCAGGGGAATATGCCTCAGTAATGCATTTATCTTTGTGTTCCACGCTCATGATTCTCAACTTCGTGCCACACTTAAATTATGCTTGTCTATTTGTTTTTGTTTTTGTTTTTTTCTATCTAAAGACCAGTCAGAGAATCCCAAACAGTTATGAGTTTTAACTGAACTACCCTGATGACTTTTACAAGTTTTTGTATCCTATATTAGAGAATTTTGGATCTTGTATTAAGGTTCCTTTCCACTCCAGCATACAAGGTTGTCAGTCTTTTGACACATTTGTCAATTGGAACACTGAAGCAAATCCTAAGGAAATGTTTTTCTTCCCATGTTTCTAATAAGTGCTGGGGGCTTTGCCTCCTTTACTTCCCACCTCACCCAAAGCAGCAGGTTCACATCACTAATGGCTATTTAGAGAGCTGAGGCTGATGCAGAACATAAGAGTTCAGAAACTCCAGAAAAAGAGTGGGTGCTGTACAGAAGCATTTTAGGACAGCTGCTCCCAAGTGCTATGTGTGTGCTTCAACTTGGCCATGAAGAGGTGGCTCTTCAGTAGTCTGTTTTGTCTGGTAATTTTTATTTTAAGTGACCCTTTGGGTCTCTCTTAGCTAAATACAGGCCTAAATTTCAATTCTGCAGCAGACCAGTATAGTCGCAGTACTTATTTTTCCACTAAGAATCTATTCAATAAGAAAAGCACCACAGGGTAATAAAACTTTTTTTAATGAAAAAAAAAAACAAACTTTGAATGTATTCTGCATAAGCCTTTCAGTTGTTTCCCACTGAGTACCTGAGGTATGATTTTGCTGGGCAGGAACAAAACTAGTTCTCTGGTCCAAATGGACTTTGTGCTAAATAAAAAATATATATTATGCTGCATAATAAAATAATAGATAGCAGGAAAAATCAAGAGCTCTAGTGATACAGAAGAGAATTCTAAGATTATTACTGTCAGACGGATACCCTTAACATCCACAAGAAATTCTACTCTCCCTTCTGAGACAATTGCCTGGCCCTTCTTTCCCCTATACTCACTCAGCTTTACCGCCTCTGGTCCCCAAAGCTGTTTTGGTCTTAGCAACCTATGGTACTCTTCTCATACCTTTTTTTTTTCTAGACTACTCTGTTTTTCAGACAAAAACTCTCTTCAGCTTTTTCTGCTGCCCAATTTGTCTCCTGAACAATAACTTGATCTTTTTAAATCTTATTTCACATGGAAAAACTAATACTTGCTGTGAAAAAGGCTGCACACAATAAAATTACATTATTATCCATGAAAATGTACTCATATTTCATTTGTACATTAATGTTAAACTGAAATGCATAAGAGGGCAAAAGCTCTGTGATATTCTTTTTATTTAGAGTCCACATCTAATATTTAAAATATACCAAAGAAGAGCAACAAAATCAAATACCCAAAAATATTCTCTAGCATAATTAAAAACTGTGGACTTATTTTTAAAGCCTTTCTAAATGTGGCTATCCATCTGCTTGTTCTTTTTTTTCCAGATCAGAGCACAGAGTGTCAGTGAGGCACTCTGAAGGGTGGATAACTAAAAATTGTAATCGGACAACCTACACTTTAGACTTAGACTTATGAACTGAGCTGCACATAATAAAATTTCTCTTTGTTTTTGATCCAGGAGATTTAGGCTTGTTTCTGGTTTAGGGGACATTATTATGTTACTAAGGCAAGTACTTAAACATTTTATGTTAATATATGGTAGGCCTGATTCCTAAAGGTTTAATTTTAAGATGCTACAGCAGATAGAAAAGTTCAGATGTTATGCCACCTAAGACAAATTTTTTTCTCTAATACAAACACTGCCTGTTACCTCAATAACTAAAAACTGTCTTGAAGAGTTGTCACCTAAGCTGTTCACACCAGAATCTTCCCTTCCTAACATGATGAAGGGTGGATATCTTTAGCTCTTAAGACTTGACAAACTGCGTTGTGTAAGAGGCCAAAATAGAGAAAATCGTTCCTTAAAAAATTGATATGATCTTATACTTTGTACTTGCCTTTACTAGTATGGAATGACAACTTTCTACCTTACTGTTTTACCTTTAACCTTTGTGTCTGACTTAAGGTATATAGCAATCCTGACTCTTCAGTGGATCAACTGCATAGTTTATGATGATTTTTCATTTTTTTTATTTTTATCATGCACAAGATTTTTCATGCTCTAAGGAAATGGCATTAAAATATTAACACACATACTGGGTTTGGCATAGTTAACTGAGCCCCAAATAGTGTTAAATAGTATTTTGTCTGGCTAGGTGCAGTGACCAAGGCTTCTTTCCCCACAACACAACGTTATTACAGTTAAGCATCTCCCATCTGAAACTGGATAGCCCCTCAAAATTAATATGCCTCCTTTTATGAATATTTGGTGAAAGTAAAAGCAAAAAAGACATACATACTTCCATCTTCCTTGAAACAGTCAATATCCAAAGTTTATTTTTTCAGTCATTTTAATGGAGAATTTTCCACAGGAAGTAGTGATTATCTAGTACCAACTATATCAAGGCAAAGGATAAAGGTTATAAAATCTAAATACTAGATCAGTGTAGTCTTTTACAACATACCCACAATTACATTATAAATGCTTTGTAAAAATTTTTTTGAAAAATTGGGATAATGAACATAACTTCTCACAAACTCTTCTCCAGTGAGTAATTCTTGAGTTTCTATTTCATTGGATTTATGTCATAGTTTCCTTTCCTGATAAAATACAGGTCCGGTGCAGTTGGTCCTGTATGTATGAACGAGAAAAAGGAAAACGTGAATATGATACAGCCTTTCGTTTCTGCTCACGTTAGCTGACATCCATTTTAGGTGCTTATTTTATAGCACCTGGAAGCTCACCTAAAAATTTACTACCATGATAAAATATCTCTAGCATTTGTCATCAGAGAAACCTTAGATTGGTTTAAAGGAACAATGTTCACTGAATCCAAAAAGATATTTGACACCTCTATTGTCATCTTTGTGGCCAATTAAGGATATGACTGGATAATCATTGACCAGATGGATTCCTACTTATTGAAACAACCTAAGATAGTTGAATAATGGTGCATATAAAGCTGAGAGAAATTTCCAGTCCTTTGAAGACACAAGAAATTCCATACAAGGAATTGTCAAATATACAGATAACAGCGCAAGAATGGTTAATTATGATGACATTGTTAAGATTTAAAATTATTTCAGTGCTAAGACCAATTTAAGATGAAATTGGACACATTCCATCCTCAACGTAAAAGGAGAGGAAACCTGATTTGATAGAGGTACTCAGGAAACAAGGCCTGGCAGTTTCACTTGACCAAATTTCAACATAAGCCCACAGTACAGCACACCTCTGGAGAGCAACAGGAGGTAAGAACGAAAGCCTTATAACAGGAAAGATGTATCTAGATTCAAAGAATAACACCTCTGGAATCTGGTGGGGTAACATCAATCACAGCTAGAATATCATGTTCTAGGTGTCACATTTTAAGCAGACTGGCCAAGTATAACTGTTTGGAAGAATCAGAATAGGACGATGATGACCTTGAAAATACTTCTCAAGAGAAGTGCATAAAAGAATTAGGAAACTTAGCTCTAGAGATGAATTTAGAAATGTAAATGATAGCTCTTTTCAAATTCTTGAATAATGTGGGAGAAAGAATAGGTTTCAGAAGCAAAAACTTAGAAAAATGGTTGGAAAATGTAAGGAAGTTTTAGCTCGGTATGAGGAAGCTGTTTATAGTAACTGTTGTTGATTTCAAGTACATTCTGCTGCCGTTAATAAGTACTCAAACAAAGCCTGTGGCTGCCAGGAGTGTTCCAAAGGGGATTCCCCTTTTGAGTAGACATTTATACCAGATCAAATTTGAGGTCTCCCCCAAAGTTTAAGATGCAACATATAATGATCATCAGAAAAACATCACTCAGGTGAAAGAAACAGTTACATGCTGGATCTTAGAAAGGGCATTTAGATAGTTGCAGCTCCCTTATACTGCAGGGGTGTAGTTCAAGCGTGATCATTTAAGCATTGCTTTACTCCTCATCTGTGATCATCCAGTGCTTATCTAGAGGATATTATCAGTCTTCTTATAGGTAATCTGGTAAGTGAGGATGGAAGGTTAAGTCTTATATGACTGTAATAAAGCCAGAAACTCTAATAGAATGAATAAAGGTTCATTTTCTTCCTTTATAGAATTTTAGTTGTGCTCTGCCCATGCCACCCACCACTATCTTCATCATACATACACAGAGGCAAAAATGTAACTCAAATACCCAGTTTAATCTGCATGTACTCCACCATATTGTGATCTCTTCAAGTCACTGTTTCTATCCGCTGTCTTCCACAGTCCTTGACTCATGGCGACTAGTCCATGAATATTTGTTAAATAAACATACCTTCTATAAAATTACCTTTTGCTACACACAAGCATTTTTCCACAATAACTGCAAAAGATCTCATAAATGAATCTAAAACTACATACATTCTTTTTTACATCTTCCACAAGAAGGGGCCCTTTACCCTAGTTTACTGAAAGAGTTCATCTGAGGTAGATGAAAGAGATGTGCTTTTTGTAAAAGAAAAAGTGGTGGATGGGGGATGTTTCTAAAGATTCCTCCACTTCTCTCTGTGATTATGTATTCTAAACCTAGGAATTTCTTAATCTAGATCTATGAAAGGGGAAGAGAGAGTAGATGTCCACGATTGCCCTGAAATTATATTGAAATTTTTGTGGACACAGATATATGCATTTCTTTTAAGGAGAGGACCCTAGTATTGGTACATCCACTCAGAAAAATTTGAGAACTACGGTCTTAATTTGTTTTCTAAGTTTTCGTTTTGGATTCAATTTGAAGATTATAAAGTGTTCATTATCTGTCTAGGCACTGTGTTTGGCCTGAGCATACAAAAATGACTAACAACATTGAACCCAAGTTGCTCACAATGTAGTGAGGAAGGCAAATAAGTTCATAATATGTTAAGATAAAGTATAAGATAAAGGTATGTATAAAAAGCTTTTACAACAAACAAGGAAGACAACCAGACTCATGAACACAGACAATAGTTTAGTGGTTTCCAGAGGGAAGGGGTGGGAAGGTAGATAAGGATAAAATGAATCAAATATACAGTGACGGAAGGAAATTTAACTTTGGTAGTGAACACACAATGCTATATACATATAATGTATTATTGAATTATACACTTGAGACCTAATTGTACTAACCAATGTCATCCCAATAAGTCCTTTTTTAAAAAAGCTTTTATGTTTTCCCCCACACTGGCTGACAATTGTACAATTAAACCTTTGTGCCACAAACTCTTATGGTTACCATGCTACCTGCCACCACAGTCTTATTTCTAACAAAATGGGTAATTTTTTTCTTTTCAGCATGTCAACAGTGGGAATAAATGGTGTTCTTACATCTTCATTATATTCAAGATTTTCTTAGACCCAGTGGTTAAAGGACTCGCAAGCGAGAGATGAAAATTTTCACTCTGATCATTTTCATGCATTATGATCAAGTGGTTATAAACCTCTAGCCATTAGAGAATGATGTGAGATGCCTCTTGACCTGGTAAGTAAGGTATTGGTACGTCCTATAAATCTAGGAAACAGGCTGTTACGATGACCATTGAGCTATTTTGAGAATTAGGATTCCTTTTTCTCCCATCAGTGGTAATAATTTTCAATTACTATTAATAAAAACTGAAGGAAAGTACCCAACTCTTCAATCCCTTACTATTATTAGTAACTTCCTTATATGGCAACTACTTAAGCAGATCACTGAAAGATGAAAAAACTTTATAGAGTTCTAGGGCTCGTGACAAGGACTGAAACTGTACTTTAAACAAGTGAACAGTAATTTATTTCATCAGTCTTCTGTTGATCAACTTTTTTGAACATTATCAACAATGCTGCCAAGATTATTTTTGTAAATATGTTATTTTCCACATTTTCAGTTTATCTGTTAAATAATTTTTTTTGCCTGTTAATTCTTAAAAGTGTTAAAGGGTAGAAGCATTTTAAATGTTCACAGATATTGTCAAATTAAAGCCATGTTTCTTAATACTGTTTACTACTTTGTGATTCCAGACAGGCATTTTCTTTCTCTATTAATGATTGGGCAGGTCCTAAAAGGAACATAAGACTTTATCCCAGAACAAAGCAGTCATCAGTCCTTTTGTATTCAGGGCAAAGTGGGGAAAACCAAAAGATCCATTTTGTCATCCCTGTCCCAAATCAAATGCCTTTCTATGGTCTTAAACATTTGTGTGACTGACAAGTGGGACTTCTGTTGTGATTCACAATGAAATCACTGTTCTAAACATGCACATGGCCCACTCTGTCTCAGCTTCAATTATAAAATCTTTAGCCAGAGGCTATTATCCTCTGTTTTGTTCAGTCAGCAACACAGCCAGTGAATTTCCAACTGGGATCAGGTGGCAAGAGAGAAATGCTCACACTTCATCTATCAAGCCCAGTACATTTTCTCTTCTTGAGGGTTCCAAGTTAGGAAAGCTTTTCTGAAGCCATTTGAGAAGGTGACCCAACTTTCTACTTTCTTTCCTAATTCTACTTTAGGGAAGGATAGGAAACTAGAAGAAACCTAATGGTGACTTTATCTAAATGAAGACAGAACCTCCCAATTTATAAAGCTCAATCCTTCTGTTTCATTATTTTCATGTCACTAATACTTTAGTAGACAAGCTACATCCTGGGGCCTAACCAGCCATTTAAAGCATCTTTTTCCTCTCCTGTCATAACTTCCTTTCATCTTCTTTCTTCCAAAAGATTAATCAGATAAATGGAAGATTCTGAGAAAATCTCTCCAAATCTTAGTAGAAGTGCAACAAAAGTCTAAGGCAGAAAATGTAGTCAGTGATGCCATGATCAATGTCCTAGGTGCTTTTTAATTTGGGAACAGGTGTTTGGAGGGTTTTGTCACAACATTCCCATTTTAAATTCCAGCCAATATTCTAATGCCTGCAGGCTAGATAAGAGGTTTGGATAAGAGGTTAGAATAAGGGTAAATTTTATACAACCACTCCTAAAAGTAAATACCTTTTTTTAAATGTCTATGGAGGATACATAAGAGCTCTCAAAGATTTGGCTTCTTTCATAACGTATCGATCAGTTTTAAGAATAAAAACTTGTTCCGGGGTAGCCAGGCTGCTGCCTAGTTGACCTGTATCTACTGAAATTTAGATTAAGATGGGGTGGCGGGAGAACTGCTTAAATTTTTTAAATTCACTTTTCCCCAGTTAAATCCAACTTGTTTTATAAGGGTGGTGCGTATTTGTGTTAAAGTCTGCAAAGACCTGGTTAGTTCCTCTGTCTACGTCATAAATTTCTCAGGACCCTAACAGAATTCAGTTAGGGTGTGTGTGAGTACAGCAACCTACTGTTGTTCGTGGTGCCAGTAGACGAAATGTCAGTACGCCTGCTGCATTCCTCTGGGATAATAGAAATGAAGTCATTACATTAGAAAATGAATCATGTGCCCAGGATGTACTTCTCTCACCATGAACACACTGACTCTTACAAGTTAAGGTCACTGATCCAGCAGCTGGAAGGGCTCTAGTAGCCAAGAGAAGGTGAGGCAGAAGTGCCACTCAAGGAACATTGAGGTCTGTGATATTTGAGATGGTAATGACTGGGGTTGGTTTGGAGGCTTACGTTTAAATGTGCCTATTAGAAGGTAAATAAATGCTGAGAGGTCAGTGTTAGAATGAACCGCCAAGAACCTGACGCAGGAAGTGCTGGCTGGCTGTGAACTTGGGCAATTTCAGGATCAAGGCGGGTGGGGGGACGGGGGGGGGGTAACTAATATTTAAGAGAAGAAAATATTTGCCTTTAAGGATATGCTTGATTAATAAATTATTATTTTAATTCAAGTAAGTAGGGGAAGTTTTATTTTTCAGAAATAGTATGAGAATACCTAACCACTTTCAAAACATTTTCAAGTCTTATTAACCTTTAATAATACAAAATATGTTAGAAGAAAACTGCTAACTTTCTTATTATCTCTTATGTATAAAAATGTTTGTAGTAATGTTTTAATGGAACATTACCAAAAGTTGACCTCTACTGTGCATGCCAGAAAAGTCTAGCTGTCATCTAGAGACTCTAGAGGAAGCAATAAAAGGAGCTGTTTTAAGAATCTGACTGCAGTTTGTTACATTTCTAAACAGCTTAATCAATAAACAAAAAGGACACGTAGTGTGGCTCAACTCTCTGGGAACCTATGATCAACATAAATAACTCCCTCATCAGAGGCATTGTCTTATTTCTTGGAAATTATCACTTTTATCATGGTTTTTATCTTGAATATTCCTTTGTGCCCACAAAGCTCACTCTGCATCTCCACCCACTCATACACATTCTCACACTACAATCTTCGAGTAAAGAAAATACGGTTTTAGGCTGGGTGTTTCTTTTGATACTAAGACACATAAAACATAAGTATGGAAAGCAAGAGAAATAAATGTTTATTCCTTTTCCATTGGGATTTTGCAAAGCAAACTACAAGAGAAAACAATACAGTCTCAGCATGCATTTTATTTTTTCTCCTGTCTCTCACTCTGCTCAGGATTAAATGTTCCCTTGTCTTCAACCAAAATGGAAATATGATCTCATGTTTGTTTATCATGTTGACTTTGTATTTCCTAGGTCAATAGGGTGTAAATTTTGATTTACTGACATGGCTTCTTCCTGCAAATACACAGAAACTCTTTGGGGAGCTTGCTGTAAACGTATCCAAGTGCTGCTGAATCTCTTAGGTAGACACAGTATAAAAATAGAGCGCTGCTTTAAGATAATCACGCTGAGTGAAATAAGCCAGACAGAAAAAGTTGAAAATCACATGATATCACTTATATGTGAGATATAAACCTAAAAGCAACAAACAAGCATGACAAACAGAGACTCATGGACATGGACAATAGACTAGTGGTTACCAGAGGGGAAAGGAGAGGGGGAGGTAGATGGGGTAAAAGGGGTTAAATATGTGGTGACAGAAAGAAATCTAACTATGGGCCGTGAACACACAATGCAAAATATATATGACTTACTGTTGAATAGTACACTTGAAATACTGGATTTTGTTAACCAATGTCACATTAATAAAAAAATTATTAATTTAAAAAATAAAATAAAAGATGCTAATGTGGCATCATTGAGTATTGTCATCTCTAAACTCCCGGTCAAGTCCCAGGATTCTGCTAAACAGAGTTGTCAAATACTAATTAAACTAATTGGTTATTGATGCTATTTTTAAATCTTCTGAAACAGATTTTTCCAGTGAGAAGAAAGGGGGTATATTCCATTTTCTATACAAAATACAAAAATTCATATTGCATTATATACTTAGTCAAGTGAGCAAGAAATTATCTAGAAGAAAGTACCATATCTCAAATAACAAGTTGGAGAGAAATATATGTTTACTATTTTTTATCATCATTTATCTATGTCTAATAAAATATATTTTGAAGGACAAAAAAGGCTAACTTAAATAAAATATATCAAGATGAAGAGACTTATAATAGCCACATAATACCATTTTTTATGATAAAGAAAAAATATTCTTTCAATGTGGTAAATAGGATAAATTTAAAAAACTGGAGAGTTTCAAATACATAGGAGATATAAGGAGAAAAAATAAATTATTATACTTCTGAAACCAACAATGCAATTTCATTTTATAGCCATTGGATTGACAGCAATCTGACAATACCTATTAAGGTTAAAGATGAACACATCCAGTAATTCTGCTCCACGGTATGTACCCCCAGACAAACTCTTCTGCATGTGTATCATGAGATATCTACTAAAATGTTCCTAAAAACTTTGTCTGGAATTGTAAAAGAGTGGGAAAAATATCCATGGACAGGAAAGTAGATAATACATTGGTGTGTATTTGAATAATGAGCTGTACTGTAATTAGAATGAGGGTATTAAAGCTACATATACCAATATAGATATCACTCAAGAACAATGTTGAGCAAAACATTACTATGTATTCTAGATATGCATATTCACACTCTTAAAGGTATAAAGACATCCACATGAAAACAGACTCGTTATTCAGGACCAGTGAGGGAGAATGGGATTGGGAAGAGATATTTGAGGGTTTAACTATAACTGCAATCTTCTTTTTCTTTCAAAATTCAATGCAAATAGGGAACAGTGTTAAGGTTTTTTTAAAAGCTTTGTGGGGGATTTTTGTTGCTTGAAATATTTTATAATTAAGAAAAAGAATAATACTGTACTTCTGAGAAATTTGTCAGAATGTGACTTTCAAAACAAATTTTTACCAGTTCATCCAACTCCAGTCTTGCAAAACCCAGGTCACATGGAATTTCCACATTCAAACTTCCGGTTTAAGAATGCCCCTTGAGGAAAAAAAAAGAATGCCGCTTGGGGGAACACCCTTCTAGTTGCTAGATGGGATGATGCCTGATTCATGAATTGCCTAATGGAGCCAATAGATTTTTTTTTTTAAAGAAAGAAAGAATGCCCCTTGGATGTACCCATAAAAGCTGAAAATGAGCATTCTGATCTAATGAAAATATGAAACAGTTGAGATTATTTTATGAAAAGTATGAGAGTTTGGGAGCCTAAGTCCTGCTGTCTTGGCCTCAGTGATAATCTTGCCCCAGGGCTTAATTTAGAATAGTTGGGTGAGTCTCCCAACTGCTCTTTCTCAGGTTCTAGTGCTCAACCTGTATTTATTATTATTCCCCTTTTTTCTTCTTAACAGAACCCAGATTTTCATCAGGTATCTTGATTTATCTAAAGATAATTTCATGCCCCTTGCCAATCATTGATTCAGGAATGGACATAGGAATTAATCTGGGCCAATAATAAGTGAGAAGTTTGCTAAAAACTTCTGAGGACCATTTCCTAGTTTTCAAGATAAAGCTACAGAGAAATGGTCTTTTCCTCTGGCATTCTCGTTCATAGCTTTGAGGCCCAAAACTACATCAGGCTAAAGATGAAACCAACACTTGGGGAAGGGCTGAACCAAGAGACTTAAGAGAAATAGCGCAGTTAGAATATGTCAACCCTAAAGACCACTTCACCCTCTGGGCATCCAAGTAAGTGAGCCAAGATGTTTTCATATTGTTTAAATCAGTTAGAGGTGGGTTTTTGTTACTTGCGGCCAAAGACATTCTCACTGAAGCATACATAAGTGATTCAGCTTTCTCAGCTGTAAGCAGAGAGGAATATCAACGTCTGCCCTGCCTTACTGCTTCACTCACTGGTTTTGGAGATGAGACCATGTCTGTGAATGTGCTTCATAAACTGTAAATTGTTATTCAAGGGCAAGCTAGTACTATTATTAATAATTTTGCTACGGAGTTTGAGGTACAAATTTTAGTACACTAGTATACTATATGAATTATGTATGTCTTAGGATGCATAGTTATTTAACTCATTTCCCTCCAGAAACCTAATGAGAATTTACAGGTAATTGTTTAATTTAAATGAAGCAGTTACATATTTATAGTACCAGCTGAGAATATCCTCAGAAATGAGTTTTTATACAAGAACAGGGCCAAGGCATTTTGAATAGCCATTTATGTTAAAGGGGTTAAAAAAGATTTGTCTGTAAAATATGGTCTCTTACCTGTGCAGTCTTTGGCATAATCTGTCTGTGTCTCAGTATCTCCAGTATCTGTAAGGATTAAGGGAGAAAATGCTGTAAAGTGCTCAGAGCAGGGTTTGTCACACAGTCACAAGCAGAATAATAACAACCAATACTTATTTAGCACTTACTGTGTTCCAGATGTGTTCCAGGCATTTCTCATTTATCAACTTATATGGCAGAACTATTTGTTAAGTAGTAATTTAACTTTTAAAATAAATTTATTTTTTTAGGGAAAATGTTACATTCTTATTTCAATAATCCAAATAATACAGAAAAGTACAAAAATTAAAGTCACCCCAAATTACATCTTATTACCTGGACACTGGATAACCAACCAGACATTTCTGTTTACTGTGGTATGCACACATACTGACACATACATATACAAACACAAGCATATGTATGTATGTAGGATATATATATGTGTACATTATTTACATATATGAACATATCTAATTTTTAGGACAAAAAAATGGCATTATTTACTAAACTATATAATTGAGTGTACATCCTATGGAATAAAAAAAGTAAGATTTTATCATATTACTTGGGATTTTGCTTGTGAGTAGGGTCTAATCAGGAAATGGACATCTAAAAATCTCTTTACATAAATAGGATCATACCTTTCTCACTAGTCCAAATTTTTTAAAGTTAAAATAGCCCTTTAGTTACAGCATATCACCGTTATTTTTTCATTATAAGTACTTATTTCTACCTAATATTTCTCTTGTTAATTTATTATCTCCCCTAACAATCTTATTTTTTTGCTATTAAATATTTTTATCATTAAAAAAAACACTGACAAAAAATTTACCATCTTAACCATTTTTTAAATATACAGTTCAGTAACATATATCATATTTTTGTGCAACAGATTTCCAGACTTTTTCATTTTACAAAACAGAAACTCTGTACCCATTAAACAACAACTTTTTATTTTCCCCTTCCCCATTCCTGGTACCATTCTACTTTCTGTTTCTATGCATTTGCAGCAGTCTTATCTTTTTTAGCTCAATTTTTGTCCCCTAGCACCTAGTATAGTCATACCTTACAAATACTTAAATGAATGAATCCGAATTTGCACTATACAGAAATAAATAAACAAACAAAGAGAGCATAGCCTCATTTGTTCTAAGAAATCAATAACCTTCAAATAGTTAAAATGTATTGAACATTTACTACATACCAGGCACTTTATATTAATTCTGAATTTGGCCCCTGCAGTCATTTCCCGACAGACCAGCCAGACTGATCCTTTTAAAAATGTCAAATGATGTCACACCTCTTCTCAAAACCCTGCAATGGCTCCCTGTTATACTAAGATTAAAAGCCAAATTTCTACAGTGGCTGTAAGGTTTTATCCTACCTGGACCTTTTTACTTTTCTTATCTTTTTCTGCTTTTCTTCTCTGTCCCTTTACTTCAGCCACACTGGATTCTTTGCAGTTTTTCAAACATTCCAGCAACACTCAGCACGGGACAATTGCATCTGCTGTTCTTTCTACTGGGAATATTCTTGCCCTAATATCCATGTTGCTTGTGCCCTCACTTCCATCAGATATTTGCTTTAGTATCACTTGACCAGTGATGTGATCCTTGACTGCCCTATTGAAAAGACCAACACGTGCCCCACCCCCACTCTGATTCTTCCTAATCACTTCCCCTATTTTTGTCCAGTTGTTATCATGTGACACACCACATATTTCCTCATATATTTTGTTTGCTTTTAGTTCCCTCTACATAATGGAAGCTATTCTTATCTGTCTTATTTACTACTATATCTCAGCACCCAGAACTATGCATGACACATAATAGGTGCTCAATAAGTGTTAGTTTTAAAAAAATGAGTAAATTAATAAATAGTGACAGACAGCAGGTCAGTGGTTGCCTTGGTGAGTCAGGGGAATTGACTGGGAAGGGATACAAAGAACTCGTTCTATATCTCAATTATGTATGTGATTACACAGGTGTATACATTTGTTAAAACTCATTGACATATAAACTTGAATGGGTGCATTATACTATATATAAATTGTACATAATTAAAGAAATTTTTTTTTAACTAGCAATTTGCTTAAGGTCTCAGCAGTAGTACAGGTATAATTCAAACCCAGGTGTGTCTGATTCCAAAGTCTACCATCTTTTTATGAGGTCATGTCACCTCCACTAACCTCTACGCTACCTGATTTCCACAACTGGCACCGAGCTCTTCACCAGAGCTCTTACTTGTTTTCAGGTTTATACATCTCTGAGACATGCAATACGTTTTTGGTTCTGCGTCTCCAACATTTGTTAAGATCTTGGGAACATGAATCATATAGATAGTTGGAATGTGTTTGTCTCCCGCTGGGTGTAAAGCAAAAAAAAAAAAAAAAAAAGCCACAGCCTACCTATTTTCTAGAACAAGAGTTAGTACCTTTCAGAGGCTCAGATCCAAATCCAGAATTAGATACTCAGTGATACTTAACAGAGGAGATGGTCATTTTTATTTGTCAACTTGACAATGGCTATTCAGTACTTACTTATTCAATCAAACACTAACCTAGGTGTTACTGTGAAGGTATTGTGCAGATGTAATAAACACCTCCAATCTGTTGACTTTAAGGAAAGAACATTTTCCTTTATAATCTGGGTGAAACTGATCCAATCAGTTGAAAGGTCTAAGAACAGAACTGAGGTTTTTCCAAGGAAGAAATTCTACTTGTGGGCTCAAGTGTCCACTCCTTCCTGAAAGTTTCCAGCCTACCTCCCAGGCCGTTTTATGGCCTGCCCTATGGATTCCAGACTTGCCTCCCTAGCCCCAAATTCCTTGCAATAAATCTCTCTCTTCGTGTGTGTGTGTATGCATATCCATGTGAGTGTGTGGCACACATGTATATGAAAAGCATGCAGGAGTGCTGAAAGGATGAAAGAATGTGAATTCTTCCAACTATTAGTGTCCCAATGATAACCCCTGGGGCTAATTAGTTCCCAAGTATTCAAGCTGTTACCTGGACATAAGGTGTTTGCAGGGATGAACCTGAATGATAATGGATATGTTACCATCTCTTCCCTCTCTCTGCCCATGACAGAGTATGATGGAGTAGACTTTGTACTGATCTCGAAATTATCCCAAGCTTAAGCCCTTTTCTATCCCTCTAAATGTTGCCCCTATTTCACCTTTGAGTCTTGAGTCCTGAGCAATGAATACCATCTAAATTTCCTACTACTGTGCCCAGCCTGCTCTACTGGAAACCTAGTGGTCACCTTGTCTGGAATGGAAATGACTGTGTCCTCTGGATGCTGCATGAGAAGCTCTGCCTGTCCCAGCTGGCTAGGTTTCTGGAGTCAACTTTGGCAGCCAGGTTCAACTTGCCATCCAACCTTGAGGGGCAGATCTTAAACTTTCCCCATCTTACCAACTCTATTCAGCCCTCCGCAGAGTATCCAGCTTCCAAGTCCCATAGCATAAACTGTAAGTGACGGTCAGAAAGACCAATTCCAGTTAACCATGAATGAATTCGCCATAGAGAATAAGGGCTTTTCCAAAAGCAAGTAGGACGCAGTTTTACCAAACTGAGACTGAAAATATTCTGTGTGTGTGTGTGTGTGTGTGTGCACGCGTGCAAGGATATATGCTTAACTTGGTGACTGTGATTATTTTCAGAAAATTGAATTATATTATTTTTTGACTAGCCATTTTGCTGTATTTTCTCTAGTTTGTAACCATTCTGTCTATGTATGCTATTTATGTAAACATATATCTATGAGAATAAAAGAGTGCTTAGGAAATACCAAGTTTTAAAAAATCATTTTAGAAATGAATTTCAACTTCCTTCACTACAGAAACTTTATATCCAAATTGTGAACAACTAACAAGAGTGACTAATTTGAGATTTTTTTCTCACCTCACTTCTCCCCTGATGATACTTAAAGCGGCAGCGGGGGATGGGACAAGGTGACAACAAAAAGGGAGAGGTCTGTTATTCCCAGACTTAATGGTGGAGACGTCTATACTCCATGGCCATTTTCTTGGCCAGATCACATGACATCCTTGAACTTGATCAAAACTAACCTAGTTGTTTTTCAAAGTCCCTTTTAGCTCTGAAATCTCATGAGCCTGTGTGCTCTGGCCTTGAGAATCAAAGTAGTTAGTATTTGATAGGCCCATTCACCTAAGAAAGAAGGAGGGACAGAGCAGGCAATCAGAAGTCCTGTTTGCCTGAGGTTCTCTGAAGTTCCACAGGCAGTGGGTAGCCATGTGGCCAGTGTAAAGCATCAGCCCCATGTGTAGAACAATAAGAAGAATGTCCTTCCTTCCTCTTTCTAGAAGAGAAGATGATTTTAATTAGGCAAGATTGGGCCTTTGGGTAGTGAAAAGGAGGAGGTGAGACAATGTTTTTGTTTTATTTTTCTCCTGGTGGTGGAAGGAAAACTGGAAAAAAAATGGAAGTTGCTAAAAGGTAGATTTCTTATCTGGGTGCTGCTGAAAGGTCTTATTACAGAGAATCAGGCAATTCCTGAATTGTCTGGATCTGATTGAGCAGATCCTGCCCTCCCAGCACCTGCCCTTCCAGCACCTGCCCAGATCTGTAGTACTGTGGCCCTCCTTGCTGTCAGTGCCACCCCACCCTTGCCCCAGTCCTAACCCAGGCACTGTCTGTCCACCTTAATTCCACCACGGGCACGGAGATAAACAGCAGAGGGGATGTTGGGATACAGAGCTCCCCACCAGAACAAAGTTCTCCCATCAAAGGAGCTGGAAACTGCTCCCACGCTGGGGACAGGGTCCCTGAAAATGACAAAAACTTACTGTCACATTGAAGAGAGGGGTACATGACATGGTTTTATTTGGAGGCCATTAGCCAATGTTGTTGAAAATGCTTAAGAGAGTGGCACAGACTGGCTCACAGCAACAGTGGCCCCCACTAGCTGAGTCCCTGATAAAGGTAAGAATTGGGTAAGAGCCAGACTATTTCTGAAGGCCTGAAGCGCTCCTAATCGCTTACCAAGCCAGACTATTTTGGGTGAACTAAAAGAGCTGACCTGTCTAGAGCAGACATCTGTCTGTTATTTCCCCATAATCTCTCCGTGTCTTTCAGGTATCTGTATAATCTGGAAAGTAAGGGTCACATGTAAATAACCTAAGTGGATTGAAGGAAAGGAAGAGGATTAACTCAATTCCTATTTACTTGGATTTAATGTTACTTATACCTTCCAATGTAGGCCAAGCCATGGGAAAGAGAAATGAGTTGAGATAAATATGAGTTTTCTGTGTTCTAAAGTCCATAGATTTTTTTTCTTACAAATTAGGTTTTTCTTAGTCCAGGTAGCAATAGATACCTCTACATAAAAAATAACAATTTAGCTGTGGTAAAATAATACATAAGATAAACGTAACCATGTTAATCATTTTTAAGCAGACATTTTGGTGGCATTAAGTACATTCACACTGGTATGCAACCATCACCACTATAGCCATTAAACAGCATCTCCCCATTCCACCCTCCCCAAGCCCCTGGTAACCAGCATTTTACTCTATGAAGTTAACCTCTCTGTATAGGTCATATGAGTAAAATCATACATTTGTCTTTTTGTGTCTGGCTTGTTTCATGTAGCATATGTCCTAAAGTTTAACCCATGTTATAGCATGTATCAGAATATCCTTCCTTTCTAAGACTGAATAACATTTATATATATCACAATTTGTTTAATCATTAACTTTGTAATGGACATTGAGTAGTTTCCACCTTTTGGCTACTGTGATTAATATTACTTTGAACATTAGTGTGCAAATATCTGTTTAAAGCCCCGCTTTCAGTTCTTTGGGGTATGCATCGAAAGTGGAATTGTATGTCATATAGTAATTCTGTGTTTACTTTTTTGAGGAACCACCATGCTGTTCTCTACGGTGGCGTTCCCACCCGCAAAGCATCAGGATTCCAGTTCCTCCACATCCTCTCCAACTCTTATTTTCTGTTTTTGTTTTGTTTTTTCATAACAGCCATGGGAAAGGGTGTGAAGTGTACTTTTATTTTAAGTTTGATTTGCATTTCTCTAATGATTAGTAATGTTGAGCATCTTTTTATGTGCTTATTGTCTATTCATATATCTTCTTTGAAAAAGTATCCAAGTTCTTTGCCCATTTTTTAATTACATCGTTTGTGTTTTTATTGTTGAGCTGTAGGAGTTGTTTAAATATTCTGGTTATTAATCACTTATCAGATATATGAATTGCAAATATTCTCTCCTGAAATAATTGTTGTTTAAGTTGGCATGTTTTAACTTTTTTTTCAAGCTAGAATACATAAATTTTATGACTTAATAAGTAATACATGCTTATGGTATAGTTTCAAAAAAAACATAAAAGAAATAACGTAGAACATGAAAGTGAAGAACCACTTGAAACATACAACTCAGGGATAACAACATTATTTTGCTGTACATCCTTCCATGCTTTTTCCTATACATTTAGAAAACTTTTCACAAACCAGACCATACTTGCTATTTTATAATCTTTCCTTAGTGATAAACACAAGTACGGTTGACTCTATCTGAAGTTTCCATACCTGTGGATTCAACCAAGTGTGGATCAAATATAATTTTTAAAAACATGTTACATGTTGCTAACATATACTGCATAATTAGGCCCATGATGGCTGTGCTGTACTGAACTTGTACAGACTTTTTTTTAAGGTGACCTTGGTTAACAAAATCCAATACGTTTCAGCTGTATATTTTAACAGTAAGGCATACATATATTTGCACTGTGAGTTCACCTCCTGTAGTTAGATTTCTTTCTGTCACACATATTTGACCTATTTTATTTGATCTACCTCTCTTCCCCTCCATCCCTTTTTCTGGTAACCACTAGTCTAATGTCCATGTCCATGAGTCTCTGTTTGTTTGTCCTGTTCATTTGTTGCTTTTATGTTTATATCCCACATATAAGTGATATCATGTGATTTTCAACTTTTTCTGTCTGGCTTATTTCGCTTAGCAAGATTACCTCAAGTAGACTTTTTTCTTGTTATTATTCTCAACAATACAGTATAACCACTATTTATATAATGTTTACATTGTATTAGGTGTTATAAGTAATCTGGAGATGATTTAAAGTATATAGGAAGATGTGCATAGGTTATATGCAAATACTATGCTATTTTATATAAAGGGACTTGAGCACTTGAGGATTTGGGATTCTCAGGGGGTTCTGAAACTAATCCCTGGTGGATACTAAGGGATGATCGTTCCAATTCATCGCAAAATATTCCACTGCAAAGGTACACCATAATGCATTTAATCAGTTCACTAGCGATAAAGATTCAGGTGGTTTCCAACTCATACTTATTGTAAACGATGCTTCACAAAGGCCCTTTATGTACATCTTTATGTGTCCAATTCATTCACTGGGATAAATTCCCAGAAGTTGAATTTCTGGGCCAAAGGATATGCATATTTAAAATCTTGATAGCCTGTATATTGCCAAATTACCTTCCAGAGAAGCTGAACCAATTTATACTCTTACTGTGTATGAGAGAGCCCATTGTCCCACCTCATTGCCAAATTGGCATGCTTTCAACAATGGTAAAAATAGGTTCTTGTCTGCCTTACTCCCATGAATCCAAAGTGCATGACATGAAACTAAAAGAGGAGTATAAAGTTGACAGATGGGAAGTATTTTGGTCATTGTAATGTTTTATCTAAAGCACACCATTTTCCCCTCAAAGCAAAGGAGATAGATAAGGCCACTTCATTTTTTAGTACAAGTTCTAGGAAGTAATTTCCTAAATGGAATGATTCCTTAGATGAGAGCATGTCTCTGAGGATGTAGAAATTCCTCAAGCCAAATGTGTGTTGGGTTGATAGAGGATATACATTTTTTGACATAACAGGATCTATCCTTTTTTAAAAAATACAAAGTGTTTTACTCAATACTATCCAATGTCACACCACAGCCTATTCTGAATGTATTCATTTATTTGTCTGAAATTCCCTTAGATTCCCTCCACTCTTGTTTTATGTTCTTTAAATTTTTAAATTGAGGTATAATTTACATTCAGTGTGAATAAGTTTCTATCTTTAAAAATCAGATTGCAAATAAGTGTGACTTTTTGTGATAAATCTTTTATCAGAAATTAGGAAGAAAAGTATATTTAAAACATACTCTCTTTGGAAAGTACAAAGAGAAAAGAATGGAGTTTTAAATTCAGCTATTTAATTCCCTGAATATATGTCCCAAGCACATAATTTAACATAATATGTTTTCATTTTTTTATCTGATAACCTAGAAAAATGAAATCTGCTTTTCCTTCTCCATAGAGATCTTAGAAAAACAGGGATGTACCAGTACTATAGTAAATTGAATTATACATTTTTTAAAAATGTGTATCCAAATATATCTAATCTACTTGTATTTATCTGACCTTGAATTTTTTTTTTTTTTGTTCCCAAGGGGATATCTTATTTTTTCGAATGAAAATGTATAAGTCAGAAGTCTGCTTTACAGTGTAAAATTGTCCTTTAGTTTTTGTATTCATATCAATTAAAAGCATTTGGAAACTGTTTAGCTTCACTGATAATATTAATGAAACTTACATAACAAAAAGTCAGAAAATAGTTAAGATAATTATGAAATGTGAACTCTACATTATTAATTCCTTTTAGTTTACTTATTTCAGCCACTTAATAAATTGAGCATATCAAATTATTATAAATGTGGTGCTTCCAATGTGAGCAAAATTACATTTTTAAAAAGGCACACCAATAAAATAGTTTTAATCGAGAAAAAAGAAAGATGACTCCAAATCTTGTTATTTTAACAACAAAACTATGAAAAACTTCCCATTTTCATATTCCTTCCTAGTCTGTATCTAATGTGTTTTTCTTTTAACAGACTAATTAATAGTAAATGAACATCTCCTCAAACCTGTTCATTTTGCAGGAGACAACTTGCGAGGCTCAGGCTTCCCTGACTTGCTCATTCTCTTCTTGAGAAAAAAGCACCTTCTTTGGTAAGATAGAGGCAAGGAACTGCTAATGTGTCACTCAGCTCCTCCTTCTTTCCGAGTGGCCTGTCCTTAAGGACTTGCCTTGTGATAAGCTTACTAGAGTAGACCCAGTCCTGCAAGAAAGTCTGAAGTTTGAAGAAATATATTTTAATTCAGTAAAGCAATTATTAGTAAGTCCTTTGACTACTAATCTATGTCACATTCTCCAACCAGCTTTATTAGTAATAAGGCTGACTTTATTTAAAAAAAGAAAATTATTTTTCATTGTGGTCAAATTTACTGACTTATTTATTTCTAAGATATGATTCAGTAATAATTATATTCACATTGTTGTGCAAACAATCTCCAGAAGTTTTCCTTCTTGCAAACCTGAAACTCTCTACCCATTAATCAATGAATCCCTATTTTCCCCTTCTTTCAGCCCCTGGTAACCATTGTTCTGCTTTTTGTTTCTGTGAATTTAATAACTCTAGCTGGCTCAGATAAGTACAGTCATACAATATTTGACTTTTTGTAATGGGCTCATTTCAATTAGCAAATATCCTCAAGTTTCATCCATGTTGTAGCATGTCTCAAAGTTCCCTTTTTCAAGGCTGAATAATATTCCAATGTGTGTATATCCCACATTCTTTATCTATTCCTCCATCAATGAAGCTGACGTTTTGATCTCTTATCTGCCTGGTTCCAGCTTCTATTTCTACTGAGTGTGGGAAGTAGGGGTGTAATTGATTTTCATCGCCTTAGGATCCATCAGACTGGATAATAAAGTGTTGTGTTAGACATCTATTGTTTTGTCTGGCCAGTGTCAAATAAAAAAACAAATCTAGACAGAGGTAGGAAGAGGTTTTATTATGAAGGATTAATGCAGTGAGGGGTGGGGACTATTGAAATAGGGAGAGTGCTCTGATCCTAGACCATATGATCTGCAAGCATCTCAAAGGTCAGGCAGATAAGGAGGAGTAAACAGAATGGAAAGAACCAGGTGTGGTAGATTAGGATGAATAGGTGGAGTTACGAGGAAGTTATGCAGGAAAGGAATTTTTTCCTGACGTCAGCTGATTCTCAGAAGGATAAGTTAAGGGTGCATTGGTCCTTTTAAAACAGGAATGCTTCGTTTTATTATACCTTGACTTACTGCACTTCACAGCTGTGTTTTTTTTATTTTATACAAATTGAAGGCGAGACCCTCCACCAGAAAAGATTACAAGTCACTTTATTGTGAAACTGGCTTTCTTTATTGCAGTGGTCTAGAACCGAACTGTTATATCTCCAAGGTCTGCCTCTACTCAAAGGTAGGTCAAGTTCCAGGTTTAGGGGGAAGGAGAGAAGCCTGACTAAAGTTTAATCAGATTAAGTTAGAGGGCATTTTGTTCACCTTGGTCAGTGGAACAAACGGTTCAGCTAATTATTTATAAGACAAAGAATGGAAATTCAGAGGGTTTGTGTCTTGTTGTCATAAGTAAATAAGGGGTCACTATGAGTTTTACCTAAGTCATATGAGTTACATTCTTTGTAGTGAGCCATATCCTAGAGCATAAAGGGTGAGGGGATGAGTGTGTGTTGAGGGGCAGTATTGTGTTCCATAATCAAAGGGCTCGGGTAAATTTCAACATTACTCTTTGTCACTCCATATAGTGACAGAATGCCCCTTGTGGAGAATCTGCTCACTTGGTTTGGATGAGGTTTATCCCACTTCCTTCCATATATGAATGCATATGTGGCCCAGACCTTGTCCATGCCTTCCAATTCATATATCTTATTCTCTGGTCACTATTAATGGTCCAGCAAAGGGCACACGATCCAAGCAAAACCACTTGGTCCCCTGAGATATGACTACATGGATGCTGGGAGAGAGAACCCTGACATTGTTTAAACCCCTGGACCCAGCCATGCCCAGCTTAGTTCAACCCCTAGACTTGCCAGTTATGTGAGCCAATAAAACTTCCTTTTGCTAAACACTACTTTTGTTTGTTTGTTTCTGTTTTTTCAAAATAACTGTGTTGTTGCCCCCAGGGTCTTTGTTACCTTGGAATGGTTAAAGGGTCCCGGCTACCTCTGATTATGAAAGACTCCAAGAGTCCTGTTTTAATTTCTAGAATAGGAATGTCGACTACAGAATCCTGGCTACATTTCAACCTTGAGTAATTCCATCTGCTCTCCCTCAAAATTTTTACTACAAGAATATTCAATGTTCTCAATTTCCTTTACTAGATTTCTAAGCATCATGAAATCTCCTTAATCATTTTTCACCACTCAAAGGTGAGTTCTGAATTTTGAAAATAAAATGTTAGTACCCCAATTCAAATTTTAAAAGAAATTCTTTTTTTTTTTTAATGAGCTGCAATGCCATAGATATTAAATTAATTTTCAAGTTCTATTTGGTAAGTTACATTGGCAATAGATTAACATAAGGAATGGAAGAAATTATTTCTGTGACAGTTCAGGGTGAGTGCACAACAAGGCATCATAGAAGAAATATAATGTGAAATTAACATAATTCATGAAGCTTTTGTTTACTTTTGTCATTTTTCTTATTTTAACAGGCATTTTTATTTAATAACTAGATTATTCTCATAAGTAACAAAGTCATGAAAGAGAACATGAAAAGGAGTTTAAATCTTTTAAGTACAAAGGAAACAATAAGAAGTGGCAGCTAATCTTCATAAGTAGATATGAAAAAAATAGTTAATGCAACAAATAATTCTATAGTGTCTATCAAGTGCCAGGCACTGGGAAATAGCAGTAAACAACAGACAAAACCCCCTACCCTCATGGGGCTTCTAGAGAGAAAATGCACCAATAAATAAAAGCAGTAGATCTCCAGTAATAAACTCGCCTGGGCTCCCAGGACAGGAGAGCCTCCAACCCATTCTTGCTTGGGTGTTCTCGGCCTGTTAGAAGTTGCCCTGTACCAAAACGCTACAGTGGTCAATAGTGGTGATCTCTTGACTGATTTTTTATTTCTCCTTTAAATTTGTCTGTACCTCCCAAATTTCCTACATGAGGCTTTATTGCTTTTTTAATTTAAAAGATAAAAAGAACCTTTTAAGAGGTATTAAACGTTGGGAGTGGGGAGGGCTGAGCTAAACACCTCCTGTTGGCACCTTACTGCCTCTTCTAAACTGAAAAAGAGTCCATTTGAAAAGTGGCACATGTTGCTTTCACGGTGGGTGGCTCTCCCCCTCCCTTCTCTTGTGCTAGAGCTTATCTGATACATTCTAATGCAGCTAATTTTACAATTTTGTATACCTTTTTAAATTCACTCATAAATATCTCCAACCTTGTCTTTGCCTCATTCTCTTTCTCTTGACTATCTGCTTTTTATGTCCTTTTACCTGCAAAGATCACCATTGTTTTTCCTCTCTATGAACCCAATAAACCTTACTCAGTGTTGACCTTGTCACTTCCATTTCTAGCTTCCGCTTTTCCACAGACTAAATTGTCCCATAACCATGGGGTCCCCTGATAAAATGTTAGTCTAAGTTCCATCTTATTCACTTAACATTTTTAAAAGTTATTTAAATAATCTGTAAAAGAACTTTTTTGCTTCTGGTGGGCAGAAGCATTATATTACAGTCTGAGGCTTTAGGGTCATGATAGAAAACTCTGTTTTTGTTTTTCTTTACAATTGGTTTAATCAGAATTTCATTCTCACAGCCAATAGTTGCTTCAGACTTTTTCTGTAGTTTAAAGAATTCTTAGTATTTTCCCTTTTGCTCTTTTTCCTTATTGACTCTTAGTTTGGAAGTTACATTGACTTTTATCCATGTAAAGGGAGAAATCATTTAACATTTGGATGAGATCTTTAAAAAAATTTTTTATCTATGTTTTTCAATTTGGAATATATACTTGTCATGCTTTTTAAATATTTAAAGGTTTATCAACATAGAGACAGTAAAATATGCTAATCTACGGTATAAAGTTCAATTGCTTTTATATATGCACTGCACCCACTGCATATGTGTATTTTACAGTGGTATATACTCATTTAATCACCATCCACCTAAAGATACAGAACATTCCTCACCAAGAATTATCCCTTCCTAGTCAATATTCTCCCATGCCAATCTTCTAACTCTCCATGCCTCGCCCTTGTCTGAGATAATCACTATTCTGACTTCTGTCACCATTGATTCATTTTGCCTGTGTTTGAACTTGAAATAAATGGAGTCATTCAGTATTTACTCTTTTGTATTGGATCCTTTAGCTCAACGCTATATCTCTGGTGAATTATGTCATTGTTTTTTTTTTAATAGTATGTGGTGTTACATTAAATAAATATACTTCAATTTAGATATACATTCTCTTCTTGAGGGACATTTTCATTGTCTTCATTGTCTGTGTTAAGGGTATGTATTTCTCCTGCATTAATGATTTTTGTCTTCTGGATGTTCAAATGCAGTTCTGCTTTGGCACTTTCTTCTTCCACTTTTATCAGAAGTTGTTTCAAATCATGGCTACTTTCTGCCAGTAAGATGGTGTCATCTGCATATCTTAAATTACTGATATTTCTTCAACCAATTTTCACCCTTGCTTCGGAGTCTAGCCCACTTTTTTGTACAATATGATCTGTGTGTAAAGGTTAAACAATAAGGAGATAAAACACACCCCTTTTCTGACATCTTTGCCTATAGGAAATCATTCTGTCTCTCCATATTCTATACTGACAGTGGTTTCCTGTCCACAACACAGGTTACACACCAGAGCAGTCAAGTGCTGAGGCACACCCATTTCTTTCAGAGCAACTCATAGCTTTTAGCTTTTCATTATCCACACCGTCAAAGGCTGCTGTAGTCTATAAAACACAGACTAGCCTTTTGAAATTCTTTGGAGCACTCCAGTATCCAACGAATGTTCACAGTTAGATCTTCAGTGTCTCTTTCTTCTGACTCCAGCCTGAACATTTCTTACTCCATCTAAGGTAGAAGACTTTGTTGCATCATCTTGAGCATCACTTTACTTGTGTGGGAAATTAGGGCAATGGTCTATAGTTACTGAACTTGGCATCTCCTTTTTGGAAGATTGGGATGTATATTGAATGTTTCTAGTCTGTAGGCTATTGTGTGTTGTGGTTTTTTTTTCTCTATCTCTATTTGTTGACTGTTCTGTTAGAATTTCGACAGATTCAGTCTCTGTGGCTTGAAATAATTCTGTTGGTGTCTCATCTACGCCTGGTTATTTTTTCCTTCCCAGTACACTCAGGGCAGCTTTTACTTTGCTTTCTAGAAATAGAGGTCTTCCTTGTAGGAAACTCCTTTGAAAGGTATCTGTCATCCTTTTGTCTCTTTTGTATAGATCTTCATTTTACTCTTTCCACTTACCCTTTATTTTCTCCTGATCAGATAATGTGCTTCCTTGTTAGTCATCCAGCTTTCCTAGGTTTTTTTTTTTTTTTTTTTTTTGAATCTTCAGGTAAAAGATACTATCTCCTTACACTGACTATTGTAATAGTTTTATCTCTGCATAATGGTTCTTGAAAACTTCACTCAGGATTCTAACCCTGCTTTTGTTACCTTTAGCTTTTACTTTTTGTTTGTCTTTAACAGTTTTTAGTGTTTCTTTTGTCATCTATCTTGATTTTTCGTTCTTTTTTACTTCCAGCATTGTCTTTTTTGCATTCTTCCTTAATAATATTTCTAGTTTCAGTTCACAGTTCTCATGGTTCTTGGTCAATTAAGTTTAACATTGAAAAAATCTGCTTTTTATGTGAACTTTAAATCCATCAGGAGTATCATATATGTTATATTTTGGCACTGCTATATTTTTAGTGCTCTTCTTCAGCTTTACTCTAACGATGGATATTAGCAGTTCATGGTCAGTACCTCAATCCGCTCCTGGTCCCGTTTTAGCAGAAAGAATACAGCTTCTTCAGCTCCTGCTTCTGATTACATAGTCTATTTGATTTATGTATTGACCATATGGTAATGTCTATGAATAAGTCCTCTGCTTATCCTGGTATAAATTGTTACTGTCTTTAATGAAATAGAAGGAAATGTGGGCATATATTCCAGGTACCTAATGTATAAACAAGACATAGCATAGACCTTGAGACAGTCTGACATTAAAAATGAAATGGAATCTGCAACTATTTTTTAAATTAGTAAACTTTTTTTCTTACTACTTATAATGTTATGTGGCGTGTTAGTATGAAAACAGCATTGGGCTTGGTATATGGTCCTAGCTTTGGCATTAACAGTGTGATCTTGGATTTATTTTAACCTCTGTATTAAATTAATTTAGATTCTGTCTCATACTTGTCAGTGAACACTTTACTGTAACCTCATTTGGCCATGCCTGATCTATGCCCGCCTCTGGACCTGGGGATAAGATCAGCCCTCTCCAAACTAAAAAATCATGAGTCAAGGAGGAATACCAAAGAGAATTCCATGGGAAGGGGCTGTTCCTAGAAGGAGAAATGGATTTGGGGCAGGCAAAACGTTAGCTGTCCATCATATCCAACTGTGATCTTAGTTCCTTTATCTGTAAAACGATGGTGTTGGTGTAAAAAATTCTGTTCCTTAGTCTGATTAGATCAGTCTTCATAAGATTGAAAAGTCAGTATTGCCTGCATTAAAGCATGAAAAAAAATATTTTTCTCTGTGACTTCTAATTTGTGATATCCATTCCTTGTGATTTTTAGACAATCTCATGAGTTCAGACCAGAAGTTTAAAGCAGGTTCCTGAGTGACTTTCCTGTTTTTGTGAGCTGTCTGTGTATACTTCCTGCAGAGAGACCGCGGTATTAATAGTAACATAGCGTCCTGAAGTCCTGAAACAACATACTTCCTTGAGCCCATCACTGTTTTTATCTTAGGAAAGGCAATGATGTGTTACTGAGTGTTAAGAATAGTTACTCTTCAGTGTATAGTTGCCAAACTGAATTTATTTTTACGCAAACTAGATAGGGTCTGACTAAAATAATGACTCCCCAAAATTCAAGTTTTTCACAGCATGTGGTCCTATTATATCACTCTGAGGGCAGGCTAGTATCAAAGGAATGTGCAAACATACTTCGAACATAATTCTGTCTCAACAATTGTTTTCTCTCCAGTCTCTACTTCAATGATTAATTTCAATGAACCTTGCTCTAGCAAGACAATCCTGGCAAGAGCTGTAAATTATATCATTACACAGAGATAATGTCTAACAAAAAGTTTTCTGCTCCATAATTCTAACAGCAAATTTGTCTATATATTATTTTCATTAGCAACTAGAATAATAAAAAAAATAATAATAGTGGCTTCTGATAGCAGAAGGTTGTTGGGCCGATGAAAATGAGATCATGCCTACAAAATACTTAGCACAATGTCTGACACTCGGTGGTCATAAATATTAGCTATTAAGATTATTTGTGAAAAGAATAAGGTACCCACCACTGAAAATTGTTATGAGGATCAAAAGAGAAGAACATATAAAATGTTTAACATAGTACTTAGCATGGTGGAAATATTTAGAAATAATTTCTGCTGCTGCTACTGCTAGAAGAAACTTATGGTTGTTTTCAAGGAATAATAGTATTTCCATAATTCGTAGCTAGCAATATTTACCTTACTCATGAATGAAAAAATTATTGTAGTTAAAATATGTTTTACTTCTATTTATTAATTTAGCCCTATTTTGAATCAGCAGAGTAGTATTGTGGTTAATTATCTATAACATTTTATATGAAAAGCACATCCCAGCTCTGCCATTTACCAGCTATTACATCTTGGGCAAATTCCTAATTTTTCTAAGCCTTCATTTCCTTATCTTTAAAAGGGCTATAATAATACTTATCTTATATATTTCACATGACAACAATAAAAGATCATATGAGATTGGGGTAATTAAAAACTTTACAAAAGATCAAAAGAATAATAATATAAAATAATTTGATTTATTGTGACTCTAAATGCCAAGCCTATGCTAAGTGCTTTATTTATACTATTTTATTTAATCCTCACAGTAACTCCATGAAGCAACTAGTACTTTTTGTTTTTACAAATGAGAATACTAATTTACAAATCGAGGATACAAGGGAGGGTACAAACTAATAATTGTTCAGACTCCAGATTACTCTTAACCCATCTGTGTCGACAAGGTATTAATATTATTTTTGTATGGTACATAATAAGCAGTTTTTATGATTTGGAGGTATAGAGAACATATATAGGAGATTATTTCAAATAGTAATTTACTGACATGTTTTACTCACACATTTCTGATATGTTTAAGGGATCAATGCTAAATAAAAATAATGACTATTGCCTACGAACATGTATTTTAAAAAATGATCATTTCCTAGGAAGACGTAGACTGATTTCTTTTCCAAATAGAAGCCAGGACAACTAGTGCCTCTTTCTACTCCACAAGTCATCCACTTGGTAAACATAGGACTTCACAAGGAAAACAGAGAAGTCCTTTCTTCCAAAGAGATTATGACTCATATTTGGGTCAGATAAAATGGGATCTGGAACAGCTGTTCACTCCTAAAAGAGCATTTGAACTTCCTAAGGAAAAAAGGAGCATGGTCAAGCATGCAACTATTACTGCTGATAAGTTGATTTAGTTCTTAAACTAAATATCTTTTAAATTTCAGTACATTCTATGGTCCTAGCCCAAAATAGTTATTTTGCTTTAGAGTATAATTCTTATAAATATTTTGATAACTTGCCCTCTTAAAATGCTAATAGCTGAGCTTTCCCATTGTTAGACCTTTAGAGTCTTTAAAAGTAGATGCTGAAAAACTTGTGGTTTAGGTGTGAGTTGGGCTTTGCTGCTCACTTAGGCTGAACCTTGAACAACAAAATGACCTCGAGTCTTATAATTACACTATATTTTAGCTGTTAATCTGCAGTTACTCACCAGAAAACCAAGACTTATGTTTCATGAGATAGAGCCAGTAGCATGCTGGAGCCAGCGGGAGAGAGCTGATGGTTAAATATTCAGGAGCTTGAGTGCTGATTATTAAACTTTAGTAGCCTAAAATCAGCCATGATAGGAATATCTACACCACAGAAATTGACAAAGGCTGCAAATCATCCCCCTCACACATGACTCCCACCCCATAGAGATGGTTTAACACCTCAGCACTGGGTAAAGCCAACCTGTTTACAGTGAGATGTCAGGACATGAATCCTAGACTCGATGCCCTGTTGTTAGTGATTAGCAACCTATTTCTCATAATACCTAGAAAGTTAACAACCCAAGTGAATGCAAATCTCAGAATACCAATATTTAGAGCTCAATTTCAATCTCTGGAAGGCAGAAGTTCCCTTTAAAGTGTCAGCTGCTATTTGGCAATGATAGGTAAAAGTGGAGCACCAAAATATTCTGAAGTCGGTGGAAAGTGGGTGACTCATTCTACTGATCAGCAAAGTGAGAGGACGTTCATCTTTCCAAACATGGTGAAGTTTTCCTTCTAATATCACTAATCACAATAACTGTGTTTGAAGATGATGCAGCAACAAGATGGGAGAAATTAGATCTCATACAGTTAAAATACAAGGACAATTCTCTACTGGACTAGATTATTCATTATTCTACTAACATTGCCTTGTGTAAATCCTGCCTTCTCTGTGTGTCAGCCAGGCCAGAGCTCCTTTATCTTCCACATTTCATTTTCCAGGGCATTTTCTAATAAACATGTTTGTTTACTTTATTCATTTTCTGCAGATTGACCAGGCCTCTATTTAATTCACCTGAGGCCTAACATCGTGTCTGACTAAAACCCGTAAATACTTACATTTCTTAGTTTTTGTGGTTGAAGGTATAGAAATGAAGTTAAGCCCTTGATATAACCCTGTGTCTTTGCCAAGAAAAGAAATGTAAATTCCTTCAGACTATTATTATCCAGTCTCTGAGTTGAGTCTAGTGATATCTCCCTCAAACGTGGAACCCATAATGTACTTTCAAGAGAGCCTCAGAAAAAGGAAGCTAAATCAGGCATCTTTATGAATTAAATGGCCATGGAGTTCAGGAGCTTTCACACTTCACATTTAAAGCAGAAATTCTTGATCATGGCTTACATTAAAGGCTTTTTAAAAACTTGATACTTAGGCTCAGATTAATTAAATGAGAATTTGGGATGTGGGATCCAGACACTGATAGTTTTCAAAGTTTCCTAGATGATTTCACTTTGCACCAAGGTTTGAAAACCACTGACTTAAAACGGTTAGATTAATTTTCTGCCAAGTGATATTTATTCTGTTTCGTCACTTTCCTAATACATTAGAAATCTTCATTTCCGTAGCATCTAATTATCCAGTTGTTGGCTTTACAACTTTAAATAGACAGTGAATCATCCATTAAAAACAACGATCTAGAATAAACCAGCTAGCTACCTGACTTACCACAGCAATGATCATGTCCTATCCTTGCTCAAGAAGCTTCTTTGTTGATAAGGTCTGGTATTAGTGAAGGTACAGAAAGCATTCAAACACTTGCTTTGACAGCATAACTTGATATAATTTTTCAGACAATTTGAAAACATGTATCAAATTTTAATATGCCTATATCCAGCAAATCTACTTTTAGAAATTTGACTTAAAGAAATAATTGGGCAAGTGTAGAAAGATAATCATATAAAGATATTTATTGCAATATTCATTATGTTAATATATATTTTCCAATTTTTTTTTTCCATTTTAGTGCATCTAGGCTTTGAAATGCTCAAGTGCTTGAGGCTGTTCAAAAGTCTTCACAGCATGCATTGACATGCAAAGGTGTTCGTGATACATTACTGAGTGGAAAAAAGAAAAACAGATTGCTAAAAAGCATGTATGCTACAATCCACTTACATTAAAAAGTAGATCTATATTTTTATGAATTTTGAAAAATAGAAAAGTGGTAACCAAACTATTAACACTGATTACTTTTGGCAGTAAAATTATGGTGTGGTGGGAGAGAGAGCTTTTGCCTTTTTTCTATACTTCTCTATTGTTTGAATTTTTAAAAATGTGCATGTTACTATAATGATTTAAATGTGTTCAATCATTTTTGACTTACCTCTTTCTGTGGAATAAAGTTTAAACTCCTTAACTCTCTACTTAAAGCACTCGACAATTTGTCCCCAAACGGCTTTTGCCAGTCTCTTAGAAATGTGTGTTGATAATATTGAGTTTCACCTCTTTCTCCTGTTTATACTCACTTGAACCCAGCTGTTCATGTCAAATTTGCTTTCTTGTTTTTGATCTTTGGTAGTGCCCTTTTCATTGCTTTGAATGCTCTCCTTCTTTCTCCCTCTTTGCTAAAATGCAACCAAGCTATGAAGCTCAGATTAAGTAGAGCTCTCCCTCCTTGGAATTCCTATGTATGATATAATATCTGATACTCGAGAAGCAATCATTATCAAATGAGAAATGAATCTTCACAGTCAAGTTGAAGTTCCTGTTAAGTTTAGTTTTTTTATTTATAAAATGGAGACATACTACCTATCATATTGGGTTATCATAAAGATTATGATAATTATGAAAATCACTTAGCATAATACCAGAACATAGTAATTCATAATTTTTTTTAAAAAACATATCGTGATTATTAACATCCTAGCTCCTCATCTAGACAGCCAACTTCCAGAGAGCAGAAACTGCATGCCATATAATCCAGTATCCTTCTCCAAACTCTGTGCAGTAGGGCTTTCTAATGGTACACACTTAATATTTCTTGTTAATGGTGATAATGAAGATTATACAATATATATACTACTAACTTTCAGAGAAATAACAAATCACTAAGTTTGAAAAATAGTATAAATTCATGGTGCCAAATAAAATATTAACATTGACTTATCATAGTAAAACATTGCCAACATGAAATATACAAATAAAATAATATTTTCTCTTTTTCAGTGAAATCACAGAAAATAGGGTAAGTCATTCCTAGAATTCTGTTTTCACAGTCAAGACTTACAAGATGCTAGACAATAATAATGAGTTATTTACAGAAAACACCAGATGAATTTGGTTTGTTTAATATCTGTTTGACAGATAACACATGTGCTTCTGCAGAAGGCTCTGTGTGTTCTAGCATTTTGACATGTTGAGATTTCATATGCTGTCATAGAAATAGAATGCTCTACAGCAGAGACATAGCAAGAATGACCTAGTCTTGCTATGTTTAGTTTCCCTTTATTGTTCTAGTATAAAACCACTACTAGATTACAGCTTTAAAATCTCAGGAAAGTTATTGGCAGCGTGATTGGAACGGTTTCTGTTCTCACTTAATCCCACCGGACAAGCATGATCTGTGTGGCACGGCAAAGTGCCATTGAAACAACTGGTGTCACCTGATAGAGTGCAATACCCTAGGACAAATAAAGTCAGATTGTGATTTTTATCTTTATACATCTAACAAGTATTTTACTGAGCATGACTTCTTATTCATTCGTATGTCAGCTCTCTTCTTTACAGTTTAATAGACTATGTCCCTCAGGAGTGTGTGTCCAATTCTAATTGTGCCTAACAGCTGATTAGTTAATTTTTTAAAAAGTCTGTGAATCATTAAAAAAAAGATACATTGGTATCTTAAATATTTTATTTAACCTTACAACTTATATGTGTAACTAATTCAGCAATCTTTTAATGAAAAGTCGAGCCCTTCACATTTGGTATGGTGATTATCCATCATCAGTTTTTAGTGAGACGCTCAAACCAACCGATCAAGAAGACCAATCAACATATATGATATGAGCTCATTTATGTAAAATGTATAAAGATATTTTGCAAACATATTTGAGGGAACTTCATGATAATAGGCAAGTGATAAAAACAGGTTGCAGAATAATATATTTGTTATAGTCCTATTTCAGTTTAAGCAAACTAACAAAATCCCCTGCATGTTGGCAAACATGATGACTGAACAAGGAGGAAAGTGTAGAAAGCTAACACTGCCAAACTCAGGAAGTTGGAGACATAGAATGCGAAATGCTGCAGGGAGAAGGGGAATAATTAACTTTGTTTTAGACATTTTTGTGTTGTAATGAATTATCACAGAAACATATTGTTGGTTTGATAATATAAAATAGATATGATTATTGGAAAACTAAAAAGAATCTACAGAAACACTATTAGAATTAGTATAAAGACTTAAGACTGCTAGATAAAAATCAAAATTCATCGTATTTCTAAGCACCAGCAACAAGCTGTTGAAAATACAATTTACGTAATAGCAACAAAAAGTGTAAAGTACCTGAGAATAAAGCTAACGAAACATACGCAAGATCTATGTGGAGATTATTATAAATATTATTGAATGACATTAAAAAAGACTTTAATATCTGGAGAGAGAAACCATCTTTTTTAGATAGGAAGACTCAATATTTTAAGAATATTCTTACAAAATTGATCTTTAGCTATAATGCAGGATAAGTGATTATGACAAACGTGGTATTGGTAGAATAAACAAACCAGCGGAACAGAATAGAGAGCTCAGAAACAAAACTACACATTATAGAAACTTGATTTATGACAAAGTGTCATAAATTGGCCTAAGAGAATTGTCTTCCCAAAGTTATTCACTCTCCCTGGAGGCAGTTTGCATCCAATGAATGGTCACATGTGGTTATAAAGGCCTCCTGGCCTAGCCTCAGCCAGGACAACCCTGAAGTAATTTGGCTTCAGGGTTCCCTGTTGAGGGAGCTGAGGCTGAACTTAGATGAGATGACATCTAAGTTCAGGTTATCCCTCTGTCCAGTCCTGCTTCATTCCCTTTTCCTCCACAGGTGTTGATCCCAAGAGTATGCCATAATAAACTTTCTGCGCATAATCTCAGTCTCAGAGACTACTTCCCTTGTGGCAATGTAAGTCAATATGAGCACTTTATGAAACAGTTTGGAATTACTTGGTAGAGTTGAAGATGCATGTACCTTCCAACTTACAATTGCATTCCTAAGTATATGCCCTAAACTCTTGCACAAAGATATACAATAGGGTTCTTCTTGGTGGGGAGAGATGAGAATATCATCAGAAAGGTGCCATATAGGAGCTTCAAAGGTACTGGAAATGACTAAATAGTCTCCGAGAAGAACAAAAAACAAAAGACTATTTCTATACATGAAGGGCTAAGTGCTATGGGACTTGAGAATGACCTCACTAAAGGTCGATTGAATCAAGATCAGTGGCATATCTGTAGAAGGGGAATCCAGAAGTGGATTCTGAAGCCTGCTTAGAGTTGGAACAGGTGGGAGGGAAGCCGAGAAGGTGATCCAGGTAAGGGGAACCGCATCAGCAAAGGCTTTCTAACCTGGCCAAAGCAGGAGTCAGGTAAGAAGTTACAAAGTTTTGCTACATGGAATAAGAAAGGCCAGATAATAGAGTATTTTGAAAGCCAAGTAAAATGAAGCATATTTGATACACGGGAAAGAAAAGCCAGGAAAAAGATCGTGAGCAGAGGAGCAGCATCCTGGAGGAAATGTTTCAGGAAGGGGAATCCAACAGCAGTTTCTGCCTGTGGTCATAGTATTTTCACCTTTATAAATGTGTACTCTTGTCCTGACCAAAAAAAAAAAAAAAAAAGTGCTTCTAGTAAATGGCATTGGTGGCTAAGATCAGTGGCGTGCTTGCAATCACCTCTGAACTTAAAGGCTGTATTTCTATTTGGCTGCCGGGCTTGGTGCTGCTCTCTGATGAGTAGCGTGCTCTCCAGTGCAGCTGTTCTGAAAGCGTTGTTGTCTTTGCAAGCCCAAATAGCGCCGTCCTTAAATGACTGCATGGAGCACTGCTCTGTCCTTCTGATCACAATAACAGCTATGTCTGCTCGTGGACAAGCCATGCTTATATTCGTGAATCTGCTAATTAAGATGAGAATCTATCCCGCCATTCTGTTGTGTGCACTATCCCAGTGACACGTTGTATTTTTCTCAAAGTCATGCAAGTTATAGAATATATCCTGATATTCTTATATCCTGAAAAGGTTCAACATTGATTTTGTTCTGAATAACTGTTATCTCTTTGATTAAACACAATGCTAATGGGCCTAAGGTTTCAGGTGAATCCCTTGGTGAGAGCTAGTTTTCTCTCGTTTCTATGGCCTCAGATGGTATTTTTAATGACTGCTCTGGCTCCTTTCACAAAAATGGGGCCATGCAACAATCCTTATCCGTAGTTTAATACCACTGCAGATTCTGGAACCAATCCTGTTCTTAGACCAGGAGAATCAGAGAACCTGTACTTTTAGCTCAATGGTATTTGGCAAAATCGTTGCTGGTTCTGGTCCTCTTCTGTTCTCATACCTTTCAAGCAGGAAAGGACTCTAGTCTTACTTTTCATGTCCCTGTAAGTACCTAGTCTTATCTCAGTCGATGCTCCTTTCCTTTAGGGTTCCAGACTTGCCCACCTTGCTCCCAAATTTCAGAAAATGAAGTTCTACCCATACCCAGCCCTTTTTCTGGAACTGTGTTATGTGCCGCTGCATCCCTGGCACCCTATAACCATTAGGGGAAATGCAAGGTTGCCCCTCCCCGTACTCTGCTTCCTGAGGAAGAGGAGCTCAGATGTAAATTGGCCAAAGCACTTGGGCTATGTTACTTGTGAGGGGTGTGTGTGTGTGTGTGTGTGTGTGTGTGTGTGTGTAGTGGAAGGAAGGGACATGGGATTAAAAATAAGTGTATTTTTTCTACTTGTTGAGTGTAGTATACATAAAGTACACAAATTTTAAATGTATAATTTAATGAATTTTTGCCTATTGGATATATCCAGGTAGCCCCTACCCAGAACAAGGTATGGAACATTTCCCACACCCCAGAAAGAGGTCTTGAATCTTTTCCCAGGCCATGTCTAACACCACCACCAGCCAGGACCCGGAGATAACTACTATTCTGACTTTTATCACCATGTTAGTTTTTCCTTTTTTGAGTTTGATCATTTGAATCATACAGTATGTTCTTTTTCTGTCTGGCTTCTTTTGTTCCTTGTTATATCTGTGAGATTAACTCCTGTTATTAGACTATATTCTTTTAACTGATTGATTTTGGAGGAGTATCTCTCTCCTTGGCCCATTTCTTCATTGCTTTGGTAAAACCAAGATTTAGTGCTGGGCCTAGAGGAGAGGGTATGCTTTCAAAGTAGACCTTAGGTCAGAGGAGAAGCAATTCCATACAGTCTGCCCAGTCTGCCGTGTAGGCTTTAGGACCAAAGCAAAATAGTGGCTTTCCCAGAGTGTTGTAGTAGGCACCTGGACGATGGCCAGGCCTTCCATCTTGCCTCAATCAGTACTGTGTTCCACTTATCTTCTGGCATCTTTCCTTATTTATTCCTCTGAATATCACACTTGCCTAGACAGGGTTCTTCCCTGATCATGTGACCTTCTCTGAATATCTAACTATAGATCCTGTTCATTCTTAACCTGTTCACTGCTCTCACTCCTGACCAAGGAGTAAGAGTAGAGCTGGTTTAGGACAAATCTACCATTACTTTTCTAAGAGCAAGTCCTACTGATGGGGCTGCTGTGGCATCCTTATTGTGGACAAAAGGCAATACATTAATAAAGTGTAAAATTTATTATCTCCTTGACATTGCCTCTTGTGCTAGTCTCGCAGGAGTTAGCTTTCTGACAATTTGTTCTCTTTTCCAGGTGCAAACAATTAATTGATATCTTGGTACAAAGCTTTTCATTCTTCTTATCCTATGTATTTAAACACTGGTGGATAATACTATGTTGATAGTGTCTCATTTTATAAGAAATGACTATGACTTTACTTTTTCTTTGTCTCCTGAATCCTCATCCTTCTCAAAATGTAGATAAAAAAGAAAGAACACAAGTCTTCTGGTGTCACCTATTGATCCTCAAGTACACCTCTGATATAATCTTCCTAGAGCTTTTGCTTCATTGTCACCTAATCACCTAATTTCTTTTTTTATTAAATGACCTGCCCTTTCTATAACTGTCTTCTGCTATAAAGTTTGTGATTCCTTAACTATTTACCTATGGAAAGAAGAATGTGCGTGTGTGTGTGTGTGTGTGTGTGTGTGTGTGTGTGTGTGTGTGTGAGTCCCATGAAACTCTAGTTACCATTGACGATTGTTGTTTTATTCCAAAGATTCCTTCACATTTTACTCTCATCTTGGTACTAATGCTTTACAGGTATTTTAGGAAGAATGTGGCTTATATATGTCTAAGTTTTTATTTCCTTATCTGGCTTTTTCATTAAATTAGCATTCCTGGGGCAGGACTGTCTTTCTTTTCTCCAACCCGTGGGTCTAGCTATGTGCCTGGTACATAGCAGCTTCTCAGTGAATGACAGCTGCTTCTGTCAGCAGACAGGGACTGACTTCCAGGATATTGGCTAGAAGAGTTGAGAGGATTCATTCACCCTTTACTCGTGGCTGGAAAATCTCTTGCTATCTGCTACTGGTAGTCATTTACCGCTTGACTCATATTTAACACAAAGGGAAAATAAATTCTGATGTGATCAGTATGACTTTCCTGGACACAGAGTCAAATGTAGAGCATGGTCTAATAAAGACCTTTTCTGTTCGTTTCATAAAGGACTTACAACTTCAAGAAGGAGTGAAACAAAAGCCTTGTTGAAAATTAAAGTTTCTTCTTTCATTCGTCACTATTCACCTCCCCAGTTTGAGTCCTGATTATGCACTAGGCACTGGGAACACAAAGGTTGGTGAGGTAAGATCACTGGTTTCAAAAATGAGACTAGCAGTCCAGAGTGGCAGAATGACACATTGCCATAAAATGCAACATGATATGGTGAGTGCTATAATG
The DNA here is from genome assembly GCA_030015415.1 of Cynopterus sphinx. Classification (NCBI taxonomy): domain Eukaryota; kingdom Metazoa; phylum Chordata; class Mammalia; order Chiroptera; family Pteropodidae; genus Cynopterus; species Cynopterus sphinx. The sequence goes on from CM057379.1 coordinate 35,704,200, forward strand.
AAAGGAATAAACTCAGTGCTATAGTGACACAGAGATGAGGGGCCAACTCTGACCCAGGCAGCCTATAGACCCCACATGGACATGACTAACAAAAGAAATTGGCAGACTGAGGAAAATTCACAAGAACAGGATTCCCTGTAACTAATACTTACAGTTTTTGTGTACTGTGGGAAGCAAAGTCTGAGACAGAGCTAGTGTTTGGGAAATTTATTAGGGAAAAAGAAGGATGGGCAGAGAAGTCAAGCTATGATGAGAGTGAATTTCAGCCAACTCCTTGAGGAGCTCCAGAGCTGAAATTATCTCAGAGTCGTCCCACACTGGACCAAATTAGCTGGGCCTTACATCCTCACTTCAGTCATTCATTGGATATGGGTTACCCCTAGGAGGACGTGACCTTGGGTAAGGTGGATTTCTTCCGCTGGGACAAGCCCTACTGGACCTGAAGGCTGTCTATCAGTTGCACTCCCAGACTACCTTTTATGCTATTCAGATTCACTGCTTCCTGTATGTCCTTAAAAGAGGAAGGTTACTGAAACATCTATACCCGCTGCTGCTGAGACTGGTCTTAGGCCTGAAACTGATACTTAATTTGTCTCTCCTCCACTAACAATTCTAAAGTCCCCTCACTCTTAGCTAGCATTGCTACTAGTTTTGGTAAATTAGCTAGTGGCAGGACCCAGATTCTCATTCCTGTGGAGGATGAATCCCTTGTCCCATGCCCTTCTCAGGCTCAAGATACTACTCTTATCTATTTCCATCACAATTTGGCAAGAGTGTAACAAGAGGTGTCCAAGTGGATCACCTGAGTTCCACGACATGTTTCTCCATGCCCTCATTGTGTAATAGTGGCCCTACCTCCTCTTGATGATCAGGGTCAATTATCCCTGCCTAAATAGTGACTCCTTTTCTTGTTTGCTGGTACTTCAACACAAGAAGCTCAGGGACAGTTTGCTTATGGTTCAATGGGATTCTTGTTTTTTTTTTTTACCTGAAGGAAATGTTCCCCTTTTGGGGATCAGAATCTTGAACCCTGCAGAGCCTATTGTGATGGGGGTGGACAGTACAAATTTCTCAAATGGGTTCACTAAGAGTGATGATAAGTAGGATCATTCCTGTTTTGAGTCCTTGGTTCCCAGTCTCATGAATTTTTCCTATTAGAGACACTGCAGCTTAGAGAACTGCACCCTTACAAAGTATGAGCTCTGAGCTGTCACTTAAGCATGTCTTCAGCAAGCCATTCTAAATCTCTAAATGGCAGCAGCTTCTGGTTGGTGTGGTACGTGATAAAGCCAGGGGAATTCCACGGTCATGGGCCCACTCTCACATTTCCATTGCTTTAAAGTAGGTCCCCTGGTATGATGGCTGTTATGTGGGATCCTATGTTGGTGCAGTAAATACTCCATAAACTCTAGGATAGTGATGCTGGCAGAGACTCTGTCGGCAGGAAAAGCTAACATAACAAGAATAGTTGTCTAACACTGTCAGATAAAAGTGAGTGGAAGAGGCCTAATGTATTCAACTTCTTACCAAGTGGTTGTTTGGCCACTTTGGGGAATAGTGTTGCAGGGGTTACTCAATACTGGACTGGTATCTGTTGCTGACATGTTGCCAATTGGGCAGTGACACTAGTTAGATCAGATTTAGAGAGTGATAGCTCATGTAATTGCGCTCACGAACAGCTTTCATCTTTCCCTGTGGTTCTGTTCAGGAGCTCATCGTGCCAGCACTGGGGTGGCTGACGACATAGGCTAACTGATGTCAACTAGCCAAGTTATGTGGTCTGTTTGGCTGTTTAGTGCCTCTTTCATGGTAGATTATTTCTGATGGGGATAAATTGGTGATACAAGATCTTTGCACTTCATGTCCACTGTCACATATCCATCCATAAATATATATGCTACTTAATGAGAAATACTGTCAAAACACCTAAAATCAATTATTTCCACTTTAGCCTTTGGGAACCCATTATTCAAACTTTCACAATCTAACCTTTGCTAACTTTCTCCAGAAGGACTACCACGTAATTGATAGCAAAATTGAGTGTCAAGATTCTTTTAAACTGTTTTTAGAAAAAGGCACCATTTAAGCTTATTGTCTATAAAAAGTCAGTAATGCATTATTTTCACCTTGTCTTCCAATATTCTAAGACCTATATCCTTAAAGTTGTTTATCTTTAAGGAATGTCGGACTCCTTTATAAGATTTGAATTTTAGAATGTATAATTTGTCAGTTTTTTTACATTAAGGAATTAATAGACATTACAAAAAAGTGGATGAAAAACAAAGCATTCTTATTATGAGGGATAACTTTTAATATGACTTTTTGGATAATTAATAAAAATTGTGACTTGACCCTTTCTTTTAAATTTGTATAAATATTTTTAATATTATGTAAATATCTCTAATATTAAAAGATAGTAAAATGTTGGTATAAATTTCATTGCTGAAAGCTAGTCCCCCAACTTCATCTTGAGCATGAGCAAAACGTGAAATTTTTTCTGACACCTGTAATAAAAAAATATGTTATTGTTGAATAAAGGCTTGTCATTAGAAAAGAGTTATCCAACCAGTTAGGCCTGTGGTAGTTACATAAACAGGGGAGTGTTCCCTGTTCGTGATAGTATCCCACAAACTCTGTGGACTCATAGGTAAACCGAAAGTACAATTCGCCTTGGATCATGGGTTTCTAAGGGTATTTGCCCCTAGTGATATTGTTCTTATGTACAACATGGTAGGTTTTAGCATTGCAAGAAGTCCTGGTCATCTCTCTATTTAAGCTGTTCTCATCAATTAATTATATAATTATTAAGGCCAAAGACTGATAAAACTAAGTGCACATACTTTGAACAGAGGTATAAAGAACTTTCTGTAGTTGGTTAATTTCCTTCAAGTCTGGAGATAGTGTATAAGTATTTCTGGGTTGTTTTTTTTTTTTAAGTGTTCATTGTATTTCTTTTTTCCAGGATGTTTGGCTTTAAACTGTGAGTCACAATTCTCTTCCTTTTGTTTAAATCTAGTCTTTTTCCCTCCTCTTCTTCCCTTTGGTTTCTACACCTCATCCAAACCCACAAGGGAGTGGAGAAAAGCCAGAGGAGACTAAAAAAAGGTTTGGTTGAGAAAAGGAAGTACCTTGCAGTAGAGAGAGGGGTCTATGTGCTGTTGCATTGCTTTCCCCAAAAACCAGTATGTAGTGAGTACTCTACATGTATTATATTCTCCCATTATTTTCTTTTGTTAGAAGTAAAAATTCAGTGCATGAAGTTGAGTATCAAGAAGAATCATGAATGCAATGAACTGAAACCTACCTCTTTGGACACTAATGAGAATACTAGAATACTAATCCCTTGTCAAATAAAAGAAAAGAATAAAGCATCAATTCTCTCTTTAATCTAGTAGGCTTAGTTGAGGAGAAAAATCTCTTTGCAGAATTTTAACTAATAAACGTGGAGGAATGATAAGAATAAAAAATAATATGAGATTTCTGGTCAAGATGGTGGAGTATCTAAACATACTAAAAAATAATAATTCTTATTTTTTTATTTGAAAACCTTGCAACAACTGATTCAGGCAAAGATTATCAATGGTTGATACCATTAGTTGAAATGCTCACTTAAAAATAGAGGAATGAGGCTGTTACCATGTGAACTCTCTGATACCCTTAGCATACCAAGAATAGAGCAACCAGACATTGTAGGCCTCCTCATATGATGTAATAGAAAGCTACAGTACGTCCTAAAGTAAGAATTTTAAAAACATTAAACTTGAACATAATCATGCTTTTTGAGTTAACTTCCATTCATGGCAAGTATAGGAGGTAGAGAAATCAGTTAAATGATATCACAAAAAAACAAACAGATAATTTCAGAATGTAGGACATTTTTCAGAGCAACTTACCTGATTTCTGCAACTAGGCAATAGCAGTGGGCGGAGGAAAAGGGAAAGGGCTGCTCTAGAGTACAAGAGGCTGACACAACCACCATATAATATAGGTTTGGATCCTGATTTGGACAAATCAACTATGAAAAGATCACTTATTTGTTAACAATCTGAGAAATTTTATAAGGAATGGATTTTATTTTATTATTTTTCCCCCAAAATATATCACTTTATTTTCAATTATCTAATGTCACCACTTATTTGACAGCTTTTACTCGGTGTACTTTTCTCCTCCCTCATCCCTCCTTTCCCTCTGGAGGAATGTATTTTAGATAATATAAAAGCACTATTGTTAAATATTGGTGTGATAATGGCATTACGACTATGATGTAAAAGTTCTTATTTTTAAAAGTTTATGGGTCAAATATATTGGGATGAGATAACTTATGTCTAAGATTTGCATTCTGAAAGTTCAGCAAAGGCAAAAACAGGGAACGAATAAAATAAATGTTGCAAAATCTTTATAATTATGTGATTATAATTACATTTAATTACAATCAGTGTGAGGGTTACCTGGGGGTTTATTGTATTCTTGCTATGTTTATTGTATTTGGAATTTTTTACAACAAAGACTGGGGCATAGGAGAAAGAGAAAAGGCAAAAAAGCAAGAACTTATACTAATATAAAAGGACATGTAAATGTTTTAAAACCTGGGAACCAAAGCTTAAACAGCTTTTTTTTATAAGAGCTCATAGGTTTCAAATATCCTATTTTAGAGGAAAAATATTTCATGGTAAAATGATACAATGAAGTGTGTAGGGTGTGTGTGTGCGTGTGTGTGCGTGTATGTGTTTATGTTTCTAATTCCTTAAATAGCAGGCAGAAAAATCTAGTCTTTAGTAAAATGATAAAGTTCCTATAGCCAGTATAGGTTCCTAGGCAGACAGCCTACATGCATTATATGAGATAAATATTTTAATCTTACAGAAATTTTTAACACCTCCCCTCCACCCCACAATGTCTTCATTTAAAAATAACAGTTAACAAGCCAGAACTTGTTTGGTACCTTGCCCTACATTACAAAATGCCAGGTCCCTGGGAATTAGAAGATCTCAAATTCATCCTTCCCCTGCCACTGACATACCATGATAAAATGGTACAATGAAGTGCTTAGGGGTATGTATGTGTGTGTATTTTTATATTTCTAATTCCTTAAATAGGAATTAGACATATCATATGACCTTAGGCATGTTTATTCACTTCTCTTGGCCTTGTTCCCCCATCTATTGAATGTACATAATATTTTCCATCTATTTACCTTGGGGAAATGGTGATGACAAATGAGAAACCATCAGTTGAGTGCTTTGAGCTCCCCAGGAAAAAAAAGTATTTTTTCAATACTGTAGTATATTACGTTTTTATTTTGACAGAGAACCACATAGAGTTTCTGAATTATACAGATAACAAACCAAGCTTTCTAATCATCAACAAACATGACATAGATAACATAGCCTAGCAAGGAATGCTGTCCAAATAACTTTTTAATTGCACTCAGATTCAATTCACCTTTAAACCTCACAGTTTCACTAGAAAGGCTGTGTAAATTGCAATTAAATAGAGAAGATTTGCAAGATTTGAACTACTCGCTTAAAGGTCTAAAATGAAAGGTTTAAAACCCTGACATTCTGGTTGGCTGTGACTGTGATAAATACTGATTTTTAATTGCAGTAACCACATGGGAGCAGAAGAGGTTAAAATTAGTAATTACTTTAATTTTAGTTCTTAAACAAAATTACTTTCTAATCTCCCATTGGGTAGGAACAGTAAAAAAAAAAAAATTAAATGTGCAGGGAATATTGATTCTTCACCTAGAATCACCAATGGCAGGAATATTTCCATGTTCTCCTTCAATTAAGGAAATTAAATGTGCAATAAATGCATTTTATTATGTTGACAATTTATTCTGAGTTCTGAAATGCTGAAAAAGCACAAACACATGGTTTTAATTTAAGCAAGAGAGGTTAAAAAAATATTTCTTGTTCTACTTTTAACTCCTTCCTTCTCAGTCTATAAATTCAAGGATATTTAGGTAAAGTCGATCACTTTCTTAGAACTATCCAGTGGCCTCCCAGTGCACTGATTATTAAACTCACACTCCCCAGCTCAGACTAAAGGCCTTGCACAACCAGCCCTTGCCCACCTCCTTGCTTTCATCTGCAGGCATGCCCCACCCCCTTCACATTGCTCTTTCTTCTGTTCCTTGAACTTGCAAATTTATTCTTTGCACTTGCTATTTCTTCCAACAGGATTATTCTTCCTTCATTTCTCTACATGCCTGCCTGCCTCCTTTTCACCATTCAGGTCTCAGCTCAAATGTCACCTTTTCAAAGAGGCCTTCCCTGACCTCTTATTGTAAGCAGCCACTACCCCGCCCCCACCCTCTATCACGTGACTTTATTTTGACATCATAGCATTGATCACGTTCTGATTTTATCTTGCTTATTTATCTGTTTGCTCGTTGTCTCACTCTTCCTTTCTATACAGCAGGGCATTGTCTCTTGTTCACCTCCGTTTCTGGCATAGTCCCAAAAAACTATTCCAACTATTCAGTACATTCATTCAAAAACTCTGTCTCCCATTGTTCTCCAGCACTAATCTTCATCTTCTCTTATCTATCTGTTTTTCTGGAGTCTAAGGTTGAAACCATCTGATCTCTAGAATAATTCTCCAGCAAAGAAAAGAATAGGAAACTCAGTTTGCCTACTTTATAGCCCATTTTGAGGATGACCTTGCTTCTATTATTCTATTAGAATCCAGGATTAGTGTCTTTTACAAGTTATATGCCTCAGACTGGTAAGGGAAAAGCTGGCTCTGGATTCAGTTTAATTTAGGCCAGGCCCTTTATCAAAAGTGAGAGTTCTGATTTTCCCCAATCTGGCCTAGGTCTGAGGGTTTACTTGCTAATCTAAGCAGTCAGAGTAACTCAAACTTTATTTGCAAATGTTCTAATAGCCAGGAAACCTATTACTTCCATAACTTCATTCATTAGTTCAACAAATGTTAATTGAGAGTATTCTTGTTCCAGAACTTTACTAAGTTCCTTACAAGACCTTTATAAGATCACTTTACAAGAGGTATAGAGTAAATAAGACACTATATTTGTCCTTAAGGAGCTAACATCTAGTAGGGGAGCACAAACAAACAAAAAGTTAAAACACAGGAGTTAGTATGTGGTATTATGTGAGTATGGAGGGGCACCTTACTCAGTCTAGGAGGAAGTAATGCTGGGAAGCCTTCCCAGAAAACATGGCACTTACACTGAGATCTGAGACTGAGTGTAATCGATAAGCAGTCTCAGGTGATGCAGAGAAGCCAGAGTGTTCCAAGTGGTGAGTGTACTATACACAAAGACCAGGAAATAATAGAACACAAAACGAAGCTCATTGTAATTACAGCAAGGTTTGAGGAAAGGAGAGGTGGGAGGGAGTGAAGCTCTAGAAATAAGTCGGAACAAAATTATAAAAATCTTATAAAACCTAGTTAAGAAATTTGGACTTAATCCAGTTGACATAGAATGTATTATCTGTAGTAGGAGAGTGAAATCATTAAGTTTGTGTTGTAGAATGATCACTCTAACCACAATGTGTAGATTGGATCTTTAAGGACAGGGTCCAAAGACAAGGGAGTGATAGAAGCCTTTTGCTGTAGTGGTGGTAAGAAATGTCAGTGGCAGTGGCAATGGAGAGAAGGGTTTTGAGATATGTGTAGCAAGTAGAATCCACAAGACTTGGCATTTGAATGTGAGGGATTATGGATAGGAATGGGTCAAAGTTGACAGTTTGCTGGCTTGGGAAACTAGGTTGATGGTGAGGCCATTCACCTAGGTAGAAAATTAAAGATGAGAGAAGAGTATGGAGAAGAAGACGATAAGTTTTGAATACAAAGCACTCAAGGTGCATTTGGTACATCCTAACTGACATATCTAGCTGGCGGTTTGGTCATCTGGGGCTCAGGAAAGGGATCTGGGCAAGAAATGTAGAACTGGGAGCCACTGGTGTAGTGAAGGTAACTGGAATCATGGATAGATAAGATCTATGGGGCATGTTAAAAAAAATCAGTTAACTTTTTAAGAAGCTATCGATTTCTTCAATGCATAGAAACATGCTATCAAAAAGACAAAATACACACCTAAGCAATGTATCATTATTGCTGTCAGATTTTGGAGGCTTTTACGTTTAAGGCTGAGTGCCCAACATGTCACAAAAGTTTTAATGGCCAAGCAGTGAACAGGTTAGAAAATTTTCTTTTTGGAGGGTTCTACACTAGTAGCTGAGGAAGCCCCTGCTTTTTCATGTTTCTTCTACCTAGTGAGTTTGTTAAAAAGTACATTGAGATGTACAAATGTTGATAATACTATTTCTCCTGAAGTAATACCTTTGCCCTATTCCTTCTAGAAATTCAGTGCCCCTGTGAACCAGTGTAGCAGTTCTCCAGAAAACTGTCAAGAACCAAAGTTTAACTTTCCTTTACAGTAAGAGCCATTTTCCAAGCTGTTCGTTTACATTTTCACAAAGAGGGAACGCATAAAACCTGGAGATTTGGGGGTTAAGAAATACTACAGGTAAAAGAAATGAAAGGAAAAAACATTTCTGGAGCTGCTTTGCTTTTTTCTCAGGCATCATAAACATGAGAAGGAAAGAGGGGTATTTACAGAACACCTACTATGCACTATCTCCAACATTAACTAATTCAATTGAACAGTCACAAAATCTAGTACCATCTGTAAGCTCTTAGAACCTGATTTCTGTAATATTTCGTTTGTATTAGAATGTGTTCATATGTCAGAGGCCCTAATTCATTCTCTGAATGTCCTAAAACATACAAGTTCAGATGAAGAGAAAAATTGGCAGCCACACAAGAAATAATGAGCTGAGGACTATGTAAAAGATTTCTATAAAATTACATCCAGAAGGAAGAATGGCATTCCTGTGCAAAGAATAGAAACAGAGCTGTAATACTAGAGTCAGATGGATAGAGTATGTAGCCCAAAGTTAAGACGAGAGTGTATTGATTCATTTCATAAGTTGAGAACTCAGAGACCTAAGTATCTGGAAGAGAAACAAAAGACATGTTAAATATATCATACCTATGTTTGAAGTTTACTTTTTGTTAATTATGAAAAAAAATACAGCCATACTCCTTGTAGAAACATTGGAAAAATGTAAAAGAAAAAAAATAATCACAATCCCACATCTCAGCAACCTTAATATTTTGCTGTATTTTCTTCCACTCTATTTTCTAAATGTATATATGCTTTTATGTGGATGTGTTTAAGACACAGATTCTTTCATATTATAATGTACCTGAAATTGTAGTGAGTCTTGTTAGCTACATTTAATTTCATATTTTTTCCCTGAAAAAGAAAAAAAAATCTTTGGCTTCTCAAAACTGAGGAACTACGATGTATGATTTTATAAAAATTGAACTTCGTACCACTTTATTCAGTGGTAAAAGCAACATGCTCATGTTTGGACAAAATATTATAAACTGGGAAAGAGGTTATTTAGGAGTTTTTTGTTTTTGTTTTTGTTTTCAGAAGAAGGAACCATAAGAAAAAGAGCAGTGGCAAGCAAGAGGTGACTTCCCAGAATATTTAATAAAGTTCTAATCAAATAAAATAAGATGCCTAGGTCTTTTGATACTACTGAATTCCTTAACAGTAGAGCCAGCCTTAATAATGTGTGTCCTGATTATAAATTTTCCCTCAACCCAAAGGAAACATTCTAATGCCTTCCTTCCAGGAATTCAGTAAAGACAATATTCATGGACAAAACTATGCTCACACACTTTAATAAATAAAACCGATAAGATCCCTCTTTTCTGTGGCTCAGGCGAGACTCCATTACCAAATGTGACATTCTTATTTTTCAACACATAAGAAAGAGTATTGTCTTTCTTCTGTATACTCTTCTACTTGACTTAAGAGCTTATTCATTCTAGGATGTTTGCTAAGGCCTGGACATATAACTGTGAGCACATGCATGTGCTCCCTGTCTTCATGGAGCTAAGAGTCTTGTGTGAGAAGCAGGGGAAATAAAGTAAGTACAGTGCAGTGAAATAATAGACAATGAAAGGAAGTACAATGTGCTCTGGAAGCACATGGGAGGATTTCTTAACTCAGATTTAGGGGACTTAGAGGCTTTCCTGGGGATATGACAACTAAGTGAACTCAAGAATAGGACTTAGCCGGACAAAGATGGTGTTTGTAGACTGTTCCAGGAGTAAGAGGGGACATGGTAAGCTCCAGGAATGGAAAGACTAGAGCATAGAAGGGAAGGTGGCAAGAGATAATGGTAAAGAGGCAGAGACCACATCCTGAAAGGCCTTGTGAGTCATACAAAGGAGTCTGGGACTTCTTGCTGAGGACAATGGTGAACTATCCAAGGGTTTTGAGCAGGAGCAACATGATTAGATCACTGACCACAATGTGAAGAAAATAATGGAAAGAGACAGGAATAAAGACAGAATGTTGAGGAGACTATGAAGGTAAACAGGAGAGAACATCTGATATCCTGGGTTAGGGTAGTAGCGATAGAAATGGGTAAAACTGGACACCTTTGAGAGGTGATTGTTCAAATTTATTTCTAGTCATTTCTGTCTCAGTTTTTTCTATCAAGATACCACAGTGACCGATGGCAAGGAAAGGAAGATAAGTCTGGTTTAAGGACTTGCTCTCAAATAACATGTTAGATTAGATAGGTATTTTAATCAGCCACATTCCTTGTCAAAAGGCACATGTTAAAACAATACCCAAATTCTGTACAAAGGAGGAGAGATTAAAACAAGCAGCTATATCAATGGAAAATGTATATAAAATCTTTCAAACTTCTGATGTTAAAATAGGAGTAAAAGATTTCCATTTTATTAATAATTTAGTTAAGGTTGAGTAAGTAATACACATATGTGATACCAAATTTTCGAATAGTACCCAAAGGCATAAAATGAAAGTTCTCTCCCCCATTTTCAACCCCTGCCCTTTAGGTATCCTTCCCAGAGTTAATTATTATCTATTTCTTGTGTCTTTTTCCAAAGATGTGCTGTGAATATAGAAACATAAGTTAAAGCATAGCATCTTGATACTTTATATATTATTTTGATATATGTTTTATAAATATCAGGTCTATAAATACTGTCATAGACTTGTTGGCAAATTATCTAGCAACATTTTAATAACATCATAATATTTTTATAGATAAATGTAATAATTTTTTTCTAGATAAGAGGATCTCATTTTACATTTAAGGAAACATTTAAGAACTTTTAGGAGTCCATGACCTAACGTGTATTATAAATACCATAAATGCTAGAATAAGACTAGCTCATCAATTGTTCTGTCACTATCTCGAATTTCTTATTCTTTCACTCTTCTGTACACTTTTTCTTCCCATGTAGTAAAACAGAATCCTTACCATACATACCCAATATTCTCTTTTCTCAGCTCCAGCTGTGTTGTGTTTAACAATATTTCATTGTTTCCCTGCATCAGCGTTCTATTATTTGAAATATTTTTTAAAAACAAGCTCTTCCAAGAAACTGACACTAAAACACTCCAATCTTTGGAGACCATTTAAAGTGACTTAACAATGTTGTGGATTTCATACCTCTGTTGTATTTTGCTCCATTTCCCCCTCAAGTCTAAAGCCAACCCTTCCTCTGAATCTTTCAGTTTCAAAAGACAGTACATTCTCTTCAGTGTGCAAAAATAACTAATATCGGTACCTCTTTATGATTAAGTTATGCCTCCCATCAGACCCCTTAAAGCTTCTGTCCATTTGCATTTCCTATTTATAAAATGAGATTAAGGCTATTCCCTTTTTTTGCATAACAGCTGTTCACACACAGAACACAATCGTGGCTATCACACACCATTGCCTTTTCTTGTTAAAGTTAAACTTGTTAGCTCAGCTGAGATTGTGGTCAACCAAAGCCGTCAGGTCTCTTAAATGAACTATGAACTGTGGTCATTAGTAGTACATAATTCTGCCCTTGTGCGATTTATTTTTTTTTTTTCTCTTAGGTTCAGGAATTCAAATTCATCCCTATGAACATTTCTTTTCAGAGCATTGAAGGTTAAGTGCTTTGAAGTTAGACAGCCTGGATTTAGAACCTAGCTCATCTGTGTTCTGGCTATCTAACCTTGGGCAAACTGCTTTACCTTGTTACTATTAATATTTTCTTAAATAGCATTCTTTTTTTTCAATAACCATATTGATTTTGTCCCTAACTTAGTTATGTGACATCCATTTTGCCATCCATCCATTCATTTTTCCATTCATTCAACAAGAGTATGCCTTCCTTTGTGCCAGACACTGTGTTAGATATACAACAAATGCCTTTTACAGGGGCCTTCACTAATTTCTCTAATAAAATTATTGTGCACACTAGATTCAAGGATCAAATCCTGAATACATCTGTTAATGCTTTTTCTTTAAGTGGATCAGTTGATAGAAACCTACTAAAGAACACACGAGGAGTATGATTGCTGAATCCTGTATAAGTACAACTGAGTAAACTTTTTCTTAGTCCACAGGCACATCTGCACAACTTTTTTGTTAAATGGTTCACACTGGTTGGACAACAGAGTTCAGGACCCAGTTGGTATGGCTACTGAAAGAACTAGAAGAAATGCAGTCAATATATGTATTTTCCTAGAGAAATGTACCTTTTTAGACTCTTTTGTTCAGAGAGGCACTATTATTAATAATCCCAAACTGAAAACAAACCATAGGAAAATTAATTGGAATATATTAACTCATTTGATAATACAGAGCAATTAAAAGGAACAAATTACAGTTACACATAACAACCTGGATGAACATTAGAAAATAACATCCAGTGAGAAAAACCAGACACAAATTGACACACATTATATTATTCCACTTAAATAAAGTACTAAAACAGGCAATAGTTATTTATGCTGTTAGAAGTCAAGTGAGTTGTTTCCCTTGGGAGAAAGAGCGACTAGAGGAGAATATAAAGAGGCTCAGTCTGTATTTTGTAGTACTTGTCTTTAGAGTACTAATTGTATGCCATCCTATTTAAGACTTTCTGATAGAAATGAGTTTTATCTATTAAATATATACAAAACATATACATAAGCCTAAAATAACACTTTGCATAAATTTGTCAGAAACACGATCACATTCATGTTTAAGTTAGAAGTGATTACTTCTTTCTTATATCTTCTTAGGCCCAATATCCTTTTTGAGATTTGGTTGCATGACCCAAGTATCTGGTAGCCTTTCTGCTGGACCAGCTGTCAATGAATGAAAAACAAGCAAATTCTCAACTGCACAACATATATCAAGTCATGCAGTTCAATGAAAGGAATACCTGATTTGATCTTCAGTGCTGGGATCTGGCCACCAAAGGTAATTATAACTATGTCCAGTTTTATATCAACCTCAATCATTTACTGTCTACCAGTCGAGAACCTTGATTTTAATATTTAATTTTCATAATTTTCTTATGGCTATCTATACTGCTGATTATCTGCATTAAATTTTCTTTGTAATAGGCCAGTTTATTTTTGTACTCTCTTTCTTAGGCCACTTTCCCTGCCATCCAGTTGGTGTGTGACAGCAGAAATGACAAATTAATTTTGACATTGGTGTAAATCAATGTTTTTCAATTGAGACTGATTTTGCTTCCCAAGGAGCTATTTTGGGTTGTCATGACTTGCATTTAATAATCAGAGCCAGAGATGTTGGTAACATCCTACAATGCCCAGGGTACCCACAACAAAGAATTACGAGGCCCAAAAGGTCAATAGTCTGGAAGTTGAGAAATCCTAGCCTACCCAAAGATAAAATAGGGAAGTAATTCACAATTAACAAAAATATTTCAAATTGAAGTATGAATAATTAGGGGGTTATCCTCTGTTTCAGTTTCTCTATTTCACAGTTTTCCTTCATGATCAAGAATAATGGACATTGAACATTTATTTTTTATTCCTTGTGTGCACCTTTCAGTGGTAGACATACCCTTCTTTTTAAATAGGCATATCTAATGTCGGTTATTTGCACAATGGCTGAGGCATATTTATGGGTAGTAGAAATTCATGTGAAGAATTGTTATGGAGTTTTAACTAAGAGTGTGAAAAATACTCTCAATAGAGTCAAATCTTTGGACACCAAGAAGGGCAAGCCTCTGGATGTTTTGGTTTCTGCATGTTCATCTAATTTTTGTACATTCTTTTTATACATCAAAGACTTAATTATCCTCCTTTGACCCTGATTAACTGAGTTACTCGCATGCTCAGACTTCAGTTCTGCATGACTGGACAAATTCTTGGCATGAACCTTACTTTTTCGTCCTCATACTAAAAGTATTGTTAACATTGATCATTTTTAATTGCTTTTCACTTTTCTTTCAGGAGTGAGATTGTAATGCTCTTAAATTTACATTTGTTTCGACAGAAACAACATTCCTTCTTTTAAATGAATAAATTAAATTTTATTTTGGAAAATTAAGTCAATCAAATGCAAAGTTGTAAGCAGGCTCCCTGTAGAGACATTTTCATTTTGCGGCTGCTCTTCTGTACTTCGAACCCTAGGTAGCTTACTAACTGCATCCCAAATGTGAGTCTTCAGCATCTGGAGGGTCAGTTGGAAGGGTCCAAAGAAATGTGTTTGTATTAATAGCCCATCAAGAGTGTAGCCACACTTCTGGTTCAGAATTGAAATTCATAATGGCATCTGAGGGAATGGATTGGTTCCAGGATCCTTGCAGAAGCATTAAGCCATGCCAGAAGATCCTAGTGGGTCCAAATTCTACCTTAACTGGAAATCGCTCCCAAGAACTTTGGAGTATAAGGAATAAGTAAAGAATGGGCCAAAGTACCCATATGCTACCGTAGGAGTCTACTATCAAAGTGTACTTTAAGCTTCTACATTGAAAGAAGAATGTGTGAGGTGACTTTCTTAAAGTCAAGTTTGCCCCAAACCCTGTTCCTCTCCCCTGGAGACTCTGAGGTTGCCGGGTTTAAAAGATAATGGTGTAATTTTTTTTCCCTTTAGCATTTCTAGAACACTGCTGATCTCACCTTAGAAAAATGTATCCTAAATTGAATTTTCTTTTTTTAAATTCAATTGCATTTTCTTATTGACTCTGTCTCTAGCTGAAATAGAGCAAATATATCATGATTATCACTATTCAACATGACTATAAAAATAGTAAGAATAATAATCATGGGAATGATTTTCATGAAAGCTCAATTAAGCAATTTTTAAACATAGCAGAAACACAAAAATGTAAAACTTTCGTAAGTTGGATGTCTGACTGCTGTGCCGTACACCTGAAACTAATATAATGTTGGATGTCACCTGTAATTGAAACAAAATAAAACTTTTGTAAGTTTTAAAGTGAACATGGAAGACTTTTAAAGTAAACTCATAGCTGCAAAGTTATGAAAGAATTTTTTATAACCACAAGGATGCTGCGTAACAAGTCCCTATATGGCAACATACACCTGGCGAAGTGAAACTTCTGTAACATGGTGGTTAAAAGCAGTGATTTATTGTCAAGCAGACATTGGGTCAAACTCTGGTATTGCCACTTAATAGCTGAGTGAACTTTGACAAGTAATGGAGATGATAATGATACTTGCACCATTGACTTTTGAGATTATTAAATGACATTGAGTATAAAATAAATAAATATTAGTTTATATTTATTCTTCTTACATAACAAGCATGTAGCAATGTTTCAGATACTTGTCTAAAGAACATAACTGAAGTATGGCAAGATCATCATATTTAGTAAGTTGCATTTAATACTAGAGCTAATCAGTAGTAAATTTTTTACCATCTTTTTGCAAATTTTTATTGTAGTAAATTATGCAAAACATAAAACTTACAATTTTAAGAGTACAATTCACTGCATTAAGTATATTCACAATGTTGTGCAACCATCACCACTATCCTTTTCTAGAACTTTTTCATTATCCCACACAAAAATTCTATACCCTTAACAATAATTCTCCATTCATGTAGTTATTTTTAAATAATTATAAGGTATAATTTTATAATAATGTTTTAAAATTATTATAATAAAATGACTATCTTTTTACATACTGGAAAGCACTTTTCCCTTTAATATTATACAAGTATATCGTCACTGTGGAAAATTAAAAAATATAGGTAAAAATGAAAGTTAAATTCTTCAGAAATTTCACTCTTTATAAATAAATAACATTAATATTTTGTTATTATTACATCATTGGGTTGCCTCTGGCTAACATATGTAAGTAAAGTGGAATCCTATTATAAACTCTATTTTCTAACCATTTAAAAAAATCTTTTAACTAGATAAGTAAATTTCAGTAGAGGTGGTAAATAATCCTGGTAAAGAGAGACAAAGAACTACTTCTCCACTTTAACAAGGATTTGATAGGGAAGCAGGAGGGTGGAAAGGCCCAAATGACTTGGTTTTATGAAAAGTCTTCATCTGAAGACTAATTATTCTTAAATGTACTGTTGTCATGATCCTAATAATTAATGCAGCAACTAAACTGAAAGCCTAATTGTCTGTCATCCCTCACAATCTCTCAAAATAACATAAAAATAAACAAAAATCTCTTAAAAATTTAACACTCAAACCAGAACTAATAAAAATTACTATTTCAAAAAGGAGAGAACAGGGCGGTGGGAGAATAAATTAAATTACTTATCTGAATGTATCTTGTTATGTAGTTTGGCCATGTAAAATATATAAACATTTCACATATTCAAAAAATAAAATTTTAAGCCATCTATAAAAACTAAAAAACAGACTTAAACAAAAGAACCTAACTTGAACTGAGATGAATGAATTGAAACTAATGAACTTAATGTCAAGTCAGTAACACAAGGGGACACAACTAAAAAGATAAAATGAAAATTATTTCAAGGGTACACCTTAAAAGAACGTATTCCAAGAACGAATAGAAGTATAAAGAAATTAGAAACTATTCTTTATCTAATTGTTAGAGGCAATGTTTCTATTTTAAAATATAGATAAATAAATGCAAATAGTAATCATATTGATGATGTTACAAACAAAGATTTCAGTGTTAGAAAAATAAATAGAAAATCAAAAATTTAAGTAAAAAATTCTACAGGATTACATTGTTATAATGTTAAATTTTAATTAGAAATATCATTTCTATCAGCATTATTCTTCTCTGAATATATGTATTTCTTAGTACTCTCACTGAAAAGACCTAAAAGCAATGACAACCCAGTAGCAATGATGAAATACTTGATTGAGACAACAATCGTTATTGAATGAAACCATTTATTGAAAGGCATATGGGAACTTTACCATGGGGAATAATAAGACTGTCAGCACATGATTGATCCATCTTAACATCTCTAAAAGTAGAACAACAAGATATCTTGTGCCTCCTGATGTGATGTGTTGTGAAACACACAGCACTTACCAAGTATCACCATGGTGGGGGGAGTTGACCTTGAATCTAATTAAGTCTCTTGATCCAAGTTTCATTTACAGGAAGTACAGGGGATAAAGGAACAAGTTAAAAGACACCACAAAAAAAGCAAACATTTTTCAAACAACTTACATGGTTTCTGCAACTAATTAATGGTAGGGAGGAAAGTGAAGGAGAGGGAGTGACCGTTTTAGATGAAAAGAAGCTAAGAAGCACAACAACCAAATGTTGTGTGTAGAAGTGTTTGGATTATTCTTATTCTAAGAACTAGAGAAACACCTTTTTTGAGACAATCGGGAAATATCCTCTGATATTAGAGGATGCCAAAGCATTACTACTAAATTTGTTAAGTGTGATAATGACCTTTTGGTTATGTGAGAAAATGTTCATTTTTTATACATATTCATACTGAAGTATCATATGACACTTGACAAGACACAGTGTCTGTTATTCCGTTCAAAATATTTCAGCAAAGCAAAAAAGGGGAACAGATGAAGCAAATGAGGCAAAAATTTTAATATGTTGAATCTGGGTAACATACATGAGAGTTCATTGTATAGTCTCTCTACTCTAGAATACATTTAAAATTTTTCAATATTTTAAATTACAAAATTTACATCTGTTCTGGTTATTATCGCTGTGTAACACATCATCCCAAAATTAATGACTTAAATGCAATAATCATTGATTTTATTATATCTCATATTTTCTCTGGGTCAGAAATTTGGGAAGGGCTGGCTGGGGAGTTCTGGCTCTCGAAATTTCTCATTTGATGGTCACTGTAGCTATAACAGATTGGCAAGGAAGTTTTACAGGGCAGAGTGGGGAAGGAAGGCTACAATAGTTTGAGACTGGACAGGCAACTCTCTTTCTCAATTTTTATGTGTAGTCACAGGGCCTCTCCTTGTGGTCTCTCCAAGAGGGCTAATTTTTTTTTTTAAGTATAATTTCCTCTTTATTTTTTTCCAGAGAATAGTACTTCAGAGCTAATTCTTTACATGGGCTTTGGTGGAGGTCATGGGATGGGGGCATTCGGTCCTTCCAGGCCTCACGAGAGCGATTCCTGACTACCTTGCTGTGAATGGCATAACTCACACAGTAATGTAGTTTCACATACAACTTGGGAAGTACATACGTGTTGAAGACACTCACCTTGGAAATGTCCCTTTCAGCTGCAGCCTCTACAATGTTTCAGATGACAAACTTCTTAATGGCCTTGTCCTTGGGCACGTACCCGGTTGTAGTTGGTATAGCAAATAGGGTGCACATGGCCCCAGCCCTTTTTAGCATGTCCATTGTTTCTTCTTTTTTTTAGTCATTTTGGAAGTGAGAATCCAAAAGTCCAGGAGGGCAATAATTTGACCTTTCTCACACATGATGGCCTCAGGACAGACAGAAGGCTTACTTTGTAGTGGATGTCTTCAAAAGCTAGTATTCCAGTGAACAAAGTGGAAGCACGATGCCTTTTATGGCTTCACCTGGGAAGTCACATAGTGCCATTTCTTCTGTACTATATTGGTTGAAGCAGAAGCAGAAGCAAAAGCCAGCTCATTTTCAAGGAGAGAGTTAATAGATGGCACTTTTGGTGAGCATGATGTCAGAGAATTTGCGGACATATTTTAAGACTGCCACATCATCCCACACATCTGTGAATAGTCTCCAACTCAATAGACCACAAAAGAATTGACTATCATGATTAGTCATAAATAGGGGTTTTTTTGATTTCTTGGATCATGGAATTACTGATTCCTCCTAAAATTCCCACATACCTTATGGTTTTATCTAAAACTTCATAATTTGGTATTTCTTTCTTTTTTTAAACACCTACAGCACCTGGTATTCCTAGGTGGTCTCCCATCCAAATACTAACCAGGCTCGACCCTGCTTAGCTTCCAAGATCAGATGAGATAGAGCACATTCAGAGTGGCATGGCCATAACTTGCTATTTCTTAAATCACCTTAGGAGACATCACATGTGAGATACCCAGCCCAGTACTGAATCCATAACAGATACTCTACAAATGTTGGTGATATTTGATACTTGTTTGAATTCCTCAGACTTTTTTATTGTTTGAGTACACCATTAATAAATCATAGTTGGTATGACCTCATGATTTTCTGAAAGACCTGGCACTGTTACAGTTTGAAGGAAGAATGGAACCTCTGTAGAAACTAAAGTTCATTCTGAAACATTGCAGTTGGACCATGGCTGGAGATAGCAGGAAGTGAGTTGTTACATAAGCCAGAATCAGTATTTTGTTTTCCATTTTGTTTTTACTTTCTATCTGCTTCTTCTTCCTCAAATAACCTTTTAAAAAACTTTTCTGAGCAACAGTAAAATAGGGGCATCTCCCTTATGGAAAATAAGAATACATCATGTCAAAGATATTTAATAGAATGAGAATGATGTTTAGAATCTAACTTGTTTTAAATATTTCTGAAGATTAAGCAAAACTTACACCAGATTTTTGAGTCTATAAGAAAACTCAGATTTTTTTAAATCTTGAAAGTTGAAGGTGATATTAAACACTGAAATTAATTTGTATTGTAAATTTATGTGTAATTTCCCAAACCGATGAAATGTTAATCAGATAATTACTATTGCTATTCAAAGAAAGAAAATCTAACATTTTTTCTCTTAGAAGAATTTTAATATTTTAGTATTCTAATATTTTCTTTTTGCTTAAAAGTTCTCTTTAAAGTGTCATATAAAAAATAGGCTAATTATAAATTATAAATATTCATTAAAAATACTTTATTAATTTTCATTAATGTTATTGTATTACTTAACAACAATAAAATTACAATGTAGTGTTCAAACTCTTCACTAATAGTGATTGCTTATCCTTCCAACAATTATATAAACTTCAGTGCCTTCATATTTTCTCTTAGGCAGACTTTGTTTACCTAGGGATATTTGCTAAATAATATCAATATTTAGCTCCATGTACCTTGGCCTAATAACTTTAAGAACTCCATGTTCCCAATCAGTCAATTATGATATATCATGGAGCATACAATTTCAGAGTTTCAAAGGTTATTGACCGAACTTGATTGTAATTTTTATATCACAGGCCAAAAACAAATCTCAAAAATTGCAAACAGATGAGTTTAGAACGAGTCTTTACATTCTCAGTCAAATTGCTTATTTACCTTTTAAATCACATTTTATAAGAAAAATGCTTTTTTGTAGATGACATTTTATTAAAATCAAGAGAAGGCCTAAAAAAATGAAGTACTACATATACTTTATTACATTTTTGTTCTGGCAAAATAGAAGGCATTACAGAAATCATTTAACTGAGGAAGAAATTCTACTCTGCACAAAACTCTCATTGATGTCAGTGGGAGTTCTGTGAATGGAACAAATGCTGAACTTGACCCTGTAATGTTTAAACTGCTATCCTCCCTGCTCTTGGCAGAGCCTGGCTTCCCACTGAAAGCCATTGTAGTCTTGTGCAGGGATTACACAGCGGGTTAATAGTCTAGTTTTTCGCTTCTTTCGGAGCAACAGATGAAACACATAATACCTTCTTTTTAGAGCTTTACATACTTTTCAACACAAAAGACTTTAAATGAGGTGGTCTGAGAAAGTAAAGGTAGAATCTGAGGATGGAAATTTAAGTTAGTAATGATTCTAAAACTACCTTCTCTAATAGTCACTCGGAAGCATCAATGAGTCATATATACACTAAAGTAAAGAACACCAAAATATTAGATACCTTGCAACAAACATATCAGTATGGAAGTCATGCTCACTCTGTTTTTGTTATGCTCCATTAGACATGTGTAAAGAATGATTATCAGTAAGATTGCAATGCAAGTATTTTTTTTTTTTTGTAAAATGAGATGAAATAATTAAAAATGTGGTTAAGAGAAAACACAGCATAATTACTTCAAGATAAACTACTGTAGTACCAGAGTGGAATGGCTCACTTTTTAAATATTCAATCCCAGGAATAAAGAAGATGTTACTCTAATTATGGATCTAGCACTGTCATTGATTGCTGCTACACAAAAATGAGCATTATGTTCTAGAGAAAAGGCTTTGAATCACCTAGTCTCTATAGTTATGCTCAGGCACTTGAATAACACCATTATCAGGGTCCTATTTTTAGTTGTTTGTACTTGACAGAATATTTTTCTCTTATTTTGTATACTTTGTAAGTCCTTTATTTTCATCAGTGTATACACCTTGCATTTATAATAGAGTGGAAAAAAGAGAAGAAAAGAAAGGGATCAGCTTATGTTTCAAAGGAGAAGAGAAAGAGGAAGACAAAGAAAAGGAAGTATTTCAAGATGAAATAAAAACTGTGTTTGTTTTTATTTGACAAAAGGTTGTGTATTACAAAAAGCAGAAAAAAAACCCCAATGATCAAAAGTGAAAATACTGGCAAATATATATTATGTGAAAAATCAACTGGTACAGGTATTAAAAGTAGTTACAGGACAACATAGAATTTAATGGTTGGCACTTACATTCTGAGTTCAGGCTGCTGGGTTCATATTCCAGTTCTGCAACATCCTGGCAAGGTGATCTTGAGCAGGCATGTTATCTATTAATTGTCATACCAATTTGTTATTCTGATAAGGATATATTGAAGAAGAGGAGTCGGTCAAGGGCTTGCGAGTTTACAAAGGCCAGTATGTGCTGCTGAATCAGCTGTAGAAGTCAGATACATTCTTCCACAGGTTGCTGAGGACATTTGGGAGCCAGAATCTCCTGAGTGTCCCAGGGTATTAAGAGTGGCCCTCTGTTCCACTAATTTTCTGCCTTCAAGGCTCCTGGTACAGCAGAACCCTGTTTCATGAAATAGCATACTCAAAAACTTAATGGCCTTTATTAGTTCTCTTTCTTTTTAACTAATTAACAACTGTTATCTTATTTTTTTTATATATTATAGATTTGTTTGGTTTATCTATATTCAATGCTATTTATCTTTATTTTTAAACTTTTTTTTTTATATATATTATGTTGAAATCACTCATTTTTTTTGGCTTTTAGGAGAGTTTACCCTTAAATCTTATTCTTCTCTACTTGCTCTTATTAGTAATTTTGAACTTTCATTTTCTCTCTTCCTTCATTTTTGTGTTTTCTACAAACTTATTTCAATCTTTTAAAAGTATTTTGCTTCATTTCCTAGTTTTACATCTTATGTTAGTTTTTTTTAGCAAATTATTTTAAAACTACTCTTTTCTTCTACCTTATCCCACATATTTTTTTTCTCTATTTTTTGTCTTTATAACGGTTGGAAGAAGCAAGTTCAAGAAAGTATGACCCTTACAAACAGTGGCAGAAGGAGAGAGGCATTTTTCCATCCCCTCCATCACTCCTATGGCTGGCTACTCCTGCACTTGCCTCCTTGGATCTTTCACAGGATTTCAATCCTCAACAAAACCTTAGTTTATGAACCTGGGGATATTTGAGAGTTAATTTTTTCCATGGCCTTAAACTCATTACATATACAACACTTTTAAAGTTTGCTAGTACAATTTGCTACCATCTCACCCTGTTCAGCCCTTATTTGAGGAATCTAAAGTCTTAAAAACTATGGTTTCCAAAAAATATAATCATTGGAATTTGAGCAAACTATGCCAAATACATATCTAGAAGCCTGGTGGTCTGGCCTAGGGGAATATGGCCAGAGAGGGGCTCATTAGTATGTACCCAGGTCTGACCCGTTTGAGGTTGTGCTGTTGAGCTTTCCTACAGACATGCATGTACAACTGCACCAGAAAGACTCTCTGTCTAGTTTCTGGGACTAGCCAGTTTAATTCTGATTTATTTGTCATCAGATTGGTTCACTTATCTTTCTGTCAAGGTCATAGCCCTTTGGAGATAGCTCACTGCTCATTGAGAGAGCTGAAAAGGAACTACCACCCAACTACAATAACAACAAAAGCTGGCCGAAGTTTTAATTATCATGGTTTTTAAATGAGGTTGCACCCTACCTAATTTTTAAGGCCCTTACATGTTTCAAATGTTTATTGCCTCTGTTGTGTGTGTGTGTGTGTGTGTGTGTGTGTGTGTGTGTGTGTGTGTGTGTGAACTGCTGGTTTATGTCTTTTGTAAATAATTCTATTGGGTTGTTAATTTGTTCCTGGATTTATAAAAGCTCTTTATATATTAAGATTATTAGTTATTGTTTCTTATATGTTTTATTTTTCTCTAAAACTGTCATTTGTCTTTTAACTTTATTTATGGCATCTTTTGTCAATAATTTAAAAAATTTAAGTTGTTCCATCAGACTTTTCTTCAGTGATTTTGGTTGTTCCATGTTTGGATTACTATGTGTGGCAATGTGGTGTAGTTGACACAGATCAAACTGGGGGATAACTGGGTTCTAATTATGTTTCTCCAGTAACCAGTACGCGTGACTTTGGACAAGTCTTCAAACCTGAGTTCCCTCACATGTAAAATGCAGCTGGATTAGAAACCAGATGACTGCAAAGGTCTCCTCTTGATTATTCAACTACAACTAAAATTTCTCAGAATTTAGATTTTTTTAAAGCTTATTTTCTTTAGGAAGACCACACATTCTCCCTGAAATTAACAGTTCTAATTTGCCTAGTGTAAACTCTAGCTGGTGTGTCACTTATCAAACTAATGAATATTTGGCATCTGAATTAATGACTTGAATTTTTATATAAAATGTGATGTTTATACCTACATCCTCTTATAGGTTATAGACTTTATAGAGAATATATGCTGCATTTAAAATGTAATCTAAAGTATGCATACTATAGAGCCGCTATGTCAAAGGACATTGAATATGGCTTATGTTATATTATTGATTATAATGAAAAGCATTATTGATGTAAGAATAAAAAGGTATCTTTTATTTATTTAGTGTTTATAGTGTGCTTTCTATACATCATTTCATGTTGTGCCTATGATAAGCCTATGATGTAGATATAGGGCTTATCATTGTGTTTTATATAGATCATGAATGATTATATAAAAGGATTAAATGATTTGTCCAAGGTCACCAGCTAGTACATGGTAATGCCAGTGCCAGAACTTTTCTGAAAGATGATAATGTTGAGAAAAAACTTACTGGCTAGGTTTCACTATTTCAGAAGACAAAATAGAAATATCAGTCATCTATGGGATACGGTGGACACAAATTAGATAAATGAAATGAAATATCAAGAAAAAGAAAAATTATGTCAAAAATTATAAAATAAAAATTTTGAAAACTACTTCTCTATATGTTTATTTCTATATAAAGAAGTACAAACTCTTTGGAAGAAAAGTGACATTTCTATTAATGGTTTAGTATGTTGTACAGCAGAAGAAAGAAAAAATATATTATTTACAGTTTGTGTAAGAAACAAAAACCATCATAGGGAGATTTCAGAGGTCTAAGGAAGAGAAATTCAGTGTCTGTTTTAGAGGAAAACTGGAAGAACAAGAAAATTAAAAGTATTTAAAATAAAGAAAACTTAGATGCTATGTGATTGATCCAATGGTTGACATTAATTTAATGGTATAAAAACAACGGGACTAGGGAAAACAGAAAAGAAAGGAAACTTTTAAAAAGTATCTGCTGGTTCACATCAGCATTTTTTAATGGTTTTTGCAGTCAATTCCCAGCAAATAAAAAAATTTTTTAAGAGGAAGAAAGTGTGAATGTGAAAGTATATTCAGGATTATTTTAGAAAATCTAATTGAAAAATATTATTTTCCAAATACTGATTAAATTAGATTCAAGTGAGATTTACCCACCATTCTGATATAGTCGTCATCTACAATGATTTACTCCTACTTTGAAAGAGAAATGACATGCTGCCTAAAAGAAAGTTTTTATGTAATATAGTTGGCATGCTAGAGCAGGGCATTTAGCTCCTTACTACATCTCACACTATGCTTAATAGCTATGTATTGCCTATTTTCATTGCGTAGTTGACGCTAAACAGTTTTTTTTTTTTTAAAACAAAAGGCTATAGAAAAAAAAGGTAATGCTATTAAGTGTTAGCTTAAGGGAGTAGGAAAAAGCAGTTAGCCAAAGAAAGATAATATTCTTAAGTGAAAGCCTACATTGAAGGGCATTAAGCAGCAGTATTTAATCTTTTCATTTGTTGATTTAATAGTTACAATTTAGAAGAAAGTATACATATTGAAATATGATTGAAATAGATTATGATTCATACCAGGAAAGATTTGAGAGGGGAGGTGGATCAGAAGAAGGTAATAAAGTTGGAAATTATTAGGGTGAGTATATGCTGCAGTTGGCCCAGGACATCCCGATTTTACATTTGTTATCTCTGTGTAATTATTATTAATATTTATTAATTAACTTTCAAACTGTTCTAGTTTGGATGATACACTATATAATGGAAGCCTTCTGATAGTATATATTGTCAGTGCATTTTAAAGTGCACTACTATTAATAGCTAACACTTCTGAGTCTGTCAAGCACTGTGCTAAGCATTTTATGAGCATTGTGCCATGTAGTTCTCCCAATAATCTATGAGACTATAAGCATTGCAGCTCCCATTCTGGAGATGAGGAAACTCAAGTTTATATGTTTATAGATGTTCAGGAACTTGCCCAAGGTCACTCAGTAGCCAAGTTTCTAAATCAAGCAGTCTTGTTTCAGAGGTCACACAATCACCATGCATTATTTATTTTCTCACACTTAAAAAAAATTGTAAGACATCTGAAAGAAATTTAACTTTGATAGGCCACAAAAAGTATATGATAGAAAAAAAGATTAGCAAGTACATACTGAGGAGAAAACTTCAAAACTTTCCATGAAGTTTTTCGCAAATAGAGGATGACTTCTCAAAAATGTCTTAAGGCTGAAACATGCTATGGAAGGGATGATTCTATCCCCAAATTATTATAAATCTTTAATTTTGGTTCTTGCATGTATTGCCTCTTTTGAGCCCAACCATCCCTTTCCCACACACTTGCCACCTTAATCTTCTGCCCTTTCTATTAAGGGGCTAAGATGGAAGTGAAAATAGGAAGTCAGTCCCTATTAAAATTACATGTTACAATGTGTTTTGAGGTGAGTTTATGCTTCTAGACTTTTTTTTTTTAATCTAACTCTAGCCTGAAGATTAATTTTTCTTCTAATTCTACTATGATAAAAACTTTGGTTTTAGGTAACCAACTCTTTGTTAGGTGTTGAGAAAGGGACAAGAGAAGAATGAACATTCTAAACTTTCCTTGCCTTCTGCTAACTTTGTCTCCATAATGCTTCTGCACAGCTGGTTGGCTGTCATGGGGAAATGACAAAGCAGACCCTTTTAAAAGCAGTGGACAGGCTCTCTGAGACACTTTTTTTCTTTTTTTCTGATGGATACTGTGTGCATTCCCTGGAATGTGTAAGGCAAGGCCTTGAAGCTTTCCTTCAGATATGTGGTTTATCTCCAGTAGACAGTAATTCCTTTCTTGAACCCAGCCATTGGGAAGGGAAATCCCAAAGAAAGAATTCTGTCTTTCACAATCATTTAAACAATTACAATGTGGAAGATTAAGCTACACTATCAACAAATATTTATTAGCTTACTCTTTACGTTGGTCTTGGAGTTTGGTTAATTATTATAGAATCATAGGCAGCCTTGGTCAAGCTGTTTTAGTTCTTTTAATTATAATTGAAACTATTAAGTCCATCTTAGATCATCCATGGGAGGAGTTTCAAAGCAAGCTAATCTATAAAGAACGGAACAGGAATGCATTGGAACAAAAGAACAAGTGGAAGATTTGGCTATCTGTATGTGCTGTTCATATGAGTTGGAATTAAGTAGTCACTAATGAGTAACAAAGATGAACCATTACTTCTGATTATTGAATATCTCAGTCATAAAGCTGTTATGTCACCTTTCTATTATAAGCACAGATGCAAAATTCCTGCTGAAGATACTTTACAAAGGGATTTTTAAAGAAATATTTGTCAAATAGGTTACATTGGTAAGTGCATCCTGTTTTCTATCCTTTTAAAACCAGTGTTTGGGGCTCTTTCTTACAATATGAGTAAGTAGGACATATATAATAATCAAATGGGGGACATTTTATTGTGTATACTTTTGTACATTCCCTATATTGCTCCTCCCCCCACACCAAACCACATTTCCCTCTCCTTACCTATTCAACATAAACATATGCTATCTCTGTATTTCTTTCCATCAAAAGCTGCTTTGAGGAAACAATCTGATGAGTTAGGTATAAATAATAAGGCTTAAAATATTCTCTTTCCCAGGATTACGGCTTTGTGCTAGAGAAATATATTAAACGAGATTAAACTCTAGTGGCAAAATATCAGGTGAGTTGAAGGAGGGGTTTTTGGTTATACAGGCTTTTCTATCCTAAATGGTAATCAGCCAGATTGGTCTCCCAGAGCAGTTTAAAAACAGGCTAGGGCCAGGACAGGTTCTATTTATTTAGGTTTTGGGAGGGCGGAGTTAGGTTTACTTGAATCTATGATGTTACATAGGGATCTTGAATCAATCTGAGACCAAAAGCGACATCAGATTTCCAGCTGTAGGTGGGATTATGAGAAGTACTGCATCCTGGGCAGTGACTTTCAGTTCAGAGGTAGACCACTGAGTCTAGTCATTCAAACCAGTTGCTGAAAGTGAGTCATCATAAGAAATCTTTCTGATGATAATTAAAAATGCAACGTTAACTTTAGAATTTATACAATGTCTAAGACTCATATTCACATAAAATAGATAACTAGCTTGGTATTACTAGTAAGTATACCCGGTGCCCTTTCGTTTCCTAGCTTCTAGTTGAATGCTCTCTGGACTGCAGTTCAGCACCGAGTAAGTCTAAAACACTTTGGTACTATCTACCTCTCCCCTACACGAAGAACTACCTGTGCTAATGTTAGCAGTTCTGGAAGTGGTTTGAACGCTCCCACCCCTAACAGCATGTGTTGACTATCTCTGGAGTTATTTCGAGTGTTCGTCAGTGGGGTTCAACTCACTTTGATACATAACTCTGAGGGACTTTATGAATTCCTTCTTTTGGATGAAAGCCAAAATTCATCTGTAGGGCGTACAGCTCTTTATTCAAACTTGATAATAAATAATTATCTCTGCAATACAGACGTTAGAACTGCAACAGTGACTTCAGGGACTCAGAGACTAATTACCACCACGGTACACGGTTAAGTACCGCAGACTGGGGGCGGGGAAGGGTTTGTGTCCTATTACGTTCCTCCTCCGGGTAAAACAAGGCCGTCTTTTCTGTTAACATATTTAAAACAGCAACTGAGAAAACTGTGCAGTGTTATGGTTGAGGCGTCTTCTGCCATATGTGTTGACAGAAAGCGTGAGCGTCTCTTTCTGCAATCAACGCCAACCTTGCCAGGCGGGATTATTAGGGCCAGCGCAATCCCACGACTGCATCCCCAGAACTGCTGGCGGTGGGAGCCAGGCGGAGGGGAGCCAACGTGTCTCCTAACAAAGGCACTATCTTTGAGGCAGTTTCGCGGGCCGTTTGCCCCCCTCCCCTCCCATCTCCAGCTTTGTCTTCCCGGGGGTGAGGCTGAGCCTTGGCGGGGCCCCAGCTGCGCTGCCGTGCGAGCGAGCTCGGAGGAAGGGGCCGGCGTGGGAAGCGCGGCGGAGCTGCGGCTGTGGTTTTCCTGCAGACCGAGCGCGCCATCAGAGGAAGTTGGGGTGCTGCAGTGCAAAGCGATACCCGCAGCCTCAACACCCGGGCGCGGCTCGACCCGCTGCGCACCCATGACTGTCGCGTACAAAGAGACTCAGGCGGCCGGGCGGCCGGCGGCCAGCGGGCTCTCCGGCTCCGCGGCTGGGCGCGGGGCAGGCGGGGGCCGCGTCCTGGGCTGGCGCCACTTCGGGCTTCCCGGGGGCCGCCCGCAGGGAGGCCTTCCCCGCCCGGGCGCCTGCGGGCCTCACGCTGCGCCCCTCGCGCGAAGCGACGGCCTCGACCACCCCCCTCCCTGGCCCCTAGGTCCCCCGCCCGCACCGCCCCCGCGCGCAGCGACTGGCTCGCGCCGGCCTCCGGCCCGGGTGGGCGGGAGGGCGGGGTGAGCGGACGGGAGGCCGCCCCGCCCCACCCCCGCCGCGGAGCCGCCGCGCGCAGCCTCCGCCCCCCGCCCCTCGCCGCCGCGGCGGCCTGCGAGGCGGCCCCTCCCCTCCCCTCCGCCCCAGCCCCCCTCCTCCTCTCCGTCCCTCCTCCCTCCCTCTCCTCCCTGCTCAGTCTCTCGCTCGAGCGAGTGTGGCGCGGCGGCGCGGGACGCAGCCCCGGCCCCCGCCGCGGCCCCGCGAGCCCGTGAGGAGACGCGGCCGCCCCCGCCCCCCGCGCCTCCCGGGGGCGCCGCCGCCGCCGCCCGCGGAGAACGAGGAAGGGAGCGAAGGGACGGCGGCGGGGAGCCGGGAGAGCGAGACGAGGGTGCGAGCGAGGGCAGGTAGGGGCGGCGGCGCACAGGGCCGGCCGGACGGACGGACGGCCCGACGGACAGCGCGGGGGAGCGGCCGCCGTGCAGTCAGCGCGCCCCTCGGCCCCAGCTCCTCGGGCGGCCGCCGCGCGGGCGCAGGGCGCGGCGGGCGCGATCGAGACAATAACCCCGCCGCGCGGCTGCGGGGGCGGCGGACCGAGGGCGGGCGCGGGCGGCCTAGCGCGGCCCCCGCGGCGCCGGCGCCCCCGCCGGCCGGGCCCCGCCGCCGCCGCCGTCGGGCGTGCGGGGCGCTCGGGGCGCCCCCCCGCCCCGCCCCCGCCCGGGCGCGCGCGGCGCCGCTGTTCCGGGTCGCCCCGGCCCGCGCTGGATCCCGCGGCCCGCCGAGGCAGGAAGTGAGTGTCGCACGGCCATTCCGGGCGGCGTCGCGAGTGAAAAGTTCCTTTTTGTTCCCCCCTCCCCACCGCCTTCGGCGAAGCCCCTGCGCTGGGGGCTGCGGAAAGTCCTGCACGAACTCGAGGCCGGAACGCCGGTCCCCGCCGCCGCCCGCCAGCCCCGCGCCAGCCCCGCGCCCTCCCCGGACGGGCTCTCGGCCGGAGCCGCGGTGACTCACGGAGGGGGGAGGACACCATGTCCGGCGGAGCCCGGAGCAGGCGGCCTTGAGACACGGCCCGACCGAAAGGTGAGTGTCACCCGAGGCGTCCTCACGCCCCGCAGCTCCCGGGCCGGAAGCGAGACGATTTTAATGAAGTCTTCCACTTCGCCGCGAGTCGCCCTGAGCGCTCCTTTTCTCTGGCGAACTGGGTAGCGTTTCGGGTGCTGAATAGAACCGATCCCCCCCCTCCTCCTTTGACCCTTTGGACTCGGGTCGTCTTAGAAGGGGTCGTGAGAAAGCCACCGGTGGGACCGAAAGTGCTAGGCCGTCCGAAGAGGGCGAGGAAAGCGGGCCTTTGTTCGGCGCACGGTTCAGAACTTCTAGGTTCCCGGGACGGGCGCAGAGCATGTGTTTTTCTCGTGAGTTGCTGAACCTGGCAACTTTTGTTTGGAAAGAAAGGTCGCCGCAGTGAGTGATCTGCTTTCTTTCTTTCTTTCCTTTTTTTTTTTTTTTTTTTTCGATGGCTGCCACATTTGTTTACATTGTTACCGATTCTTTGACTTTAGCGTCTAATCGTGCAGTTTTTTTGTTGGTTTAGTGTTTAGTTCTAACCCGCATCAAAGTGTTTCGTTGGATTTTGTAAACAACGTTGCTATTCTTAGTCGTTCTTCTAGGGTGGTAATGTCGTTCTTCAGTACCTTGTTCCTTTCATACACTTAGAGTCTTATGAGACTTGTTGGATTAAATTTTTTTCTGGTGGCCAAAACCTGACAAGTTTCAGCGGTACATTTTAACAGGAAGGGACATATATTTACACTGTTCACCTCCCATAGTTAGATTTCTTTTTGTCACCACATATTTGCCCCCCTTTGCCCCATCTACCTTCCCCTCCCCCCTCGTTGTTGGATTAATTAAAGCGAGTGTCTGCTAGATTTTTCTTGTTACTGACCTAGTCGGAAGGAAAAGGGGAGAGTGTTATGGATAAAGACGGAGTTAAAATTAGAAAACGGACACCTGTAAGCGGTTTGATTTGTTAGGACTTCTCTACAATTCAGAACAGAACATAGGAAGGGAAGTAAAACGATTTTCATGGGAATCACATGGATTGTGGTTAAACAGCTGTGCTTTTTGAATAATACAGTATTTACATTTTAGTGTTGGGCCTGATATTTTCACCTGTTCAGGCTAATAAGTGAAAGGTAAACCACTGTGGGGGTAGGAATTAGTGAAGCATGGCAGACATTCCACCAGTCAGTGTTATAAACAATTCTGAACCAATGGGCAGTTTTTATAGATTCAACTAGTTCTGGTCGCAGCAAACACGAAATGTTTCTTTAGTGATGTCTTTTAAATTTTGATTTTTTTTCCAGTGCTTTGTGGTAAAGGGAGGTGAATGATAATATTGTGCTTCTGAATAATTATTAGGTAAATATGTTATTCTGTTGGTAGGTATGTCTTAAATGTTACCCAAAGGAAAACTGTTGGCTTCTTTAGTTCAAGGAAGAGAAAAAGCAGGTTTTAAAGAACAGGGTCATTTTTTTTTTTCACAATTTGTTCTCTGTTACTTTATTAACTATATTTCAAAATGGAATTCTTTTAACTATTACTATATATTATTTTGATTCTTCTTCCCCCCCAGAGTTTAGTCTCTGGAGATTTTCTTTTGGATTGTTGGTAAAATTTGTGAACCATGAAGAAATTCTTGTTAGGTCAAAGTAGCTTTATCAAGGAATTTGAGTGCAAACTGATCTACTTTATGATTTTGGAACGTATCGTTAGGCAGTAAAAGAGGTTATTCTTGGGTATCTGAAAGAGCGGAACAAAATAAATGGTATTGAACTTCATTTTCCTTATATGGCTTATACTTGGCCTCAGAGCAACAAAGCCTTAACAGAACAAGTCTTTAGTAGAGAATTATCACTTTATAAAGATGTTTCTCTGAATTAGTAAATTTTACATATAAAAAGTATCATAGCACTCAAAAATCACTACTTAAGTCCGTTTTAAAAGACCTAGTTCTTTGTTTCTTGAGGGAGCAGTAATGTGTTTAGATGTGGACAACACAGTTTTAAAAAGCAAAGTTGTTCATCTTTGTAGTTGCCTTTAATTCCCTTTTTCACTTCAATAAGCAAAGTTTACTTTGGTTTCCTTAGAATTTTGATAGTTTAACACTTAATGAATGTTAGGCTTTATACAGTTATCAAACTATAAATATTTTCAAAGCCTTGTTTAAAATGTGACAATGGTTTGGAAAGAGGTTAAAGAAATGATAATCAGTTAAAATATTTTTAAGTGACTTTAAATTTTGGATATTTTTCTTAGTATCGTGTGAGTTTTCTTAGACTAAGTTGACAAATCTACAGTATTTCCAAAGTGTTTGCTTATGCTGCACGAAATGCACATTTAATGGCACTGTTCATGGAAGGTACTTAGGAGTTTTCAATAGTAATTAACTTCAGTCCTTCAGCTAATTCAAGTTATTACGTTATGAAGTCTGCCTGCTGTTTGAGAACAAGCTGTTGAAAACTTTTCATGTGTTTCTAGCTTACAGAGGTTCAAATATAGAAACAAAATTTTTATTGCATGTTTCTTAATGAAGTGATAACTATAGAGACATTTACATATGTCATTGGTAAATTACTAAAATTTAGTTACTTTAGAGATATTGGAACTAAACTCTTGGTAGTAAACAATACCTTACTTTAATAAACATACTTTAAATTTTCAGAAACTTGGCTGCATATTTTGGCATTTATTTTAAATAATTGCTCATAGATATCATGATTTAAGGATTTAAGCTGGTTTGGGTTCAGAAATGGATTATGTCAATGTTTACAGAGTATTTGGGATAACACAGGCTTTTAGTGATGTTAGCTAGAAAATTGATGTTCTTTTTGTAATTGCCACTTCTAACACACTTTGTTGCTTGCATTTTTATTTTGACTCTTTTCCTTGCCCATCCATTTCTCTGTTGTTACATGCTTTGTTTTTTTCTGAGAACACCAGAAAAGGTCCTAAAGATGTCTTTTCCGCTTTCCTGACAACATGTATTGTACCTGTGTTTAGTTGTTCACAACAGGTGATTCCATACTTGAAAGCATACGGTTTGTTCTTGTATAGAAAATACATACATTAATTATATTCTGTAATATCTGCATTTGAATTTTCTAAGGAAGTAGGCTCAGCATGTCTGTCTTCCACTTTTCTTTGATTTATTCCACATTATTTTTTACTCCTTGGTGCCTATCACTTACACTTGAACCATTCTAGACCCATGTTTCAGATTTCCTTTTTAGCTTTCTCCTCTGTCTTAGGTTCTCTGATTGTAAAAAAAAGCAATCTAAATCAGTGCTCTCGTAATTTTTTTAGCTTCCTATTTTTATAGTTAACTTCATTTACTTCCCACTTTCTCCATCTTCAGCTGTTGTTTCTTAACTTTATTTTGCCTCCCCTCCTTTCTAAACTTTATTAGTCTATGTTTATCACCTAAAAAAATATCGAAACATGAGTAGAAAATTATTTGATCAGCCCCATGTGATTCTGAATATTGCTTTTGCATTCCAACTCAGTTTACTTTGCAGCATTTTAATTTTATTATTTTGTTTTTTATTTGCACTTTGTTTCCTCAATTAGTTTTCCCCCTTCAATATCTCCAGAATTACCTCTGTTAAGATCACGTTGTTATGTATTATTGGATTAAAACTGTACAACCTCTGTACCTTCTTGTGTTGTTGTTATTTGGCCTTTTAAAACAGAAGCTTTTATCTTTGTTCCTTCTCCATTTTGTTCCTTTTCCTTTGTGTCCTGCCTCTCAAAGTTAGATGTCTTCCCTGAAAGTGTTCCTAAAATTTTTAAATTGCCTTTCTTTGTTTATATGAAATAAGCATAGTAGAATTCTATCACTCACTCTATTCTTGCCACTTCAAGTTTTGTTCCAGGCACTGTTGGATAAAGGCCTTACCAGGCTTTATAAATGGTAGTGTGTAAGCAGTAGAAAACAGTATGTGAACATTAAGTCAATAAAAGAAGATTTTCCTTTATGGAGGTGGTTTTACTGTGACTCTAAAGTCACAGTACATGGAGTGTAGTAGAAAAACTAGAAGATAACCAAAAAGACATCTAAGTAATCGAAGTGGTTATAATAAAGTCTGGGGACTTCATTCACAGGGACATCCTTCTTCTAGAGCCTATTTCATTTTGTAGATAATAAGCTATTGCAACTGCCTTTGATGCAGTTGTCTTTTTGATGTACTTGAAGGGGTGAGTGAAACACTTTGACAGTGTCATAAAGTTATGGTATACTGTGTTACAGTGAAGGAATAGGTAAAAGGAAGTGTGCTGAAAACTTTGAAAATAGAGTGGTCTTGGACAGCTTGCTTTGGGGCAGAGTGCCTTATACATTTCATTTGTCCTGAGGGGAAGTCAGTTCTATTATAGCATAATATAATTACAAGTAAATAGCTCAAAGGCAGCTGTTCTCAAACTTCTTAGTCTTAGGATCTCTTTATATTCTTACAAATTACTGTGAATCCCAAAGGCTTTGGTTTGTGTGGGTTATATTTATTATAGTTCCCATAATAGGAAATTTTTAAAATTATATTTTCCATATTAGAAAAAATTTTAATTAATTTAAAAATAACAAACCATTGCATGTTAACATAACACTTTTAATAATTAAAAAAAAAGTTTTCCAAAACAGATCTTTAGTAGAAAGAGTGGCATTGTTACATATTTTTGCAAGTCTCATGTCTAGTTGAAAACAGCTTGATTGTCATATCTGCTTCTTGCAATATGTTGTTTTAGTTGAAATATATGAAGAAAATTTAGCATTATATAGATACATGGTTGGAAAAGGGAGTATTTTCATAGCCTTTAATTAAATAGGATTATGAATATTCTTTGCTACACACCAAAATTTGACAAATAGTAGGTTTTTAGAGGTTAGCTCAATGTCAGATCCGAAACCATATCGATTAATTTTTCATTTCTTGTTACCTTAAGATCTATTAGCTTGCACTTTGAATCTTTCCACCTGTTCATGGTTTTGTAATACCACATGTTGGTGGTTTGGGGAAATACTGGTTCATTGAGTAACATATTTTACCAAATGTTAATACATTCATTATGCAATAGCAAATAAAAACAAAAAAATTGTTAATATCACCTTGAATCTCTTCAGAAAAATCTCTAATATCATGAAACTGTTAAATTCCGGGAGGCAGATACAAGTTTTCCACAATTTAAATTTTCACTTGGAAATTTGAAAATTAATAATTGGTCTAAATATGTTAGTGTCTTTCCCTTGAAATTACAGGCTAACAGTTTATTTTTGAGAAAATGTCTGCTAAATTCCTAAGTCTGTATAACCATAGTTTGTCATTTGTTCTTCTAGGTTAGAATGGTGTTCCATTAAGAAAAGACTATTTTAGCACATAACTAAAAATAATTACACAACTGTTTTTCCTCAAGATTGCCCTTCCTTCACATAGAATGTGAAAAAAAAACACGTATTGAAGTGTTGAGATTTAATAAAATTATTTTTCACTGCTCATTAGAGATTTTCTTAAGTGAAAGTGCCATTAAAAAACTGTAGTGGGAATATACAGTGGTGTTAGCACAGCTCTATATCACTGCTTTTGTATTTGCTAAGGTGCTAGCGTTTTCCCCACCATTGCTTTTGCACCATTGCTGTCAGTATAGTAATGGAAAAGGGCAAACAGTTATGAAAATAATTTTGACTTCAGAGACTCTTTGAAAGTGTCTCAGAATTTCCTGGGCCCATAGACCATGATGCTTTTAGAACTCAGGAATGTTGAGATTTATGGAGCTTTCATTACTTTGATTTATTTTGGGGGGGTGGGGATTGAGGGTGGGGGATGGTGCATCTCTATTATATTTAGGGAGAATCCTGAGGCTTGGTCTTTTTAGTTTACTAATTTAGTGTTCAGTTATTTTGTTACTTTTGTTTGGGGTGGGGCATAGAGTTTCTAAGAACTCTGGCTTGTTATAAGAGTTGTTTTTATAATTTTTACATTGTCTTCTGTTTCCTCTATTAAGATTAAAGGAATTCGATCTTATTGTACTTTGTATGTTCATCATGCTTTTGGTTTTTCCTCAGATGTTAGATTTTTTGTTGTTGTTGTTGTCGTTAAAATTTTATGTAATGGTCCAGACTCTGCCATATTGGTCATTTAAGAGTATTTGCCCAACTCAAGCGAATCCCTCTTCTTCTGGCTTTGGTATATTTACCTAATGTGGGTTGCTTGTCTTCTTACACCTGTTACCTGTCCCTCAGGAGATAATAGTCTCCTATTTTCACAGTTATATCGCCCAAGTGTCATATCTCCATAGCCGTCCCCAACCTTTTTGGCACCAGCAACTGGTGTTCTTATGAAAATCTAATACCTGATGATCTAAGGTGGAGCTGAGACCATGCTAGTTGCTGGGGAGCGGATGCAAATACAGATGAGGCTTCACTGGCTCATCTGCTGCTCACCTCCTGCTGTGCCGACTGAATCCTAACAGGCAATGGACCAGTATCAATCTGTGGCCCAGGGGTTGGGGACCCTTGTCCTACATTACAGAGAGCTGTGCTGGAGGCCTTAACCTGACTGACTTCGCAGACACGCTTCTCCCAATCCTTCTTGCTAAGAAAACATATCTTTTTTTTTTGTGGAGATCCTACTTTATGCTTGTTTTGTGTATCTGGTTTCTCATATGTGTTGTGTTTTGTTGTCATTTCCCCCCAGTATACTTTGTCGTCTCTATAAATCTCTGTCTCATCTGCAGATATATTCTTCCCAGGTTTTTCAGTACTGCTGTAAATTTTTATTGTAATTTTTCAATCATATTTTAAAGTTTGGAACAATGACAAATATACAGAAAAGTTGGAAACATGGTACAAGGAATTTTTTGTTCCTGAACCATTTGACAGTAAGTTGCTCACTTGGTGCCCCATTTCCCCCAAATACTTTAAGGTTTTTTTCCTACAAACGAGGACATTCTGCTGTCTAACGAGATTATAACCATCAAAATTAGGAAGTTAACAAGAATGCATTACTAACATCTAAATCTCGCCAGTGGTCCCAGTGTCTTTTAGAGCAAAAGGATCAGAATGATGCTTTATATTTAGTTGTCATGTATCTTAAGTCTTTAATCTGAAACAATTTCTATCTTTACTTTCAGGGTCTTGATACTTTGAAGATTATAAATCTAGTTATTTTGTAGAATACCCCTTAACTTGCATTTTTCTGTTTTTATAATTAGATCTTTGATTAGATTTTATGAGATCTTTAGCAGGGTTACCATGGATAACCCTGGTTACTGCATTCTTTCTTGCATCTTATTAAGTTGCAGGCAGTTTCAATAGTGCCATTACTGATAGTTACTGATTATGTGATTATGGTTTGTAACTACCAAATATCTCCGGTACAAAGGTACTCTTTTTTCATTTGTAATTAATAAATATTTTGGGGATAGGTACTTTGAAACTATAAATATTTTTTTCCTCGTCAAATTTTCAATTTAATTCACTTATTTACATGTATATGTTCGTGTTACTTATTCACTGGGTTATATTTCATTATTTTTTTGATGAAATTGTTATTTTATTTTTTAAATTTTTTTAGGCGAGGCAACCTTTGTTTGACCTCCCAGATTGCAAGGGCCTTGTCAGCTTACAATCCCTTTTTTATTTTTTTATTTTTTTATGCCTAAAGCACCTGGTTTTCCTAGGTGGTCTCCCATTAAAGTACTAACAAGCCTGACCCTGCTTAGTTAGCTTCCAAGATCAGATGAGATTGGGCTTGTTCAGGGTGGCATGGCTGTAGGTGAAATATTTCTTTATTTGGCAAGTGGGAGGGAACTCTTCTACCTGGTCTCTTTTCCTTTTTTCTTTTTTGACATAGTTCTTTCTTTGTTGAGCACTTCCTTGTATCTAGCACAATATTTTGTTTTGGATTTACCTTCAAACTTGTTGCAGCTATTTTAAATGGAAAATGGAACTCAGAGGCCAAGATCTGGGCACTATTTTGGGATATTTTTATATACACACATGTATACATTCACATCTATATTTTTATTAAAAAAAATGATTTCAGAATGATTATCTCCAGTTCTAATCCAGTGCCACAGGGTTTATTCTTGTGTTTTTCTCTCCCATTTTGTAAATTATCTTTGGCAGTGAGAACTAATTTTGTTTCTTTTTTTTGGTGAGGGAGATGAGGTAAACATTTGTTGAGAAATATTTTTTGGCCAGCAGTCCCTATAGTAATTTCCAGTTAATTTCCAAAGTATTCCTAAAGAGGTAAAATTCTAAAATATGGGATATTTCACTTACGTGAAATAGTTCATTCCTCAGTAATCCTAGGTTACTATGTGAAAGAATCAGTACTTTTATTGTCCACTTTTGATAAGTTCCTTGTGGAGATAACGTCGGAGCTCAATTTAGTATGAATGCAGTGACTTTGGTGCAACTGTGTTTTCCATATTGGGGTTATAATGTTCATATGATCCTAAAGTTTGGAGAATGCATCTCTTCCTGATAGCGGTGTCCTTGGAATTTCAAACCTTAGAGTGATTCTGGAACCGTGGATGATGGGATGGAGAGGAGGTTGTTCTGTTTGTATTAGAGCCACCTCAAAAAACTGTAACCTAGAAATGAATCTCCTTGCCAAGGCTGTCACCCAGCCTAGAAAAAGTTGGTTTGACTTTCCCATCCACAGAGGTTGTGGAAGTGATTTAGAGGCTACTGGAAAATCTTTTTGTGACTAAAATGGATTTATTTTGTCTTCTGGAGAATAGATTTATTCTCAGTCTAGGAAAAGATAAGGATCCTGGCAGCAGCCAATAGACTCTTTGGGTACCTTGTTAACCTCTGGGGACTTCAGAAGATTTAATTAATTGTCCTGGTGCTAACTGTAGTTAGCTTGGTTATAGATACCTGATATCCGTATGGTGTCCTGTCTGATCTTTTCTTTGGAAAACCATTCCCAAGCCAGAAACTCTGGGAGTCATCTTCTTTATCTTCCTGACCTTAGTTATTGGAGTCAATACTATTTCTGTTAATTCTATCTTTTAATATCTATAGAGTGAGATACTTTAGTAGCCTAGGAAGGCTGGATATTTGTACAAGCTGGGAGAGGCTTTTAACAGGAAAAGGGCTAATACAACTATTTTTTTTTCTGAAATATATAAATGTGTAATACAGAAGATGAAAATTCTCCATTATCCCATTTCCCAGAGGTACTCTTATTAGTGTATTGTGCATTTTTCTGAACACTTTGATATATTACAACACAGTGTGCATGTATGTACATGTGTGTCTTTAAATAAAAATGGGAGATGTATTTTATTAACATATAAGGGAATGATATAGTAGTTGTATATATGTGTTATTGAGTATTAGGTTGTACATGACAGTGCTGTATTGTTTTGCACATAAATTTTTTAACTTTTATATGACTTTTTCTAGTATATAAATACTCAGAGTACATTTGCTGTGTGTGTAGTTAAAATTGACAGGTAGAATCACATTTCCTCTGAAGAGCTTGTATCAATTTATACTTAAACCAGTGGTATATCAGTTACCTCTCCATGTACATTCTTGAACAAATCGGGTATTAGCGCTCTTAAACTACTCGTGCAAATCTGAGACAGGCAATATAGTATAATATATCAGAACATATTCTTTGGAGTCAGATTGCCTGGGTTTAAATTAAACCTACTAGTACTTACCAATTATGGTATTGTCAAGTTAAATGTAAAAATTCTCTTAGGAATATTGCATATTTGTATACCTTTTATGTTCCACATGGATTCAATTGATTTCTTGCTTATACACTTTGGTTATGTGGTTTTCTATGTAAAAGGTTTAAATTTTAATAGTCAAATTTGTCAGTCTTCATGCATTTTGGGATTTAATGATATTAGAAAGGATTTGTGCCAAGATTATAAAAATGATAACCTAAGATTTTTTAAGGGATGAAATATCTTGATTTATTCTATTCAAATTTCTAACCCGATGTAACACCATTTGTTGAGTAAACTATCTTTTTACCTTTAAAATTCTTTATCAGTAATTTCTAAATATATGTAATTGATTTATGTCAAGATGTTTATTTTTTTTGTTATGATGATGCTATGCTATCTTGATTCCCCCTCTCATTTTACTGTGCTTAACATTTAGTGGTTTATTACTCTGCTTTTCAAATAATTTTCCAGGTGGACTTGTGACTTATTAAGTTCTAAATATAATTCTTGTTGGTATGTTGATGAGAGTTCTTTGAATTTATAGGTTAAGTTAGTAATTGAAACCTTTATAACAGCATATCTTTTTCTAGGAAGGTAAGTTTTCCATTTGTTTAATAGTTTGTGCCCTTCAGTGGAGTTTAGTATTTCTTACCATCATATCTCGGTTTCTTATTACTATGCATATTTCTTGTTATTGAGAAATGTATATTTTTT